>CM041295.1:53412726-55812726 GCA_023052935.1 Piezodorus guildinii
GTAATGTTTTTATTTTTATGCCAGACAAAAGCTTTTGTACTTTATTGTTATTCTTAGGGGGAAGAATGTTCCAGAATAAAATTTACTTATCTTTCTTTTAAAATAAAAAATACAAAACTATACATAAATATTATAGATACAAATAATAATAATAAGATAAACAATAACATGATGATAAGTATGAAATCAAAACTTTAGACTATTACTTACCGTCACTAAGCCATGTCAAGCATAAATTTACGAAAACTGAAAACATCAATGTATGTAGAGGGTTGATGTAAAAACCTCCAACAGTTTTCCCCATTAAATATAAATACTACAGCTTGTCTTATATAGTTAGATAGATAGTTCAAGTATTATAACTATCCTCAATAATATTACATTCAAGTATTAAAAGAACAAAAAAAAATAGGGGTCACATGTGGTGTAGTGGCTAGCATAACTAGCTAGCATAACAGTCTTCTATGCCCAAAGTTGCGGGTTCAAACCTAGTAGTTGGCTCTAGGATTTTGTGATGGGAGTAAAAAATCCTTAGTTATGCCTTCCTTAGGAGGATATGTAAAAAGATTGTACCAGGCCTGTGAGAAGTCAGGTACTCTTTAAAGATCCCTATTCTAATTAAACCTTGAATAGGCAAAATTTAGGACTGTCACTGTAGCATCGTCCGATTATTCACAATAGCACTGAGTTACGTTACATGAATATAAATAATTCTCGTTTAATTTATTATATATGTATAATATCTTTATAGTGTAGATCAATCAACAATCAACCTACATTTCTGAATGAATATGACGGGGGGAGGGGGAATTCAAATATATAGCTTTTTTCAGTCAAATTCATAATTTTTTCAGTCAAATTCATAATTTTTTCAATCAAATTCATAATTTTTTTCAGTCAAATTCATAATTTTTTCAGTCAAAATCATAATTTTTTTCAGTCAAATTCATAATTTTTTCAGGATTTTTGCTTTTAGGGAGTAAAAATCCATGATTATTTCGTCCTTTAAAAGAGGCTGTTTTGCTAGCCACTACTCCACAGGTGACCCTTTATGCATTCAGCAAGGAGTTAAAGATTAATATGTCCAAAGTCACGTGTTTAAACCCGGCAGATTCAAACACCTTGTTGAATGCATTTAGGGTCACCTGTGGAATAGTGGCTAGCATAACAGCCTTCTATGCGTAAGGTCGCAAGTCTAAAACCAGCAGATCCTCCTATATTTGTGCACCACAGATGACTCTTAAAAGATTTAATAAGTGGAACTCGTAAAAGATCCCTAAGTTTTGCCTACCCAGGTTTACTTAAGAGTAAACCTGGGTAGGCAAAACTTAGGACTCCCGCTGCACCGTCGGATTAAGCACAATAACATAAAGTGACGATAAATTGTTAAACAACAACGAGATTTAATAAAAATGTTAAGTTCTTGGTAGCAAAACTTCATTAAATTAGCTTTATAAAATGGGTACAAGAAATTATGAAATTGACTGAAAAAAATTATGAATTTGATTGAAAAAATTATGAATTTGACTGAAAAAATTATGAATTTGACAGAAAAAAGCTATAAGTAGGATGATGATGGATATTATTCTTTGTTTTTTAGCACACCAATACCACCCACCATAGCTTGGGTTTTTCTATGATCATATAGTTATATGGCCTCCAAACCTAGTATATCGACGAAACTAACGTTACACAATCATGGAATTGCGTATTTCAATCATATTAAATCGAAACAACCGGTGACCAAAATAATGGAGAATTTATGTGGAAAAAAGTTTTTTCATAATAATCTTATAACTACCAATCCAATAAAATGTGATTATGCTCGATCAATTTGCCATGGAGCCAGAACTAAGCTAGTCTTTGGAGTAGAACTTACAAAATTAGTTCCTGGAATCCATCCAATCTCTGATTCTTCGGAATACCTTGCCCCATTCAAATCAGAAACAATGTAGACATTTCTTATTGTAACTTACCAATAAAACTGATTATCTTTTATCGATCTTTTATATCGAAAAGTAGAGTTTAGAAGTCATAAAATGTCGTTTATATATCGAGTTATGCAGGATGTACTAGACCTAGATCTGGCACAATAGTATTTACGTTTCGATCAAATAGATCAACAGCCTTTGTCCAGTCACTGAATGTTAAACAAATTTGAGTACGATGAATACACAAACCGGCCGCGACCACTGGCAATGGAATGAACAACAAGGTATCTGCAAACTGGAATTCCGCACTCTTACTCACTTCGATTCGAATATCATAAGAAGGTTTTGTTTCCATATGTTTATTCAAAGGGCAAAAACATTTTAACTCATAAGATAATATGATCATAATTTTTATTTCAATGTTTTCTTCTATTCTGCAAACCAAATGTAGATTTAGATTTAGACTAGTGAGATATTTAGATTTATTCTGCTAAAATTAATACAAAAATATTTTCTCCTGGCGCGACAGGCCGTGAAGGTCCTTGGCCGCGTGGTTTAATCTCCTGGGAGTTATACTCAACACGTTTTTCCATGAAATATTTTAGGGTAGGGTTATCACTCCCTACGCCTATTTTTGTGAGAGACCAACAGTAGGTTGACGGGTCTCACACTCCCAAGGGAGGGGCTGTAAGTGAATACCTATTTTTATATGAATAAGACATGTAAAAAAATTATCTTTAGGGTACAAACCCCCAATTTTCTCATATTATAATACATTGTACTTTTAACCAATTGGGAATGATTTCTGATATCTCTCAGCCTATTAACTCCTTAGTATTTTAGATTTTCGTTTGTAAGATTTCACTTTCAATTATTTTTCTAATAAAAGCAATAATTAAGTATTTTTTTGTATTACTAACGTGGTGTGAATGAAATTCGAATCGTAAGAATTTACACGCAATTTCAAGCTCAGAGGGTAAATCAACTTCTAGCCGTCCGAGTTCAACTATGACATAATATTTTTTTTTTTCGTGCTCAATGATATATCAACCCTATTGGGATAAAAACCTATTAGTTTATCTGGGGTAATTAATTTTTTTCCGCAAAAACTCCGGAAGATGTCTTAAAATAAAATACCCTAACTTCTAAGCCCTGTTTGACCTAAGTTGTGTTAAAAAGAACGAAAAACTATGTCTCCTGAACGTGGTACTAGTTAAATCATCTTGCACATCCCTAGCTCTAGGTGTTAATTAATTATTCAATCTGAAACACTTCGTGGGTTGTAGTAGAACAGGTTTTTATTATATTTCAGCCTTAATGATCGGGAATTGAGGCAGAACCTCGATTGAATATTGATATCTAATTACTGACCGCTGATTTCCATGAGTCCATCGGGCAAGCGATTGACGAAATTAACAATACACTTGTTTTTTTAATATTTCGAACCAACTTTATAAAAACTTCGTAAATTTCTCTCCCCAGCATATTCCAAATTATTCCGTTCCTACCTCACTGAAAATACCTAGAAAGTAAACCATCACTATTCCTACCTATCCGTATTTTCTCAGTCCACTGGTGTACCACAAGGTAGTATATTAGGCCCATCCTTTAAAACGTGTTTACAGCTGATATTCCTATCCATTCTTGCTCTGTCCTCACTACTTACGCCGATGGCACATGTGTATTCACATCGTTTCCATTGAAGAATTTTTACAAAAATATAGAATTAAAATCAATCCTAATAAATCTCATTAAATTATCTTTGCCCTTCTTCTTAAACCTAAGACTGCTTGTCTCACTGTATCCTTTTGCAATATTCTTTTTTTTTCTCTCTGGCGCGACAGGCCGTGTAGGCTCTTGGCCGCAAGGTGTAGTCTTACTCACGAATATTCTTCTTACCTATGTCGAACAGATCCGGTGCCTAGGAATCCATCCTTACAATCGTCATTCTTTGAATCCTCATACTAGACTGAAACAACAAGAAAATTCTGGCATATACTGATTACTAAAACATTTACTTGACTAACGCTCAAAAATGTCCATCTACTACCAAAAAATCAAATTGATATTACTATCATAAGACCTATATGGAGATATGGGATTGAGTTAGGAGAATCCACAGATTCATTCCGCATGCATTCTTTGCAATCCAAAGTCCTAATTGTCTTTTACTTTGTCTCCAATTAAATCATCTGTAAAGAATTACATATCCTAATACTTGCGGACATAGCCAAAAATAGATAACCTACTTTAATTCCGAACTCCCAATCAAGCCCACTTCTTTGTAACCTATTATCTCCATATATTCCTGATAATCCTCCAAGGCAGGTAAGAAGACTATGGCCTCCAGACCTGCTAACTAAAACAAATATTGAAGTACATATACTGAGTTGTTTCTCCACGCGTCTGTATCATCGTTTAATTTACTTGATGTATTTTTTGTATTATACAGTTGTAAACATTATTCAAATAAAATAGTTCGAACCGAACCCATGAGACTAAAGGAATATTATTGCTGACAAATTTAAAAATTAAATATCTGTTTAGAAACTTTCCAACAATATTATGGTAAAAATAATTTATATTAGGTTTTTGAATTAATACTATCATTGATTAATCAAAATTCTTAAGTTTCTAACTTAAGTAACCTGTAATTATTTTGTCCTCTCCACTGAATAAATATCGTGTGTATCTGCACTAACTTTTATCGGTTAAGAACTTGACTCAGTTCATTCAGCTAAGTTGGAAGGTCCGTCAGAAAAAAAAAAAAGTAGCAGAAACAACTTGAATCGTGTGGACCTAAGTGCTCTTTTTTCTGATGTTTCGTATAGGTTCTGTAATCTATTTTGTAGGGCACATTGAAAGGGAATGGTTTATTTGGGCGGGCAGTGCTTTGGCCCTGTAGGGATTCACAGCCCAGCGGGATATATTTACTGCAACTGTCTCTTCCAACAGAGGGTTCACCAGATTTTCGATGAGCCCATTGGGCGAGCTATTGACGAAATTCACAATACACTGTTTTTTGTTAATGGTTTGAAATGAAGCACAGTAGGCCAAACAGCGGAATTGTTGTTAGCAAACTGTAATTTATTTTTTTCAAACATATATTTATTGAGAATAACACCTGTATTAAAATCAAGTAAATGTGATGGAGAGAGAAAAAAATCTTTATTATTATTATGCTGTTTACTATATAACATACAGCATACTGAATCAGTTTAAACTTTATATAAGTTAATACATGTTTACTTTCACTTGCTTATATATTCAATTTGTAGAAAAATAAAACGTAGGATGAAGTATTATGAACGTTAAAATTTTCGAATTCAAGTTTTCACCGGAAATACACTCTTAGTGTCCCTCGAGTCCAAATTATTAAGTCCAGCAAAAATATATGTCTGTAATAAGTCTAGTTCATACACGATAAGGCGTATGAAACTGATTTTTACTTTCACTTACTATATATAGTAAGGGGAAGTATTGCGATCGTGAAAATTTTCGAATTCCAGTTTTCAACGGAAATACACGTTTTAGGGTCCCCTGAGTCCAAATAACCAAGTCCCGCAAAAAGGTCTGTGTGTGTGTGTGTGGTAACTCCCGGGCGAAAACGGTAAGTCCTATGAAACTGAAATTTCATATTTAAGACAACTATACGCCCGAGACGTGACAAAACTTTTTTCATCAAAATGAGCCTACCAGAAGAGGCACTTTATATCATGCATTTTTCACCTTTTTTCGATTTTCTCAAAAACGGTTCCGACGATTTTGATTAAACTCGCTATATCGATGTAAAATTTAATGGGCTTTAATATCATGTAGGTTTTATTAAGATAAAAATGGTTTGACAGGGCTTAAATGCCGATATTTTAAATTTTCTTCCCCTAAAGTACCTTTAATTTTGTAGATTCAATAATAATAACATGATTATCTTGTTAACGCTGATGAAAAACTGGTAAATATATAAATTGAATAAATTCGATACCCAACTAAAGGAGAAAACAGAAAAAATATTTTTTTAATGCAATTTTTCATTTTTGAACATAAGAGCAGTAATATACATGTATGATATACCATTGGAAAGCTAAAGATTTTAGAAAAATTATCATCTCATACACAAGCTTTTAAAAGTTAATAGAGAGTGATGAAATGAACATAAAACTAACTGATTATTTTAGATAATAATATAATAGATTTTTGAATCAAACACATGTTTCTATAGAAATTTAATTTATTTAATTCTTTAATAGTTTCACGTATTTTTAACTCTAACTCTATTTGAAAATTCTTTCATTGATTTTTCAAATTGATTTAAGTGAAAGTCGTGTGTTGCCCGCACCAGATTTTTTTTTTTTAGACATTACAGTTTTTATTGAGTGATATGACAATCTGTCCTATTTAGGACAGTTTAAATAGTGGTCAAGTACAACATTCATACCACTGAAAGGTTCTAACAAATTTTTCAACAAAATCAAAAGAACCACTTTATACCAAAGTAAAATTTAATGTGATATAATATCATGTAGGTTTCATTCTGATTAAAATATTCAGACAGTGCTTAAACGCCTATATTTCAAATTTACTTCCTCTACTGTACCTTCAATAAGGTTGATTCGAAAAAATTAAACATATCTTATTAGAAGTGAAAAACGGGTGAATATACAATACATTTTAAAAGAAATTGATCAACAGTTAAAGGTGAAAAGAGCATAAATAAATTGTGAATTATAAATGATCAGCAAAATTAAAGGTACTTTGAATAATATTCTACATATTGGCATTTAAATCATGTCACATCTTTACAATAAAAAAAAGACCATGAAATACAAAGTCCAATCAATTAGACATAATTTTAGCGATTTCGTCAGAGCTGTTTTTCAGGAAATCCCAAAAAGGTGCAAAATGGATTGTATAAAGTGGCTCATCGGGCTTGTTAACTCTTGTGAAATAAATCGCTGTAGCATATAAGTATTTTAAATCTGAAATTTCAGTTCCGTAAAAATTTTCCTTTTGAGCTATGCTTATCACTCACAGACCTTTTTGCGGGACTTGGTCATTTGGACTCAGAGGACCCTAAAAGGAGTATTTCCGGTGAAAATGTTCACGTTCGGAATACTTTCTCTTACTATATATTTCATATATAGGTTAGTGAAAGTAAAAATAACGTATATATTTATTGTATTGACAATTTGTTCTCTTTGAAAATGTATTTCAATTGTTTTACCCCACCTAAAGAAATAGTACTCAATGAAATTCAACAATCGTTTATATAAAACATTAATTACAGAAAAAAATTGATTCCCCAAACACACAGCATTCACGTACCTCGGTTCTTAAAATCAATTATAAAACTTTTAAGAATTATATTAAGTTTTGTGGAAACATATGTTTTAGGTTAAATAATATAAAATTTTTATGTAAAGTAATCATATGTGTATGTCCTACTCATCATTTTCCATTAACTTTCACAACTTTGTATATAAGATAAAAAAATTTCTAAAATCTTAAGCTTTCCAAAGATATATTATACATCCATATTACTATTCTTAGTTCGAAAAATGAATAAATAAAAATTACCTTAAAAATATGCTCTTTTCTCGTTTAGTTTTTTTATCAGATTTGTCCAACCTATAAATTTATCCGGGTTTTTTTTTTCTAAATGCTTTTTGATATTATTTATCTTCATAATAATAGGTTTTTTTTTTTTTTAATTATCAGAGTAAAATTTAAAATATCGGCATTTAAACCCTGACAGACTATTTAATGTGAATGAAACCTGCATAATATTAAAGTCTATTAAATTGTATATCGATTTAGCGAGCCTTATTAAAATCGTTAGAACCGTATTTGAGAAAATCGTAAAAGAGGTATATAAAGTAGTACTTCTGGTTTCCCGATTTCTAAATATATATATTCAATTCAAAATATATATTTCACATAGAGTTAAATTAAAGTGAAACGTTAAATAGTGCTGTTATAGAAATACATTACATGTATCTTTAATTTGAATAAGGCAGAAAGTAGGTCGAAAGACAAAAGTAAAATATGGCCCTCAAGGTTAAATTTTGTCATTGTCGGTTCGTTAATTCTAATTAAGAAGAAAATTATGGCAATATTTTACCCCCTCCCCTCACACCCTTTATTAATTCAAAGGCCATGACAATAAAATTCTCGGATGTAAATAGGCTTATTCATTATTCAAACTTGGCCAGCAAGTTGACTGAAGTAATGGTCTACTAAAGCTCCAGTCAGTTACCAAGCAAACAAGCTGGGCCGGAATTGTTTGTTTGATGGAATTAATAGATAACCACTCCTGTTTTAGGGTGTCGTAAATATATATTACCTCCTTCCAGAAATTAACGCTGATATGATCCTAAGTTGTAACATATCAAATAGCAACTCATTAAAATCATGTTTGGAGAGAATTTCGCACAATAAACAGGTGCAAAATCAGCGTGGAAGTTTTATTATATGCAGACAAAGAAGTATACATCAGTAATTAACTTTAGTATTTAGGATTAAAGTCAATTCCCTAACAACAAATCATCTAATTACCTTTACCCTTCGTCGTAAACCTATGACATCCTGCCCTACATTGTCCTATAATAATATTCCTCTTGTCCCGGTTGTACAGATTCGCTATCTAGGACTCCTACTTGACAAACGTCTAACATGGAATCCGCACACAAGACTGAAACGACAAGAAACTGCCCGCCGCGATGCTTACATCAACACTTACTGGACAGACGCGCTAACCTTCCACTTAACTACCAAAGGCTCAGCTATATCATCATCATTATACCTATCTGGACGTATGGAGTTGAGCTTTGGGCTCTACTAAACCATTAAATTCTTCCCGTATTCAATCCTTACAATCCAAAATCCTTCGAAAAATCCTCAATGCACCTTACTTTGTAACGAATAAACTCATTACTCCTACCTTGATGTACACTTGATGACCCTACCTTGATGTACACTATGTTTCTGATTTGGCCCGAACCAGGTATCAATCCTTTCATGACAAACTTCACTCTAACCCACTAGTTTCAATCCTGGCTTCCTCTTCCATTCCTGACAATCCTTCGAGGTTTCTGAAAAGAAGATGGCCTAGAGACCTTCTAGTTTAGATCATATGGGCATATTCTCTTCATGTCTTTACATGTATATAGATCTATATATATATATATATATATATATATATATATATATATATATATATATATATATATATGTTTATTATCGGCTAATTTACTTAATGGATTTAATAGTACAGTTGTGAATTTCAATAAATCAATAAAAAAATGATAAATAAATTCTTTATTATCCTGGGATAATTCACTTAAGGATAAGACATTCAGAATGTAGAAAAATTTTATTAGAGTCTTAGAGTAAATTAAATACTAATAGAAAAGTTAACAATTACAGATATAAAATAGACTTGTGTAAATGAGAAGAAAAAATAAATAAAACAGAACCTTTTTTTACAATTATATTGTGACTGGATAGTCATGAAATAATTAAATATGCTGGATTTTAAGTAAAAAATAGTTGGAGTGACGGATGGAAGGAGGAAAAGAATTCCATATACTTGATGATCGAATGAGAAAAAGATCTGTTGAAATGTGCAGTTCGGTGAGCCGTAGTGTATAAATCTGAAGGTCTGGAGCGTATAACAGGGATGGACAGAGGTTTTGAATCGTAGAAGGTCTAAAATGTATGATGGACAGCGGGCTCGGATAACTTAGTAAGTATAAAAGGAAATGCTTGGGAAGATTGGAAGGATACAGCCACTTAAACTCGCCATAAAATTCAGACATGAAGGTATACCTAGGAATCCCGAAGATTAATCAAACAGAACAATTAAGCGTTTTATTTTTACCTCGAGATCTCCAGGCAAATTACCGTATACCGTACAGTATTAGTCAATTTGGGGAAATATTAGAGAGGTGACCAGGAGTTTCCGGGTTACATACGGGAATAGGCGAAGAAGTCAGTCGCTTTAAGATTGAAAGGGTATGACGGGAGATTTCAGAAATATGTTTTTTAAAGGATAGTGTTTGATCAAAGTTTACTCCCAGCTTCCTGATGGTCGGGTAAAACTTTAAGGAAATAATATTTAGGAGCAGGGTTCGGATATGTGGAACAGTTTTCAGTAGGAGATAGGATCCTATTACAATTGCTATTGTTTTTTCTACATTTAGTTTTAACTTATTGACCACAGCTTATTCGATTTAAGACATATTGTAGCCCTTTTGTATTTAGGATATATTTTTTTTTTTTTTTTTTAATTCTGGTATTAATATTTCTATGTTTAACTTAAAATAAAGCAAAAAGTTGTTAAAAGTTAACAAAAATATAAGTAATAATAGATATGAAATATTATTATAGAGATGTTTAAAAAAGAATTGTAGCCCTGATAATGAAGCATGGTCTCGAAACGTTGGACAATATGTTTAATAATTATTATAAATTAATAATTTAATAAAAAAAATAAAAGAAGATCTCAACCGACGAATCGGACAGTTATACCGACTACTCAACAGAAAATCTTAACTTACAGTTGACAACAAATTATTAATCTACAAGACAATACAGAAGCCCATCTGGACCTACGGACTTGAACTGTGGGGGACAGCTAAACGTACTAACATCAAACGCATTCAATCCTTTCAATCCAAAGTCCTCTGTACAATAGTAAATGCTTCTTTTTATGTCTCCAACTATACCCTGCACCATGACCCTAATGTTCCATCCATTTCAGACCTAATTCCATCCAAATTTTCCAAATTTCACCAGAACCTCATTTATTATCCTAATCCTCTAGCTCAATCCCTATCCAGCTCCACTCATCCATACAACCCACCTAGAAGGTTGAAACGGCAGTGGCCCCGCGACCTTTTGTAAATATATTGGAGTTCTAGCACTGGCTAGATTCTCCACTCAATGTGATGTATGTCTGAGTGTGTGTATGTGTATTGCTATGTTTTTGAACGGCTGCTTTTCTAAGGCAGCGGTAGCTTCAAAAACTAGCTTACTTACTATATTTAGTCAATATATAAACTATATTTAATGATACCATGGATCTCCTTTCCAAAGGTATCGTGTTTACCAATCCAATAGGTGGCATGCAGGGTAAGATTAAAGTAAACAAGATTCAATTAATACATTACTATAATTATTAATTTACACATAAGTTATATTAACCCATTGCCTAGAACTCTGATTGAGAATACTGAGGGACATTTTACTACCTTTGCCATACAATATTACAAATAACAATAAACCTTTGAAACACTTAACCGGCTGGCGAATGTGAAATCAGTCTTAGGTCCCCTTTCTTGGCATCATCCTCCAGCTGCTCTCAGAACCCCGACGGCCACCTCCTTTTCTTGTAGGTGGAACCCGACTCACTCTTCTTGAGGATAAAACTTGACTGCCCTACGAATCTTCTCTCCATCCTCGTCACCTCGGGTGGGCTGACATGGGAAGTACCCCGGTTGGCGGTACAGCACTTGTGATCTTATTCTTATCTTTTGACCACCCTTAATATTCTTGTAGGCTGCCGCTGTAGGAAACTACCAGGGGTCTCTGGCACCGCTGGGGGGTCCATACCGATGGGAAATCTAGAGTGCTAGGTAAAACACCTTTTGATGTTTTGCCGACAAAGGTTCGTTATCATTAATTGTTTAATATTAAAATTATTTAATTATGAACTCCCCTCAGTATCCTCAATACATTACAGTATATAGGTATAAGTGATTTCTTGACTTTATTGTATTGATTCATTATTGTGTATATATTTTATTGTAATTTTATGCTGTGTAAATATTGTATGAATGTAGTATGTGTGATATCTTTCACCACTACTATTAAATGTCCAAATTGGGACAGATTGTAATTTTTTTTTTCAGTTGCGTGACAGGCCGTGTATGCCCTGGGTTTACACTCACGTTTCACGATGCTAATTTTAGTGTAGGGTCATCACTCCCTACGACTAATTTTGTGAGTGGCCACCCTTTGGCTGACGGGTCTCACATACCCGGGGGAGAGGTTGTGAGTGAATCCCCATTTTGGTACATCCTTATAAAAGCCCCGCCGGGACTGGGATTCGAACTCAGAACCTGTAGCATGAGAGACTAGCGCGCTAGCTACTCAGCCACGGGCTCCCCTAGATTGTAATTTTACCCAATAAAAATTGTTGTTGTTGAAAAAAAAATATAAAAAAAAGATACAAATTCTACTATTATTATTTAAATCATAATTTATTTTCCATTGTACTTCAAAAGAACAAGATTTAAAATTATAAAGTCATTAGAGACTATCATGGAAACGTTTCTTGTTAAATATCACCTGAAGTGTTGAACAAACCAGTAAATACCCGGGATACTGTCTTAAATAAGTGAAATATTATTTCTAAGGAATAGCAAATTGAATTCATCTCTATTTATGCGGCAATATAAATTGATATTGGATTTTCTGTAAGAGGGTGGATCCTTTCCCCCTTCCAGATTTATCTCGACGAGAAAAAAAATGAATCACATTCCTTAAATGTTTATCATTTATTAATATTCTCTCTCCTTCTTTTATTTCTTTCCCTTGATAAATGCCCTAGATATGGTGCTATAATCTCAAGTTGAAAACAACACGTCTCGTCTTATAAAGTCATTTTGGAGTGGGCTCATACTTTATTTCATTTTTCATCCCTGTACAGTTTTCATTTAAATGCAATCTATGGAAGCTATCCGTTTTTTTAAATGTTTACTGCCCTTGAAATTCTGCCAAATATTCTTTGAATGAAATTGAATTGGCCAATTTGAACCTTATCCGATCTTATATTCGGGATATTAATTATTTTCAGGGAAAATAAATCGTACCAAACATCAAATAAATGAACTAGTTTAAAAGTCCGCATTCTCTACAATAATTTTTAAACTTTTAGAGTGGTCAGCAGTCACCTAAGGGAAAAATAATTATTACTTTAATTTGCGAAACGACGACCACATAACAATCGAAATATTATTATGAACTCAGCGCAGAAACCGTAGTCTAAATCCTTAAAATATCTTATTACTCCTGGACAAATCCCTGACTTTTACCGAGCACATTAATAGAAAAACAGATTCAGCAAAAAAAAAAAAAAAAAAAAACTACAAAATTTTCCATTTTTAAATAAAATCTCTAAACTCAGCTCAAAAAATAAACAAAAACTAAAAAAAGGTTAGTGAAAGTCGTGTGTTGCACACACCACATTTTTCCTACTATTATTTAGTAATAATAGTTTCTGACCAAAATTATATTGTTGATTTTAAGACAAACCAAAACCATTACAAATATAATTAACAAATTCTTGTATATTGTAAGGGAGAGCGGCGCCAAGTGGGTAGAGCGCTAGTCTACTGTGCTCCGGGTTCTGGGTTCGAATCCCGGCTGTGGCGGGTTATTCATTCTGTTATTTCGGCCGGGGAGGGAGGAGGAGGGGGGGATCCTGGAGTATGGAGAATCCCCTGGAGCACAGCCAGCCTCAATAAAGTGGGTACCCAAAAATGGGGCAAAAAAACTGGAGGCTGAGTGTGATCTCGGCCGAATCACCTAATTGCACGGCCGTTGGCCTAGAAACAGTACAAATCTCTACATGTACTGAGCCCAAAAATGTTCATGGGTTGTAGTGGTACAGGTTTTATTGTAAATATGTAAATTAAACTTTTCTATCTATCTTAAAATGAAATCACAGTTACGTACGATATTTTCTTTTTCAACCTAGACTTACCACACCCATGCATGCTCGCTCGCGTGCATTCACACAACCAATTGTTATGATGCATTTCACTAAAAATGGCCAAAAATACCAAAGAAAAAAATAATAATATATTTTTTTTTTTAATTGTACCTCTACAACCTATGCAGGATCGTGGGTTTAGTACATACTGTTTCTAGGTCAGCTCGCATGCGATTAGGTGATTCGACCGAGGTCCCGCTCAGCCTCCACGTTTTTTACTTTCACTTACTATATATAGTAAGGGGAAGTATTGCGATCGTGAAAATTTTCGAATTCCAGTTTTCAACGGAAATACACGTTTTAGGGTCCCCTGAGTCCAAATAACCAAGTCCCGCAAAAAGGTCTGTGTGTGTGTGTGTGTGTGTGTCTGTGTGTCTGTGGTAACTCCCTGGCGGAAACGGTAAGTCCTATGAAACTGAAATTTCATATTTAAGACAACTATACGCCCGAGACGTGACAAAACTTTTTTCATCAAAATGAGCTTACCAGAAGAGGCACTTTATATCACGCATTTTTCACCTTTTTTCGATTTTCTCAAAAACGGTTCCGACGATTTTGATTAAACTCGCTATATCGATGTAAAATTTAATGGGCTTTAATATCACGTAGGTTTTATTAAGATAAAAATGGTCTGACAGGGCTTAAATGCCGATATTTTAAATTTTCTTCCTCCAAAGTACCTTTAATTTTGTAGATTCAATAATAATTTCTAGATTATCTTGTTAACGCTGATGAAAAACTGGCAAATATATAAATTGAATAAATTCGATACCCAACTAAAGGAGAAAACAGAACAAATATTTTTTTAATGCAATTTTTCATTTTTGAACATAAGAGCAGTAATATACATGTATGATATACCATTGGAAAGCTAAAGATTTTAGAAAAATTATCATATCATACACAATCAATTGATACAAGTGATTATTTTAGATAATAAGGTAATCAATTTTTTAATAAAACTTATGTTTTTATAGAAATTCCATTTAATTAATTGTTTAATGATTTCACTCATTTTTATATCTAACTGTATTTGAAAATTCTTTAATTTATTCTAAAATGGAGGTAAGTGAAAGTCGTGTGTTGCTCGCACCAGATTTTTTTCCACTGTAGGTATCTACTTTATAGAGGCTGGGAGTGCCCCAGGAGTGTTTCTATGTCCTATGATAGCCTCACGGCTGAAATAACAGGATTAATAATATTCTGTCATATTTTTAGGTCCATTATATAATTAAATTAGTATCAATTTAGAAAAGAATCAACAGGAAACTTTATCCTGGGACATTTTCCCTTAAGAATAACATATATGAACAGAATAAAAATTATGACAGCCCAAAAACAATTATAATAATATTAAATATATACAATTATGTTTAAATTACAAAAGAAAGAAGAAGAAGAAAACGAAAAAGGCCGTAGTGACATCTCTATGTACTTATTCTAGAAAAAAAGAAAAGAAATAAGAATAAAAATAAAATTTAACTTTGACACATCATTAAAAGTGTGTACAATTTTCACCTCGCATTAGTTGGCATAATCGAATTAGCTTACATCTGATTGGAAAACAAGACGGTACTGAAAGAGAAGGGATTTAAAGAGGATAGGAAAGGAACATGGCGGATGTTTGGCGGGAGGGTATGCCAAAAGACAGTGGAATAGGCTAAAAAATATAAAACTGATTGTTAAAATATTTAAATATTAATCAATCAGCCACTCACGTTTCCCGATGCATGTTGTAGTGTAAGGTCATCACTCCCTATGCCTAATTTTGTGAGTGGCCACCATTCGGCTGACGGGTCTCACATACCCGGGGGAGAGGCTGTGAGTGAATCCCCAATTAATTATATCCTTATAAAAGCCCCGCCGGGACTAGGATTCGAACTCACAACCTATGATAGACTAGCACCCTCGATAGACTAGCACGCTAGCCACTCGGCCTCGGGCTCCCCTACAGATGTTACTTAGGTGCTAATAAAGAAAAGTGAAGACTTTTCAAATCGGTATTTTGCGATTGAGGGAACTCTTGGTAAATACCCTTTTATCTAATTATAAATCTTATTAAAATAAAAAAATCTAATAATGCTCTTGAAAGGATATTACAATATCTAATCTCATTAAAATCCTCTAGAGGTAAATATTTAATTAAACTATATTATTAAGATTTTTAATCCTCATAATTCTTTAATTTTAGGTACATGTTTATATAAAATATCTGCAATTGTTATTTTTTAAATTAATTAAAATAATATAGAGATGGAGCATACTTAATTTAAATAATATATTCCATACTCATTTATTCAGATTAGTTTATTGGTCACGTTTCACTAAATTAATATCAAACCTTTTAGAAACATTAAAATTAATTTATTTATTGGTATTTAGTTTAACTCGCATTAGGCGTTATTATGCAGTAATTTACCGATATAAAAAATATACGATAAAAACAGTATGATTATGAATTTTCATTAATAATATATTATACAATATATATACATATATATATATATATATATATATATATATATATATATATATATATATATATATATATATACACAATTTCTTTTCTTCTATTTTTTTTTTTGAGTGGGGGTGGGGTGAGGGATTCTGGACAACCATTATATACTTATTTCTAGTATAAAACTTTTTTTATTATTCCCTATCTTTATAGATTTTATTTTATATTTTTATTTTATATTTTTTAAATAATTAATTTATTTGTATGTATATCGTGAAGGAAATGTGATACCTTCTAACATTGTCTGTTAGAATGATCTGATTCATTACCTGTGGATTACACCCCAGGGTTGTAAGACCAATCTCGGGCACACTCAGCCACTGTAAAAGTGGGTACAAGTCGGTTTGCGATACAAGTCATGTATATTTAAAAGTACCATGTTTTGCAGCGTACCAACTGTTGTATAAAGTCCTATTCATAAGGGCAGATGTTATTTTTTCTTTTAGTATGTTTCTTTATTGGTTATATGGCAGCTTTATAATTTTTTGTTTTGTTTCAATATTGATAAAAAAAAAATCATACATACATAGGAACATATGAAAAACGACAAAGGTTTGCTAGAATTTTTACTTCGCATAAAAGAACCAATACGATCCCTCAACTCGGCAAATACTGTTTTTGAAAAATTTTTGATGTGGCTACTGATAAAATGAGATGTTAGTAAAAAAAAAGCTATAGAAATGTATAGCTAGTGGTGAATATGTTTAATTGTGGTGTTATATTTAGTCGGTGTGTTATTTATATGGGCCTTTTCAGTGAGAATGAGTGGGACAGTTTCAAAGTATAGGAAACGACCATGCTATTAAATACAAAACAAATATTTAATAAAGAAGGCCAGTATCCCATATAAACAACATGGATTTAGCTGGCCTAAGTATATTTATATAAACATTTATACCCTCACTGAAGCCAGTTCAGCTTATAAAGCAGACGGAGTATGTTAAATGTAAACTTATATTAACAGTCAAGTAAACTAAAATACTTGTTCTTAGGCAAGATAAATTAAAACCGCCATAACCGAATTATGTAATCAAATAAGTTTAACAAATATTATAAATTAGTTATGCCCATTGGTATTTTTGTTATTTGAATACTTAGCGATAATAATTAAACCCTTGTAACATATAGGAGTAAGAAAAAAAAAAAAAAAAAAAAAAAAAAAAAAAATATATATATATATATATATATATATCCCAGGAGATTACACAAGGAGGCCCAGGGCCTACACGGCCTGTCGCGCCACTGGAAGAAGAAGAAGAAGATGTAACACCTGTGCCGGATGTCGTTCTGTAGTTTCCCGTCCTTTCACTTTTATCTATAGACCATATTTTCTTCATTGATTCCAACGCCCAGCCAACTTCAATCTTTACCAGTCATGTTATAAAGATAGCATTAATAAATATGTTATTATAAAATATTTAAAAAATAATAACAGTTTAATCAAATTCAAGATTTCAAAAGACTGTAAATATTTTAATAACATTTAATACTTAATAATCCCTTTAGAGCGTTCTCTAAGTTTGTTTAAACACATCCGACTTCTTAAAAAAAACAAAAAAAACGCCAGTTTACTTATTTGTTTCAAAGAAGAAACATAACATTGTGTGATAGGTATTACTAGAAAGAAATTTCACATCCACTGGAGCAATTCGTGAAATTATTAAATAAGAAGAGGAAGGTGTCCTTGATCAGCGCACTGAGTGGCGTTGGTCTGAAACATTTAGCACTGGAGATACGACTTTGGAAAGGAAGAAGGACTCCGGACGACCATAAATTGACATTGATAAAGTTCTGCCGTTTTGGCGAATTCGTTCAAAACTACTCGCAAACATAGACTGGTTCTTCAATCGCTTACTCCTCAGCAATCAGCTCACACTTCCCGTTGAACCAAAGTACTTCATGGGTTCGTACTTCGACTACATTTGGTTACTACGTGTTTCATATTCATGGTCTATTTTATTCAAGAAGAAAACTTGATAATTTTGAGGAAGTTGAAATTGCTGTTCTTTGATAGCCATCCCAAAGAATGGTATCTGCGTGGGATCGAGCCACTCGCTAGCAAATGGCTAATGATGGTAGATAATTGACTATACTTTTATTATTAATTGTATTTTTTATCAAAGAAATAATACAAATATTTCATTGGAAACGATCATCTATTTTTATTTATTATTTATTTTTTTTATACACCCTAAAACAAAGACAACGACATGAATTTTGAATAAGTTGCTCTAAGTTCTCAATTAGCTCTCAACTTCCATATTTAAAACATAAATTATAGGTCCAAGGTTTAAATTAAATTATAGGTCCAATAAATTATTTAGTATCATTTTGGACCTACATTGATATTTTAAAAATTTTGAAAAAGAAGCCATTAGACCTCCAAACGTCCAAATGATAATATGGTATTATTGTGATAGTGATTGTGATAACAGTAATGTTCCAATATTGAATACGAAGTTCATTATTGAAAACGGTAAATCAAAAACGTAAATGATCTTTTTTTTCTTTAAATAAACGGTTATTTTAGTTCTATTTAAATAGAAAACATAAATATAAAAAGATTCCGTTTTATCGGAAACAAATTTATGAAGCGTTGCAGAGGGGGGTCCGAAAAAGTGTGTTTCATTATTAACGAAAGGGGTCCAATTTACTTCTTTGCCCCGAGGCTTCTAAATGTCCAGTTACGCTTCTTTCCTAATGATTCCCTTTTGAATACATCAACAATACCTTGCCTTCTTTATGAAAAGAGTAGACATAACTAAAATTGCCCGGGAGTTGAGGAATTAAAACACGTCTGGTTTGAAGAAAACTTATTATTGTGTTGGTCGAAAGTACTTCCATCATAGACCATAAGTCCCCCACATTAAGTAGGTCATTCTAAATAAAATTTTCATGATTAAGGACTTTTGTTCGCAGAGTGATCAAGAGATAGGTCCCTAATAATTATTGGGAATAATAAAAAAAATACCATCCGGATTCTCTAAATCCCATCAATCTATTCTTCGAGCACAATCACTATCCAGTTCTACGCATCTATACAGCTTATTATTAACAAGAAGATTATTAATTTTTTTATTTTATTTGTCTTTTCTTTCTATTTGTTAATTAGGTTTACTTTTACTTACATTTTATTTTATTTTTTTGTTTTACTCTGTACATACATAAGATAGTGGCAGATTGTATTATTTCTCAATAAAGCAATTTAAAAATTAAAATATAATAAATATCCTCTTCTCAAGTACGTTTGTCGGTATGATGTCCTCACTCAGCTTCCACCGGCTCTCACCATCGACGCGACTGAAAGAGAAGCGCTGGGAGCCCTCGGATATTGCTTTTCTCTCCACAAGTGGTTTGTAAGTTCGTAACCTCTCATTTGCATCTATTCCTAATAATCCTCCAAGGTGGCTGAATAGACGACAGCCTCAATCATGTTAATTTAGATAAACATTAAAGTGCTACTACTGGGTAGTTTCTTCACACGTGTGCATCAAACTGATAAACACTTTTCGCATATACTAGATGCATTTTTGTATAATACAGTTGTAAATATAATTACAATAAAAAAATATATAACTAAAAGAGTATTCACTCACGTCTCTCCTCCTCAGGGGATGTGAGGTCCGTCAGCCTACTGGTTACACAAAAATCGAGAATCGCGATGTGCAATACTAGGAGCGTGAAATAGTGCGCTTAAGGTTTAATCGGCCAAAAAAAAAAAAAAAAAAAAACTTTCGTCGTACACGATCAAAAGTTTTCTTCAAATCAGACTTTTAAGGTCTTTAGTCTCCACTGGAAACAAATAGCAATAGGTTTTTCGGGGACTGATTTTCATATAATATTTTTCCTTTTATTAACAATCCCGCTTAAATAAAATTTAAACAGTCGGTTACTCTTGCAAGCCCAGCTGTTTAAGGATGAAACGCTTTTGTTCACACAAATTAAACAAGAAACGTACCGTAACTGTTGAAAGATGGGTCCATAAAGAATGATGGAACCGACTATACATTTCCAATGAAGCGGAATGCCAAAGTTGGACACTTCCATCGGCCCTGGAGGATCGCGATCCTTCTTCTGGCTCATTTATCAAGAAGGCCCGTCCTTATCCTCCACCGCCTTCTCAATAGCCTTGTCTAGTCAGCTCAGGTAATTGTTATAAATCACCCATTTCCAGCCAAACCAGTCAAATCTTGTGTACATAATACTTACTAAATCGGCTCTTCATCGCTTCATCTCAACAAAATGTACTTACATCAATTTCGATCTATCCCAATGGATCTGAAAGTGCTTAACAGATGACTCCGGCTGAGATAAATGAGCGAGGGTAATCGATTTAAAGTTTAATTATTTCTCCAATGATATCAAAGAATGAAGCCTGCTTCTTCATTTTGTCCTCGATCGATACTTTTTTATCTTTAATATTATATCAAATCGTTTCATTTTAAAAAAATTTATTGTTCGCAACACACAACTTTCACTCATTTACGTCCTTAAAATCAATTTTTTAATGAAATTTACAACTGAATTGACACTATTCAACAAGTAAATAAGAAAAATATATGGTTGAAACGCAGGATAGTTCTGTAAAACTACCAATAGGTAGTACTCCTAATTTATATGTCGCTTTTAAATCTTCTTTTAAATCGCCTCGGTGAATTGTCAGGAATAGATATTAAGGAGATGTTACGAATCATCAAGCGGGTTTCTGTGGGCAGGGATTTTGCAATGTAAAGAACTATTTCAGGCTAAGTATTCAACTAATGGGATATTTAGATCTCTATGAATGATTTGATTAGTAAAACAGTATGAAGTATTAAGGACTTTAGATTGTAAGGATTGTATGCGAGAGGAATTTGATGGTTTAGTGGATCTCCATAGGCCCAAATAGGCTTGATAAACGTTAAATAAATGGCTATGAAATAGAGATTTGGCGTTTGTCGAGTAAGTGTTGTAGTAATCTTTACCTACGAGCAGTTTTCAGTCATTTCAGTATAGTATGAGGATTCCATCTTAGGCGTTTGTTAAGACGGAGTCTTTGGTACCGGATCTGTTCAACTGGAGTAAGTGAGACATTGTTGAATGATACAGTGGGGTAGAAGGTTAAAGGGTTTTCGCGTGGAGTAAATATGATTTAGTGGGATTTATTTTATTTCTTCGGTTTTAAAACCATTCTTCAATAGCTGATAGATGTGCTGTAGGATTTATGATACTGCAACAGGATCGTTATGCTACACAGCTAACACTCATGTGCCATCAGCGTGTGCGGCAAGGACAGTGCTTGGATGGATCAGGATATCAGGTGTATACATCGTGCAGAGGATACAACCTTGAGGAACACCGGTGACTGAGTGAAAATCAATTTAAAATTTTGAGTTTCGATGGGAACATTTATTTTAGGTAAATAATATTACAACAAAAATTATTATCTGCAACAATCACTCAATTTTATCCGCTTTTTGTCAGTTTCCATTAACTTCTACAACTTTTTCTATTAGATAATATTTTTCATTTATTTTTGTATTAATAATTTTTCTCTGTTCAGCATTACAGTATACATCTATTCTTATTGGAGAAAAAAATATTAAACTGGAAAAACATTTCTGCTGTTTTTCTCCTTGAGTTGCTTATTGCGTCCTTTTATATGTCATAATTACTTATGTTTTATGAATGTTATCATGAATAAATTATTAAGAATCAATTCGAATTAAAAATATTAATTTTGCATTTAAGAAAAGTAACAGTATTTTAATCAGAATTTTTTTATTAAAGATCATTTAATTTTGCTTCAATATAATGATTTGAATCAAAATCGGCTCTAACTTAGCGATAATTGAAAATTTCATATCCATAATTCTAATTTCTTGGCTTGACTTATTACATATATTCACACACAGTCCTTTTTGGACCGAGACATGCTCATTTGGATTCATAGGACCCTAAAACGTGTGAATTAGTTGAAAACTAGAATTCAAAAATTCCCCTTACTATATACTCCATATATATATATATATATATGGACGGATCATTTGTAAATATGATTACACGTATTTAACCTTCTTACATTCGACATTGATAAGGAGATTTATCCCTCTCCCCCTTAAAAAAAAATTTTGGGATATATATTAGGAATATAACAGGTAAAACTTAATTATGTTAATGATTTTAAACTGCAGACAATACTAACAAACCAGCTGCGAATTGAATACGGATTTTTGTGAGTCATTTCAGAGTAAATCTTGGACATAAAACTCACTTTCTTAAATATTTATTTATTTTTTGTTTAGATCTGTTTGTAATATGCACTATTGGTTAATAATACGTAAATTATTTATTTAACGGCCATCCTTTTGTTGAATTTACCATTGTAAAGAATCAATATACATTTATATTGTGTGTTATTTTTAGAACTCGGTAGTATATTACAGTAAAGTCATATTATAAATAAAGTATCTGTTGTAATATATTTATTATTATTTATTGATTTTAATTATAATTTAAATAATATTCGGTTTCTAGACTTAAATTAAACATTCATTCCGTTAAAGGAACAGAGGGCTCTGAGAAGATCAGTTTCTACCCAGCTTTTCCGAAGCATCACATTGTCTTCTAAGAATATTCCACCCCAATTCCTTCTAGGGATATTTCGGTTGACATATTCATGACTTATCGACGTCTCCTCAAGAGTATATGCCTTATAATACCGTTGTATGTATCCTCCAGATCGCTCCTAATTTAATTACTCAGATGATTAAAATCTTGCTACAATGCTTTCGTTCATTATTTTCAATGCTAAACGTTTGTAACAAACCAAGTTAAAAGAAAAATGTTAATTGCTTCGAAATTTTTATAACATGCATAGAATCCAAACATTGAATTCTAAAAATCCTTCCGTATAATACATCTACCATTTGTTTTGTTATACTTTTGATAAAATAAAGCATTTCCCTCTTCGAGAGATTTTTGCAATAGCAATATAATATTATGAACATTATACGCCCAATACAAATAAAATTAACCATAATTCGGTTAATTATAAAGAAAGAGACAAATTTGAAGCGTACTAAAATCAATATATCGAGAACTCAAAAATAAATGATTTTTTTTCCGCACACTTCTCTTAGTGTTATTATTTTTTTACATTCCAAACATTTTATTTTACCTGGCCTCAGATATTTTTTTAATTCTAAAAAAAAAATCCTTCATACGAATTTCCAGGGAATCTAAAACTGAAAAAAAATTCGAACAATGCGTCCAGCGTCTATACATATTCTTCAAATAATTTTAAACATTTAAATAACTCCCTATTAATCATGAACCTATTCTAATCTAATCTAATGATAGATTTAAACCCAATTCCGAGAGTTTGTCAAATTTCTAAACTATGAAATTTAACGGTCAAGATGTTTTTAAACCAAGTTTTTTAAAACACCTGTTTTGTTTTTTTTAACTTGTAAATTATATTTTTTACCCAGGCAATATTGATAAGGTAATATTTATTTATATTTGTATAGAAAAAATAAACTGTTTTTTTTTTTTGTGTGTTTTTATTAATACCGAATTTATTATAAGTCATAAAATTGATTTTACAAGTGAGGTAAGGAAAATGCATGAATCACAAAATAAACAAGGGTTTAGTATTTAGAGATCCGTACTGTTTCAGGGCCAACAGCATTGCAAGGGGGGGGGGGGTTATTAGGCCTTGATCATTTCCAGCCCCCAGGTTTTCTCCCCAATTTTTAAGTACCCACTTTACAGATGTTGGATTTTCCCCAGGTTGGTCTCCATACCCCAATGTCACTCCTCACCTAAAATAAAAAACAATTCTGCTCGAGTACCGTAAATAAATAGTTCGAAACCAGAACCCGGAGAACAGTTGACTATCCACTAAACCTCGCCAATTCTTAGTATGTAGTATGCAAGCACCAGATTTTCATTTATAAATAAATTAATCATAAATTTGATAAAGAGAGATAGATAAAGTAATTTAATACTAATTAAAAAAATTATTAATTAATTTAAAGGCAATGGATGTAATTATGAATATTTTACGTCTTACGAGATTTAAGCGTTTTTACATGTTATTTTTAGAGTCCATCCTATTTTTCCATATAAGTGCCTGCTATAAATAGATATAAATCATAAATATATTTGTTATCTATTTGTATTTATAAGCCGCTTTGCTTTGCTTCTGTAATATTTGTTTCTAAATATACTCTACCAACGTTAGCTGTAACATTGACGTACGCCAAACATCTTATATGTGACCATAAACTTCCTGCATAAAACATGTTAAACAAGATTTTAAACTCTGCATTCAGAATGATTTTTAATGTCTCCTTTAATCTCATCACCTTTTCGGGAATGCCCAACTCGGTCACGATTTTCAATAATAGTCGAAGACTACTTTGAAATCGAACAATAATATATATATATATATATATATTATATATATATATATATATATATATATATATATATATATATAATCTAAAAAAATATACAGGTATATAGTATATTGAAAAATAACACTTAAAAATATTAACTTTTCTTTCACTTACCTATATATGAAATATATTGTAAGGGAAAGTATTGCGATCTGAAAATTTTCAAATACCAGTTTTCGACGGAAATACAGGTTTTAGGGTCTCTCCTGAGTCCAAATGACCAAGTCCCGCAACTGAAATTCCTATGAAACTGAAATTTCATATTTGAGACAACTATACGTCCGAGATGTTACAGAATATTTTTCATCAAAATCAGCTGACCGGAAGATCTACTTTATACCATGCATTTTACACATATTTACAATTTTCTCAAAAACGGCTATAACGATTTTGATTAAACTCGCTATATCGATGTAAAAGTGGACGGACTTTATATCATGTAGGTTTCATTTTGATTTAAATAGTATGACAGGGCTTGAATGCCGATATTTCAAAATGTCTTAAACTAAAGTACCTTTAATTTTGTAGTTTTTATGAAATCTTGTCAACATTGCTAAAAAACAGATAAATATATATGTGGAACGAATTCGATATCCAAATAAAGAAGAAAAAAACAAAAATATTTTTGTATGCAATTTTTGTGTTTTTTATACCGTTGGAAAGCTAAAGATTTTAGAAAAAATGTTATCTCATACACAAGCTTGTAAAAGTTAATGGATAGTGATGAAAAACCGATAAAGTAACTGATTATTTTAGATAATAATATAATAGATTATCTAATAAAACATCTGTTTCTATTAAAATCCAATGTAAATAATTCTTTAATAACTTATCTTTGTTTCTAAATTTGTTTAAAAATTCTTAAATTGATATAAATAACGGAGGTAAGTGAAAGTCGTGTGTTGCGCGCACCAGATTTTTTGTTTAACATAAGAACAGTATTATAGATGTGTAATATACCTTTGGAAAGCTAGTGATTTTAGAAAAAATATTATCTTATGCACAAGCTTGTAAAAGTTAATAAAGAGTGATGAAAATCCGATAAAACTTACTGATTATTTTAGATAATGTAATTGATTTTTTTAATAAAACACATATTTCAATAGAAATTCCATTTAATTAATCCTTTAATGGTTTCACTCATTTTTATCTCTAACATTATTTAAAAATTCTTTTATCGATTTTAAAAACGGAGTTAAGTGAAAGTCGTGTGTTGTCCGCACGAGATGTTTTTCTCTCAATCCACCAAATGAAGAAAATAAGTTTTAAATTTGCCAAAATATGTTGAAAATGAATGCCTAAATTAAAAATATACACTATTTTCATATATACGAAAAACAATAATAATTCTATTTTAATGTATCTTCTATGTCATGTTTTTACCACTCATTCCTCTGATGAAAACATTCGGTTCTATAAAACCAATGTTTGGACGAAAAAAGTTTCTTTTGGAGCTTGTAGACACTGTTAGACTGTGGGGAGCTGTCCTGAATTACACCAGTTCAGAACTACACTCATAAATATTCTCTTACTTTACATTTTCTCTGTGAAACACGAAATTCTCTGTAAAATATTTTTAAACTAAAACAAATGTATAAAAGCTTTTCAAACAATTATGCAGCTTACTAAATTATTCAAACCGAAGCAAGCTGATTATAATCTGACTGAATAGAAAAATTAAAGAAAAAAAAAATAACCTTTATAGATTAAATATGAAAGAAATCTAGCTTGAAATAAATACAAAAAATCTGGTGCGGGCAACACACGACTTTCACTTACCTCGATTTTTAAAATCAATGAAAAAATTTTCAAATACAGTTAGAGATAAAAATACGTGAAACTACTAAGGAATTAATCAAATTGAATTCATATAGAAACATGTGTTTTATTAAAAAATCTATTATATTATTATCTAAAATAATCAGTAAGTTTTATCTTCTTCTCATCACTCTCTATTAACTTTAGCCCTGTCAGACCATTTTTATCCAAATAAAACCTACATGATATTAAAGCCCATTAAATTTTACATCGATATAGCGAGTTTAATCAAAATCGTCGGAGCCGTTTTCGATAAAATCGAAAAAAGTGCAAAATGCATGGTATAAAGTGCCTCTTCTGGTAAGCTCATTTTGATGAAAAAAGTTTTGTCACGTATCGGGCGTATAGTTGTCTTAAATATGAAATTTCAATTTCATAGGACTTACTGTTTCCGCCCGGGAGTTACCACACACACACACACACACAGACCTTTTTGCGGGACTTGGTTATTTGGACTCAGGGGACCCTAAAACGTGTATTTCCGTTGAAAACTGGAATTCGAAAATTTTCACGATCGCAATACTTCCCCTTATTAAATTTGGATATTCAGGTTATATGATTACTAGAAAAAAGGAAAAGGAATAAAAAAGGTCAAGCATTAAATCCGTCAATTTTAAACTCGTTTAATTTTAAAATTTTATTTTCCCTTAGTATAGTATATTAATAGGTAAATGTTCAAATAAAAAAAAAAATAGAAAAAGAATAAAATAAAATAATAATGATAAATAAATAAATTTATAATATCACAGAAGCGTTAATATAGAAATTATTATTTTTTTTTTCTCCTGTTTTTATTTTTGTTTTTTTAATTAGATAGAAATTGTATATAATTATTTTTTGATCAAAGCTCTGCACAGGAACAGAAGGATAATTTTGTATTTTATTTTTTTTTTTAACTAACATCTAAATTAGTTTTATGTACATATATATTATTTTTTTTTTGTTTCTCTCACTCGAACTAGAATAAGAAGTCGATTTATTATATTCAACAGTTTGGTTTTATATGTTATCTTTGTCTTGTGTATTTATTTTTTACTTTATCACTGTATTTTTTTTCTTCCATTATTACTCTAAGGCATCTAAGACTTTATTTACTTTCATATGTATTATTCTGAAGGGACTTGTCCCAGAATAAATAAAGAAATTATTATTATTATTATTATTATTATTATTAAATTTAGTATGAAAAAATAGATTTACTTAAAAAAACTAGAACTACTATTTATAGTTTATTCAACAGCATATTTATAAATGTTTACAAAAATTCATGACATTGTACCTGCTCTATATATCTTTGAAAAGAGCCATCTCATCTATTAAAATTTTAAAAATTATTAATTAATGATTAAGTTCTTCATCTGTGAAGAATATCATTTAATCAGTAAAATTATGATTTTCGATTTGCTCTATGAATGAGTATATATAAGAAAGACTGCTATAAGTAATATAAAAATAAAAATATATTTGTTCGAATCCACATACAAGACACGAAGAAACGACAAGAAACTGCCCGAAGCTTTCGAATACTTCAACACTCACTGGACAGACGCTCTAATCTTCCAATTAACTACATAAGACTCATCTATATCACCATCATAAGGCCTATTTGGACGTACGGAGTTGTGTTTTGGGGCTCTACTAAATCATCAAATTCTTCCCGTATTCAATCCTTACAATCCAAAATCCTTCGAAAAATTCCCAATGCTCCATACTTTGACACGAATAAACTCGTCCATAAAAAGCTTACTGTTCCATATGTTGCTGATTTAGCCCTTACCAGATATCAATCCTTCGATGACAAACTCCACTCCAACTCCTTAAGTAATCCTTGCTTCCTCTTGCATTCCCGACAATCCTCAGAGGCGTCTGAAGAGAAGATTCTCTCGAGATCTTCCAGTTTAGATTACCCAGTGAAGTGCTGCCAATAGGCATTTTCTCCTCATGTCTTTTTCGCGAATTTACTGACAGCTAATTTACTTGATGTATTAATTGATTAATTTTAGCAGTTGTCAATTTCAATATATATACATATATATAAAATTGAATACATCACCAAATGTGACCGTATAAGTATTGAAAAAAAAACAAGAAAAAAGAAGTTTTTATATTAAATATCTATAAGTAAAAAACTCAGTTAACCTTCATAAAATAATTATTAGTAGTATATAAGGAATTATATACTTATTCAAAACAACTAAATTCATTTAATGAACACACCATTCATCCAAATATCTACATTTGAAATATGAAGTAATCACAAAATTGTATGCCTACAGTATTAGTTGGAGTGCTTTTTATTATTTTAGCATAGCTGTTGTTGCTCAACATAAAATCACTTGAATTTTATTACTATGAACTAGTTGACAGAAATAGTAAAAATTGTTCGAACGTCTTCTTTGACCATTTTGATAAGCTCACCGTGGTAAATTTTTTTTTTTTTTTTTTTTTTAAGATAGAAACAATTCTTTATTGAACAATATTACAATCTGTCCAATTTAGGACATTTTTAATAAGGATAAAGTACAACATTCATACTGCATTCACACGATATATACAAAACAATAAATTTATATAATAATAATACAATATAAATAAATACAAAACAAAATCAATAAAAATATATACAAAAGTCACTCATACCTATATACAATTCACAAGCATACAGCACGTGAGTGGAGAATCTAGCCAATGCTAGAACTCCAATATACATTTTACAAGAGGTCTCGAGGCCACTGCAGTTTCAACCTTCTAGGAGGATGGTAAGGATGTGTGGAGCTGGATAAGGATTGAGCTAGGGGATTAGGGTGATGGATAAGGTTCTGATGGAATTTAGAGAATTTTAATGGTATAAGGTCTAAAATAAATGGAATATTTAGGTCGCGGTGTAAGGTATGGTTGGATACATAATAAGGAGCATTAACTATTGTTCGGAGGACTTTTGATTGGAAGGATTGAATGCGTTTGATGTTAGAAAATTTAGCTGTCCCCCACAGTTCAAGTCCGTAGGTCCAGATAGGTTTCAGTACTGTCTTGTATATTAGCAGTTTGTTCTCGATAGATAATTTAGAATTTCTGTTCAGTAGTCTGTATAATTGTCCAAATCGTCGATTAAGTTCTTGTCGTTTAAGTCTAGTATGCGGGTTCCAAGTTAGTCTTTTGTCCAGAAGGAAGCCAAGATACCGGACTGTGTCGGAGAAAGGAAGCGGAACGGAGTTAAAGAGAACTGGAGGGCAGGATTGTCTTCGAAGGGTAAAGGTGGCATGTCTGCATTTGGATTGATTTACTTTGATTCTCCAGTTGTTACACCAGTCTTCAATTTGAGAAAGGTGTGTTTGGAGGCCTGTAGATGCAATTTCGGGATCTAAGTGAGAAGATAGGATAGCTGTGTCATCAGCGTACGTTGCTAGGAAGGTATTAGGGCAAAGAGGAATACCAGCCGTGTATATATTGTAGAGGATAGGACCAAGGACACTACCCTGAGGAACACCGGATTCGACTGGATAATAATTGGAATATTCTGCACCACAATGAACTCGGAAGGAGCGGTTTGATAGGTAGGATCGGAGGACTAGGTATAAGGATAGGGGTAAATGGTTTTTGAGCTTAAAGAGCAATCCCGGGTGCCACACCCGGTCAAATGCTTGCGTTATGTCCAGAAATGCACCCGAGCAGTACTCCTTGTTCTCAAGGGCAGAGGAAATATGGTCAACGACTCGGAGCCCTTGCTGAACGGTTGAATGTTGGGAACGGAATCCAAATTGATGGGAAGGAATAGTGTGGGATTCTAATAACGGTAATATTCGTTTGAGGAGGATTTTTTCAAAGATTTTTGAAAGTATTGGGAGTAGGCTGATAGGTCTATATGATGTCGTAGTGTTAGGAGGTTTACCTGGTTTTAGGAAGAGAATTATTGTGGAATGTTTCCATAAGAGAGGAAAATGAGTAGTGCGTAGAGAATGGAGTTGTAAATATATGTAAGAAATATAACGGCTTTAGATGGAAGCTGTCTGAGAATCTGAGGAGTGAGGAGATCGTATCCAGGAGATTTACGGAGTGCAAGTTTTCGGAGAAGATATTTGACCTCAGAGGGATTAACTGCTTTAGGAGGTAATGAAAGCGGGATTGGAGACTGAAGGAACTGTTCCACTACTGAAGTGTGGTTTGGATTGGATTCTGGATGAGGTGTGAAGACTTGGGAAACGTATTTGGCAAGTTCCTCGGCTTTGTCTTCATCAGACGCAGCCCAGGAACCATTACTACGACGGAGGGGATGGGAAATATGGTGGGATTTTAGAATTTTCTTGGTGACATTCCACAGGGAATTGTCACAAGCCGAAAGAGAAGAAAGGAAGGAACTAAAGGATTGGGAACGGAAAGTCGCCAACTCCCTCTTTAATTGTCTACAATAAAAGTTATAGGAGCGGCGATCTGTGGGGTGACGGGTGCGTTGCCATAAGGATCTGGATCGGCGTTTGGTGCGGATGAGGTCTATGAGGTGTTGTGGTAAATGATTTTGGTTATGACTTATCTGGGAGTGCTTGGGAGAGGAGGCAGTCCAAACAGCTTGTTGAATAGCGATGGTGAAGGAGTTTACGGCATCGTCAAGGTCATCTGGAGTTTTGAGTTTACTCTGAGGTCAATATCACTGGTCAGGATTTGGCGAAAAATGTCCCAGTTTACTGGTCCTCTGATAAATGACGGTGGGGTGGGTTTAGGAATAGGAATTAGGGATACTTTAAGGAGCAATGGACTATGGTCAGAGGACAGTTCATCAAGGCGAGTCACCGACATGTTTAGGGAGCCTAATCCGCTGTGAATAAAGAAGTCAAGGATGTCAGGATTACGGTTAGGATCAGTTGGCCAGTAGGTAGGGGAGTCAGGAGGCAGGAGGTTGAAACGTCTAGAGCTGAGTGCAGACTGTAAATTCCGCCCACGACAATTTGTGGATCTGCAACCCCATTGTTGGTTCTTAGCATTCATGTCTGCACCCAGAATGAAGTGGTTTCCTAAGGCATTGAGGAAGGATTCGAATAGAATGTCGGAGATGGAATGTTTAGGAGGGCAGTACGCTGATGCGAGGGTGATCGGAAAAGAAAAAGTCTTGATTACTATGGCGGTGCATTGTAGGAAATCATAGGAGGGAACTGGGAGTATGTGGTGAGAGAGGGACTGGTGCACAATGACAGCAGTACCGGCATGGGCTTTTCCGTCTGGGTGGTCTGTACGGTATGTTACGTATTGCGGTATTTTAAAGAACTGTTTAGTGGTTAGTCTAGTTTCAGTAATAAGTGCTACATCGACGTTTTTGTCTTGCAATAAAGCTGTAAGTTCGTCAGTGTGATTTCTAACACCATTCGCATTCCAAAGGAGAATGGACAAGGAGTTAGGTGTTGTCATTTAAGGATTTTTTAAGGAAGGGATTAAATTTGATACGAGATTAGTAAGTAGTGATATAGCGGCATAACAAGAGATTTGATTTCAGTGATGAAGGATGTCATCAAACTTGTAAGGTCTGTGACATTTGATGGAGGAGGAATATGAGAAATTTGATGCGGATGAGGTTTTTGAGGGTTGGGTAAATTTTGAGGAATAGGTGGTTGTGGAAGGGGTTCAGGATTTTGAAGTATGCGTTGTTCTGCAGGGCCTCTTTGTTCTGGTTCCCACCTCCAAGTAGATGGGCAAATGTTACATTGGAATCAATTGTTTTTGAAGGTTGTCGTCTGCTACTGATCGGTTCAGCTGTTTCATCCAGATTCTGAGGTTTTTGGTATCTGCTTTTGAGGTTCTTGTAGATTTGACATCCCTTGTAGTTAGCCGGGTGGTCCTCTAGGCACAGAGCACATACAGCGGGTGTTGATCTTAATCGTGTACATTCTTCTGATTTATGTTGCTCACCGCATTTCACACAGCGTGGTGTGTGGTGACAGTAAGTTCTCGTATGACCATATGCCTGGCAATTATGGCACTGAACTATTTTTTCTTAGTGTAAGGTTTCTCAACTCTTACACTAGTATAGTACAACCTATTGAGGTCGTAAATTTTTTTAACTCCTGCTGATGGTTCCAAGTCCACGAAGAATAGAGGCAGTGGAATTATATCTTTTAGGACATTGGTCACTTGCCGCACTTTATAGCCTATCTCCGTCAGTTCTTCTTTGATAGCTGTAACTGGCGTCGAAGGGTGTAGGTTTCTAATTACAACCCTTAAAGCTCTCTCCTGGCGCAACTGATAGGTATGAAAATCAGCTTTGGTCTCAGTCAGATATTTCACTATTTTTCTGTAGCTTTCGGCGGTAGTCGGGGATATTTTAGTATCACTGGTTCTACTTATACAAGAATAACTATTAGGATCAGTTACTTTGTTTAAATGCGCACACATCAGTTGAAAATTTTTAATATTTTTAACAAATATTGGTGGAGGTAGTGGTTCCCTAGGTATAGGAGAAGATTCCATGGTTTCTTTTTCATTTTGGAGGATCTGAAATGGATTCGGTGTAAAAAACGGCGATTCATCAGTTAATCCTTGTGATGATGTGCTAGGCTGTGGTTCAGATCCTAAAGAGGTAGCTGAAGCGGTCGCTGGTGGAATCATTTTTTTATTATTTTCACGGCGAGGTCTCTGTTTTGTAGGAGACGAGTTTGAACCTGCAGATCTAGATCTTTTACTTGTAGCTTTTGAGGACATAACTTGATGGAAATATCTTATTGATTAAAAAAAAAAAAAAAAAAAAAAAAAAAAAAAAAAAAAAAAAAAAAAAAAATAAATAAATAAATAATGAGATGAGAATGAGAAGGAAAGATAATAAAAGAAAGATAAGCTAAAGAAAAGCAAGCCCGAGCTTGCCGAGCTAGCGGCAATCAGCTGATCAGTGACCCTCCTTTCACTTTTCGCGATTCTACAAAGTAAATTATAACTTTGCTTACCGATATTTTTCCAATATTACTGCTGTGGTTTTCTTGAAGTCTAGTGATGTTTTCCAGACTGAACTCAAGCGAATTCCTACTGAAAAGAGCAAAAATCTGAGAGACGAAGGAACGTATGACTGTTATCATCGAGCGCATCAGCTGTTCCGTGGTAAAATTTAAATTTATAAAACTTTAATCTTGGCAATATCTAATTACAGTTAGGAATCAATAACTGAAAAAAAAAATAATTCAGTATTTTTTTTTTTATACATTCTAATGTTAAATTATTTTCACGAACGGTATTCTTGGAGCTTAAATATACTGACCTCTTTTGCGGTTAATGAAAAGTAAACCAATCAACTCCATTTATAAATGAGCGGAAACATTCCTTACTCTATACATCCTAAATTCGAAAATAATTATATATTTCAGCCAGTACTTATAAGAAATCTTGATTGAATCCTGAGTTTAATTTTGTAGCAGGGAATTTCATGAAAAAATGTAAACAATGTATTAATAGCGTTATAGTAATTAAAATTATTGTATTCTATATTAAACATTTTTAATTTCACTGGATAAGCCTTTGAAATGAAAATATTCTTTTTAAAATTATATTGGAAAAATGAAAGAAATGTTAGGGTATCTTTTTTCTCCTTTCAAAATTGGCGATTTTTGTAAAAAATGCTTTGAATAAAAATAATTGCCAATTATTGTAGTATTAAGACTTTAGCCTCCCTGGCTTACTACAATTTTTCTCAAATTATTCCATATTTCTCTCTTTCTCTGTTTAAGCGCAAAACTCAAATCTCTTTATGTAAAATTTGTGTACATCACTATACACTAAACATCAACGCATATGAGGGATTACGAAACTGTAAATTGACAGAGAATCTCATGCACAGTTTGGTTATTCTGTTTGTTTTTTTCATGAGATATATTATCTCCTTTCTTATATTTCCTTCTCAGGGATACACTTTTCCTGTTAAAAAAAAAAAAAAAAAAAAAAAAAAAAAAAAAAAAAAAAAAAAAAAAAAAACCAGAATATGACAACCCGGAGAAGAAACACCAAGCGTAAAAAAATTATATTATTTATCTTAAATTATTAATTTGTGCTATCACAATTTTTTTTTTCTGTGGCTATATCGTAAAATATACAGAATGGAGAGCGAAAAATTTCAGTGAATTCGCCATAAAGTGTTAAAAAATTAAAGCAATAGAAAAAATTGTACCAGTGTGTAAAAATTTACCGATCAATCTCTAACTGTTAAAGTTTTGTTGTTTTTTTTTCCTTCTCCGCTTCCTCCACATGTCCCGCATGTGACGAAAGTTAGATACGAAATTCTGCCTCATCCATCCTACGGATCGTCATTTTTTTGGAATATTGGGACCACTACTTAAGTGACCAAAAATTTCATGGAGAAAAAGGGTTAGAAAAAAAAATCTTTTTTTTTTAGTTTATTAGTTATCACTATGAGAAATTCTATTCCGTGAGAATAGAAAAGTTGGCAGCAATGTATTGATAGCAGTTGATACTTTTTTTCTTGAATTAAACAACTGTAAATCTATTTTTTGATTATTATATATTGAAATTTGCAACATCAAGTAAATTAGCTAACAGAGAAAAGACAGAAAGAGAAAATGCCCCTTGGCAGCACTCCACTGGATAATCTAAACTAGAAGATCTCGAGGCCATCTTCTTTTCAGACGCCTCGAAGGATTGTCAGGAATGAAAGAGGAAGCAAGGATTGAAACTAGTAGGTTAGAGAGGGAATGGAGTTTGTAATGGAAGGATTGATACCTGGTTCGGGCCAAATCAGCAACATATGGGATATTCAGGTCTTTATGGATGAGTTTATTCTTGGCAAAGTAAGGAGTATTAAGGATTTTGGATTGATAAGGATTTGAATAAAGGAAGAATTTGATGGTTCAGTAGGGCCCCAGAGTTCAGCTCCGTAAGTCCAGATAGGCCTTATGATTGTGATATAGATGAATCCTGCATCATTTGCAGACAACTCAATATTTATTTGAATGATATTATTACTTTTTCATAAAACATTATTAAGTTTTTAACTAACACAAGCGTTTACAAAAAATCTGTTGAATGCATATTACATATTTTATTATAAATACGGTCGTACTCTGAACGGATACATAAAAATGCGTTAATCAATGAATTCCTTCCATTCCCTCTTTGTTATCCTCTATAGGTTGGGATTTCACTTGAAAACCAAACATCCTTTTATAGTAATTCCTGAAACTTAAGAGTTCAAGGGCACCTCAAATAATATTGAAACTTTGAGCTTAAGTAATTTATCCATAGTTAATTCCTCAAAGCGTGGATCCGGAACTTAAGTTCTAGAACCTTCTGATGTTATGAATATTCTCGTCTCTAGCCTAACCTCGTTACGGAGGACCACAAATAGTTATTCATTCACTCACAACTACATTCAATCTATTAACCATTGCTTTCCTGGCTTACTAACTTCATGGGGACAAAAGGCATTTTCCTTAATACCTAGACTTAACTAGAATGACTTTCTGATTATTCGTTACTATGAAAATTATATGAATTATATAAATTTATTATAAAATTATTGTTTTACTCTCAATTAACTATATACAATTAGAATGAAAAGTATCCGTACATCCGTTCAATGGGCATAAAATGAAAAATATATCTATAGAATACATTTTGATTTCAATAATATTTTATTATCCAAATTGGGCTTATTTCATTCGAAATATTTTATTTATCAGAGTATTGGTAATCAATTTAAATAGATGCATTTTTTGTTTTAATCGAGGAAGTAATAAATAGTGATTTTTCATTTATTAGCTTTTCATAAGAGCTAATTGATTATAACTCACTCAATGGAACAACTCTTCTTTCAAAAATAATATTATCCACAATGTTTATGTTACTAGGCATTACCTCATTCTAAAACCATTTTTTAACATCAAGACATCATTATTTATATTGTTATTATTGACTAAATTTGATCATATTTTTATATAATATACCTGCTGCTGTCTTTATATTTTAATCAAATAAATTCACTTAACATTAAAAATATTATTTTTATTACGCACATTACATTATAAACATTTTTCACTTTCTCTTATAATTGAACAATCGAATCGATAATTATACAATTGTTATCAATATTATTGATACTATTTGATGTTACCCTACATAAATTAATATTCCAACATACCTTGAAATCTTAACTCGATATTACAATTTTCCACTTGTATATTTTTATACAATCGTCAAAACCTTAATTTTATCAATTTCACAAAAATATAATATCCATCATTTTCCAACATCATATTTTTATTACAATTCTTAACTGATGACAGATTATACTATTAATTTTAATTGCGCTAAATCAAGTAGAGGTTTATCAAATAAAAATGGACGTATAAAATCGTTCTGTTAAGCTGATTATTATCAAACTCCAAAATATTAACCAAAAAGATAACTTACTATCCTGATAAAAAGGATTGGCGGTAACCCAATAGATAAAAAATTACAAAAAGCAGACATAAACATACAATAGACCAACTAACTAAAAAAACATTAACACATTTACTAACGAAACCCCCCAAAACACAAATACAGAAATTAGCGTAAAAAAGAAACACGAAGTTATAATAAACCCATATTTGAGCGAGCGCGATTAAAATTAATAGTATTATCAGTAACGAACCTTTGGGAACGCAGCTACTGAGCCTAGTAGCCAATAAATACGATAAAGTTAAAATAAATAACTGCTTGAGCGATCACACTTAAAATATATTGAATAATCGGATAGAACCCCCCGCACGTAGCAACTGAGCCTAATAGCGAATAAATACGAAAAAGTTATAATAAACCCATATTTGAGTAAGCGCACGAATAATTAATAGAATGGTCGGGATGGAACTCCCCGGAACGCAGCTACTGAGTCTAGTATCCAATAAATACGAAAAAGTTATAATAAACCCATATTTGAGCGAGCGCGATTAAAATTATTATTTTTATCGGTAACGAACCTTTGGGAACACAGCTACTGAGCCTAGTATCCAATAAATACGAAAAAGTTATAATGAACCCATATTTGAGCGAGCGCGATTAAAATTAATAGTGTAATCGGTAACGAACCTTTGGGAACGCAGCTACTGAGCCTTGTATCCAATAAATACGAAAAAGTTATAATAAACCTTTACTTGAGCAAGCGCGATTAAAATTAATAGTATAATCGGTAACGCACCTTTGGGAACGCATCTACTGAGCCTGCTATCCAATAAATACGAAAAAGTTAAAATAAACCTCTATTGATAATATTTTAGAATTTGAGGCACGTAAAAAATCCATGAGGTATACAAAAAAAAAACAACCCAGAATTGTTATAAAAGAATGAAAAAAACTGACTCCTGATTATTCCACCTATAATAGTTTCTCAGTCGACTATACATCCTCAATATAAATGAACAGTAGTAATAGTGATATGATAACACATTCACACAATATATATATAAAATAATGATAAAGTCAAATTACATAAAATATATATATTTTATTATATATTTATTTTTTAACATTTACAGTTTTAAAAAAAACAATTTGATTTTAAAAACCGAGGTAAGTGGAAGTCGTATTTTTTAAAACTATTTTTACGAACATTATTCGTCATTTTATCAAACAGTAATTCATACTAAATTACTAACAATGATCTCGTAGATATTATGAGAGAATATACTTTACAAAAATATAAGGCCATATTGGTTCACTGAAGGCCATAACTTGAGGAAGAAGGGGGGAAATCCTCTTTGCGGGTGCCCCTCGCACGTGGCCCGATTTCATTCAATTTTATCCGATCATCTATCCCCAAAAATGCATGATTTCCGAATAAGAGTATATGGAATCGTCCCAATATTTCCAATTCCACAATCCACTCACAGATGGCACCTCGTGCGGCTTTAGTTCCTCTTATATCTTCTCACATAAAATCAGAAACAAATATTTTATTTTATGACAAATCGTAAACAAATTATAAATGTATTGATACAATCAGCTAATGCGCTCGATGGCAACAGTCATACATTACTTCGTCTCTCAGATATTTGCTTTTTTTCAATAGGAATTCACTTGAGTTTAGTCTGGAAAATATCAATAGGATTCAGGAAAATCGCAGCAGTGAATATTGAAGAAAACTTGGTAAAAAAAAAAAATTTACTTTGTAAAGTTACGAAAAAGGGAAAACAGGATAACGCCTTTATACCCGCTGATAACCGATAGCTCGAAAAGCCTGTGCTTGCTTTTCTTTTGCTTATTTTTTTTTCTTCTATTTGTCCCTTCTGATTCTAATTTAATTATTTTATTTATGAAAGGCGATTCTTTCATCAAGTAATGTCCTCCAAGGCTACAAGTAAAAGATCTAGATGTGCCGGATCAAATCCATCTCTCATAAAACAGAGACCCCGCTGTGAAAATATTTTACCAGCGACTGCTACAGCTACCTCTTTAGGATCAGAACCGCAGCCTAGCACATCATCACAAGGAATAACTGATGAATAGCCTTTTTTCACCCCTATTCCATTTAAGATCCTCCACAATGAAAAGAAACACATAGAATCTTCTCCTTACCCTGAGAACCACCAATTCCCACAATATTTGTCAAAAATATTAAATATTTCCAACTGATTTGTGTAAAGTTTTTTTGTTTTTTTTTAACATCATTTATTGAAATTTACAACTGTACTTCAAGGTACCACAAGTAAATGTGACAAAAGTTAAATGGCGTGATACAAACTTGAAGAAGAACTACCCAATGGCAGCACTCCTGTATGTAAAGTTAAATTAAATTTACCGACCGTACTAGCTATTCTTGTATAAATAGAACTAATGACACTAAAATATCCCCGACTACTGCCGAAACCTACAGAAAAGTATTAAAATGTCTGACTGAGACCAAAACTGATTTTCATACCTATCAGCTACGCCAGGAGGGAGCTATAATTAGAACGCAGGGTTATAATTAGAAACCTACACCCCTCGACAATAGTTGATGCTATCAAAGAAGAACTAACGGAGATAATGCGACAGGTCACCAATGTCCTAAAAGATAAAATTCCACTGCCTCTCTTTTTCGTGGACTTGGAACCATCAGCAGGAGTTGAAAAAATGTATGACCTCAATAGATTGTACTATACCAGTGTAAGAGTTGAGAAACCATACACAAAGAAAGAAAGAGTTCAGTGCCATAATTGTTAGGTAACACACACAACGCTGTATGGAATGTGGTTAGCAGCATAAGTCAAGGGAATGTACAAAATAAACATTAACACAGAGTCTTAAGAACCACCCGGCTGTCCACCAAGGGATGTCAAATCTACAAGAACCTTAAAACCTTATTCCGAAAACCTAACGATCAAGATGAAACAGCTGTTCTAATTAGAAGCAGAAGAGACACCTTTAAAATTCATAGATTCCAATGTAACATTTGCCCATTTACTTGGAGGTGGGGACCAGAATAATGAAACCGAGTCCCTGCCGGAACAACGTATACTTCAAAATCATCAATCCTCACAAACGTACCGCGTAGCAGTAGAGTAGAATCTGCCCAGTGTCAGAATACCAGTTTTCCGAAATTTACAAAATGTCTCGGGACCAATGCCTTTTCAACCTTCGAGGACGTTTGTGGAGGTGGGTGAAACTGGATAGGGCGAAGAATAAGGTTGTGATGTAATCAGGAAAATTTGGTAGATATCAGGTCTAAAATAAATGTAATATTAAATTCATGTTGTAAGTTATAGAGCCATAATTAGGAGTATTTTTCAGAGGACTATGGATTGAAAGGATAATGTTAAACGATTTATAAAAGCTTCATTAATGTCCTGTAACTATTTGTGTAATGTAAATAATAAATTTAAAGTGCTACTATCAACTCAGCTGAGTCCTGGACAGCTAAACACAGTCAATAGAAAAGACTGCTAGCTCTAGAAATGGACTATTGGAGGCTATCAAATTTCCCTAACGAAAACATCAGAAATCAGGTCAATCAAATAGAGAACATCCTCTTTACTATCGAAACAATGAGGCTCTAGTGGTTTGGACATTTGATGAGGACGGAAGAACGACGGTGGCCTGAGAGTATTTTTGAATTGAGAGAAGGCGGAAGATGGGTAATCAGGGGAGATGATGAAACAAGGTTGTAAAGGAAGGTATAATGACCAGGGGTATGCAAGAAGGTAACTGGTAGGGCAGGAAAAGATGGAATAATCTTATTTATGGTGACAAAATATGACTATATTTTGTAAAAGTCCTTAAATAAAAAGTGATATATAACGGTGAAAACAGGATTTTATAAAATACATAGCGAATAATTATTTGGAATAACATTAAAAACCAAATAAAATATACTTCACATTTGCATATCATAATATTCTAATCAAGGAGCGGCGGTCCGATGGATAGAGCACTAGACTGCTGTTCTGTTCGGAATCTCGGCTATGATATAATAATTATGTATTCTGTTATTTCAGTTGCGGGGTAAGTAGGGGGACCCTCTAGGGGCACACCCATCATCTTTAATGTGGGTACCCAAATATTGTGGGCAAAATCTAGATGCTGAGCATGATCTGGCCTTATCCTCTCCTTCCACGGCCGTCGGCAGTGCGGTTCTCTACATGCACTGAACCCAAGACACATCACTTCAAACTCTGTTGACTTCTTACTGAATACAACAGTAAACTAGAAAACCCTTTGACCTTTGTCTAAAATTCACTTCGCCGCGATATCCTTTCTTTAATAATATATAGCTTTCAACTTGACCGAACAGCTATCAATAAATCCAAACTGAGCACTCTTCCTTCCTTTAATATTCCCTATTTTTTTTTCATATAATATAAGTATATACAACTTCCTCTTTTGCAATGGTCCCATTCGAAAAAACTACCAGCAAAATCTGTACCTACTTACCCGTGAGTAATCGATAAAATTTATTGTCAAAGATTATTTTTGATGAAATGGATATACAAAACAGATTACAACTCTCTTATCTTACATACATCTTATAAATTGTATTTAAAATTGTGAAAACTCTCTCCCGAATGACCAATATGTGCTAGAATTAACAAATTAAAAAAAAAAATGTCAAGATGAAAAATAAAATCTTCAACACAATTATCAACCATACTAGATATTCTCACCTAACATAGATAGATTCATATTGCTAACACCAGGTCTTCTAGAAGCCTCCTTGTTGTGCCTGGGATAGTTCCGTGAGATCCAAACCAGTGGGTTCTAAAATAGTGAAAATGCAAAAGATCAATTATGTGTGATTATTTTTTATGAATACGGCATTTTCTATAAATCCATTGCAACTTTATAAAAATAATTATATTTTTAATTATTTGTATATTTTATAAATATATTTACGTTGAATTTATCAAATTATGTATTTTTCATTGAATATCTCTGATGTTCATTGTTTGAGTTTTATGTATTTTGTATGAATATCAACACTTATTGATCATCACACAAACTATAATGTTTTAAACAAACACTTTGTAGCATTTCGCTGTTAAGAAATAATCCAGTCTCTACTATGTCAGCTAGATGTCAAAAATACGAATATATTATGATTTACGGGTTTAAACTCGGCCGGGACGGGTGAATGAGTGCACTATTCAATGGCGGTTCAAAAAATGTTGGTACGGATACTTCAGCCTTGAAGAAAAATAAGGTCACGGTAGAACAACTACAACTAGTTGCGAAGTTCCAGGGAAACAGCCTTAACCAATCGGCCGTCATTGACCATCTCAATGCTAATGGAAACGTAAAAAATCTTGAAAGTAGTGCTCCTAAAAAACTACGTCATAAATTATGTGCAACAAAAACAACCATTTTCTGTCAAGAATTTTTATTTTAAAATCATGAAGAGTGGATACTTTGTGAAAACAGTAGACGTTCTGGACAGTGGCTTCACAAAGGAGAAGCACCACATTTTTCAAACCCCCACCTCATCAAAAAACATTTGAGTGGGCTTCTTTTTGTTTGATACTCTACATCTTCTTAAATCCTAGAGCAAACATCAATGCTGAAAAATGGCAATAATCAAGCCATCTTTAGTCAATCGGAAGGGGCCAATGTGTTGCATGACAACGCCGGGCCATGTGTATCACGTGTGAGGTCAAATAAGAGAGAGATTGGATATGAAACTCTGCCACATCCGCCCTACGCTTCGGATCTCTCGGTTACAGATTATCGACTTTTTTTTTTTTTTAGAAGCTTAAACTACTACTTACGTAACACAAAAATTAATAAGAAAGGAAATTAGAAAACGCGTTTTTGGAGTTAACAATTCTAAAGACGAGACATTCTATTCTGAGGGAATGTATCAGTTGCCTGTAAGCTGGAAGAATCGTAATGGCAGTTGTGGAGACTATTTTGATTACATAAAACATTTTTAAATCTTTCTTTTTTTTTTTTTATTTTTAAACGAAACTGCATTATTTTTCGGATAACCCAATAAATACACATCGCTTACAAGCCAGCCTTCAATGATTAACCAAATAAAGAAATCAGAAACAAATACTTTGATGAAGCTTCGAACTGATTTTAACTTTATTTATTCCCAGAGTGTTGGTTTTTACCTTTAAAAATGGCAAAGAAATCAGTTTAATCAAAAATAAATAAATAATTTTAAAGTTGTGAATATTGCGGTTACCGAAAGCGAAATATAATCCAGGTCAACCAAACACCATTTTCAAAACTTTTATGGTAAATATGTTATAATGATTCAATTATTGAGCTTGAATGTCATAATTTATTCTTCCCGGAGATGGTTTTATTCGGAAATGGAATTTTTAACTTTTGTTCCTTTTTTATCAGAAAAGTTTTTATTAAAGGTCAGTACTTTTAATATATTTGTTTTGTTTTGTTTTCTTAATCCTTAGTGCTAATAAATTCTTTAAATATGAAAAAACGGTCGTTTTTCGAAAGGTCAGATTTTAAAGAAATTAACAATTCTATGGATAAAAAAATCCCCAAATTTGATGCATAAATAAAATTCACTTACCTTCATAAGTGGTGGTTTAAATTTAAAAACTTTAAATTTAGTTTCCACTTATTAATATGACAATAAGAATTTTTCTTTCTTTTTTTCTCTCTGTCTGTTAACTACAGATTATTTCATTGATGATGATAATTTCATAGATATTTACTATCTAGTTGTATTACTATTAGCGAGGAGTCATAAAATAATATTATTAGCTGAACAATCACTTATTTTTTTAAATATAAATGTCTCGCTCTTATATTAATTTTTCAAAAATCTTAAGATTTCCAAGAGTAAAACGTACAATTAAGTTATTATTGTTAATAATTTTATATTGATATATTATTTAATCTTAAACATATGTTTCCAACAAAACTGAATATAATTCTTTGAAATTATTTCAAATTTAACTTTATTTCTTAGTTCATAAATTGATTTTATCAACCAGGGTAAGTAAAAGTCGTGTGCTGCCCGCACCAGCATTTTGTTTTCAGGAAATCCTCAAAACAATATCCATCGAAGAAATCAATAATATGAAACATAGTCCAACTTTAAAATATTGGATAGAATGGAAAGGCTACTATTAATAATGATCTGATATCCATTCATACAATTTCTTACCAAACCAGTTTATTTAATAACTTCTATATTTAAATCTATATTTTTTTAAAAACTTTATTAACATTTTAGCATGATCTGAAACGAAATTAAATCTGTATTTGGTACCTTTCGGAAATAGTTACATTTTTCTAATTATATTTTGGGTTGAGACAGTTTTTACTTTCGCTTCACTATATATGAAATACATAGAATTGTCAAAAATTTGTTTGATTATTTTCGCATTCAAAGTTTGATTTTCCCTTGCTTCATTAGAATATTTTATTTATGTTGAGGCACCTGTGGTGTAGTGACTATCATAATAGCCTTCTAGGCCCAAGGTCGTGGATTCAAACCCGGCAGATGGCCCTATTTTTTTATTTTTTTTTTAATGTTTGTAAAACCCTTAATTATGATCTTCTTCGGAGAGGACATTATGGAAGAAATTGTTTTAGTATGATTTATAATGAAGTTAAAAGTGGAAATAGTACCATTTGTAAATAGTTAAATACCTAAAATCGATCTAAAAAATAATTGATTATTCTTAAGATAAAATTAGATTACGGAGTTCTTTGAAAATAAACGATTGGAATATAAATATTTTAAAATAACAATTTCGTAAAAAACTGTCCCTTAGTACTCTTTGAAAATCTGTCACGGTTAAAAATTACATAGTTTAATTTTTTTTGTAAGTTTAAATATTTGGATAATCTGATAAGCCAAGTACAGTGTTAACAAAAAATATGACAAAACGATATCCACTTTTTCTATTATTAGTGTATTAATAACTTAGTATATTATATTATATAGTTGTGTGTATGATGTTAATTTATTTTTCACTTTGTATGTATCTCAATTTTAGGTTGTAGTTCTGTTTTTTTATTTTTATTTGTTTTATTTCTCTCTCTCTCTCTCTCTCTCTCTCTATATATATATATATATATATATATATATATATATATATATATATATATATTTTATGTAATTTGACTTTATCATTATTTACTGTATATATTGTGTGAATGTATTCTCATATCACTATTACTACTGTTCATTTATATTGAGGATGTATAGTCGACTGTAGAAACTATTATAGGTGGAATAATCAGGAGTCAGTTTTTTTCATTCTGTTAAAACACTTCTGGGTTTGTTTGTTTTTTATTTATTTTTTTTTTGTATGCCTCATGAATTTTTTACGTACCCCAGATTCTAGTGTTTATAATTTTCTTTTAAAAATGTTGAGCCTTATTGTACATATTTTGTTCTGTTTTTCCATTGGATAATCTTTTAAAACTTTTTAAAACAAAGATAAGCTGTAGTATTTATATTTAGAGGGTAAAACCTTCAGGGTTTTTACATGAACCCATTCCCCATGCTACCTATGTTTTCGGCTTTCCTTAGTTTATGCTTGGACATGGCTCAGTAATAGTACGTTTATATATAATTTTTTACTTCTACATTAAAGTATAAAGTTTTGTTTTTATGCTTATCATCATCATATTTTTTATCATATTATCATTATTTGTATCTATAATATTTAAGTATGTTGGTATATTTTCTGTTTTATTTTAAATGTTATCATTGTCACTACATTCAAAAAAATTTCATTATCACATTAATATGTATCTCTTTTGTTCTGATGTTTGTAGCCCTGATGATGGCTCACAAGCTTGAGCCGGAACGTCGGCAAAATTAATAATATTTAGAAAAAGACTGACTCCTGATTATTCCACCTATAATTACTGTTCATTTAGAAACAAATCGTAATATATCTCAATAAATATTAATAATAATTAGTCAATATATTATATAACTAAAGCCAATCACAAATTTCAAGCGAACCTTTAAAAATATCGTTTAATCTTAAAAGATCATTCTTGTTTATCACTTTCCAACGCCCTATTTTCTCATTTAAACGCCATCTTTCCGATGACACATGCATAATTATTTTGAATCAATATGAGATTTGTTGAGGATGAATCCAACTTTTTCTATTCTTCATAATAATATAGAGGAATGAAAGCGCCTGATTTATCTCCAGTGGAATTGAGTTTTCTTAGCAACTTTCCATTTTCCCAGAGAATTCCCATTCTCTTAATGGCATCCTTTGTTGACTGGATCTGATCCTACTTACAGATTAAGAGTTTCTCCCTACCTCACTGAAAATTATTCTTCCTCTGGAATCTGTAATCATATAAACAAATGGACGCATTTCGCTTAAAATGAATCTATATTGATTACTCCTAAAGCTTTAAGTATTTTATTTTTTGGATTAGTATATTTCAAGTTTTCAAAGACAAAATGAAGCAACTTCTCCTTCCTCCAGATCTTATTCTTACTTAGTTTCAAAAATTTGGTGGGCGCAACACACGACTTTCACCTAACTATGTGATTTTTAAATCAATTTAAGAATTTCCAAAAACAGAGATGGAAATTTATTTTTTATTTTTAAATATTAATGAGATATTTTACAATTTCTTTCTAAATGAACAGTATTAATTGTGATATGAGACCACATTAGCACAATATATACAGAAAATAATGATGAAGTCAAATTACATATAATATAATATATATACCAAAAAACAAAACAAATAAAAAACTAAACAAACCTACAACCTAAACTAGATATTGAAATGTATATTTACTGTATAAAATTGTTATTCTTAAGTCCCCAAATAAAGTTATTTGATTATTATTATTATTAAAATTAAGATAAATACAAAGTGAGAAATAAAATAACATCATACGCACAATCATAAATATATACAATATTTACAATCAGCTAAAGGAACCCCGGACCCCAGGCCCAGCCTCTAGGCCTTTCCCTCCACTTGTAGAGGAAAAAGCGGAATCAAGAGATCCGAGCGCTTCTCAGCCGCGTCACTAGTGTGAGCCAGTGGAGGCTGAGCTAGGGCGCGATAGCCACAAACGTACAGTACATGAGTGGTGTATCTGACCAGTGTCAAAACTTCAGTATGAATGTTTACAAAACGTCTCGCGGCCACTGCCGTTTCATCTTCGAGGAGGATTGTAGGGATGGTTGGAGCTGGATAGGGATTTTGCTTGACGGCTAGGATGATGAGTAAGGTTCTGATGAAATTTGAAAAATTTGGATGGCACCAGGTCTTAAATAAATGGAATATTAAGGTCGTGGTGTAGGGTACAGTTGGTTACGTAATAAGGAGCATTAACTATTGTTCGAAGGACTTTGGATTGGAAGGATAGGATACGTTTAATGTTCGAATATTTAGCTACCCTACATAGAGGTTTCAATACTGTCTTGTATATGAGTAATTTTTTGTCAACTGTTAGATCAGATTTTCTGTTTAGTCGTCTGGAAAAAAATTAAAGAACTAAATACATCGAGTTTCGATATGAATGAATGAATAACTTTATTTCCTTTCAGGGTAATCTCCTTACAAAAAAAACTGGTACATAACAATATAAAATACTAAGCATATTTCAGCAAAAGAAGAAGAAAAAAAACTTTTTTCTGGGACTAAGTCCCCTAAGAAAAACATGAAATTTGACGTAAGAAAATATTTACATCTGGCCAAGATACAAAATTAATAAGAAAAAAAAAGAAAGTAAATTGATTTAACATAGGTAAAAGAAAGTAAATTAAAAAAATAATAATGATAAGAAATAAATACATTTGGTGACAAAATAATTAAATGATATTTAACGCTTTTTATTAAACTAAAAAGAAATGCATAAAAGAAATAAGAAGTAAGTTTTGATGATTAATGTGTAATTATTAATTATTAATATACACACACTACCTACCTACACAGCCTGTCACGCCAACGAAAAATAAAATAAATTAATGTGAAATAATAATAATTATTAATGTGCGTGAACGTATAAAGTGTATTAACATATTGAATAATGTAATATGATTAAATAAAATTATTTATGATTTAATAAAGCATATACTTGTCTTAAATATAAAATTTTAGTTTCGTGCGAAATTTTGTTTTCGTGCTACACTTACCACACCCATAAACACATACACAGACCTTTTCTGTGTTCTTACCTTTTGTATGTTCTGTGTTATAGGTTAGTGGAAGTAAAAAACTTCCAGGTTGCAATATAAGAAATACATTGTAAAGTTGCAAAAAAGTATTTAATCTAGGTCTTAAACCTTTTAAACTCCCCTTAGCCCGAACGGTTGTTTGGTTAAGTCTCCCAAAGTTTATGTTTATGTTTGTATTTGTACGATTAGTCCAAAAACGTAAAGTCGTGCTATAATGAAATTACATATTTAAAATAGGTATGTGCCACAAATGTTATAGAAATATAGCTACGAAAATCAGCACACTGAAAACGCAACTTTTTAGTATGGTTTTCACACATTTTTAGGATTTTATAGTGGAAGCTCTAACAGTTGTTACTATACACATAAAAAGCGCATATGATATAATTATATTTGTTGGCAATAATTTAAATTTTTGTATTATTGAATCTAAAATATTTATATTCGTTGATATTCGATGTATATGAAGCTTTATTTCCCAATATTTAAAGCTATCTGTGATAGTTTTTTTATACTTGTTCAAGATTTTATTATACTTTATGATCTCTTTGATTCACTCTCTTATGAGCAAAATAGGATAATTAAATCTTTAAAAACAACGAATAGAATGTAAAGAATCTTTTTTTATCACTATCTCACAACTTTATTAGCACATTTTTATGATATTATTTGAGATAATGTACCTCTTCAAGATGAAATAATATAGTTATAATTGATAAACATTTTAATTAAGAAAAAATTGTATAGATTCAATTAATTTAATGAATATTTTTCTTTTTTTTTTCTTTCCTAATAAAATACAGCAATGGAAGTCAAAATGTTGGCTCGTAAAAGACGCGTGTTCAATTCAGTCTAATATCATTGTACCCTTACCACACCTTAATTCCTTCTTGATTACAAGGTTTTTTAAATTTATTAAAAGGATATAACTACCTTAATAGCCCGTGTAGTAAAGTAGGAAATTTATCATTTTAGAGAAATTGATTGAAGTTTTATAAAGGACTGTATATAATAATTATATCATCACTGGGAGATACCTTTGTGAAAGATATAAAACCTCTCCAATACTGTATGATCCCAATTTTTGAATTTTACCCCCTGTTCTTTGAGGTTTTAGGATGTATTTTCTCCTAAAAGTTTCTCTATAAATATTTTACGCAGAGTGAATTTTCTGTATTTAACTTAGTGTTTAGCCATTTATTGCAACACACATGGAAAAAATCTTAACATGCCGATATATTTTCTATGATAGAATAGAAAGAATTACTTCTAATGCTTCAAGGATTATTTTCAAACATGAGATAGACGCTTGAATTTAGATAGAAGCTTGCTTGCGTGGGGTTTCACCTTTTTTAGGACCAACGGGGAAAACATTTTTTTTTTATTTATGAAGATTATTTTTCCAAGAAACGAAAAGCAAGTGTAGAATTTCGTGCTCTTGAAGGTTACGAAACGATTGTTATGAAAAAATATCTGAAAAGGGTTTTCCGAGAAGCTTCTTTAGGGAAATCTGTTAGTATCAAAAGATAAATGAACTGTGCTAAGGCAATTTCTCATTTGCATTAATTGTTTTAAAACGCTTTTTAAATATTTTTTCATTGGTTTTAGCGAGATATTTTGATATATTATCTCCTTAAATATTATTGATAGGAAAAAATCCGGTGAACGCAACACATGACTTTCAATTACCTCGGTTGTTAGAATCAATTTAAGTACAATTGATTCACAATCGACTGTTGAAATCATAATAGGTAGAAATCAGGAGTCAGTCTGATAAACAATATTTTAATTTTTCCAACGTTTCGACTCAAACATTTGAGCCATCATCAGGACATTGATAAACCATGCCGAACTCAAGTATACCAAGTAGAAACTCAGTAAAGTGAGAGTTGAACAAAGTTTAAAGAATTATATTGTTTCGTTGGAAACATATATTTTGCAATATCGAATTGTCGGAGCCGTTTTTAAGGAAATCGTAAAAAGGTACAAAAAGCCTAGTGTAAAGCAGAACTTCCGAGCAACAGATTTTAGTGAAAACGTTGCTGTGACATCTCGGGATTTTTTTTTTTTAGCTAGATTTCTGTTGCATATAATTATTAACATTATTGTTACTAAGAGTATTAACAGTATTTCTCTTAGATATGAAATCTCAGTTTCGTAGGACTTTTTGTTTTTATGCTATACTTACCACACACACACACACACACCTTTTCTGTGTTTTTACCTTATATACAGGTAAGTAAATGTAAAATAAATTTAGGTTGCAATATAAGAAATACATTGTAAAGGGTTATATAAGTAGTAAAGTTGGGAGATCCACAAAATTATTTAATCTACGTTTTCAACCAGTCTTTTGAAATCCCATTAGTACAAACAACTAAGTCTCCCAAAAACGTTTATTTGTACGCTTTGCTCAAAAACGTAAAGTCGTGCTATAATCAAATTTCATATTTAAAATAGGTTACACATCATACATATCTCAGGCGTATAGTTGTCTTTTTTTTTTTTTTCAACAACAATTTTTATTGAGTAAAATTACAATCTGTCCCAATTTGGACATTAATAGTAGTGCTGAAAGATATCATACATACTACATTCATACAATATTTACACGGCATAAAATTACAATAAAATATATACACAATAATGATAGTTGTCTTAAATATGAAATGTCTATTTCGTACGGCTTTTTGTTTTCGTGTTAAACTTACTGAGCACACACACTAAGACCCTCTAAAAGGTGTATTTCCGCTGAAAACTGGAATTATAAAATGTTCAATATCGCAATAGTTTACCTAACAATATATATGTAAGTGTAAATAAAAATATGTATGATAACTTATGAAATATGTTTTTATCATATTTTACATATATGTTGGTGTTTGTGTTTGGATGTGTTTGTATGTTTTTAGATAATAATATCAAGCTTTAGCGAAACCAAAGGAAAGATACTACATACCAACAATCGTTACTTATCTGCCTCTCTCTTCTCTGAACCCCATCAGCCTGAAGTCTTCAATTTCAGACCTAACACAATCCTCCCATCTACGGTTCGATCGATCTATACGACTTTTTCCCGTCAGTTTAGAGCTTAGTGACTCGTTCGTTGGCCATTCTGTGAATCTTACTAGCACTCTTCAAAAGAAGTGAGTAAATCACAGTATTGTTAACAAATGTTAACCACCGGATGTCGCATTTAAAAAAAGGATTAAAAACAATAAGGTTATCCATCGAGGTAGGAATCACGTTTAATGCATTTTTGCCATACAACTTTTGTTACTAATAAAGAGAGAATACTGAAATCGGTTAACTTTAAATATGATTATTGATTTTTTAATTAAAATTCCTCAATCTGCTGCAAATCATTTAAAACATCAATGATAACTGACCAATGAAACATAAAACGCAACGATATATATTTTTACTTTCACTTACCTATATATGAAAAATATAGTAAGGAAAATTATTGCGATCGTGAAAATTTTCAAATTCCAGTTTTCATCGGAAATACACGTTTCAGGGTCCCCTGAGTCCAAATGACCTAGTCCCGCAAAAAGATCTGTGAGTGTGTGCCCGTGTGTTTGTGGTAAGTCCAGCACGAAAACGAAACAGAAATTTCATATTTAAGACAATTATACGGCCGAGACGTTACAGCACGTTTTTCCCTAAAATCGACTGACAGGAAGGGCTACTTTATACCAAGCATTTTATACGTTTTTACGATTTTCACAAGAATGCCAATAAAGATTTTAATTAAACTCGCTATATCGATGTAAAATTCAATGGGCTTTTATTTAGGTTTGATTTTGATTGAAATACTCGGATAGGGTTTAAATACCGATATTATAAATTTTCTTGTCCTAAAGTACCTTTAATTTTGTAGATTTCATAAAATTTACAATATCATCTGATTAAAATTGCTAAAAAACAGCTAAATATAAATTTTGAATTAGTTTGATAACTAACTAAAGGAGATATGAGCAAAAATAGTTTTTTATGTGATTTTTTAACATAAAAACAGTAATATGGGTATATAATATACCGTTGGAAAGCTAAACATTTTAGAAAAAAATATCATCTTATACAGGAAATTTTAATAGTTAACGGAGAGTGACCAAATTCCGATAAAACAATCTGATTGTCGTAGATAATAATATAATTGATTATTTAAGAAAACACATGTTTCTATTGAAAATTTATTTAATTATAGGCAATAAATTTTATAAAATCTTCAAAATTAAATGTACTTTAAAATAAGAAAAAATAAAATATTAGCATTTAAGTCCTGTCAGACTATTTCAATTAGAATAAAACGTACATGATATTAAAGCGATTTTACCATATCCAATTTTACTTCTATAAAGCGAGTTTAATCAAAATCGTTTGAGCCTTTTTTTGCGAAATCTTAAAAAGGTGCAAAATACATGGTATAAAGTGGCTATTCTGCTCGGGCGACTTTGAGGGAAAAGTTGCAGTAACATCTCGGGCATATACGCCCCTAAAATATGAAATTTCAGTTTCACATTTCTCATCGTTTCGTGCTAGAATCACCACATACTCACGGACACACATACCTTTTTGTGGGACTTGGTCTTTTGGACTCCGGGGAGCCCAAAACGTGTATTTCATATATAGGTAATTGAAAGTATAAATAAGGTCCAGTTTTATTACTATACTTTTGAAAATAACGTAATATTTTCAATGTCAATAATGATGGATATTATCAATAAACTAATTATTTTTATAATAACTAGTCATAGTAAAATAATATTAATGAAACTCAACATTCCAAGAGGAGTATTATGGCAGTTTCAACCCAGATAAATTAAGTTAATCAGGGTACAAACAAGTTTGATGACAGAGGCAATAGTCACATGTTGCAACAAGGCAATGGTAAATTGGTCGCGATTGGTTAATTGCTGTTTACACGTTCCCTAGGGCTAGAGGTTGGTTAATCTTACCACGTTTGGGGGCACAATATCAGCTCCCTATTATCTTAACAAACAAAACCAACTACTGAAACTTTATCGTATTTTGTGTGAGAAAACGATTCTAAATACCAGTCTTTAAACTTTATAAAAATAATAATAATAAATAAGCACCTCATTAAACCAACAGGCTGTTTACCTCTTATATTTGTATACGTATGTTCCTTAAATCTTAATTTATTTAATACACCTTTCACTTGTGAAATGAAAAATCTTTAATCATAACAAATAACTTTTATCTGCTTAAAATCTAAATGGTATTTTTCTGCAAAATTTAAAAATGACAGTTTATTAGTATAATATGTTTTCTAGAATCTCATGTGTGTGTGCATATTTATGTGTGTGTGTAAAAATTGACCGAGACAAATATTCTTCGTTAAATTCTTATTATTATTATATTATTAATATCATATTTTATATTTATAATTTTTTTTTTATTTTAACTAAAAATTTTAACGGTTAATTAATTATTTGAAACAGACTGAAGGACTTTTGAGTTTTTTTTTTTTTTTTTTTCATTCTGCAATTAAGAACTATAACTCGATGAGGGAAAACAACTACCTGATAATAAATAAAATTTTATCGAAGAAATTGGCATAATCATTATTAATCGAATTTATTATAGCTGTATGATAGCATAAAAAAATTGGCTAATATTTATCTGTTTTTACTATCAATATCAAATATATACCCTTCTAGTGAAAATTAGATATTCCCATTAATAAATTAATTAATAATAATATTTAATATTAATATTAATAATTAATAAATTAAAAAAGAAAAACTATGAATAGGCTCAGATGTGTATTATTAATTTAATATAATATAATATAATTTTCTTTAACAAATAAATATCTATCTATCCATTAAAGCTGGATTTAAGAAACTAATATAACATCGATGATGTAAAGTGGCACTCCCAGCTAACTGATTTTGGTAAAGATATTTTTTAAACTGCTATGTGTGCAAATGTGCTATTTTTATAGACTTGATTATTTATGTTGTTTATTCTATTTAGTTTCAAATCACTATCAATAAGAGTACAACTATGTTATTATATTCAATTGGAATAATCTTTTCTCATAAATTTATTCACTTCCTCATCAATTATACATATTTACGTTTCGAGGGCTTATCACCTCATCTTCACAATATCGCATTAAAACTTCCATATTACATCAATATAAGTCATAATAATTATTATAAATTATTTTATTTGTATCCCACAAGTGTGACGTTGATTTTCAAAAGGTATTTAAGGACATTTTTACAAAATTGATATTCTTACATTTTTGTATTCACATCATTTAGTTTTATCTAAATCTTCTATTTGATTTTATCAAGTCCTTTAAAAACGCGATTTAGAAATGCAATTATTTTCTAAAGGTACTAAATTACACATTTAATTTGTTCTGAGTATGATTCACTAAAACTTTTCATATCATAACTTTTATATGATGTTATTAATATAATAAAAGAACAATTCTAGATTTTAATTCGAAAAGAACCAAATTAGCTAATTTAATGATATATATATATATATATATATATATATATATATATATATATATATATATATATATATATATATATATATATTAATGAGAGATTTTCGCGCTTCCTGTAAAATTTCCTAGAATGGATATAGTCCTTTTTGGAAATCAACGTCATTCTTATAAAAGTGTCACTTTATCTTTTCTGTTTATCTATCTATTCTTTTAAGTCGGTCAGTGGAAGTAAAGATACATACATAATACAAAAGTTGTTCGAAATATTATAAATTAATTTGAAAAGTGCTTAAGATATATTAAATTCAAGATTCACTTACACTTGTCACTTTCGATGTCTGAGAAGAAAGAACATCTAATGTGATAAGCGTAGATTGGGTTTCATTTTTGTTACATCGGTAGTGGTCTTCAAAGAGGAGCGATGAAAGAAGTCATCTTCTTCCTACTTTTTATGACGGAACCGTTCCTGGAAAAGAAGATTTGTCTGGAATGAAGGCGCAGTAAAAAATATTAACTCCGTTTAATAGCGTCCGTCTGAAATTAAATCCCGTTAACAGTGTGTTGTAGTTTTTATCGTTCTAGTATTCAACTAAAGTTTTAAATATTTTGATTTTTTTGCTAAATAATAATTGGCAATGAACTGTGTTCGTCACGATAATTTTATGACAATCTATTTTCTTCTTTAAGAATCGTTTTGTCATTTAGCAAAGTATCCGGGTACGGTGTAGGTGCTCAGGGAATAAAATTGTGGCGATATCAGAAAACCAAATGCGCAGTTAAAAATTTATGATCTTTATATTTCTTCTCAAAAACGTTTTTTGTATAAAGCAAATCGGATATAAATGGGATACGAAATAGTTATTTTTTCACAAAACTTCATTACCCTGAATAACCCAATCTGAATGTGCCCTAAAAGAGTCTTGCCAGCTTTCTTTTTAAAAGAATAACCATTCAGGATTATTCCTTTTTTTTTATTTTTCGAATAATTAAATAAGTTAAATAATTAATTAGTTGTATGAGTATGTGTAAATATAATATATCTTGGTTAGCATATGTTCTTACTACAATTATGGCGAACAAAATGGGTTATCCTGTTGGTTACCACCCTACTCTTCTGCTGGTTTACCAAATGAACCTCTTCCATCTCCTTAACACGTGGTGTTCCTCAGGGATCCTCACTCTCACCAACTCTTTTTTCCATCTACATTAATGGTATCCCAGGCTGCATCCGCCACTCACAATACCACCTATATGCAGATGATCTGCAAATCTATCTTTCTTTCCATCGTTCCGAAATGATAAAGGCAATCTAAAAAGTACAACAAGATATTGACAACATCATTGCATGGGTTACGACAAATGACTTAAAGTTGAATGCTGGAAAAACCAAAGCCATTCTCATCGGTTCCAAAAAACTTGTAAATTCTCTTCCATATCACCCACTCCTTTACCTCAATAGCATACCTATCCACTTCCACACCTCTGTAAGAAATCTTGGAGTTATTATTGATCAGAACCTATCTTGGAGTAATCATATTTCTCAAATCACCCGAAAATCCATCGCTATCCTAAAACAATTTCTAAGATTTCGTGACTCTATCCCACCTAAAACCCGTATGCTACTCGTCTCTTCGCTCATTCTCCCCCAGTTTGACTACGGTTGCCTCGTATATGGCGTGCTGTCTGAGAGATTCGATATGAGACTCAAAAGACTTATGAATTGTTTTATTAGAGTCACATGTGGAATCACCAGGCGCTCCCATGTTTCTAGAAGATATACCGAGTTGAATTGGCTCTATCCCTCTTTCCGTCGGCAGTACCTCCTTGGTGTCTGTCTCTTCCGATTTTTCAATACTAAAAAACCTCCTTATATTATTGATATGCTTACCACATGTTCCTCTGCCCATTAAGTAAACACAAGATCCCAACCAATAAACTTGTATATACCTTCTCAGAGATCTGCTTCCTTCAAAAAATCCTTTATTATTCGTGCTTCCCTTGGAAATTTTGGAATTCCTTGCCTGTATCCATTCGTAAATCCTTATCATTATCCACTTTTAAACACCAAATATTTCTCCATCTCCTTAAGTATCAATCTTCCCAACATATGTAATATTTAAAAGCTATAGATGATTACTATTCATTGTCAAAGAACCTGTCTTTTATTGTTAAACTGAAGTCTCAAACGACTAGACAATTATTATTTATATTGTACTTTTCTTGTTATTCATAGGGGACTACTTGTCCCAGAATAAAATTACTTTTCATTTCATTTCATTTTCATTCTATCTAAAGTGGAACCACCACGGAATAAACTTCAAATTTAAATTTTGCCTAGACCGGATTCGAATCGGTGCCGTTTAACTTTTAGGTTGCTAAGGTCCTCCGAGGCGTCTGAAAAGAAGATGGCCTTAAGACCTTCTGGTTTAGAATAGTTTTTGGAAATCTGCCAATGAATAGAATCTCTACATGTGAACCACGACATTATAATCTTGTATCACATTTACTTGATGTATTTTATTGTACGGTTGTAAATATCAATAAATATATTAATTTAAAAAAATTAAAATTAAAAAAAGGTTGCTGTTGCAGAACCCAAGAGACCCCAGCGCCTCTCTCTCAGCCGCGTCACTGGTATGAGCCAGTGGTGGCCGATCATTCTTAATTTAGTGTTTTGATAACTGCAACCCGAATTAACTCCTTAATAAAAGTTCTTAAATCGATTCTAACTATGGAGATCGGAGAATGTCGTGTGTTTCGCACACCTAATGTTTTTATTTTATTTTTATTTATGTGAATAATGAGATGCAAATGTGCAGATCGTAGCTGAGGTTAGCGTAGGGAGAGTATTGATAGAGGAATCATTTCTCTTAGCACTCAGCTTATCCAGGGGCCACTGGCAACTAACACGTCTCTCATATTAGAAGACCCCATCCCTCTTCACCGTCGCCTTTCCAGTCCCAACACGTCCAAGGCCCCGGCGAATTTCGGCTACTTCCATCATTTCTTTCACCTCTTCTTAACAACAAAACGACCTTTGAGCTGGAGAATAAAGGAACCATTTGACATCAAATAGAGTCGATAATAATCTGTGGACAAAGTAACTGAAATTTAAAAATCACGAACGTGTAACAAGCTTCCTTAATAAAATAAAAAATATGGTACGCTCAACACAACTTTTTTTTTTTAATATTCTTTATTCAAATCAAATAGTAACTGAAAAACCCTTTCATTAAAAAATATTTAGCTTGCCACAAGCCGCACCATCATACTTATTGTACATACAAACAAAAATATTCCCAATGTTAATAGAAACATTAGAAATACAACATAATTATATTATAAAATTTAAAATCTGCCAAAAATAGAAATCTACCATATTTCATAAATCGAGAATGAATTAAACATTTTTATACCATTTATTTAAATTGTGTTTAAAAACTCTTGTGCGGGCAACAAACGATTTTTACTTACCTCGATAGTTGAAATCAATTTAAGAACTATAAAATAAAGTTACAAGATAAATTTATGTCATTTTGTTGTTTTTTCTACTCGATTCAACTTTTTTTCCTGTTTTTTATTATTATTATCATTTACTTTTGCAGTTATATATATTTATTTGTATATTTTTTGTATAAATACATAGGCATAACATAATAAATAAGCTTAATAATGAATTAGCTACTCATCTATAAAATATTTTTGCTTCTCTATTTAAAAAAAAAAAAAATTAACAACTGGCGGGTTGATAGTTTTAATATATATATATCAAATAACTAACTAGAATTAAATCATTTGAATTTAAGGAGAACTAAACAAGAATACCTTTATATGTATAAAAAAAAATCTTTTTATTGAAATAACACTTTAAAATAAATTATAAAACTCACATTTTTTATCTATTTAATCTAGACTATTATAATAGTCTACTGATTTAATTCTGATTTTCAATAAAATATTTTCTCTTCAATTATCTTCTTCTTTTTTTTCGACAGATGAACGTTGATAGTTATTTTCAATATGAATATCAAATGACTAACTAAAACTAAACAAGTTGGATTTAAGGATAGCTAATTGGGGGGAGCCCGTGGCTGAGTGGCTAGCGCGCTAGTTTCTCATGCTACAGGTTCTGAGTTCGAATCCCAGTCCCGGCGGGGCTTTTATTATAAGAATGTAAAAAAATGGGGATTCACTCACAACCTCTCCCCCGGGTATGTGAGACCCGTCAGCCAAAGAGTGGCCACTTACAAAATTAGTCGTAGGGAGTGATGACCCTACTCTAAAAATAGCATCGTGAAACGTGAGTGTAAAATCGCAGGAGTTTACACCGCGAGGCCCAGGCCCTAACCGGCCTGTCGCGCCACTGAAAAAAAAAATAATAATAATATATCCTTTATACGTATAAAAATCTGGTGCGCAAACACACACCTTTCACTTACCTCGGTTGTTAAAATCAATTTAAGAAATATTAAATAAAGCTAGAGTTAAAATAAATATTAAATAATTATATTTAGTTTCTTTGGAAACCAATGTTTTAGACATACTAATATAACAGTATGTAATTGTTGAACAATCGTCTAAGTTTATGCCTTATTCGTCATTTCACATAGTGTTATACAACTTTGTTATAAGATAATATTGTTTGTTTAAATCTTTAGCTTTTAACAGCATATTATAGTTTTATATTTCTGTTCTTGTCTTCGCGAAAAAAAATTACCTAAAAAATATTTTTGCTCTTTTTTTTTCTCCTTGAGTTGGTTATCAAATTCTTTTAACTTGTATATTAAGCCGGTTTTCATCAATGCTAATTATATGATATGGTTATTTTTTTCGAATCTACAAAATTAAAGGTATTTTAGAAGAAGAAAATTTAAAATATCGGTATTTAATCTTAGTCAAACTATTTTAATCAGCATGGAAGCTATATGAAATTAAATCCCATCATATTTTACATCGATACAGCGAGTTTAATCGAAATCGTTAAATCCGTTTTCGATAAAATCGAAAATGGGTGCGAAATTCATGGTATAAAGGGACCCTTCTGGTTCGCTGATTTTGATTTTTTAAAATGTTGCTGTAAGATTTCAGGCATATACTCTTCTGAAATATGAAATTTTAGTTTCCAAAGACCTTTCGTTTTCTTGCTAGTCTTACCACACACTAGACCTTTTTGCTGACTCATAGGACCCTAAAACGTGAATTTCCGTTAAAAAACTAGAATTCAAAAATTTTCCTTATCCTAATACATTCTGTCACTATATATTTAAAACACAGATCAGTTGATAAAAGAAAAAAATATTGTTTCCATGGAAATATTTATATTAGATTAAATAATATAACCGTATGAGTTATTATCTAAAACAATCACCTAACTTTGACCTTTTGTCACTAAGCATCACCAGACGCAGGTGTTTACCATATGTTGATTTTTCCCCTTCAATTGTTTTATTGTGATACTCGAATAAACATGGGACCACAGTAGTTTGGGGGATTTCAACTCTTGATATAGTTGCTGACTACTACGAGAGCAACCGATATATAAATCAACAAGAACTAAGTAAATTAGAATGTCACTACGGACTGTTCTAATCGATTGGTTTAACCAGAGGTTTTGGACAAACCCATTCCAGGCACATCCGTTACAATCTGATCTTTGTATTCCATTTGTAAAATGGAATTGACTTTTAAATTGAAAAATTAACAGGTTACCTAAGTAAAAAATATTATTAGGCATAGAAAATATTCACCATATTTGTCTAAACGTCATGATAGTTCGATATTATATCTTTTTCTTATTTTTGAAAATATCAACTTCATTATAATTTTCATTTATTATTTCGTTATCCCTTTATATATATATATATATATATATATATATATATATATATATATTTTTTTTTTTTTTTTTTTTTTTTTTTTTTTTTTTTTTTTTTTTTTTTTTTTTTTTTTTTTTTTTAGAAATTTGCTTAATAAAGGAAGCACGGATATTAGATCCTACTATTCTATATGAATCAAATGATCGAGAATAAGGCAAAAAAATTCAATAAGGGGAAGAAAATATTTATGCAAAATTTATTCCCTATCTACAAGAGAAGTATTGGCAAAATCTCCCTTTTTTTGTAGCTTTAAGTTTGTCTACAGGAATGATTTAGTATGTATTCATAGTTACTCAGCAAAGTTGAGCAGCCATTACCATTATTTTATTTTTTTAAACCTGTATCCCTACAACTCATGAAGGGTCTCGGGCTATGTACTTATAGGGATTCCGACTGTTTCACAGCTAACGGCCGTGCAAGAAGGTTATTAGGCCTAAATCACGCTCGGCCGCCAGGTTTTTTCCCCAATAGAAATTGGATTAACTCACTTTCAACATCGTTACGAAAAATTGTTCTAACATGGAATAAAATTAATCCTCAAATATTAAAAAAAAAATCCTGTACCTCTACGACCCATGAAGTGTTTTGGATTCATGTCCCTAGAATTGGATATAGATTCGTACTGTTAATAGGCCAACTGCCGTGCAATGAGACGATTAGGCCGGAATCGCATTCATTCGCCAGCTTTTACCCACAATTTTAGGGAATCCACTTTATAGAGGCTGAATGTGTCCCAGAGGTTCTCCATACCCCAGGTTCGCTCCATGGCTGAAATAGCAGAATAAATAATTTTGCCTTAGCTAAGGTCGAAGCTCGGGCAGTAGGCGGAGAACAGTAGCCTAATGCTATATCTACTAGACCACGCTGCTCCCTATCATTATAATATTTTATTAGATTTAATTATTTTTATTTAATATTACAATCTGTCCTTATTAGGACATTTATAATAGTGATCATGTATAACATTCATACAATATTTACAAAACTATAAAATAATATACAATAAAGAATTAATAAAATATTTACTCTATTATAAATGTTTACAAAAGGTGCCGGAGCCACTGCCGTTTCAACCTTCTAGGAGGATAGTAAGGGTGGGTGGTGCTGGATAGGGATGGAGCAAAAGGGTTGGAGTGATGGATAAGGTTCTGATGGAATTTGGAGAATTTAGATAGAATAGTGTCCAAAATAAATGGAATGTTTAGGTCATGTTGTAAGATAAGATAAGATAAGCCTTTATTTACACATATTTACAATTCAGTTCATACACAAAGTTTGCATATGTTTATTTATATTTTTAATAGTTGATATAATTAAAAAATAAACTATGTTTGACCAAATATTTTATAAAACTTTTTAAATAAATTGCTAAGAACTTTTTTTAAAAAAGTTACAAAGAAACTTGTTTAAATAAAAATAAAACAAATTTTCCAATGCTGTGTAGGGCCGAAGAAGGATTAGTCTTGATCGGTGACCAGTCTTACATTCTGGGTTATGTGTTCACTCTTTATTTTTCAATTTCTTTGCATTTTGAATCCCAATATTTGCGGTCTTCTCTTTTTCTGTGTCAAGATATTCCTTCTTGTTTTTTTTAATTATTGTATCTTTCTTATAAATACAGTGGCATAACATATAATAACTGTCCTTAGCTACCTAGCTAATTAGCTAATAATAATTAGTTACTGCTCTTCTATCCAAATGTCTCTATTTATTTATCTTTTATTGACAGCTAAAAGTTTGATAGTTACTTTTAATGTGTACTTTAAAATACATTATAAAACCCTCAGATTTTATCTATTCAATCCAGACTATTTTAATAGCATGAAACGAAAATATCTATGCCGTGCATTTCATTCCTAGATGTTTACTCAACCCGGAGTCCTATTGGCCGTCTCCTAGAGAAAATATTGCGACAGTTTATTCTGAAAGTGGACCCCTCTTTTAAAGCATATCGAATCCGCCCCCTCTGCAAACATTCGTTTGTTCTAAAAGGGACTCTGGAGTGAGAGTTCCAAGTAAATATTTATCGTTTAAAGGTTAAGGAGTTAGCCTAATAAAAAAAAGGGAGGGGGTATGGAGCAGGGGTGGAGGAGGGGAGGGGGCGCGAAAGAGGTAATGGGGTGGGGGGTGGCTGTTAAGAGGTGCGAGATCAGAAAGGAGGGCTTATTAAAGTGATGAATAGCCGCCGACAGGATTTAATGCCATTTGGAGAGTTGGCCTCAAAGGGAGGGCCTTTCTTAGTCATTTCATTTCCTTCCGCCACTTACTCCTCTTCCTCACTTATAAATCTACTTCGAGGCCCTTTAATAACTTCTCATTACCAAGCTCCTGCCCAAGAATTAACATCTGAGGCTAATTCGGTCCCCTTTTTTCCCTTAAATCAGACACAGAGGGAAAAGGTATTGGATTGAGGCATCCCAAAGGTAGGAATCATGACCATTGACGTCTAGAGGGTTGCATTTTTATTTCCATTTTTTAGGATTACCTACGAAGCAATGTAAAGGTCGGGCCTATATGGCTATAAAAGAAGCAAGTGAAAATACGTAAAATAGAGTGCTTGAAAGGAAGAAAGAAAGGAAAGAAAATTACAATCTGGGACTGCCAGCCCCTATGAATAAAGGTATTGTACATAAACAGAGTCCCGATTACACTTATAAGTCTTAATTTTTTTAAAAAAGTAACATACGATATATTAATAATAAATAATAAAAATAATAATAAACATGTTTAAACATAGAGGTACCATTATTATACTGCTCACTCAAATAATAAGTAGTAATGATGGAGTTTAGTTGACCGTTGAGAATACTAGATGAGGAAGATGATTGGGGGTGTGGTCATACAAAAAAAACACTCATTTACTAGTAATACTTATTTTAACTGTTTGCCGACGTTTCGGTCTACATTTTGCGTCTTTATCTGGGCTAAGAGAAACTAGATAACAACCAATGAAATCAGAAAATTATCGATAAGATAGGTATAATGATGTGATGACAGTAATACACATGAAAGTAACATTACTGTCATCATATTATTGTACCTAACATATTATTAATTTTCTGATTTCATCGGTTGTTATCTAGTTTCTCTTAGCCTTGATGAAGGCCCACAATGTATGCCGAAACTTCGGCACACAATTAAAATAAGTATTATTTGTTAATGTGTTTTTTCTTTTGTTTTGTTTTTTTATTGCTGCACCCCCAACCATCTTCCTCGTCGAATAATATGTATTATTCCTCATTTTAGGTTAGAATATGACCAGTAACATTATGGTTACATGCACTGCTTGTAAGAAGCGCAAACGAAGTATTAATTTAGCTCGAAAACGATACGTTGTGACAGACTAAAATTTCATATTTTTGGAGCGTATGTTAATGTTAGAGCAACAAAATCATTTCACCAGAAAAGCAACTTTATACTATGCATTTTGTACCCATTTACGATTTTTATTAAATTCGCTATACCGATGCCAAATTCGATGGGCTTTAATATCATGTATATATCATTCTGATTGAAATAATCTGACAGGGCTTAAATTTCGATTTATTGAATTTCCCCTCTCTAAAGTACCTTTAATTTTGTAGATTCGAAAAAAAATATAAGTTCCATCTTATTAGCATTAATTTAAAAAAACGGCTAAATATGCAAATTGGAAGAATTTAATACCTAAGTATAGGAGAAAAAATATATTTTTAGCTTTTTTGGGTTTTTTTTTTCCGAACACAAGAATAGTAATATAAATGTATAATATGCCGTTATAAACCTAAAGATTTTATAAAGAATGTTACCTTAAATACAAAACGTAATGCAGAAAGACGAAAAGGATGTAAACTTGAGTGATTATTGTAGATAATAATTTCTATTGTTTGATTATTTAATTTTTAACACATATTTCCTGTGAAACTCAGTGTAGTTTATTAACATTTTTTAAATTTTAATTTTATTTGAAAATTCTTAACTGACTTTAACAACCCAAGGTTTGTATGTGAATGTCGTGTGTTGCGCACACCAGAATTTTTAAAATTTAGAAATATCATTTTAAGAAGTTAAACATTATCTATATTATAAGTTTAAAAATCTGGTGCGGGCAACATACGACTTTCACTTACCTCCATTTTTCAAATCAATGAAAGAGTTTTCAAAAACAGATAAAAATACGCGAAACTATTAAGGAATTAATTAAAAAGAATTTATATAAAAACATGTGTTTTATTAAAAAATCTATTATATTATTATCTTAAATAATCAGTTAGTTTTATGTTCATTTCATCAATCTCTATTAACTTTTAAAAGCTTGTGTATGAGATAATATTTTTTCTAAAATCTTTAGCTTTCCAACGGTATATCATACATGTATATTACTGCTCTTATGTTCAAAAACGAAAAATTGCATTAAAAAAATATGTTTTCTGTTTTCTCCTTTAGTTGGGTATCAAATATATTCAATTTCTATATTTACCTGTTTTTCATCAGCGTTAACAAGATAATATAGTTATTTTTATTTAATCTACAAAATTGAAAGTACTTTAGGGGAAGAAAATTTAAAATATCGGCATTTAAGCCCTGTCAGACCATTTTAATCAGAATAAAACCTCCATGATACTAAAGCCCATTAAATTTTACATCGATATAGCGAGTTTAATCAAAATCGTCGGAACCGTTTTCGAGAAAATCGAAAAAAGGTGCAAAATGAATAGTATAAAGTGGCTCTTCTTGTAAGCTGATTTTGATGAAAAAGATTTTGTAATGTCTCGGACGTATAGTTGTCTTAATTATGAAATTTTAGTTTCATAGGACTTACCGTTTCCGCCCGGGAGTTACCACACACACACACAGACCTTTTTGAGGACTTGGTTATTTGGACTCAGGGGACCCTAAAACGTGTATTTCCGTTTAAAACTGGAATTTGAAAATTTTCACGATCGCAATACTTCCCCTTACTATATATAGTAAGTGAAAGTAAAAAAAATTATAAAGTTATATAGAAAATATGGTTATTCTATATTTATTATAATACATTAAACATATAATTTACTATCGCTTATCACACATTTTCATATTTTACTTTCCTCTAACCGTTTTCGTAAGGACGAGTATGGCTAAAACTGAAATAAAGTCAAATGGGATGTTACAGAAATCTCTTCTCTTGTTATCTTCTGTATATATATATATATATATATATATATATAAAATGATAACGCGATTTTGGTTTCCGCTAACTCCTTCTAAACCACTTTACGGATTTTGAAACGGTTTTCACCATCATTTATGGCATTCTTTCCTGAAGGTTTATAACTAAATTACATTGTAATATAGCTTTTCTTTAAACGGGAAAAAAAATTTCTGTAACGAAGTAATAAAAATTATTCCCAAAATATAAGTAGTAATATACAGTGAGTGTCAAAAGTATTCTGAATTCGTATTTCTTTTCATTTAATAAGTGTATTTCACAACTATGAATTTATATAATTCTTTTTCACTCACAAATCTTTAAAAGAGACTTCCATAAAGGAAAATCACTTACCAGATAACCAAAAAGTTTATTGTTTATAAAAATATCCGATTAATAGTGGAAAATTACAAAATCATCCAGTGTCAAAAGTATTCGGAAATCGTAATATCCTGTTGTTTATGGTTTCAAATATTTATATTCTCACTAATATTCGACATAATTTTATTTTCTAAACAATTCTTTTACCTCATGTAGCATTACCCAAGCTTGGAAATATTTTTTTTTTTAAATAAGGCCCTTAAATAAAAACGCAATGATCGAACAACGGCTTCGAATAATTTTAAAAAGATAAATAGTTGAAATGTTAATTAACATTGATTAGAATATGAGGATGGCTATGTTTAGTGTTGATAATATAATAATAAAAAATAAAAGGAAAAAATTGAGCGTCCATAAAATATTAATTGTTAAACTTGAAAGATTGATTATTCATCAAATAAGAAATCAATACCTCAAATGAGTAAACTTGAGCTTATTTCTACATTTTCAGAACTTCTGGATACACAATAAGTGTTTCAACTGTTCGCCGCGTTCTAAAAAAATATGGCGAATAGAAAAACATGGTACAAGAAGTACGGAAAATGTCTTTCATTAGGCAAGGCATTAAGAGAATAGGCTGAATGTTTGTAACATTTTTTTAAAGAGAAGGTTGATGAATCAAAATGTTTACAGATGACTCCTTTACTAAAATAAATGGTTCTTATAAAAAAATTACAGATCGGAGGAAACCAAATGAAGAATTCAGTATGCCATAGTAAAACACCTTGAGCGGTCTCTGATAGTCAGATCTGTTTTTCTTTGAAAAAGTTAAATAATATTGGATTCATGGTCAGAATTATTGATAGTAATGTGTATTTTTTAAGTATGTAAATCCAGAATTAAAAGTAGAAGAAAAGTGAAGAATAAATTACATTTTTAACATACGCGCGACCATGACTCTGGATATATATACGTTATCTATTCAGATTTAGTCTCTGCAAAATTTTAAAAAAGTTCTCGAAATCTCTCTTCCATTATTTCTTTCAAATATAATTAACTATTTGTTGGCCCTGCTAACCAGGAAAATCAAGGAATACTAAATTCAAAATGAAAATAGCCTCAAGAAACAATAAGTGCTTGAGTAAGATAATATTTCTCACCAAACAATCAATTAATTAGTAAGATAAATTCCTAGAAGGCTAAAATGTATAATTATACAAAAAAATTTACCAACTGGATGTTTATTTATGGTCACTGCATTAATATAATTAGGAAACCACGAAATTCCGAATACTTTTGACACCATTGGCTTACACTATTTTTAATTTTTTCGTAAATGATCGTTCAAAACGTTAACAATAAAATGATTTCTTGGTTATAGCTATTGCATTAAAAATATAAAAAATAAGTTAAAAGCAAGTAAATTACGGAATTGTAGTAAATTCCGAATATATTTGACACTCACTGTAGATGTATAATATACCATTGGATAGAGCAAGATTATAGAAAAGTTAATGTGCAATAAAATAAATCATACAACTTAACATAAAGTTCTTTTAAGCCCATAAACGTATGAACTTATGTTATTGGGAAAGAGGAAGGTTAAAATAGTTAAATGTACAGGATCGTGCATGTTATATTCTTCCATTTAGTACCCAAGATTTCAGAAACAATATTACGTACCGTATTGTAACTAGGCTGTTAACATAAATGGTAATTTGCTATAAATCTATTCACTAACATTCTTATTAATTATTTTAAATTTAATAGTATTTTATGTTTATGTTTAACAGTAAACTAAATCGGATTCCAATAGAAACTCAATTTAACTTTAAATATATAATTTAAATAGTTCATTTGAAATATAAAATAGTAATAAACCGAATAAAATACGAACCGTTCTTATTTCTGAAGTTTTTGTATACATACATAACTAAAGTTTTCATTATATGGAAAAATTAAATTTTCTGTTATCTGTGATTCACTATAAAATAGCAAACAAATAAACTTGACCAATTTTGATTTATGTTTTTAATGTCCACAGATAATTAAATATAACTATGAATAGACATTATAAAATAAACGAATTTTCTTACTAATTTCACTAAAAATCTCAAAGCAATAAACTCTAAATCGGTCTGAAAGAGATTTTTTATACATAAATGACGCCTCATTCGAATTGCACCCGTGCGAAGTTGGTGCAGGACCACTAATATCTAATAAAATAATATAATTAATCACTAATGTCATGGATACATTTATTATATTTGTGTGTATATATATAATCGAAACTCGATGTAATTATTTTTTTCGGCTTTAACGCTATTTATTTAGACGGAATCGTTTATTACTCTAGAAGGTTGTATAGTTTCATGATTAAGTTTTAATAGGCACTATTAACTATTGGTAACTCCTCAAACTATTGTAAGTTCCCTCTGTTTACACATTCCGGTCATTACATCCTAAATTAATTCATGAAGCTAATGAATTAAAGTGTTGTTATTGCAGGTTGTGTAGACAGACTGTAAGTGTCCATTAACCTAGTAGACTTACCACAACTTTGGCTAACTTCTATCTCAAGTATGACAACATTGAGAAGCTTCAACAATCCTCTAATTCCCTCTGCTTAGAGAATATCAGAACCTTCCGACAAGTATTATGCGATAATCTATCAATTTTCTCTTGATAATGGAATATGCTAAAATTGTATTTGTATGGGCAATAAGTAGCTTCCTACAGCATCTATTCGCTTTAACCTTTAACTGGTGAGGTGGGGTCACACAGGGCATCTTTTTAAGTTATGTGAATCCTATTGTACCGATCCGATCGGCTAGTGAAATTTCCTGTCTCGACATTGTTGTAATATAGCATCCTTTTTTAGTCAGTTTTTATCTTGTATTGCTTTAGGACAGTTTGTTTGTTTGTTTATTTATTTAACGTCACTTTATGCTACAATGGCTAATCGAACGATGCTACAGTGGGAGTCCTAAATTTTGCCTATCCAGGTTTTATTAGGATAGGGATCTTTAACGAGTACCTGACATCGCACAGGCTCCACCTTTTAACGTCCCCTCCGAAGGACGGTATAACTAAGGATTTTTTACTCCCATTAAAAAATCCTAGGGCCACCTGCGGGTTTGAATCCACGACCTTTGGCATAGGAGGCTGTTATGCTAACCACCCAGCTACAAGTGATCCCTGATTTAGGACTGTGTTATTGTGTGTGTTATTACCATTACTGTTCGGATTTATTGAAAGTGTGTTTTTCAATTTGTTGAAAGAAATGTCACGTGATCGTGTTATTTTATGCACCTTTTTAATTTTATTAAGAAGCTGGGATCATCTTCTTTAAGGGATCACATAACCAGACGGTCAGAAAATCCCAGACTTTCCCGAGAGCTATAGTTTGTATTAAATGTGAACAAAATATTTGTGTACAATGTTCGGTTTCCTATTGCAAAAACTGTACCTAATTTTAGCTGTGCATACTTTCTTTACAATATAAAAGTTTCATTTCTTTTGTCATTTTCCGTTTTTTAAATATAATAAACTTTAAGATAAGGACTTGAATATATATAATTTTATGTTTTCATTGCTTGGAATTTAACATTAAAAAATAAATAAAAAAGTATTAATAAAATGTATTTAATAATATCAGGCATTTATTTAATTATATAAGCATCTTTTTGTATTGTACCTATTTAAAATAGGTTGAATTAACGAAATTTTTGAGAATAAAGAATTCTAGATGTTTCAGAATTAAAAAAATGATGTCTGGGGTCTGAGAGACCCCACCTCACCAATTTTGACTATAAATTTCACCTCCCCAGTTAAAGGTTAATACTTTATAGAAGATTTTCTGGTTCTCTCTCAACACTTTTCTCTCCACATACCAGTTTGTGTCCAGGATGATCTTCTTGAATGATACCCATTTGTGTTCAATATCATTAACTAAACCCATGAACTGTTGATATCTAGTGGCATCCTATTTACTTCTTCTTGGAAGTATTGGGTGCTTTCTTCCTCTTATAGCCTGTTAGGCTTTATTATCTTCGTTCCCATGTCCTTTCCGAGAACTTCGTTCGTTCCAAAGCTTGTCTAGCACTAACAATCCTGATATCCTCTGCTTTGAGAATATCAGAACCTTCCGGGAAGTATTATTCGATAATATATCAGTTTTCTCTTGATAAAGGAATAATCTAAAATTTTATTTGGATAGGCAATAAGTTTAATTAGAAGCTTCCTAGAGCATCCAATCGTTTTATGATAAGAAAGTATTTATTTTTAAGTTTCACTTACCCACCTATAAAATGTATCGTAAAGGAAAATATAGCGGTGTCGTGTTTGCCCATCAGGTGACATGCAAGTGAAGATTAAATAACCAAAAGGTTTTAATTAAAGACGTTATTATTAACTTAGACTTAGCCATAATAATTAGACTATATTTACATAATGCTGTGAAATATGATTGATTATACCGAGGGACTGATAACTGTTGCCACACGATATTACATAAAGAGGTACCTGAGGTGGACATCAGGACACTTCAGCTGGCTGGCGCATATCGATGAAGATGGAATCCGTCTTAAATTCAATATTTTGGCTTTATCTCCCTACATCTAGCTCGTTCAGCTTCACTTGATGTCCCTTTTCTCCATGATTCCTCCAGACTCGTTTCTCAATCTCTACTCCGACAGAACTTCTGATTCCAAGGTCTTCTTCTCGCTGTCTTCTCCTATACCTCCCTCTTCTTTCGAGAAATACTGATCTTTGGAAATTGACTCGACTCTTAATTTACAATCATTATAATTATAATTATTATTATGATTATAATCACAGAGGGTTGGTCTGATACGAGAAGTGCCCTGATAGAAGGAGGGCGGGCGTCCAACCTATGTATACAAAACATTTTAAGCCCAAAAATATTCCTAACATCCTAGAGGCGGCGTCTTAAACATTTATGATGGTATTTTCATCTCTTTACTAGGCCTAACACTCTTGTCGGCTGCTGCACATCCTGGGAACTTGGAAACACGAAAGGAAAGTACCCAAAGGCTAGGTTAATAGTTTTTCTACTTCTTACAAAGGCTGATTATTATTAGTTTGTATTCTCAATACATAAGGGTACGAAACTGAAATTTATTATTAAAGACAACCTTATACCTGGGATAATATAACAACTTTTTCATCAAAATTGACTAACCAAGTGCCACTTTAAATCATGCATTTAGCATCTTTTTACGATTTTCTTAAAAAAGGCTCTAACCATTCTGTTCCAATTTGCTATATTTATGGTCAAATTGATAAAACAACGTCAAAAATCAAATAATGCCATAACGGAGGGAGAAAACAGGAGAAATATTTTCTAGGTTAATTTTTTTCTCACGAATAACAACATACAGATATAATATGACTTTAGCAAGCAAATATAACGAAATGTCCAATTTACAATCTTGTATAAGGTAATGGAGGAATGGTGAAAAGCTAAGTGATTGCTGTAGATAATAATTTATATTTTTATCCCAAAATAAATGTGTATTTATGAGTTAAATCGAAAATAATTATGATTTTTCAAACGTTTTTAAATTCTGAATTCATTTAAAGATAAAAAAAAAAAAAAAAAAACCTGTACCACTACAACCCATGAAGGGTCTGGACTCAGTACATATAGAGATTCGTACTGTTTCTAGGCCAACGGTAGTGCAATGAGGTGATTAGGCCTTAATCACGCTCAGCCGCCAGGTTTTTCCCCAATTAATTTGGGTACCCACTTTCTAGAGGCTGGGTCTGCCCCAGGAGGTTCTCCATACCCTAGGGTCGCCCCCCGACTGAATTAACAGAATAAATAATATTCTGCCACAGGCGGGATTCGAACTCAGAACCCGGAGCACAGCAGACTAGTGCTCTATCCACTTGACCACGCCGCTCCCCTTTCATTTAAAGATACCTTTTCTAAAATTATTAATGCATTGAAAAATAATTCATTCTATCACCCTCAAGGGCAAATATTAATAATTCTATAAGAAACCATTACTTGCAAATATATTGCAAAACAAATTGAAATAAAATTAATCTAAGTTTATGAAATTAAGTCCATTCATTACATCTAACGGTGTTTTAATTCTAATGGATTACATGAAAATAATCCTATAATACCGTTGATTAATTATTAATATGTTGTAAAACTATATATATTTAGCATAAATGTGAAGAATGATTTTGGTTTTAAGAGCATGTAAATGTTTAAGAGTAAACTTTATCTAGACATGGTATAAATGACAGTAAGATTTGCCTTATATTCCTGTTATATACTGTGTTGATTCCAGATTCTCATGCAACTCATTGTATTAAAGCGTTGATGACCTTCCCCTTTAAGCCAAAACAAACAAGCTAATTGTAATAAGGAATCTTTGACTATCTCTTGCTGACTGATATTTATTTAGCAAAGATCTCGTATGAAATTTTAAGCGCGTTTTCTTACATCCCATCAATCAAATCTACATTAAAACCTTACGCAGTTAACCTACGACATACGTCCGCTTGTTCCGGTTAAGAAGACCCGCTTTCTAGAACTCCTGCTTGACAAACGACTAACATGGAATCCACACACAAGACTGAAACGACGAGAAACTGCTTTTCGCTTTCTGTTACATCAACACTTCAACTAACTACTCAACTACAAAAGTCTCATTTACATGACTATCATAAGGCCAATCTGGACGGAGTTAAGCTTCGGTGCTCTACTAAGCCATCGAATCTGTGCTTCATCTTCTATTTCTGATAATTCTTCGGGACATCTGGTTTAGATTACCTCCTGGAGTGCTGTCAATGGACAGCAGTTTTTTTTATGTAATTTATCTTGTAGCAAATATACTTTGTTGTATTATCGAATACGGTTTTAAACCTTAGCAATAAAAAAAACATCAAAACCTATAAAAAAGAAGGTTGTTTAACAACGCCAACAGTGCACATACACCTCATCAATCCAGTTGGAAGACTCATGTCAGGTGGCTAATCATAGGTCACCCAAGCTCCCCTTTTCTCCAGGAAATTCCTCTATTCCCTGGGCGATATTACCAGCTGAGTTTCCTTGCTTGACGAATCGGGCTATTCCAAGATCTTCAAAGAGGTCAAAAGTTCTATTCTGACGGAGCGAGGAGCAAGAACCTATTCAGTTGATGTTTTCAGGGAAAACATTACTGTGTCTGCAGATGGTGAATACTAATTATTCTGGCGAATGTCAGCATGCGTTTCTTGGACCTATTCATATCTATCCATAAATTATAATTTCCTGTTGGCCTAATTTAATGTAAATAGTTATAAACCAGAATTTTAATAATGGTTATAATAATATCTTGAAAATTATTTCGCCAATCGTTAAAATGTTGTTTAAAGTAGAACAACGGACCACTGTTTTCTTCCAGTTACATACTCATACCTGGAGACTTTTCAAATCCACGGTTTAAATGAATTAGTTTTAATTTTATTTTTCTATTTAGAATATCCTATTAGTTTCAGACCTGGCCCGAAATAGATTTACCTCCTTAGATTCCAACCTACCAGTCCACACCCATTTGTCCGTAACTTCTCATCTCCATCTATTCCCAGTAATCCTCTGAGCAGCCTAAAAATATGATGGCTTTGAGAACTGTTAATAAAATAAACTGAATAATAAAAGTGCTGCTACATTGGGTAGCTTCTTCACAAGAGTTTATCAAGCTCATAATTATTCTTTCTTAGATAATGTTTTTTTTTTTTTTTAATTTATTTGATGAAATTGAAAACTCTATTTGATAATACGAGTAAATATGCTATGTGATAAAAAAACATTGGCAGCACTGCAGTAGGTAATCTAAATAAGAAGGTCTCGAGGCCATCTTCTTTTCAGACGCCTCGGAGGATTGTCAGGAATGGAAGAGGAAGCTAGGATTACTCGTGGGTTAGAATGGGAGTGGAGTTTGTCATGGAAGGAGTGATACCTTGGTCGAACCAAATTAGATACATATAGAACTTTAAGGTCTTTGTGGGTGAATTTATTGGTGACAAAGTAAGAAGTATTGAGGTTTTTAGGATTGTAAGAACTGAATATATGCAGAATTTGATGGTTTAGTAGAGCCCTTATAATGGTCATTTTAGTTGAAGTAACCGAAAGTGGCGAGCAGTTTCTCGTCGTTTCAGTCTTGGATGTAGATTCCATTTGTTTGTCAAGCAGGAGCCAATAATAAAAAAAAAATTTATTTTTAGGCTTGAAAAGGGTTTTTTAAACCTCTAGTAAATAACTTTTAGCATTGCTATCAATCGCTGAGATGTATATATCTTTATTCTATTTATTTTTTTTTCTATTAAAATGTTAATATTTTAGAACAAGGGTTTTTAACCCCGAAAATCGATCCAGTCATCTAAAATATATTGTATTATTCATCCATGGACATTTATTTAACAAACGAATTCTGAATACATAATTATTGGATTAAAAACACATTTTTTTGGGCGACCCTAAAAAACCTTTTTACTATTTGAGTAAAGTGTTAGGTATATTCATAGTTACATTTTGTAATACGCTCTTCATGCCTCTTCATTTGTTTGATTAAAGCAACGACGAATCATTATCGGATTTGAATTTTCTGCGGTATTGAGCAAAGCAACCTAGATTCGTCTAGGCGAAAAATAGCCTATGAATATTACAACAGTAAATCACTTAAAAATCATACCTGAATTTACTTCCGTGTCAATTTGTCGAATGAAATAATATATAAACTAAAAAAGGTCTGTGGTTTTTCGATAAAGTGATAATATTGATTAAAAAATCTAAAACAATTAAAATGTCAAGCTATTGTAGTAATTCTTACACTTAATGAGAACCAGTCTTCTTTTACTGACGCAGAGTAATGGACATTGGTACAGTTACTGGAAAGACGAGAAATAAGGATGATGGTCATAAATTCTCAGATTTTGTCTTTCATCACTGCTAATTGAGTAAGATTATCGGAACTAGTTGAAAGAATGACCTGAAATTTTCTGGGAAGCCACAAAGTTTTCAGAAATTCATCGGTAACTTAATTTTTAGCTAGTGATTTCATTTGATTTCAGAACTGGGAAGGTTTTCTGTCTTTATTCTCGACGTCTGATGGTAATTTTTGACACCTTTAATTGATTAACCTGTCTTAAGAAACGGAATATTATTACTATATAGAAGGGTATGCCCGATTTTAATATTTTAAGGACTGCTTTATTTATTTTATTTTATTTTTTGTTTTTAAGTTAAGACGCCATTCTCGTTGAAAGTATTTTTAACAAGAGACATTTCTGGTAACAATAATGCGATTCAAAATGGAAGAGAACCACCATTTTTTACTCGATTCCCTTTTAAAAAGGATATGAATTGAAATATTTTCAGTGGTAACTTTTTACCAAACTGATATGCTTCCGACGGTTCTTTACGGGTGTGAAACGTGGCCGCTTACATTGAAGGATGAATAACGGCTTAAGGTTTTCGAAAATAAGGTGCTGCGTAAAATATTTGGTCCGAAGAGAGATGAGGCCACAGGGGGTTTAGAAGGTTGCACAACGCGGAATTTCGGAGCTTGTACCCTGTGAATATAATTGAGTTGATAGCATCGCGGAGACTCAAATGGGCGCATAAAGTTGCTGGGCTCGGTGAGGAACGGATACCGAGAAAGTTGGTATTCGCTGAACCAACTGGTAGCGTCCGAAAGGTAGGCTGAAGCGTCGATGGGAGGATTGCATTAAGGCTGATCTCGGGGGCTTGGGCTTGACCGGCGAACATTGGACGAGTCTGTGCAGGCGAGTTTGGTGGTATCGGCATCGAACCTTCGGGTTCGGTAAGCCTATTATTATTATTATTATTACTTTTTACCACACTAAAAGAGACACTTTTTAATGGTCCAACTCCCTTCCCGATACAAGAATCGTTTCGAAAAATTATAAAGCTAACTGTTAATATAAGGGAGGGAGAACGAATTAGGACGCTCGAAAAGGACGATTTTTACAATTTCGAAGAATCTGCCCTATGTTAATATTTTAAGGAATGTTTTAATTATTTTTTTATAAGTTCAAGTCGCCCTTCTCGTTGAAAAAATTTTAAACAAACGGCAATTTTCTCATCTTAAAAGTAATAGTAACATGAAACACGTTACAACTAAGTATCTGTTATTTCAATCATCTGCTATACTACGAAATAACTGCAAACTTTCTGTAAGTAGAGGGCTGACTCACACTACCACATTTAGTTTTGTCCATTATCCACTCTGAAACTGATACTTTGGAATTTAAATGTATTATCTAATAATCGTTACTTTAAATGTACTTCAGATTATGAATACTTCAGACTCAGTTAAGGTCATTTCAAAACCAAGTAAATGATCTTATTTAAATTTTGCAGACTGATATTAAACTAGTAAAGAGTAGATAATAACTATTTTTTACTTTGACTTACCTATATATGAAATATATAGTAAGGGAATGTATTCATAAGTGCGATCGTGAAAATTTGCGAATTCGAATTTTTGCCGGAATTACACGTTTTCAGGGTCCCCTGAGTCGGAATAACTTTTGAGTCTTTGTGTGTGTGTGGTAAATCTAGCTCAAAAACGAATAAGTTTTATAAAACTGAAATTTTATATTTCAAAAATATATACCTGAGATGTTACAGCACCTTTTTCAACAAAACCAATGAACCAGAAGATCCACTTTATACTATGTATTCGGCACCTTTATACGATCTACTCAAAGACAGCTCTAACGATTTTGATTAAACTATCTATATCGATGTAAAATTTGTAATAAATGAGTAATATTTATTAACAATTACGAGCTCCATTAGAAAATAATCAACTATTTATAAAATTAATAATACTGTACCTAGTCAATGTTTCATAATAATGCTTATGTAATAGATAATGTTTGTACTATTGCAATGAACTATTTTAATCCATAATCTGTTTTCACACAACTCTTTCATTTATAATTATATATCAGTGCTCATTTAAAATCCTAATATTTAATATTCATTCACTCCGATGTTAATTTAAAATGTATTTATGTATATATACCTATATATATTAAAAATTTGTATTTCAAAGACTATTTAAACTCTAAAATACTTTAATAATTCTATACAAGATAAAAAAAAAAATGTTTATATAAACCTGTATAAAAATACTTTGTTAACTTCTGTTTATTTTGTTTATTCTACTGTGCTGTTTAATACTTATCTATTATCCTATTGTGATTTGTTCCGTTTCATGTTTATTACTTATAATTGTTATTGATTTCTGTTTGTAATGTATAGCATGGACTACATCTATCTATTTGTATGGGGAACCCTCAAAGACAAATAAACTCATTCTATCGATGTAAAATTAAAAGGACTTTTATGTCATTTAGGTTTCATTCTAATTGAAATACACTGACAAAGCCTAAATCCCGAATTTTTGAAATTTCTTCCTCTAAAGTACCTTTATATTATTTTTTTTTTTTAGATTCTAACAAAAATAATCATATCATCTTATTAGTATTTATAGAAAAACTGGTAATTGTAGAAGTTGAACGAATTTAATAACCAACCAACAGAGATTTAAAATAATATTTAGGTTAATTATTTTTTTCCGGGTAGAAGAATATTAACTAGATCTATAATATACCATTGGAAAGCTAAATTGTTCATCTTATATATAGAGTTTTGGAAAGTAATGAAAATTGACGAGTAGGGCATAAAGTTAAGTAAATTTTGTACATAACATTTTCAATTGTTATATTATCTAATCTTGAGAGAGAAACAGTCCTTTATTAAGTAATATTACAATCAGTCCAATTCAGTCCACCATTTTTAAGTAACAACATTCATACTACATTCACACGATATATACAAAACTTTATCTAATCTAAGACATGTATTTTCAGCAAAATTGAATATAATTCTTTCAAACATTTTTAAACTCTAGCTGTATTTGATAGTTTTAAATTGATTTTAACGACCGAGGTATCTTTTTTTATTCTTTCCTATATCTCGTTCTGTTGGTTTGTCATTAATGCTTCTATAATTTGCTCCATGGCGCTATGCAACAAGATACATTTTTTTTTTTTTTTTTTTTTATTTATTGGGCGTTCCTGAACTTAGAATTTACAATATTTATCGTTCCAAGACTTCAGACCACCGCTTATCTCGACGGCTTGTAGTTAGTTACCGATTTCGCTGACATTATTGACTATTTTTTATGAATCACCATCGGTGATATATTTGGTTCCTTGACCTTCATCCAAGCTCGGCAAATTACAGAGCTATGTTTGCTCATTCGTTTAAACTGTGGTACAGAAATAATAGATGGTAAGTAGCTTAAGGGCTCCTACTCCACGAAGGGATCTACAGTAATCGCTGCACCCTTTGTTTTAGTTAGCTAAGCCCTATACTCGTCAGGTGTGTGTAGCCTCACTTTCGATTTTAGCGGTTATCTCTGCCTTTTCATTTCATTAAAATTATAATAATAAATCAAATCGCAATGTATTGACGGTTTGTAAAAATGATTGTTAATTATTGTAATAAAATTAATCGACTTATAATAAATTATTTCACGATCGTAAAGTATATTGGGTTGTGAAATAAGTTCGTAGCGTTTTTTACTAATCAATCAATCAATCATCGGCACAACAACTCATTGCTGAGTCGAGGCCTCCTGGATAAGCCTGCGCCATCCGCTTCTGTGCAGCCACCATCCAGTTTCGCACTTCAAGCAACATCCGGGCATCGCGTGCAACACCATCTCTCCAGCGCATCTTTGGTCTTCCTTTTCTTCTGAATTTCTTCGAGGAAGTTTTTTTTGGGATCCAATCTTTATCCACCCTCACCAGATGCCCAGCCCACCTTAATCTTTTTATTCGAATGAATTTCGCAATATGTGGTTCCTGAAATAGAGAGTACAGCTCCCGATTTGTCCTTCGACGCCATTTCTGCTCCTCCATTATTCTACTGTAGATTGATCGAAGGATCCTCCTCTCATGAATTTGAATTGCTAACTCATCCGATTTGCTCAATGTCCATGTCTCAGAGCCATATCTGAGGACTGAGAGAATTAAGGTTTTATAAAGCTTTATCTTCGTTCCTCTTGGACGCAGGTGGCTACGGAAGTGACTACGTAGGCCATAAAAACATTTATTGGACTTGCTGATACAGGATCTTACAATATTTTCTTTGAGACATCATTATCCACATTTACCTGGCAGCCTAGATATACAAATCATTGACTTTCTCGAATTTGTAGTTTCCAAATCATACCTTCTCGCCTTGTATTGCTCACCAGATACTTATATTTTGACTTAGTCTAAGTCATTTATTTTTAATCCCATTTTCTGAGCGGCTTTAACATGGACTAGAAACGCTTCAGAAACTGCATGGAATGGCCGTTCCATTATATCAATGTCATCAACATATCCAAGAAGTTGCACAGTTCTGTTTAGTATTGTTTCGCCCCGTTGTATATTTGAGGTCCTGTTGACCCTCTTCAGGTCAATATTAAAAAGCTTTATCTTCGTTCCTGTTAGACGCATGAGACTACGGAAGTGACTACGTAGGCCATAAAAACATTTATTGGACTTGCTGATACAGGATCTTACAATATTTTCTTTGAGACATCATTATCCACATTTGCCTGGCAGCCTAGATATACAAATCGTTGACTTTCTCGAATTTGTAGTTTCCAAATCTTACCTTCTCACGTTGTATTGCTTGCTCACCAGATACCATATATTTTGTCTTAGTCTAAGTCATTTATTTTTAATCCCATTTTCTAATCAGCTTTAACATGGACTAGAAACGCTTCAGAAACTGCATGGAATGACCGTCCCATTATATCAATGTCATCAGCATATCCAAGAAGCTGCACAGTTCTGTTTAGTATTGTATAATAGAGGTCCTGTTGACCCTCTTCAGGTCGATATTAAAAAAAAAAGACTTTTTTACTAGTAATTTCAATAAAAAAACTTCAGATTCTTGTGAATATTTTTGTCAATTATAAATTACCCATTTTGATCATTTACATGTTGCCACCTTTCAGGTAATTCAATCCTCCCAGAAACGAAGAAACTCGACCCAAGTCGTCTTTCAAATCAAAATTTCTGGTTCTGAACCCCAGCAAACTTACGCACCATGCTTTCGCCTAAGACATCATCGCCATACACACTGCAAATTTTTTTCTATTCCATTTTACGCAAGCGAAATACCGCTTAAAGATAAGGAATCTCGATTGAAACTGATTTATAGAAGCAACTTAACTAGTCCTTTTTTATAACATGTAAACATTATTGACCAAGTAAATATGATTTGATAAATACAGGGAGGATTAAATTGAAAATTGAAAAACGCTATGAACTTATTTTACAACCCAATATAACTTTACAATAGCAGAGAGATATTTAAAGATTGAGTTGACATTTGTTGTAAATTTGTAATAGCCTCCCCTCTTCTAATTTTAAAATGTGTCTCAGAAAGTATCCCTAACCAGTTCCGGAAGACAATGTCTACTTGCCGATTCCGACTACTTCAACATTTACCGGATAAATGCTTTTCTAGTTCTAAATTTTCGAAGAAGTTCCTAAGGGGCGCAGAATCAGCATCCAATGGTACATTGAAGTCTTAATGAATAATTTTAATATTGAGAAAAAAGGTTTTTTCCGATTGATTTTCAATTGTTAGGATTAGATTCAGTATGAATTAGAAGTTTATGTTAAACAAATATTCCGTATGCCCATGTTGGTCTGATGAAGGTAATGTGTATGAGTAGTTAGTTGTACAGAATTAGAAGTTGAGCGTTTGCCGAGTTAGCGGATTAATCGTGAAGCATGAATAGTTTCTTGTAATTATGATTAGTAACAGTGATTTGCTTTTAAATACTTAATAAATGCTTTTCTAGTTCTAAATTTTCGAAGAAGTTCCTAAATTTATTGTATAAATAAGAATGAAAATCATGTAAAACTCAGCTATATGATTATAACCTTAACCTATAGTCTCACTAGAACTCTGGTTAAGGAACATTATTGATAAAAATATTGATTTTTTTTTTTAAATTTACAAAATCTATAACTCGTTCACCTCTAAATGAGCAATTTCTTTACATATACGTGTAATAAACTCATAACACAACAGTTGAACAAAAACGTTTTTATTCCCTCCTTAAGGTTATATTTTCCTAACAAAAAAAAACTGTATTTTTTTTCGAAGCTTATCGTATATAAAACGCGACATTGTTTTTTTTTTTTGTTTTAATAGGGCTTTAGCTAGGCACCATTAGCCAACATTTAAAATAATATTTGTAATTAACGACGAATTAGCTCGGCCTCCACTGGCTTAAACCAGTGAAGCGCTGTGTGAGAGGCGCTGGGATCTCTTGGATTCGGCTTCTCCCGCCACTTGTGGAGGGAGCAGCCGAGTCTAGGGTCCCTTTAGCAGATTGTATATATTGTATATAGTTTAGTTTGCTTGTATGATTTTTATTTATTTCCAAACTTGTATTTATCTCTACTACAGGTTGTTGTTTTGATTTGTTTCTTGTTGTTTTTTGTTTTTATTAATTGTTATTTTTTTTTTGTATATATTTGAATTTATTTATTTCCGATTTTATGTAACTTGACCTTATCATTAGTTTATGTATATATTGTATGAATGTGTACTACATCACTATTACTACTGTTCATTATGTAACAAATTGTAATATTTCTCAATAAAATAAAAAAATAAAATAAAAAAATTAACGACGCGACTTTATAACTTTCTCTAGGTAGATTTTTTAATGAGAGTAAAAAAATCCTTAGTTATGCCGTCCTTTGGAGGGAACGTTAAAAGGTGGTCCCGTGCCTGTGCTATGTCAGGTACTGTAAAGATCCCAATTATAACTAAGCCTGGATAGGCGAAATTTAGGACTCCCACTGTAGCATCGCTGGTGATAATTATGCGTGAAAAAGTTGCCTAGACGCGACTTTTTTTTTTTTTTTTAATAGAGCTTTAGCTAGGCGCCATTATCCAACATTTAAAATAATATTTATAATTAACCACGCGACTTTAAAACTTTCTCTAGGTAGTCACTGAAGCAGAAATCTCTGGTTCTATTTCGTCTTTAGTCGTTTTAACCTATTTAAAGTACAAATTCAACAGCGACGAAAATGTATATTAGTGACTAAATATTGAACTATTTATTTCTTTAAAAACTATCGGGACCACCAATTTGCAATCCTCATGCCCAATAATTATAAAATATTAATTACTTAGTTACTTAGATAATTAAATAGAAAATAATGAATCAAATGAAATAATTCATAAGTTTGTATAATGTCAGATACTACCAGTTCCTACCTATGAAAGAAACACTTGAAACAGAACGATTGGAAAGCAATAAAGAAATCGATGAGTACGTGCTCAATTAGTTGTCCACTCTTCCCAAACTTTTCGTGAAGAAGAAGCCTGCATGCTTCAAAATCTTTGGCGAAAGTGTGATCATCACGCAGGAGTCTACATTGAGCAATACTGATAGTATGGTTTGCGTTTAAAATCAGTCAATAATAATTGCATTTTATATTTGATTCATCTTCCTAATTTTAGATTTACACCACTTGTAAAATCTTTTGAAAATAAGGATCTTAAAAAAAAAAAATATATATATATATATATATATATATATATATATATATATATAATATAATATATTTGATCAGTTCTCGACGTTGAATATGTAATTTTAATGTTGTTCTCAGTTTCAGTCAATGAATTGTAAAATTGTTTATTCATTGACTGAACCTGAGAACAACATAAACTTTATATATATATATATATATATATATATATATATATATATATATATGAATAGAATAGAATAAAAATAAATTTTATTCTGGGATAGTGTCCTTGAGAATAATAAATTTGCACAGTTTAAAATATACATGTCTGGCCAACAGACAAATAAACATAATTAACAATATTTACAACTATGGATAAATATATACATAATACAAAATAAAAAAAAAAATAAAATTAAATTAATTAAAAATAAAAACAATCCTCAGAAAATAATTGTGTTGAACCAAATGAAAATAAATGAGTTTAAATATAAAACAAAAAAAAGAAAAAAAGAAATGAATATTTACATTATTTGATATTTAGTATTCTAAGAATAACATAAGCTTTATAATAATAAAGATCTTTAATTGCTAAGAATTAATAAAAGATAAACTAATTGAAACATAAATCAAAATAATATAATACAAAAATAAGAAACAAAGTTTTCTAATTACAATATAAAAAATACTATGACGATTGAAACAAAAGAAAATTTCAAGATAAAAAAAAACTGAAAAATCATAAATAAATACTTCTAGAAATAAAATAATAAGAAATTGAATACAATATATATATAATATATATATATATATATATATATATAATATATATATAAATATATATATATTTTTATTTATTTTTTTTAAACCCGAAGTACTAACGGAATCATCAAAACCACTAGGAAATAAATAAGTTTTAAAACTGCTAAAAAGAAAAAATGTGTTGTCCACCAAAAATTATTACGCGGTAGTATTAATTTTCTTCTATACTGTACGTCATAATGAAGATCAACTAAAATGTACATTCATCTCTGAAAAATGGACCATAAGTGTAAAAAAAGTGAGACCCTTCTTCTAATCGTTAATATTTTACACATAAATCTATGCTAGAGGGTCATTTGAGTAAGTTTATATATAAGAACAAAATTTTACAAGATTTTATAAACTTTCTGTTTCCAAACTATAACACGATAGACTTATAGTCAGTTTAGTTTCACTAACGCCAAGAGCTACTTCTTGCCTGGTATTTATGTAACGATCTCGTGTAGAATCAACGATAACCTCTTAGTCCATTAAGAGAATGTGGTTCACAGTCGAGGTCCCTTGCAGTTCCTAAAGTGTTGAGTATGAAGTCCCTTTAGAATATAGGTATTCTTCATGACTGTTCATTCACTATAATCTGGACAGGACATTTTCGCGACTGTCTAATCTTCGTTAAAAATATTTTTTTATATTTTTTGCGCGCAATCACGACATAAAACTTCGTTTATAATATCGAATAAATGATTTTTAAATGAAGTTAGTCTGGCACCAGGGACTGCTTTACAAACTCCGTCAATTCCTCATCCCTACATATTCCCTATTAATGCATTCCTACCTTACTGGCAGAACCTTTAAGGTTAACCATAACTTTTCCTACTCATCCATATTTTCCCAATCTGCTGGAGTGCCTCAAGGTAGTATCTTAGGTCCTATCCTCTACTCCTTTATACAGCTGACATTCCACTCCATAATCATACTGTCCTCAATACTTTTGACACGTGTGTCTTATCTGTCCATAATGATCCATCTACTTTATCCCAAACCCTTCAGTCCCACATCGCAGCCATTGAAGAATGGTGTCAAAATTGGAGGATTAAAGTAAACCCTAACAAATCCCACCAAATCACCTTTACCCTTCGTCGCAAACCGATGAGTTCCTGCCCCCCAGTATCCTTTCATAACATTACCCTTACTCCTGTTGAGCAAATCCGATACCTAGGTCTCCATCGCCTTACTTGGAATTCTCACACAAGACTGAAACGACAAGAAACTGCTCGAAGATTTCGATTACTAGAACACTTACTAGACAAACGTTCAAAACTTCCAGTATATTACAAAAGACTCATTTACATCACTATTATCAGACCTGTTTGGACGTATGGAATCGAGCTTTGGGGCTCTACGAAACCATCTAATACCTCCCGTATCCAGTCCTTACAATCCAAAATCCTTCGAAAAATCCTGAACGCTCCTTATTTTGTTACAAATCAACTCATTCATAATGACCTTAACATCCCATTTGTTGCAGACATAGACCGTGATAGATACTCCTCTTTTCATTCTAAACTCCCTGCCCATACGAATCCACTTGTCCGTAATTTATCTTCCTTAGATATCCCAGATAATCCTCCAAGACGACTGAAAAGAAGGTGGTCTCGGGACCTACTGAGTTAAAATAGTTAGTGAAGTGCTACCACTGGGTAGTTCTTTCTCAAGACATTTTCATGACATTTTTTTTTTTCATTCCTCATATTTACTTATTCTGTTCTTTAATACAGTTGTAAATTACAATAAATAAAAAAAATAAAAATAAAATAAAAAAATGAAGTTAGGGTTGAAAAAAGGTTTAAAGAACCACATTGAGTTTCAATAGAAAATTTATTTTAGATTAAATAATATATCAATGAAATTATTATCTACAACACTTAATTTTATTAGCTTTTAATGGATCTCCATTCCCTTATTTAAAATTGCAAATTAGACATTTTTTCTAAAATCTAAAATATTCACAATTTGACATTTAAGTCCTGTCACACTATTTGAATCAGAATGAAATCCATAAGATAATAAAGGTTATTTAATTGTATTAGTTTAATCAATACCGGTAGTGCAGTTTTGGGGAAAATCGTAAAAAGGTGCTAAATGAATTAAGTGGCTCTTCTAGTTCGTCAATGTTAATGAAAAAGTTGCTGTTACATCTGAGGCATTTGGGTATTCAAAATAAGAAATTTCAGTTTCGAGCTTGACTCAGGTGATCTAAAAAGGTGTATTTCTAGTAAAAACTCGAATTCGGATAAACTATCGCAATACATTCCCTTACTATCCTGGACAGACTATTTTTAATTTTTTTTTTCAAAAAATGATTTTTAATTAAATGTTACATCATGATAATAAAAAAACTTTTACCCTGACTTATATCAAAGGTATAGAATGTGCAGCCGTTGGGTTGCCTAATCTTTTCTTGGACAAACTATCGGTTGTCAGGTAAAAGCGGGTATTTCGACAGTAAATTTTTGTTTTCCCAATAATCAGCCAAGAAGTGTCCCAAAGCATTTTTGAAACGATAATTTTTATGTCTTTGTCCAATATTTTTTGGTTCTGATTTGTTGAGGTCCTGTAATTTTATATGGGATATCAAACTTATATTCAATGTCCGATTACATGCGGCTGCAGTGTTGGGTCCTTTCGGATCTCTCTGTCACGCATTTCCACTCGCGTTAAAATTTAATCTTTAAAATTCGGCAATCCAGATTAGGACCAAGTTTTTTGCAGGCAACCCTATATCAATGTGTTTGCAATAAAACAACGCTTATATTGGTATAATTTTTATCATTATCAAGTCGGTGCAGATAACTGATATCGACATACCCGCTTTTACCTGACAACCGATAGTTTGTCCAGGAAAAGATTAGGCAACCCAACGGCTGCACATTCTATACCTTTGATACTTTAAGTCAGGGTAAAAGTTTTCTTATTATCATGATGTTGCAAAATTTAATTAAAAATCTTTTTTTTTTTAAATAATTAAAAATAGTCTGTCCAGGATTTATTTTGGCAACCCATTCTCAACATATTTCCTAATATACTAAATTTGTTATAAAATATGTTTCATTCTATTATCAGCTCGGTGCAGATCGTTTCAAGTTCGGATCTTCTACTATAATATTAATGTTGAATTGCGATGAAGATATTAGTCAAAAGCATTTTACTTGTTACAGAATGTAAATCAAAATATAATTTCACAATTTACCAAAACAAAAATTTTATTTCCTGAACAGTGAGAAAATGGTTGGATGCAATTCAATGAAAGTCGTTATGAAAAGCAACGGAAAAACGAAATTTTCAAAGGTACTCTGGAAGTAATTCAACCGGACTTCTATTGTATTTTCATTCAGAATATTCACCAAAGAACTGAGTTTTCCATTTAGTCAAATTAGTGCATAACAATGACCGAAACTTCGATTCGACGTTGGTGAGCGGTCACTTTTTTTTTTCTTTTATCCAAGAGGTAAATTTTAGATTCGACCCGAAAAATAAATATTTTAAATTCAAATCGGACGAGAAGAGGAATTATTATTTAAATGAGATTCAAAACTAAAAAAAAATCGTATTAATGACTATAAATTATTGAATTCAAATTAAGTATCGCTGTAGACACGGCCTCAACGCCAGTATACATCACTCATTCTGATGTTCTTGCTTATTTTGAATGGTGTGTTTTTCTATATATATATATATATATATATATATATAATATATATATATATATATATATATATATATATATATATATATATATATATATATATATATATATTTTATTATTTACGTATTTAAATATTATTTATGGATGTGAATCTTGGACAGTGAAGAAATCCCAGCAAAAAAAATTATTATCCCTGGAGATGGATTTTTGGAGAAGACGTTGTGCCGTGTCTCGGTTAGAAAAAATCCCCAATAATCAAATAAGGGAAAGAGTGGGGGCCGAGCTCACCATTCTCGAAGAAATTAGTAGAAGAAGGCTGATGTGGTATGGGCACGTTATGAGAATGGACGAAGCACGTTAGCCTCTTCCATTGGTTGGATACTGCCCACGCAAGAGGAGAAAACGGGGAAAGACCTCGGAAAAGATGGATAGAAGAGGTAATGGAGGATATGGCAGCCAGATGTCTGACTGAGGACGACTGGAAGGATCGAGATTATTGGAGAGACGCAGTACTGAGGACCGGGATGTGACATTGCAGAACCCCGGAGAACAATGATTTTTCCAGAACTTAGTAACTAAGTCATCAAAAAATTATTCCTGAAATATGAGTAGTAATATAGACGTACAATATACCGTTAGAAAGCGCGAGATTTTAGAAATAATAATATGCAATAAAAGAAATCGTACGAGTTAATATAAAGTTGTTGTAAGATCATACACTTATGAACATATTTTATTGGTAAAGAGGGAGATTATGATACTTCAATTTTGCCACTGTCTGATAATATCGTGCAAGTTATATTCTTCCATTCAATAACAAATATTTTATAAACAATATTACGTACCAAATTGTAATTAAGTTGTTATAATAAATGCTAAGTTGTTATAAACCTATAAACTAATATTGTTATTAATAATTACAACTTTTAAATTATTTCATAAAAAATGATCGTTCTCTGTAAATTAAATGGGACTACCACGAAAATTCGGGTTTGATTTAGACATTTAAAATGTATTTTAGATAGAAGTTTAAAATTGTGTTAACTCCTAATATGATAGGAACCGTTGTTGCTTCTATAGTTTTTGAAAACAAGTTTTCTTTATATAGTAAAATTAAATTACCTGTTATCTTTGCTTTACTTTAAAAACACAAACAAATAAACTGAATCAATTTTGATTTATGTCTTCCATTCTGCCGATGATTAAATATAATAATGAATAGACATTATAAAATAAACATATTTTCTTGCTCATTTCACTTTTCGTTACAATGAAAGCGAATAAATCGGTTTGACAGAGCTTTTTAAATATAAATGACACCTCATTAAAACTTCACCCATGCGAATCAGGGGCGGGTCCACCTATATAACATAAAACGGTACTATACAATAGGGGTACTCACCACGTTTGCTATAGCATGCTATTTGTGTTATTTTGCTAGTTTCTACGTCGAGTTTCTACAGTTATTTCCTGTATAAAATTGATGGGTTTAGCACAATAGCACAAATAGCATGCTATAACAAACTTAGTGAGTACCCCTAATATACAGTTCATCTTATAAGATATTTTTAAATGTAGATGTGAAATGTATTGTTTATATTCTACATTATACATACATCTCAACTTTCACTAAACTCACTATGAAATCAGGATAAAACTGATTGGTATGGTTTTGATTTAGAGTATTCCAATTTTTTTTTTTTTTTTAAATAATATCTAATATCTGTTATACATATTATTTACTATATGGACATTGAAAGAAAGTCATAATTTTAGTTTAATTAATTTTCATTTTTCCTGATACCGTACATGATTTAAGGATTAAAAAAAAGAACATAACTAAAAGATAAAAGATAAAGAAAACCCCAAAAGGAATGGAGGCGTAGTGGCCACGAGGTCAAGCCTCCTTATTCAAAGAATAAGCTCATTGTTCGATTCTTTAGGGCAGGAGTAGCTCTTCTATTCATGAGAGTCTGATCTTTATTTAATGTCGAGGAAAGATTTCTTTAATATATTAGTGCAATGGAAATGGAAATCCTATTCTAACCGACAGGGGTTTAATGCGCCCAGAGAGAAATAGGATAGGTATTAGATAAGCAATCTTCAATAGCTTTGATGCGAAGTTCATAATGGCTTCCTTTTGTATTTAAAGGATTAGATTAAAATTAAAAGATGTAATAGAAATATCATTTGTGATACAGTACTGGGAATTAAAGATTTATAAAGGGATGCAAGGCCTAGGCTTAAACACAAAACAAAAAACTTACTAGTATCCAGCCAAATCGTATCAGAAAAAAAAAAAAAAAAAAAAAAAAAAAAAAAAAAAACTGTACTCTACAACCCATAAAGGGTCTTGGGCTCAGTACGTATAGAGGAGATTCGTACTTTTTCTAGGCCAACGGCCGCGCAATGAGTTGATTAGACCTTTGATCACGCTCAGCCGCCAGGTCTTTTTCCCCAATTTGGGTACCAACTTGAATCGTTTCAGAAAACTTCATAATATTATGCATCTCTAGAATCGACCAAAATATGTCCCGTACCTCTTCAGTTCTAAAATATTTTTGAAACAATTATAGTAAAAATCCTTTCTTGTCAGTTCCTTAGTTTCTGGAATTCCCTCCCATCAAACAGCCGTCATGCTCCCTCTCTTCACACATTCAAATACCTTCTTTCTCAGTACCTATACGGCATAACAAAATGAACTCTTCTGGCAATGAATTAGCTTCAGTTAGTTTGAAATCAATACTTTTATTACTTTCACTTACCTATTTATAAATATATAGTAAGGGGAAGTATTGCGATCTAGGAAATTTTCGAATTCCTGTTTTCAACGTCTCATTTAGGGTCTTATGATCAAAGACAATTCCGCAAAGTTCTGTGTGTGGCAAGTCTATCGAGAAATCAAAAAGTCGTGTGAAACTGAAATTTCATATTTAACTAAACTACGCCCGATTAGTTACATCAACTTTTTCATCAAAATCAGCTTACTTTATACCATGCATTTTGCACCTTTTTACGACTTTCTCAAAACGGGTTTAATTATTTTAATTAAACTTGCTATATCGATGTAAAATTGAATAGGCTTTAGTATGATATAGGTTTCATTCTGATTGAAAAAAGTTTGACAGGGCTTAAACGCCGATATTTTAAATTTCCATCCTCTAAACTACCTTTCATTTTGTAGATTCTATTAAAACATCCATATCATCTTATTAGGATAGATAAAAAACAGATTTTTTTATGCAATTTATGTGTTTTTGAACATAAAAACAGTAATACAGATGTCAAGGTATGGTAGTTAAAATGGACAAGATAGGGTATCAGAAGGCCTCGACAATTGCTTATTCATGCAAGAAGAGAGTTTGATGGAGATGGTGCTCGCCGTGGTAGTAGCACGTACCGCAGCACCAGGCATGAGTTATCTGCCAGGTAGGGACGAACACCGCACCTATCAATTGCAGAGAGGATTGTAAGGAGATCACTCTGTGTGTAAAGCAGTCAGTAGTGAGGGTACGGAAAGGATTCGCCCTGCGTGGTAGTAGCACGACAGTAACGTGTGTTAGGTAAGGATTCACCCTGCGTGGTAGTAACACGACAATAGCGAAGATTAGAAGGTTCAAGAAAGAAGTGAAATAAAGATAGACCACATTGAGTTACAAAGGCAGAGTTAATCTGACCTAGGGAGATACCAATAGGTGATTTCAAAAGCTGTGCCAGCTCTTGGGGATGTTAGTCATCCATGTCAATAATTGCTGGTGAGAGCTATGCTACCAGACTAGGGTCTTGGCCCTAGGTCAAATTACCTTGAGTGCTTTATTTATTCTCATAATACAGTTATATAGAATAAATATTTACAATGACATTAATTAGTAAGAATATACAATATTATTGCATATAGCGTCTTCTTATATTTGGCCAGTAATTCATATGGACGCCGCTGGCGCTATCTGTGAGCGAGCGTGTGTAGCATCCGCCACACAGATTTATAATATAACGTTGGAAAACTTAATATTTTAGAAAAACTATTATCTAATACACAACATTGTAATAGTTAACAGACAGAGATAAATAGCCGATAAAACTAACTAATTGTTGTAGATAATAATAAAATAGATTATTTAATAAAACACATGTTTTCTATTGAAAATTCAGAGTAATTAATTCTTTGACAATTTATTTTCTTCTCTAAATGTATTGTGTGTTGCGAGCACCAGTTTTTTATTTTAAGATGTATTTATATATGATATTTCAACTATTTTTAGTTTAATCATTGCAGTATTTTTACTTTCATTTACCTATATATGAAATATATAGTAAGGGAAAGTATTGCGATCCTGATTTTTTTTATATTGTCACTATAAAAATTTATTTTTAATTATTGTATAATATTATTTTTATTTATGTTAAATTGTTTTTTCATTAATTTATATTCTTGAGCAGACATAGCTCTTATATTTTGTCTAATCTAATGTTAATCTTATGGGATTTTGTACCAGAATAAAGTTGTTTTACTGTGCGTCTTTCTAAAAAATAGGATTATCCACTAAAAATTGTTTTACGTTTAAGAATCATGATTATATAAATTTTTTTGTGCCTTTGACTTCTAAGAATCAGAGAAAAAATCATCATTAATTAATTTCGAATTTTACAATAAAAAAATCGAAAAGATGGTTTTTAAAAAATCTCTAAACCGTTTTAATTAAAAAAGCTACAATTTAGGTGAATTATTTCTATTGATACCAAATTGATCCCCCAATTTGAGTTAAAAAAGCCGCGGGGGCAGATTTACCCTCCTAACCTTTGCCAACCGTAACTTTAAAGGGATAAGAAAAGGAGTTATTAATGTGGTAAAACTGTTATAAAAAGTTCTAAAACTAATACGACTATAAGATTTCAGGCACATCTGATGAAAGTTACTAATTAAGTGAGTTGTTTGTAGTTATTTCTAAAAACCAAAGGCAGCAATAATAGAATAAAAAACGTTTGAACTGTAATTAAAAAAATCCTTAGGTAACCAATAACTATTTCGACTAATTCATAAAATTATTAAGAATAACATAGTGATACGAGAAGTTCTTTGGGGATGTGATCATAAAATAAATTTCACTTAAATAAGGTTTTGGTTTTATTAATTTCAATGATGAACCTTTGTAATGGACACAAAACAAAAAAATTACCCTCTCAAAATTGAGGTCATACGTTTCTAGATGTGTAGAGGCAAAAAAAAAAATCCATCTGCCCACTGTGCGCCGTCCGTTGCCCACAGCTTTACTCCAAAACTACTCCAATTTCTTCAAAAAGATATACAATGGAAATATGGGATATCGATGCTATCTTCGTTGTTCAACCATGTTTCAGATAAAAGCGATATCTTTTAATTTTTAGCAACACCGTCGTTAACATACCCGGAATGTGCGCGAAGACTGACAATTGAATGAATATATTGATATTCCATTTCAGTAGGAAATAAAGTACAAACATGAAATGACTTACCTATACGTACGAATCACTCTTTACGGTAACAATAACAATAGTTATGTTTTTTATAATGTTTATTGTTTTTCCACTATATAATACACCACTAACTACATACACTAACCTTACAAGATAAACCAAAAATGTAAAACAAATGATTGTTAAAATAATAATTATTATGACGTATCAATAATAGATATTAAAAACTATTGATAATATTGATTAATAATAATTCAAACATAAACATAAATATAGGGACAGTAGTGAAGAGCAGATGACACTTATATTTTTTGCTCGGTTAAACTCGGCAGTCCCGAGTTCACCCGATCGTGCGTGACGGAGCAGCATCACTCGCAACCTAAAAAAAAACTGTGTGCGCTAAAAGATGTTTACATTTCAAAACCGTTACGATTTAAACAATAATATAACCATATATTGGTTAAAAATATGATAAACTTAGTGAATCCGAAGTTTCAATTCTGCCATCACCAAACAATAGTCACCTACATATACGTTACATACACAACTCTGATGTTTCTCTTTTAAATCAAATACAATTAATAATCTGCTGGGAGATAAAAACGGTCTATAAGCACACATTTTATCCTAATACTTATTAATTATATTATATTTAATTATTAATTTCTTATTATTAAATTTTCATTTATTCCTCTAAATTTTAGAGGGGAAGGGGCGTCCCTCGTATTCCCCTGCCTACGCCCATGGGCATAGAAGTATTCCATTATAAGCGGGAAAATATATCGGTCTTCAAAATTCGACTTGACGCAGAAAAATGGGTTGGCACAACCATGGAAGACTTAAAATCAATATTAAGGTGTTTAAATTGCAAACCTTACAAATTCAAGTTATAATTACAAATAAGCAAACAATTACAACAGTGAAGTAACGTTACACGATTGATACTTCTTATATTAGATATTAGATAGTCTAAAAAACCCATCGTACTAATCGGATCTTCTGTAGCAGGGTGGCTAGCATAACATCCTTCTATGCTAAAGGTCACGGGTTCAAACCTGCAGCTGGTCCTAGGATTTTTTAATTAGAGTAAAAATCCTTAGTTATGTCGTCCTTTGGAAGGAACGTAAAAAGGTGGTTCCGAGTCTGTACGATGTCAGGTACTCGTTAAAGATCCCTTTTCTGGATAGTCAAAATTTAGGACTCCCACTGTAGCATCGTCCGATTAGCCACAGTAACATAAAGTGACGTTAAATGAACAAACAAGCAAACCATCCTACTATTTATATAACTTTTTTTTTATTTCCTTATAATTATATATATACTCGTATATATATATATATATATATATATATATATAACTTATGAGCTGGCCAATATAAAACTTAAAAAAAAGAAGAAAAAGGGGCACAATAATAACTCACTTGATGGCTAGTTAAACACTGATTTATTGATACATGTAATCCTCTATATATACATTCAAGGTGTTTACATCCAGTGAGTTGGAATTAAGGCTGATACTCAACCTTATCAGACCTTAACTCCCCCCCACCAGTTTACGAACAATCCTCGTAAACTAAAAAAAAATGAATACAAAACGTAAAAGAAAAGAAGTTCATAGAAAACAAGTACAAAAAGGTCACACCGCTGAAAAACAAGAACTTCCTGAAACACCACACAAAAAAAAAAAGGAAAAAACTGTGAACAAAATGAACAGTAACACTATATAAAAAAAAACGGCACCAAAACTTTCAAACTGCCCAAACTGAGGACACTCCAAAGGGTTAGGATGCGTCTGTCGGAGGAAGTTTCAATTGTTCAAGGTGGACCGTACGCCTCTTTTTGGGGTCGCGTACGCTTTCAATAGTGACCAAATTATGTTCCCTAATCACAACCACGCGAAAGGGACCCTCATAACGCCGAAGTTCCTTCCCCCGATTAGTCCCCCCCGACGGTACACTATCGTACCGATTTTGAGGAGTCCCATCAGATCCCGGACCCCGAGATTATGGCGCGCGACGCGTCGCTGTTTCTCCCGCTCAATGCGATCGTGAACCGTACGCCAGAGTTTCCGCAGCGCAAGACTGTTGCTTACGATTTCACCCTCGCCCGCCGTTGCACCGCGACAATCCCGCCGACGACCCTGTAGTCCAAAAAGGATCTCGAATGGCGTGAATTCGGTCACTGAGTGAACGGAGTGATTATAAGCGACGACTGCGCGTTCCATCGCCACGTCCGCCTCCAGCCCTTTGTCTAACTGGAACACTCTAAGGTGGTCGCTAAGGGTGCTGTGAAGCCTCTCGATACCCCCGCGGCTCTTCGGATGTCCCGGGGTGTTATGATGCCAGACGACCCCCAAGAGCCTCATCTCCTCCCTGATACTAACATTGTCAAATTCCCGCCCACTATCGGAGGAAATACTGTCGGGCACCCCATAAAACTGGAACCAGATCCAGAGGGCTCGCAACACCGCCTCCGCCGTACGTTCCTGGACGGGATACGCCATCGCAACTTTGCTGAAGAGATCTAACACCGTGACCCACTTAAAACCCTTCCAGGTAAAGGTATCAACCTGGAGATCACTGAGCGGAGCAGCCGCGGTAGGGGTCTCCTCCTGAACCGCACGGGGCGGATGCCTATCATATTTCGCACGCATGCATACGTCGCAAGTTCCGATAAGCTCCTGGATGGTACGCCTCATTCCTCGCCAGTAATACCGCCGGCGCAACGCGTGCAACGTTTCGGTCAGCCCCCTGTGGTTCGTCTTGCCTTGGTGATAAGCGAGTGTCACCTCTCGCTTGCATTCCTCATCACGTATGGTTTCCACAAGCAATGAACAGCGGATAAACGTCCGGTCAAGCCCGATGCGTTCGGTCCGCCACAACCGGTGAATACGCTCCCAGACCACAGCGTTACCTACGTACAAGTGGTGGGTCTGACCCGGTTTCGACGCATTCGCGAGCGCCCTACAGATCTGGTCCTCCCCGACGGAGGGTTGTGACCAAATAGTCACGACGGAACAACCGTCAACCCGCTGAAAGTCCAACTTCAGCAGCCCCGAAGTCCTCGTCTTCCAGATAATCTGCCTACGCTTATCGTTCACGATCTCGTCGAGCTCCTCCATGGCAACTGGACGCCCCTCATCCGACCCCTCGTCACCCGACGGCGCGGCTGCAGGCGAAGCCTCCTCCCCCCGAGGCGAGTGCTCCTCCCCTGGGGTCCATTCCCTCAAAAACTGACGGACATCCTGCGACGGCCCGCCCCGATCCTCCTCCACGGCATTCACCATGAGCGCCCGAGAAAGCCAGTCCGCGACCACATTTTCCTTACCCGGCTTGTAGACGACGTCCATGTTGTATTGTCCGAGGATCTCCTTCCACCGCGTAACCCGCGCAGATGACTCCTTGAGCTTCCCGACCCATTGGAGAGGGCGATGATCAGTTTGAACCCGAAATCGCCTCCCGAATACATAAGGCCTGAAGTGCTCGACAGCCCAAACAATCCCGAGAAGTTCCCGCTCTAAGGCGCTATAACGGGCCTCCGCCTCCGTGAGGCGCCGACTGGCGTACGCGACGGGCCGCTCCCCCCGTTCACCGTCCTGAGAAAGCACCGCACCCAGAGCGTATTCGCTAGCATCCGTCGTGATCGTGAACATCTGGTTGAAGTCAGGGAACGCGAGTACCGGTTCGCGCTGGAGATGATCGATGCACCGGCGCACCTTGTCCGCGATATCGGGGGTCATAACTAACTTACACCCTTTTCGAAGCAAATTATTAAGGGGCACGAGATATTCAGCCATAGCCGGCACAAAACGGCGGTAGTAATTCAACGCACCCAGCAACCGACGGACACCCTTAACTTCGGTCGGCACGGCGATCCGCTGCAAGGCGGCAACCTTCTGGGCATCCGGCTTCACGCCCTCCGCAGAAATGGTATGGCCCAAAAAATTGATCTCTCGAAGCCCCAGGGTGGACTTCTCCGGAGAAAGGCGTAGACCGAATTCCCGCATGCGACGAAAGACGGCCCTCAGGTGCTCAACGTGATCCCGGTCGGACCTACTGAAGACCAAAAGGTCATCCATGTACACCTGACACACGGACTCGTCCAGACCCCTCAAGAATTCGTCCATAAGCCGCTGAAACGTGATAGGGGCATTCTTAAGGCCGAACGGCATCCGCGTAAACTCATAATGGCCCCGTTCAAAGGTAAACGCGGTCTTATGCTGGTCACGCGGGTGCATTTGTATCTGATGATACCCCGCCTTTAAGTCTAAGGTACTAAAAATGTTCGCACCCCCCAACCGATCCAAAATGTCCTCGAAGCGCGGTATGGGATATTTTTCATCGACCGTGTTCTCGTTAAGCTTCCGGTAGTCTATGACCACGCGATATTTCTCCCTCGTGTCCCCCGGCGCACACTTTTTCTTCACGGCCCACAACGGACTGTTATATGGCGAAGTGCTGTCCACTATAATACCCTGCCTTCGTAACTCCTCTAGCTCCTCCCGAATATGCCTGCGTAGAGCCTGCGGGTACCTCCGTTCTTTAACGTAAGTGACGCGCTCTTGCTTAAGGGGAATCTCATGCACCGTCCTCCCAGTTGTGCCAAGAATATCTCCCTCCTTAAAAAAGATGTCGTCAAATTCCTCTAGAACCGACGCCCTCCAATCCTCCATCTGATTAACCGCCCCTATGCGCGTTTTACCATCTCCCGCTGTGCGGGTACAGGCGTATTGTTTCCCCCCAATTTTAATGTCCCACTGACCCCCCCCGATTACGGATCCGCGCACCCACCACGCCTAGCAAGTCGTTCCCTATAATGACTCGATAATCCCGCGGCATCCTAGTGACTACGTGGACTGATAACCCGCCACTTTGTTCCCCTCAGGTATGCAAACCCATCTCGGTTTCTCCCTCTACACTGCAGGGCCCCCCTAGGGTGATTAATTGACATTGGCATACCTGAACCTGGAGTGCCCTCTCCCCGTCGCTCCACTTCTCTAACGCCTCTCTACAGGCGATGGTGCACGAGCTCCCAGTGTCCACCAGGCATGCGACTCCCTCCACGTTGATAATAGGCAGACCGCCGCTCCCGCCTCTCGCATGATAACTCACCAATGTGCGGCTGCCACTCTGCTGGTACGCTCCTCAAAGTTCTTCCCGGGCAGACTGCGCCGACGCTTCCTGTCGCCTCCACGCGCTCTTCCTGCTTCGCTGACCGCCTCCTCGAACAGGGACATCTGTATCCGTCTCTGTGTCTGCCGTCTCGGATCCTCTAGACGATCCACTCGCTGATCCGACTGACCTTCTTATAAACCTTCTTGGACGAACGTCCTGCGCATTGATCTCCATCGGTTCTGGCTGGTGTGTATCCCGACGCCGGTACAAGTGGGGACAGTGTCTCGCCAGGTGTCCCTCCGTTCCGCATTCAAAGCATCGAGTGCGCGGACACTGGGCTACTAGGTGTCCTATCTTGCCACACCCATGGCACTTACGATCCTCCCGCCGTCCATTGTTTCGTGGTCCCGCCTGACCTGACCGGCGCTCTCCTTGCTGGGGACGGTCTCTCCTAGCTTCCCGGTACTCCTTTTCTCTTCTTCTCCTTGGCTGAGCGCTCCTTGGTTGGTTGTACGCAACTCTCGTCCATCCTGACTCCTCTATCTCCATTCGGGATTCCTCCTCTCTGGCACTGGCGTCCATCATTTCCTGCGCACAGTCGATGAACGAGCGCTCTCTCGGGAACCCTTCCCGTTTGCCTGTTTCTTTCGCCAGCTGCACCTTCAACATTATCGCCAGGAAATCCATTCTGAAGTGGACCTCCTCGACACTAGCAGTCTCTCTCATTTTTTCGGTTATGCGGTTGAACTTCGTAAGCAGTTCTCCCGCATACTGGCCATTAGACTGACGCGGCTTTTTTGACTCTCTAAGCATGTGGAACGCATCTTCTTCAGGGGCCCATCTTCCCCCTCCATACGCCTTCTTCAATCGTTCCTTGACGATATCCCAGGGTGTCTCTTCATCCCCCTGGATATGATTCAGGATGTTCCTCCTGACCCTGCAGACCACCGCAGCCTTCAATGCTGCAGCATCCTCCCCATCTAACAAGTTCTCAGACATTTTAGAGATGATTCTGGCCATCAGACGATCGCCCCCTTTTAAAAAATGATTCAGCTCAACAATCTCCCCGGTGAATCTGTCGAGGTCGGATATGGCTTTTCTCAGCTCCTGGGCCGTGGCGGTTTGGACTTTTATCCATTCTAATGTCGTTCTGTGCGCCTGCGCCAACGAAACTTCCGGAAGTGGCGGAAGTACATTTGCCGCCGCCGGTGCTGGTTCGGTTGGTGGTACGTTCAGTACTGCCGGTCTTAACACAACATTTTCCGCCATGATCACTATTTATACCAATTTTAACGGAGAGAGAGAAAGAGAGCAAAGAGAAGAGAAAAAAAATTAAATAACAATAAGGCTGAAGATTTCCAGACGCGGAAAATAATAATAGAAAGAAAAAAAAATATACTGTCTAAAGGTCCCGGGTTTCGGCACCACTTATGAGCTGGCCAATATAAAACTTAAAAAAAAGAAGAAAAAGAGGCACAATAATAACTCACTTGATGGCTTGTTAAACACTGATTTATTGATACATGTAATCCTCTATATATACATTCAAGGTGTTTACATCCAGTGAGTTGGAATTAAGGCTGATACTCAACCTTATCAGACCTTAACATATATATATATATAAACATCTTCTTCATTTAAACCAAACTAAATAAATGATGTTTACATTGCAAGTATTAGAAAAATAATTATAGTAATAGAAGTCACAATCCCACTAAGGCAATTTCGTTTGTGAGAATGGTGTTCACCTGCGACAGTTCAACAGAAGTTCAATACAACCAGATATAGTAAATAACTGAATTTATAAACTAAAAAGCTTTTGGCTTAAAACTACAACTAGACAGTACTTTAATAATATATAAAGAGACATTATGAACTATAATACAAATCATAAATAAAGCGATTTGCAATGAATGACCTGGGGATCTTTCATTCGTGTACAAAATTACTATGATAATTGTTTTCTTCGCAATCTCAGGCTGAATTAATGTGCCTGTGTGCCAAAGGCAAAGTCAACACAATGACTTCCTCCCATAAACTTCGTTTTTAACGACCCTATATCGCTGACGAAATATTCATAGTTAATAATAATTTTATCTTAATATTCTTATTTTCTCCTCTACTGATGTTCGTCCATTCTGGTCCTGCCATACCACGTACGCATATCTATGTAATGTGGTGTATCAAAAAAATCGACATTTTTTCAACCAAATATTAGTATTATTATTTCAAATATATAAAAAAAAAATTAAGACGTTGTGTTTCAAAAGGTACCATATCGATTCTATGAGATTTTACAGGAAGCACAAAAATCTCTCATTCCCATATTATTAAACCAATTTTAAATTCGTTGTTTTTCTCATTAAAATATAAACTTTGTTTTTTAAATTATATTAATAACACTATATTACTGTTATGAAATGAAATGTTTTGGTAAGATATGAAACGAAACTGAATGTGTAATAAGTACCTTTAGAAAATTATTGCTTATCTAAATCGCGTTTTTGAGGGACCTGAGTGCTCATTAGACAAAATCAAATAGAATATTTAGATAAAACTAATTGATGAGAATACAAATATGTAAAAACAATTAATTTCGTAAGAAATGTCATTTAGTACCTTTTTATTTATTTATTTAGGTCTCCCTGCCTTGCCATATGGCAATACGGGCGTCGGTAGCCATGACTGAGATGCTACCAGTAGTAATCATGAGTTTTTGTTTTTCTTCTCTTTCCAGCTTGTTCACTCTGGTCTCTCCTCGATGACCATCTCTTCAGCTCCTGCTTCTTCTCTCGGAGGTGGTCTTCCTCGATCCCGTACAGTTCCACCTCCGTTAAAAGCTGCCGGACCAACAAAAGTTTTCCATCCGTGAATAAATGATATAAATTGTTCATAATTCGGTTCAGACGCCAGCTGAGGGAAATCGCTTACCGAGAGGAACCAGAGCCCACATTCCCTAAATAGTTTGGCCCTTAGTGCCTCAAACGCGGAACAGTTCACAATGATGTGTTCAGCAGTCTCCGGGACTCCACACCTGGGGCACAGGGGATCTGCGTCGATTCCAAAACTGTGCAGCTTACTTCGGAAAGCCCTGTACCTTTTACCCTTTAGTCCTTTTGGAAATCTAAGCCTCAAGTAATGCTCTAAGTACATTCCACTGTTATATACCGTTATTAGCCATACGCTGGCCAATTGCTGGATCCCACGCTGGCAATTCTTTGAGATGGCTGCCAAACAACTCATGGACCAAAATTTCAACTTCCGCAAAATTATCAAATTTTTACCCTTGAAGAAAATGTGCCATGGATTGAAAAAAGCAGTAATCTGATGTGCGAGGTCTGGACTACATGGCGGATGAGGCAGGAGTTTGAACTCATGAAGGTTTTTGGTTCGACGGGCAATGGGAGGACGAGATGATCTGGTTGAAATAAAACTCTCCTTTTCAGTTGATCCAATCAGAATCACGCCCTAGGTCACACCCATTTTAGTCACGTGATTCCATTCTGCCGCCCCTTCATTAGGCAACCAATCACAATTCTCCATTTTACGCATTTGAATGTTTCTCCTGGCTAGTTCCGATGGTCCAATTATAAAGTTCACATTTATATAACCTTCCTTACATAACCTTCTCAATGTTTACATTTTCTGAAACCTTTCTAACTGTTTCATACCCTTTCCAATGTTTACATGTTCTGTACCCTTCCCAATGTTCACATTTCCTGAAACTTCCCTAACAGTTACATAACCTTCCTATTGTTTACCTTTGTCATCCTATCAGTTTCACCATTTTGTTTTTATGAGGTCAGGATGTAAAGAGAGCCTGAGTCTACCCGGACGTCATTTTGTTTTAATGAAGCCGTAAATCAGAAAGTGGCCTGAGTCTACCCGGCAAATGTTTTCTTTTTATGTTGCCACTATTGAAATAAAGTCTGAGTCTTTCTCGTCGCCATTTTTTTAAAATGCGATTTAAGGAAATTTAGGATGAGTGAACCCGGTTGCCATTTGTTTTTATGACGTCACAATGTAAACAGGTTCGATCGTGTAGAAACATGTTTGAGCATGTAGAGATAGATCAAATCATTCATAAACAGGTTCAAGCAAGTACAAACAGGTTTGAATCATGTTTAAGAATGTAGGTAAGGATACGTAAACCCTCTTATTCTCTTTAGTACATTAACAGTGTAACAGTGATGCTTAATCTACACCGCATTGAACTTTAATCCGTTAAACAAAGCGATATAGTGTTCCTTAAGCACTAGGGCTCTCAAAGTATAAATAAACAATTATATAAAACTTAATTTTCTACCTACTTCAGGTGGGATTTCTTTTATTCAAGATGATATTTCCAATATGTACAAAATTTTTAATTGTTTTCTCACCTTCTCAGAGCATTTTTTCAATGTATTATTTACTTATAATTAACATTAACTGCTTTTACGATGTCTTCGGTAGTTTTGCATACTCTCGGCCATCTCCGCTCTTTTACCTCTTCCCGTCTGACTTGAATTCAATCAGGAGTTCTGCCGAAAGACATAACAATAACTCGCCAATCCATTAAAGAAACAAATTACCATATTTTATTATTATAATATAAATAATAATATAGTCGTGGAGAATGATATGGGACATCATGAACATTTCATATAACATCACTTAACAACATCATTAGTATACAAATTTGTGTATCTTATTTAGTTCGGCATTAAGCCTTAAACTCTTCACCACGTCAAGGTAAGGTACATCGAAGAGTTTTTATTTTATGAATTTATTTTACAACATGATTATGTGTAATACCATCAAGAATTAAATTAAATTAATGTTTATAAACAATAAAATTATTTCCTTTTTTGGCTAATTTATAAAATAAATTCTCTAAGCATATTGAAATTTAATTTTCTACTTCTGACATAAACGAAATCTGTTAGAATGTTTGGCATTGTGTGACAAATGTTTTAAAATCTTTTTCGATTTAGTTCAATATAAATAACATTTATTTGAGAGACACTATCCAATGGCAGCACTCTATTCATGTATTTGAAAGAGAATTATGAGCATCGAATTAACTCTGCTGGGCTATTCTAGTCACCTCTCATTCACTCACACATTCAGATGTACAGGTTGTTAGACCTCTTCAGTGACCTCATTCATTCACGGTGAATATATTTCTTTAAAATTAATTTTTCCCGATGCAGATCAAGCCTCTGTTTGATACTTAGTACACTTTTTTAATCGAAACGTGATAAATGCAACGGCTGACTTGCAAAGACTGGTGAATGAATTTTATGACAGCCAAAATCTTCCGAATTCATTACTGAACAAACATACAGCCACGCCATGGACCAAATTTTTTATTATTTGTTGCCAAAGTTTTTCACATAATGCCAAACCAACGATTAACAAAAATGATTGTAAAATTTCTTTTTGTTTCTTATTATTTATTTATTCCAAAATACTCTTTATATTATTCAATTATAATTTATAATAACCATAGGCCAAAGTATTGATTCCGTCCTTCAGGTATGTGTCTTTTATCATCAAATGGAGACAGAGAAATTATAATTTATTTCGGAACTAAAAGACCCTCCTTGGACGAACCCAGCGTCTATAAAGTGGGTACCCAAAATTGGTAAAAAACCTCGCGTGATTTAGACTAAATCAAATGGTTTTGACCCTTGCACGGTCGTTGGCCGTGAAACAGTACGATCTCTATAAGTACTGAACCCGAGAGCTTTCATGAGTTGTAGAGTTACAGATTAGTCAGAAAAAGTATTTCTCACTAACTTAATCAATTTACATCCGGAGATTTAAAATTACAAAACCATTTTAAATTAACACGTTTATCTTAGTTATGCAACTATGTGGAAACATCTTTTAGTGCGGAGGGATGTTCAAACTAATTATCCTCCAGCTGGTTAGAAGATAGAGGCGGACGATAGAAGATGCTGGAAAAATTAAGAACTAATGGACAGGAGATGAAGCTGAGAGGAACCCTGTCTCGTTAGGGCTAGTGGTGACACCTTCCTGTAGCGGTAATTGCCTACGTGACCCTAGTCCTCCTACCTCCCCTTCTTTCTTATTTAAACCCTCCCCGTTTGTCCCAGTCGTCTCGACACTCAGTTTGGAAAAAAAGCCCATTTGGTCGAGTACCAATCGTTGCCATGAGTGTAAAGTAGATAAATTGGCGCCGATTATAAGCCCCTCGTTGAACAACCATAATATGGTATTCCATATAATATGTCCGTAAAAAAAAAATAACATATTGTTTTGTAACTCCTTTAACACAAGATGGCCTACTATGCTGGTTGCCTAAGTGTTGATAGTTTCTAAGGTAAATGGCAACGTGTGAATCCCATGATTTCTATTGTCAAAATTGCAACAATACTTCGGTTGATAAGTAATCCTCGCATGTTTGAGTGGACCCTATACTTTCCTCTGCTTCTAGGTGATGGCCATGTCATGTTCCTATTGCCCATATTAACATTGCACTTTGAACAGCACTATTCTGCGACTTCTACAAATGGATTGCTTTTAGTTTAGGATGCAGTATTCGAATAGAAAAAGAAATGTGATAATGACATTACTCCAATTTGTCGAAAGTCGCTGAAGATTTGAAAATTTGACCGAAACGTTCCCACCAATTAAAATAAGTTTTTCTATTCTTTGGTCAACTGTACTTGAGCAATCATTTAATCGAGTTTAATTTTTTTTTTTTTTGCATTATCACGCAAATTAATTATTTACCAAGTTTTTAAAACCATTATTCCGCTGTTGCTAAAATTAATTTTTCAATTCTCGAGTTCTTCAGCTGCTTATTTTTAGTTACCTCTTATTATCTTCGGTTATCTCTCATTATCATAAGTTTTACCTTATTATTTACTTTAACAGTGGCTTGAACTATAATTCCCTAAAGATATTTTTTACTTTTTAGTAATTACACACATTTTCCAAAATAAATTATCCTTTATACTTGCTAATATCTAATTCTTCATCTCTAACTCAGCTTAATTTTTTTTATTTATTTTTTTTTTGCATATAAACTAAAGAGGTTATTGGAATATAGTTCTTCTGAAAAAGTCGGGCGACCAGTTATCTATGCTTTTTACTAAATTTTATGCATACTTCTGTTAATGCTTTTCCTTGCTTTGCATATTTTATCTTTATTATATCACACTTCCTCGAAACTGGTAATATGATATGTTAGCTCAAAAAACTGAAAGATTTTCTTCTGTTTCATTTAAATCATAAGTTCAATACCAAATGTTTTAACTAATTAGTTTTAGCTTCCAATATGAATATAGCCTTATCCAATATAGCCTTATTTTATGATAATCAAGAGATTATGTCGATCCAGCTGATTTTCTTTGTTTTTCCCCTGTCTTACTCAATTTTAAGGTTCATTAGTTTCACCATCTGTAACGGTTAATATTAAAAACGTATATATAAGTGAGAAATCTTATCTGTGGTACATTTTTTAGTTTCAATAGAAATTATGGAACAGTTCAGCATATGAAAGCAGTGTTACAAATGGATGTAATTCCTGTATATATACTTTATGTCATAGTTTAATATTTTCTTCAAATTTACTTATGCATTTATTTTAATGTTGTAAATTTCAATACAAATATAGTTTCTATTCCTTTAGGAAACACATTTCTTCGTGTGTAGTCTATAGTCATTATATACTTAAATTTAATTGTTATAGTTAGCTATTTTAATTCAAATTAATTTTCTTTTTTGGTTTCAGGTTATGGTAATTTGGTACCGAAAACAGGACTTGGAAAAGCTGTTACAATGGGTTATGCAGCTCTTGGAATTCCTCTAGTTCTGTTGTACTTATCAAGCGTAGGAAGCCTCCTTTCAAGTTGTGCCAGGAACATCTTCACCCGCTCTTTATGTTGTTGTCTGTGCTCAAATTGTGGCTACTGTTGCTATGACGAAAAGAGGATGCAAGAAAAGGAGAGAAGAATGAGGAAGAAAAGGGAGAGGCGAGAATACGAACAACGCATGCAAGGTCTCCGTACAGGCCAGGAACCATTTTATGTTCGTTCAGCCTCTGCTTACACAACTTCAACAACTAATAATCTACTAAGTCCACTGGAGGACAACAAGGTTCAAACAAGGTCCACCTCAGTCTTGGATGCTGAATGTTTAAGCAATGACACCTCCTTTGTTGATTCCAAATCAAGTGGAAATTTTCTAGCACCTTTACTTCTTTGTTTCATTGTGATGCTCATCTACATAGGAGGTGGAGCATTTGTTTTGTTCAAGCTAGAAGAATCCTGGTCCTATTTTGAAAGTATATTTTTCTGTTTCATGGTACTGAGTACCATAGGTTTTGGTGATTCTGTCACTAATGATACAACTTTTCCCGGAAGAGTTCAATACAAAACCCCAACAGAAGAAGTGACCGTATGGTTTTGCTCTATCTATATCCTCTGTGGTTTGGCTCTTACCTCAATGTGTTTTAATGTGGTTCATGAAGAAATTGTTCAAAGGCTCAAAAGTCACTATATTATTGTAAATAACTTAACTGGTTCCAAAGAAAATTCTGTTAACTCTTTTAAAATGACAACCACAGCTACCTTCACTGAGGAACCTTCTTCAAATGAATACTTGTCTTCTTGACAAAGCCAAAAATTGCAAGATTATGAGAAAGCTGAACCACTGAAAATCCTCCCAGAGGCACTAGATTTGGATCCAAGTTGTATTGATATTACATTCTCTTCAGTAATTCCAGTCCCTAAAACCCCAGCATCACCAAAATCTGAAAATGTAGAGTAAAAACATGAGCTAATTGGATTGCCATTATAAATATTTATTCACATTCTATTTTTACTTTATTGTATATTTACAAATTTGGGGAAATACTGTTTTAGTAATTGACTATTAAGCATTGTTGATATAACATTTTTAATCTTCTCTGGAAACTTTAAACTTCCACCTGACATTTAAACTGTATTAGCTATAAGAAAATCTAGATTTTAAGGAGGAGCAAACTGATAAGATTTATTTTTAGCTCATAAAATCAGTGCTTCTAAAACTAAGATTTTAAACGATGTAAGGAAATTGTGACAGAAATGATAAGAAAGAAAATAAAGCATTTAATCTGATTATTGGTAGTCCAAACTACTTTATATCTAATGAATATGTATATTCATAATTGAATATATACATTCAAGTTCAAGATAAACATTGTTCCATAAACTTAATGGACTAAATATATATAAAGAAGGACATAAAAAATATTTTATATTGTAAATATGTAAATATAAGTTATATCTAGTGTGCTATGTTTTAAAATTAAAATCTTAGTCTTAATATTTGAAAAAAAAAAAAAAAAATTATATGTTACTGTAAATAAAGAATACCTTCTAAAGCTTTACATTATAATGAATTTCCATGTTTAAAATATATAGATGTACATAAAATAAATGTGTATAATATTGGTTATTGAGAAATATCATTAGTTTGTATTGATAATAATAATTGTGGGCAGTACTTTTTAAAAATATTAAAAATAAATAAATAACTTTAAAAGTAATTGTGAGTTATTCTTCACTCACAATTTTATTTCTTGGTAATATTGTATACATTGTAAGTATTAGATATTTATATCTCCTATTATCTGTTTACCTAATGTTCTAAGTTTTGTTTTAAAATTTATTTGGTTATTATATATGAACGTTATAAACATTTAAATATATAATAAAATGTTACTGGCAACAGCCTCAAAGTAAAAATAATAATAATAATCTTTTATAAGTGTTTTTAAATTTTAAGGATGATCATTCTTCATAACAAACACTCTTCATGTAGATATAAATGTAAAATTAAGCATTGTTCAAATTTCGTTATATTATTATAATGAATAGGTATTGCTATTTATGTTCGATGTGCTATATATGTAGTTTGAATCATGTTATTTCAAATAATCACAGATAATTATTGAAAATTCGATGTCTACTGTTAATTGGTACAACAAAAATTACAAATATATGGTGCATGAATTAATACATTAGATTTCACTTACATAACTGTACTGTGTGTATGTATATAAGTATATTCGGTGTCAATATATACACATATATAAGTTTTGTGTGTATAATATTTAGTTGGTCAATTGTGACTGACCTTAGTATTGTTAACAAATAACTGTTTCTATGTCATTTCTAAACAATCTCTGCTGTCTATCGACCATACATCAACCTATCTATTCTTTATAGCATTATGGTTTAACCGAATTCATATAACTGATGTTAAATTTTTCTAATTTTATTTTTTTAGATCTAAGTTATATAGAGCACAAAACGAGTTTGATTTTTAAACTTTTTATCTTTTAGAGACTATGGATTTCTAATTAAGTCATCATTTATAATATGTATTAGTAGACTTTGTTTTTAAAATAAGCAGGACATTTTAAGATTTAAGTTTGTCAATCTCAAACTGTTAGGATGGCCACTCCATACATCATTATTGCAGTTGGGTGTTCAGAAATTTAAATAACAATTGAAAAAAAATATTATGGAAATATAACAGATGATCACAAATCATAAGCTTAATTCATAAAAAAAACCTACTGAAATTATTTTAGGGTGTAAGTAGTAGCATAAATTTTGTTAATAAAACAATCTCATAATTTTAATACTATTACTAAGCCTGCAAAATAAGTAAATTTCATAAAAATGAAAACTTTATAGTTTATGAACATTTATTGGTCAGAGATAAATTTAAATGTTTTTTATTTATTTATTGGAATTTACAACTGTATACAGGAATACAACAAGTAAATTAGATGAAATAAATAAAGGCATGAAACACATGTAGAGAAGCTTCCCCAATGGAAGCACTCTAAAAAAATTAAAATTTTAAAAATTAAGTTTTATGCGCTCATTTAAATAGGAAGAACAAATATTTTTTCATAAAATTATAATTCTACAAATGGGATATTAGTAAAAATAATTTTTATTAAAATCTAATTCTTATGATTTTTTGGCAATGTTTTTAGATAATTTTATTTTAAAGTAATCAATAGTTATTATCAAGGGTGTTTAACATATTTTAAAATAATGAATCTTCATTGACTTATTGAAAAGTAAACAAAAAATGGCAATCTAACATTTTAGATCATTCTTTAGTGATCTATATTTAAAAGTGTTTGGATAAATTGCATTTTTAAAAGTCAAACATATCAAGCAAAAAAAAAAGTGATTTTATTTTATTTTTAAATATCATTCCTTACCATCATTAATTTCTAAGTACATAACTATACACTAAGTAAATGACAGACTTCATTGATTGACCTCATTACAAGTATATACATAAATGTGTATGTATATGTAATATATATATATATATATATATATATATATATATATATATATATATATATATATATATATATATATAAAGTCACTCTCCTAAGTTTATTATTGACTGAGATTTTAAACATATATTACAATACATCCCTGGTAGTTAAATATAATATATAGATAGAAATAAGTTAGATTACTTATTAATTACAATTTTTAATCAAAATAATGAACTTTGACTAATAGATTTAAATTATTAGGAATTCCCAGTCATTCGCAAATGAAAAACTACAGTTCTTATATATTTGATCACCTCAATAGGATATATTTTTAATCTATTTATGTGGCCATGTTTATTTCTGATTTTACTTCTTTTATATTTTATAATAGTGCTCAACACAGTGTTTTGTAGAAGTTGTACAAATTTAAAGTAGTTTTATAATGTAAATATTATTTTCAAATTAAATGTGATTACAAGAATGGTTCTTATTCCAGTATATTGTCCCAAAATCATAATAACATTTCATAAATATATGTATATAAAAGGAGAGAAAGAGAGAAAGAGAGAGACTGATTAATTGATCTTCATTCTCTTCGGGACCCAGCCTCTTTTCTAAAGATGAAACACAAATGTTTTAGACATTATTGTTTTTTAATAAAAGGTTAAGTAAATATAAACTAAATATTTTGAATTCTATTAATTAATATAATTTTAAATAATCATATCTTACACTGAGTCGTAATGATTATTGATTATTTTATTCAGGTTAAATACATGTTTCTATTAAAAAAAAAAAAAGGCATAAGATGTATATATATGAGTTACAGATACTTCAATTCATTATAGGTAGATATGTTTAAAGAAAAACTACCTGTACTATTAAACTGACTTCAACTCAAATACTTTTAGGGTGTTTGAACAATCCACTCATATATCATAAGCCCTACATTTTTTGAAATTTTATTAATCATACCCATAAAATGTATTTATTTGTGTTTAAAAGAACACAAACATTTGTTTGTTTCACCTATATAAAAAAAAATCTAATGTATATTTTTTATAATAAACAAAAAAGAACGAGACAAATCATTGTGGATTAAGACATCAGGAAATCATTATACTACACCACATCAATATAATACTAGTAAAATACCTGGGATTGATAATCAAAATTGAAAGACATAGTAATAAAAAATAAAAGAAATGATAAAAAAAGTTATGTCATTGATTAATTTTTTTAAAAAATATTTATTGATATTTATAACTTGTATTATACAACACAACTAGTAAATAGGCTAAAAGAAAATAGACTTGTAGAGAAGCTACCCATCAGCGGCACTCATCAAATTCAGATTAATCAACTTCTCACATTAACACAGCTTTCACTACTCATTATTCTTGCTCCTATTTCACTTCCAACAATATTTTTTCCAATAGTTGAATAAAATATCATTCACTACCACTTAGACTCCTGTGTGGAATATATCTCTCGCACCATTACCAAGAGTAAATGGCTCTTATACAGTATTGAAATTTATTGTAAATCAATGGAATTTTATTGGATAGGGATCAACATAACGTAAGAGTTTCAATTTTCAAAATTTATCACCCTGCTCTGAGGTTTCTACGTATCTTAAGCAGCATAGCTCCCCACTTAGTTAATGAAGTAATGAAAAAGGATTAAAAAAATAAAAATAATACTTTTTTATAATATAGATAATTGTACTACACTGTTTGAAAAATCTGCTTGGCAAGTTTAAACATGAGGAGTAGTGGTCAACTGTGTTGTAAACAGTGTTTAAGTACAATTAGATGAGGAATCTCAATTTGTCCTAATCTAAAATAGTTGAATGCTTAGGTGATTCTTCTATTTTTTTCCAGTCAAACCAACCCTGAAACAACATTGGAAAGGATTAAGTTGGTGTATGAGGAATAATGATATATATATTATAATATGCTTATTTTTAAAAAACAAATATTTCTTAAGGAAACAACTAATTTACACAATATTTAATAATCTAAACTTTATTTTCTCAGGTCTGGGTTCATAACAATCAGGCACAATTTTTATAATTAACTTATAATTATAACTTACAAAATAAATAAGTAATGAACAGGCTAACAATGTTGATATTAACTTCTATTCTTCTGACAGCAGCTCTAACTCCTGGAGGTCCTCACACTTTCACAGTCAAAACAGATCTACCTTTTCTCTCTACCTGGTTTCTCTGGGTTTTCTCCGGGGTTTTCCTTTTCCCTCTTCACCTCTAGCCAACAAAATTAAGTTTCTTCTTTAACAAATGTTTTATTTTTGATTCTGGATCTTCTTTTTAAATAATTGATTCTTCTATTATAGTGGATATTAAAAACTGGCTTGTGGAATATGTGAATTTCATTAATTAAGACTAGAAGATAGATCTGGCAGTGGTTTTGGTTAGTATCCAAAATGGAGTCTACATATTTGTAATAAGCTTCCAAAATAGTGACCATAAACATACAATTAAAGCTGTCAATACCTAAACATGATTGTTAGCCTGCATAACACAATATTAATTATAAGATTGTTAGCCTGTCAAAATAAAATAAAAATAATTCTAACAATAAAAAATTCCTTCTATAGTGGGTATATTACATTTCTCCCCACTCCTAAGTAAAAAAAAAAATATATGTATATATTTTTTTTTTTTTTTTTTTTTCAATTTCATTCAAACTTAAGGAGTCACAATTCTAAAATACTTTTTAACACATTTAACATAAATAATTAATATACAATATTTGTACATTTATTTTATATCTAAAATTAAATTCATATTACATATATTATAAAAATATAAATCCTAAAGCTATTTACATAGAAACAATTACTCCAACACTATATACAATTAACAGCATTTTACTAGTTAAACCTAAAACATAAACTATATACATAAATGTATAACATTGTTGTATTTAAATTCTTAACAATTACATCAAGGTCCATAAAAATATTAATCTAGAAGGAAATTATCAACAATCTATAAACTAACTTTTGTGTAGACCCCAATGATATATGGTTATGTAATGTTTTAGAAAGAATAGAGAGCAAAATTAAAAAAAAAAAAACATGGAATATTAATATAAACAATCAATCCACACGAATTTATTCATGGTAAGGCTCAAGAAGGCTGGTGTGAAAAAGACCCCTTTTATTTCCATTTGGACCAGCTATTAAAAACGAGTGTTTACCTAATTTATTTACAACTTCATAGGGCCCTTCAAAAAGGGGTAGGAGCTTGGCATTTACAACTCCTGGTATGGGTACCCTCAATGCCTTTAGCAGTACCTTATCTCCAACTTTAAAATAGGTAAATTTTTTGTTTTGATTGTATTTCAACTTATTTTTCTCCCCAAACTTTTGGATTTTATTTTTGATCAATTCCTGTATCTGGTCAGCGTTTAAATTTAAAACCCCTGGTTCATCCCCGATGTATGAATTCCAAAAACGTAGTGGCTTTATCCCAAACATACCCTGTATAGGTGTTACACCAGTGGTGGTATGGTATGTAGTGTTCATAGTTTGCTCTATCTGGAATAATTTATTACTCCATTTGTTTTGTTTTCCATCAAGCAGGAGTCGTAAATATTGCAACACATCCCTATTAGTTCTTTCTGAGATATTACCGATGGGATGTCTAATGGAACTTAAAATGCGGGTAATATTCAAACTAAACAGGAAATTCTTCCACCTCTCAGTGGTAAAGCAGGTAGCATTATCGCTTAAACATTTTGTGGGAGTACCAACTTCTTCAATATATTCAATCATAGATTTCCTAGCACCGAAAAAATTAGCTTTTCTGGTAGGATATAATTTAACAAATTTGGTGAAGTTATCAATAACCACAAAAATATATTTATTACCATTTGAGCTAACGAATGGACCCAAATAATCTATTGATACTAAATCTAATTTTCCCCCCACTTGAATGCTTTGGTATGGAGCAACAGAGTAGGGACCAATTTTATTGAACTGGCAAACTTTGCATGATTTTAGAACATTTGCAATTAATTTTCTCACTTTGTGACTATTAAACCTTTCTCTAATTATTGATAAACATTTATTAACTCCCGAATGAGAAAATTTCTCATGTACTAATCTAATCAATTCATTCATCCATTTTTTATTTAAATAAATTAAGAATCTATCCCCTAGACGTTTGCAAATAAAACCATCTAAAATTCTAAAATTGTTTGGTTCATTTTCCATTTTATTAATCAGCTCAGGATCGTTCTTTTGATTTTTAATTAAATCTTGAAAAAATGTTGTCTCATTTAGAGCGTTGACTTGAAAATCAGTACCTTTCTGTTCTGGTTCATCAACTGGGTGTCTACTTAGAAAATCAGCTATTTTATTTTGAACTCCCGGTATATGTTCATAAGTAATGTTTAAAGGACCCAAATAGTTAATCCAACGGATTAAACGACCAGGTGGATTCTTACAAGTATGCAAAAAAGTGATGGCTTTGTTATCAGTTCTAACTGTAATTTGATATCCAGCGATGATGTTATAAAATTTTTGAATGCAATGAATAACTCCTAATAGTTCTTTTTCAGTAGAATGGTAGTTTAACTCGGCCCCTTTAAAGGTTCTGCTACAAAAAGATATAATTTTCCTATAACCCTGTTCATCTAATTGGTACAAAACACCCCCAGAAGCAAAATCTGAACTGTCTGTATCCACATAAAACATTTTTCTGAAATCAGGGTATTGTAAAGTGATATCATGTATCATAGTGTCTTTTATGTTTTCAAAAGCCTGTTGGTGTTCATCTTTCCATTTGAAATTGGATTTAATTGAAGTTAATTTATACAAGGATTTTGTGATATCTGCATACCCTGGGCAGAATTTGTTATAAAAATTTATTAATCCTAAAAAACTTTGTAATTCTTTAACATTGCTAGGGACCTTAAAAGATTTAATGTCTTCAACCTTGCTAGGATCCTTCTCTATACCATTATCCGTCAAAACATAACCCAAAAACTTAACAGATTTTCTAAAAAAATTGCATTTATCCAAATTTAATGTCAACCCATTTTGCTGAAAAACACCAAATAAATCCTTTAAAGTGTTTAAAAATTCATCTATTGTTTCTCCGTGAATTAAGATATCATCTACATAAACTTTTATGTTATTAAATAAATAATTTGGTATAACCTTTTTTAAGGCTTTAATCATTGCACCTAGACTAACTGATAATCCAAAAGGAACGCGCTTATAATGGAAAGTCTCATTTAGAAACTGGAAACCTGTGTATGGCCGGCTAGATTCCTCTAGGCCCACTTGCCAAAAACTACTTTTAAGATCTAAAGTTGCAAGATATTTAGCATTGGCACACTGAAAAAGAATGTTATCGATACAAGGGGGAGAATCATAAAGAGGGACAAGGCGCTTATTTAAAAACCGTCCATCGAGGCAAACGCGGACCTTTGAATCTATCACATCGTCTGAATTAGGATCTGTGTTCTTCTTTTCAACCAAAATTATGGGATTAATATAAGGAGAATGAGATACTTCAATAATGTCATCTTTTATCATTTTTTCAATTTCTATTTTAGCCAATTCAATTAATTTAGGGTTTAATTTGTACTGAAATTGTTTGTATGGTCTACTATCAGTGACTTCTAGAATGTGTTGATAATTTTTAATAAGACCTGGTTTATCTTGAAAAATAACTTTGTTATCCCATAAAATATTCTTAAAATCAGTTAATTGTTCGTATGTTAATAAATGTTTTGATTCCTCACATATTTTACAAATGTTATTCTTTATTTTTTCATCATCATTAACATTGAAATCCCTTGTTACAGAATTAATGTTAACATTATTATTAGAACTGAAATATTGGGGATGTTTTATATAGCCTTTCATTGGGTTATTATCTTTACTTTCCAAAATGGAATATTTTAATGGTTTATCCACAAAATTGATAAAGTTAATAACTGATATGTGACCATCCGCATTTTTTAAACTGATAAAATTACTTTCAAAATTCAGTACAGCTGAGTAGCTAATAAGAAAATCTACACCTATAATACATTCCTGGGCAATATCATGAGCTATGAGAAAATTTGCATCATAATAATATTCCCCAATTTTAATTGGTACAAAAATTTGTTTATTTATGCAAGCACTCTTTTTACCTGTTACGGAGATAATATTAGTCTTACTAATGGGTAAGGTTTTGAATTTAACACAAGCTTTAAATTTATCAAAAAATGATTTTTTTAAAATTGAAACTTCAGCTCCACAATCAATGAGTAAACTAACACTTAAATTTCCAAAATTAGCTGTTATTTGTGGAGATGGAAACCGAATTTTTCTAAAGGGTTGGTTTTCTTCAAGGAATATATTTTCTTCGAATAGGTTGTTTAACAAATAATTCTCACAAGTAAAAAGAGCATTTTCATTTCATGATTGGTTGTTGTTAGAATTTTGTGGTGGTGACCTTATGTCATTTGGAACAAGGAGTGGTTCACCAAAAGTGGGCCCATTATTCAAGGACTGAATACATTCACTTCTAGGACTTTCTTGTACCATAGTGTTCCTTACAGCATATTCATTACTTCTATTTATTTGACTATTCGAATTATTGTGGAACCTAGGGTTCCAACCTCGTCTTGAATCATAAGTCTGTCCACGAAAATTAGTATTGTAATTCCGTCCTCTATAGTAATTCCTATATTCTGTTCTACGAAAATTTTTTGGGGAATCACTACCTACAGGATTTTGATGTTTATCATTTCGTCCTATACTAGTTTGATCTTGATGATAAAAAATTTTTTCTTTTTTAGAATTTCTCAGATCATCAATAATATTTTGTTCTGGAACCATGTTCAAAACATTAAATAATTCTGAAATTGTATCCACCCTTCTATTTATACAAATGTCATATATTTTCTCCCCAAAATGTCTTATAAATAGGCTACATAAGGTATTTTCATCTATTACATTGGCCGTAACCATTCTTGTGGAATAGTGTGTAAGGTATTCGGCTGGGCTCATTTTAAAATCATTATTATATTTTCCATTTAAAATTCCTAATAAATATGCCTTATACGAATTTGATCCAAAATTTAAAATGAATTCTGTCTCATATTCCTCAAAGTTTTTAAATTTATTTTCATTTAATAAGTGCCAACAATATGCTGCTTCTGAGCAACATGATTTTATTAAATTGTTTACTTCTTCCCAAGACATAAATGATTTAATTAGGGATTTTAATTTTGTGATAAATTGGTATGGGTCATCTTGAATATTGTCTCTAAATTTTAATTTATCAAGAAGTCGAGTATTTATTATTGCTCCATCAATGTTATGTTCATAAAGCCTAGTATTACGGGTCTCTACCAATTTTTCCTTCAATTCCCTTACTACTTGATAGTGTTTAGATTCTAACAATTCTAATCGCTCTTTTGTTTTGTTATATTCAGAGCAAAAATTTTCAATTTTATTTGATAATTCAATACTTTTATTGTCACATTGTTTAATTTTTTCAGACATCACCGAATTTTATTCAACTGATTTTAAATTTATATTTTTTTCTACTGATTCTATTTTTGATTCGAGTTCTATTTTTAAATCAAAGAAAGCTCTTGAAAACTTTTCATTATAGTCCTCCAATTTTTTGTCCATTTTTGTGAACATAGTCATCATTTGTTTTAATATTTCTGCATTAGATACATAATCCGAACTACTTTCTACTTGTAAACGACGGACAACCGTCTCTTCTTGATTGTCTTTTAAAACTACGTCCCTATCACATTTCCCCAGAATGACATCCTTGGGGTCTACACTGTCAGACAGATTTATCTGGTTATCCATATTATTGTCTAAATAATAAAAACTTTTAAGTAAAGATTTGTGCTCTGATTGCTGTGTCTTAATTTTTAACAAATTAAGCCACACCTAGTTGGGTGCCAAATTATATAATATGCTTATTTTTAAAAAACAAATATTTCTTAAGGAAACAACTAATTTACACAATATTTAATAATCTAAACTTTATTTTCTCAGGTCTGGGTTCATAACAATCAGGCACAATTTTTATAATTAACTTATAATTATAACTTACAAAATAAATAAGTAATGAACAGGCTAACAATGTTGATATTAACTTCTATTCTTCTGACAGCAGCTCTAACTCCTGGAGGTCCTCACACTTTCACAGTCAAAACAGATCTACCTTTTCTCTCTACCTGGTTTCTCTGGGTTTTCTCCGGGGTTTTCCTTTTCCCTCTTCACCTCTAGCCAACAAAATTAAGTTTCTTCTTTAACAAATGTTTTATTTTGATTCTGGATCTTCTTTTTAAATAATTGATTCTTCTATTATAGTGGATATTAAAAACTGGCTTGTGGAATATGTGAATTTCATTAATTAAGACTAGAAGATAGATCTGGCAGTGGTTTTGGTTAGTATCCAAAATGGAGTCTACATATTTGTAATAAGCTTCCAAAATAGTGACCATAAACATACAATTAAAGCTGTCAATACCTAAACATGATTGTTAGCCTGCATAACACAATATTAATTATAAGATTGTTAGCCTGTCAAAATAAAATAAAAATAATTCTAACAATAAAAAATTCCTTCTATAGTGGGTATATTACAATATATATATATATATATATATATATATATATATATATATATATATATATATATATATTTTATTTATTTTTATTTTTTTAAAGTCTACATCAATTAACAATTAGTATTACATGAAAAAAAGGGGAGCGGCAGGGCCTAGTGGATAGAGCACTAGTCTGCTATGCTCTGGGTCCCGGGTTCGAATCCCGGCTGAGGCAGAGTATTATTTATTCTGTTAATTCAGTCGGGGGGCGACCCTAGGGTTTGGAGACCCTCCTGGGGCAGCCTCCATAAAGTGGGTACCTAAAATAACTGGGGAAAAACCTGGCGGCTGAGCATGACTTAAGGCCTAATCATCTCATTGTTCTGCCAATGGCCTAGAAACAGTACGAATCTCTATATGTACTGAGCCCAAGACCCTTCATGGGTTGTAGTGGTACAGGTTTTTTTTTTTTTTTTATTACATGAAAAATAACACTATTAAAAATATTAATTATTAGAAAACTCAGCAAAGTTGCATAAAGCTACTGTATCCTCTGTATTCATTTTTATCAAAAATAAATAAACAATTTAATAAAAATTTGCCATGTAAAATTTAACATATATAGCTGACATTAGTTAAAGATAGCCCTAATTGATTAGGTTCGAAAGAGTACGTTGCCTATATAAGTTAAACTTTTTATGGTGAAGTTTTTTATTTATTTTTGACAAGGTTAGATAAAATGGATACCAATATGATAGATATAAGAAACCATTGTTTTTTGACAGGTGAAACTCCTTTATGTAACATTGCTGAATGTGCGTGGTTCCATTGGGCGTGGTCGAAATGGAAACCAATAGGTCTGATTATTGAGATCAAGTTCCTATATTTTATTTGATACATTTTCTTTTCTTTCATTTTTATTTTTTAATGTATTGTTACACTCTTTAATATTTCTATTTATACTATATTACATGAGTAATAACTGATGAGTGTAGTGTTTTACAAAACAACAAAAACAAAACCAACTACATTGGTTTTGTATGTTAAAAGTGATGGTTACCATACGTGGTTTAGTAGAACTTTTATAGTATATATTATTTTTTGCCATTAGTTGTATCAGGTTAAATCAACACTTATATCTATTATGTTTATCATTCTGTTATTATCTTCGCTTAAGTTAGTACGCTAACAATTATAAAAAATAGAAAGCACACCATATCACAGACAGTTTGAGTATTTTTTTTTAGATGGTTTAATGATTCACAGGAACCAGTTAATTTTTTTATATTGTTTTATTTGTTCTTCCCACACTCAATAGAAAAATAGAACCTTAAACCTCCATTCAAAATTATGATTTGTAGGGAATGACCTTTTTGAAAAAAGTACAATTCAATAACTAAACTTTATTAAGTTTTCATGTTAACAAATATTAAAGCACATGATATAGAGACATAATGAATGGAATATACAACAGCCCTAAGAAAACATCAACTAAATACAATAAATCTAATAAAACATAAATTATTTATTCACCGAAATTCACAGCATACATTTTTTTTTTTTTTTAATCTACAGAGTTAAAATAAGAAATATATGTTTTAAAGAATATATTTTTGACACATGTATTTTAATAAATTATTAATTGCACACTTTCCAGCCTGGGACTTATTCCAATGTTTCATCATTATTGTGAAATTTATTGAAAAAATTTGAATGCAAAAAGTCCATTCTTGGTCTTCTTATTCACAAAAAAAAAAAAAAATCATAATCAACTTCATTTATGTTTTCATCTTTGAAAATGTTTTTTTATCTTTTACTTTACAAAGTTATAATTCGAACATATTGTTTAGAAGATATAGTTTTGACGCATGCATTTTAATGAACTGATAATTGCACATATTCCAGCCTGAGACTTAATCTGATGTTTCACATTTAATTTGAATTCTATGGGAAATATTTAAATGCGTCAAGTCCATTCTTGGTCCTCTAATTGAAAAGTAATATTATATTCAACTTCCATTAATTTCATGATTCTTTGGAGTAGTCTTTCAGGATCTTTAACTTCATCTATACAAGATTCTGGTTTCAACTTCAAATCAAATAATGTATATGATGTTTTAAGAAAATCAGCTATTTGTACTTTCGAACTTTATAAACCAATTTACTCTTCAATCCTGAATTCCCACTTCTATTAGGTAATCTAACATCATCAAGTTTTCTTCTTTCTTCTTCCGTTACTCTTTTGTATTCACCATGAATCTTTATTTGATCTTTTATTTTCAATAACACTGCATTGGCAACTTGTTTTTTTGCCCTATTTTTCCTGAAGCTTTTTACCTCTTCTCTAATTCCATCAATAGCACAACTGACAGTGAACATTTTTGAATGAGTTTTTTCATGGGTTTGGTATTGGAATGTTGGAGTACCTAGATTAAGTTGGGAACACAATTCAATTAATGCTTCAACAGGATCTTTATTATTTACATCTGAATCTTTTTGAGCTCTTTGTCTTTCTTCAGCGATCAATAAGTTATACATGATTTCAGCAGCATCTTCCCTTGCTTTTTTTTTTGTTTTACCTACTCCTGTAACTGTTTGGTCATTTACTGTCAATTGAATACTTACTGTGCGACGTCCTCCATTATTGTCTTCAGAAACCATTTTGTAGATCGAACATAAATGTTCACTCTTCAGATATTCTTCCAAAACACTAACATAGCTTCTGTCTTCCATGATTTAGTTACTTGAGCTTTTAGGGAGTATTTGGAAAATAAAACAGACCTTATAAGGTATTCACCACTCCTTAACAGATTGTGAAAAGTGATCAATGTTGCCAACAGAACAAATTGATTGGTAGAAACTAAGCCATGCGATATCAGTGTTCACTATTGTTTCTGCTTATGTATAGTTAATATTACGTTGTAGCATAATTTTATGATTCTTTGTATAATTATAATGCAAATAATCAATGTTTTTAGCTAGAGACTTTGAAATAAAATTTAATGTAGAGCTTAATTAAAGAATGCCTTTCTTGTTTTTGAGCTCGGTTCCTATTATAATATTTGTTACCTTATAATTTAAGCCTTCGTGTGAAAGATGCCTCCCAATATTTAAAAAAAAAATTGTTATCATGATTCGTTAATCAGTCTTTTATTCTGAATAATGAAACATGTCGAAGAGGTTGTTTACCGGGAATGGGGGGAGGTTGCAGTGGTAAAATATATTACAGTTTAATAAGAAAATTTCTTTAACTGTTTGCTGATGTTTTGGCAAAGGTTTAGACCAACAATTGGATTAAGAAAGAACTACATAATAACAAGTTTGAAAAAAACAGTTTCACAAAAAGTAGTAAGAAAGAACAAAGTATTGAATAATAGCTCAGTAATATCACGATCAGTAATAAATACTTAATTATTAATATCACAACATAGAAACGTTGGGAATATACCGAATAAGCATGATAAAATAAATAATTTGAATAATAACAAACGAATGTTTATAATCAAAACAACTAAATAAAATATCACTTTACATACAATTAACATTTTTTAAAAATGATGATTAAACAATTTTAAAAATGTGAAAATAAAATATTGTGAAAGGCGGGGTTCGTTTCATGAAAAGTCCGTTTTCAGAGGTAAAGTAACTAAGTTAAACAACTTTTTCATTAAAAATATTCACCATAATTTACGATACACTTTTCCTAACGAGTTATCAATTTTTCGATTCCAGAACTGAAAAATTATTTTTTTTTTTTTCAAGAAAGTTTAAAGTCCAAAAATGCGTTTTTAAACTGAGAATAATTTTTAAAATATCTGGTGCGCGCAACACATTACGTTCACTTACCTCAGTTGTTAAATTTAATTTAATAAGTGTTAAATAAAATAACAGTTGAAAATGTTAAAAGAATTATACTCAGTTTCGTTGCAATATATTTTTTAGATAAAATAACACACCAATATAAAATTGTTACGTACAATCATCAATAAAGTTTATGCCGTATTCGTTACATTCCACAACTTTTTATTTTAGATAACATTTTTTATAAAACCTTTATTTTCCAACGTTATATTAATCTATATTACTATCCGTATGTTCAAAAATAAAAATTATCTAATCAAATATTTTTGCTCTTTTTTCGCTTAGTGGTTATCAAATTCGTGCAACTTGTATATTTACCCGTTTTTTCTCAATGCTAATAAAATGACATGGTTAATCTTTTGGAATCTATAAAATAAAAGGTGCTTTAGAGGCATAAAATTAAATAATTCGCCATTTAAGTTCTGTCAGACTATTCCAATCGGAATGAAACCAACATGATATTAAAGCCCCTTAAATTTAAATCGATATACCGAGTTTAATATCAAAAATCGTTGAAACCGTTTTTGAGGAACTAGTAAAAAGTGCAAAACGCATAATATAAAGTGGCTCTTCTGGTTTGCCGATTTTGATTAAAATGTTGCTGTAATATCTCAGGCATACACACTTCTAAAATATGAATTTTAATTTCGTAAGACTTTTTTTTTTACATTTCAATGCTGTTATATTTTAGAGTTCAACATGCCTTAGAAACTAGATTGAATTGTTTTAATTTAAAGGGATTTTTTAAATAATGTTACCTGTTTTTAGAACAAAAGTGTAATTCATTAGTACTAAAAATTGCGAAACTTGACTTAAACAATGAACTTATTAAAACACCATTTGCAATAAACAAAAAAACATAGTTGAATTTTAATTTAATAATTAAAAATAAAATAAATAAAAACCCTCACAACGAAAATGGTACGAATGAAAAATACATGGACTGTAATGTACGTATGTAATCAGAAATAAATGTTTAAATAGTCAATATTTAGTGTGAAGTGTGAAGCTTCATACAATTTGGCATATAGGCAACTAGCTTTTCAGTGTATCCAGGGTGAATCTTCTTCCATTCATGTTTAAAAGATAAGAAGATGTGTTTTTATTGTTTTAGGATAACTATATAAGCACCATTATTTTTCTAAATATGAAGAATGGTTTGGTACTTCGTATAAGGAGACCAGACGTCCCACTATTTCACCATATGCCCCGCGTCCCGCGACATTTTTCAAAAGTCCCGACTTTTAGAATTAAGTTAAATATTATATTTATGAAAATCGTTGTTTTGCGTTCTAAGAATCCTTCAATTTGTTTTGCGTTATAAGAATCTTATATATAGGCTACGACGACTAATTTATTGCTTTTGCTATCCAGTTACGTCATATTTGTCTCTCAGATGAAAAGCTTCGTGTTCGTACTGCGTGCTAGCAAGCTAATGAAACAAATAAATATTACAAATCTGCTACTTACCATAGAAAATTAAGGTAAGTAATTTATTTATATATTTCATACATACATGAATTTTCTTAAACTTAGCTTAAAACACACGTAGTCTTCATATTTTATATTGATGACAAAAAGTATATCACCGACCTTTACCTTAAAAGAAATTTTAGAAAGAAATATACGAATAAAATTTTGCAAATATTTTAAGTCAATCAAACTCATTCCGTCATAAACTACAATAAAATATGTTCATGTAAATTATGTTCAGGTCAAATTCATTCAGCGGAATTTGCCGAAGTGAAACGAACATTTGTACTATATGTATTTATAACATTTTAGTATTTTTTTTAAATTCTCATAGAAATATAATATTGTAGTTTACTAAAGAATAGTTGAATAATCACAAATTAATTTAAAATTAGAATTTATCTTTAAGAATCAAAACATACAATTATACGTTTTTTCTACAGTAAATCAAGTGTGGACATCAGAATAATCAAAATTTAGTGCTGAAACTTTGAAAGCCATTTTATGTGTCAAATATAATTTGACAAATTCTTGTGAAGATTTTTACAATATTTTAAAAAATGACAATAATCTACTGAAACAAATTCACTCGAATATGTCTAGGAATAAAATATTATACATTTGTTTATATGTATAAATTGTACTTATGTTAAAAAATAAAAAAATATTACGATATTATTTTTATTCTGTATGAAATTTATTCTGTATGAAACCATCTAAAAATCTGGTAACTTTAACTTTCTAGTATTTTCTTTTAAATTCTTTATCAGCATGTCACAATAAACGAATTTGTCCGTTATTATTTCTTACACGAGAGGCGGCCATGCATCCCTAAACCACGGCATGAACACCTCCATGCTTCACCGTTGGGCCAAGATTTCTTTTCCCAAGCTCTTCATTGGCCCTTCATACAAAGTCTCTTCCATAAGATCCAAATATTTTAAATTTCGATTCTTCTGAAAATATCACACCTTTCCAAAAGTCCATATAATTTTTGTTGTGTTTTTAAGTACTCTTCGAATAGTCTCTGCACGCTCTTTTTTTTTTTTTAAATTGTTTCAAACAATACTGCCAATTTCGGAGCGCTGAGTTTAGGATTTGTTACTTGACGTAGAATCCATCGTTCATCAATACCTGTAAAACTTTATTTATTTTATTTTTTTTTAACGCTTATCAGCAAATTTTCCTGTTTGAAACGTTTAAATATATATTAAACTCTTGCACGTCTCCACCTTATAATAGAGGCTATTTTCTCTTTGCGTCTTCCCCTTTTGAAAATTCCTAATGATGCTTTCCCTGTCCGGCAATAGTGGTACGGGCTCCCATGCTTAAAGAATTGGGATGAAATTACATTAAATGAATAAATTTAAAGTATAAAAGACTTTGATAAAAAAAAAAGAAAACTTTTCCTTTACGAACCATGAAGCGTCCTGTGTTCAAACTGAACCCACTGTATTGTATACTGAACCGTTCAGTATTTATTGGAATTCTCATTGTTTCCAGGCCGTGCTATGATGTGATTTGGCTGTTATTTCGCACAGCTGCCAGGTTTTTCCCCCAATCTTTAGTTACCCATTTTACAGAGGCAGGGTCGAACCCAGGGCAGAAGGGTTACACTACGAATGAAATAACAGAATAAATAATCATGCTGCCACAATTGGGCTTAAACCTAATCCTGTGTCCTATCCACAGGATCATTCAACTTCCTTGATAATCATTTAAAGAAGAAACATTTTCCCAAGTTGAAATATTTTTCATGAATTAGAGTTTTTTTGTTTAGAGTTCTTACCACTGGGTAGTTTCTTCACAAGCCTTTTCAAGCCCTTTATTGTAATACAACACTTTTATTTGTTGTATTTATGTATATACAGTTGTAAAATTCAATAAAATATAAATAAAAAAAGAAAAGAGTTTTCCATAAATATACAATACATCTTTGGAAAAATAAAAATTTGATATCTTACATACAAATCGTCGAAGACAATGGTGAGTGTCGAAAGCCGCAAAAACTTATCTCATTGTTGTAAATATTAATTTCCAATCTCAATATTATTTTGTATAAAATAAATAATTCCATAGAAACAAAATCTAAACTTTGAAATGAGCATATGATGCATTAAGTTTGATTTTTTTTGGCAACATTGGTGAGGGAGAACAAAATCAGTTATAAGCATTAAACCATCGCATTAACAATCAATTATTCAGCCGAATGACTTATCAATCAAAAGACAAATTACCTTCTCAAGAATTAGTTAAACAACTAAAGCTTAAATTACTTGCTACTTCCAAACCAATATGACAAATATTGGGTCGTCAACACGAGGCTTCATGGATAGGAGGGCTAAACCTCCAGATATTTTTTCTCTCCAAAGTGTGTAAATTATTTTTAGTGAAATATCCTAGCTGCTTAGATGGCCAAATCTCAATGTTCTTACAATGTACATTTAATTTTGATAATTTTAAATAATTAACCATCTCTCCTCGTTACTATTATTTTAATTTTTCCCCCAGGGTTCTGCAATTCTGTAACATTCCGGTCCTCAGTATTCCGTTTCCCCAGTAATCTCTACCAGCGTATTCATCCTATGTCAGCCCTCTGTCACCATATCCTCTCTCACATCTTCCATCCACCCTTTCGAGAATTCGTCATTGTCCAGGATTTACATCCATACTGTATGAATACCATAGGGGAAGTGTAGTACCAATGAGAAAGGAGTAGAATATCTTCTTCTTCGTTTGAAGTGATACATTTTTATTCCATAACAATCCATTTAGTATCCCAATAACTTTTTTTCCGTTGGTGCTCATACCTATTGAGGCGTGCTTATCTATGATTACTCCAAGATATTTAAACGCATCGGTTTGCGGAATCGTCCATTCCTCTAGGTAGAGAGCAAAAACAGATGAGAGGGCATGTATATAAATTTTTTTTTTGTACTTAAAATGAGCAAAAAAAAAAAAATGTACGGATTTTTCTTGTATTTAAAATGTATCAATATAAAAAATGAAAGAATTTTAAAAACAACAACGGAGAAATATTTTTGGAAAGATAAATAGTAACATAGCTGTATAATAATATCTTATCTATGAAGTCGTCGATAGTGGCGAAATGCGCACTATCTTAAGTTCCCTTCCCCCACTCAAAATGACCACAGAAAATAAAATAAATATATAATGGCTCATTTGAAGAATTGTAAAGCAACAAGTTTTAGTACCATTACTAACTTTTAAATTTAGTACAATAATTAAGCCTATTTGGTTTAGTTAAAGTTGGAAAATACGTTAAATCTTCTCCCCTCTTCAACCACTGAAGGAAATAGTTCAGACTGTTCGAGTTAGGTGTGAAAAAAACGCAACAAAACTATAACTTAAACACATTAATGAAGGACACATGTTATTATTTCTTCGTTAATCTGGTGTTTCCTAGTCATTTATAACGTTTCCCAAATCAACTGTGACATTTTTTAGTTCGATTTTAACTTATACGATTTAAATTTTAAATGTCTTCCCCACTTGATGAACTAATACATAAATATTATACTTAATTTATTAAAAAGTAATTAATTCGATCAAGTAATAATTTAACTTAATAATAATTTGGCTTTAGAAATAATTTTGACATAAATAATACATATATACCAAGTTCTGCCATAAATACTGTTACAAATCTTGAACTTTCTTTACATCCTTGGGTAGAATTAAGATAATCCTTACCTCTATCAGATTATTTTTTTTACATGTCAGGGTAATAATTCTGATTAGTTTGTATTTTTCTTCCGCTCAGTTAAAATGGAGTGGAGTGATAAAGAAAACAGAATAGATGTGGTCGCATTACCAAAATTGAAAAATGTAGGTAAGAGATTTTCAAAACTTCTGGTATCAGCTGTATGTTCGTGTACCGCATTATAAATGAATAATATGAGACCCTATCTTAATAGGACAGACCTCGACCGGGTCGTCCCCGCATTGTGAGAACAGCAAATCCAGTGAGAGCATTGGCTGCTCGAATCGGAAGAAATCCCAATCGAAAACAACAAATTAGGTCTCGGGAAATGATAATCTGTGTCAGATCAAAGTCTCACATAATATAAAGTGACCTTAGGATGGGTGCATCTCGAAGAATGATAGAACAAAGACTAACCACTTCCCTAAAACCAATTAGAGTGGATTGAAGAAAAACGTAATTGCCAAAATGATCGTTTGTAGCACACAGATCTAAAGAGGTCCAGGAAGTTATTAGAAGGGAAAGATATCCCACTTTTTCTCAGCGATGGTTTAGTGAGGAGTTTGCTTTAAGGGCGCCATAAAGCTCTATTTTTGTGAAAACGCTTAAAAACATCAGGACGATATTTTCCAACCTGTTTTCAAGCCTCTAACTTTTGAAAAAGTCCATTTTTCTGTTGGAATCTGCATATATTTCGTTGTAACAATATTTATGGCAGGACTTGGTATATATATACGTGTTTGTGTTTACTAAAATGTTTTTTGGGGAAGGTGTTAGTTTTTGGAAACTGTTAATTTACGATCAGAACTTTGACTGAGCTTATTGAAGGTTAATTAAAGATTTAGAGCTTTGTGATTCCATTTTTTAATTATATTTTAGATCCATTTTTCACATTTAGATTGACATTATATTCGATTTTTTTATATTGGTACCATTCACAAGGTTCCTAGTTTAAATTTACTATAGGGTATTCTTATCGATTTTTTGTTCTCTTTAAAACAGAGGCATATAGGGGCTGATTTTTTGCACCATTTAACCTTCTTGCCGATTAAAGAAATAAACTACTGATTGATAGCAAAACCGGTATAGGAGTTAGTGGTAATATCACATCTACTAACAATGATGATTCTATTAGCACTGTTTCTAAAGATCATAAATTTGCTAACTAACTTTATTCATATCCGAGCTTGACAAAACCAAGTTTGCTGCCTACAGATGTGAAACATGACGTTCAGCACCACATTATTACAACCGGTCAACCAGTCTATTGATGTAGAAGACCAATAATTAAAAAGAAGAAAAAAAAATATGTTTATATTAATTGTATATAATTACTTCCATAGATCTGCAATCGATTATTGATCAACAAATGAGACGTTGATTTCCAAAAGGTACTAAAGGACATTTTTTACGAAATTGATATTTTTACATATTTATATTCTCCTCATTTAATTTTATCTGAATCTTAAATTTGATTGTATCTAATGAACACTCAAGTCCTTTAATAAGAAATGCTATTAATTTCTTAAGGTACTAATTACACATTTATTTTCGTTCTAAATCATACTAAAACATTTCATTTCATAACTTTAATATGGTTTTATTAATATGGTAAAAAAAACAATTATATATTTTGATGCGAAAAGAATCAAATTAGCAGGTTTCATAATATGATAACGAGAGATTTTGGCGCTTCCTGTAAAATTTCTTAGAATGGATATAGTACCTTTTGGAAATCAACGTCTCAAATGTTGGTTGTATAATTGCAACCTTTTTTTTTTCCGTTAAAATTATCATATGTGAGAGTGTTGATTATCAATAAAAAGCCTTCTAATTAAATTCAGCTATTATATTTGTAAAATTAATACTAGGACACGCAATTAATAAATACAGTAAAAGAGTTTGTAAACGTATAATTTCCTGGTTACGGTATATTAATGAAGTAACAATATATAAACATTCGGTTTATTAAACTTTTCGTATAATTACACATTTTAGCCTATTAGGCATTGATTTGACTGACCAAGAAATTATAATGTTTCAGGTTGTTTTCATTTCCAAAATCGCATTTCCCGATTTTCCTTGTGGTGGGACACAGAAACGTTCGATTAAATTCAAAAGGAATAATTGAGGAAAGGATTCTATAAATTTTAGAAAATTGTGGAGGATCCAAGTTTGAATAGATACCGCTGTTCTGAGTTGTTATCTCGCTCAATTAAAAGATTTGATTCAATAGCCGTTTTTCTCATACTTTTGATTAAAGCTTTTCATTAGGGAAAAATCTAATATTAATAGATAAATCTATTAATACTTCCGTTTATGAAAAACACCCCTAACTTTCGACGACTACTCTCCGTGTCTTTAGAATTAAGTAAATCCTTTATTTGATTTCCTGTTAATCATGATCTATCCATAATAACCACATATTACTTTCACTTACCTATATATGAAATATATAGTAAGTGAAAGTATTGCGATTGTAAAAATTTTCGAATTTCAGTATTCAACGGAAAATCACCTTTTAGTCGTGAACTGAATAGTGCGAAAAGTTTTTTATAACATGCATTTTGCAATTTTTAAGGTTTTATTTAACTTTGATAAAAGATCTGGAGCCCAAAAAGGCGTATTATAAGATGAAAATTTTCAATGTGATTTTTACATATCAAGCATCAATTTTATTTCGTCTGCCACCTCAAACGGGTCGGAAAAATGATGGCCACCCAAAACGGCCACTAATAACCACGAAATGGGATTATTAAAAGACGTTTCTTTCTTTTCATGTATCAAAGTAGATGTTGAGCTGAAACAATTAAACTTTGTCTGCCAATCCTGAGAGGTCGGATTCAACTGGCAGACATAATCCAAAAAAGATCCAAATTTTTGTGTTATTTGAAGATGTTTGATTCCTTTCTTATATCTATCTAGGTCTTTACACGATACAAAAAAACTTTGTTTGCCCATCGTAGATGGTTGGATTCACCTGACAGTCATAATCCAAAACGCACTATAAGACCCAAAAATATTGTATTATTTGAAAACATTTCTTTATTTTCTTGCATCAAACTGGGTCTTTACATGATACGAAAAAACTTTGTCTGCCCATCGTTAGTGGTCGGGTTCACTTGGCAGGCATAATCCAAAAACGGACCCTAGGACCCAAAGTTTTGTATTACTTGAAGACGTTTCTTTCCTTTCCCACATCAAACTAGTTCTTTACATGATACAAAATTATATTCATTTTTATTATCGTATTATATTCATGGTATCATTTATTCATCAAGTTTAATCCCGGTACCTATGAGACCGACATAGGTCTAACAGGTCTTAAAGTAAAGATTATTAGATCCCTTTTAATTTTAATTCTTATAAGTATTTTGGTAAAATGGGCGGTTCCTATGATATTGGGCTAAGCAAGGTTAAAAGTTTATTTATTCCTGTTTTTAAGACACTATATATTTATGGACAGAGATATCTCGGTACCTACATGGCCTAAAGACGTCTATCAGCTCTCAAATTAAAGTTCATTTGATGTACATACAATCGTTATTAATATGAGTATTTTGGTGAAATGAGTGAAATCTATGATATCGGTCTGCATGATTTTAATATTACTCCATTTTTCATATTTAAGACACAATGTATTATATAGATACTAGTATCTCGGTACCTACTGGACTTACAGAGTTCTATCATTAATAAAATTAAACGAATTAAATATCTCGAAAATTGCATATTTTTTTAGATGTAATTGTTAAGAAAAGAAATAGTGGAAATTAAATTAAACGGATGCATAGGAAAGTTCTCGATTTCATAATGCATAAGTTGCATCGATATTTAGTTATACTCTTTCTGTCTTGTATTTTGGTGGCGTACGGTCAACATTTGATATTAACTTTTCATATGAAAAATGGAGGAAATTTTAATAACTTGGATTGTGTACGTAGTACGTTTTGTCCAAAAACCCATCCTTTTCGAGCTATAGTAAACAAAACAGAAAATGTGCCAACATTTTGGCAAGAAATGTGAAAAAAAAACATGTTCCGGGCAAAATTTTTGCCCGAAAACTTCAGATTCGTGTTCAGCAACCTAAAAGGACAATGTTCGAAAATGTTCGAGCCGAATCCTCAGAAGTAATAAAAAATCTATGACTGAATTTCGAAACATTCTTTTTTCGCATAACAAGAAATCTTCAACATATTTTTTTTAGTCCAGATATAGCTCAAATGGGGCGAAATGGGAAAAGAGTGATATTGACTTGTAAGTTACTCATAATATGAACATTAATGGAAATTGAATGAACTTTAATGTGAGGTACCTAGATAACTTTTTCATATAATACACTATGTATAAAAACGCAGAAATTGGTCGAATTTAAACATTATTCAGCCCAATATCATAGAAACCGTCCATTATACCAAAGTACTCATACGAATTAGAAGTAAAAGTAATCTAGTAAGTTTTAATTTAAGACCTGATAGACATCTGTCGGTCTAATAGGTACCGGAATAACTTAATAAATATTATACAATGTGTCCTAAATACGAATAGTCAACAGATTTTAAACATTATGCAGGCAAATATCATAGAAACCGTCTATTTCGTAAAGATACTCTTAGTAATAAACATTCATCGGCTATACAAATAAACATTAAGCTATACAAATAAGCTCCTTATTATTTCCTCCTAACATAAAAACAAAAGTCGACCGTACTCCCCCAACATACAAGACAGAAAGACTATAGGTATTTTGATACAGCTTATTCGTAATGAATTCGAGAACTTAGGGATATATAATATATATATATATATATATATATATATATATATATATATATATATATATATATATATATATACATATATAATATATATATATATATCTGTTTAATTAAAATTCTACTATTTTACTTATTAAAAACAATACTATTTTCGAGATATTTGCTGAAATTAAGCCCAACCTAATTGGAATATAGTACTATATATATATAATATATATATATATATATATATAATATATATATATATATAATTTATTTTTTTTTTTTTTTATTTTTTTTTTTTTTAATTATAACATTTAATATGAAGATTTTTCAGGATGTGGAATTAAATCAGCTTTTATTGAGTCACAAACAAATGTGGTTTAAACATGTACGAATAACGTTATCCGTATGTTACATTGTTTTCTATATCCCACAAGAATTGATCAACTTTTAACGATGTTCAGCCCAATGTAATACAAACCGCCTATTTTACTGAGATACTCACAATAAAAAAAAAATCAATTGGAATCGAATATATATAATATCCCTGTTTTGGTTAATTAAAGTTGGTAATTACGTTATATCTTCTCCCCACCCGATCCAAAAACAAAACTAGTCAGTTTGGATCTTTTCCCTTTAGATCCTTAGCTTGTAACTATAAACAGATATTGATTCCTAGAAATCACAAATTTTTAACTTTATCCATCCCAATGTCGTAGATACCCCGCATCTAAGAAAAATTACCATTATAAGTCTCAAAGCGTATTTTTCGGATCTTGTCTGCCACATGATTCCGACCACCTAGGATGGGCAGACAAATTTATTTTTTTCGTTTCAGGTGAAGATCTAGTTTCATACAAGAAAGGAAAGAAACGTCTTCTAATAATTCAAAATGTTGGTTCTTAAGCTATTGCGTGTTTTAGGATCATGTCTGCCAGGTGAACCCGACCACTAACCGTGGACAGGCAACATTTTTTTGTAACATTTAAAGAACTAGTTTAATATAAGAAAGGAAAGAAGCGTCTTCAAGTAATACACAATTTTGGGTCTTAGAGTGGTTTTTGGTTTATGTCTGCCAGGCGAACGCGACCACTAACGTTGGACAGACAATGTTTTTTTGTATCGTGTAAAGAACTAGTTTGATATAAGAAAGGAAAGAAACGTCTTCAAGTAATACACAATTTTGGATCTTAGAGTCGATTTTGGATTATGTCTGCCAGATGAACCCGACCACTAACGATGGGCAAACAAAGTTTTTTTGTATCGTGTAAAGAACTAGTTTGATATAAGAAAGGAAAGAAATGTCTTCAAGTAATAAAAAATTTTGGATCTTAGAGTCGATTTTGGATTATGTCTGCCAGATGAACCCGACCACTAACGATGGGCAAACAAAGTTTTTTTGTATCGTGTAAAGACCTAGTTTGATATAAGAAGAGAAAGAAATGTCTTCAAATAATACAAATGTATGGGTCTTACAGTGCTTTTTGGATTATATCTACCAAGCAAACCCGACCATCCATGATTGGCAAACAATTTTTTTTTTTTTTTCAACTCAACATCTACTTTGATACATAAAAAGAAAGAAACGTCTTCAAATAATCCCATTTTATGGTTTTTAGTGGACGTTTTGGGTGACCGCCATTTTTGATTCCGACCAATTTGAGATGGCAGACAAAAACAAATATGATGGGTAAGTTGGGAAAATCTCATTGAAATATTTCTTATTATCATAAAATGCCTTTTTCGGCTCCATCTCTTGGACTATGATTAAACCAAGACAAGTATCGATAGTCTTATTTTATCTTTTCTAGTACAGTTATAGTCTGAAATGTATTCATAATTTTATTTTTATTTACAAAACCCTGGATTTGTATGAAATTATGTTATCAACAATTTTACCAAAAATAAATTATATATTTTTGTGTGCTAATGGCCAAATGTTATATGCACTTTTTCTAGAAAAGAGAGTTTTTCACATTCTGGTCATTCGTTTATGTTTAGAAGGTGATTCGTTTATTTTTTCAAGGTAGAGTTGTTTACTTATAAGCTGAAAGAGAAACTTTTATGACATTTTGCCACCTTCTAAAAATAAACGAATGACACTCCAGAATGTGAAAAACTTTCATTTCTAGAAAAAGCGACTTATATCTTTTGCCATTTGATCACAGATCTATTGCCCTGAAAATTGTTATTTGACTGTGAAAGTATTTTTTTGTGCTGATTTAATCATAACTATTCTTAGCAGATCAGGATAAATTCCATTTTTTTAAATTATAATATGGTTGTAAATATGAGCCAGGATCGGATTCGTTATTTCCGCAATGTCTTTGAGCATAAACAACTACCAGCCTTCAAGACTCGAAGCTTCTCGTTCTATCTCGACAAGAGTTTGGTTTAACAGATCATCGTTTTTTGGAATAAAACATAACTGCTCCTAATTTGAAAATACGAATACGAATGCATTCGTATTTCGAAAAAAAAAATACGAATACGAATATATTCAGAGATGTAGACAGGTATACGCCCGAATTTCACAGGTATGCAAAGGGATTGGTCATATTCCACTGGTGTGGGCCGTATTCCACTGGTCTTAAAAACGTATACGGGTCTGTGTACAATTGACTTCTTATGCTTTACGCGCTCGCTCACAGATGGCGCTAGCGGTGGCTACTTGGGTCACCAGCCGAATATAAAAAGACGCTATATTCAATAATATGGTTTATTCTAACTAATTAATGCCATTGTAAATATTTTTATCCATGCAACTGATTTATAAGAATAAATAAACCTTTTGAGGTAATTTGACCTAGAGGCAAGACACCAGTCTGGTAGAATAGCTCTCACCATCATTGATATGGTGGACTAACATCTCCAAGAATTAGCTCAGCTCTCCAGATCACCTACCTGCTTCTACCAGGTGGTTTCTCCCTAGGTCAGGGTATCTCTGCCTTTGTATCATAATGTGGTCTATCTTTATTTCACATCCTTCAACTACCTTCTTTCCTTCTTATCCCTCTCATAGGATGGGATGTATAGCTTCTACCCATGTACATTTATGAGGACTCCTAACCGCTGTTGTGCTTCTACCAAACGGGGCATTTCCATCCTAGCCAGTCCCCTCTGCTAATTGGTAGGTGCGGGTTCCCCCCCTACCTGGCAGAGTAACCTCATACCTGGTGCTGCGGTTCTACCACGGCGAGCTCCACTTCTCATCTAATTCTCTTCCTCACATGAACACGCTATTGTCGAGGCCTTCTGTGACTCTTTATTGTCCATTATAATAACCATACCTCGACACATGTAACTAATGGTACAGATATCTGAAAAAATGATAATCCGTAGGGGAGAAATCCGGAGATTAGATTTGTTGTGGCAGAGTTCGATAACAAGCTCCAACAATTTTTGAGACGTCACACGTGAGACATCTGGTAAACAGAGGTAAACAAACAGTACCTTTCGGAAGAGGATTAATGAGTGTTGACATTCATACAAATGAATAAGCTACTAAACCTAATCAATTACATATATAGAGGGGTTAAATAACTGTTATGATATATAAAGGGGTATTTTAAAGAAAACTCAAAATCCTGCATTATTTTCCGGACAGCCCATACTATTTCGGATTTGCTGCTTGACTTTATTATTTTATAATGTTCCCATTGTGCTGATGTTCAAAATAATTTAAAAGGGTTGTACGTTTTATTCTCTCCTTTCGTAAATTTTCTAATATTAGCACTAATCCAGGGCGTCATACTAATCTGATCACGGATTAGATAAAACTAAACCATCAGTGTACAAATATATCAAAATTCTAATTTCGAAAAAAATGTCCTATAGTGCCTTTGAAAATCAACGTCTCAATTATCTATTAATTACTTTTCATATGTTGCTATCATTGTTTATTGTGACAAAAAAATATAATGAAGCCTTATTTGTGGGGTCACCGGTAGCATAGTGGCTAACATGACAGCCCTATAATTATTCTGACGAAATTATTTATATCATCCTATTAATTTAATGGGCATACTAACTTTTATTCTTGATTGATAAAAACATGTTAGATAGGAAATCATGTAAAAAATTATTTCACAAAAGAAGTTTTAAAATTAACTTAAATGAATAAACAAACATAAGCTGTTTTATTTCGATTACGATTACTATCGAATCGAAAGAGTTGTGGTGTTTCTCTACACCCTTGAAAGCCAGTCAGTTGTTCATGATAAAATCGTGGTCTATTTTGGGCCTGGGTTGTTTATTTATGTGATAATGTTTTAAGGAATGTTTTTTCCTTTTCAATTCTTTCCTTGTTTTAGTCAAAGTTACTTCGTAAGTTTCTTGAGATTATTGAAATTTATTTATTGGTTTTTCTGAGTTTATTTATAATTGTTTTTGATTTATTATTTTATTAACCTCCTTCGATATTAGTTATTATGTTACCGAGCCGATCATTTAAGATTTGAAAACCCTATAATTACTAATGTAATTTATTATTTTTAGATTACTGTTAATTTGAATAATCAGTTGTCAAACCACTTAATACAAGTTCATACTGTTTTGGGAGGAATTAATTATCTTTAATGTGATTTAATGTTAAAACTGTTACAAACTACTTTTGTTTAACCTATTCTAATTACTTTTGATCATTTTCTTGATATTTGTTGTAGATGCTTCACAATACGAGATTACAATATTTATATTGAGTAATGCTAGACAAATGGAACAATGAGTCCTGTTAAACTTCTAAGTTTACTTGTTTTAAGCTTTTCATCAGCTGTACTAAGTGAAGATGATTTCCATATAGAGCAATTTAAAAGTCAACATCTACAGCGTCTATGGGGCATTCCTGATACTACTACTGAAATAGGCCATTTATTTCATTATGAGATTCCTAAGAATGCATTTTATGGAAATGTTGCCAGATTTAAGGTAAGTTAAAGCATTGCAGGTTATCCTATTGTCTTTCCTAAATATCCCATTTAATTTATGCTTTGATGATTCATAACTTAGTCACTTGAGTTATCTTTATATTAATTTAATTTTCAGTATGTTTTAATTAGACTGTAAACTGCACCCATAACAAATATATCATCTTTTATGTTTGGTAAATATATTTCTGTGAGGAAAGTCGTGCAGTAAATAAATTCTCATAAGATTCCTAACTATTCGTTTCTGCTGTTTGTAACAAATTATTTTTTAGATATTGAGTAGTATATTGACTTTTTAACCTAGAGACATTTCTTAAAAATACTCTGTTAAACCCAAACCTTCTCCGATGACAAGGAGTCCTGGACAGTTTCTTTATGTCAGTATCAAGTAAAATTTATAGAGTATTCTTTAATAACTTCATCGTAATTTAGTCTATCAATTAGTTATGTGAGTTTGAGGTATTAGAAAAAAACTAATATTTCCCATGTGTTTGTGAAAACAATTTATTTGTTTAAAATTTGTCACATGATATAAATTTATTGAATGTAATAAATATAATAATTTTAGTGTTCTTCGCATTTGGTACAATAAATACATAATATCACCTGTAATACGTGTTATATCTTTATCTTTAATATTTAATCCAGACGTGTTTTTTATTATTACTTTTAATGTCATGTGTGTAAGTTAATATGCATTATAAAAATATAATTCGATTTTTAAAACCAATAAAGGTAGAACCATTCACAAAACTCTTTATGAAAATACAATAAAATTGGCTTCGATGTATTCATCAATGTAACTTTGTCAAATTTTCTTACTGTATAACTTTACAAAGGATGAAAATCAATTCAAAAGTTTTCTCGAAAGGTTCTCCAAGGCACTAACCTCCTATCCAACAGCTCTTGTTGAACAGTTGCTTGCAGCAGAGGGCTCTGTAGTACCAATGTCACTCCATTTACGCCTTTTTATTCAACATGAATGTTTAGAAAACTACGCCTCAATAAAAAATTTTACCAATGAAACAAAAAAGGCCCACTCTCAGTTCAATTGGTCCTATCCTATTGATAATAATTTGGACGTATTCTTAGCTCCTGAAAATCCATTGAACTCTCTTGGTTACCAATCCCTTTCGCAGGAAGTCGTAGTATTCGACCAACATCTTTTTAAAAATTAATGGACGACTGTTATATCTTTATCTTTAATATTTAATCCTGATGTGTGTTTTATTAGTACTTTCCATGTCAAATATGTAAGTTAATATGCATTACATAAGTATAATTCAATTTTTCAAACCAATAAATGTAGAATCATTCACAAAACTCTGTATGGAAAAATAATAACCCTTCCAAAACAGTCTTGCTTAAGTCTTTTCACAGTTTTTATCTACCATGTCGAAATGTTCATAAGTTTGTAATCTACGTTTCACTTTGTAATAAAACAATGTACTCCATGAATTAAATGTTACTTTTTTTGTCATTTGCTTTGGTTTATCTCTACTTTAATAAGCATGTTTGAATATGAAGTAGGGGAGCCCGTATCTGAGTAGCTAGCACGCTAGTCTCTCAAGCTACAGGTTCTGAGTTCGAATCCCAGTCCGGCGGGGCTTTTATAAGGATATAAAAAAATAGGAATTCACTCACAACCTTTCCCCCGGGTATGTGAGACCCGTCAGTCAAAGGGTGGCCACTCACAAAATTAGTCTTAGGGAGTGATGACCCTACACTAAAAATAGCTTCATGAAACGTGAGTGTAAACTTGCAGGAGTTTACACCGCGAAGCCCAGGGCCTACACGGCCTGTCACGCCACTGAAAGAAAAAAGAAGAATATGAAGTGGTATTGGGTAATTATTTAAGATAATTACCCTAAATTGTTCAACTTAATTATTTAAGAAGGAATTTGAAATTGTATTCTTCTTCAGGGATCTTCTGTTTTCTAATGTACTAGTGAGCATTAGACATCATCAAAATAAATTGATTTATTCAAAACACATTTATAGTTATGAATCTATAAACAATTAAAACTTATTAATTATTTATCTTATTTACTTATTAATCAAATGTTATTTTAAAGATCTAGATTTTGTGATGTCCTGGTTGTGTGGTTTGGCACGTTTTTTCTCCAGTGGTATAGCTGTGAAAACTCTGGAGTGTCTACCTGTTCTTCTCTTTCTGTCTAAGGTCTTAGTTCTTAGCCCATTCCTTCCTCTCATTTCCTCATGTAGTGGTATCAGTTCTTGATAATAATTTCCCCTGGAAGGGAGTCTATTCCTGAAAATTGATTTTTATTGGTCAATGCATTGAGTGGTATTTTGTCCTGACTTCATCCTCTAAATTTGGAACCGGGTATCCCAAAATTTATTATTAGGTTTATTTAATTACTGCAGCTGCAAATGGTTTTCCAGAGCATTTAACTTCCTGTAAAATAATAACTAACAGCTTCTTGGTACTCTGTGTGAAAGGAAGCTTTTTTTGTATCTCTTGGTAGTCCTATTTGTTTTTCTATCTTGATGAGTTAGGGACCTCTCTTGTAACAAGCAGAACCATTCTATATTACCATTATTTTTTAAAACTGTTTTATTTGATACATCCCACATTATTATTTCTTATAAGCAGGTGTGATACAAATTTTAATTCGAACATTTTTAGATGGCCTAATTATTTGTTGAGGTGCTTTATATTGTATTCTTAGTATTTTTTTAAACCTTAATAGTTTGTTATCATTGATCCCTTTGGCTTAAGTTCATGATTAACTATCATAGTAGGATCATTCAACATTTTAAATGATAGTAGATGGAGTAAAGTTGGGCATATTTTTAATAATTTTTTAATTTAAAAAGTCAATAATTTGTTGTTAATGGTTTTTTAAAGATTTTTTGATTGAATTTAACATGAATGTTGCTTTAGTTCGTAAATTATGAGTAGACCTCTAATACTACTTTGTTGCTGTGGTCACGTGGGAGGTGTCTATGTAAAAGATGTTGAAAATCTTTTTTGTGAAAAGCAGATCTGTATCTATATTAAAGCAATTGATACCTCCAGTTATAAATCACTGACCTTTCTAATTAATTTTTATCTTATTGACTCCTATATTTTATATAATGAATTTGTACTATAAATTATTTCCAACAAAACTGAAATTTATTAGCATATTTACATATTTATTTTAGAAACTAGTAATTGGTAATGGTCAATTATATGTATGTATAGCTCTATCTGGCATTCCACCTCTTAAACTGTATTGTAGATTGATTTATTTTGTTTTATTAGGCCTACAGCGATGATGGATCTCCACTTCCTAGTTGGTTGATATTTCGAGAAAAAACAGGCATCATGGAAGGAGTTCCTAATTATGAAGATTTAGGCGAACATTACATCATGGTCAAGGCATTTGATGAAGACTTTCATGGTTTCGTTAAAGATGTATTTGCCCTTGAAGTTTTATCAAAAGCTGATTTTCGCCATAGAATCAATGTAACTAGATTTATATATATAAATAAATATATATTTATTTATTTTTACAATTACAGTATTATGTCTATGTTTTCTCTAAAACAAAATGTACTTAATTTACTTTATAGCTTTTTGTTTCCATTTTTATTGTTGTATTCTGAAATTTCTGTTTAATGAAACTATAAATCACTAATTATAACTCCAATATCAGCTTAGTAACAAAATCCATTCAGATTGGCAGATGCAATCCATTTATTTTGATATATAAACAGCCTGGTTTAATAAGGTAAAATGAAGGCTAAACTTCCAAATACCAAGCTGAAAATTGGGATAATCCTGTAATATGACGTTCTTAATGCTGGTTAATGGTATTTAAAAAAAAAAAAAATATTAATATTTACAACTGTATTAAGAAGTACATCAAGTAAATGTGAGGGAAATGTAATACTATGACATGGAATACATTTAGGGACACTACCCATTGGCAGTACTCCAATAGGAATTCTAAATCAGAAAGTCTCGTAGCCTTCTCAGATGCCTTTGAAGATTGTCAGGAACAGTAGAAGAGTGTGCTGGATGGAAACTAGTGGGTTAGAGTTGGAATGGAGTCGTTCATTGAAGAATTGATACCTGTTCGGGCCAAGTCAGTAACATATGGAACATTACATTGGATGTGTTTATTCATGACAAAAGTAAGGAGCATTGAGGATTTTATGATGGAGTTTGGATTGTAAGGATTGGATACAAGAGGAATTTGATACTTTAATAGAGCCCTATAGATCTACTCTTCAAGTCCAGATTGGTCTTATGATAGTCATGTATGTCAGCTTTTTGTAGTTTAGCAGAAGGTTTGACCGTTTGTCTGGTAAGTGTCGAAGTAGCTGAAAACAGCAGGGATTTGGTATTTAGATTTTAAGAATGGAGGTTTATCATTGATTTGTTTAGTTAAATTTATTTTTGTTTTTTACTTAAATTTTTAATTGCCCAAAGGAGGTCCTTATTAGCAGTGCTTGACAGATAGAAATGTATTTATTGATATTTCTATAGAATTTTAATATAATGTCCCTGATAATAATAAAAGCTTTATATGGTTGTTATTATTGGTTGTATATAATTTTACAGTTTTGAGGTGCTTTAATTTTAGTATTATTGGACTCCATTCCTCTATTGGTTTTCTGTATTTGTTTAAATGAAAGTTTTGTAGTTAGCAACTAGCAAACTAACTCACCATTAAATTAAAAGGTGAAATTTATTTAATGGTCCCTTACTGATCTTAATTATATTAAGAGAAACTACTGAAATAACTCTTATAATCAGAATCTCTTGACTCTATATTTAGTCTGATGCTAATCGCAAGGTGTCATTTACTATGGAACTATTTTTTAAGTGGCAATATAAGTTAATGTTCTCAAAATTTCTTTGTATATTTCATTTATCTTGTACAATTATTTTTAATTAAATTATTATTTCAGAATGATTGCAAGCCCGGGGCGGAAAAGATGATATTTTCCATTATATTGGACGCTGATGATGAAACTTTAACTCCTTTAAGAAGAATTAATTTAATCAAAGCACTTTCGGGACATTTTAAAATTATTGCTGTTAGTATATTTTGGAATGTTTCTGATGTATTTCATGTTGTCTGATGTTTTCATAGAATTAACATTTATCTTTTTGTTTTAAAGGACAGTATCTATTTGGCTTCTTTAAAAGGAAATGATAAATTATTAAATTCAGATATTATCAATGCTGGTCCAGGTGATGTCAAAAAAATAAAGTTGAACTCTTCTTCATCACTAAATTTTGAGGTATTGTTAAACTTTAATTTTTCTAATCAATTTTTTTTTTTTAACATTGTTCATTGTTAGTTATATTTTATTTCTATTTTATTTTTTGAAATGGGGGAGAAACAATAGTTCACTGCTGCAGATCTGCAGAATTGTTAACTAATGCTTAATGTGTTGATGAGTTCAGTTTCATGGAGTGACAGTAAAAGAACAGATATACACATTTCAATGTCTTAACATCATGATTTTTTTCTAGATCATACAAAATTAAGTTATTAAACAATAGTGAATATTAAATATTTGACTGTGAAATGAATATGGAGGATATAAGATGGTGGTAAAAATAATATTAAAAATAGTGAAAAAAAAAATATTATCATATGGAGGATAACTATTTATCATCATATTGATAATAAATAGTTTTTCACTATTAGCTAATCATTTTCGACCGCCACCCAAACCATCTTATCCTTCACTTTAAACAGTAGGTTTATAAATATATATTTAAAGGTTATAAAAAAAATAAATAAATGAAATAGTATTCCTTCAATGCCACTAACCAATCCCTATCAAAAAGGAAGCTATAAATAAAAAATGTCAACAGATAGTAGTTTAGGGCTGTAATAAAGTGTAGAACAGAGGTAAAAAGTATGTAGCACAGGCTGGTGACAAGTAGCGGTTCTATTTAGTGTGCTGTGAAAATGCAAAGCTCATCACTCAGAACAGAGAAAAGGTTAAGCCTTTCTTGCAGCATGAACTATTTGTGGTCGCTTGGATCCTGAACATGGTTCAAATTCTGTCAGACAACTACAGCAGGTGCATCCCTACTGATCGGACCAAGTGTAGTTATATATATTATAAGAAATATAGGTTTTTTTTACTTAAAATTGATGTCAAAGATATTTTATGCTAATATTATAGATATACTTGTCTAGAGGGCCTTTTAAACGAGTCATCAAACCTGGAGGTACAAAGATCTAACAGAACTTCCAATATTTAGAGATACAATAAATATATAAATGAGTAAGGCTGGATGGAAAATTGCAAAGAAAAGGATAAAGACAGCTCTTTGTGCTCTGAGCCTCTGAGATAAGATAAGCTTGGTAAAATAGAGTTATTCAAATGTACAAAAATAATAATATGCAAGAATACTTTCCTTCAAATACTAATAAGCTAGTGAATCCTGGGCCCCCACTTCCAACCACAAAAGCCAACTCCAGGCTACGAAGATTAGCTATTAAAGAGTTGAGTTCAAAATTAGAAAATCTACAATAAGGAACAATCTAAATGTAAGATCATCCCAGGACTTTATTTAAGAACATCAGCTGAGGTGGTTCAGTCATGCCTTCAAGTTAATATTAGAGAAACATCTGGCAATGTAGTATGAGGTGGATAATGGAAGGAATGAGACAAACAATTTGGTAAAGAAATGACCCAAGGAAATGTTGTCTATGATTGGAGAAAAGGAGCAACTTCAACTCACTGTATAAGTTGATCACTGGAGACCTCCTTGTTGTACCAAAGATGATGAATCTTAAAAACATGTTCATAATATTCAGTCTGTTCTCAAGTATGGTCAAGAGGCCTCTATATACCACATATGAATAGTCAAAGTGGAAGAAAATAAGCTTTGTGGTGGGAAGGGGGAGAAGATGATGAAAAAACTTAAGAGTACTTATATTTCATTTAGGTATTAGGGCAATGTGGGGGTTCCAGGTGCCTCACACTGCAGTGTAGTAAAGATTATAGATCAAGCAGATAAGTCTATTTGAGAGAGGAATTTCAGAACTTTGATAATTAGATGAGAGTAATTTGATTTTTAACAACTTTTACCATTGCCCTACAGGCTTTATTGGAGTTTGTTTATTATTCTTATTACTATTGATGACCAATTCAATGAAAATGTTAGCATTAAAAAAATTTATTTCTATAAAAGTATTAATATTCTTGTGATTTTTTTGTAGGTAGGCTGTGATGATAACATATGGAGCAAATATACTCTTCTAGTAGATGAAATTTCCAAAAGTTCTGTAAACGGGTCATTGGCTAAAATTTTGAAAGAACCTGTTATTGGATGGAAGCTTTGGAAGGAAAAAAAAAATCATTATCGATCTAAAAGAGAGGTATTCAATTATTTTTTATTTTTTTTTTTTTTAGGATTTTCTTATTAAATTTAACCTTTTCCATTTAAGTTCAACTTTTTTTTTTATTTCAATCAATCAATATCTCTAAATAATATTATATATTTATTTTAAATATTAATTATGTTTTTACATAACATCTGGGATTCCCTTTTGATGGAATTACTATTCATTTTGATCTAGTATTATTAAAATATGGACCTCAGCATTGACTTAATTCGAAAAGTTAAAATAAATCAATTTTTAAGTCTGTGATTTAACAGGTTAATTTGAAATTTAAATGATTTAATTTAAAATGTTAAAGATTGAATTTGATTTGGGGAAAATGTTGGATTTGACATGTAAGAAATATATGATATGAATATATCAATATGAGGAAGTTCTGATGTGAAGGTTTTTCATGTAGATAAACAGTCTGATCCAGCAAATTGACGGAAACGAAGAGTTTGATACAGGCATACCAGATCATCGACCAGTTGTTCAAAATGTTGCCACTCCTAAGTTCACTCCTGATCCTTCAGAAACAACTACTGCAGAAGCAACTTATCACCATCATAGGCATAACCATGGCCTGCATCCTCATTCTCATAATACTGCAATTGATTCTAATATGATGCCTACACCAACCTATGTAAGTTAATGTTCTTGTTTAATCTTTTTTTTTTTTTTTTTTTTTTTTTTTTTTTATGTTTCTCAAATATTATATGAATATGAAATTAGTTTTCATTGTTGATATACTCAGATAATATACTGTAATAAAATCATTTTTATACTGATGATTTCTTTATTCTTATTATTTTTATGAATATGTTTTGCCTTCCTCGTAATGTTTTTGAGAGAGGGAGATCGTGAGTCTGACAAAGGGTATTGTTTCTATTAATTTTGGTTTGTTTAATTTTTTTGTTTTCTATTCTGAAACCCTTGATTTATTAAAAATATTTCTTTTATTTTGAATGATATTTGTGAAGGTACATAATCCATCACACAAAAACAATAAATTATTATAAAGCCATTCCCAAGCACTATTAAGTCATTCTATTGGCAATCATTTAAAAAAAGAAAAAGGAAAATAGCCTCTACATTTCGAACTGAAAAATTGAATACATCTTGAAAAGTTAGTCCTAAAATTTGAAGATCCTTTAAAAATATCGTTCTTGCAATAAAGTTTTCCTGTTATTAATTGATTCTATAAGACAAACAATTTTTGAAGAAAATACCAAAATTCATGCAAAAAAAATTAGGGATTAAACAAAATAAATGAATAATTCTTTAACTAATCATGAATTGTGGTATGGATTCTGAACATGCTTTCATCCCACGGCCTGTTGCCTCAATGGAAAATTATATTAAACCAATATTAATTTTTGCTTGTGATTTTTTATTGTTTTAGAGAATTTTTAGCCTTCAAATATTTACTTATGTACATTTTTATTTTTTAGATTCCCAACAGGCCATCAAGTATTACACTTGAGGAATATGAGCGAAATAACTCTCCATCAGTTCCTTACGATGAAATAACATCATCTAGTGACATTATTCTTGTAAGTGTATCCTAAAGATATTCAACTTTTATTGTATAAAGGAATGAATATGAATAAATTAAAAGATAATTTATTATTTAATGTGCAAATAAATGTATCGTTAAGGTTTTTAAAAAAACATTGAAAAATTTGAATTGATGACATCAATAAACACCATATTTGTGAAAATATTAATAATAAATTAATTTATTAATCTTATATAGCATTCTAAGTCAAATTAAACCTTTTCCAAGTCAAATTCAACCTTTTCCATTTTAAATTAAAACTTTTTCGATTTCAATAAAATAATAAAAATAAAATTAACATGATTTTATGTTTTTATGGTTATTTTAATTACACATTATGTTTTTAACCCTTGTGGCTTGTTAATTGTTCCCAGGGGCCTTTTTACATATAATTAGTCGCGATTATAATAATAAGTATAACCGATACTTTAATTTTTAGACATTTTCGATACAAGGGCTGCCAGTCGGATTAGCGGGGGTTCGTTTTATTTTAGTTTTATAATCGCGGGTCGAAAATATTGCGCTCGCTCAAATATGGGTTTATTATAACTTCTTCGTATTTATTGGGTACAAGGCTCAGTTGCTGCGTTCACAAAGGTTCGTTACTGATTATACTATTAATTTTAATCGCGCTCGCTCAAATATGGGTTTATTATAACTTTTTCGTATTTATTGGCTACAAGGCTTAGTTGCTGCTTTCACAAAGGTTCGTTACCGATTATACTATTAATTTTAATCGCTCAAATATGGGTTTATTATAACTTTTGCGTATTTATTGGGTACAAGGCTTAGTTGCTGCTTTCACAAAGGTTCGTTACCGATTATACTATTAATTTTAATCGCGCTCGCTCAAATATGGGTTTATTATAACTTTTGTGTATTTATTAGAAACTAGGCTCAGTAGCTTAATTTTAACATTGTTCCTTCCAGAATAGATTGATTTCAATACTAAGTTCTGTATATTGTTTTTCGGTGGTTTGGCTAATAAACGTTTTATTAATTGATTTGTTTTAACTTTTTCTCGTTTCTATTTTATGATAATTTCTGTATTTGCGTTTTTGGGGATTTAGGTAGTTAATGTGTTAATGTTTTTTTAATCAGTTATTCTAGTGTATGTTTCTTTTATGTTTTCTGTAATTTTTCATTGATTGGGTTACCGCTAATCTTTTTTATCGGTATTGTAGAGTTATCTTTTTGGTTAATATATTGAAGTATTATAATAATCAGCTAAACAGCACAATTTGTATACACGCAATTTTAACTAATGAAAACATTTTAAACAAAACCTACTGTAAAGTAACCAACTGAAATCAATAATACCCTTAACCATATCCTTTAAGAAGTAAATATATTTTCAAGCATACAAATAATACGAACAAGTTAAAATAAACCTCTAATTTAGCGAGTGTTATTAAGATTAATAGTATAATCGTGAAACGAACCCTTGGTAACGCAGCTACTGAGCCTAGTTTCCAATAAATACGCAAAAGTTATAATAAACCCATATTTGAGCGAGCACGATTAAAATTAATAGTATAAGCGGTGTCGAACCTTTGGGAACGCAGCTACTGAGCCTGGTATCCAATAAATACGAAAAAGTTATAATAAACCCATGTTTGAGCGAGCGCGATTAAATTTAATAGTATAATCTTTAGCGAAGCTTTGGGAACGCAGCTACTGAGCCTTGTACCCATTAAATACGAAAAAGTTGTAATATAAGTAGCTGCGTTCCCAAAGGTTCGTTACCGATAATATTATTAATTTTAATCGCGCTCCCTCAAGTAGAGGTTTATTTTAACTTGTTCGTATTTATTGGATACAAGGCTCAGTAGCTGCGTTCCCAAAGATTCGTTACCGATTATACTATTAATTTTAATCGGGCTCGCTCAAATATGGGTTTATTATAACTTCTTCGTATTTATTGGGTACAAGGCTCAGTTGCTGCGTTCACAAAGGTTCGTTACTGATTATACTATTAATTTTAATCGCGCTCGCTCAAATATGGGTTTATTATAACTTTTTCGTATTTATTGGCTACAAGGCTTAGTTGCTGCTTTCACAAAGGTTCGTTACCGATTATACTATTAATTTTAATCGCTCAAATATGGGTTTATTATAACTTTTGCGTATTTATTGGGTACAAGGCTTAGTTGCTGCTTTCACAAAGGTTCGTTACCGATTATACTATTAATTTTAATCGCGCTCGCTCAAATATGGGTTTATTATAACTTTTGTGTATTTATTAGAAACTAGGCTCAGTAGCTTAATTTTAACATTGTTCCTTCCAGAATAGATTGATTTCAATACTAAGTTCTGTATATTGTTTTTCGGTGGTTTGGCTAATAAACGTTTTATTAATTGATTTGTTTTAACTTTTTCTCGTTTCTATTTTATGATAATTTCTGTATTTGCGTTTTTGGGGATTTAGGTAGTTAATGTGTTAATGTTTTTTTAGTCAGTTAGTCTAGTGTATGCTTAGTTGCTGCTTTCACAAAGGTTCGTTACCGATTATACTATTAATTTTAATCGCGCTCGCTCAAATATGGGTTTATTAAAATTAATAGTATAATCGGTAACGAACCTTTGTGAAAGCAGCAACTAAGCCTTGTACTCAATAAATACGCAAAAGTTATAATAAACCCATGTTTGAGCGAGCGCGATTAAAATTAATAGTATAATCGGTAACGAACCTTTGGGAACGCAGCTACTGAGCCTTGTACCCAATAAATACGAAAAAGTTATAATAAACCCATATTTGAGCGAGCGCGATTAAAATTAATAGTATAATCGGTAACGAACCTTTGGGAACTCAGCTACTGAGCCTTGTACCCAATAAATACGAAAAAGTTATAATAAACCCATATTTGAGCGAGCGCGATTAAAATTAATAGTATAATCAGTAACGAACCTTTGGAAACGCAGCTACTGAGCCTTGTATCCAATAAATACGAAAAAGTTAAAATAAACCTCTACTTGAGCGAGCGCGATATTTTCACCCGCGATTATAAAACTAAAATAAAACGAACCCCCGCTAATCCGACTACTAGCCCTTGTATAAAAAATTTGTCTAAAAATTAAAGTATCGGTTATAATTATTATTATAATCGCGACTAATTATATGTAAAAATGCCCCTACCTGGGAACAGTTAACAAGCCACAAGGGTTAAAAACATAATGTGTAATTAAAATAACCATAAAAACACAAAATCATGTTAATTTGATTTTTTATTTTATTGAAATCGAAAAAGTTTTAATTTAAAATGGAAAAGGTTGAATTTGACTTGGAAATGCTATATACATATCTCAACTAGAAACAATCATGCTTCAATTCTTTGCTTCATAGAATAACATCATAATGTCTTATAAATATTATATGAAGCTTTGGGATTGTTTAGGACATACCTAACTGATTTCATAGAATTGTATTCTCAAAGTTTTAAGAAAAGTGACTGATTGGATATTATTAAAATTATGTTCTTAATTAAAATGATGTTCTTAAAAATGTTGTCCATTTTCGTCAGGTAATGATCATTTTGCAAATGGTTTGAATCGAAAAGATGTTGAAGCATTTGGATGCAAACTTAACCCTTAAATTTATTTGGGTTGTGTGCTATTTCCAGTTATAGTGGGTTCAGCATTTTCCCCTTATTAATCCATGTTTTTATATAATAATAATAACTGAAGTGACTAGATAACTTACATTTGAGTCCTTAACTTTGTTTCCTTTTGAAAATGGTCCCACATTGGTTCTATTTACATTTTTATAAAGTTAACTAGCGAACTCACCCCTGCTTCGCACGGGTGTGGTATCATCTATCGTAGAGTGAGGTTCATTTATGTTTAAAAAATCTCAGTCTCACCAATCTAGAGTTTATCGCATTGGGAGTTTTAGTATATCGAAACGAAAAGTGTAATTAGCAAGAAAATATGTTTATTTTATAACGTCTATTTATTATTATATTTAATCATCGGCAGAAATGAAAAACGTAAATCAAAATTAGTTAGGTGTATATGTTAGTTATTTCAAACTAAAGCACAGATTACGGAAAATCTAATTTTTCCGTATGAAGAATATTTTATTGCTATGTATGTATTGGAAAACTGCAGAAATAACAACAGTTCCTGTTTTATTTGGTTAATTATTATTTTATATTTCAAATGAACTATTTAAATTAGATTTTAAAAGTTAAATTAAGTTTCCATAGGAATCCCATTTCATTTACTGGGAAACATCTGTTTTCATGAAATAGTATTAAATTTGAAATAATTAATAATGATGTTAGTTTATAGATTTATAATAACTTACCATTTATCTTGACAACTTAGTTACAATTCGGTACATAATATTGTTTCTAAAATCTTGCTTACTCAATGGAAGAATATAACATTCAGGATCCTGTACTATTATAACCTCCCCGTAACGTATGCTCATAAGTTTTTGGGCTTACAACAACTTTATATTAACTCCTATGATTGATTTTATTGCATATTAACGTTTCTAAATTCTTGCTCTTTCCAATGGTATATTATATACGTCTAATTACTACTTATATTTCAGGAATAATTTTGTGATAACTTGGTTACAGAAAATTAATTTTTCCCATTAAAGAAAAAAAAAAAGCTGAATTGTGTTGTATTTTTCTTGTAAACTTTCAGGAAAGAATGCCTTAAATGATGGTGAAAACCGTAATCAAAATCCGTCTTGTAGTTTAGAAGGAGTTCTCGGAAACCAAATTCACGTTATTTAATATATAAAGAGATTTACTTTATGGAATCATCATATTTATTTCCAGTGTGAGGTAGGCAGGCTTATATAGAGTCTGAACCAGCTTGACCTTTCCCGCACCAGCTCTTGCCTCCTGCTTCAGTCCAATCCTTGCTTCTGGAATGCTCTCCTGGATTGTCTCTGTTAGTTTAAACTAAAAATTGGTTTGAATATTAGTATTGTGAACCCTGTCTCACCTAACGTTCCTTCTACTTTTCACAATTATGTCATTTCCATAGACTTAACCTTGCCATTGTGTTTTGTAGTGAGTTTCTAAGCTTTGGAAAAGTATGCAAAAATAGGAAGGAATATTGTTCTGTAAAGAGTCATCTTTGTCTTCTTCGTAACCTCTCTTTGGTTGAGAAATCTTTGTGATTGCACTGAACATCTTCCCTGCATATCCCAATCATTGCCTCTTCTCCTTTTCTACATATTCACTTTTATCAAGCTGAGCACTTAAGTATTTAAAACTGTCAATCTGCTCTAAGTTCTTACTATCCACCCTCAGTACACTCATCGCCCTAAGAGGTTTCCTTGTGATACGCATACATTTTGTCTTCTCGGGGTTAATCTCTCTTAATTCCTCCCTGAGGCTATTAATATTAATCTGAAGATCACAGTCATTGTTGGCTATTATGACTAGGTCATCAGTGAAGGTGGATACTGAATAAAGGATTGGTTGCTAATTCCCAAATGCCCAAACAAAAAAACTATGCATCCTCTCCTTTGCTCTCAATCCCAAATCCAAAACTAAGGTGTGATTGCCTGTTTTGACCAGATTCCTGGTTATTTATAGGGACTGCTTTCTGCTCTAATCAGTCCGTTACCAACTCCTTTCTTCCTCAGGGCATTTATTATAACTTCCTTTCTAACTTAGTTGAAGGCCTTGCTTAGATTGACATAGCATAATAAGAATTCTTTACCTTTCCCCACAAATTTCTCATTGGTTTGCCGTTTAGTGGAAATCAAATCCTGTGTGCTTCTCTCACTTCTTAATCCAAATATAGTGATGTACCCTGGTGGTTGTTGAAGGCCCTGTTATCTCCCTTCTTGTATATAGGCACTATAACCGCAACTTTCTAGTCCTTTTTAGTCTTTTTCTGTTTCCAGACTAGATTTATAAGATGGATAAACATTTCATCACCTCTAATACCCTCATATTTCATCATTTCTGGAGTTACTTCATCCTGTCCTGCACACTTGCCGAGTTTCATCTTAGAGATGGGCTCTTTCAATTCTGATATCTTCAATCATGGTCAAGGTTTCATTCTCTTTAATATCTCTTCCTCCCAGCAGATCCTTGTAGTATTCCCTTCATCTGTATATTATGGCCTCATTCCTAATAATCTCTTCATTTTCCTTCCTGATTCCTTTTAGAGTTGGTGGTCTCTCCTTTCTCATTTCTTTGAGGATCCTATAAAAAAAATGTCTTCTAGTTTGTAACTGAACTCTTTCCATGATTTTTCTTAGTTTAAAAAAACTTTTCTAGTGTCTTACGACTAACAGGAGATCATTATGTAGTATGAATTCCATTCCACTTGCTGCTCTCTTCTTCTTGTTAACATCCTATTTCAAAAGGTTGTAGTCCTGTATCTTCAGTTCACCTTTTCCCTTCTTCTTTGTCCCAGTGATACCAAATAAGTTGGCTCTAACCTTTCTGGTTTTTTCAAAAAGTTCAACCTCCTTTCCACTAATTCCAAATTTGTTTTCCGCACCTCATTCTATTCCTTAAAATCAATCCAGCTCTACTCTTTATTTTGTTTCTAATTTGAGTAGTTTAGGGGAGAGGGAGGGATCAAGACATCCAAAATTAAGACCTCCTATTTTAATTTAGCTCACTCCCACTTTAGGTGTCATTTTATGATACATCTTGACCTTTAAATTTGAAGAATATCAAAAATATTAATAAGAAGCTACTTTACAATGTTGTATATTTTAATTTTTTTTCTCATTGTTTAACACTTTAACGACCATGCCTGTTTCGAGCACCTCCTCTTGTAGACCAAAGCAGGTGTATGAGTCCTGTGCAGTGGTTCCAACTGGCACCAACCAAAAAGTGGCTGGCTATTTTGGTTCCATGGCCCAAAACATTATTATCAGATATTTGTATTTTATTTTACCCAAAAAAACACATAGTATTAAAAAAATTGTGAAAAAAGTTACTTTTAGTTATAAAAATTAATTAATAAATGAAGCGGGCGTCTGCGCCCGATGTGGTCCCACGAGGAAGTTACAAAAGGGCTTATATGCCCTCTGAAGCTGTCCTTATGCTCTCTACTAAACACACGGATGTTGTGACTCATAGTGGAAGAATCATTACAAAACCAAGGATGATTGTCGATTACAGCAGTGGAAAATCGTCAATCGATACCTTAGACCAAATGTCGTCCTATTCCACAAGCTTACGGCGAACCCTTAAGTGGTATCATAAATTGTAATTGATCTTATTTTTAGGGCCTCTCTATTGAATGCCCTGATTATTTATAACAGCTTTAGGTGTGAAAAATGTCTATAACAAATTTAAAGAAGAGGTTGTAAAAGCACTTCTTGAAAAAGATCCTTTGAGTGACTCAGCTCCTTCACCTTCAGTAAGTCGACGATCTCTTCAGTCGCTCAGATTTGATAAAAAACTAGTATTATTTAATAAAGTTAGAATATACTAGGGGTACTTACTACGTTTGCTATAGCACATTTTTTGTGCTATGTTGCTAAACCTGCCGACCAGGCTACTGTAGAAACTCGTCGGGTTTAACAAAATAGCACAAAAGATGTGTTATAGCAAACATAGTGAGTACCCCTAATGTAAGGGGTGCTATTTAAAATTTCAAAAAGCAAAATGTACAAAAAATAAAGTGAAAAAAATTGTTAGATATTGTAATTTTTTATTTTGTTCAAGTATATTAGAGTAATTCATAAGAAAGGTGTCACATGACTGTTTTGTACATTATTTAATATATATATATTTGCTATGATTAATTGCTTAAAAATAAATGAAAAACTTTTTTTTTTTTTACATTGAGAATAGCCACTGGTATCTATATTTACAATATCATAAAAAACTGAGAGAAAAAGTACATCCCAAGTTCATTAAAATTTTTCTAGGACCCAACGCGGTCGCTTATCAAGAGAAAATCAATTATCTAGGGGGCGTCTGGTCCTCTAGCTAAGATTTGTGGATGAAAAAAACCGATTGTGTTGCGGGCGTAGACGCCCGCTGGGACACTGCTGGTGGTAGTGGGGGAGCGTGCGTATAGGTCCGCCCTGCACACGAACCAGGGAGCAGGCCAGTGGTAGGCTAAGCCAATGGGCGTTTTGCCCGCTCTGGTCGTTCAAATGTTGAAATATTTATAATTGTTGAGTTTCAAAATGGCCACCCAGAGGCCAAAACATCACACAAAAATTTAAAAAAAATGGAACTTGGTTTATAAAAAATGTTTTTGTAAGAAGAAATTATTTATATAGAAATACCTTGAGATTCATTTATCATTATTTATTGATTATGTTATATAAAAAATAGCTGATATAATCTTAATTTATAATCTGCAAAAGATGCACGGTTTGAATAGGATTGTAAAACAGCAATATATAATTAGATTACTATTAATCCTAAGCACCATTTAGGCTATTCTCTATTTCAGGTTTATGTAATCTTTATTCTTATTCTCAAATATGAGTAAAGTCATTTTCTCTGAACTTATGTATCATCTATGATTTGTTTTGAACTTTATTGTTACCCTCCTCAGAAAGTTCTATGATAACTTAATGAGTTATCACTTATTGATATGAACAGTATCAACTCTCGTATCTTGAAAGTTGTTGCGAAAATTAACCATGAGTTGATTTAAAAGCCCCAATTTCTTTCTAACTCAAATTGTCACAGGTTTGAATCATTATTTGACAAGATAAATTTGAAAAATAATCAACCTCATTTCAGGCTGATATGAAATTTTTTTATTTTTTCCAAGTTTTATTACTATCTTTCAATTTGAGTCGGAACATTCAATTGATAACTCCATTAAAGATTTTAATTGTTTGACATTATTTATTCAGTGTGTGTGCATAATTTATTAAAAATATGACTTGTATGATACATATATGTTTTAGGAGCCAGAACAAAAAAATGATAAAGAAGTTACAGATTCGTTTACAAGTAGCAGCCCCACTCCACCCCTTTCAAATTTGCCTACTTTAGAAGAACCTACTCCATCTGCATATAATCCTAAAAACTCTCCACCAATAATTGTTCATAGACTTCAAAAAATTGCAGTTACAGCAGGAAAAGTTCTGAGGTAGTCTTTAGTTGTATTATGGTTTTAGTTCCATATATGGATATTTTCATCAGTTTAAAAATATTTTATTTTATTTAAGGCACAAAATCCCCTCTGACACTTTTTCTGATGCTGAAGATGGTGATACTAGGAAGTTAAAACTAAAACTTAGAATGAGTGGCTCTGAAATTCCTCCTGATTATTGGATACAATTTGATGAACAGTTACAAGAAATATATGCATTGTATGTATATTTATTCTGACTACATTATTACCTTAATTTTAAGATATGCTGAATGACTTATTATTCTTGACTTAAATATTCTCATGATTTTCTTTTCTTTATATTCCTAGTTTACTGTAATGTTTTATAAATTGTAGATTTAACAATTATTTATTTTTAGCTGTGATAGCTAGACACTTAGCAGCATCGTGGATGCCTAAAACAGGAGTGACATCAGTATGAATCCAGCCTTTCAAGATATTTTTATCTTGTGATAAATACACCCAATAAATCTACACTGCCGGACCAAATTAAAGGATCACTTACAAATATTTATATTATTATTACATAAGAGATAAAAATAGGAATTCCTTTGTCCCAGACTGGACTTTGTGTTGTATCTTATCAAGTTAATCCTCTACCTGTTTATATTTCCACCCGTTTATGGAGAAAAGGGTCAGTTAATCCTCTTCTTTTCTTTCTTCCTATCAGTAAATGGTTAGTTATAGTTGCCGACCAACTGGTAACAGTCTGAGTGGTCTCCTCCAGAGGTTCAGGAATGTGCAAATTTCAGAGCGAACCGTGAGAAGACGACTCAACGATTATGGATTGACCTCCCATCCTTCAGCGACTGGACCTCTTCTCTCCAGGGAACACCGGGTTGAGCGCTTGAGGTTTGCTCGGGAGCACCTAAACTGGACTCAGGGAGATTGGAGCCTTGTATTATTCAGCGATGAGTCAAGATTCTGTCTCCGATCTCCAGATGGACGGGTAAAGGTATGGAGACGGCGGGGAGAGAGGTATGCTCCATGTACTTTTTCTCCAAGGGTTGCGTTTGGTGGTGGGTCAGTGATGGTGTGGGGGGGTCATAAATTTAAACTCCCGTACAGAGTTGGTTCTTGTGAACCGTGGCTCTATAACTGCTGACAGGTACATTAGGGAGGTACATGAGCCACATGTAATACCTTTCGCCAGAAATATCTCCGGTAACTTTATTTGTATGTACGATAATGCCCGACCTCACATTGCTCGATCAGTGCAAAATTTCCTCAGACATGCTTGGAAGAGGTGTCCGTGCCCGAGACCCACAAAATTTGGCAGATTTAAGGGAAATGTTAAGGGAAGAGTGGAACAACATCCCAGAACAACATGTAAGAGCCCTGGTCGCTGGAATGGGCAGGAGAATGGAAGCAATTATCAGAGCTAGAGGTGGGAATACCAATTATTGACCGTTTTCCTCGAATTCTTCCTTTTTATTCAGTTTTGTTATTTCATTTCTTTTCAAAGATTTACTTTTTCATTTTGAGACTGTAGGACATTTTTATTTTTTGATTTGTTTTCCTATTAAAAATTTCTAGAAAAGAATTTTTTATTTTTTATTACCCTTATAATAAAGTGTAACTTCCAAAGAAAAAAGAATATTTTCAAAAATACCACTATACAGTTCAATTATTTCAAAATATTGAAGTGATCCTTTAATTTTGTCCGGCAGTGTAGTATATAGGTTGGCTTGGAATCTCATGCACTAAGTCTGGCGATACTTTGTAACATTCAGTAATTCATGTGGACATTTTGGTTTTCAACTATGAATGGGGAACAATTTTCTCCAGGTAGTCCTTTCCTGTGTAGTTGTCGACTATCGATTCCACTCCTGGATGGTCTCCTTTATTTATTTATTTAATCTTCTGCAATCCTCCCTCTAAGATTTTTCTAAAGATCTGCTGAATCTTCTTACATAACATCATATTTTGTCTTCTCTTTGCTCTGGAGGTTGGGAGGTATCCCTCCTACGCGGCTGCATGGGCTAGTCATTATTTGGGTTGATTAAACCTTTCCTTCAGTTGTGAGAGATTTTGTTTCTAGGTTGGGGATTCTTATTTAAGGATTCCCAAAATTATTTTACTGTAAATATAGGCTTTGATTTTTTCACCTTTTATGTTTTTTGGGTCGCTGAACACGAATCTGAAATTTTCGGGCAAAAATTTTGGTTTATTTCACACTTTTGGCCAAAATGTTGGCACATTTTCTGTTTTCTTTCTCAAAAACAAAGGGTTTATGGGCAAAACATACTATGTACACAATCCAAGTAATTAAAATTTCCTCCATTTTTCATATAAAAAGTTTTTTTTAGGGACCAACCGTTTTGCTGCTAGAGTGCGTCAAAAATGTAGGCTAGGCATATTAATTAGAATCTTCATAGGAAAGTTTTGATCCAGTTTTGATTTGTTCACCCTATATGTTTTTTGGGTCGCTGAACACGAATCTGAAATTTTCAGGCAAAAATTTTGCCCGGAACATAGTTTTTCACACTTTTTGCCAAAATGTTGGCACATTTTCTGTTGTTTTTTTACCCTATCTCGAAAATAAAGGGTTTTTGGACAAAACTTACTAGGAACACAATTAAAGTTAAAAAAATTTGCTACATTTTTTATTTTTAAAGTTTTATTGTAGGATTGGCCGTTTTGCCACTATAGTGCGTAAAAAAATTTGCAAAATTGTTGGACGGTGGAAAATCTAAGACAATTTATTTATAAATCCATGGCTTTTATAATATTAGAAAGTATACGAGTAAACTCTTATATGCTAATGTAAATTGTGTTTCTTGGTAAAGGTCTAATGTAATTTATACCACACTACTCCAAATATATTTTGTATCTCTTTTTAATTTGATAAATGTTATTTGAGCATTCGTTCACCGTTCGCACAATAACATGAAACAAAATTTAAAAACGCGTCATTTTGACGCATTTTGGTATTTACAGGAATTTCGATAATAAAAATATTATTGTGGTCCTAATATCCTTAATATTATAGAATACTATAAATTTATTATAATAACATCTCTAAACGGAGTGCCCTCACTTTGGGGGATACTTATAGGAAGGGATATAGAGGGGACAGAAGAAGGCGGCAAAGATCAAATGAAAAGGTAGATGTTGTGGGACACATTTTATCTCTTGGTATCCATAATTTTCAAATACTTCTTGTAGGTAAGCTGTTTATCCCTGTTAAGCTGTTATGGGCAAGTCCCAGGTGTCTTGTGCAAAAGTCCTTCAAGGCTATCGGAGGTAGGGTGCGGCACCCTTTGTAATGACGGTATTATTGTTAATTATTATGGTTTAATATTAATGTTAATTATTGACAATTAACATTGTACTAAGAATACCACTACATATATTCTTCAAAAATTACTTACTGATGGCTATTTTGTTGAAACACGGATCGTTCCCTAGAAAATCGTGGAATTTCCACCGTCCGACAATTTTGCCCACTTTTGATGCACTCTAGTGGCAAAACGGCCGATCCTACAATAAAACTTCAGAATAAAAAATGTAGCAAATTTTTTTAACTTTAATTGTGCTCCTAGTAAGTTTTGTCGAAAAACCCTTTGTTTTCGAGATAAAGTAAAAAAACAACAGAAAATGTGCCAACATTTTGGCAAAAAGTGTGAAAAAACTTTGTTCCGGGCAAAATTTTTGCCTGCAAACTTCAGATTCGTGTTTAGCAAACCAAAAAACATAAAGAGTGAAAAAATCAAAACTGGATCAAAACTTTCCCATGAAAATTCTAATATGACTAGCCTAATAGTCATAGTCACTGGGAACCTTTTGTAGCATTGAAACGACTCACTCACAATGGCAGTGGCTCTATTCAACATCCAAAATGGAGGGAGGCACTATGCTTACAAATTTGAGTGAATTTTTAACTTCTAAAATATAATCTATACTTCTGGATGATTTTTTAGAATTCTTTCCTAAATGAGGAATTTTTAATCAGGGGAGAAAGATCCTTGGAATTAAATGATTTAAAATAAGTATTTACGATAATTTTGTTGTTTTTTTTGGTTTCTCAGTGATACATAATCTTTTTCTTAATCTTGTTGTTTTCTCAATGATACACAACCTTTCTATTATAATATAAAAATGGTGTATTAATATTTGTATATAATTTTGTGTTACATTTGTATTCATAACTTGAAAGTTGTGTTTTTTACTTATTTAACTATCATAATGAAGTTGTATTTCATTCATTTTTCAGTATACCCTACTTGTAGTTTTGTTTTAATTTTTTGTTTATTTAAATTTTTTAAATTTTCTTTTTTTAAGGCCACTTGAAGATCACATTTCTAAATGGACTTTCGATTTGATAGCATATGATTCTGGTGGTTTAATGGTGGAGGACAATATTGAAGTCCGTGTTCAAGACCACAAAGGAAGAAGGGCTGTTAACCATGCTATTACAATGGATTTGTTAACTGTACCTCCTGGCATTAGCTTAGATTGGGAATTGGAACTCTTAGATGCAATTCGCAAAAAGTTAGATGATCAAGACACTTCCAATATAACAGTTCTAGATGTCAGCACTTCACAACCATATAGTTTCTCATGGACCAATGATTCTCTTCCTCGAAATGAGTGTCCATTAAGTGAAATTAATAACCTTTTTAAGGTATTACATTTGATTTAAATTTATTATTTGAATAGATCCTTAGCTAGATCTACTTAGTCTAAAAATTTATTTTTAGATCTTAACTAGTGATGATGGTCTGAAAAATTCTGAAGTATTCCCAGGACTTAGCATTGGCAACATCTCATATATTGGGAAAGGATTATGTGAGTCTAAGCCATCAGATGTGTCTTCAAAAAATAACTCTGCTCCAATTGCAAGAAATCCAGTTGATTATCTTAATGCAACTGTTGGACAACTTTTGGTTTTCACTGTACCTTCGGTAATATTATTATTAAACCTGAAATAGAAATAATAATAATGTTTTTATTATGTATCATAACAGTTATACCAGATTGTCTGTATGAATATAGATTCATTCGCAGGTGCTTTTACAATTTAACTCACTGAGGAGCAGCAGCATAATTGTTAATAAGTTCAAATAAGCAATAGCTCATTTTTATGTTTGAGAAAACAAACAAATTAAGTATACTAAAAAAAAACACATAGGGACATTGCACTGATTTAATTATTAAGATATTACGTGCGGGGCATGACAACTAATACTTTAGCAGACGATAACTATCATACTATGTATATCATAAAAATAACTCCCCAAAAGATAATGATCAGTTAACGTAAAAGGTATTAATGCTCTTTCAGCATGTAATGTGTTAATATTATTCCCTTTATCTTAATTTGAATCTTGTTGCTGGTATACATTTTTTAAATGCATGATTCATCTATTCCAACAAGTGAGGTTAGAAACAATAGCTCATTTGAAAACCAGATGGCTATCATAGATTTTTGCTAATTGTATAAGTTATATAAAAAAATCAATTGGATTTTCTTTCCTTGTCAAGCACTGTGAATGAACGTAATGAAAATATAGTTTGGCCTGTTGTTATGCCTCAGAGACATGTAATTAATCTAAGTAATCTTGACTAGCAGGCACTTAAATGTTTTAATATTGCATGATTAAAAGGATAGTTCTAAAAATAAAGATCGGTGCTGAAATTATAGCCCTCATTCAATATGGTAATGTAAGTTTTTTAAAGTCTTGGAGAATTAATTGGCTCCAGGTTTTGTACTGTGTATAGGTGATATCAAAGTTACAAAAATGATTTTTAAATTTACTAACAGATCCTTTTTCTTCAGAAATTTTCTGAAAAGCACAAGATCATATGGTTGGTATTATTGAATTAAGGTCTAAAGGGTATAGCCGGGTTAGGATTGTGTATCTGCCCCCATGGATTTTTTGACTCAAACTTGGGGGATCAATTTTGTGTCAAATAAAAATAATTAACCTAAATTTTTACCTTTTTAATTTTTTTTTTTTTTTTTAATTCATTTATTGAAATTTACAAACTGTATGTTCATACATCAAGTCAATAGGCTACAATGATAATACACATGAAAGAGAAACTGCCCATTGGCAGCACTCTAGTAGTGAATCTACACAAGAAGGTCTCGAGACCATCTTCTTTTCAGACACCTCGGCGGATTGTCAGGAATTGAAGTGGAAGCAAGGATTGAAACTAGTGGATTAGAGTGGGAGTGGAGTTTTTCATGGAAGGAGTGATACCTGGTACTGGCCAAATCAGCAACATATGGAACATTAAGGTCTTTGTGGATGATTTTGTTGGCGACAAAGTAAGGAGCGTTAAGGATTTTGCGAAGGATTTTGGATTGTAAGGATTGGGTACGGGAAGAGTTTGATGGTTTAGTAGAGCCCAAAGCTCAACTCCGTAAGTCCAGATAGGCCTTATGATTGTCATGTAAATTAGTCTTTTGTAGTAAAGAGAAAGTTTAGAGCGTCTGTCAAGTAAATGTTGAAGTAACCGAAATCGGCGAGCAGTCTCTTGTCTTGTATGCGGATTCCATGTAAGACATTTGTCAAGCAGGAGGCCTAAATAACGGATCTGTTCAACAGGGACAAGCGGAATATCATTAAAGGACACTGTAGGGCAGGATGTCATAGGTTTACGACGAAGGGTAAAGGTAATCTGGTGGGATTTATTGGAGTTGATTTTAATTCTCCAATTCTGACACCATACCTCAAGGTCTCTGATGTGGGATTGGAGGTTTTGAGAGGCAATACTAGGATCGTTATTAACTGATAGCACGCAAGTGTCATCGGCATAGGTAGAAAGGAATGTGTTAGGATGGGTTGGGATATCAGCTGTATAGACTGTGTAGAGAATGGGTCCTAGGATACTGCCTTGAGGAACACCAGCAGACTGAGTAAAAGTGGATGAATAGGAACTATTGTGGTTGATTTTAAAGGTTCTATCAGAGAGGTAGGACTGGAGGATGAGGAAGTATGTAGGATGGAGGAATTTACGGAGTTTGTACAGCAGTCCCGGGTGCCAGACTCGGTCAAAGGCCTGTTCCACGTTGAGAAAGACTCCCGTGCAGTACAATCCGCGCTCCAATGCAGAAGAGACTACATCCACCACGCGATGGCACTGCTGGATGGTGGAGTGGGATGCTCGGAACCCAAACTGGTGGTCTGGGATTATGTGATTAAATTCCAGGATTGGATAAAGACGTTTAAGGATGAGTCTTTCCAGGATTTTACCCATAATAGGTAAAAGAGAGATAGGACGGTAGGAAGAAGGAAGTTCTAGCGGTTTTTTGGGTTTAGGGATCATTTTAACGATAGATAATTTCCAGGAATCAGGAAAATAGGTAGTACGGAGTGTGGCATTATAAATATATGTGAGGAACAGGATGGCTTTTCTAGGAAGTTGTTTTAAGATATGGGCAGTGATTAGATCGTTTCCAGGAGCTTTTCGGGAAGTTAATCTATGGATTAAGTTTAAGATTTCTGACGGATGAAATGCTTTAGGAGGAAGGGTCAGCTGGAGTGGAACATCCAGTTCTGTTTCGATGCGTTCGAGGTGATGCTGGTTAAGGATATCAGGATGCGGATTGTAGGTTTTAAAAAGATGCTGAGCGAATGTTTGGGATTTCTCTTCATCGGTTCTAGTCCAGGATTGAGATTCATTAAGGAGAGGGTGATTAAAGTCTTTGAAGTTTAACAGTTTCTTAGTAGTAGTCCATAGTGATTTGTCGATAGTAGTAAGTTTTTCAGTCATACTCAATAAGTTTTGAATCTTGAAATTCTTGATTTCTATTTTTAGTTTGTTCGTCAGTTTGGTATAATATGTTTTGTCTCCTGGGTATCTAGTCCTATGCCACTTCGATCTTGCTTTACGTTTTTCTCTTAGCAAGATACGAATGTGCTGTGGCAGGTTTGTTTGTTGTGGGTTGTTGATGTTGGCGTTAGTGTTTGTAATGTTATCGAAAATACTGGTACGTATTGAGTCTGTAAGTTTATCTACGGCACTGTCAACGTCTGTTTTAGTTTTTAATGGAATAGTTAAGTCCAATCTGGTTTCCAAGTCTGTTCGAAAACCGTCCCAGTTCACTCGTCCAATGATCAGTTTAGGAGGGCTTGGGATAGGAATAAAGTTCGAATGCAAGGAAAGCAAAACTGGACTGTGGTCTGATGAGAGGTCGTTCAAGGATTTAACTATTGTTTGCGAGGAGGAAAGCTGTGAGGTGACAAATATATCAAGGATATCCGGACGTTTTTAGAGAGATGTAGGCCAGTAAGTAGGGTTCATGGGCGAGAGGATAGAATAACTATTGGAGTTTGAGACGGCAGAAAGGATATTACCACAGGTGTTGGACGTTCGTTTAGCGTTGTAGTCTCCTCCGGCAATAAAGCGCGGACCAAGGGATAGAAAAAAGGAATTAAGAAGGGTGTGGGAAATGGAATTTCCAGGACAGTATACAGCTGCGAGAGTTACATGGAAAGGACGAGCTGAAATGATTAGAGAGGTTGATTGTATAGTGTCAGTTGGAGTAGACGGAACAAGGGAATGGGGTATGGATTTATGAATAAGGATGCCAGAACCAGCATGGGCAGTGTTGTCAGGATGGTCTGTTCTGTAAGTAATGTAGTCTCGTATGTAAAAATGTGATCGTTGAGTGAAGTGAGTTTCAGTCAGTAGTGCTATGTCTATGTGATTGTCATGGAGGAATATGTCCAGTTCGTCACGGTGGTTATGCAGGCCGTTAGCGTTCCACAAGAGGATAGCTAGGGGCTTTACACTCATCATGAGACATTGAACGGGATTTCAGAAAGGATTCGAGTGAGAAGGGTGATAAGAGGTCTTATGGTTTCTTGAAGGTCTGAAAGGAAGGAATTCAGGATGGAGTATATGTCAGGTGAATTTGGATTAGTGAAGGGATTTGTATCAGTGGCATGAGGATTATGATTCGTTTGGGCATGAAGAATGTTTGTAGGCTGGGATCGTCGTGGGGTACGAGGAAGTACATTGGTTGATAATAGGGGAGGGGGATTTGGTTTTTGCTGGTCATTAGGACGGGTAAGGACTTGATGAGGTTGATCCGGTGGTAACTTGACCTGCAATGGTAGATGATTGGAGGGAGTTGGTTGAAGTGGAACTTTAGGTTGCGGTTTGGAGTTCTGGGGTTTGGATTGAGAGGCTGGAGGCGCCTGACGACGAATTTGTTGATTCTTTGGATGAACGGTGTCTTCGAGGGTTGAGGGGTTATAATCTTGTCTGCTGAGGTAGAAGGCTGGTGAGCGTTGTCTGCTTGACGTTGCTGATGCTCAGGAAAATTCCTCGAATCATTCGAAAGAATTTGCGTGATAATTGTCTGCTCTACGCTTCTTTGTTGCAAGTTATGAGTTCTCTGCTTTGTAAATCACACAACCTTTATAGCTTGCAGGGTGTGCCTTTGAGCACATTTAGCTGGCTCATTAGGCGATCTTGGGCAGGTGTCAGATGAGTGAGGACCGGCGCATTTGACGCACCTGGCCTGATGAAAACAGTAGGACTTGGTGTGGCCTAAGTTTTGACATTTCGTGCACTGCACTATAGTTGGTCTTTGTCTTGGTTGTTCAAATCGAATAACTGAATATAAAAGTCTTGTAACCTGAAATATGTCGGGGTTATTTTCTGCCGGCTCCAAATCTACAAAAAATAATGGTAGAGGGTATTTTTCGGAGGGGTGTAAGACGCATGAAACGTGTCTAACAGAGTGCCCTATCTCTTCTAGTCCTCGTTTAATTGCTTCAGTGGGGGTCGTTGAGTGGAGTCCTCTTAAGACCACCCTGTATGCTTTTTCCTGCCTCAACTGGTAACAGTGAAAGTCATAATTTTTGGAATTTAAATATTTTATAAGTTTTTTATAACTCTCTTTAGAGTTAGTGTTAATTTTGATATCGTCGAGCCTTGAGAAACATCTGAAGTTAAGCTGACCGATCAAGTCGGCGATTTCTTGACCGAAAGTCATGAAGTTGTTGATGTTACTAACAAATATAGGGGGTGGCTCTTGGTCAGTAAACCCTTGTGGCTCCGGGATCGCTTTAGAAATATTCGCTGCAACTGGAACGTTACTGGCTGATGTAGAAGGCGGTGTCTTAGAGGAGGATGGGGCGGCTGAGATAGCCGGACCCTTGAGTTCATTTTCGCTGGCTGCAGTGGTACTGCGAGTTTTAGGAGGTGAATTGTTTTGATTAATTGTCTGTTTAGTTTTGGCCGATTTTTTTTTTTGTTAGGTGAATCCCCAAGCCCGGGATTTGAGTTTCGTTGCCTTTTGTGTCGTGTCCGCTGTAAGTATTGCGAATCAGACTCGCTTATCTCAGAGAAGGGTGTTTCTTCAGCCGAGTCGTCACAAGATGTATTCATGTCAGGATCCATGAATAAAACATACGCCGTAAAGAGAAAAAAATAATTTTAAAAAATAAATTGAAAAAAAAAATGTATATACTTTTACAAATTAATAAAATTTACTACTCAAATTAAAAAGTACCTAAAAAACAAAAAAAAAGTATCTAAACTAATAAAACTATTTACAATATTATATACAAATAATATAAAAATTAAAAAACACATAATTAATTAATAACAACTAAGTAATAAAAAATGAAAAGTCTTCTAGAAGGAAAAAAAAAATTAATAATAATAAAATATAATAGTCTTTGAGAAATAAATCTAGAAAATATATACACAAGTCCTTCGTTACGATCTCGTAGCTGACAACAGTCTTGACCGAGACCTTATAAACACGATAAGGTGTACAGAAGGGATTTATCCCCTCCTCTTATCTAGTCCAGGCAGTCAACTGTCTATTACGTGCGTTATGAAAATAAGTGCGCTCACCTCTATATGTGCGATTTTTAATGGGTTCATTAGTTCAAAAACTCACGAATCACAAGTTTTGGTAGATGAAACATCAATAACAGCGAGATGGCAAAGTAAAAGTCACAGAGCGATACGTAAGTAGTACATTACTAGCGGCCATGACACTTTGACTTTTTAATTTAATCGGTTTTCGAGATTTTTTAAAAAATCTCTTTAGTAAATTTGAAATTAATTAATGATGATTGTTCCTCTGATTCTTATGGGTTGAAGGCATGAAAAAATGATATAATCATGATTCTTAAACAAAAAGCCAATTTTTGGCGGAAGAAAGAAAACCAAAATATGTATTTTTTTAACCATTTAGAAAAGTGTCAATTACCAATTTTTTTTTTTCCAGAAATGTCTTTTATACTCCTCTATACATAGGAACTTTTTTAAGTGGTGTAACTATATGAAAAAAAAAATAAAAACTTGTTTTTTTCTAAAATCTTGCATTGAACTTATATTTCTTACTAGCTGTTGCCCGCGACTTCTTCTGCTTAAATTTCTGTATTGTGATCGCTATTAAAAAGTTTTAAAAATAATATATTGGGTTGTCCGGAAAGTTCTTTGAGAAAATTGATCAACAGCTTAAAATTTTTTTATTTAATCTACAAAATAGTTACCACCGTTAGCGATTACCCTTTCCCAACAGCTTGGAAGATCCATTATCCAGTTTTTGCCCAAAATCCCCATCCTTATTCCTGAAGAACAATAAAAGGTCTGTTTTGACTTCATCTTCTGAAGAGTAAGATTTTCTTTGTAGAAAGTTTTCAAGGGAACGGAAAAGATGGAAATGCGAAGGAGCCATGTCAGAAGAGTACGGCGGGTGAGGTAAAACCTCCTATATCCTTAGTAACTTTTGCCGAGTCCTTAAAGACACATGGGGCCAAGCGTTGTCTTGGTGGAATAACACTCCTTTCCGATTTGCCAACTCTGGCCGTTTCTCTTCAATTGCTGCCTTCAATCGATCTAACTGGGCGCAGTAAAAAACCGTATTTATAGTTTGGTTTTGTGGAAGGAGCTCAAAATGTATGGGTCCCTTCCAATCCCACCAAATACTGAGCATCACCTTTCTTGGATGCAAGCCGGCCTTTGGTGTTGCGAGTGGCGTCGTTCCAGGCAACCCCCAAGATTTTTTTCGGCTGGTATTGATGTAGAGAATCCATTTTTGTCACCAGTAACAACTCGTTTCAAAAATGGATCCTCCACATTTTTTTTCAGCAGCAAATCACCACATGAAATCCTTTCACTGAGCTCATGGAGAACCAAAAACGTTATAACGACAGGCATTAAAAGACAGACGAAATTTGCAGGCTCTTAAGTCCGCAGCTATCTCACGGACAGTAATTCGTGAATTTGTTTGCGATGACTGTCATAATATCTTCGATGTCAAGAGTTGAACTCCGGTCAGCCCGGTTCTGGTCTTCTAAATTGAAATCTCCTGATCTAAACCACGACAACCACTTCTGAACTGTGCTATCACAAATTGAATTGCTGCTATAGACATCCTTCTTGACTTTGGGCTACATTTTTCCCTTTTTTGAAAAGAGCAACATAATATGCTGAAAATTAACTGAATCGTCACTCATGTTGGTTCGCAATTAACTACACTACTGAACCTTAATAAAGACAAATTCAGGGTGTATGCATAGTTAATTCCATGTGGATTAAAGGCATATAAATGAACATTAGCTTTGTTATTCATTTTAAGTAGAAAAAGTGAAAGGTAAATTTTATTTCAAAAATCTCAACGAACTTTTTAGACAACCCAATACTTAATTTTGTTTTTCAAGTTTTCAGTCTCTGTTTTTCCTGTCTGTCACAATCCCTTTTTGCAATTATCCATACTTATAAGGATATTGCAGGATGTGTCCAAATTCAACAATTACCCTTGATAAAAAATATATGATGGATCTGGTTAAATGAGTCAGAATTTCGTCTTTTTGGTCCTTTTTTGAATGGTCGCCATTTTGTAAATTAGTTGGCAGGCGTGTAATTTTTGCTTTACCATGATACGTGGGTGAATCAAATATAAACGAGACTTATTTTTTAATTTTTACTTTAAACACAAAGAAAAGTACACCTCATTTTTCTACATAGTCTCCTGATTTGGAAATATATTTTTCCCCAATTTTCCAATCCCGTGCTCATAGAATGAGAATGAAGTAGGTTGTGTCATCAGCCAATTGAGCACGTAGGCTTCAACCTCATCGTCACTGACGAATCTCTGACCTCCCAAAGCTTCCTTGAGTGGGCCAAACAGATGAAAGTCACATGGTGATAAATCTGGACTGTAGGGAGGGTGTTCCAGTGTCTCCCAGCCCAGTTGCTCCAATTTTTCTCTCCTCGGAGCCGCAGTATGCAGGCGAGCATTGTCCTGAAGAAGAATCACTTCTCTCATCGGTAGATCCCTTCTTTTGCGGCGATATGCAAGTCTGACTTCATTCAAAATGTCGCAGTATTATGCGGCATTGATAGTCCTGCGTTCATGCAAACAATCATGATGCAGTAAGCCACGTTGGTCAAAAAACACGGAAGCCGAAACCTTCCCAGCTGACTGCCGTGACTTGGCTTTCACTGGTCCAGGTTCCCCTTTCAGTCTCCACTCCATACTCGCTTGTTTTGATTCAGGGGTGTAATGGTGCACCCAAGTTTCATCACAGGTGATAATGTGAGTGAGAAATGAGGCTCAGCCTGAAATCTTGCAAGAAGACCTTCACAGACCTGCAAACGGTTCAGCTTCTGCTCAGCTGTGAGAAGTCGAGGAACCCACCTGGCACACACCTTAGGAAACCCTAGCTCCTCTGTGAGTATGGAAAAAGTGCTTCCATAGCTTGTCTTAACCTCACTTGCAATGGCACTGGTGGTTAGAAGTCTGTCACCTTCAATAAGCTGTCGAACACGGCTGATGTTGTCTGCTGTGATGCTGAAGCGGGGTCTGCAGTCATGGCTTTCATTCTGAACACGATCACGACCCTCCACAAACTGTTTATGCCATGCAAACACTCTGGCACGAGAAAGTGTCTCTTCCCCGAACTGTACAGTCAACCTTCTCAAGATTTCAGCCAGTTTTACACCTTCAGCAGCAAGAAATTTGATGATAATACATTGCTCAATCGAGAGGGATACATCCTGCTCAGACATTGTCACGACGGTAACTGGTGAGTTGAAGGGCATGCGCTCGCCTGCTTCCCCCACTCCTGGCATCCCTACCCAACCCCTCTAAACGCGGGAACGTTCCCGCACCTTCATTGGGCTTCCAGGACAAAAAGTCTCGTTTATATTTGATTCACCCACGTAGATTCTATGTATAAAACAGTAAAAATGTTGGTAAAATGGGTTGCACTTTTCATTGCTGGCTCACGGACTATCAGGATCATTGTTGGATGCACTAGTATTTTTTTGCCGAGTATCAAGAACATCAGTCAAGTAGTTTCAGAGAAAAGCCGCCAATGGCGGACAAACGGATATTTCTATTCGTTATTCGGAATCTCGAATTTCGAGGAGGGAAGGGATTTTTTTTTTTTTAGCTTTGTGGTTCATTTTTAGCAAAAAAAATTAATTGGTAAATTTTATTTAAAAAATCTCTACGAACTTTTCGGACAATCCAATATTTATTAATAGTTATGACATAAGATACTTAACAGGAAATTGAACTATTTTTAAATTAAAAGGTCAATAATTTGGAATTATTGGGATGCAAGGTTAATTTCCCCCCGTTTTTTTCCACATTTTCCACTGATTCTTTGCTTCTATTGGTCGCAGGGTGATGTTATATAGCCCATAGCCTTCCTCGATAAGTGGACTATCTAACACAAAAAGAATTTTTCTATTCAAACCAGTAGTTTCTGAGATTAGCGCATTCAAACAAACAAACTCTTCAGCTTTATAATATTAGTATAGATTATTATTGAAAAATGTGTAAACAATTATTTCTCATCAAAAACTCAGAATTACATTACTTAAAAAACATTTTCAATTATTTTACTACAAAATGATTGGATATAAGCTATGTTTTTCAAAACCCACGCCAGGCTAGCGCTCTATAACGCAGTCTATTTAGCCGCAATCAATCATTTTTTCTATGGTCTAACTTGTTTAGATATTCTCTATGGCTTTCTCTGAATAAATAATTTTCTACAAATTTTTCGATAATCTAAAAACTAAAAGTTTCTTAAAACGCAAGATTTAAGAGAAAAAATCTTCTCTACAGAGGAGCATAAAAGACATTTTCTGACAAAATTCGTTTGAGTGACACCTTTCAGAAAAGTGTAAAAAATATATATTTTAATTTTCATTTATATAATAAAAATCGGTTTTTCGTTTGATAATCACAACTATATAATTTTTTTAAGTCATTGATTCCTGGAAAGTGATTATCTAGCTCTTCATCTATATAGGTTAACAAAAAATTATAACTTATTATTATTATTTTTTATTTTATTTTTTTGTTGTATTTCAAAATCAATTAAAATGCTTTTTTGAAAGGTGTCACTCACCGAATTTCGTCAGAAAGTGTCGTTAATTCTCCTCTGTACTGAAGAATTTCTTGAAGTGGTGGAATAATATGAAACAAATTAAAAACTGATTTTTTCCCTCAAATCTTGCATTGTAAGAAACTTTTAGTATTTCGATTATCAAAAAATGTGCAGAAAAATTTTTTTTAACCCAAAATACATCCTCCCTAACTCTTGGGAGTTAACTTCGATTAAAATATGAAGTTTACTTACAGAGGATTTTCGGAAGAAGAAAATATGTTATTTGTAGTTTTATATCTATAGTTTATACCAAGTATAATGAATATTATGATGAGTGTTTGGTTTTGTTGTTTATAAGGCAAACTTAACTGTGTGAGAAAATTAAAAAAGCCAGATTTAGTTTCACAGAAACGCCAAAATTGAAAATTTACATCTATTAATCAATTAATTTTAGTCAATTAAGAATCCAATATGAAATGATATATATGCTAAAGAATAAAGATATCTGATAATTAAAAATCACTATGGAAAAAACAAAACAAATTGAGGATCAGATTATGTTATATTTATTACTTAAGTTAAATATGGAATAATCTCAATTAATTAAAGAATAATACAAGGGATTAAACAGAAATTTAAAGTAATTGCATGACAAATAAATTAGAAATACAAATTCAACATTGCGATCTTGCTTGTTCAACGCTTGTTTCCTTTAATTGTATTCAGTATATTTTAAATTTCCATTGAAATGAAAAAGTAACATAAAGTTTAAATCCATAGTATTAATTATTTTATGACTTGACTTCCTTTAATTTGTCTATTATTTACATAATCATTAACATTTCAGGTTAGTATCTTACCTTTAGACTAATATTTCATGATTAATGCTTTTGAAAATATTGTAATTAAATTATTGTGACATATAATTATAAAATGGTTTTCAGTAAAAATATTCCAAGTTTAAAAAAATTATTTATTTTCTGTAATAGTTAATAACTAATACACAATGTAAAAGTAAGGGTCCTGATTGGTTTATCTTTATTATTATTTGTTTTATAGGATTCATTTTTTGATCATCAAGATGGAAACGCAAGGAATTTAAATTTATCTCTTGAAATGAAAGATGGTAAACCAATTCCAGATAATAATTGGTTACAGTTTGATTCCAAAAATCAAGAATTTTATGGTATTCCTATGTCTCCAGATGTTGGGCAAAGAGAGTATTTATTGGTAAATACCCAAACATCTGTTTAATTATAATTATTATTGTGTTGTTCTTTTTGCTATAATATATATCATTTCAGATTTGTCAGGACAAAGGAGGACTTGTTGCTAGAGATGGTCTTGTAGTAATTGTTCAACCTGCTCCTCCAGTTATGTACAATGTAGAATTCAGCATGAAACTGGATTTGAATTACAAAAAATTTATAGAAAGTCCATCTTTGCAAAGATCATTTGTTGAAAAATTGGCACGTCTTTTCGGTGACCCAGATACCAGTGCAATAGTTTTGAGTGGTTTTTCACCAGGATCAACAATTATAACCTGGCATAATAAAACCCTGCCTACAAATATTTGTCCAGACAATAAAATAAAGCAGCTTAGACAGGTGAATTTTTTTTTATTATTCATAAAGAAATGTATTAATGCTCTAGGTATATGAAATAGAATTTTCTGCCTGTACATCATTAGTTGTTTTCACATATGCTGTTTTTGTTTTTTTCCTTGCAGGGGATCCTCTTGAACTATTAATATTCTGTATATACTTCTTCTTTGGAATAAATTCTATGCATAGATAAATTTTAGTCCTCACAAGCGGGGATGGTACTGATTTCCAATAGTCCAAGTTAGGTTTGCTGGAGTGATGTCCCTACATAATTGGCCACCATGACCTTTCAAATTCACTTTTTATTCTTTTTTGTTTCTTTATGTTTGTATATAAAATCTGAAGTAAATTTCAAATTTGTGCTAATATATGGCAAAAATGATTTATTCGGATATTTCGGACAGGCACCTGAAGCTGTCCTTGGCCCTCTCAAATGCCCTTTCCCAATCATTTCAGTCAGCAGTATGTCTGCTGGATACTCCTACTATCCTCAAGTCCTCAGCCACGGAGTCCTTCCCCCTTCCCTTCACTCTTCCACATGGTCTGACTCCATCCGAGGTCCTATAATATAATTTCCTTGCAGCTCTACCTTCATCTATTCTAATAATATGTCCCAGCCATTTTAATCTGTGAATTTGCACAAAATGAGAAACTTGGAGATCGTCGAAGAAGTCTTAGATCTCCTTGTTCTATAGTGATTCCTTAGTGATAGGTACCATTCTCTCTAACTGGCCCTATAATACGCCTCAACACTTTTCTTTCAAACCTGTCGATCTTTTGCGTAGGGTCCAGGTCGCACTGGTAAAAGTCAGTACAGGTCAGATGATTGTTTTGTATATAATCGTTTTAGTATTGTGAATTTCTTCTTCTTTGTCCGTCTGTATTTTCAAGTTAAAATCAATTAATTATTGACAATTATCTACCGATGATTTCAATCAATACTAATTAATTTCATGGTATCTTCAAACAATGACTTATTTTTTATTTAATTATTTGTTAATTATCTTTAAATAAATTCCCTAATGACAATCAGCCTTGCCTAGATGATATGAAAAACAATCAATATGCTTATAACCTATACATGTGTACATATTTCTTGTAATTGTTTTAGTTTTTTATATTTTTAATTATTTTGATTAATATATTTATTCTTTATCAATTGTAGATTATTCTGGGCGATGATGAACGTTTGACCAGCAATGTTGCACGTGTCATGGGAGAGGAATTTCCTGTACAAAGTGCTCGTCTAACACCAACTGGTCTTTGTCAAGGAGCGTTGATTGAAATTCCTGCAGGTGGTGTTGAAATTCTCACTAATAATGATGTTACTGCAGTTTCTCATAATGAACATTTTATAATTGGTCTTATTGTACCTGCTGTTGTTATAACCGTAATGTTGCTCTGTGCTGGAATAATTGCATGCATATTATATCGAAGAAGGAGGACAGGAAAAATGTCAGTTGGTGATGAAGATGAGCGTCAAACATTTCGTAGCAAAGGCATTCCTGTAATATTTCAAGATGAATTAGATGAACGACCTGAACCTACTAATAAAAGCCCAGTTATAATGAAAGAAGAAAAACCTCCTTTGCCACCTCCTGAGTATCAGAGAGGTCCACCGCTAGCTACAACTGCCCTTTTATCTGATACAGAGGATTCACCATATCAGCCTCCACCTCCTTTCACTGCCAGTAGAGATTCAGCTAGACCTAAACCAACTCCTACCTATCGTATGCCCCCTCCTTATGTTCCTCCTTAGTTTTAAGCCTTAACTCTCCCGATTTAGGGATCTATTTATTTTTCTAGAAATTATATTGCTTTATTTTTCAATTTTATTCAACGTTCATGAAATCTGTTGTTGGAGATTACTTTGGAATGTATGCTTGTATGTAAATGTACGTACATATTACTCTTTATTTATGTTTTTATGTGAGTGTGTGTGTATATTCGCACGCATTTTTAACTAGCATTCTCTTTTAAATTTTAACCAATTGATGTCTTTTTTTTTTTTAATGAAATAAGTAATTGCACATTTTATTTAATTCTTTTTATAAGTGAAAAGTGCAATACATTAGAAGATAAGACGAGTAATAATATAATTATGCGACCGATGTCCTAGAACGCATGTATGATATTGTAATTTTAAAGTTAGGTGTTAACAAAATACAAATTAATATATGTTGGTGTGTTCATTTAGCTTGAACTTCTTAAAGTCTGACCTTCACACTTAGGGTATTCAGTATTACAGGAAGTTCAAATTATATTTAATAATAAATAAAAATGTTTCTGCATGGTTATGTAGCTAATGTAATGAATGTTTATTGCTAGTGATTGTAGTACCCAATTTGAACCACAGTGTTTATTATTAACCATTTATAAAACTAAGATGAACTAGAAACTACCCTATTTGACTAATATAAATATATTTAACATATATGGGTGTAAAGTGGAACTTATTTACAAAAATATGTTATTGGCATGTTTGTAAATATGAAAACACACTTGATAATTTAAATGTATGTGTGTTTAATTTAAGTGTTTTTCAAGAGACTGATTTAAATACTTTTAATATTTCAAAAATTATATTCTATTTCATCAAGCATGATTTTTTTTTAATTTATTATTTTTTTAAATATGTTAATCTTGCTTTATTCATGTAAATACTAATAAGTAATTTAAATAAAATTTCTTATTTTATTTGTCTTTATTTTATTGCTGTTTATTTTCACAACTTAGTGCTACTTTGTCTTTATTAGAGTAGAGTACTGACATTAGACAAATGGCTTAGTAAAATCTTTAAATATATATATATATATATATATATATATATATATATATATATATATATATATATATATATATATATATATAAATATATATATAAATAAATATTTTTATGTGATTTTTATTTAGTCCAAAATATATTGTATACTGTGTCATTTTATTTTTAAATTATCCCTTTATCTTAATGATATCCATCATGATTATTTTTTAAAGCCAATTACATGTAATTCTGTCACAAACCTCAATATAAATTATGAATAAGGATATGTTTAAATCTAATTATAATTTATAAGAACCAACTTTTTGTTTATGCAATATCTCTATGATATGATGAATTAATATTATTTTGTCGTTTTCATTTTTGATGATACCTGAATCAGTGAAATATTGACAACTGTTTCGAATTAAAAAGGCTTTTAACAGGATGTCTAATAATAATTTGATCTCTTTTTATAAGTTTTTACTTTCATTATTTAAATAAAGTCAGTTTATATTTCTCCATTTTTGTGTTTTACCTAAAATATTTAGGATAGATTTATTTTATCTTTTTGATAATTTCTTCCCTTAAATTAATCTTTATGAATTTTAAATCTATAATTTAAATAATATATATTAGATGTAAATTCCTTCTATTATATATTAATATTTCAAGTAATGATTTTTTGGTTTTATGGCACATTATGAGGTTACAAAAATGGACTTTGATCTGGTGCTTTCACTAGTTACTTAAATACCTAACACTGTGATGTATAAGCAACTTAAAGCTAAAGTTCCAGAGCAGTTTATTACGTACTTAATTAGCTATGACACATTATAAGTTAAATTTCTCTCCCTCTCCATGGATGAGAGGAATTAAACTAATTAGTGTACCTTATAGGTTCCTGAAATGTTTAAATTGAATTTATATTTGCTCTTAAGTGATATCTAAATGCTGTTTGCCATTTTGTTGGTTATAATAACAAATGTTTATTAGATATCATTTCATCTCTGAAATTCTTTTAATTTTAATTTAGCTGGGATTTTAGTTCAAATTAGTAGTTAACCTGGTACTCCATTTGGTGATTTATTTATTTTTCCTTATACATAACTTATCAGGTCCCATTTTACAACCATTTTCAGAATTGCGTTTTTTTTTGTTTTTTTTTCTGTGACAAGAATGAGGTAGTTGTACATTTAGAAATTTTATGGCATACCATTTTAGTTTTATAAAATAAATAAAATTAAATATGGGATAGTTTTAATGAATAAATCAAAATAATAGATCTGTTGATAGGGATAGCTAATCCTGAAACATAATGTTAAAAAGAAAATGAATAAAATATCAAAAGTAAAAATATTAATTTTAAATATATAAAACTCTTTGTATGCACACCGACCTTGTGTGTGTCATATTAGTAATTTTTGTAAGCAATCAAATTCATTTTGTAACAAATTTAGACAAAATCCTACTTATTTATTGTTTTTTGGCCCCAATCAATGATATAGGTTCCTAATTCTTGTTAGGTGTGTTTAAATTTTCATTGTCATAATCACTAATTAGTTATTAAATAATTATACATCTATGTGTTATCCATCAAAATACTATTTGTTTGATTGAGTCATTATTTTTAATTTTTGTAATTGGCTTTGAAGAAAAAATTACTAACTGGTCATAGTTATGGTTGTCTAGTTTGTTATATATATATGATGAATTTATTTATTTTTATTTTCTTATTTAAATTTCTTGGCAAGTTACTTAGTTCTCTCTTAATAAAATAATTACTCAGTACTCGTTACATTTTGTTCTTATTTAAGCATACTCTATTGTTTTGCTACATTAGTAATTACACCAAGTATAATTAACTTATTGCCAAAGCTTGTCAATAATATCTTCAGTACATAATCCTAGTTTATTAATTATTTATTTAATCTATAAACTTTATTATATATGTGTGCAGCATCTTAAAACAAATTGATATTGTTTGTTGTTTCATTAATTAAAGGGAAAAAGTGTGAAACATGATAGGTTATGAAGTTTTTTTATTAATAGTTTTTAAACATTTTTTTGTTATATTTTTAATATTGTAAGTTAATATATCAGTAATAGATAGTTTTTATTAATGTATTTTCTAACATTAATTGATATAGTAAGAAACAAATTTATCTGTACTTTAGTGAAGTATAAGACTCATTAATAAAAAATATTATCAGTTGATAAACAAAAAAGAGATTATTTTAAAGTTAATCAGAAGCTAAAAAGAATATTCTCTGTGTGTGTACAATACTCCCATCTCTCATATTTATTTATATTTATGTATGGCGTATGTCTGTGTGTGTGTGGTATAGATTAGATAGATATATTTTATAGTCTTAGGGCCTGAGGCCCTTTCTTACAGACAAAATAATGAATTTTTTACATACATACAGAGAGAGAGAGAGAGAGGAAGAAACGTTTTTCTTTTATATTGTTTGAAGAAACCATTATTTTTTTTTTCAATGTAGTTCAACATTTCTAAATCTATATATATTTATTTCATTTTTTTCATTTTGTCTTAAACTATGACATGTATGGTATATGAAGCGATTATTTTCAAAACTGGATAAATACACTCATTCTATGAAATATTTTTATTTCATTTTCCACACATTCTGAATGCACTCAATATCAAAGGTATATTTACCAAGTGTCTCAAACCAATATATAAAGATGTTCCAAATCATTGATAAGGCACTATTGTTTTTGGTGTCCTCTATAAAAATTTTAAACATGGCTTGAGGCAGTTTTGAAACTATTCGCCTTGTATGCTGCAATAAATATCTTTCAAAAGATAGTTCATCATTTTAAAATGATTATAAAAATATTTTAACTAGATTTTAATGGATGTTTGTAACACTCTAATTAAATTGATTGTAACTAGTGCATTGAATCAGTTGTAAAAATGTTTTATATATATTTATATTTCCTAGATATTATCACTGATAGCCTACGTAGATTTATTAGCTGAAATTGTGTAAAACACCTTTATTGTATGCTATGTGCAAAATTGTTATCATTTTGACAGCATCCATTAAATGAAAACTATTACAAGAAATTTCTATTTCTATCAATATTTGTTTTAAAACAATTCACATTGATGTATCATTGGGAACAACTAAATTTCTTATTTAAATGTATATATAAGTATGGTCATTTGATTTAAATATGTATACAAGTATTGTGTGTTTAACAAATGTCAACATAGTATGGAGAAACAAAACAAAAAGAAATGCCTTGCACTTGTGTACTTATAGCATTCCATCTGTTATTTATGATAGTAAATAATATGGCACTATGTTTTACATTAGCATTTTTAACAATTGTTTTAATGCTTATTTACTTAGTTTTATTACCATTGTTTATACAAACACTATAAATTTTATCCAATAAAACTGCCTTCACTGCCAGTTACTTATGCCTTTTTCGGCAGTCTTAGAAATAATTATTATATAAGATAATCATAAGATATGTCAACATTATTTTATACTTTTTTACTATTCATACTAGAAGTATTACAATTCAGTAAATCATGCATCATATGTGTCAACTTCCTGCATACAACAATCATTGGGCTAAGTCACAACAACTGTTTTAAATGATCTTATAATTGTTATGTTGAGATTATTTTTTGTTAATTGCTAATAGTCCGAATAACTTAAACATTTTATGGAAAAACAATAAATTCTGCTAGAAATGGCATTCATATAATTTTTAATTTTTTTTTATTTATTTTTATATTTTTTTTTTATCATAATTCCAGAACTGTTTAGGGTACATGATAGGAAAGGGATTTTTAAGATTTAATAACATTTTAGAAAACATTTATAAATTAAAGTTAGAAATAACACTTGATTTTAGATGGTTTTGTTCTTTAGGAGATCACACAGAGATATAATAATAATACATTAATAGAACCATTAACACATAGATAAAATCATTAGTTTATGTTTTGACTAATCAGAAAGATCTCAAGTGGATACAGTCTTATTAATAGAAAATTTCTCACATGTTTGGTTCAAAACTGTCAGAATAGATAAAAACTGATGGTTAATTTTTGACTGATTCAAAAAACATCTGGATATAAATGAACTAATAAATTGTTCTTGTTTCCTTTATAATAATAATATATATATATATATATATTATATATATATATATATATATATATATATATATATATATATATATATATATATGTATATATGTATATATCGTCCTATTAGCCACAGTAGCATAAAACGATGTTAAATTGACAAACAACCAAAAAAAAAAAAAAAAATATATATATATATATATATATATATATAATATATATATTATTATATATATAAGGAAACAATCATAATACTTATATAAACAACTTTATTACAACTCTAAGTTATATGTCGTATCCTAGCAAACCAAGCCGCCATTTTGCTCTGTCCTGGCAATCTTCCTTACTTAGGCCCCTAGCTGACATAGCTTCATGCATCTCTTTTCCGGCTGAACCCCTTCCTCCTTCCATATGGTAGATGGCAAAGAACTCTTTTTGGCCATCATTAGTCCGGCATCCTCATAACATGTCCATAAAAGCTCTGCTTTCTTGTCTCAATGGAGTGAAGGATGTTTAGGGGTTCCTCGACCTTTTCCCTGATTACATAATTTGGGACCTGTTGTAATCTTGATACCCCACAGCTACGTCTCCAGAAATCCACTTCCATTGAGACCAATTTTCTTGCTGAGCCAGCTGGAATAGTGCATGTTTCTGAAGCATATAGCGTAGTCTATGAATGAATGGAAGGTCCTATTTTTCATACTGTGCTGGACATCCTTATTCCATAGAACCAAATTGAGTTTGTATGACTTTTCTCCCTCTGATGACCTTCTCATAGATGCCTTTTTTGCTGGTGATGTCCTTTGAAAAATACTTCCCTAAATACACTGCCGGACAAAATTAAATTATCACTTACAAAAATTTATATTATTATTACATAAGAGATAAAAATAGGAATTCCTTTGTCCCAGACTGGACTTTGTGTTGTATTTTATCAAGTTAATCCTCTACCTGTTTATGGAGAAAAGGGTCAGTTAATCCTCTTTAGTGGTGGATCAGTGATGGTGTGGGGGAGCATAAATTTAAACTCCCGTACTGAGTTGGTTCTTGTGAACCGTGGCTCTTTAACTGCTGACAGGTACATTAGGGAGGTACTTGAGCCACATGTAATACCTTTCATCAGAAATATCGCAGGTAACTTTATTTTTATGCACGATAATGCCCGACCTCACGTTGCTCAATCAGTGCAAAATTTTCTCAGACAAGAAGAAATTGACGTTATGGTTTGGCCACCCAGAAGATATGAACCCAATAGAGCATGTATGGGACATGCTTGGAAGACGTGTCCGCACCCGCCCGAGACCCACAAAATTTGGCAGATTTAAGGGAAATGTTAGTGGAAGAGTGGAACAACATGTAAGAGCCCTGGTCGCTGGAGTGAGCTGGAGAATGGAAGCAATTATCAGAGCTAGAGGTGGGAATACCAATTATTGATCGTTTTCCTCGAATATTTTACTTTTTATTCAGTTTTGTTATTTCATTTCATTTCAAAGATTTACTTTTTCATTTTGAGACTGTAGGACATTTTTATTTTTTTATTTGTTTTCCTATTAAAAATTTCTAGAAAAGAATTTTTTATTTTTTATTACCCTTATAATAAAGTGTGACTTCCAAAGAAAAAAGAATATTTTCAAAAATACCCTATACAGTTCAATAATTTCAAAATATTGAAGTGATCTTTTAATTTTGTCCGGCAGTGTATTTGAAGAGGGGTGAAATCCAACTTCTACCTTCCTCCCTGTGCAACTCTAACAGAGGTGGTACCGAGTTGTGGCGGTCTAACCATTGCAAAGTGCAGTAAATGGCATTTCAGGGGCTGATGGGGCTCTAGGCCGTAGCTAGGGGAAGGAGTCCCCAAAATCAAGTTCCCTAGCCCTCCAGGTTGGAGATTGGAGTTGGGTTTGCAGACCAATGTCGGAAAATAGTAAATTTAGCATTCAAACCTAATAAAACAGTCTCGGATCCTGTATATATTAATAGCATATTTTAAATAAAATATAATATGAACTTTAATTAATTCAGCAGTTAAAAGAAGTTTATGGATATAACAAATAAAAAAATCTGCTTGAACTTAAACTTATTATAAGTAAGAAAAAAATAACAAGCTAATTGACATTCCATCTGATAATCAAGCACCATTAATAATACTAATGGTTTCGTTATTTACTTTCCTTTGATACAAAAATAACACAGGTTTTGATTTTTATTGAAAATGCCTTTATTTCAAACAGTGATATGTTATATATATTATAATATATATACACACACATACGCACCCTTTTCCTTAAATGCAATAAGCCTTTGTTCGCCCATCAGAAAATATATTTGATTCCCTGAAAAAATTAACTCCAGAAAAACTCATTATTTCCAAAAGCCTGGCCCATGTTAGTAGGCTACAGGTAACGAATCGTATAGGGCAACACCTTAACTGGATATTGCAGCAATTTACAAACCAAATGTAGAATATATATACTCCTCTATTATCCATATAATATTTAAATTTGTTAGAACAATGGAATGCATATTAAACAAACATGTATACTTCAATTAATCAATCATAAGGATGTTTTCTTCATAAATAGAAGTGTCCTCAGAAAACTTCTTGTCTTAGTTAAAACCTCCATTCCTCCCACCTTATTTCCTGACATATTTCCATCTCCAGCCCTCTACCTGACATACCAAAAATCTGAATAGGGGATTCATTCAATATTCATTCTTTAACAAGACCTTACCATCACCATTAATAAATCTCCTTTCTTCCATCACCATTATACCTTCTTACTTCCATAATTTTTCTAATAGTCTCATTTCTAACTTCTTGCATCCTTATACTGCCAGGGGTCTTTCACCTTGTGATTTTCTGAGGAGAGACATTTCAGAGCTATTGAGTTTTATACTTTCTACCAGAATTTTTTTTTTTATTTACTTATTACACCCCTGTTCCTTTCCCTTTACCAATGAAATATCTTTCTTATAAAAAAATACCAATCATATTTTACTAACATAATGGTTAGAAAAAAACTTACTCAAGCAGATTTTTAAACAATCATTTTCCACATCATCATCCTTTTTCTTCTTTCCCTCTACTTTATTTTATGTTTTTGTCTATACCTTTTCAATTTGTTTCTTATTATTATTTTATGTGATAGATAATTTATTTCTATTAATGAAAAAAAAAACGAGTAAAACCTTTTTCTATAAAGAATGAATTAAATAATAGTTTCAATAATACTAAACTACATAAATTCTACATCATAACGTAAACTTTTGCCCTCTACTCAATTATTGAAAGCAAATGAACCAATAAATATAAAATGTTAAATATCTAAAGAAATTCTTAACTTTTTCAAACAAAAATTTCAAGGAAGCTGGTAAAAAAAAAAACAAGAAAAAAAACTTTTATTTAAATTTATTACTCAATAGAGTGATACAATACCAGTGAGAAACTGATTCATTTATCAAAAATGCAATATGAAATCATGTGTTGCACAGAACTAGATAAATTAAAGATTTTTAGTAATTCTTCTGACTAGAAATATACAGAATAATCTAGGATTAAAGGAAGCAATCAATTCCAAAACAAAGTAAATACATAACTACAGTAAAGGTAATAAGATAAAAAAAGTTCAAGAAAGGAAGTAAAATATCAAATGGAACGAATATTTAAAGGGTGAAATAGAAGTAAGTGAATTCAAGGACTCAATAACTATTAACATAATAGGAAATAAGGTTTCACTAAAAAAGCATTAGCAAAAGAACATCATTATTCATAAAGGCACAAATATAATAATCTGAAATAGTTTTCCTTAAAACTGAGAAACCCTGTTGGTGTACACATACACATTAAATGCTATTAACAACATTCCTTCAACTGACATGAAGTTACAAATAGAACAATTTTTTAAATTGTGTAAGTATACAAAAATTATACCATTCTATTTAGTTTGATTATGTTGTGTAAACTTTAAAATAAATATAAATAATTTTATCAATTTGACATTTTCAATCAAAGTTTAAAAATTAAGTTTGAACTTATGTATGCAGAACAAAATTAATATAAATTAAATAATAAATACATATACTAGTCACCCCAAGTCCCAAATTAAAATCCTGAACGATTGAAAACAAATAACATAAAATTTGTTGTTTTATGACTACTACTTAAGTCATGAAAATCACTTTGAACAAAAAAAGTTTTTATTACTATTTAGATTCTTAAATCAGTCTTTAACTTACAAATATTTAAATATAATGATCTCAAAAGGAAATACCACAACGTTGAATTTTAAATCCCATTTTAAGATCCACCAAGTAAAACATCCAATGGTTATTACTATTTTATTAAAATTAAAAACTTTCTTATAATCAATAAGAAGTTTAATTGATTATTAACTACCTACATCTAGATAATATATATAGTAACCATAATAATAAAATAATGACACAAATTAATCATAATTTTTTTTTGGTTCTAAACTATTAAACAACTATAATGAAAAAAATCAGGAAGTAGCATGAGGATGAGACAGTCTTCATAGGATAAAAATAAAATATACTATGCATAAAGTAAACTTAAAACCATCAAGGTGGTAATGCAAGCAATTTTCATTCAATACAGCAGCTCACATTCAGAATAATAATAATACTATTTTAAATAGAAATTATACATGACCTTTGTTATATGATGGACCTGAAAAGTTTTTTTTTTCTTTTTTATGAAATAATAGTAAGATCATCTGTGTGCATTAATTTTGTTAAATAAAAAACAAATGATTTAAAACTTGACTCAATAATTACAAATTCAGAATAATACTATTAATAAAAAATGTTTAACAAATAAATTAAAAATATAATGATTTTTTAAACAAAAACTGTCTAATTAAACTAAATAAGTATTAATTTTTGTATAGACCTTTAAATATCATAGAACATTTCAAAATAAATAATAAATAAACTTTTGACTTCAATAACAAAAAAAAACAACACCATTACATATAAAATCCATAAAGTAAAAGTTGAGATTAATTTCTACTGAACACTATGCAAATTTATTATACATATTTATCTTATTAAGATAAACTTACCAAACTGAAATGAATAAATCACAATTAAATAAGATGAGAAAAGTTATATGAATAAATGTTAAATAATTCTTAGTACTGATTGAAGATGGTATATAGTACTGATAACTTAAATTATGCAGTAAAGTAATAAAACAGTATTCATAAAAATATCTTTAAAATATATTATATTACTTCAAAAAGTAATTAGTTAAAATATCATACTTCACAAATTATTAATAAATAAAAATATGCACATTAAATATAAAAGGCCAAGTAATATAAATTGCAGAGATCAACAATGTGATATAAATCCATCACGAATAAAATGAAATAGCATTTTTTTTTAAATGAAAATAGGTCCATTATGACAGCTGTGCTGGTACTGGTAATGTAACACAGGCAGTATGGATTTTCACAGTAGTTGTGAAACAAATTAATCAGGGGTTAGTGGAAAAATTTAATAGTATATCATTAAGTACTATATAAAATCATGAGTAATCTTAATTATTGCAGTTTTATAATAATATTGTAATTTTGAGACAAGTTTATTAAAAGGAAAGGTACAAATTGAATGGTACACAATTAATTATTACACTAAAATATTAGATATTATCATTATTATGAAATAATTACTGGTATTCGCCTAAACTGTTTTTTGACAAATATATAATTCACACAGGATTATCAAAACATTACAGTAATCAGTTGAATATTTTAATTTCAAATTCAGAGATCAGTAAATCTCAATAAAAAGTAATACTAAAAATCATATGAAATAAAAATTAAAAAAATGTAAAATAGTTTATCAGCTACTGATAATTACATAAATATCTACTGTAACAAATAAATACTTGCATCCTCTGCCACACATATTACAAAATATTTTATCTTTGGTAACTCAAAGACAAACATACAAATCAAAATGCTTGGACAAAACATGAATTAATTATTTTTGCTGGGTTTAGATTTTCTTTGTTTTAGAACTGTTTCTTGATCACCTTCGGCTTCATCATGAGATTTTTCCTAGAAGAAAAAAATTGCATAAGAAGGATGATAACTAAGTCAATTAAGATGTAAAAACAAAAAGGTTTGTTCTATAAAAACATATTTTTCAGATTTCATTATAATCTTTGTTTGTTTATTCGTTTAATGTCACTTTATGCTACTATGGCTAATCGGACGATGCTACAGTGGGAGTCCTAAATTTTGCCTATCCAGGTTTTTGTAGGATAGGGATCTTTAACGAGTACCTGACCTAGCACAGGCTCGGGACCACCTTTTAACGTCCCCTCCGAAGGACGGCATAACTAAGGATTTTTAACTCCCATTAAAAAATCCTAGGGCCACCCGCAGGTTTGAACCCGCGACCTTTGGCATAGAAAGCTATGCCTAGCTGTTATGCTAGGAACTACGCTATGGGTGACCCCTCATTATAATCTTTTATACGCAAACAAACATACTACTTAACAGAAATATACAAAATTTCTGTTAAATTATACCAATGATTTTTATCCAATGATTATGACTAAAACATAAACAAGTACAGTGCAATATCATAAATATATATATATATATATATATATATATATATATATATATATATATATATATATATATATTTATTACAAACATATAATCTATACTTTTTTATATATATTAACCCTTGAGAAATATAAAAGAAAATATAGAAAAACCTCCTGACACTTTCAGGTTTCAGACCCATTTTTAAAGAAAAAAGTCATATTTTTTAACTGGATGTTGTATCAATTAGACTGATTTCAAAGCTAGTAATGACTAGCCGATAAAATTTTAGAAAACATTAGAGCACTAAAACTATCATTTATCTGAGCAGATCAATGATACTGAAGAGATTATTTTAAAAAAATAAATAAATAAAAATCCATCTTAGAAAAACAGTACAGATGCACATTATGCACAAGGAGACATACTATCTCTTTAATATGCATATAATATACCTGAAATAAAACTTTAAATCTCTCTAATTAATACTTTTCTTAGCTGCAACAGTTCAAGGAAAGACCATGCACACTTAGAATCCTTTCTTAGTAGGGAAAAAACATTCTTGAAGAAGCCATAGACACTGGCAATCTAGGCCAGCAGGCAATAACCATTTAAAAAATCAACCCTGGTGCTATTCTGAATTATTTAAATGATATGGAATAGACTGAAGGATGTAAAGAAAACAAAAAATATATTTAAAATAGATAAAAAAATAATAAGGAGTATCATGAAAATATCCAGTGAGGAAGAAAGAAAAAAGTGGAGGAGTCTATGACAATGAAGCTTCTAATAAATGCAGTGTCTCATTGTAATCACAACTAGGAGATTTAAAATCACATGCCATGGCAACAAATCCTTCTGACAAGAAGCACTGGGAAAATACTCTTATAAATCAAACATAAAAAAAAAAAAAAAAAATTAAATAACTGAATTCTTTCTTCATAAATGATTAAAATTTAATGACAAAAAATCCTCTTATATTCAACACCTCCAATTAAAAATCTAGGTAAGAGTCCATAAAAACATGAACAACCAAACAAGCAGGAATTCCACATACAAGTAAGTCTGTTATTCTATAATGATCAAAATTGTGAAAACATTATGTAATGAACAATTAAATTGAAATTAAATGAATATTTAAAATAAAAAATAAAACTAATTTAACATCATTTAAAAAAAAAAAAAATACCTTCTCAAGAGTTTCCTCTTTTTCCTTATCATCACCATCATTGGTATCGTTACTTTCAACTTCATTGGTATCACCTTCATAATCACTAATGATAACTGCCTCACGTGAGTCGTCATCATCACTAATGACAATAGGCTCATGAGCTTCGTCATCATCATTGTTAACACTTGGCTCAGATTTTTCAGGTTCATGAATTTCAAATGAAGGATTTTTTTCTTTAGAATGAGTTTCTACACTTTCTTGAATAACTGGAGTGGGCTGACTTGAAGAGCTAACAGTGCTCTGGGGTTTATCATCATCTTTTTTATGTTCAGCATCTGTGTCCTTTGTGAATATGAAATAAAAGTTATATAATATTTTTATTATGACAAATCTAAATATTAAGCCAATAAATTACTATTTAGTCTGCCCTGTGTCTATTTCTAAGTTATATTATTAGAAAATATATGTACATGTGATAGTAAATATAGATAATAATTCTACAAAACTAAATTATGAGAAGTTTTTTCAACTTTCCTCGGGTTGGGAAGTACATTAACATTAGGAAGTACCAACTAACGTATGAACTAATGTACCAACCAGACAGAGTAAATTCATGTTATTGACCAAACATTTGCTGTATTGGTACTTATGTATAATAAATTATTATATAATAATTTAAATTTTTTATATTTATTATAGTGATATTTACAACTGTATTAACAAAAAACTAAAAATCAAGTAAATGTGATCATTGAAATATGGGCATGATATAGGCGTGAGAAGAAACAACCTAGTGGTAGCACTTCAGAATTTATTTAAAACAGTATGTCTCGAGGGCATCGTCTTTTCAGCCACCTAGGAGGATGATCAGGAATCAGAGATAAAGGTTGTGGACAAGTGAGTTTTGGGTGAGCTGGTAATTTGGAGTGAAAGGAGATATATAAGTCTGCAAGTAATGGGATATTCAGGCCTTTATGGATCATTTTATAGGTGACAAAGTAAGGGGCATTTAGGATCTTTCAGAGGATTTTGGAATGCAAGGATTGGTAAGTAATATGTCTGTCAAGATGCAGTCCAAGATACTGGATCTGTTCAACTGAAGTAAGTGGAATATTGTCAAAGGAAATAGTAGGACAGGTAGTCATAGGTTTGCGGCAAAGGGTAAAGGTAATTTGGTGGGATTTAGCAGGATTGATTTTGACCCTATACTTTTGATACCATTCTATAGAAGCAATGTGAGACTGAAAGGTGTGGGAAGCAATAGTTAGGTCATTGGTTATGGATAACACACATGTGTCATCGGGGTAAGTAGTGAGAACAGTGCTAGGATGAATTGGAATATCAGCTGTATATATGGTATAGAGGATTGGGCCCAAGATGCTACCTTGGGGTACACTGGCAGACTGAGAAAATATGGATGAAAAGGAAAGGTTATGATTTACTTTAAAGGTTCTATCAATGAGCTAGGAAGGGATTAATAAGAAATATGTAGGAGAGAAGAAGTGATGAAGTTTGTAGAGCAGTCCTGGGTGCCAAACTCGGTCAAAAGCGTGTTCCAAATCGAGAAAGGCTTCAGTGCAATTCATCCCGTGCTCAAAGTGGAAGATATAACATCCACCACACAGTGACACTGTTGTATAGTGGAATGGGAAGAGAGAAGTCAAAACTGGTGGTCAGGAATAACGTGATTAATGTCAAGGATTGGGTATAGACATTTTAGGAGTTTTTCCAGCAATTTGCCCATGATGGGAGACTTTTTAGGTTTAGGAATCATTTTGATAATGGACAATTTCCAAGGATCGGGAAAATAGGCAGAAAGAAGAGTGGCATTATTTATATATAATAGGTGAGGAAGACTTGGGGAGCTGTTTCAGGATGCTATGGGATGTGTGAGATCGTGGCCAGAAACTTTTTTGAAAGGTAATCTTTGAATGATATTAATGATTTCTGATAGGTGAAAGGCCTTAGGAGGAAAGGACATTTGGAGAGGAACAGTTAGTTCTGCTTCAACATGTTCAATGTGGCTAGGATTAAGGATATCAGGATGCAGATTAAATGTGTAGATAAAAGTGTTTTCCAAGGATTTGGAATTTGACTTCATTGGATCTAGTCCAGGTCTGGGATTTAGTGAGAAATGGATGATTAAAGATATTAAATTTTAGCAGTTTTGAAGTTGTTAGCCATAAGGATTTGTCTGACATGGTCAAGTTTTCTGTAAACTTCTGAAAGTTTTGTATTTTTAATATTCTTATTTCTGTTTTTAGTTTGTTTGTCAGGTGATTGTAATGTTTTTTGTCTGATGGATATCTTGTGCTATGCCATTTTTTTCTTGCTCTACCTTTGCACGTTAGTAGGAGTCGAATAAGATTTGGTAAGTTTGTTTCATGAAAATGTCCAATTTTGTGAAGTGATGTGTTTGTATATATGATAGTTTCTATTGCCTTTGTAACTTTGCCTTTGTAACTTCTTCTATGGTGGTATCTATGTCATATTTCGTTTCTAACAGAGTTTTTTAGTCGAGTTTGATCTATAAATCATTAAGAAAAATGTCCCAGTCAATGCATCCATTAATCAGGGAAGGAAGAAAGGGTTTAAGAACAGGTTGCAAATGCATGAGAAGTAGAACCGGGCTATGATCTGAGGAGAGGTCATCTAGTGATTTGATTATAGTTAGGGCAGAGGAAATTTGGGAACTAATGAAGATCTTGAGGACATCTGGACGTTTTTTAAGGAAAGTAGGCTGTAGTCTAGAGGAGGATGCGAGGAGGAAGGAGAGGAGAAGGAAGAGGAGGAACATTGGAATCAGTCCTGGAGCAATATAAAGTAGATGCAGTGGCGCTTCAAGAAATCCGATGGGGTGAAACTGAAATGGTATCTCTTGAAAAGTATCTATTAATAAACAGTGGATCTAAGGAGAATAGGAAGGGGACCGGGTTTATGATAAAGAAAAGTATCTGACATTCACTGCTAGAATATAACTGTGTCAATGATAGGATTTGCGGTATCAGATTGAATGGCAGATTTTGTAATGTATCTTGGTAAGCACACATGCGAAGATGCAGAAGAAATTGACAAGGAAGCTTTCTATACAAGACTGGCTAAGCTATATGATGAGATGCCCCGGTACGACACCAAAATTATACTTGGTGATTTCAATACTCAGATAGGCAAGGAGGAAATATATAGAAACCACAACCAGGCAACATAGCAGGCATGACACTACAAATGACAATGGCTTCCGAACTGATGAGTTCGCTGCCTCAAAAGATATGAGAGTCACGACCACTATGTTTCCCCCACAAAAATATTCATAAAGAAATGTGGGTAAGCCCAGGTGATAGAACCAGAAGACAGCTTGACCACATACTGGTTGACACACGGCACTGCTCTCACAAAATGGATGCAAGAAGCTATAGAGGAGTGGACTGCAGCTCAGACTACTTCCTGGTCCTGACGAAATACAACCAATCTCTGGCATGGAGAAAGAGGTCATCAGAAGAAAAAACATGTAGGTTTGAGAATGAAGGGATGATGGAAGAAGCTACTAGGCAGAAATACCAAGAGAGACTCCACCAACGGTGTCAAGAGTGGACTGTGGAGGACCTAGGTGTGGAGGAAGATGGAGAAGACTGGGAGAAGCAATCAGGTTGATGGCACACAAAGTTTTAGGGGAAAAAAGGCGAGAAAGAGGAACCCATGCTTTGATAGCAATTGTGAGAGAGCCATAAAAGAAAGGAATGAGGCTCGAATGAAGATGCTCCAAAGTAAAACTCACAGTACATATGATGCGTATACAGAAAGAAGAAGAAATGCCAAAAGAATAATGCGAGATAAGAAAAGAGCACATGAGGCAAAAAAACTTTACAAGATGCAAGAGCATTTTCAGGCACGAGAAAGCTGAAAGTTCTGTAAAGGGGCCAAATGGCTAAAACAAGGCTTTACTCAACAGACTAAAGCGTGTCTGGGTCAATGTGGAAAACTGCTTACCAGGACTAATGAAATCAAAGATAGGTGTTTTTACTACTTTATGGAAATTCTAAATCCCGAGACAAGCAATATGTACTTCCACCAAGATTACCAGTCCAGCAATGATGAGAATGTTGATTAGGAGGTACCGACTGACAAATATGAAATTGTGGACATAATTTTGTCTCTGAAAAGAAAAATAATAAGGGTCCAGGGCCTGATGAAATACCCTCAGAATTAATAAAATACGCAGGGGAAGAAACTTAGGAGCGAATATTCAGGTTGATATGGGACATATGGATGGAAGAGAAAATGCCAGCTGACTGGGGAGAAGCTATTATAGTCCCTATATATAAGAAAGGGAATAAACTTAAATGCCAAAATTACTGAGACATAGCGCTCCTGCCAATAGTCTACAAGACCTTGTCGGTAGCGATTTGTAGGAGGATGATGGAGAGAAGTGAACAACTTCTAGGTGAGTACCAGAGCGGTTTCCATCCAGAATGGTCAACAACAGACCATCTATTTTTGATTAGGCAAATGCTCAAAAAATCGTACGAGTACAATGTTGAATTACACCACCTCTTTATTGACTTCCGACAGGCTTATGAGAGTGTAGACAGAGGAAAATTATTTAAGGCATTACAGTCACTAGGAATACCCAGCAAGTTAGTAAGACTGACTAAGATGACCCTGAAATGGACGAGTTGTAAGCTGAAAACTAGAGTGGATATCTCAAATAGCTTTTGGGTTAATAGTGGCTTAAGACAAGGCGACCATTATTACCAGTACTGTTCAACCTTGCCCTAGAAGTTGCCATCAGAAAAATAAGAACAAACCCAGGAGGCACCATTTACAACAGGCTCACACAGCATATGGCTTATGCTGATGATGTAGTCATAGTAGTTTCTATGCCCTACAAAAACCTCTGATACAAAAGCCTTGCCAGGAAAGCAAAGCTCTTGTTATACAAAACAATAATTAGGCCGGTTGTAATGTATAGCAGTGAAACGTGGACCCTAACTAAAGAAAACAGAAGAGTTCTACTGGTTTGGGAGAGGAGTATATTGAGAAGGATTTTTGGAGCCGTAAAAGAAGAACACAGATGGAAAATCAGAAGCAACGCCGAACTTATCAGAATTGTATGTAGAGCCTGATATCCTCTGTGCTATTAGGAAGAGTAGGCTGAGATGATTAGGGCATCTGGAAAGGATGGAGCCCTGTAGACTGCCTAAAATGATGTTAAATGGTGCACCAGGAGGGAAGAGGAAAAGAGGCAGACCCAGGCAACGGTGGATTGAGGACTTGTAAGAGGATTTGAGAAGGATAGGAGTTGGAAATAGGAGGAGTCTTGCTGGAGATCACGAGGCATGGGGAAGAACAGTGGCAGAGATCCAGGTCCTACAAGGACTGTAGCACCCAACAGTAAGTGAGTGAGTAGTTAACAAGTAATATAATAAAGGCTAATTTTAAATTACAGTATAGTAACGATAGTTGCATTCCATAGTAATGAGTTGTATTTATTACAGAAATAATATGAACCATTAATGCATAAATCAGTAGCTTTGAGAGAATAACTTTCTCAAACGAAAATGTTTTCAATTAAGTGATTAACTTTTAAATAAGTATATTAAAAATAAATAAATAAATATATATATATATATATATATATATATATATATATATATATTATTTAATTATTTAAATTAAAAAAAATATTTAAATTTTTTAAAAAATCAATTTTGCTAGCGTGTATTAAGGATCTAACATTTGATAATGAATAATCATACTGAAAACCTGTAAAAGATAATTAAATAATAAACAGAAATAAAGAGAAGACAAACTAACATCTAAAAATAAAAGCTTAACTTACATAATGTTCCATATGCACATAGTTATATTATTGTTGTTCATTTTACTTTAAACTAATTACATTAAAAAAAATAAAATAAGGGGTTTTAATGCAACCAAATATATTTTAATTTCCAATTTATATTGCATTAGGAATCATTAAAATAAAATAAAAGGATTCTACTAAAAGTATAAAGGAAAATAAAAGGAATTACCTTGGTAGTCCAAAAGCAGCAAACAACTATTAAAGTTACTGGTATAAGCAGAATAACTACATATAAGGCCCATAGCCATGGATACTGGTTTGTGAAAGCAATGAACTGATTAAGTAATGTATCCTATAATACCAAATAGAATTATAAATACAAATTTGATAAACATTTTGACATTAAACTAAATATGGCATAAATAAGGATTTTCCTCAAAGCTATATAGAATATTCATACAAACAAAAACAATACATTACCTTAAATTTAATATTTCACTAGTGAAATGTGTAAAAACTTGTTTTATAAATTCAAGAAATGAAACTTTTGAGCAAAATTAAAGTGTTTTGTAGAGCTGCTGCTAAATTATTTATTTATTTTAACATAGTAAATCCGGTAATATGTTTTTGAGAATCATCACCAGCTGACTGTCAAGCCTCACATTCCTGGGTGGTGGCTGTGAATGAATCCCCTTTTTATATGATTGGAGTGAAGACCTTATCATATAATATATCATCTTGAATCACAGTGTAAAATCCTACGAAACTAAATTGCATGGCCAAAGGCCTACATGGCAGGTCACACAAAGGAAAATAAAATAAATCAATAAGCATGGATCTTCTCAAAAAACTTGCAAAAAGGGTTTAAGATTAAAATATTATAATTTAAAGAAAGCAACAAGCAACGACCGCAGAATATGAGCTGAGACCTTTAATTCCATTTGAAAATTTGACTGGTGACCAGTATAGATCTAAATTACAAAGTAAATTAAACAATGAGCCCTTAAACAAAAATACAGGCATTGATGAACACCTTATGGTTTTACACCTCTAAAACAAACCAACTAATTTCTAGCAAAAAAAAAATAATAATAATAATTCAAGCCAAATAATCCATTTGAATCAAAGATCAACTTTTTAATGATGTAAAAAAATACTGACTTGCTTCAAATAAACTGGTTGTTTTTTTCCAAATCAATCTCCGATCTGTTTGTTAGGCAGAACTGATAAAGTAAAATTTCATAGATAAAAGTGATACATATATATATTATATAATTTATTGTTTTAGGCACTTCTACAACATCCAAAAATGGAACAATAAGCTCATCACAAAAAAGAAAAAGAGGTGAGTACACTCAGAATAATATACCCACTCAAAGTAGTTATTGTCTTTTCCGACCAAGGTGATGTTTCTGAAACATTAGAATCTATAGTGAAACCTGCTAAAATGAGAATTCCACCTGATTGTAGTTGGGAAAACTTTTAAAAAACACAAAGAAAAAAAAAAAATATATATATATATATATATATATTATATATATATATATATATATATATATATACACAGGTACCAAAGAAATATTTTATGGGTATAAAAAAAATTATTTTACCAACCTTATAGATGAGTTAAAACTATGGAATGTGATCTAAGCCCCAGATTTTCAAACAGAAGGCATATTAGGATATTTAAGAAGTCAAGATTTGCAGATCTTCAAAATGTTTCAAATTATTAAAAAATGTGATGGAATAGAACAGAAACTACCTCTATTGGTAATGATTTTAGAAAATGAAGAACAACTGAACAAATTTGAATATATTAAATACTGTAACAATGTAGTAATACAATTTATACATAGAGTAATACATGGGAAAATATATAAGTAAAAAAATGTTATACCAATATTATTTGTGCTAATAATTCAATCACATGGCTTGTAACTGATAAAATAAATTAAAATACCTCAAATGTGGCAATGAACATTTATCAAGATAATGCACAAACATAACTCATGGATTTATACTCAAGTGTTGCAACTGTCAAAAACAACACTTTTCAAATTATGGAAAATGTCCTAAATTGATAAGAAATCAAGAACTATGTTTGAGTAAACACCGACTGAATATGTAGATAGATATCACTCTGTTAGAGACAAATCTGTCACACCCATGGTTATCAGTAGTATATATTCACAGTAATACTGAATACATAGGCATATTCTAAAAATATAAGAGGAACAAAAACAACAGAAATAGAAGCAAGTACATCCTGGATATTGAGAATAGGTTAGTTCCAACACTAGCAATAAGTAGCTTCTTCTTTAGACATGATTAACTGTAATACAATTTTTTACATTCTTATTGAATGATTCAGCACAGGTTATAAATTTAAATACATAAACATTTATCAAATCCATGGTCAAATGAAAAATATTAACTGGTATCGCAGGTAATCACAAATTATGTTAAGTTGCCATGTTTTACAACAACCAGCAAAGATAACCAAATTATGTATTCTAACTATAAAAGCTTGAGACAATACTTTCTACAGTGACTAACAATGACTACTTGACTGTAAATGCACTATATCTGTATACCTCCTTAACTCTTCGCCAGAGGTACCAGACATATATTGCAATTGGAATAGAACAATACACAAAATATAATGACCACCATCCTGGTTTATGGTTTAATGACACCATCATTTTGCCCCACATAGATTCCTACCAAATTAAACATAAAATAATAGTTTTCTGTAAATAATTAAAATTAAGATATGCATTAAAACAAAAAATAAAAAATTTACATGAAGTATGAGTAACTAGCTATAGAAGCCATAATACTGACCTATTTTCTTAGCCTAGAAGAACTGTGCTATTTAATAATTACTCCCAGGAAACAATTAGAAGTAAATAAACTGTTTTAATATTAAAAATGTATTATAAACTCAATATGGAAATAAATAGTATGCTGTTATAGAATAACTATGAACTGTAAGAGGAAAGAATTTCTAACAGCTTACCTCTTCTGGAAATAGTATTTTCTAAACTGTATGACAGAAGATTAATGTTAATAATAACCATTAAATTAAAAAATTATGACTTACGGCACTCTTTTCTATATTTAAAATTTTTCTATCATAGGTGAGGGTAGCAAATTTCTTAGCAATAGCGTCATCATCAGTGATTAGCACATTATCAAACATGATTTTTGCTGATATTGACCATAATTCAAATCCAAGAGCATCCTTTAACAAAATATCAATTAATAGATAAACAAGTATGTATGTGTATATATATATATATATTATATATATATATATATATATATATATAAAATATATATATATATTATATATATATATAAAGTAGTATGTATGTGTATAGTTATATATAAAGTTCTTAATACAAAATATATTCCAAAATCAGACGTAGACAGAAAATTAAATACACTGCATTGGATGATGTGGAATCAAAGATAATTAAAATTATTCTTTTTTTATTCTCCTTAACCAACTTCTTAAAAATAAAATGATAATAATCGATGGCTACTCTTTTTTCTCTTAACCTGAATACATTTTTTCCCCAAAAAATTCATATGGTTTAAAAGCTACATAGAAAAGAAAACAAATTAATAAACAGATTAAAATATTTAGAAAATGAATAACTGGTGTTTGGAAATTATTAAGATCACACAAATAAATCTATTGAAGGTATGTACTTTTGTGGCCAGTCACAAAAATGACTTTTTATCATCATAAAGTTCTTACAATCTTTTAGCCACTTAAACAATTTTCAAGTATCTGTAAAAATATATTATTAACCTATATTCCTAATGTTAATAATGAAAGTAATTTTTTTCAAACACTGTCTACATACATATTAATTTGAAAATTAAGTACATTCTTGGAAGTTAAAACTATAACCACTCCTTTTATCTTTGTATCTTACTTAATTGTTTATCTTTACTTGTTTTTTTCACTACAATCTTTGTATACGCCTATGGTGGGGAGTGTTAAGTTGGGTCCACACTATGCTGGGGTAGGACGGGAGGGCTGACCCAGACGAGCTAAACTTGGCAGGCCATATGTCCCTTTGTTCTTTTTAAATTATTAAACCGATTGTGATGTCAGCAATTACTAAGGATGGTACTTGCTAAAGTAAGTAAAGAAAAGGCACAAAATGAATAATACAATAAATTATTGGTAATTATTACGGAAGTTAGGAGCTTCTGCTGTATTATAGGAAGTATAGTACCTTTTGAAAGAAACTGAAAGAAGGTTATCCGTTTACAAAGGATATGATACGTTTTGAAAAGAAATGTTTTAGTACGTTTTGGAATGAAATTAAATGTGGATTGAGTACCTTTTGGGGAACTGCAATTTTCAAATACGTTTTTAAAGGATTTGAATGTTGTTTAGATACAATTGGATCATGGATTTAGATAAAACTAAACCATAAGAAAACAAATATGTTAAAAGATCAAATTCTTTAAAAATTTCCATTAGTACCAATTGGAAATTGTCGGAGTGGACCAAATTGATATGGGGAAAAACAGTGTTTTTTTTTTAGAAAAACTTATTGAAAGTGTTCCAAATAAAATTCAAGCCATAGTTATAGCTCAAGGAGGCAATACTAAGTATTAAATTGCTGATATATATATATATATATATATATATATATATATATATATACACACAACTATTAATATATTATATTTTTTTTTTTTTTTTTTTTTTTTTTTTTTTTTTTTTTTTTTTTTTTTTTTAATACAGTCATAAAACTGTGGCATTCAGTTTCTCTTGCAATATTTTATGAAGATCATACATAAGAATATCCTGAAGAGTTATCCTATTAGTTATTTATAACAGTTCTTATGAGACAAGCTTCAGATTTAAAAAATGAACTATTAAAGCTAGTTGTGTCAGTCTTCAGCAATTTTAGAAGTAACTCAGTTAATCATGTCATGTGCTGAATATCAATATGAATGCCATGTGTGTTTTCTTGACCAATGAGTGTAATTAGTCTCTCCCAGAAAAGGTATATTAATAATCTACACAAGATAAGATCCTAACCAAAATGTTTTGTAAGGAGTCAGCACTTCAGAGTGGCAATATACTTAGAGCTGTAATGATAATAATAATTAATACCAATGAACACAAATTTAAACTGAAAAAAAAATGATAAGAATATAAAATACATTTATGACAGAGAAACAGCAATCATTATTAAGTTTAATCTTGTTTTTATGTAGTGTATTCAGAAATTTTGTTTCTTATATACATCATATACCTCATATATTTCCATAAAATTCAAAAGAAATCCCTTTTATAGTTATGTCACTGACATAATAACTATTTTTACAGCTAACTATATATTTATTTTAACATATATAGTTAAGATTTATGATGCTTATCAGTTTCCTTTAATGTTGTCCAATTTAAAACCTTCAGAATCATATATTATGATACAAAACTATAAATACTGAAATAAAATTTAAAAAATATTCTGTTAATAAACTTACAATTGAAGACATTTGGAAGGGGTTTTTATCTTCAAAATAATCTGGATTTGGAATTTTTCTAGGAGTCCAAATACCTTTATAATTTGGGTTGTCAATAAGGGGAGGAACCCATTTACCCTTGTATTCAGGGTTGTTGATAAGGGGAGGTGACCAAGGCCCACAACCTGAAACCTCTTCACATGCAGGATTAGGCACTAATGGTGCTTCCCATTCACCATCCATTTCATTATCCCTAAAAATGAACAAATAAATTAAATTTTATAAATCAACAAAAAAATAAAAATAAATAAATAATTAACATGCTTATTTATACATATTATGGTTTTATTTAGCTATCTTTTGAACATTCCATTTGGGTTAGAAAGACAAGATTTTATTTTAGTACACAGAAATGTTAACTGATTTAATTAACAAAAATGTCTTATGGAACGCATACAAGGACCAAATGTTTTTTTGTAAAATGTATACAAGTACAATCTATTACAAAATTAAACAGAACTAGACTTTTTTAGGGCAGCAGGTAGCAGGTAGCAGGTAGATATATTTTCACAATCCCAGTGAAGAACTGATCTACTTCAGGGAACTAGCAACCCTGCCAGCGCAAGCCCTTGATTTCTGCTACCTCCTCTGATCAAGGGGAAAGTAAAAAAAAAAGTTATACCAATGTTATTTGTGCTAATAATTCAATCACATGGCTCATAACTGATAAAATAAATCAAAATACCTCATGTGTGGCAATAAACATTTATCAAGAGAATGCACAAACATAACTCATGGATTTATACTCAAGTGTTGCAACTGCCAAAAACAACACTTTTCAAATTATGGAAAATGTCCTAAATTGATAAGAAATCAAGAACTATTTTGAGTAAACACCGACTGAATATGTAGATATCACTCTGTTATAGACATATATGTCACACCCATGGTTATCAGTAGTATATATTCACAGTAATACTGAATAAATAGGCATATTTTAAAAATATAAGAGGAACAAAAATAGAAGCATGAACATCCTGGATATTGAGAATAGGTTAGTTCCAACACTAGCAATAAGTAGTTCTTCTTAAGTCATGATTAACTATAATACAATTTTTTATATTCTTATTGAATGGTTCAGCAGGCAGCAGGTAGCAGGTAGCAGGTAGATATATTTTTACAATCCCAGTGAAGAACTGATCTACTTCAGGGAACTAGCAACCTGCCCGCGCGAGCCCTTGATTTCTGCTACCTCCTCTGATTAAGTGGAAATATATGTTCCATGTCCCTAACCTTATTCTTATCCTACATCCTTAATCTTTCCTTCATACATCCTTTTATATATATATATATATATATATATATATATATATATATTATATATATATATATATATATAGATAGATATATAGCATAATATATACATATATATATATATATAGATAATATATATATAGCATATATATAGCATATATATATATAGATAGATAGATATATAGCATATATCATAGCATATATATATATATATATATATATATATATATATATATATATATATAATAATAATATATGATATATATAGATATAGATAATATATAGATATATATAGATAGATAATAATATATATATAATATATATATATATATATATATATATATATTATATATATATATGCATGTATATATATATACATATAGATATATAGCAACAATAAAGGCCTCAGAACCGGACTGTCAACAAGGAAACGACCTGGAACTGATTTGGACATCAGATTTGGAAACTGGAATAAAACTCTGATGGGAAAAGATGTCGAACTTGTGGAATAAAGGAAAAAGTACAAAGTGGACATTCTGGGTATCATTGAAGTGAAAAAGAAAGGAAATGGAGAATATAGGACTTTAAGATGACTATGCTTTGATTTATTCGAAGTCCCTAAAGGAAATTTTGTGAAGGAAGGAGTGGATATTGTCATGAATCCCGCTGTGTCCATGAAACTGGAAGATTGGAAACCAGTATCTTCCAGCATCATAGTGGCTAATCTCCAATTGAGTGAAGGGAAAACATCCCTCATCCAAGTATATGCACCCACTGAAGACATTGCAATATTAGAAAAGGAGATGTACTACGCCGATCTGCAAAGAACTCTAAATAAATGCAGAGATAAAGGAAGGTATGGAATCGTGAGTGGTGATTTCAACGCTAGGACCGGATGTGATAATAGGACTGGACATGGTGTCATTGGACTCTACGGAGTTGAGAGAGCAAAGAATGGCAATAGTCAACGATTGATCGATTTCTGTGTGGACAGTCATATGCTAATTTGAAATTCTTTTTTCCCACACAAAAAGACACATAAAATAACCTTCTCACATCTTACCAGAACAGTGAGATAGATTACTTCATCTAAAATGCCGAAGTAAGACAATACTTCACGGATATAAAAGTAATCAGGGGGCAGACATACGCACAGATCATCTTCTCCTCGTAGCGGATACCAAGATATTAAGAGACAACCGGCCATATATGAAAACATACAAAGCAATTAAAGTGTGCGAGCTCAACATCCCAGAGAAGAGAGTCCAATATACTACTCTACTGGAGGAAAGAATCAGAAGACTGGACCTTTCAGGTGTGGAGGAACAATGGAGCAATCTATAGACATGCATATTGAATGTCGCTAAAGAGGTCTGTGGCATTCAAAAGGTCGGTGGGAGAAAAAGGCATACCAAATGGTGGAGTGATACCATTAGGGAAATAGTTCGAGAAAAAAATTAGCGTGGAAAGCATACCTCTGAGATAAAGTACATGCTAACCTAATTGAATACCACCATCTAAGAAATGAGCTAAAACAGCAATACGTTCAGCGAAAAGGCAAACTTGGGAGGAATTCAGCAAAAGTCTTGATGAAAACCACCAAGAAAATACCAAACAGTTTCATCACACAGTAAAGTTCCTGAAAGAAAAACACAACAAAACCAGTTAGGAATATAAAGGCTTAAAGAGGCAACGTAATGACTGCCCCAGATGATATCTTAGAACTGTGGAGCAACCACTACCAAGATCTCTTCTCTGAAGAATACAGTACACCGGTGTTGCATGCACAACCTGCAACACAGGAGAATCTAGAGCCTATAGAAGAAGATGAGGTGGAATATGTTCTCAAAAAAAATAAAAATAAATAAAGCAGCGGGAAGATATGGAATTTCACCTGAATTCCTGAAATTTGGTGGTGAGGAGCTCAAAAAAGCAACCCATGGACTATTCCAAACTGTATTAAATAACAAGATTATTCCTTTATATTGGGAATATAGCGTTAGTCCCCAAACATAAGAAAGGCTCCTCAACGGTATGCGAGAATTATAGTATGATTAGCTTCCTGTCTGTAGCCTATAAAATGTACACCTCTATCTTTGAGAGTAGATTGAGAAGCATAGTGGAAAGTCAACTCAAGGAGGACCAGGCGGGCTTCCGCCCAGGAAGACAGACCCAGGACCATATCTTTGTGCTTCAAAACATTTCTGAAAAGGTATGGGACAGAAATAAAAGTATCTATGAGGCTTTCCTGGATCTCAAAGCTGCCTTCCATTTTGTGGCTGGATATGAAATATGGAATGCTCTTACTGTAAAGAATTTACTATTAGATTAGACACAGGCAATTCATCCACATAAATATCCAGATAAAACGACCTTGTCCGTAAACTTTCATCTCCATCTCTTCCTGATAATTCTCCTGATAAGGTGCCAGAAAACTGAGGTGACCTCAAGAACTGCTAATAAAATAAAAATTACAGTGTTACCTAAAAGAATGATTGAAGTGTAGCCTTTGGGTAGCTTCTTCACAAGATTATTTAATGCCTATGTTTGTAATTTTAGCCATTTTACTTGTTATATATATTGTATATACAGTTTTAATAATCAATAAAAATATACTTAAAAAAAAAAAAAATAGAAGATAGATTGAGAATTGTTGATTAGAGGTGACATACAGATTGTGAATGATGAGCAACAGAAGTAGTTTAAGGAGATGATATTAGATATGATATTTTTAATGAGGATTCTGTAAAATTAAATGTAGTGACTATTTCTTATCATACTGATCTATCTCATCTCACCAAATCTCATGGTGATATAACTGTTGGTAAATTTTACAATTCATTTTAAATTAAGAGTAGTATTATGCTAATAATGTTTTATTTGCCATATACATGCTCATTTTTTATTTAAAACCCGAGAAACACAGCATTTTATAGGGAAAAATAACAAATTATGAACATACCAACAATTGTTAAGAAATATCCAGCTAACGAATAAAAACACAAATTTCCACTTCATCAGTCAGATTAAATGAGTGTAAATAAAAGTTATTAACAGGCAATATTTTTCATACAAAATGTTATAGAGTTAAAAAAAATTCACATAGCAGTAAAAATCCTAGAAACTTACTGAAAAATGTTTTCTAGAAGTAGTTATCAGTAGGAATCCTTATTTCAAGTTCTGAAAGTTATCTGCTAGCTTAGTGAGATATAATTAGTCCTTTCCATTATATCATTTTCACCCTAGTCCCTTTTTCCAGTTACTTAATTATGAATGGCAATTTTATGAAGAGAAAAATCATTCCTATCATAATTTAAATAAAATTCCAAATCAAACGAAAATTTCATTTTACTTATGATTAAAATATATTTATCTTTCAATAGAGACTGATAAGGTTTTATGGAACTAAAATAGTATATTAATGTAAGTAATAATGATAACCATTAAGATGTAACATGGATATATAGCCCATAGATATTAAGTCAACATTTATGTTTCCATATTTTAAAAATAATAATATTCCTTCAAACTGAATAAAAAAATAACAACAAAAATGTTTCAAATATTGATTAAAATATCTAGTATTTTATTATTACTAAAATTAAATCAAGTGAACATGGAATTGGGTCCATTCTTTAAAATATTTTTCTTATTTTCATACTTTTCCGTGTTTAAAAAATTAAGGAAAACCTATTATTACATAGACAAAAATTGTGATTTCATATCTTTATTTTACCATTTCTGTGCTCATATGGCAAAATGGTATAATTCACTTTTTCTAGAAATGAAGAAAAACAAGTTTAGATTCAAATAAGTTAGTTAAGGAGGAGAATTCGCATAGTGCATGTATTATTGGTTGTAAGTTCCGGCTCAAGTATAGTTTATACATACTTTTTCGGATTCGGCTGACGTATTGGGGGTTCCTATACTAAACATAATATTAATTTTAGAATCTGTGGCTCAAGTATAGGTTTATTTAAACTTTATCTGATTTATTCGATACTGGGATCCTTAACTCAAGTATAGATTTGATATGGAAAAGGTTGAATTAGACTTGAATATATATACACTACTTAAAACTATAAATGAGGCTGTATTATATTATTTATCTCCATTGTTAATCATTTTTTCAACCATTTCAAGCTATTCTTATTTCTATTCTATGTATTCTTAATTTATTCCTCTTATTTTTCAATAGAATTGTTTAATTGAAAAATAAGAGTTTTTCAATTAACACTCTTATTCAATAGAAAAATAAGAGGGATAAAATAAAATTCTAGAGGGGAAATCAAGCACCCAGTGGTAAACAAAATGACAAAACATGAAAATATAATTTATAAATAATATCATTGATTAAAGTAAAATCTTTAAGCAATGGTCCCCCTTATTTTTTCTTCCTTTCCAAGTATCATCACTAGAAAATTGTTAAAACCAACACTAAGGAGCTCACCCAGGACAACTTTTTCAATAATGTCTTAAAATAATAAGAACTTCATAAAAAAGTCCAGTTGCTTTTTCAGTAATATCTTTTGAATTAGTGCTTTATTAAGCCAGTCGAGTGTTGCTAAATAAACTTAGATCAGTGTTCTAAAGATATATTACTGTTTTGGCAAATGATAAATGATATAAACATCTTAACAATTCTTGGGATTCATGCATTTGACAAAACAGTCATTTTTCATTGTAAGGCCCATTAATTAAGGAGTGAAAGAAAAAAATAAATATTAGAAACTAACCAATCATCAGGTTTTTCAGCACTCGGATCTCTGATGTTAACAGGTTCATCATCCAGCCAATCATCTGGTTTTACAGCATTAGGATCAGGTATTTGATAAGGTGCTGTTTCATTCCAATCTTCAGGTTTTTGTGCAGATGGGTCATAAATTTTTTCACGATCATCCCAATCTGAAGGTTTTTTGTCAGAAGGATCATCTATTTCTGAAGGAGGATTAACAGGAGGGGTGAAATCTTCCAACAATGATCCATCATTTACCAGCTAAAAATAACAAACAAAAAAACACTATTTAAACCATGAATAAAGAAATTTAATTAAAGTCCTTATGTGAAACTGATAAGATCTATTCAATACCTCTAAGGATAATACCTTTTTTTTTTTTAATATCAATCTGAATGACTTTTGAAATTGCTGTTAACCTTCTAGGGGGAACATTGACATACAAAAATATTTAATAATTCAGATTTTTCTTATTTAGTCTTTATGGACTAAAACTTTTCAAATGGTTTATTAATCAATCCCTATGAACATTTCCCTCCACTCAAAAGGCAGACCACTGCAGAATGGATGAAGTGAAAGAGCCATTCCAATGCAAGAAGTCATCCATCCAGAGGACGAATTAAGCTCTTTAGGAATAGACCAGTACCATAAGACATTAGATTAACACTGAAGTTCAAGAAAGAAGGAAGCCCAGCTTTGAAGGATTCTTTGATGAAAAGGATCTTATTTACATCATGGCTAGCACATTCTAACTAAATTTCTAATGAATTTCAACAATCAACAAATTTAAAAAGAAACCAACTAATTTTTCAACACAATGCCATATAGTTATAATAAAATTTATTCATTACAGTAGAACATATTTAATAAAATTATCAATAACAAATTATTATGAAATGTTCTAGTACCTTATGATCGACATAGATTGAAAATGTGTTATCTGGTTTAATAACCAGTTTGAACAAGTGTGGGTTTAGCATCAGTAAATGCTTCGTCTATCTTACTCTTTAATGGTTTGCAGTGCTTTTCTTCAAAACTTCCATTCAGAGGATTCTTATGACGGAATATGAAATGTAACTGAAAAAAAAACAAACATAAAAATAACATTGAAATATATATTTTATACTGTTATATTTCAAGGTAGACTAAAAACCAAATTATTTGCATAACCAATAAAAATAAAACAGACAATGCTAACCAAACATTAGATTTCTTTATTTTGTATAAGGTTTATAATAGTAAAATTATATTTACAGTCGTTTGTTTTTGTTCCTACCTAATAATCAGACTTTAAATGTAAAGAATTAATGTGTGAGGTTACAGGTTTTTTTTTATATAATTATAATGGAATGTTTAGCTTTGTTTTCATAAGAAATGCATGTCAAATAAGATTATGCATTATTTATTGGATTGTAACACATGAAATGTTCAATTTTTTTTATCTTAATCTTTATAGAGGATTTAAGTGTTGTCTGCTGATCCTAGCAAAATATTTACCATCTGTAATTAACACTTGTTAATCCTCTATTTGCAAGCTATTGTTTTTCTCAAGTACGCAGACCAATTTTAGAATAATTTTAATTGTGCCCATGGAAACAATCGATTTCTGAACAATTTTTAAAAGAGTACAAACTCAGTCATATCACTATCCAGGTAGCAAGGAATATTAAACATGCATTTGGTGAAGGAAGTTCTAATGAAAGAACTATTTATTAGCTTACAAAATTTTCTTCAGGAAATACAATGTAAAAAAAAAAAAAAGATTTAAAAAATTTATAAAAAACAAGACTTTATTTAAATTGCAAGAAATATTGTTAAAAATTCTGTAAAAAACTAAAGTATTAGCATGCTATAAATAGAACAGTAAGAAAGCAGTCACACGCTTCATTTTTTTCCCCTTATAGTACTATCATTGCACTAATAGTTCGAGATATCGATCATGTGAGCATTGTCTTTTTATTTATTTATTGGTATTTACAACTGTATAATAAAATAATTTAGTAAATGTGATACAAGATAAGTTGACATGATTCATATGTAGGGATACTACCCATTGGCAGCTCCCCAAAGACTATGTTAAACAAGAAGGTCTCGGGGCCATCTTCTTTTCAGACGTCTCGGAGGATTATCAGGGATTGTAGAGGAAGCAAGGATTGAAACTAGTGGGTTAGAGTGGGAATGGAGTTTGTCATGAAAGGAGTGGTACCAGGTTCAGGCCAAGTCAGCAACAAAGGGAATATTAAGGTCTTTATGGATGAGTTTATTTGTGACAAAATAAGGAGCATTGAGGATTTTTCGAAGGATTTTAGATTGTAAGGATTGGAGACGAGATGAATTTGATGGTTTAGCCCCAAATCTCTACTCCGTAAGTCCATATTGGTCTTATGATAGTCATGTAGATGAGTCTTTTGTACTTAAGTGGAAGGTTTGAGCGTTTGTCCAATAAGTGTTGAAGTAGTCGAAAACGTCGAGCAGTTTCTTGTCTTTTCAGTCTTGTATGAGGGTTGTCTTTTTTTAATATGAGTATTCAAAAATGGGTTATTACATAGTTAAGCAATATTTATAGCAAATTATCTCAAAAGAGATTGAGTAAAAATTATGAAACTTACACACATTATACTTCTATATGTTACATTACATACTATGGGCAAAAATTTAGAGGCTGAGAATCAACTGGTTCTTGTGTTATTAATTTGGTTGGTTGATAAGATGACCCACCTCTTGCAAGGCAGCATGTATGTTTAATGTATCATAATGCTAATATTAATTTGTATAAAAAAAGCTGATTACCTTACTGACAGGACACTTGTCTGGTCCAAACATTATGGTGTATGGTGTTTTATCATTAAAATCACTTAAAGCCTTAACAGGACGCTGCTTTGAAATGAGTTTCATGTATGCACCACCACATTCTTGACCATCTTGGTGTAAAACCTCATATTGTAAAATGAATGGTTTATCACGAAACACAAATTCTTTAATTAGTTTAGAAGATATAGCACGATGTTTGGCTTTTTCTTTGAAGGTCAATCCAATATCATTAGGTAGAGCATCTTTAATTGCTTCTTCTAAAATCCAATCACCTGACAAAAAAAGTTACTAATTAGAACCAGTTAACTAACTGGTATATATCATAATGAACAGTATACTTCAAGACCATATAAATTGTCCTTTTAGATACTACCAATGTCATATGATTAGTATAGTTTGATCTGTAAGCTTAATAAAAGATATTCAGATTGGACAGGAAGATCATACAATGATTACAATAAGTAGTGAAAACCAAAATTTGACTCTTAAAATATTACCATCAAAGAAGAGTTTCTAAAAACAATAACTAGTCATCAATTAAGGCTAAAAAGAAGAAAACTTAAGTACAGAAAGAATCAAAACTTTTCTGCAACTTGTGCTTCAAAGAACTAGGTGGTGAAGACCAAGAAGAAGATGAAAGGTAAGATTAAAGACAAAGAGAAGACTTTAATATTCTGATGTGTTGATAGTCACTGACTATTCATTACATGCAGATAACCTGGGTATAATAAAAAGTGGTCTAAATCTCCGGAAACTAGAGAAAATATCAAATAAAAACAAATGAGAACTGAAAATTTCCCTTGGTGCTGGGCTGAAAGAGAATAACAAAATTCCTCACCATTCCCAAGCAGAAAAAAATGGTTTAAAAAATGAAATTCTTTAATAAGAAACACTCCATTATTATAAAGCTTAACAATAGCTGTTCTTAGCAAACCTTGCCTTCATATAAGATTAGCCCAATAAGATAAGGATAGATCAACCCATGGAGAAACAAAACCTGACACCTAAAAATGCTAGAAATATCCTGGTTAAATTCATAATGGAGAGAAAGTGTAACAACAGGACAAAGCAACATAACAAAGAGTTCAATTGGGAAAGGCTTCATAAAATTACAATCACTAGACTAAAAAGTTCTAGTTGTGTGTAACTGTAATTGCCCTTTTAGAAGATATAAGAGAAGCACTGTTTATGTATATGTCTAGGTAAAAGGAAGTGATCTATCTCAAAGATTTGATGAGAGGTCAAGAGCTGACCCAAGAAATCATGTTGTAATAACCTATACATTGATCCCAATATTGCCTTGAACCATTTAACTCCTGTTTGCATGAGACCATTACAGAGTCTTGAAAACTAATGAAATTCAAGTGGAATTTCCAGTACCATACAGTTCTTATTCACATAGATAGAAGGTTGTTTATTGCCTTTTATTACACTTTAGGATCAATACAGTCTACATAAAATTCTTTATTTCTCACTTCAGAAAAAAAAAAAAAAAAAAAAAAGAGATGGGCATGAATTTGGGACAGAGCTTAGATCTTGAATTCTAGTAAGTAGCTCAATCAATTTTGTGACACGTCTTTTAATTATTGTTTTTATAAAGAAATCATAAAAAAATAAAAAAAGAATATTTATGCTGCTTTAATTAAAATAAGTGAATCTATTAGAAATAATTTAATTTAATAGTATCATCAATCCTTAAGGCTTCCATGGACAATAATATTGCTATCTTCATAGTTATTTTCCGTGTTTTAATTTTTTCACCAACGTTTCATGAGACATGATGACCAGCTTCTTCAGGGTTTTAAGTAAGAAAGAAACCTAAGAATTGAGATTCTTACTTGGGACCCTGAAGAAGTTGGCAGCATGTAGAGTGAAACATAAGAGAAAAAATTGAAAAGACTATATAAGATAATTGTTTATAAAACTTTTATAAAGAATTTCAGTATGAATGTTTTTTTTATATTTCTTTATTTATTGAATGTTGAAAAGAATGCACCACACCTGGCAGGTAGCAGCTGTAGCGTTTACTACTGCACAACCCCTTTATAAACACAAATATTTCTCGGAAGTTATATTTTCAAAAGCCGTCACAAAAACTAGACTATTTTTTTGTTTTTGATGCCACTTAAAATGATAAGCCCAAACCTAATTCCACCCATCAATTAAAAAACTACAAACATAGTAAGATTTTCAATTTATGTTACTAAAATTATTTTTGTTTTCAATTTTTAACAAAAAAGTTAATAGCATACCATCATACTTCAGGGTCCCACCATCTTCAGTCGCCTTTAAAGCCTGGGACTTGATCCATATAGAAGAGAAGGTATCCTTATTATTAAAAGTTTCAAGAAAATAGATACTGTCTGGATTAAGTTCTTTTATAAAGTCTTGGTTAGATAATGGCATTTCATATTCCTGAAAAATAAAAAAGTAAGCATTAGCTATTAAATATATTCAGAGTAAAAATGAATATAATTCCTTTAATGTGTTTAACTAAACGGACATTAAAAATTAAATATAACAATCTTTTAACAGGATTAAATTTAATTTTAATGGGTAGTGAGTTGTATATTGAAGAGATAGGTATGGATGCAGCAAGAAAGTGAAGAAAAGGAGATAAAATGAATAATTCAGAAATTATTCATTTCCGCTTGGGACAATGGGTGAGCTTCGTTTTCAGGTAACCTTCCAATGAGAGAACCATGGGAGGGAGAACAACTGAAAGCTTTGAAAGAAAATGATTTTCTTTGAAGAAAAACGGTCCTAATTTGTATATTTGTATAATAATGAAGAGGAAATCATCAACATTAAAAAACAAAACAAAATAAGAGTGTTAAAAAAGGAAAATACTTCAAGAGTAATTAAATTACTGCTAATAATCAAAGAGTAATGCACTGAGAATACTGAGGAGAAATTATAATCATTATTACCGAAATTCAATAGGAATTAATGTAAATATGTCCTTTAATGCCAAAGGACAAATAAACATATACAACCCAGATTGATTAGGGACCAGGGTACCTGGGATTTCCAAAGCCCCACAAGTGTAAGATAAAACGGGGAGGATGATAAGGGTTTGCTAGTGACCCTTAGGTATTATGACACCAGCAAGGGACTTTAATATTATAATCTTCAAAGAGGCTGCAAAACATTGCCCTTCAAGAGGACTTCCTACCTAAGAAAAAAAGAGAATTGTTTCTAGGAAGAAAAGGGGTGAAAAGTAAATTTGAGGGATCAAAAAAAAAAAAAAAAAAAAGAAAAAAAAGGCAGTTAATGAAAAAAAAAAAAAAAAAAAAAAAAAAAAGATCTGGAGATATTTAAAGAAGAAGGCAGCCAGGTTCAGTGATAAGTAGACAGGAAGTGAAGGAGGGCTGGAGCTGAAGCCTAAGAAAAATGTACCATATACAATAATCCCTGCTACAGAAGAAAAGCGATCCTAATTTATTTACTTCAAACTTAATATAAACAAAAGCAGAATAGCTATCCTTCAGGAGCCAATAAAAATAAGTAATAGAGTAAAACAATATAATCTGTGCTAATTAATCATAAGATCCTGGATTATTCTTTGTTAAATTATTAATTAATAACAATTATCATAACATGTTTTCCTACATTTCTAGACCATGCCTCATCTTCGGGGACACACTAAGACAATATGTATATACTATCTTGACATCACTGATTTATAAATATTAAGTTACTTTTAACTAATTTGAAACTATTAAAATTATATTTATCATTTTTTAACTAATTCTACAATTTTTTCTCTTCTTATTACATACATTACATCTTTTTCACTATCACATTGTAACGTTAATTTTTGAGCAGTAATAATAAACAGAAAAATATTTATTCTGGGACAGCCAGCCCTTTAAGAATAATATAAATGTTCAATTTATATACATTATATAAATCCAATATATACATAATGGATAGCAAATTATTTTCCATATAATGTTGCATGAAGCATTTTTATGATTATCTGATGTGTCAATATTATAAAAAATCAATTCCAAATAGTCATTGATTTTTATTATTTCTTTATTCATAAAATTTTCTCTAGAAGATAATTTTTTTTTATACAGATAGAAATGCACATGTTTGTTTTGTTTTTTAAATTATTTTATTAATAATTTTGTATACATTTTTAAGTTTATGTAATTATGAAATCTAATTGACTATCTAACTATGTTCTAATTGATTTCTGTGCTCATTGTCAATATTTTGTCGTTTTAATATAAGTTAATTTATCAATTTGTTCCTTAAATGTTTAGAATTTTATAATAAATACATGGAGGTACTAATGAAGTTTTTATTTGTTGTGTGTTAAATAAGAGTTTTTGTCGATACTATGTGATAGTGAATTACATAGTTTAGAAAAATTTTTATTTGCTTCTTGATGATTTTTTAATATTAATTTAAGTTCCTCCATTAATTCTTTAATGACTTCACCTATATTGGGTCCTATGTCCATATTTATAATTAACTTTTTTTCTAATTTGAAGAATTAAATATATATTAATTAATCACTAGAATATCTCTTCAGATTCTTTATTATAAAAGAATTTTCAGGGTTAAAGTACATCTTAGTGTAAATATGATGGTGATAAAGATGTAATATATGTAATACGAAGAGCAAAAATTCAAAATTCTTAATATGACATATAACTATAATTGAGTACAAATTAGTTTAAAATAACATAATATTTATAAATTGGTGATGTCAAGATAAAATATACTGTTTTAGTATGTCATGTGGAATGGCCTTGAAATGTAGGTAAAATGTTATAATAATTATTATTGATTAATAATTAAATAGGGGGTGGGAAGAGATGTTCTAGTAATTATAATAATACCTTTAACTTTTAAAATAACAAAATTTTTTTTTTTTTTTTTTTTATCTAAGCTGTTTTTGAACTATCACTGCCTAGGAGAAGCAGTCAGTCAAAAGCAGAGCAAAAGAAACCAGCAACATAACCTTGAATGCAATAACAACACTTTATGGGGCAGTGCAATACAAACTAAAGAGGTGTTCACACAATTGAGACGTTGATTTCCAAAAGGTACTATATCCATTCTAGGAAATTTTACAGGAAGCGCGAAAATCTCTCATTACTATATTATTAAACTAGCTAATTTGGGTCTTTTTGCCTTAAAATTTAGAATTATTTTTTTGCTATAATAATAACATCATATTAAAGTTATGAAATGAAGTTTTTTATAATGTTTTGTAACGAAAATAAAGGCGTAATTAGTACTTTTAGAAAATGACCGCATTTCTAAATCGCGTTTTTTAAGGACTTGAGAATTTATTAGATAACATCAAATACAATATTTAGATAAAACTAAATGATGAGAAACAAATATGTAAAAAAATCAATTTCGTAAAAAATGTCCTTTAGTACCTTTTGGAAATCAACGTCTCAATTGTTCACTGAACCTTGCAACAAACAGGTGTTTAAAGTGTCCTTACTTGTGTTCAAACCGATATTACGAGTGAAAAAGTGTTTAATAAATTAGAATCAATAGGAAAAATTAATACACCAGAGTTAAATAATACCAAAGCAGGGCTCTCGTGAGCCAAGGCAAGGAAAATATGGATTTAAATAATAAACCAAAAATGGTTAACCAATATAGTGTTCCCGTAAAGAACAGTTTTTCATTATTGTCTGATGATGAAGAAATGGCAGATTCAGTAAGTGAATCCATCCAAAGCTACAGAAAAAAACCATACCCACCAATAATAGTGCATCAAACTTTTGATAACTATCAAGAAATAATTAATAACCTCAAAGACAAGTTAAATGGAGAAATCAATATAAAATACAAAATAAATAAGACTATTTTTATTACATACGACTCAACAGATTTTAAAATCCTAAAAGAAGAATTAGCCAACAAAGATTTAGAATTTCAAACATAAACCCCAAAAAATTTAATTCATCCAAAAATGGTTCTAAAAGGTATGCCACCTACCATAGAAACTGATTATATAAAAAACAATTTATACAGCAAAGGTTTAAAAATTACTAAAATTACACAAGTGATAAAAAAGAATATAGAGCCACCAATGAAGTTGTTAACATGGATAGTTACATTAGAAGATCCAACCCAGGTACAATTAGCAAATAGTATAAAAGCAGTGTGCAGTTGTATAATTAAATGGGAGAAATATAAACCAAACAAAACCATAATACAATGCTACAAATGTCAGTCATATAACTACATTGCCATAAATTGCAATAAACAACCTAAATGCATGAAATGTTCTGAAGCCCATCTTACTAAAAACTGCTTAAGTATAGCTACTGAAGGCTGGCTTTTATCCAAAATGTGCAAACTGTGAAGGAGCCCATCAATCAACAAACTCAACAGTGTCCTGTCAAAGAAAAGTCTCTAAACATAAAACTTAGTAGGAATCCACCTAGAACTACCATAAAAAATATAAAAAGTTTCATAGCACAAAAAGATCATTTTCCACAGCTTCCCAAAACTTCATCAAACTGGCCTTCTAATACATTCACACATCAAGACAAGGAGCCCTCAATCTTGGATATCATCAAAGAAGCTAAGTCGTTATTTAGCAATTTGAAGTTCTCAGACATTTTCAAAAACATAAAAAGCTAAAATGAAAGAAGCAGAAGATGGAATTTCAAAATTTTTTGTACTATTTGAGGGAATTTTGTCTCTATTGGACTAAATGAGGTACTGTTATAAACTTTCAGATTTATTTTACTACATAACCAAAATAGTTTTTTTACTTATTGTACTCACAATATTCCTAAACAGATTATTTTATATTTTGTACACTAAAAACTCTTCTGTTACATTAAATTACTATAATATTGACAAGTACATGACACAAAGCATTAACATAACCTTTCACAACAATAACCGTATCAATAGTAACCTTAACTTTCACTTTCACTCTTATCGCTTCGTTATCAGTGAAATATTAATAATAGCATACCACAATAATACCATAATACCAATAATACATACCATAATACCACAATAATACCATCCTCCTTGTTACTCTTTAACATCTTAAATTCTTCTTCTTTGGTCATGTGGCTTAGATATTTAAATATAAATGACTACAATCGAAATAGAAAACTACAATGACTATTAACCATATTAACTGTTAACATGGAATGCTCGTTCTATTAAAAATAAGATATTAGAATTAAAAGAGTTTATCTCTTCTAACAACCCGCATATATTACCAATTATGGAAAGACATACAGCAACAATAGATAAAATCTCTATACCAAATTATAAAATTTACATTAATGACCGAAACCAGAATGGAGGTGGTGTTATGATATTAATACTCAAATCACTAAAACATACTTATTGTCCATTACCTGCCTTAAAATATATCGAAGCAGTTGCTATTGACTTACAATTATTCAATAATCAGAAAATCACTATAGTTTCATTTTATTTGCCTCCTAAAAGCCCTTAATTAGAACAGAAATGAGAGAACTTATAAAATTAAATAAAAGTGTAATTCTCATGGGAGACTTAAAAAACAAAAATAAAATTTGGAATTGTCACAACAATAATAATAAAAACGGAAACAAGCTATTAAAACTTGCCACCCACCTAAAACTCCAGATACTCTATCCCAATACACCAACATACTTTCCAACCAACAGGAAGTCCAAACCAAGCACCCTAGATATATTAGTCACAAAATGCTTTTACTTACTTTCTCGGCTTATTTCTTTGCCTGTAAGTTCAGATCACAACCCTGTTTTATTTCGCATACAATTAAATCCAATAAAAGAACCACCAACCATAAAATATAATTATAAATTTACAGATTGGTCTAAAGTCAAAAATTACTTGGATAACAATTTAGAAATTAATCCTAAAATTCCTAATACAGAGAAAAAAAGACTCCGTAACAGATCAATTAAACCATACTATTAAAGAGCAAGTTATTTGTCAATACCCAAAAAATACGTTACTACACATACAGATAAGATCCTTAAGCACCTAGAATATCTCATTAAACTTAAAAATAAATTCAGACGCAAATCTCAAAATCACACAAGTGATATTTTTTAAAAAATTGCTGGTAGTTTAACCAATTTAATCCATAAAAAACTTAGCCAATGGAGAAATTCCAATTGGTCCAAAACGCTTGAATCCTTTAAAACATGCGATAAACCATTCTGGATAATCCATAAGCTATATACCAAAACTAAATTAACCATTCCTTCATTAAAAATAGGACACAATATAATTCAAAAACAAAAACTTTCTCTGATTGCAGATTATTTTCAAACCATACAAAGTTCTCCAAATGTACTTTCTTCAAGGATTCATAAAAGGAATGTTACAGAAACAATTTATCAAACAGCCCCTAAACTTTAAACTTTAAACACACTTCACCCTGAAAAATCTCAAAATTAATAAAATCCTTAAACATTAACAAATCACCCGGACCAGATAATATCCCAGCAATCTTAATAAAAAATCTATCCAAGAAAACAATAATACACCTAACCAAAATTTTCAAAAGCTGCCTCAGATTACATTATTTTCCAGACGCTTGGAAAAAAGCTAAAGTTGTTGCAATAGCTAAACCGCATAAAGATCCAGAAATAGCATCGAATTACAGACCAATTAGTTTACTCAACATATTATCTAAATTATTCGAAAAAGTATTAAAACACCGCCTTGTTCAGCATATTACTGAAAATAATATCCTTATCAACGAACTATTTGGCTTAAGGCAAGGTCATTCTACAACTGGTCAATTAGCTCGAGTAATTGACATCATTACAGAAAATTTTAATTTAAAAAAGCACACAGGCATGACCTTTAAGATATAGAAAAAGCATTTGATAAGATTCCTCCCTAATTCCTCACCTTTAAATTAATCCAACCCAACATCCCAAAATATCTCATCTTAACAATTCATTTTTTTCTAAATAATAGATCATTCTTCATTTCATTAAACAATAGTTGCTCAACAAATAGACAAACTATTGCAGGATTACTATAAGGATCTTGTCTCAGCCCCATATTGTTTAATTTATTCATAATCGACATTCCGAAAATCAGTAACATTAATACTGCTCTTTTTGCTGATGACACAGCTATCTTAGCATCATCATATAGGATAAAAACGATAATAAAAAGATTACTAGAAGCATTCTGAAAAACTAACAAATATTTAGAAAAATGGGGATTAAAATGCAATACTGAAAAAACAGAAGCTATAATTTTGACAAAACGAAGACCAAAGCTACCTTCCACCATCCTATTGAAACATACCGAAATTCCTATATCAAACCATGTAAAATACCTAGGAATCACATTAGATCACAAACTGCTTTTTAAACTACATATCAGCAAAGAATTAATTAGTGTCCGTAAATTATTACATAAGATGTATCCATATTTTAATAAAAAGTCGAAACTTTCATCAAAAAACAAATTAATATTATACAAATCAGTTATAAGACCTATGATTTCTTATGCGTGCCCAGCCTGCAGTTTTTCTAGCAGAACACATATCAATAAATTACAGATCCTCCAGAACAGATGCCTAAGAATTGTAAACAACTATCCTATACACACCAGGATTACCAAAATGTATTAAGAATTGGACATACTGACAATTCATGATTGCATCCATAAACAAACCTTTAAATTCTTCAACTCATGCCACCTAAGTAATAACATTCTCATTCAAAAAATAGGCAACTACACTAAAACTTCAACACCTAAATACAGGCATAAAAGAACCAAGCATATATTACTCTAAAAAATATCTAACTAAAAATATTGTCATTATATTTTCTTTACCATAGTATTTATTTAAGTATAATAATTTAAGTATCTAATTTTCTGTTATGTACTTATTTTCCAGATTAGGAATTATTCTATTAGTAGTAATTTATTTTCCTTGTATTATCTTTCTTTCTTTTTTTTTTTTTTTTTTTTTTTTTTTTTTTTTTTTATAATTTTTTACCAACAAAAATAATCATTGTAAGAATATTAAAAAAATGTAAACAACAATTTATGTGCTGTGTAAGGGGAATGCCCCATCATTGTTGAACTATTGTACTGTTTAAATTAATAAAGAAAGCACACACACATTAATATAAATATATATATATATATATATATATATATATAAAAGAGGTGTTACTCTTGGATTCTACTTCATATCTAATTATACAGATATGGCAAATAAAACTACTTTCACAACAAAAAATAGGCAAGATATACTTGATTCAACCATTACCAAAATCTCTGATCACCTCAGATAATATTAAACTTAGATGTAAACAAAAAGACACTAAGAATGACTGTGCCCAATATTACAGATCAGAATCATAATGAGGAATTATTACTATTACTGAGGGCCTGACATGCTTAATCTAATCTCAAAATGAGAATGAAACCTGCTAAAATAATATCAATGATATTTTTTGAATGGGTTGACTTTGTGTTTTAGTTGTCTTATTGATTGTAAAAAAGTTTCCTTCTAATGATTTTTCTAAAATGCCAACATAATCCATCATAGTAAATATTCATTCAAAATGTTGTGCAATTTTAGTTTTATTTCAAAACAACATAACTAAACTATCTTTCAATTTGGAAAAATTTAGATTGTTTTTGAGAAAAATAATTTTTCTCAACAAATCAAAACATTGAGAAAGCAGAATTATTTTAATTTAACTGGTTGACATCAAGTAGTAAACATTAGAAACAAATGACTACAAAAATAAATTAATAAAATACTTTACAGAAAGGTTAAGTGTACTTATGCATCAAATAATCAACCACATATTCTGGTGTTTTCTCCCAACACTAAAACTGTAACCTTTCATTTCATTTCAGTTCTCAGAATAAATTTGAGAGTTACCTTCAGGTTTTAATACCAAAAATAATGGAAGAAATTAAGGAAGTATTATTTATGAAAAAATGTTTTGAAGTGTTATTTGAGTTCTGAAATGGTTCACTTTCAAAATATCATTCAAAGATTTTTATTAATGATATATAATTAAACTTGATTTTTTATTACTATCACATAAGTTACTAAAATATTAAGAAGATGGAAATTTAGGTATAATTTGGTAGGTTTTAGGTTATGAACTATAAAAACAGTGTTTGGTTGAATAATAATAAATCAGAACTATAAAAAGTTACATTATGTTCTTTAAAGGTAATGCATACCTCAAGTTTTAATCTTTCCGTACAAAAATTAAACCTACATTCATTTTTTTTTTTAAACAGTATAATTAAGTTCTGAGCTTTCAGTGAAAACATTTAATTAAACAAAAATATTAAATAATATTTGTGGGTTCTGGTAAAGGGGTAATAAATAAGAACAGCAATTTAAAACAAATTTATAAATCGACTGGGCATAACATACAGCTGGTCATAGAATGTTGTGGCATCTATTCAGAATAAATAAAGTTTTTTAGAAACAACCTCTAGGCAGAATTTGAAGTATAAAAAAATATGCTAATCAAATAAGTATTAACTTCCCAATGAGACTGCTTCTAAATAATTCAAGTACCCAGAATAGATCAATTATTTTATCTTAAGTAAGAGTCCATATTATACTGAATATATTAATGAAAATTTATTTTCTTCTCTAGCGCATTACAGGAATCGCACTAAAAATAAAACTAAAAACAAATCATACTTATAAATCTTCTAGCATTAATAAACTACAAACATTGATCAATATTATTGCTTAATGCAATAAACATGGTTATTTCCTATATCAATACAACAAGACACCTATATCTTATGACAATGACTAAAAGCACTAAGCTTATAATTTTTCCGCTATATACAAATAATTTATCTGTATTAGCTTACCTGGTTGTGGGATGAGACACTTGAATGTAAGTAGAGTAAAGTGAATAGTATGCTGACAATATTCATCTGAAAAATAACATATACACGCTTAAATTTATAGAAGCAACCACCAAACTAAAATAATTCAAAATTAGCACAAATATTATGATAAATTTACAAATAAAAACACTGTCCTATTACTGGGAACAATGGTTAAATTACATTTTGTTTTCATTTTTTTTTTTTAGAACTAGACTAAAAATAAAATGAAGTAATAAATAAAAATTGTGTATGATTATAATGATCATAAACCATCAAAAACACTAAAAGGTTTTAGTTTTGAAAACAGAATGAAGCCTCAATAGTACAAATCAGATCCAATTATTATTGATTTCAATTAAGAAAATATTATTGCAAAATGGCATGAATACCAATTACAAAATATATTTTATACCTTATCCAAAAATTTATCACTGTTACTAAAAAAAAATACAATGTTACTAGGTCAGAGTAATGAACAAACAATTAATAAAAATAGAGATAGTATTTACCAATTAAGTTTCAAGAATTATATGCAATTTCAACAATTAACATGAAAATAATATTCAAGATTTAGTTTTTAAAAAATTTAGACTTGATTTAAATAACATACAGTTATTAAATAGCCATAATATGATATTATGACATTTAAATCTTTAATAAATGATTTTAGTCTAAATAAAACATTCCAGTTTATAACTTAAAAATTATTGTACATCAATAAAAATTAATAGAAATCATAACACTAATGTAAGGTAGACTTGTTCCTTAAATATTTTCGAATTCAAAATTGTTAATACGGAAGCTTAAGCTAAAAGTCATACCTTAACAAAATAAGTCGTTTACAAAACATAAGAATCTGTTGTATCAGAGGAAATAAAATGTAAATAGCCTCTCTCTTATCAACAGCGAAATATCGGTTGAAATGCAACTGTGGGGAAGTCAATCCAGCCTTCTCAGTTGCTTATACAAAGAGCTACTACTTGGCAACGAAGTGTAAGGGTATAATTACAGAATAAAGTAAAAGAATAAAGAGTAGTTTTATCATATATGAAGTAAAAACAAATTCACAAGTACACAAATAATTTATTTGAATTTATGTAGCAAACATTTTATAAAACGTTATTTAACATTAAATAGTTCACAGTATTGCTGTAATTAGATTGTTCAGGTGAAGATAAGAAATGATTTTCAAACTAAACTACCCGCGTCACAAACTACAAATGTTATTCCAAACTCCCGCTTATAAATTCTATTTATTGGGCTACATCTCTTAGAAAACATCCCGATATCCTTCATATATGCATTACTTCCCAGTAACCTTCGCTTCAATCAACGATCAAACGACTAGGTTAATATTCTTCAGTTATGCTTTTAATGCAAAGCCTGTTCCAAAATCTCTCACTGATTACAGTTTTGAACGATGAAATTGTTTCGGTAAGAAAAATAGCCAATTCTTGGGTACTTTCACCTGCTGAGTTCAAAAACCACCATAAAAATGACCAATTAGCTCTTCCTTTTGAGATACAGATGATGTTGTTTGACTGTAAGAAGAAAGATAAGGGACTTTTTATGACTGACTCCAGTAATTTTCCCAAGATCGGTAATAAGCTTATGGGACTGTAATTACTGACTTCTTTAGCTTTTTTTTTACCTGGATTTTGATTGACTATTAATTCAGACAACTATTAAATATTGAAGTGATTACAACCGCTTTTCAGGATATTTTTTTAAATAGCAACAGCTTGAAGCATGTCATGCCTGGAGTTTTTTTTATTTCGAGTCTGTTAATTAGTCATTTTAGTTCTTTTGGAGTCCTGAATTTCATTGAATTTCCGCTGTTTGTAGGGTTACTCGTAAAAACTCACCGATCTCCTTATCCCCTTAATCGGTTCTTGCAGGACCTCTTTCGCATTCTATGTTGGAAAATGTTTTATCAAAATACCCGGCAAAGGCTTCAGTTTTATCCTAGTCACTGGAGACGTACATACCGTTCTCAATTAAGCAGGGAACGTTTTATTGTTTTATTTTTTTTAAAGGCGCTATGTACACTTCCAGAGAGATTGCACGCTTGGGTCTAGGTTATTGTTTTATTTTTCGGTTAAACTTAAATATATTGTTAGAATTAAAAAAATATCTTTAGCCTTTTCATTGTTTACTAAGGAAAGGAAACGAAGTGTAGTGGGCTTTTTATACCTATTTAAGATTCTAGAAGCATGCTTATAACCAAAGTTATCTGTAACCAAAAAAGAATGTTTTCCGTGAATGTAGTAGAATCGGCATACTCTACATACAATATCTAGTGTTTTCCGGTCGAGTTGGCTGTAGTTCTTTTCTGAGAATGTCTAAGAATAGTTACCCCTTCTTAGTCATTCTTAGACTAGCATCTGTGGTTAAAATGACTGGCAATGATGGATCGAAGAGGATTAAAATTCTGCCGCTGCACATTGCTGCCTTGAGTTTAAGGAAGGCGTCTTCGCACTGTAGATAATGAAAGAGCAAATTCATGGTAAAAGACGGCGAGGAAGACCAAGATAATAAATTTATCCCTTTATATATATGGGATAAACCTTGCATAATAGGTCAGAATACCTAGAAATCTACGAACTTCATCTACATTCTGGGAGTGTCAAGATAGCCTCTATCATTTGAGGATTCTTCCTGATAGTATTCTACGAAACAACATGTCCAAGGTACTCAGTCTCAGTAGTGAAGAAGGGACACTTAAATGATTCATTTTGTATATCTCTCCATGGGTTGAAATAGTCTGAATGATACTGCATTGTTCATCGAGATAAAAACAGGCCTTGAATAAATCAAGTTTGCAAAAGCAAACAAAATTACGAAGGGTGCCTAACAAATTTACAACACGTTGAATAGGAAAATCGGAAGAAACTTTGCCCCAATTTGTGGTCAACACAAAGTCGTACTCCTCCATCTGGTTTTGGTATTATCACCAGGGGAAATCCCCAATCACTTTTAGCCACTGGTGTAATGATACCTGAATTTTCAAAGGAGTCAAGCCCCGTTATACCTGCTCACGAAGAGCGAATTGTACTGTGCGTTCTCTAGAGTGATTTGTTTGCAATTTTCCCTCAACGTCATAGAAATTCGGAACAAACCTAACTTTTACTTTTAATACCTCAGGAAATTCATTAAGTACGTCAACATTATTCAAGGAGTAGGAATCTGTAACATCATGAGGAATAGGTTTGAGCAATATCTCTGCGTCAATCTGTTTAAGTTCTTGGCCATGCTTTCTGATCCAGTCACGACCCAAAATGGCAAGTGAGACAATGTACAGGTCAACGAACATACGTTTGTTATCTGCTACGTTTACCTTACCCTTACAAGGGACGATGCCATTGGAAAAAGTTCTAAAATTATCGTGCGCTGTTATAAGCTCATTTTTAAGGTTAAGTTCATGTAATTTGTCTTCCGGCAGCATAGAGAATTTTGCAGTTATAATATGTCGAGGTTTGGTTGTTATAATGGACAAGAAAGAGAATCAGAAGGCATCGACAATTGCGTATTCGTGGAAGAAAGAGAGTTTAATGGAGAAGACATGTAATGAATTAGCAGAGAGGAGTGGTCAGGATGGGTTACACTCTGTGTGGTAGTAGCACGCCAGTAGTGTGGGTTAAGAATGATTTCGCCCTGCGTGGTAGTAGCACGACAGTAGCGAGGATCAGGAGGGAATTCGCTCTGCGTGGTAGTAGCACGACAGTAGCGAGGATCAGAAGAGAATTACCCTGCGTGGTAGTAGCACGACAGTAGCGAAGGTAAGAGAGGAGGTACAAGAAGGAAGTGAAATAAAGATATACCACATTATGATACAAAGGCAGAGTTAATCTGACCTAGGGAGATACCACTTGGGTGATGATCTGAAGAGCTGAGCCAGCTCTTGGGGATGTTAGTCATCCATGTCGATAATTGACAGTGAGAGCTTTGCTAGCAGACTAGGGTCTTGGCCTTAGGTCAAATTACCTTGAGTGCTTTATTTATTTTCATAAAACAGTTCTATAGGTATAAACATTTACAATGACACTAATTAGTAACAATATACAATTTTATAGGATATAGCGTCTTCTTATAGTTGCCAGTAAGTCATATGGACGCCGCTAGCGAGCGTGTGTAGCATCCGCCACAAATATATTTCCCTGAGCAGGCATTGAGCTCATACTACGCTAGATGAGACAGGTGCAATAGCATTGCTTCCGTGAAATTGGGCTGCATGAATAGAGCCGCTTCCGTCAGAGTCATACTCAATTTGCTATAAAATCAGTGCATTTTAAACAAGGTTTGGATACATACGCTGGAAACATGGCGTTTTGCAAAACCTGAAGTACATCTTAGTTTTTCGCGGTCAAAATGGCATTCATTTAGTTTCTGAGAATTTTTCCCGCAACTAAAATATAAATTCTCAATTCCCGAAGACCGATAAAAATCCCGAGAACATGATGGAGGACGACGGCGAGAATTTGGATCACCTGGAGTGACGTCACGAAGCGGGTTAGAACACTAAAACGTTTTTGAACGACGTGAAATTTTGTTAACGTCACTAGAACGGAACGAAGGTCATGGTGGTAGGTTCAGAGTGGGACTCGTGCTGCTCATTCCTATACTTTAGATCCGCTAAGCTTCCAAAGCCAATGCTTTTTGAAATATGTCGTAAACATTTGTCTTGCTAGCTCGAAGTAAGAGTTCCCGAATCTAATCATCGTAAATCCTCCTCACGAACAGAGCGTGCAAAAAAACTTCAGATATAGGAACTTTTTTTCCGCAGGAAGATGCAGTGCATTCGATATAGAATTCCCAATTTGACAAGTGATGTCGTAGTGTAGGTACATATTCAGATATAGATTGTGAGTCATGTTGGTAGCAACAGAAAAAATAATGTTAGGAAACAACTACGTTTTTTTTTAGTCATTAGCATTTTCACGAAGTCCTGCAAAAGCGGTTTATAATCGATAGAGCACAATGGATTCTCAAGACCAAAGAATGCAGACAAGTTATTGTTGTGGATAGGACCAATCTAACTGAGAAGTAACTGGGCCTTTTTTGTTTTCTTTGTAATGTTTTTCATCGAGGTGTAGTTTTCGAAATGTTCCAGGTTTGACAAAAATCTTTCAAGTGTTGAAACGCTCAAAGGGAGCGACATTGGCACTAGCCGAGCCTCCTGCCACAAGCAGCTGTTCAAGAAGAGCTTTTTGATTGAAGGCTAGTGCCTAGGAGAACGTTTAGAGAAAACTTTTCAATTGATATTCGTCCATTGTAAAGTTATATTGTAAGATAATTGGTCAAAGTTACTTACAATATTGATGAATACGTTTTAATCCTCATCGCCAATTTTATTGTATTTTCATACAGAGTTTCGTGAATGATTCTACATTTATTGTTTTTGAAAATCGAAGTATATTTTTATAATGCATGTTAACTTACAAGAATGACATTAGAAAGTAATAATAAAACACACATCTGGATTATATATTAAAAATAAAGATATAACAATTACTGTAACAACTAATGTAATAATAATTATTATGTTACAATTAAAAAATGTTATAAGATTCTTTTTTTTTTTTTTTTTTTCTTAACTCGTAAAATGAAGCCACTTTAGTTTTTCATTATTTATTGATATTTGCTACTGCATTGGTTAAGACATCTAGTAAAAGAGCTGTTAGATAAAATACATAAAGAGAAACTGCCCATTGGCAGCACTCCAGCCTCTTTAATTTGACTTCATAGTGATCTTAATTATTATATTACAATAGTATGTCGCAACGTTAACTTCTCACACTTCTCATTTGTTAAGTGTTGAATAATTAAACAGTTTTAAAAAAAAAAAATGGATATTTTCTTCCCTTCTGTAATCATATTTTTTTAAACCCACTTATATGAGTTTCAATATACGCTTCCCATAATTATAATTATTACAGCAATTAAGTATCAATATTATTTTTAAAGTTTATCTATTTACTTCTTATATTTATGGTTTCCTATTTAGTTAGCGCTACCACAACTATTATTTATACCCTTTTGAAACATTTTACAATAAATAGCTATGAATAGAAACAGTTATTTTATATAATATTCATGTGTTTAAGAAGCTTATTTATTTTTTTAAGTTCCTTTTTTTTCCCCTATCTTATTTTATTATGTTAAGTTTCTTTATTTGTTATCGTAATTTTGTTTTCTGAAAATATTGTGTCCATGGAGTCATTTATCCCTATTACTACCGCAGAATGAAATATTACAAAATAAATAAAATTAAAAAGAAATACCAGAAATACAACGCCCTTGCATAGTCACAGTATATTCAACCTAAGCATGTAGTAGCTGGTGGCATCCGGGACGCCAAAAGGTTCATCCGGGGGCGGAAGTTGATTTAATAAGAGCTAATGAATCCTTAACTGTTCAGCCACTGAAACCTAGGGTCAGCAAGTAACTACGGAGTTTTCTGAATAAGACAGTGAAAATAATCCAACAACTAGGCATTATATTTTATATTCACATGGTGATTCTCCCGATCATATTGGTTCATGACTTTTAATTTTTTTTTTCCGTTTAGACCATCTAGGGATTAGGTTTAGTATAATCTGGATTTCGTTCTTTCCTTTCCTCAGTCCATTTCTTAACAGGTTCGGGTTCTTGTTCTGAAAACCCTCCATTGTTGATCGTTTTTTTTTTTTTTTTTTTTTTTTTTTTTTATATTTGTCTCTTCCCTGTATTACAGCTTTCTTAATTCTTTAGTCTTTGAGATCTTTATCGATTTCTATCAACCATTTCTCTTGTTAAAATAGTTGAAAATTCTTTTCGTCAGTCTATTATCATCCATTAGACAGATATGACCTCAGATTATTAGCATTCTCTTTTTTATTATTTGGTATATTGTGTCTAAATACTCATAATTTTCCTTGATGTTTTTAAGTATATACTCTCGGTCTTTTCGTCTATTTTACCTAACGATATTGTTTTCTAAGGAAAAACAACTCCTGCACCTCTACGATCTATTTAATGTATATATATATATATATATATATATATATATATATATATATATATATATATATATATATATATATATCCGATTTTACAAGCTACCCGCAAGTAATAAGGTCTTTTAACGCTGATGCCTTCCTTATACAAATATGACAAAGCCTTATACACATCGTCATATCGCATCGACACCATAGTTGACAGGCTACAGCTCAACTTCAAAAAAATAAAAATATTGTAATATTCGGAAATTAAAAATAAATGCCAACAAATCCGAAGCTTTAATCTTATAATAACTAAGGGCAGACCGAACATAAACCATCACCTTTTATTAAACTCAATCCACATTCCCTGGTCTAAATCAGTTACATACTTAGGCTTAACATTAGATAAATCGTTAATCTATACCGAACATACCAATAGAAAATCCGAAAAAATCAAACAATGCATTAACAAAATGTTCCCATATTTCAATAAAAAATCCAGTTTAAGCACTCAGAATAAACTACTACTATATAAAACAGTCATACGTGTCCAGATTTGTTATGCCTCGCCTGTCTGGAGTTCGACGTGCAATACCAATTACAAAAAAATAGAAACAATATAAAATACATGTTTGCGAATCATCAGTAACTACCCACCATATACTAAAATTTCAAAAATGCTCTTTGAACTAAATCTTCCCATATTACAACAGTTTATCTACACAAAAACCAAAAAATATTTTGATAAAACCACAACTTCTGAAAACCCTTTAAAAATCGAAATTGGTAATTACAATAAAACTTCACTAAAGAGATACACGCACAAAAAACAAAGCATGTACTTTTAAATTAATATTGTGTAGTTTTTTTTTTTTCTTATGTTATTTTTCTTACTGTCTTTAGCAAAATATTGCATTATTATCATTATGTAAATCGAACGATAATTGAAACTATATTATCATGATAAAAGGATAACTGAAATCATGTAAGAAACTTATTTGTAGCTATATGTACTTGTAAATATTGTATATAAATAAATATTATTATTATATTATTATCTAAAATAATCAGTTAGTTTTATCGGTTTTTCATCACTCTTTATAAACTTTTACAAGCTTGTGTATAAGATAATATTTTTTCTAAAATCTTTGGCTTTCCAACGGTATATAAAACATATATATGACTCTTCTTATGTTCAAAAACAAAAAAAAATATTTTTTCAGTTTTCTTTTTAAGTTGTTTATCAAATTTGCCCAACTTGCATATTTAGCTGTTAATTACCAATGCTAACAAGATAATATAGTTATTTTTATAGCATCTACAGAATTAAAAGTAATTTAGAGGAAGAAAATTTAAAATATCGGCATTTAAGCCCTGTCATACTATTTCAATCAGAATGAAACCTACATGATATTAAAGCCCATTATTATTTTACATCGATATAGGGAGTTTAACAAAAATCGTTTTTGAGAAAATCGTAAAAAGGTGTAAAATGCATAGCATAAAGTACATCTTCGGTCAGCTGATTTTGATGAAAAAGATTTCGTAACATCTCGGGCGTATAGTTGTCTTAAATATGAAATTTCAGTTTCATAGGACTTGTCGTTTTTGCTCGGGAGTTACCACCCACACACAGACCTTTTTTCGGGACTTGGTTATTTGGACTCAGGGGACCCTAAAATTTTCACGATCGCAATACTTTCCCTTACTATATATAGTAAGTGAAAGTAAAAAGAAACAATATATGTATTCATAAAAGTAAAACAAAACAAGTTATTAAACAGACGTATGAGAATAAAAATCAAATAATATAACACTAAAATGAAATGAAAATAAAATAAATGTCTAGATAAGACAAATCACCATTTTCATCATCTGAACGGTAAGCTGAATGCAGTTTTGATTGGGTAAGAAAAAGGAGCGATTTGAATGAACAAATTTTTTGCAACCTAAAAATAAACTTAATTTTACAATGGCATTATGTTATTATTATTTTATCGGACAATTAATATCCTTTTATAAATTTTTCTTGAATATTATGATGTTACATCATGGTAAACTTAAAATTAACTTCTTGCGCAGAGAGGCCATACAAGCCGGGATAAGGCCTGGCAATTGGCTTGGAAACAGTACGTATCTTTATATGTACTCTGCCCAAGACTCTGAATGAGTTGTACAGGTGGAGTTTTTGTTTTTCTTTAAATTGTGTAATTTTTCGTTTTTAGAAATATAATCGGTCTTTAAAATATTTCTTTTATTTTAATTTTTGTCTCCATGCAGATCCGCTAGAAATAATTATGTAATAGTTAATTAGAATTGTCCGTTTCAGCTCTGAAAATCTTGGAGATACGGTATAAATTTGACTTAAATTGAACTAGTGGACACGCCCCTGCTACGAACGGTTGTAATTTGAATGAGGTGTCGTTTATGTTCAAAAAAACTCTGTATGAACGAGTTAGAGCTTATCGCTTTGGGAGTTTCAGTTCTTCATAACGAAAAGTATAATTAGCAAGAAATTTATTATGTCTATTCATCATTATATTTAATCAATGGCAGAAATGAAAAACATAGATCAAAATCGGATCAATTTGTTTGCTATTTTAAAGTAAAGCTTAAATAACAGATAATTTAATATTCCATTATTATGGAAACTTGATTGCAATGTATGTTTTAAAAAAAAAAAAAAAAAAAAAAATGTGTGTGCCTAAGACCGCACGGCAGAAGGGTTAACTTCATTGCGAATCGTAATTTATACTAGTAAATAATATTATGTATTACATATTATTATTATTATGGATCGGATTAGTAGGATAAATGAGAAAAAATTCAGAAATTAAAGTTATAATTTTTTTTTAATTCTATACAAATCAAATTATTCTCTTTTTTTAATTTTTCTTTTGGAAGTTTTCTTAATATAAACATTTAAAAAAAACACACACTGCTTTCCATTCCTCACCTTCCTCACCCAATCACTTTATTTCACAAGCCTTTTATCAGTTTTACATACTAGTCGACGTTTCGGGGCTGTTTCCCCATTTTCAAGACTTATTCATTTTCCATTATATAATTACTACATCATTTTTACACCCTTCATTCCATCTCATAGCACACTGCTACTTGTCTATTTTGGTGTTCATTGGCTCCAATAGACAAGTAGCAGTGTGCTATGAGATGGAATGAAGGGTGTAAAAATGATGTAGTAATTATATAATGGAAAAGAAATAAGTCTTAAAAATGGGGAAACAGCCCCGAAACGTCGACTAGTATGTAAAACTGATAAAAGGCTTGTGAAATAAAGTGATTGGGTGAGGAATGGAAGGCAGTGTGTGCTTTTTTAAATGTTTATATCAAATTATTCATTTTCGTTTTCGTATTCTACAAAGAATACAATGGATTTGTGATAACTAAAATAAGAAATAAATACTTTTGATTGGATTTTACTTAAATTTCTAGAAAAAACGGCATCAATTTTAGTTCCGTATTTTGTTGTGCTTTCATTTCTATTATTGACATATTTAAATCCAATGTGGTCTTTAAAAAATCAATTAAAGGCTTTAATATTTATAGTGAAAAGTCGATATTGAAATCTCCACTCAAGATCATGGGCAATTTATCCAAGTTCCGATTAAGGAAAGCAGACTCTTATGTTGTATATATAAGTAAATTTTCATAAAGGTGTGATGTAAATGGCAACTATTATGATAGGTAGTCCATTTTCTACTTTACATTTTGCAACACAAATTTCTCCAATAAATGATTCATTAAAACTATATAATTCAGAATTCCTAAAAGCTACATCCATGTGTGAAGTTATGATGTTTGTCGTGCCTCCATTACTTTTACGTGTATATGTGGCTACTCTTGCAGCTCGGCACTGAGGTCGATTTTTAGTTATACAATGAAAACGGATATCGATGTTATCTTCGTTAATCAACCATGGTTCAGATAAAAGCAATATCATTGAATTTTTAGAAACATCATCGTCAAGATCCAGGACATGTGCGCGAAAACTGGCAACTTAATGAATATAATGATATTCCATTTCTGTTGGAAATAAAGTATAAACATGAAAAGACTTACCTATACGATCGAATCACTCTGTAACAATAACAATAGTTATATTTTTTATAATGTTTTTCTACTATATAATACACCATTAATTATATACACTAACCTCACAAGATAAACCAAAAATGTAAAACAAATGATTGTTAAAATAATAATTATTATGACGTGTCAGTAATAAATAATAAAAACTATTGATAATAATTCAAACATAAACACATTGACACAATAGTGAATAGTAGATGAATATTTCATACTCGATTAAACTCGGCGGTCCCGAATTCAACCATTCTGAGCAGCATCACTCGCAGCCTACAAAATCTGATTGTGATGCACCAAAAGAAGTTTACATTTCAACAAAGGATCTTATCCTATGAGGTATATTTTTCTATTCTATTATATTCAGTCGGCGCTACAATTGGATGTCGAGTCTTGGCCTCCTGCACCAGCCTCCATCAAATGTTTCTATCTAGTGCAGCCGCCGCCCAGCTCCTCATTCTCAACATGGACCTGGCATCAACAGCCACACCGTCATTCCACCGAGGTCTTCCTTGACACCTTGTTCCGTGAACCACCTCTATAGGAATCTTCTTCGGAATCTCATTCTCAGTCATTCTAGCAGTGTCCACTCCACCTCAACCTATTGAGCTTCATGACATTTATTTCTCAAATAAATCTTTAAGCTACTGGTTCATCTTTACATCATCATACCTAGTCGATCTTCACATCTCCAAAGATTCCTCTCAAAGACCATTGGATTCTTCTCGCCTGTTTTGGAGATAGCCCATGTTTCTGGGCCATAGAGGAGTGTTGTCCAAATAACGGTTCTATACAATAATATTTTTAATAAGGCACGGCTTCCATATTTTAGGGACTGAGGCCATAATAACAACGATTGGCACACAGGATTCGTCGCTTAATTTAAGCACCCGCAAAATTATGTTTCGTAATGAGGGATCCGAGATAGATTCTCGATTGAGAATTCCCAATGGTATGTATATTACTATTTTACATTTCAAATAAACCATATATTTCATTTTAAATTTAACATTTTATTTCAATTTTACAACTAAATATATTTTAAAGGTCCAATATTGTTTCCGTGGGAATTCCATTTATTTTACATTGTTTATTGTTTATTTATTTAACGTCACTTTTTGCTGCTGTGGCTAATCGGACGATGCTACAGTGGGAGTCCTAAATTTTGCCTACCCAGGTTTTATTAGGATAGGGATCTTTAACGAGTACCTGACATCTCACAGGCCTGGGACCACCTTTTAACGTCCCCTCCGAAGGACGGCGTAACTAAGGGTTTTTTACTCCCATTAAAAAATCCTTGGACCACCTGCGGGTTTGAACCCGAGACCTTTAGCATGGGAGGCTGTTACGCTAGCCACCCAGCTACAAGTGATCCCCATTTATTTTACAGTAAAAGGTATGTTTTCATGAAATAATTTAAAAGTTGAAATAATTAATAACAATGTTAGTTTATAGATTTTTAACGACTTAGTTACGATTTGGTTCGTAATATTGTTTATAAAATCTTGCTTAATGAATGAAAAAATATAACTTGTACGATACTGTACGACGGTGGCAACATTCAATTATCATAACCACCCTCTTTACCCATAACATATATTCATAAGTTTATAGGCTTACAAAAACTTTATATTAATTGGTACGATATCTTTTACTGCATATTAACTTTTATAAAAACTTACTCTATTCAATGGTATATTATACGTCTATATTACTCCTCTTATTTCAGAAATAAATTGTTTAAGACTTGGTTACAGAAAATTTATTTTTTCCTCCCAAGGAAAAGATAAATTTCAAAGTATTTTACTTATAAACTTTCAGGAAAAAAATGCCTAACATGATAGTAAAAACAATATGAAAATCCATCCAGTGGTTTAGAAAATGTTCGCGGACACCAATAATCGCTTTATCATTTTATATATAGAGAGAGATGAGACATAATTTATTTGCAGTATGTCTAATTTACTGAATAGGTCTTTAGCTATAAAAACTATTATATACCTCAAGTTCCTTTGAGCTATAACAGACTCTACCACTTAACACTTATTATACTTATTGAGATCATCAATTTACAGCACCACATCACAAACACTGAACTGAAACGTTTTTCTCTCAATATACTCTCCATCAGTTTTTGCGTAAAACACTACCTTTATTTTTCAGTATGTCTCAAGACATTTTATTTTTCCTGAAAACACATCATGACGGAATACGTTTGTGAAAAAAGTATGAGTGAGTCTATTAATTAAAAATACTAAAATTATTAAATTTGCTTTTAATTCACTAAGGAACAAACTATGTTACATTATACTTCAATTAAATATTTAAATATATCATTTATTGGGAAATGATAGCTACATGCAACCACAAGCTTCTACTGTTAAGTCTGGAATGGTCTTCTGTATAAAAGTCCCATTCTGATCCATATAAATTAGTTGTACTGAAGATAGTTTTGTCGGTGCGCAGCATGGAGTTATTTCCATTGCAGGACCTTTTGTTATAAATAGTTTCTGTAAAAAGTAAAAGAAAAAAAATTATCAATATTATCTATTCATTTAAAATAGTAAAAAATTTATATTGATCTACGACCAGACATCATTACTGTCAGTAATCTAATTTTTTTTTTAATACATTTTTATTGAAATTTACAACTGTACATTATTATAAAACAAGTAAATATGCTGATTAATGATAAAATACATGAAAAAAACATGAAGAGAAACTGCTCACTAGGCAGCACTCTTTAGTAGTGAGTCTAAACAAGTCTCGAGGCCATCTTCTTTTCAGACGCCTCAGTGAATTAACAGGAAGCAAGGATTTAAATTAACGGATTAGAGTGGGAGTGGAGTGTTTCATGGGAGGAGTGATACCTAGTACGGGCAAAATCAGTAACATACGGAACATTAAGGTCTTTTTGGATGATTTTATTCGTAACAAAGTAAGGATTTTTGATTGTAAGGATTGGATACAAGAATAGTACTCTAATTTAAATTTATGTTTCTATAAAGTTTTGAAATTCAAATTATTTTGGAATACTAATTAAATACTTTATTGGCCCTTTCTTCATTGCACACTTTTTTGCAATCTTTGCTTACACGGTATAAAGTTTATATTGAATAGAACTTACTTTCAAAACAGAATGATAGGGTGAAGCACTGAGTGAAATTGATGCTGCATTTAAACAAGTTCCTTTGCAATAGTACGCATCATATCCTTTTGGTTGGATGATCCAATTTCCCCATCCAATGTCAGAAAATGAGACGTATAGTTTTTCACGGCAGCAATCAGTAATCCCTTCAATACAGTTAACATTTCTTTTTTCTCTTATAATCTGTTAAACAAAAAAAAAAAAAAAAAAAATTATGGTATGTGATGCCATGACTTTAAGTAATACACAATGGATCTGCATATAATCCAGGTCTTGATCATCATTTTTTAATTCGAAAATATTACATCTTGTATATCCATCATCTTTTTCATTGTATTTAAAATATAAAAATCTGGTGCGCGCAACACAAGACTTTCACTTACTCCCGTTTTTTTAAACATAATTTATTGAAATTTACAACTGTACTCAAAAAAATACATCAAGTAAATATGATATTAGAAAAATGCCATGGAAGAGACTTGTAGAAGAACTACCCAATGGTAGCACTCCTGTACTCCCGTTTTAAAATCAATTTATGAATTAAATACCGTTAGTGATGAAATAAATTTGATGAATTTATTTAAACAATTAAATTTATTTTCGCATCCTATGAATCTGGGCCATTCTACTTAAATATAGTTAAGATAGTTTAGAGGATGGAAATTTAAACTCTCGGCATTTAAGACCTGTCAGAATATTTCAATCAGAATTAATTTCATGTATAGGCAAGTGAAAGTAAAAATTGAAATGTAAGATCAAATTAAAAATTAAACAGTGGGCCAACGTAATGATTTAGATGATTAGTAGTCTAGGGGAAATGAATCTAGGTATATTTTACTGGCGTGCTGTTTCGGGTTCATCCATGTTCATGAAGGGAAGAACAAGTTAGTTTATTTGGTAATCTATCCTTATTCGACGTAAATAAAACAGCATGGCAACATGAGTAACGCTGCAGGTTTCAGTATTACTTATTTACATTTTATGAATAATATTTACGATGTTGGCATATGCAAATTAATTTCTCACATAATTTGATACGATCATTGTTTTAGTCAGAATTAGTTACTTGATAATTGAGGGAAATAACTGTTTGTCAAAAATACTTTGTAATGAGATTTAGCGTGCATGCAGCAAAAGTTTAGAAACAAAATTGAAGGTTATGAAAATTCCTCGGGCTTCCTAGATCTGTATATTTGTTTATTTAACTATTATTAGATAAAGATATATACGAGATATTATTAGGAGAGTTTTATAATATATAAAACTCGTTCTTGATACATTAACAAACAAAACAAAAATAATAATTATAAACATATATTTATATACCACTCCAACATCTAACAATGTCATCGTGTGGTGGATGTTGTCTTATCAGCACTAGAGCGCGGATTGTACTGCACGGGAGCCTTTCTCGACGTAGAACAGGCCTTTGAGCGAGTTTGGCGCCCAGGACTGCTTTACAAACTCCGTAAATTCTCCCTCCTAAATACTACCGCATTATCCAGTCCTACCTTTCTGGAAGACCCTTCAAAATCAACCACAATAGTTCCTATTTATCCCTATTTACTCAGTCTGCTGGCGTTCCTCAAGGCAATATCCTAGGACCCATTCTTTACACAGTCTATACAGCTGATATCCCAACACCTTCCTTTCTACCTATCCTGATGACACTTGTGTTTATCAGTCAATAATGATCCTACTATTGCCCCTCAAACTCTTCAATCCCACATTAGAGACCTTGAAGTATGGTGTCAGAATTGGAGAATTAAAATCAATTCCAATAAATCCCTCTAAATTACCTTTATCCTTCGTCGTAAACCTATCACATTCTGCCCTACTTAAATAATATTCCGCTAGTCCCGGTTGAACAGATTCGCTATCTATGACTCCTACTTGACAAACGACTAACATGGAATCCGCACACAAGACTGAAAGGACAAGATTCTGAAGTGTTCATGATCGCAATTCTTTCCCTTACTGTATATTTCATATATAGAGAAGTGAAAGTAAAAAGCAAATTTAAGATTAATTTTACTATTTCGAAGGATATTTCCGAATCTCATATTTTAAGGGCTGTTTTAATTTTTATTTAATTTCAAGTTACAACTCTAAGTGAAAAGTGACTGGCAACTCTCTTTGTTCGTAAAAATGAATCGCTATTTCTCTTAGTCACTGCATCACGCTTCAGATAAGGACCAATTTTTCTGATGACTTTTATGGCGACTTTCAAAATAAATATATTGAAAAATAAATAAAATTTTACCACCACGTGCCTGATGAAAAATACGTTAAGAGCTTTCAATTGGAATGGAAAATGTAGCTGCTAAGCTCTGGGAATCAAATGCAGCCAGAGGTGAGTGTATTAACAAAAGTTGATGGGGGCATGCTAGTGCTGACCTAGTATTTTGAGAGTCGCATGCTGGTAGAAATAATGCTTTATACAATATCCCATTATCAATTCACCTAGTTTAATATAATAATTTCCGTTTTTGTTATAGATTAAAAGGCTTGAATATAGGCAAGAAAGGAAGCCCGAATCATTTAAAAATTTTAAATTAATGTTGAAAAGATACCAAAGTTTGGTGAAGTAAAAAAAGTTTTTTTTTTTTCATTTTCTTGAAAATATAATTATTGGACTAAAACTATTGTCTGGTGTAATAGCAAAAATGATTTCTTTTTCTTATCTGTTCACTGAAAGCATAGCTTATCTTTAAGAGCTGGTCTATTAAATGGTGAAGAAGAATAAAATCAGAAGGAGTAATCTTTATTAGTCGATCAATAAAGATATCGGGTAATCTAAAAGCGTCCTTAGTGCATACTGATGCATTCCTTAAGTAATAAGTTAGTTAAATAATACATTTTTGAAACCCTAAAATTGCGGAAGCTAAAATTAAAAGTGTACATTGTTCTCTTGACCACCACTCGGGATGTTCTCCTCCCGGATATGTATTAAAATTAAATCATGATGTGATACCTATTAAAATGAGAGAAAAACAAAACAAAACTTAAATGGTTAAGTCACAACTTAAATAAGATGTGATTCCCTGATATGTCGGTTATTGTTGATGGTAGAGAAACAATGTAAATATGTTCTTGAATCAGCAAATTTTATTTAAATAAAAATCGAATGGAAAGATAAATAAATAGTAAAGAAATCTAGCATAATGCCTTTTTTATTATTTTTAATAATGAAACTTAGTAATTGACCAAAAAAAAAAAAAAAATTACCCCCTCACAAAATTTGAAGGCTTACGTTTTAAAACAAGTAGAACCCGAATAAGGAATAAAGAAAAATCCGTATATCCGAAAGAGATACATTTTATTAAATAACCGATGCTGCCCAACTTAATTGCGTTGCTATTCACAAAGCTTACTGTTTTTTTCCTTATTGGACAATTTTTAATTTACAAATATCTTAACATATAATAAACAAAAACAAAAATAAAGGTTGATATATATTTTTTTCTTTTAACATTTTTTTCTTTTAATATTTCTAAAAAAAAATAGTCTTATATGTCCATGTCACAACTAATATAAGATGTGATTCCCTGATATGTCGGTTATTGTTGATGGTAGAGAAACAATGTAAATATGTTCTTGAATCAGCAAATTTCATTTAAATAAAAATCGAAAGGAAAGATAAATAAATAGTAAAGAAATCCAGTATAATTCTTTTTTTATTATTTTTAATAATGAAACTTACCAAAAAAAAAAAAAAAATTACCCCCTCACAAAATTTGAAGGCTTACGTTTTAGAAAGAAAAAATAAATAGTAAAGAAATGTAGTATAATGCTTTTTTATTATTTTTAATAATGAAACTTAGTAATCGACCAAAAAAAAAAAAATATATAATATTACCCCCTTCACAAAATTTGAAGGCTTACGTTTTAAGATAATGCTACGGTCAAGACAATGACGGGTGGACCACGCCTGGAGGGGCCTAGATGAGGCTAGAGACTTCTGGACCTGGACAGTCCTCGAAGTGCCTGGAAAGGCCCACCACCCTACCTGCGCCCGGGTCTAGAAGATTCGGCGGTGGTACAAATAGCTGTCCCCTGAGCCTAGGTGAGTCAGTCTTGATCTTGCTCAAGTGAATGTATCAGTGAACAGTGACAGTGAACAACTCGTGACAGTGTGACAGTGTAGTGAAACTGTGTGTCAATATTGTGATAATCGGTCGGTGGGAAATTAGAAGACTGTAGTTTATATATGATTTATAGTTGTAAGTCTTAGAATAAGTCTAGCAGATTGTAAGTAGTTTATTCGTTAGGAATACCTCATTTTATATGTATACTGTTTAGTAGTTAAGCTAGTAATTTCATTATTATTGTTAATATAGTGGTTAGTAATCCCTTTGTATTTGTGTTTTCTGTATTTAATAAACATCTGTAATTTGTATACTGGAGTAGTTCATTTCTCACACCCCGTAGCCCGTAACAATTTGGTGTCAGAAGTGGGATCATTGTAAATGGTTATAATTTTGGTTTTCTTGTTTTTGTAATTATTGGGCTACTGTGTGGAAAATGACTTCTCAGAGTGTTAGACTGAATGATTTAAAAGTTGCAGACTTAAGACGGGAGTTAGAAGAACGAGATCTGGATACTTCCGGAACGAAATTAGTACTGCAACAACGCTTGCGCCAATTTTTTGTTGATTCAGGGGAAAATCCAGACGAGATTACGTTTGAAAATGATTTCAGTAAGTTGTCTGCAACTTTTAAAACTGAATTAGGCACTGTTAAAAATGAGTTAGGTACTGTTAAAAATGAGTTAGGTAATGTAGAAAAGAAGTTAGGTAATGAATTAAGTACTGTTAAAAATACATTGGAGGCTAAGTTAGGCAATTTAGAAACTAAGTTAATGGAAAGTGTAGATAATAAGTTAGCTGATGTAGAATCTAGATTAGGAGAAAAAGTCGATTCTGTAGAAAATGAACTTAGGGTAAGAATAGAAGCTCTAGAAGAACGTATGAACAACCCAACGACAATCGACACCGACCAACCCTCTGAGAGAAGCCCTCACAACACCATTCCCTCCGCCAATGCTGGGATGCCACCAACACACAACACCATCCCATTGTTCGACGGGAAGACGCCATGGGAGGACTACATGACTCTCTTCGAGACAGCGGCTTCGATCCACGGGTGGTCAAAGGAGACGCAAGCATCAGCGTTGTGCCTAGCCTTGCGTGGAGACGCCTTAGGAGTGCTACAGGGGATGCCCATGTCGGAGCGGTGCAACTACAGTGAGCTGATGAAAAGACTGGAGATGCGTTTCGGCCATCGCCACATGGACCAACTATACCGTTCCCAGTTAAAGAACAGGGTCCAGAAGACCAACGAGACGCTGCAGGAATTTGAAGCAGATATCGCCCGGCTAGTGAGGAATGCCTACCCAACGGTCACCGACGACGTCTACGAGAGCTTGGCTATCGACAAATTCCTGGATGGACTTCGAGACCCGGAAACCCAACAGGCAGTGAAACTCGCACGCCCTAAAACTTTGGGCGATGCATTGTCGCAGGCCATGGAATTCGAGGCTGTCAGGCAGTCAGTCCGTGGACATGCACGAGTTCGAGCGGCAGAAGCGGAGCCTAACGCGGCCCCCACCATCGAGGACATAGTAGCAAAGGTTTTAGAAGCCCTCAGGACCCGCAAAAAGGAGATACGCTGTTGGAGCTGCGGTCAACTCGGACACCCCAGAAGCAAGTGTCCTACCAGGAAGCCGGAAAAGCCACAGGAAAACTAAGGAGGGTTGATGGGAAGGGGCAACTGTCAACCGTAGCATCAAAGGCCCCAGGGTCGCCGTGAGAATCGCGACAATAGGGAGCAAGACAAATAGTTTTTATGTGGATGGAATGGTGAACGGGCAGCTGCGGAGTTTTCTGCTGGATACCGGCGCAACCATGACAATACTGAACCCGAAGGCAGTTAACGCTAAGAAGATATTACCTACCACTTGGGCGTTACGGACAGCCACAGGACAGCCAGCCGAGGTCTACGGGGAGACAGTTGCCACTTTCTTCATCGGGGGCCAACGTCTAGAGCACCGCGTTCTCGTGGCGAAAATAGACGAGGAAGTCATCTTCGGCATGGACTTGATGATCAAATACGGGATCAAGCTGGACATGTCGAGAGGTGTGATGACGCTGGGAGACGAAGAGGTCATCCTTCGGCAGGGAAAGGACCTCTATGCACGAGTACTCCTACTAGAAGACACCACCTTACCTGCACGGAGTCAAATTCTGACGCATGGGACGATCAATGGACGACTACCGGAGGGTCAATGTCTTCTACTTGAACCTGGGAAGCACGAGGAGCAGGAAGTCGGACGCGGTGTTCTGGTTGCAAGGTCTCTCATCAAGGTCGGACATACCACCCCAATCCGACTGATGAATCTGAACAGCTTCCCGGTGACACTAAAGAGAGGAACACCAGTCGGAGAATGTACGGCCGCTACCTCAGTAGTCCGACAGCTACAACGCAACCCCCCCGAGCAACGAGGACTACCCGAAGAATTAAAAGGATTCGTGGAGGAATCATGCAGAGAACTTTCGCCTGAACAGAGCGAACTCGTGAAGAGATTGATTACCCGATGGCAGGACATTTTCGAGATCAGCTCAGGACCACGGGGTAGAACGAACATCGTCCAGCACAAAATTGACACCGGGGATACAAAGCCCATCCGACAGATCCCGAGGAGGCTGCCGCTAGCTAAACGAAAGGATGCCGAGGAGATTATTAAGGATATGGCGAATGATGGTGTCATCGAGCCCTCGAGTAGCCCATGGATGTCTCCTGTCGTACTGGTAAAAAAGAAGGATGGGACGACAAGATTCTGCGTAGATTACCGTCTTTTGAACAACGCCACGAAGAAGGACAGCTACCCACTCCCAAGGATTGACGACACGCTGGACACACTAGAGGGTTGCAAACTATTTTCTACCTTGGATCTCCGCAGTGGATATTGGCAGGTTGGATTGGCACCGGAAGATAAGGAGAAGACGGCATTTTCAATCGGCACTGGCCTCTGGCAATTTACGGTAATGCCATTCGGGCTTTGCAATGCACCTGCAACGTTCGAGAGGCTGATGGAAAGCGTCTTAAGAGGCCTTTCTTGGGAGATATGCCTGGTTTACTTGGACGACATCATTGTACTGGGAAAATCCTTCACTCACCATCTGGAGAATCTGGAGCGGGTCTTCGAACGGCTGCGTGCAGCTAATCTAAAACTGAACCCGAAGAAGTGCAATCTCTTCCGAAGGCAAGTCAACTACCTGGGGCATGTTGTATCAGACAACGGAGTTGCTGTTGACCCAGAGAAGATTACAGCGATCACCAATTGGCCAGCACCTCGAGATAAGCACCAAGTGAGAAGTTTCCTCGGGCTCTGCACCTACTACAGGAGGTACGTGAAAGGATTCGCCAACATCGCAAAACCTCTTACCAGGCTCACTGAGGAAAAACGGACTTTCCTTTGGGATCGCGAGTGTCAGGCTTCATTTGAGGAGTTAAAGAAGAAATTGAGTAGTGCGCCTATTCTAAGCTATCCACGTCCCGAGGGCAAGTTCATTCTTGACACAGATGCCAGCAACACTGCTATTGGAAGCGTCCTTTCTCAACTCCAAGACGGGGAAGAAAAGGTTATTGGGTACTTCAGCAAAGCACTGTCAGCTCCAGAACGCAACTACTGTGTCACAAGGAAAGAGCTTCTGGCAGTGGTTAAGTCCATAGAGCACTTTCATAAATACCTGTATGGAAGAAGATTTCTACTGAGAACGGACCACGCAGCTCTAATGTGGCTGCTGCGATTCAAGTCACCGGAGGGACAAGTTGCACGGTGGATCGAGCGCCTTCAGGAATATGACTTCGAATCTGCTCATCGTTCTGGAACGAGTCACCGGAATGCGGATGCGCTCTCAAGGAGACCCTGTGACGGAGAATGCAAGCATTGTTCTCGACAAGAAGAAAAGCAAGCAACAGTGTTGCGGACTACGGTCGTTACCGACGGTTGGCAGGACACACAACTGGCAAAGGAACAGGACGAGGACCCGGACTTGAAACAAATAAGGGAATGGAAGCTATCAGGCCAAAGGAGACCAAGCTGGCAGGATGTTGCTCCAATGTCGAAAAATATAAAAACCTATTGGGCTCAATGGAACTCCATTCTACTGGACAAAGGTCTGCTGAAACGAGCATTGGAGAACACAGAGGGAGATCAGCGGAGACTACAGCTCATCGTACCAAAGATTAAAGTGCCCGAAGTACTGAGGGAATTACATGATGGAGCATCTGGTGGCCACCTTGGAGTTCACCGGACATTAGAAAAGGTTCGTGAACGCTTTTACTGGGCAAACCTCAAGGACGATGTGTTAGATTGGTGCCGGCGGTGTGCAACTTGTGCCGCCTCTAATGGACCGATAAGGAAAAAGAAGGCACCTATGAAGAAATACAACGTAGGAGCACCATTCGAGAGAATAGCGGTAGACATCGCTGGCCCTTTTCCTGTGACAGATAATGGCAACCGATACATTCTCGTGGCCATGGATTATTTTTCAAAGTGGGTGGAAGCTTACGCCCTTCCGAATCAGGAGGCCGCCACGGTTGCAGATGTTCTCGTGAAGCAGCTCGTCAGTCGGTTTGGGGTGCCCATGGAACTTCATGCTGACCAAGGAAGAAACTTTGAGTCGGCAGTCTTCACCAGGATGTGCGAGGCTCTAGGAATACGGAAGACCAGAACGACGCCTCTTCACCCTCAGTCCGATGGCATGGTAGAGCGCATGAACAGGACGATGGGTCGATATTTGGCCAAGGTAGTTTCTGACCATCAGCGAGACTGGGACCAATATCTTCATCTGTTCCTGCTAGCCTTTCGTAGTTCAGTTAATGAAACGACAGGGCAGACCCCCGCCAATGTCGTGTTCGGCAGAGAACTACGCTTGCCTTGCGATCTGAAATTCGGTTTCAAGCCTGATGAGGAGGTCGCCGGAGAAGACTACGTCACGAACCTACGGAAGCGAATGAACACTATTCATGAGAAGGTTCGCACAAACATCCAGGGAGCAAGTGACAGAATGAAGGAGCGTTATGACATCAAGGCAGAGAAAGGTGGCTTCCAACCTGGAGACTTGGTCTGGCTACACGATCCTCGAAGAAGGCAAGGCTACTCACCGAAACTTCAAAACTCCTGGGACGGACCGTATGAGGTCATCAAGAGGATCAATGATGTCATCTATAGGATCAGGAAGCAGCCCAAAGGAAAACCCAAGGTAGTCCATTTCAACCGATTGGCTCCATACAAGGGAAACCATGGCCCTACAGAGGAACAGCAAGTGAGGAACCTCACCGACAAGGACCTAACTCCCCATCCTAAGGCGCCAGACTCCCGTAGGGTAACGCAGACAGTTTACAGAGACATATTCTCGTTACCGGTAGACTATGCTCTAGCACACTGTGTCGCCGAACATCTGAGGAATTCCCGGGGGATTGCGACGGTCTTCAGGAAGAAGTTCGCTGGAATTGAAGAGCTGGAACGCCAGGGACCCAGAGTTGGGAAGACTCTCCATCAAGAGCATGAAAGCCGGCACCTGTTTTACTTGGTTACCAAGAGTTCATCAGAGCAGAAGCCGACATACGACACACTGCGCCGGAGTCTTGACGACCTGCGGAGAAAGCTTCTGGAACTGCGTGTCACCAAGCTCGCCATCCCGAAGTTGGGTTGTGGATACGATGGCCTGGAGTGGAGGATTGTCAGGAACATGGTAGAAGAGACATTCGCCAACTCTGGAGTCATCATAATGGTATGCACGTTCAACCCCTGGAAAGACAAAACACCTACATCGGAGGAAGATCAGCATCGCTCAGCTTCTGCAATCTGTGCTCTGGGGCAGAGCACGTCTAAGGAGGGGGTAGTGCTACGGTCAAGACAATGACGGGTGGACCACGCCTGGAGGGGCCTAGATGAGGCTAGAGACTTCTGGACCTGGACAGTCCTCGAAGTGCCTGGAAAGGCCCACCACCCTACCTGCGCCCGGGTCTAGAAGATTCGGCGGTGGTACAAATAGCTGTCCCCTGAGCCTAGGTGAGTCAGTCTTGATCTTGCTCAAGTGAATGTATCAGTGAACAGTGACAGTGAACAACTCGTGACAGTGTGACAGTGTAGTGAAACTGTGTGTCAATATTGTGATAATCGGTCGGTGGGAAATTAGAAGACTGTAGTTTATATATGATTTATAGTTGTAAGTCTTAGAATAAGTCTAGCAGATTGTAAGTAGTTTATTCGTTAGGAATACCTCATTTTATATGTATACTGTTTAGTAGTTAAGCTAGTAATTTCATTATTATTGTTAATATAGTGGTTAGTAATCCCTTTGTATTTGTGTTTTCTGTATTTAATAAACATCTGTAATTTGTATACTGGAGTAGTTCATTTCTCACACCCCGTAGCCCGTAACAATTTTCAATCCTCAATCCTTGGGAGTGGGTAGCTGTCCTTCTTCGTGGCGTTGTTCAAAAGACGGTAATCTACGCAGAATCTTGTCGTCCCATCCTTCTTTTTTACCAGTACGACAGGAGACATCCATGGGCTACTCGAGGGCTCGATGACACCATCATTCGCCATATCCAGTGAACAGTGACAGTGAACAACTCGTGACAGTGTGACAGTGTAGTGAAACTGTGTGTCAATATTGTGATAATCGGTCGGTGGGAAATTAGAAGACTGTAGTTTATATATGATTTATAGTTGTAAGTCTTAGAATAAGTCTAGCAGATTGTAAGTAGTTTATTCGTTAGGAATACCTCATTTTATATGTATACTGTTTAGTAGTTAAGCTAGTAATTTCATTATTATTGTTAATATAGTGGTTAGTAATCCCTTTGTATTTGTGTTTTCTGTATTTAATAAACATCTGTAATTTGTATACTGGAGTAGTTCATTTCTCACACCCCGTAGCCCGTAACAATAATTAGAACCCGAATAAGGAATAAAGAAAAATCCGTTTATCCGAAAGAGATACACTTTAAATGCGTTGCTATTTACAAAGCTTACTGTTTTTTTCCTTATTGGAAAATTTTTAATTTACAAACATCTTAACATACAATAAACCAAAAAAAAAAAAAATAATAAAGGTTAATATATATTTTTTCAATTTAACATTTTTGTATAAAACTTTGTAATCGACCAAAAAAAATTACCCCCTTTCAAAATTTATTAAGTATTTATGCACAACTTTTCGGAAAAAAAGAAAATATTAGAAGCAATATTTTTCACTAAAAACATCCAGCAAGTTTGCAATTTCCAACAGGATACCCACACATTATGCAATTCTTACATCAACATTATTTCAAAACTAAAAATATAACAATAGGAATAAAATGGATCGTTATAAAGGATAACTTATGAACGACATTCATCATATCGTAATTAGATGATTCAAAATTTTATATTTCAGTATATGATTCGCCATTTTAATATTAGGTATTTTTCACATTTTTAAAATTAATAAGTGATTTTTTATATTAATAAACTAACTTTTATTCATTTTAATTTTATTTTTAACATTGATGAACATAGTACATCAACTGATACCATTCACAGTTATTCATGTTTGCAGTGGAATTATTTTTCTTTGTTCTTATGTTTCATGTTTTATATGTTTTTTTATCTATTTTTAAGAATCTAACTTTAATCTTTTTATATATCATTAGAAATTTTACTTCATAAATTTTATTTATTTTATTAAACATTTTTTATTGTTTTTTTATTTTTTTATTGTTATGATTCTAAGATTGATTATTTTTAAAGAAACTATATTTTGTACTTGCAGATAAAATTGTCCTTTGCACCTGAAAATCGCATAATAGCCGAAACGTTGTGCATCAATACTTAATAAAAGAGTGGTGAAGTTAAATATCAGCCTCCAACTTTATTCATAACATTTTTTTAGCGTGAAAATCGGTTTAGACGTTCAGGAGAAAAAATAAATTTTAATTTGTTTTTCCCCCTCCCATTGCGATGAAGGGTAAAAAATTTGCAAAAGGTGGTTTCTAACCTTTTAAAAACCAACTTTTGAAAATTTTAAGTGAATTAATAGTATAAATTTGGTGATGATATGAGGTGGGGTGGGGGAGATTTTACATACTTATTATGCTAGGCCCTTTTCAATTATGCGAAGGTATTACGAAACGTTTCTTTCCAGTAATCAATTTTTCGTTCAACGCCTTATTTTTAGACTTACTTACGTCTGACAAGTCTTCAGATGTCTCTTCGATCATTAAGAAAGGCTTTTTCGTTTTTTCATTATAATGAGAGCAGTTAAACATGTATTGAGCGTCTCCTGAGCATGATAATTTAAATCGTTGGCAGGAATCTTTTCCTTGCAACCACCACATAACGTCTTTCTCGATCCAGCCGGCTGAAAATAAAATTGAAAACATGTAAAAAAAAAAAAAAACCAAGTTATTGATTTCAGATCAGGAAAATGCTGTTATATTAATCACTTTAGGATATTTGGATCGGTACAAATAAGAAGAAAAACTTAATTATATTATTTTCTTTTATAATTTTTATCAATAAAACTGTGAAGGCATAAATGTAGGAGAGACGTCATGGTATATAAAAAACATCAACACAACAGCATTATCATCACATAGCATAACAAGACAACATAAATTTAACTTCGAAAATACAGAAATTTTAGATACATCACAAAACAATAGAAATATAAAATTACTAGAGGCAATACAAATTACCAAAAATAATAACAGAACAATAAATTTTAAAACAGATACAAAAAACCTAGGAACACATTACACAGATATCATCAATAAAGTAAAATTATAAAATAAATATAACAATAGACCAAAACCATAATTAGAATACATAACTAATAGAAATAAAAATAAATACAGGACACAGGGATTACATAGGACTACTAGAAGAATATACCATAGTGCAAAGTGTGAAATTAGAAATAATAGAAACAGTTAGCCAATAAACATTAAAATAAGACAAATAGCAGTAAGCTAGATATATAAGGGGTACTCACTACGTTTGCTATAGCTTGCTATTTGTGTTATTTTGCTAAACCCGTCGAGTTTCTACAGTTATTTCCTGTATAAAATTGATGGTTTTAGCACAATAGCACAAATAGCATGCTATAGCAAACGTAGTGAGTACCCCTAATGTGTTGTGTGTTAAAAAGTGATTTTAAAAAAAGGTAAATCATATTAATAAGTTTTAAAATTAATAATGACAATATAAATTAAATTAATAAAGATAATTTTCAAAGACAAATAATGTAATTTTACTAATTAAACCATCAAAATTGTTTTAGTCTTGATAATGGGGAAAAAACCCCGAAACGTAGGAAAACTATGTAATAGATTGTGAAGAAAAATAAATGTGTAAGAAAACGAAGTTAAGGAGTACTTTTTTGAGTGTTAATTATATCATATCTAGAGAAATATAATATATACTTTCTTAAGGAGTTTATTAAGTTAAACAACATTAAGCTTAAATATGTTTATTCACGAACCACTATTTAAATCTTTACTGTCATGCCATGGCGCGTAAAGAGGGTCTAATAGGCATCTTAAAAATCCTCACTTCTGAGACTTCTCAGTGGCTCGAATTTCAAGGGAAGCCAATAATATGAAATCGAACCCCACTTATTAAAATCTTTTGAAATTTTAAGTAAATAAAAAAGTATACATTCAGATAATGATGTTATATATATGGGCCAGTCCATTCGAATTGGTCTAGATCTTGCCGCTCGACATTTTTGATAGGATAATATTTAATGGCTGAGACTCAACTGCTTCTATTGTTATTAATTTGGTTTGTCTTATAGCCGGTTGATGAGATGAGAGTCACACTAGCAAGGCAAGTTACATTTTATGTATTATGTTTCAAAAACAAATATTTTATATTATGGTACTTATCGTATAGAGGTATAATCTGTTTGAGTTTCATTATTTTTAACTCAGTCTTTTTTGAGATTTGGACTATAAATGTTACTAAGCTGGAAAATAATCCTTCTTTACAAATTTATATTGAAAAAAGGATAAAGCACACACGATCAAAATTTCTAAAACAAGTAGTGCAATGATAAGGCTATTTATAGAAAAATAATTAAGCATGAAAATCATTTCTAACCTCCCTTGTCATAGCCCGCCAAAGGTTTCAGTTGATGTAATTTTTCGTAAAATTTTTTAACCACTTTCTTGGCTACTTACGTTATGTGTTGCAAGGATTAAAATTATATAAAATACTCTCATCATCATACCAGTTTTTGTTTCGTTCATAAAAATGCAAATTACCGGAGTTAATATTATTTAAAGAAAACGTTATATTAACAGTTAAGAGAATTTTATAACACCGGAACCAGGTTAGTCTCAAAGACCAAATTTATACCACTTAAACAAGAAGTATAGATAGGTAATCTGTATTAGTTTCATAATGTTTTACTCCGTCCCTTTTGAGATAGTTCCGTGTAAAAATCGCGAAAAATGAATTTTTGACAATTTTGAAAATTTTACAAGATCAGCATTTTTACAGGAAGTAGGCCTACGACTTAGCTATATAAGAAAAAATATTTAAAAGTGAGTATCTTTTCCTTTATATACTTTCATCTCGTTAAAAAATTTGTTTTTTATTAATTTTTGAGAATTTTTTAAACAACTTTCTTCACTATTTAGGTAATGAGTAGTGGTAACAAAAAATAAAAAGCATGTTCTTATCTTATTGTTAGTTTTTGTTTTGATATGATATCTGAAAAAATACAGGAATTAAAAAGATTTTCCCATTACATGTTTTCGCCCTTAAAGCTGAATTAAAACGGATGACTTATTTCTGTATTTATATTCACGAAAGATAAAGAATAACTAGTCAAAAAATCACTAACATAAAAAATGTCGAGCGGCAAAATTAATGTAAATTGGACTATTTCAATTGGATTGACCCATACACACACACACACACACACACACACATACATACATATATATATGCGTATATATGAAAGAAATATGAAAGACTAACTGAGGTTTGTGGTGTTAGCTGCTATGCCTACTTGTTTTTAGAATTATACCATCATCAACCTTATGATTTTGGATTTGTTCCTTTCCCTTTAGCAGAATTCTATGTTTGTGATGTATAAGAATAAAGAATCTGGTAGTAAAAATACAAGACTTTTACTTACCCCTGTTATCAATTTCAGAACTTTTAAATAACGTTAGACATAAAAAATTAAGTTTCGATTGAAACATTTTTTTCAGATTTAATAATCTAACAAGAAAACTTTTATTATCTTCAATAATCGCTTAATTTTGCGCAGTTTCGTCTTCCTGTGTTACGTTTTACAACTTTGTATGTAATATAACATTTTTGTCTAAAATCTTCCAACGTTGTATTGTACATCTATACTACTATTCTTGTGTTCGGGAAAAAGAAAAATTACCGAAAAAATGTTTTATGTTGTATGTTTGCTCTTTTCTCCTACAATTTGTTATCAAATTCGTTCAACTTGTATATCAAGGCGTTTTTTTATCAACGCTAATAGGATGATATGCTTCATTTTTTCTTTACTAGGTACTTTAGAGGAAGAAAATTTAAAATATCGGCATTTAAGCTTTGTTAGACTTTTTCAATCAGAATGAAACCTACATGATATTAAAAATTAACGTAAGGTAAAGGAAGATGAAATGCAATTTTAGCACATTTTTTTAATCAGTCTTCAAAACTAAAACTCTTAAATTCAAACCCTGGTCTTAGTAATGGTTTAATTGTAATTAAATTAAATATACTACGTATGTATATTATATTTTAAAACCCCTAAAAATAACGCTGCGATGACCGTATTTAGCCTCCTTCAGTAAAAGGAACAAATCTAAGCTTTTTTTTTTTTTTTTTTTTTTTTTTTTTTTTTTTTTTAACAGCAACCATTAATTTTCATTCAAAACTGTTCAATTATAAAGACTATTTGTGTTTGATTCAAAATAAAATATCCTTTATATACCCAATCATAAAAAAAAAATAAATAAAAAAAAATACTGTAATTATGTAATTCTGGTTGGCGAAAAATCCAGTGTATATTACCTTAACAATTTAATTAAACTCATTCGAAACATTTTCCATATTTGTAACAAATTCCTGAAATAAGAATGGTATTGGTTAGTTAAGTTAAAGATTTTATGAAAAATATTATCTTAAATGTAAAGTCAAAGAAGATATGGAATGTGGCCTAGAACATACAGGCTTAAGTGTTTATTTTAGATAATAATTTCTATTGTTGTATTATTTAATAGAAACTGAATGAAAATATAGATCAAATTTAAACTTTTAAATTTTATTTCAAGTAGAGAGGTTAGTGGAATTCTTACGATGCAGATTTTTTGTTTATGGTATATGATAATTATGGAATAAAATTAATAATAAATAAATAAATAAAATAAAAAATTATACCTCTACTGCCCATGATGCGTCTTGGGTTCAGGACATTAAGAGATTCGTAACTGTTTCACAGCCAACGGCCGGTAAGGTGACCAGGCCTTGATCACGCTTAGCCGCTAGGTTTTTCCCTTTGGGTACCCACTTTATAGAGACTGGGTGTGCTGCAGGAGGATCTCCATACCCCAGGGTCGCACCACGGCTGAAAGAATGGAATAAACAATTCTGCCTCAGCCGGGGTTCGAACCCAGGATCCGGAGAACAGTAGACTACTACTCTATCCACTAGACCAAACCACGCCGCTCACAATTTCGGAATAAATTTAATATTATTTTTAAATAGGATCATATACATCTAATTTACATGGGTGTGCTCAAAATAATGTTAATGTAATACTACTAAATAATTATGCTAACTAACGTTAGCTAAAATCACCTTTGGCTTCCGATGTTTGGATGTAAATCTCCTTCGATTTTATATTTGTAACCGAATCACAAGATTTTCTGGTCAAAAGACAGGTGCTGAACTGGTTGCTGTCGAAGTTGGCGTTTGTGTACAGCCACATTGTTGCTGATGTGATTTGTGATTTTTTTATTCGTTCCGGTATTTCAAATCCAAATTTGAGGTTGATGAGGTTTGAATCAACGGAACAAGCTACATCTGAAAAAAATAAATAAAAATAATGAGAAAAAAAGATCCCGTAAAAATTTCTTGTAAGTTGTATAATTATTTTTATTCAGACTTATCTAGCGAGTTTGATTTTCCCAAATGCCAAAATCACCTATTAGCCGCCTCTATAATGGTTTCTACATTTATAATTTTTTTTGTTTTTTTTTACATTTCTACTAATACAAGTAATTAGTGTTTGTAGACAAAAAAAAACGAATATATTTTTTTTTTAAATCTCAACGGAACAAATAAATGACTAATAATAAAACTTGAGGCCTATTTTAGTATTTTGCTTTTATTAATGTTCAAAAATTACAATGAAAAAGACAAATCTATTGATCAATATAACTCTTATCTATCGCATTTTATGTTTTTTTTTTTTGTTTTTTTTTAACTTCTTTATTTAAATCAAATTAGAGAAAGTTTTATACTAATACAGTAAAAAACCATTATAGTCAAAATTTTCCAAAAATAAATTTTAATGCTAATTTTATTATTTTTTTAAATTGTATTTATTTATTTTTATTTATTTACAGTAATTTACAACTGTACTAAAGAATACAATAAGTAAATATATAGTATGAAAACAAAAAGTCATGAAAATGTCTTGAGAAAGAACTACCCAGTGGTAGCACTTTACTAACTATTTTAAGACAATAGGTCCCGAGGCCACCTTTTCAGTCGCCTTGGAGGGTTATCAGGGATATCTGAGGAAGATAAGTTACGGACAAGTGGGTTTGTATGGGCAGGGAGTTTAGAATGGAAAGAGAAGTATCTATCACGGGCTATGTCTGCAACAAATGGGATATGTTTAGGTCATTATGGAGGAGTTGATTTGTGACAAAATAAGGAGCATTCAGGATTTTGCGAAGGATTTTGGATTGTAAGGACTGGATGCGGGAGGAATTAAATGGTTTCGTAGAGCCCCAGAGCTCGATATGTCCAAATAGGTCTGATAATTGTGATGTAGATGAGTCTTTTGTAATATACTGGAAGTTTTGAACGTTTGTCTAGTAAGTGTTGTAGTAATCGATATCTTCGAGTAGTTTCTTGTCGTTTCAGTCGTGTGTGTGGATTCCAAGTGAGGCGCTTGTCAAGATGGAGACTTTAAATTATTTGAATTTATTTATTTCCGATTTTATGTAATTTGACTGTATCATTATTTTCTGTATATATTGTATGAATGTGTATCACATCACTATTACTACTGTTCATTATGAAACAAATTGTAATATATCTCAATAAATAAATAATAATTTTATTATTTTTTAAATTAATTGTTTAACAACAAATATTTTTTACATGCCAATAGTTTTCAATTATATTAGCTGAAATAAAGCCTGATTAAATTATTTATATGATATTGAGCCAAATTGTCATGTATGTGGTCTAATATTAACAAATAAAATATTTCTTTTATGTAATAATATCAATTTTATGTAAAAATAGTTTTATGTGTTGTTTATATATATATATATTTTTTTTTTGTTTTCGTCAGAAATTTCTTTAATTTGAAGGTTTCCTTAACCAAACTCCTAAAAGTTTTTAAAGGAAAAAGAGACTCGCCTATGATAATTGTTTCATACATAGGTTAGTCACAGCCCTACGTGCTGTAAAAATTTCGATCTTGAGAACATAGTCATCTTTTGTATATGAATTTTTTAAAATAGCAAAAAATCGTTTTTGGTGATGTTTACACGGAAATATCTCAAAAGGGACTGAACGAAAAAATATGAAGCTAACACTGGTTACACATTTATATGATGTTTATGAGTGACATAAATTTGGCGACTGAAACTGAGCTGGTTCCTAAGTTATAAAGTTCTCTTCCCTGTTAAAGTAACGTTTTCATTAATAATTATTAGCTCTGTAATTTTGCATATTTCAGAACAAAACAAAAACTACAGTGGTGATGAGACTGCTGTATACAGTTTTGGTCCTTACAACATAGTATCTAAGTAGCCAAGAAAATTGTGTAAAAAATTCACGAAAATTTAAATCAACTGAAACTTATAGCGGGCTATAATGATGGAGGTTAGAGTCTCATGCCAATTTTTTTTTTCTTTTATAGTCTTATCGTTGTAATAATTGTAGAAATTTCGATCGTGCACGAATTGCCCTTCTTTTTAATATAAATTTTCAAAGAATTTTAAATCTCCAATTTCCGTAACATTTATAGTAAAATATCTATCATCAACATTTATCTAAATATCTATAAAGGTCTGGAAGAGGGATATAAATAATATTATTATGGTAAAATATTCAATAATGCATTAAATTAGCTTTAATTTGAGTGTTAGCATAAGGTGGCCTCGGGACCTACACTCCCCTAAAATAGTTAATGAAGAGCTATTTCATCAGACAGTGTTTAGCTCTTTCATAAGACATTTTCACGACTATTGTATTTGTTTAATATAGTAGTAAATTACTATAAATAAATTTTAATTTATTTTAAAGAAATTTACAACTGTATTATACAATAAATACATTAAGTAAATGTGTTAATTAATCATATGATACAGGCATGTTAAGAAACTACCCAGTGGTAGCACTTCAGTGTTTATTTAATGTAGTAGGTTGCGAGGCCACCATCTTATCAGCCGCCTCGGGGGATTATCAGGAATATATGTTGATGAGAGGTTGCGGACGAGTGAGTTGGAGTAGACGGGTAATTTGGAATTAATTGAGGTATATCTAGGTCAGGATAGATCTGCGACTAATGGGATATTTAGGTCTTTATGGGTTATTTTATTAAGTGAAAAAGTAAGGGGTATTTAGGATCTTTCGGAGGATTTTGGATTGCAAGGATTGAATGAGAGAAGAATTGGATGGTTTGGTGGATCCCCATAACTTGATCCCATATGTCCAAATAGGCCTGATTAAGGTAATATAAATTCATTTTTTGTGGTATGTGGAAAGTTTTGAGCGTTGGTCAAGTAAATGTAGCAAACGGTAACTACGAACTGTTCTTGTTTCAGTTTAGTGTGAGGATTTCAAGTAAGACGTTTGTCTAGATGCTCTAGGTTCCGGATTTGTTCAGCTGTGGTGAGTGGAATGTTGCTAAAGGATATAGCGGGACAGGCAGACATAGGTTTTAGGACTAAGGGTAAAGGTAATTTGATGGGATTTAGTAGGGTTGATTTTAATTCTCCGACACCATTCTTCAATTATAAATAAGTAAAATAAAAAAAATATTTTTGGTTATGCATTATCTCTGGAACTATTGAATCTAGAGATCTCCTCTCGAATTAAATCTTCTATAATTTAGGTTGTTATACTACTATTATCTTAAAATCTGCAAATTTGAAGAAATTTGCCTTTAAATGTGGGATTCAATTCGTTTTTCGGCTTCAAACTTTTCTCGACTTTGATGTAGATCTCGTAACCGGCTTGTAAAAACCAATTTAATAATCGAATACTTTTTATGCAGAATAAAATAAGAAATAATTTTGCCCCTCTTCGTTATTTCCGTCCGACACGTGGATCTGGAGTTAAATCTGAAAACGATCTCGGAGTACCGATCAGAGTTGTTTAGTGCAAGTTATTCTTCCGCCCGTTGAATGGAAGAACCGTTGGCTACTAGACTAGCTATAGACCAGGTATGGGCCAAGAAAATATCATTTATTTTTTGCTCCCTTCTCCTCTTACCTACCTCTTCACAGGTTTGGGCCTGTTGAATTTCAGCCGTCTTTCACCTTTTAATTTAACTTAAGGCAACGCTACACTGTGAGAAAAAGGGTATGCGCAGATGAGGTGAAAGCAAGTCTTGTGAGAGTTCACGAAAGTAGCAGGACATGGGAAAGGCTTATTTAAAAAAAAAAAAAATGGATAATGACATCAAATTTTGCTTTTAGAAAAATCTTATAATATCATGGAATATTATTTTTTTTAAAAGATAAAACAAAAACTGAATATACACATCATGAAAACATGTTTTTTTTCGTAGAAACTCGATTTTAAGAAATTAAACATTATTTATAATAAAAGGTTAAAAAAAAAAAAAATGATGAAGTAATATAGAAAATTAGGTAATTACATATTTATTTTAATATGTTGATAGTATGTGAGAGTGTATGATAATTCACTCTCACCAAATCTCACCTCACCTACACCTACCTGAACTCTCCCCGTGTAGCGCTTTAAAGGCTGTTGTGTGTGTGAGAGCAGAGGTTGGTGAAAATTCGTGAAAGCAAGTGCTTTCGAAAGTACATGAATCTAGCGGGAGAGAGGGAAGGCACAATTTTTTTAAAAATAAATTCGGATAATATCATGAAATCTTAATTTAAAAAAACATCCTATATCATTGAGTATTATTTTAAGCAAATATAACAAACCTAAAAGATAAAGCTATATCAAAACAAACAATTGTAATATACACATTATGAAAGCATATTATTTCTTTTTAATAGAAACTCCATTTTAAGGAACTAAACATTATTTATAACATTATTGTTTAAAATATTAAATGATAAAGTTTCATAGAAAATTCAGTTATTGTATAATTATAATAATTCGTTGAAATTGTGTGAGAGTGTATGATAATTCACTATTAACGACATCAAATCAAATCTTCACACATTTTACTTTCACTTACTATATATAGTATATATAGATCATATATATTACTATATATAGATTTTCTCGAAAACGGTTCCGACGATTTTGATTAAACTCGCTATATCGATGTAAAATTTAATGGGCTTTAATATCATGTAGGTTTTATTTGGATAAAAATGGTCTGACAGGGCTTAAATGCCGAAATATATAAATTGAATAAATTCGATACCCAACTAAAGGAGAAAACAGAAAATATATTTTTTTAATGCAATTTTTCGTTTTTGAACATAAGAGCAGTAATATACATGTATGATATACCGTTGGAAAGCTAAAGATTTTAGAAATAATATCATCTCATACACAAGCTTTTAGAAGTTAATAGAGAGTGGTGAGAAGAAGATAAAACTAACTGATTATTTTAGATAATAATATAATAGATTTTTTAATAAAACACATGTTTCTAAAGAAATTCAATTTGATTAATTCCTTAATAGTTTCACGTATTTTTATCTCTAACTGTGTTCGAAAATTCTTTCATTGATTTTAAAAATCAAGGTAAGTGAAAGTCGTGTGTTGCCCGCACCAGATTTTTCACATTTTAATTTCGCTTACTCTCGTTGTGGTGTGCGGTCTTAAGAAGAGGTGTTAATAGGAATATTATTAATAATATTAACACTTAGTGTTTTCTGATCCTCTCCATATTCTTCCAGTGTATGGAATAGCCTTTCTCTCTCTATCAAATGAATCGTATTCTTTGGGGTAGGTGGTGAAGGGAATGTATGTATTTCTAAGCAAGAATTTGAAAAAAAAAATCTTGTACTTAAAAATATATATCTGTTTCTGACAATAACTTCAAATGACAAATAATAAGTTATTAAGAAATGTACGAATAAACCAATAAATAAAATTAACAAACAATGAATAACGAATGACGAATAAAAGTTATTATTTAGTAATTGGTAAAATGCAAATGAAAGGAAATAATAATGGGATAATATAAGTAATTTAGAAACGCAGGTTAATCTATTAAATTATTAACTTATATTATTTTAACCTTTTTTCCTTATTATTACTAGTTTTTCCCCATTTACAGGTGTTGTTTCTAGGCAAATATTACATTCAAAATTCAGAATACTATAAACACCGTAGAGCGTAAATTTCATGATAAGATAAGGTAAAAGATATGTTTCTTGTTAGGGGAAATATATGTTGCTTGTATATTTCAGATAGACAAAATAGGGCAAACATTCCGAACTAGAACTGATTATGTTGAATAATTTAAAATTTACATCTAAATATTCATATTGCCACATAAGGACTAATTTACTATTTCAAAGGATATGCCCGATTTCATATTTTAAGGACTGTTTTAATTTTTGTTTTTTTCATTCTAAGTTAAAGTCGCCATTCTCGTTGAAAGGATTCTTAACAATTGACATTTATTGTAACCAGGATAAATAAATAAATAAATAAATAAATTTTTTATTATCCTGGAACTAGTCCCTTTAGAATAAAAAAATACAGAATTTACAAAATGTGCTTTGCAGTCTTAGAGTAAGTTAAATACATATTAACAAGTTAATAATGACTTACATAAAATTAGACATATTCAAATAAGAAGAAACAAAAAACAGTGACAAAAAATAAATAATGATAATAATAAATTATTTACAATTTTATTGAGCCTGGGTATTCATTAAATGATTAAATATGCGGGATTTAAAGGTTGAAAGAGAGTTGGAGTGACGGATGGAAGGAGGGATAGAATTCCATAGGATTGAGGATCGAATGAGAAAGGATCTGTCGAAATGTGCAGTTCGGTGGGCCGTACTGTATAAATCCGAAGGCCTGGAGCGTGTACAACGAGGATGAACAGAGGATTTGAATTGAAGGAGGTCAAAAATGTATGATGGACGGCGGGATTGGATAACTTGGTAAAGGAATGTCGCAAGGAAATACTTGCGACGATTGGAAGGGTAAAGCCACTTCAACTCGCCATAAAATTGAGACACGGAGGCGTACCCGGAGACCCCGAAGATGAATCGGACAAAGCAATTAAATAAGCGTTTTATTTTTACTTCGAGATCCCCAGAAACACCATCGTATACCGTACAGCAATAGTCGAAGTGGGGAAATATTAGAGAGGTAACGAGGAGTTTTCGGGTTTCATACGGAAATAGGTGACGGAGGGAATATAGTCGCTTTATGGTTGAAAAGGTTCGACGGGAGATTTCGGAAATATGATTTTTGAAGGATAGGGTTTGGTCGAAGGTTACTCCCAGGTTTCTAACAGTCGGGTGGAACTTTATAGGATTACTATTTAGGAATAGGGTTGGGATATGTGGAACAGTTTTCAGGAGGTGATAGGATCCTATTACAATTGCTTTTGTTTTTTCAGCATTAAGTTTTAACTTATTGACTACAGCCCAGTGACTTATTTGATTTAGGTCCTCTTGTAGTCTTTTTGTAGCTGGTAATAGGTCGGAGGGTGGGAAGGAAAGGTATATTTGGAAATCGTCAGCATAGAGGTGATATTTAGAGTGATAAATAAGGTGAGGGAGGTCATTAATATAGATAGCGAATAGAGTAGGGGATAGAGACGATCCCTGAGGGACACCACAGGATAGTGGCAGGGTAATGGAAGGAGGTTGATCTGGCACTACTACATACTGAGAACGATCGGAGAGGAAGGATTGAAACCAGCGCATAGCACTGTTGGATACTGGGAGATTTTGGAGTTTGGTTAGAAGGATACTATGGTCAACCGTGTCAAACGCCTTTGAGAAATCTAGAAGGATAAGTATAGTTAATTTTTGGTTATCAATGGCATTTTGGAGGTCTTGTGTTATTTTAAGGAGAGCGGATTGGGTAGAATAACCGGGTCGAAAACCGGATTGGAGAGGACTAAGGAGAGAGTTTTTTTCAAGGAAATTTGATAGCTGGGTTTGAACAAGGCGTTCGAGCGGCTTTGATAGATTTGAAAGAATAGAAATAGGACGGAAATCTTGCGGTGATGTAGGATTGGGAACTTTATTTAGTGGTCGGACGAGAGCGGTTTTCCAGGAAGAAGGAAAAGTGGAATTTTGCAAAGAGAAATTATATATATGATATAGTACCGGTATGAGGGATGGGAGGCTGGATTTTATTAGTTTCACAGGAATTTTGTCTGGTCCATAATCGTTAGTACGTGATTTCAGAATTGCATTAAGTAGTTTATCGTAGGACACGTGAGAAAAGAAGAAACTGTCTGGATTGAAGTTTTGGTAATTAATACCAGGAGTTGTCGAAGAATTAGGAGCTGAGGATATAAAATGGTTATTGAGTTCGTCAGGCGTGACTTGGAAGGAACTAAGGTTATTGGGTTCAGGAAAGGACAATTTTCGAAGGATTTTCCATTTAGACTTAGCATCAGGAGCATCGGAAAGGACAGAATGGATATGGAGGGATTTAGCACGTCGCACTGCGCATTGGGTTTCATTACGGAGCTTCTTGAAAGACACATAGTCTTCTTGCAAACGGGTGCGTCGAAATTTGCGTCTTGCCGCTTCCCTTCTCTTCATCATATCCTTTATCTCGGGGGTGAGCCAAGGCGCAGTAGGACGGCGTAAGATTCTGGTTTTCAGGGGAGCGTGGATGTCTAGTATGGACCGTAGGTTTGAGGTAAGAGTGGAGACCATAGGATCAATGGAGTTGTCGGAGTATATCGTGTCCCAGTGGATAGAGTCCAGATCAGGTTGAAGAGATTCATAGGAAAGAAGGTCCAAATTACGATATGATATGACTCTTGGATTGAAGGATTTGACAGGCAGATCATAAGTAATATGGATAAGGTCGTGTGATGATAGGAAAGGAACGGGATGCTGCGATGAGGAAATAATTTTTATAGGAGAGTCAGAAATATGAAGGTCCAACCAGGTATCAGTATGCTGAGAGTGATGAGTAGGGTGATAAGGAACGAGGTATAGATTGAGGGAGTATATTAAATCGGTAAGGAAGGATTTGTCGCTGGACTCAGATAACATATTTGTATTAAAATCACCAGAAATAATTATATTATTATATGCTGAGACCAGTTGGACAAGGGAGGATTGGAAGATGTCATCAAATGGAACACGAGGAGGTCGATAGACGACGGCGTATAACAAGGGTGAGGAGATGGTTGAAATTTCAACAAACATATATTCTATGTGAGGAAAGGGATTAGGAGGAGACTGCAATAGGATTTTTGCTTTCAGACTATCATGAATATACAGCCCGACTCCACCTCCCGTGCGATCAAGTCTGTCATGTCGTAGGAAAGAGTAATTTAGAAGGGAAACCTGAGAGGAAGGGATAAATGGTTTTAACCATGTTTCGGAAACGGCTACTATATGATAAAAATTGTCGAGGAAATATTTTTGGAATTCTTCATAGTGGGCTAGGAGGGATTGTGCGTTGATGTGACAGGAAGTTAGGATATTAGTCATAGTGGGGGGATAGAGAGGTGGGTAAACTTAAAAAAGGATTAGGACTAAGGGATAGGATGTAACTATTTTTCGTCCAGCACTCTATTTTAGATTGAAACAAAATACATTTGAAAAAAAAAAAAAACATAAATATGTTTAAATAAATAACAAAAAAAAAAATAATAATAAATTTAATGATAGTAGAAAGAAAAAATAAATTAAATAAAAACAATTTAAAGAACTAGTGAATGAAAAAAAAAACAAAAACAATACTGAATGTGGTACAGAGAAGATGTCTTAGTTTTACTTTTATGATAATGTCAACTGATAAAATATAATAATAGGTACAATGAGATTCGATAAAAAAATAAAGTAAATAAATAAAAATATATATCTTTAATAAAAATTGAGTAAATAAAATATCTTCGATATATGAAAATAATATTTTTTCTATTTTGAAAATATAAATAAAAATGAGGTTTCTCAAAAAATAAAATATAAGTGAAAAAATAAAAAGACATTCTTTTATATAAAAAAAAAGAAAAATATGATACCTATTAGAATTTACTAGCATAATTAAAAAATAAAAAATATTGGAAACTATAAAACAAAAAAGTAAAATATATACAATATAAATAAAAAATACAAAAAAAAAACTTCATCATTGATCGAAACAAAATACCTATGAAAATAACATAAACATGTTTAAATAAATACCAAAATAAGAAGAAAAAAATCAATGTTAGTAGATAGAAGAATAAACCAATTAAAAAACAATTTAAAGAACTAGTAAATGAAAAAAACAAGACTGAATGTGGTACAGAGAGGATATCTTAGTTTTACTTTTATAAGGCAACTTAAGGATAATGGCAACTGATAAAATATAATAGTAGGTACAATGAGATTTGGTCAAAATAAAAAAAATATACATCTTTAATAAATAGTGAGTAAATAAAATATCTTCGATATATGAAAATAATATTTTTTCCATTTTAAAAATATAAACAAATATGAGGTTTCTCAAAAAATAAAATATAATTGAAAAAATAAAAATAAAAAGACATTCTTCTATATAAAAAAAAAGAAAAAAAAGAAAAATATGATACCTATTAGAATTAACTAACATAATTAGAAAATAAAAATATGTTAAAACTATAAAACAAAAAAGTAAAATATTTACAATATAAAAAAAAATCACCATTATAGAAAAAGTAATAAGTCTATTATATAAAAAAAAATTATATCCATCATATGCAAAATGAAATACAAAAATAAATAAATTCTCTACTGTATAAATGAATAAATTTTTCTCTGTTTGAAAAAATAAGATGTCACTACGACAAGAGAGTGTGATATAATGGTTATGAAAAAATGAAATAGATTCAAAGAATAAAAGTAAGATGTCAACAATGATAAAATAATTACTAAAAATAAGTTTGATGCGACGAAAATTCTTACTTCAGGAGTAAACGTCGAGATCGGTGGGTTTTGAAATAATAACAGCTGGGTAGCCATCAGCCTGGCGACACCTCACTCTACCACCACCGAACCAAACATATTTAATTTTTCCTGTTAATTTTTTCTGTCTGGCTAGCCAATACAAGTGTTTGTTTGCGGGTGTCATGGCGTCGCTGACATAGACTCGATGCGAATCATTATCCTTCCAGCCAAGGTGACGTGTCGAAAAATCTCTTTTAATTTTTCTTTGTTTTACAATTTCCTCTTTTAAATTTTGCCGCACAAATCGTGCAATAATAGGACCAGGTACACCTTCCTGTCTAGATCTAAGCCGCACCGCGTGATCAAGATCTTCCGGGCACAGCTTGACTCCGAGTCCCGCTCCAACGTTTAATATTGTGGCCACCACAGTCTCACCCTGTTTTTCTGGAATACCTCTTATTTCGACTGAGTTTCTTAAATGACTCTGCTCAGAATGATTTAAACGTCCCTCTAACTCAGAAACTCTCGCTTTCAAAGTATTATTTTCTAGAGATAACATTTCTATTTTTCTATTTTGTTCCTCTAATAGTGTTTCTATTTTTATTAACTTTTCCATGTTTTCAAAAGAGAGCTCCGATTGCTTGTGAAGGGTCTCTTTAATCTCTTCTATCCCCTCCAGCCGGGTCTTCATTTCTTTAAACTCTGCCGATAACATCTTCATGAGATCAAGCGCTGTATCAGGCTCAGTAGATGGTAATGCCCTCGGTACTGATTCGCATTCTGGACATGTCCATTTCTTGCTTATTTCATTGTCGATGTTATCGATTTTCACGCATTTAATGTGAAAATAATTTTGGCATGAGTTACAAGCTACTCTCGCCTTCTCTTGGCTAGCTGATTTGTTACAGACTTTACAGCTGACCATTTTGTATATGTTATAATGAAAGTATAAATAAAAACAATAAGATTTAACCTGGTGTTTACACGGCAGCAGAGAGGATTAGGCTGGACAAACAACTGCTCCCCACTACTTCACTCACTGATACTATAACTATTCGTTAAATTTATTAAAATAATACTATTTAACTAGTTATTTAACTGAATGAGACTATTGTAATTTATTATTATGTTAAATAATACGGGAAATTTAATATTGCAATGTTTTAAAGTAAAAATAACGAAAATAATTGAATAAATAAGTTAGATAGCGAGAAGAACACGTCTAGACAACACGAGAGATACTCTAAGACTGAGAACCTCCATTTTTGACTCGATTCTCCTTTTAAAAGGATGCGAATCGATATAATTCACTGGTAACTAGGATTAACTGTGGTGAATTTATGGCTCAGGCTAGTGCGCCAGCCTACCAAACTTTTGGACTTGAATCCTAGTCCAATCTGAATTAATTTTAGCAAATAATTAAAAGGGGATTCATTTACATCCTCTACTCCCGGGTTTGTGAGGTCCGTCAGCCAACTGGTGGCCACTCCCAAAAATAGGTGTAAGGAGTGATGTCCCTCCTTAACTTTAGTGTATCATCGAGAATCGTGATGCGGTCTCCGAGCAGATGGATCTAACACGGCCCGGTCGCGCCTACGGGGAAAAAAAAGGAATAGCTTCGAAACTCTACATATTTAAGTATGAAATGTGCTTATTTCTAAAAGTTCAACTTAAATTTTTACATTAAGTAAAATAAAAATTTGCATTATTATTTCAATTATTGACAGAATCGTAATATGAACCAGGATCAAAGTGTTTTATTTTTCAATTTATATTTTATAAATAATATTGGTAGAGTAGAAATTCAAATATAGGTTGCACTCGTAAACAAACTAGGCACTATAATGAGGTTATTCATCAAGATTTATTATGTGTGTGTTTACGAAACTAGGTCATTTTTGTATTTAGGAAGAGCTAGTGCTATGTTATCGTTTTATTACAGAAGATTCTCTTATGATATCAAATGTATCTTGCACTAAAAAAAAACAACAAAAAAAACAGCTATAAACAATATTTGATAGAAAAACAGAAAATATTTTTTTAGGAGTGCAACCTGTATTTAACATTATATTCTTACAATTTTATTCATTAGATATAGATTATAAATTGAACACTTTAACACTAATTTTCATTACGAGTCGTCAATAACCGAAATAATAATAATAATAAATGTATTAGGGTCATTCATCCAGAAATTTTAGGGCATCAGAGTTTCATGAAATTTGGCACGATCTATCCTTTCACGTCATAAAATTTTTAATGTTCTATCTTAAATAGTTTTCAATTTAGAGCCACCCAAACTTAGGCGTATTTATCACTTTGGCGCCCCCAGAGAAGCTGGCTTACCCAAAGAAATAAAATTGTACTATCGTTAATTTTCAATCAAACTGTATGAAAAAATCAGATTGCATAAAGGGAACTGTGGTTATTTTTGGAATAAATAAATAATTAATCCATGATGCTCCAATAATAATAAAAAAAATATCATGTATAAAAATATAAAAAGTGTTAAGCAAGACGAATAATTTAAAAAAATATTTAATAATGAACCAAAGCTGGTACATCAATTGAAAAAATAAAAATTTTATAGTACCTACTACTATATTAGCTATAAGGCGCAATAATAAAAATGAGTAAGCCAGCTTCTCTGGGGGCGCCGAGGTAATGAAAACACCAAAGTTCCGGTGGCTCTAAAATGAAAACTAGTTAAGATAGAATACTAAAATTTTGTAAAAAAAAAAAAAAATCCTAACTAAATAAAAAGATACATCGTGCCTAATATAAATTTCATGAAAATCTGAGATCCTAAAATTTCTGGATGAATTCGCATGGAATGACCCAACAACAGTCGACCACACTGTTATCGTTATGCGTACCTAAAATGTTCATGCAGAATGATTTAGGTTCTTTTAACAGTTCCAACTCAAAACCTTTCCGATTACCATCTGTATAACAAGCAATTCCTCACTATTTAAAAAAAAACACCTTGAATCCTCAAGAAAAAATTGAGTAAAAGAAACTCTCAAAACTGTGAAAGTCATGATGTTTCTCACTCTAATCTGTGAAACAAGGAGAGAAAGAAAAAAATCTGTATAGATAATGACTTCCAAAATCTATAGTACATGCATTAGTATTAATTGTTCTCATATTTTCTCTGGTATGGTCAAGGAATGCTTTGTCCTGATTTCCTAAGAAAATGTCCACTAGGTTTCTTCTTATTTAAATCCTTGAGAGTCAGAAAACCTTCCTAGATACTTGATATTCCTACTCTTTTTTGAAAAACGAAAATCAGTTGTTTCTGTATAAAAACACTATTCTTATAAATATTATTATCCCTCCAAAACCACCTTGATGAAATTTCTGCTTGGGCTTCTAGATGGAAAATAAAGATGAACGAGTCCAAGAGTGCTCATGTAGTGTTCACCCTGAACCACAAACCTTCTCCTCCCATTAACTTTAATAATATTCCTATTCCGCCTTCCGACGAAATTCGATATTTAGGTATTCACTTGGACAAAAGACTGACCTGGAGTACCCACATTCGACAAAAACGCAAAGAACTCAACAGACGATACGGTCTTTTATCTAGATTACTTGACAGACGCTCTAAATTATCATTAACCAACAAACTAACTCTTTACAAAGTTTTGCTAAAACCAATCTGGACATACGGGATAGAACTGTGGGGCTCTGCCAAACCAACAAGTATCCAAAGAATACAGTCCTTTCAGTCGAAAGTGCTGCGCAAAATAGTGGACGCACCGTTCTACGTAACAAATGACGTTATACATAACGACTTAAACATTCCGACTATTTCAGCCACTGCTACAGAACAATACAATAACTTCCACCAAAGACTAACATACAACACCAACCCTCTTACAGAAACATTAAAATGCTCTACGAATCCTTACAGCCCACCCCGACGACTACGCAGGCGGTGGCCAAGAGATATGCTGATCACTTAACGAACTCTGCTATGATGAGCCGCTGCTTCAGCAGTCTACAAATTTGCTTATTGCAAAAGAAATGCAGATGGCAAATTAAATTTTATGTCAAATTTTTTGTTTTGTAATAAATAAAAAATGTTAAGATATAAGCTTTGTATATCTGTAGTAATAGGCACAGATGTATGTGAAAAATACATTATTTTGTCTGTAAGAAAGGGCCTCAGGCCTTAAGACAATATAACCTATCTATCTATCTTTTGTACATACCCTAAATACAAGATCCCAACCTACCGATTTATATATACCTTTTCACAAAACTGCTTCGTTTGAAAAGTCCTTTATCGTCCATGCTACTATACTTTGGAACTCATTACCCTTCGTAAAGTATCATTCTACATGACATTCAAACACCACTTATTTGTCCACTTCCTAAAACATCAATCTTCCACACATGTCTTGACTTAATTATGGGCTAATAAATTTCATTAAGTTTTTATTCAAATATTTTAATTTTATATATTTCCTAGTTATTAACTGGCTAGGTAATTATGTATCTAAATGAAGCCAGACAAACTGGACCTTTTCTTTTCATTGTTATTTATCCTTAAGAGGAAAACATATAAAAGAATAAAAATTAATTACTCATATGCTCCAAAGGAGAAAAAAAAACAAAAAAAACTGAACCGATTAAAATATAAACCACTAATAACATAGAGAGCTTTCCAATATCTCATTGGATCCATATTCTAATGTTTTTATTCCGTATCTTCCAACGATAAGAAGACTGTTGATTATTTGAATGGACTACCGATATACTTGGATTGAGTTCAAAGACCGATAAATTCAAGATTGAATCGCAACAGAATATGAACCGTCATATGATGAATTAATGCACCATTACAAAAACTACGATTTGTGGTGAGTGGGGGCACCAAGGCTGTGTCTACGCCGCGCGTGCCAATAAATCAATTAACAGTTTGCTCCGTCAAAGAATTACGCCGCAGACATAAATATTCAGTTCACTATTGGCATATATCTAAATTTCACTTTCAAGATGGCGTGATAATAAAATAATAGGAGTAATAAAAAGACATATTTAGGACCATTGAGATTACTTTAATTGCACTTGTTTCTCATCTCGTTTTGAGCTTACTACCTTAATACCCTGTAAATGGAAATTCAAAAACATATTTCTGGATTTATTCGTACAAATATGAACCAAAATATTTTATCTTAAATATCGGTATATCTTTATATTTCTCCAGAAAATATATCATTCGTCAACAGTCTTGTGAACAAGTCATTGAATGAAAAACCTCTTTATTATCCTGGTACTAAAGTCCCTTAAGAATAAAATAAAAATACAGATTTTATGAGCGGAACAATGTGGTCATGGCTTTAGGAAACAAATTGCCAAACTAAAAAATTAATTAAGGTTGTAAAATATGTACATATTTATTTTTCAGACTAATAGAACGAAAATAAAAAATAAAAATAGCTACTTAATCAGTGTTATTTGAAATAAATTCAACAAAATTGGTATTTTCTACTATCTGCAGTTTGAGGTTATAGTCTGTTTGACTGGGTAAGGAGAAGGCGGTTAAAAAGGAGCGATTTGAAGGAGGAAGCAGTTCCTACGTGACGGATCTCAGGAAGGAGAGAATTCCAAAGAGAGATCGCTTTAGCCAGAAAGGACTTGTCAAACGCAGCAATGCGGTGAGGAGGATAGTAGAGGTCAGAAAGACGGGATCTAGTAGAACGGGGCTGAATTGATGATTTAAATTGAAAGATTTGGAAGATATAAATGGGACGCTGAGTTCTGATAACCTGATAGAGGAATGAAGCTAGGAAATACTGACATCTGTAACGAGGATAAAGCCACCTTAACTCGGCGTGATACTGGCTTATATGCGTGTCTCTGGTGATTCCGAATACAAATCGTATTGCATAGTTCATAATAAACTTGAGTTTTGCTTCGAGCTCGCCTGAACGTCCGCTGTACACCACACAACCGTAACTAAAGTTGGGAAAGACAAGGGAAGAAACAAGGAGTTTACGAGTATTTTACAATGCTTATTTGGAACAAATATGCGTATTTTTTGTTTTTAAGAAATCTTTTATCTGAATGTACCTAGGCCATTATCCAAAACTTAATTTTTCCGTATGATACCTGAGTGTGTCCGTCATCCACTTTTAGGGCTTTCGATCTCTAACTGTCAATACAAATATTTCAAGGGATATTGTAGGGCACCAGATTTCCTATAATTTATTATTTGCAATTTTATTCTAAGCTAACAAGTTTCAGAATTTCTCTAAAGCCCGGAGAATAACAAACTTTAATCAGAACCACAATATAAATCATCTTAGATTGGTCAAGTACATTTGTACAACTCAAACAGGCATACTTTTGAAATGAAGTGAAAATAAATTTTATTCTGGGACGAGTAGTAAGAAAGTAGTACAAAAATGTACATTACACATGTTATTTGCCTGGTCTCTTAAGACTTCAGTATATCTATATAATTGACGGATTTTGAAACTATGAATAGTTCCCATCTATAGATTGAGATATTACATGTGTTGGGAAGATTAATAATTAAGGAGATGGAGAAACAATTGCTGTTTAAAAGTGGTTAAAGATTACGGGGGAATATAATGAATTCCAAAATGGGGCTCAAAGGCTTTTTTTGAATTTAAGAAGGCGGATCTGATTGTACGACATATATATAAGTTTATGGGTTGGGATCTTGGTTTACTAAATGAACAGAGAATAATGTGGTAAGCACATTGATAATATAAAGAGGTTTTTGTGTTTTGAAAAATCGGAAAAAAACAGATACCAAGAAGGTATTGCCTATAGGAGGTATACCAACTACAAACGTGGGAGAGTCTGGGAATTCATATGTGAATCTAATGAAACAATTTATTAGTCTTGAGGTATACTTTTGGATATTTAGTATGTGCCTGGATCCTTACGATAAGTTTTTTATTTGCATTTCATTATCCACTCTTTTAAACGACAGCTTTTGTAATTTTTTATTTTTTATTTTGGGTTGTTTCACATGAAATGTCCGTTTTTATAGTTTCTAAAATACATAAAGGAGTTTTCAGGTCTCAGTTGTTTTCTTCCGAATGTTTACATATTTAAAGTAAACAGTTACTAATCCTCTACCTTTGTATTATAAACATTAGCTTCCCAATCAATTACCCAATTTTTAGTATACCTCCAAATATGAACATGGAAACACGCGATTTTCGAGTAATATTTTTGTACGAGTTTAAACTCGGCCATTCAGCAGTTGAGGCCGCTAGAAATATTTGCAAGGCGTTTGGGGAAGGGAGTGTTAATGAACGGCCCATTCGCCGTTGGTTTGATAAGTTTTCAGCTGGGGATACCGACTTGAAAAACTTGCCCCGAGGAAGACCTCCGTCCGTAATAGACAACGATGTCCTCAAACATACAGTAGAAGGAAACCCCTACCAAACAGTTAAAGGACTCTCAGCACAACTAAATGCAAGTGCATCTGCCCTTTCCAGACATTTAAAGTGTATTGGGAAAGTAAAAAAGCTCGAAACATGAGTACCTCATGGTCTCACTGAGCGGCATGTTTCAAAACATATCGTGCAAAAATTGAAAGAACTGGGCTACGAAGTTCTTCCGCACCCACCATATTCTCCCGACTTGTCTCCAACAGATTACCACTTGTTCAGGAATTTAGACAACTTCGTCAAAGGAAAACTTTTTGAAAATGATGATCAAGTGAAAAGTGTGTTTTCAGATTTTGTTTCACTTCAAAGTTCAGAGTTTTTCAGTTCGGGGATAAAAAAGTTGGTGTCACGTTGGGAAAAATGTGTAGAAAAAGAAGGTAAATACTTCGAATAAAATTATCTTGTTTTCATATCGTATTTTTAATAAAAATCCTTTACCTTGAAAACGGACATTTCATGTGACACAACCCAATAGTGCAGTAGAACTATATACATTTTTACACACCTTTTGTTATAGGTAAAAAGGCTAAGAAATAAAACTTTAAGACAATGGGTATTGAGTTTATCTTAAACGTTTGTAAATATATTGAGCTTTGAAACTCTGCACTTAAAAAAGACATTAAATTTTCAACAAAAAAACTGTTAAAATATTTTTTCCTTAGTACGTATCATTAATAAACACAGAAACAGTCGCGCTGAGAAGCTCCAAGGATAATCAATTATAAAATAATAAATATTCAGTTAGGAGTCTAAATGGTACAAGTACGCATAATATGCAAAAGTATAATGTGTTAGGATATTACGGGTGTATTAATATTAATTTTAAAAAGTCTTAATAGTTGATTTATTAAATATTATACGCTTATACAAAGTATACATATTATAAATTCTATTTAGAAATTTAAATTTGATGAGACACATAAATATATAGTTTTGATTAAATATTCGTTCCTCTTGTTACTCATTAATGAGAATTTTTTTTTTTCAAAAATATCTTCGCTAAAATATTTATCATTGTATATCTGAAAATTGATTTTTTTTTAGTTTTTTAGTGAATTAATGAAAGAAAACATATTTTTCACTGAGGATTTATTTATGTTCATTCATTCATATAGTTATATTCAGATATTCATTCTGTTTTATAGTTGACAAATCTTATCGCTAAATTATTAATGATCTTAAAAAAAAAAAATTAATGATTTATTTTTTATTATTAGTAATTTGTTAATTTAATGAACTGTATTCTTTGCTTTTTGGCGTCCAATCTATACAAGTATAGGTTCTAATACTACAACAAAGGCTTCTAATACTACATTCAAAAGTAGTGTAAAGGGGAAAGGCATATTAAAAAAAATCGGATAATGAAATCAAATATTAATTTTAGAAAACTCCTATAATAATAATATATAATTTGAAAAATATATAACAAAACTAAATGATAATGATAGATCAAACAAACAATTTTAATATTCACAATATGAAAACATGTTTTTTTTTTAAAATATACAAACTCCATTTTAAGATATTAAATATTTATTTATTTATAATAAAAGTAAAAAAATGAATAAATGATTAAGTTTTATAGAATATACGGTCATTAATAATGTGTTGAAAGTATATGAGAGTGTATGATAATTCACTGTCGCCGACATCACACATTTTCATATTGTACTTTGTCGGCTCTCGCCGTTTCTTTACAATTGTTTGTTTTGATATAACATAATCATTTAGTTTTATGATTATTTTCTTAAAATAATGTTTAATGATATCATAGAATTTTCAAAAAAGAATTACTTAATAATTTGTCAACAAAAAGCGCTCCTAAACTTCCTTTTCTTATACCTTTATTTTTCTTCTCAATATATTACATAGTTTTTCTACGTTTCGGGGTTCTTTCCCCATCATCAAGACTTTTTTAAAAACACTTTTTAACACACAACACATTATATTAAATTGCTAGCTTACTGCTATTCGTCCACATTGAAATTTATTGGCTTAGTGTGGAGGAATAGTAGTAAGCTAGCAATTTAATATAATGTGTTGTGTGTTGAAAAGTGTTTTTAAAAAAGTCTTGATATTGGGGAAGGAACCGCGAAACTAAGAAAACTATGTAATATATTGAGAAGCAAACTAAAGGTATGAGAAAAGGAAGTTAAGGAGTGCTTTTTATTGTGAAATATTAAACAAACTTCCAAAAAAATTATAACATAAAAGTATTATTTAATGTTATCATCAGAATATATATATATAAATATGCCTTCTCCTTCTCCCGCTACTTTCGTTTACTCTCACAAGCCCTCGCTTTCACGAATTTTCATCTGCATATTCTCTCATCGTGTAGCGTGGTCTTAACAAAATATATCCTGGATAACAAGTATTTACATGCTTAAAACACAAATATTGTAAACAATATCTATTGGTTATATTACCTTGAGTCATGACTACAACTTGTTCAGTTGACAGGCGGCGTTTTTTCGTAGGCTTAAAGTTCTTATCCATTTTAAAAACTTCTCCATCAATTATTGGGTGCGGTACAAATGTTTTCTGCGGTTTCCGCACGGACGGTGCTCTTTCTAAACCGAGTTTCCTCAGAATATTTTGTTTTGCCATTTCAATTCGAATGTCTGTGAGATTGACATCAGGCATTCCTAAGTAATTTCTTACCTGTGTGCACCCTTGGCAGGTAGGATTCTTCCCTTCCCTCTCGAGGTACTGGTAGGCCAGATCGTTCCAAACCTCTTCAAGAACAACCCCCTTCTTGTGTTTCCGTGCTCTTGATGCGAAAACACCAGCAGCGAAAAAAACAATAACAAATGCAATTTTCATTTTTGAAGGGCGATACTACATGCCACTAAGCATTTCCATCTATATGTGCCAGGACAGGAGTCCTTGATCCAACTCAATTGCTTTATTGATGATCAACACCAGGCCATCAATTACTATGCCAGATTTCCTAATCCCCTCTTCCCTTGTCCCTTATTTATTGTTCAAAACTTGATTTGTTAATTCAGATCGTTTAAATAATTTCATAACAGGTTTATTCAAATATATATATAAACTAGCTTTAGTTGTAGAAATTGTGACTAGAAATAAACGAGTAAATAGGAACTAGTGCACTGGTCTCCAAAAACACTTTTTTCTCCTAAAGGTCCCTCTAAATTCAGAAAATCGTGCATTTATATATATTTAAAATAGGGTTTTATCGACCCTCCCCATCCGATTTCATTGAAAGAAAACAAAATTCCTAAAATAATGCGTTTGAACATTGCAATTCTTTCCAAAGTTCCTAAAGTACTAATTCCATATTCAATTTCACCCTAAAGCATACTAAAACATCTTCCATAATGAAAATAAAAATGTTATAATTAAAGTGAAAAAAAACAAATCTATTTTACAAGGATAAAATGATAAAGTAAATTTAACCAATAAAAATTACTGAATATTTCCTGACATTGAAATAGTACCTTTTTATGAGACCGATATAAAGTACAAAGGGTTTAGCCGGGTAAGGATGGTAAATCTGCCCCCGCGGCTTTTTTGACTCAAACTTTGGGGGATCAATTTGGTGTCGAATAAAAAAAATTTACCTAAATTTTTAGCTTTTCAATTCAAACGGTTTTCGAAATGTATTTAAAAACGTCTTTTTTCTTACTTCTCTATACTCAGGAATTTTTTTCGAACTGGTGGAGTAATATGAAAATAAAAATAAAAACTTAATTTGAAATTAATTAATGATGATTTTTTCTCTAATTCTTAGGAGTCAAAGGCATGAAAAAATGATATGATTATGATTCTTAAACGAAAATCCAATTTTTAGCAAATGAAAGAAAACCAAAATATGTATTTTTTTAACCTTTTTGAAAAGCGTCAATAACCGATTTTTCTTTCAGAAAATGTCTTTTATATTCCTATACACTCAGGAATTTTTGCAAGTGGTGGAACAATATGAAAAAAATAAATAAATAAACACTTAATTTTTCTGAAATCTTGCATTTAACTTATATTTCTTATTATAATTGAAAAATGTGGAAAACAATTATTTCTTGCCAAAAATTCAGAATTAAATTACTTATAAAACATTTTCAGACAGAACTAAATTACACTTAAATTAAACAATTAATTAAATTAAATTCAAACAGAATGAAATTACTTATAAAACATTTTACCACAAAATGATTGGATAAAAGCTGTTTTTCAAAACGCACCCCAAGCAGCGCTCTATAACGCCGCATAGTGGGCAAAATCACCAATTCACCTTTTTATTATTAGTTAGCAAGACCCTTAATACTAATATTTCCCGCCATACCGTGTTTACAAATAAATATTAAATAAGTGAGTCATTCCTGTTCGCACAAGTACCCAATAACCGGCAGTGGGAGGGATTATCTTTATTCGATGGCCATTTATTGTGTTCAATGTGTGTTTAGCTCAAAGTCTTTTTGCTTTTATTTAACAGTGGAGATTGTTGATACAGATGAGATATTATATTTCCACACTCGTTATTGAATATACATTGCAATCTACCTATAGAGTTAATTTAGGAATTTGTAAATGTAAGCCCCTATACAATAGCGAAAAATTATATAACCCCCAAGTTACCCCAAGGATTTGTTTCATCAACTAGTATTTAAATATTACAAAGAATTTTTGCGATTTTTTGCGTTTTGGGTGATACATAATTGTTTTCAGACACAACACTCCGAATCAAAAGTTTTACAATCTATAATTTGAAGGGTTTCCTAAATAATATAAAATACATATTTTAGCATGTTTAAGCAAATCCGAGCCATAATTAAATTTATTGTATTATTTTTCCAGTATTCTGGAACTTCAAACGTAAAATGTAGTGAAGTTTTAGATTTTAGCAAATAAATTTGATTTTTGACCACTGTGCGCTCGCCAATAGTGTCAAAAAATTAATTAGTTTTTATAATTTTTTCCATTTTTTTTTCGTAATCCCCAAAGGTTAAATATGGACAAGTTTCAGAATTGTGTCCACCTAAATCGGTCATATTTTCACTGTGCGCCGTCTATTTAGACACTATCAATCATTTCTGCAAAGGCTTCGCTTGTTCAGGCATTCTCAATGGCTTTCTCCAGGAAGGATGTATTTTCGGTTAAAAAAAAATTTTCTACAAATTTTTCGATAATCTAATAACTATAAAATTCTTGGAACGCATTGAAAGGTGTCACTCACCTAATTTTGCCAGAAAATGTCTTTTATGCTCCTTAGTACTGAAGATTTTTATTCAAATTTTTGGAACAATATGAGAAAAATTAATAACTTTTTTTTCTCTTGAAATCTTGCGTTTTTAGAAACTTATAGTTTTTAGATTGTCAAAAAATGTGTAGACAATTTTTTTTTTTCCGAAAATACATCCTTCCTAGATAAAGCCATAGAGAATACCTGAAAAAGCGAGGCCTTTGAAGAAATGATTGGTGGTATTGTAGGGTAACATCATATTATCAATAATGTTGGTAACACTTATTTAAATATCGATTCTGTTAATCGATTAGGTAGAGCAGGTTAAAAGAAGGTTACAAAAGAAAAGCGTGTTAATATAATGTAATGTGCAGTAATAAAAAGAATAATTTTAATGTTAAGCTGTTATTTCATTAAAATATAAAGACAGCAACAAATTGGTGACCCCGACGTTCACGATGTCACAGAGTGGAAGCGGAATTGCTGATGTTGGCGAAAAAGGTGAGATAAAACCTAATTTAAATGTAGACAGGGTAGCTATAAAATTGCCCCCGTTCTGGGTGGAAAAGCCCGAAATATGGTTTTGTCAAACCGAGGCCCAATTCAAACTTTCGAATGTAACCAGTGAAGAGACAAAATTTAACTACTTAATAGCTCAATTAGATTTGAAAACGGTGGAAAACATTTGGGACTTAGTAAAATCCGAGGAAAAAGAGAAGTATACTAGAGCCAAAGAAAGGTTAATAGCTATTTATAGGGAAAGCGAAGAACATCAGATTCGAAAATTAATCAGTGGCTTGGACATTGGCGACATGAAACCAAGTCAGCTTCTGAGAAAAATGAAAGGGTTAGGTACGTCTGAATTTTCAGACAAATTGATCAAAACTCTATGGCTTGATAAGCTCCCGAGTCAAATAAAAAGCATTTTAGCAATCGCAGATGGTGATTTAGATAAACTGGCGGATATTGGTGACCGAATTTGGGAGATCCAACCAAACCATGTGATGGAAGAGGTTAGGGAACCAAAACCTAACACTTCAGACACTTTTTCTTTTCCTCAATTGATTTCTAAGTTGGAGGCGATGGATAAAGAGATCAAACGTCTCAGTAGGTCTCGTGATACCAATTCAGCACCTCACCGAGGTCGAGGTAGAAGTCAAAGCCGAGGTAGGTATAAAGATGGAGGAAAATATTGTTATTTTCATTTTAGATTCGGATCAAAATGTCGACCAGATAAGTGCAAAGCTCCATGCCAGTGGGAAATAGACCACGGAAAATCTAAAAATCAGGGAAACTCCAATCAGCAGCAGATGTAGCGACCACAACTGTTGCTGAAATTCCTTTTGGCCGCACATACAGACTGTTCGTAACTGATAGAAACAGCAAACAAACTTTCTTGGTGGATAGTGGAGCTGATGTTTCAGTCATTCCCGCCAAAAAATAAAAAAGAAAAAAGCACTAATTTTAAATTATTTGCAGCCAACGGGACTGAAATTTGTACATATGGTTCACAGCTCATAGATATTGACCTTGGCCTAAAACGAAAATTTTAGTGGCCATTTGTTATTGCACAAACGACAAAAGGTATAATAGGCGCTGATTTTCTGCATAAATTCGGATTATTAATTGATCTAAAAAATAAAAAACTAATTGATAGTAATACAAAGATGTCCATAAATGGAGAAATCGTAGAAGTTTCAGTTGCTGATACTGTCAACACGTTGCAGAGCAATAATAAATTTTTCCAAGTATTGTCCTCGTACCCAGAAATAACAAAACCTTATATTTTCCACCACCTGTTAAGCATGAAGTGAGGCATTACATTAATACGAAAGAAAGCGCTCCAGTATTCTCAAAATCAAGAAGGTTAGGACCAGAGGCGATGAGAATAGCGAAGCAGGAATTCCAGATATTAATTAATGAAGGTATCATATCACCATCAAAGTCACAGTGGGCCAGTCCTTTACATTTAGTATCCAAGAAAAATGGAACCTGGCGCATATGTGGAGACTATAGGCGATTAAATGCCATCACAGTTCCTGATCGATACCCTATTCCTAGAATAGACGATGTGAGTTGTATTCTCGAAGGTAAGCGAATTTTCACAAAAATTGACTTGATTCGAGCGTATTACCATATTCCAATAGCGGACGAAGATAAAGAGAAGACGTCAATAATAACGCCATTCGGTTTGTTCCAGTTTAATTTCATGCCGTTTGGGCTACGTAACGCTCCTTCAACGTTTCAAAGATTCATAAATCAGGTACTTCAAGATTTACCTTTTTGTTTTTCTTTTTTAGACGATGTTTTGATCGCTTCACAATCTGAAGAAGAGCACAGAGATCACCTAAAGGCGGTACTAGAGAGGCTGCACAGGTATGGCTTGCGTGTAAACATGTCTAAGTCTATATTTGGTGTTGCGGAGATCACATTTTTAGGCTATCAGATTACTGCACAAGGTACAAAACCTGATCCAGAAAAGGTTAAGTCCATCATGGATATAAAACGTCCAGAGACTGTACATAAACTCCGTACATTTCTCGGAATGGTGAATTTTTATAGGCCATATCTTAAAGACGCAAGTGAGACTCAAGCTATACTAAACGAATATTTAAAAGGAGCAAGGAAGAACGATCGCACGAAAATAGATTGGACAGAAGAAGCCATTAAACAGTTTGAACAGTGCAAGAAAGACCTAGCAAACGCAGCTTTGCTTGCCATTCCTAATGCAAATCTTCCAATTGCATTATTTACGGATGCTTCAGATTTTGCAATTGGTTCTGTGCTGCAGCAGTTCGAAAATCAAGGTTGGAAGCCTTTAGCCTTTTTTTCGAAAAAGCTCAACCCAGCTCAGAGAAATTATAGTACTTACGATAGAGAGCTATTGAGTATTTATCTGTCTATAAAACATTTTAGACATATGATCGAAGGAAGTGACATTACTATTTATACCGATCAAAAACCGTTAAGTTACGCATTTAATCAGAAAAATGAGAAAGCATCTCCGAGACAGCAGCGTCAGCTACAGTATATATCTCAGTTTTCAACCAAGATCAGACACGTCAGTGGAAACGACAATAATGTGGCTGATACATTATCACGACTCGATGCAATGACTGTTCTAGATTACGACCAAATTGCAGCTAGTCAAAAAGATGATCAAGACCTTAAAATGCTACAGGAATCTGATACTTCCTTAATTTTAAAACAACATCCTCTTCCGAATGGACAAGTTCTTTGGTGTGACATTTCAACTTCAACAACTAGACCCTATATTCCTAAACAATATAGGCGACAAGTTTTCAACAGTGTGCACTCTTTGTCTCATCCAGGAATAAAGTCCACAGTCCGACAAGTAACAGCAAAATTTATATGGCCCGGTATTAAAAAGGATATTAAGGAATGGACTCAGGCTTGTATTGGTTGCCAGAGGAACAAGGTAATACGTCATACAAAAACACCAATAGGCCTATATGAAGAGCCAGATGACCGATTTAGTGTAATACATTTGGATATGATCGGCCCTCTTCCACCATCAGACGACAAGATGTACTGTCTTACTGCGATTGATCGTTTTACATCATGGATGGAAGTTATACCATTGCGGACCATAACAGCTGAGTCGGTGGGTCAAGCGTTCTACAAATATTGGATTTGCAGATTTGGCGCACCTGTTAAAGTAATTACTGACCAAGGCCGACAATTCGAATCGGAATTATTTAAAAACCTGGCTAAACTTTGCGGTATAAAGCTTCAGAGGAGTTCGCCATACCATCCACAATGTAATGGAAAAATCGAACGCCTGCATAGGACTTTAAAAACTGCTATTAAAGCTCACAATTCTCCGAAGTGGACAGAAACCTTACCTACAGTCTTACTTGGCTTACGTGCTGCTCTCCGAGATGATGGCAATCATTCGGTAGCTCACATGGTGTATGGAAAACCTATACGACTGCCAGGTGAATTTTTTGAAGAGAAGACATCTCGAATGGAACACGGCACTTTTCTTTCCCGTTTACAAGACCAGATGAATGCTCTTAAACCAATAAAGTCAGAAAAGAAGAATTCAACAAGTGTATTCATACACAAAGATCTCAGGGTATGCACCCATGTTTTTGTAAGATTAGATAGAGTAAAGAAGCCCCTTGAACCAGCTTATGAAGGACCGTACCTTGTAATATCAAGACAAGAAAAATACTTCACTCTTCAGATCAAAGGAAAACAGGTGAATATTTCATTAGATCGGTTGAAGCCTGCTTACATTTTAGACCCTGATGACCCCACCTGTAATATGGATCAAGAACCTAGATTGTTGACAATGCCTATGAAGCCTCAGCCAACAAGTCAGGATGTTCCAGCTTCAGCGTCCAGAGAGGAAGTAACAACAAGAACAGGCAGAAGAGTCAGGTTTCCTCAGTGTTATCTACAGTGATCAGTGGTGAAAAATGTCTCTAGTGATTAGTGTGTGCGATGTGTATAGTTATGTTGTTGTTTTTTGTATTTTAAAAGGTTAATTTTTTTTTAGAAAGAGAAAATAATTGTTTTGTAAAATAAGTTATAATTATGTTTTGTAAAATTAGTTTTTGAGTTCAGTGAAAGTTTGATAATTTTATTTATTTTTATTTTTGTATCAAAGTCTTTTGTAGTATCGTAACATACTTGATGTTACTGGGAGAGGAGTACTGTAGGGTAACATCATATTATCAATAATGTTGGTAACACTTATTTAAATATCGATTCTGTTAATCGATTAGGTAGAGCAGGTTAAAAGAAGGTTACAAAAGAAAAGCGTGTTAATATAATGTAATGTGCAGTAATAAAAAGAATAATTTTAATGTTAAGCTGTTATTTCATTAAAATATAAAGACAGCAACAGTATCAATAGACGGCGTTATAGAGCCCTGGCCTGAGGCGCGTTTTGAAAAACATATCTTTTATCCAATCATTCTGTAGTAAAATGATTGAAAATGTTTTATAAGTAATTCAAATTATTATATAATTAAAAATAATTATTGTAATTCAAAATTTTTGGTGAGAAATAATTGTTTACACATTTTTCAATAATAATAAGAAATATAAGTTAAATGCAAGATTTCAGAAAAAAATAAGTTTTTATTTTTTTTTTTTTCATATTGTCCCACCATTTCGAAAAAAAATCCTAAGTATAGGGAAGTATGAAAAAAGACGTTTTTAAATAAATCTCGAAAACCGTTTGAATTAAAAAACTAAAAATTTAGGTGAATTATTTTTATTCAACACCAAATTGATCCCCCAAGTTTAAGTCAAAAAAGCCGCGGCGGTAGATTTACCATCCTTACCCGGCTATACCCTTTTCTTTTTGGTTCCTTTTTTTTTTTTTTTAATTCTTGCCTCTAGCAGCCTTGATTGGTCAGTGACGGTAGGTTTGTTTTGCACCATTTTAAAGAAAATTAAATGATAAAGTTTTTTGAGATACGGAAAATTTAAAACTCAACGATAGAAGAGTGATGGCGGCTTGAAATGTCCGAATATTCTTTAAAATATTAAAAATTAATTTTCTGAATGACGTTTTGTTGCACTTACTTTCCTATTAGTCCTGGAGCCAGATGCATGATTGCCTACCTTATCGAACATACTTGTTACGAAAATGCATTTTTCGCTGTTCTAAAACATTTACTAAGCATCTAATTAATTTTATGGAGTGATCAATTACATCCGATTTTATAGCTTATCGAACATACGATTAGTTATTGTTTTAACTAATCTGTAATTTCTCAAAAATGACGAAAGTACAATTCTTGTGAATTAGAAACCATTTCTAATGACCGCAGGAATAGGAAAGGTCCAGCAAAACCACGTGGAGGCTGGCGGCCCAAACGCTAAGATGGCATACTCAAAATAGTACACGATTCACCTACACTAGCACAAGGTCTCTTACAGTACACACCCTAGGGTCACTTCCCACTGGGTAGCAGCCCTGGATGGGGAACACGTCAGGATGCTTAGAGGAGGCAATCCCTCCACCTGACTCGGAGGCAGTGGTCTGATTATTCATTCTTTTTTTTTAAAAACATACATTAAAACCTCAAAAAGTCGAAACCGGGTGGTCTTCTTTGGAATGGTGTTTATGGAAAAAACAAAACAGGAATCGTCAAACTGACATACGAATTGCTTATTGGAATATTTGCCTTTGCACTGACTGGGAGCCCTTCAAGTACTCCTTACCCAAATTGATCTTTATCGAATCTACATCGCAGCTATTAAGGAAGTTCGCTGGCTTGAAAGTGTTATATTAGAAAAGAAAAAACATACATTATACTACAGCTGTCACGAAATGAATCATACTTTTGGAACGGGATTTACTGTAAAAGAAAAAGCACGCTAGCTCAATGAGCTATAAAGCTTACACCCGTATCTCCCCGTTTGTATTATATTCGCTTAAAAGGAAAATTCTCCAATTTTTCGATAATTAACTGTCATGCCCCCACAGAAGTATCTTCTGAGGATGAAAATGATACCTACTATGACGATCTAAGTAAGATATTGGGAGGATGCCCACAGTATGACGCTAAGATGGTACTGGGAGACCAGACCTCAACGCTTAGGTTTGTCAAGAGGTGGGATACTACCCGACTATAGGAGCCCATAGCCTACATGAGAAATCAAATGAAAATAGTCAGAAGCCCATCAATTTCGACAATTGTCATGGACTTGTTATTGGAAGCACCTTGTTCCCAGGAAAGAATATTCATAAAGCGACTTGGAGGTCCCCCAACGGAGCCGTTAACCACCAAATAGACCACATTGAGGTCGGTCGAAATTCTGAAGAAATAATATTTAACTTGGTATATTTCAAGTATGTCAGTATTATCACAATATGCCCTTCAGACGGAGTATGTATGTATTATTTAAAGAATCCGGTATTACCGAGGGCTGTAGTCAAAAATCCTTAATTTAAGGAAACTAATTTTTTATAATTATAAAATATTACAAATTCCAAATCATAGATGAAATAATTTATTTTTACTTTCACACACCTGTATACGAAAACGGTAAGTTGTATAAGGCTGAAATTATATATTTTAGGAGCCTATATGAATGAGATGCTACAGAAAAGTTTTCAACATAATCGATAAACCAGAAGAGACACTTTATACTATGCATTTTGTACCTTGTGACGGTTTTATCAAAAATATCTCTATCGATTTCGATTAAACTCGTATGTCGATGTAAAATTTAATGAACTTTAATATCACGTCGATTTTAAAATTTAATTTTTGGTTTTTGAAAAAAAAGAACAGTATTATAGTCGTATAATATACCGTTAGAAAACTAAATATTTTAGAAAAATATTATCTTATACATAAAGTTCTAAAAGGTAATGGATAGTGATGAAAATAGGATTAAACTGATTGTTGCAAATGATAATATAATACATTTTTTAATGAAAACATATGTTTTTTTTTTCGGAATTCAACGTAATTCTTTAACTTTTTTTCATCTTTAACTTAGGTCTTGATGTTCCTACCGAGTGCATTACCGGTGAAATTTAGCCTCAAAGTCGTAAGAAATCCTTCCTATAGATTTACTGTGTTAGCGGTTCTCATTTAACTCCGTATCCAGGGTTTGGGCTGAAATGACGAAGAGGAACAAAAATATTACTAAACAACTTTTGTTGATCACTTGTCAAAAGTTGGTGATTTCACGTACCATGGAAATAAGGTTCAGACAGCAAGATTTGAAAATCCTTGTTGAAGTTGGCAAGAACAATTGATTAATGACATCTTTAATTTTGCATCTGTTTGTTGAATAAAAGCGTCCTTGCATGTATGCTTTGTTTAGCTACCATGTGATCTCTTTTTTATTGATTATTTTAATATTATTTGACCTGGACCTTGTTTATGGACTTATTTTTAATAACAATTTGTGCTCACAATAAAGGCTTACAAAAAATCTTTTTTTTTTTTACCATTTGTTACAGCCTCTACGCTTATAACCAATTTGTGATCTTAATCTGTGATACAGAGAACAGCTGATGCGCTCGATGATAACAGTCATACGTTACTTCGTCTCTCAGATTTTTGCTCTTTTCAGTAGGAATTCGCTTGAGTTCAGTCTGGAAAACATCACTAGACTTCAAGAAAACCACAGCAGTGAATATTGGAGAAATATCGGTAAGCAAAGTTATAATTTACTTTGTAGAATCGCGAAAAGTGAAAGGAGGGTCACTGATCAGCTGATCGCCGCTAGCTCGGCAAGCTCGGGCTTGCTTTTCTTTAAGTTATCTTTCTTTTATTATATTTCCTTCTCATTCTCATCTCATTATTTATTTATTATTGGTCCTTTTTTTTTTTTTTTTTTTTTTTTTTTTTTTTTTTTTTTTTTTTTTTTTTTTTTTTTTTTTTATCAATGAGATATTTCCATCAAGTTATGTCCTCAAAAGCTACAAGTAAAAGATCTAGATCTGCAGGTTCAAACTCGTCTCCTACAAAACAGAGACCTCGCCGTGAAAATAATAAAAAAATGATTCCACCAGCGACCGCTTCAGCTACCTCTTTAGGATCTGAACCACAGCCTAGCACATCATCACAAGGATTAACTGATGAATCGCCGTTTTTTACACCGAATCCATTTCAGATCCTCCAAAATGAAAAAGAAACCATGGAATCTTCTCCTATACCCAGGGAACCACTACCTCCACCAATATTTGTTAAAAATATTAAAAATTTTCAACTGATGTGTGTGCATTTAAACAAAGTAACTGATCCTAATAGTTATTCTTGTATAAGTAGAACCAGTGATACTAAAATATCCCCGACTACCGCCGAAAGCTACAGAAAAATAGTGAAATATCTGACTGAGACCAAAGCTGATTTTCATACCTATCAGTTGCGCCAGGAGAGAGCTTTAAGGGTTGTAATTAGAAACCTACACCCTTCGACACCAGTTACAGCTATCAAAGAAGAACTGACGGAGATAGGCTATAAAGTGCGGCAAGTGACCAATGTCCTAAAAGATAAAATTCCACTGCCTCTATTCTTCGTGGACTTGGAACCATCAGCAGGAGTTGAAAAAATTTACGACCTCAATAGGTTGTACTATACTAGTGTAAGAGTTGAGAAACCTTACACTAAGAAAGAAATAGTTCAGTGCCATAATTGTCAGGCATATGGTCATACGAGAACTTACTGCCACCACACACCACGCTGTGTGAAATGCGGTGAGCAACATAAATCAGAAGAATGTACACGATTAAGATCAACACCCGCTGTATGTGCTCTGTGCCTAGAGGACCACCCGGCTAACTACAAGGGATGTCAAATCTACAAGAACCTCAAAAGCAGATACCAAAAACCTCAGAATCTGGATGAAACAGCTGAACCGATCAGAAGCAGAAGACAACCTTCAAAAACAATTGATTCCAATGTAACATTTGCCCATCTACTTGGAGGTGGGAACCAGAACAAAGAGGCCCTGCCGGAACAACGCATACCTCAAAATCCTGAACCCCTTCCACAACCACCTATTCCTCAAAATTTACCCAACCCTCAAAAACCTCATCCGCATCAAATTTCTCATATTCCTCCTCCATCAAATGTCACAGACCTTACAAGTTTGATGACATCCTTCATCACTGAAATCAAATCTCTTGTTATGCCGCTAATATCACTACTTACTAATCTCGTATCAAATTTAATCCCTTCCTTAAAAAATCCTTAAATGACTACACCTAACTCCTTGTCCATTCTCCTTTGGAATGCGAATGGTGTTAGAAATCACACTGACGAACTTACAGCTTTATTGCAAGACAAAAACGTTGATGTAGCACTTATTACTGAAACTAGACTAACCACTAAACAGTTCTTTAAAATACCTCAATACGTAACATACCGTACAGACCACCCAGACGGAAAAGCCCATGCCGGTACTGCTGTCATTGTGCACCAGTCCCTCTCCCACCATATACTCCCAGTTCCCTCCTATGATTTCCTACAATGCACCGCCATAGTAATCAAGACTTTTTCTTTTCCGATCACCCTCGCATCAGCGTACTGCCCTCCTAAACATTCCATCTCCAACATTCTATTCGAATCCTTCCTCAATGCCTTAGGAAACCACTTCATTCTGGGTGCAGACATGAATGCTAAGAACCAACAATGGGGTTGCAGATCCACGAATTGTCGTGGGCGGAATTTACAGTCTGCACTCAGCTCTAGACGTTTCAACCTCCTGCCTCCTGACTCCCCTACCTACTGGCCAACTGATCCTAACCGTAATCCTGACATCCTTGACTTCTTCATTCACAGCGGATTAGGCTCCCTAAACATGTCGGTGGCTAGCCTTGATGAACTGTCTTCTGACCATAGTCCATTGCTCCTTAAAGTATCCCTAATTCCTATTCCTAAACCCACCCCACCGTCATTTATCAGAGGACCAGTAAACTGGGACCTTTTTCGCCAAATCCTGACCAGTGATATTGACCTCAGAGTGAAACTCAAAACTCCAGATGACCTTGACGATGCCGTAAACTCCTTCACCATCGCTATTCAACAAGCTGTTTGGACTGCCTCCTCTCCCAAGCACTCCCAGATAAGTCATAACCAAAATCATTTACCACAACACCTCATAGACCTCATCCGCACCAAACGCCGATCCAGATCCTTATGGCAACGCACCCGTCACCCCACAGATCGCCGCTCCTATAACTTTTATTGTAGACAATTAAAGAGGGAGTTGGCGACCTTCCGTTCCCAATCCTTTAGTTCCTTCCTTTCTTCTCTTTCGGCTTGTGACAATTCCCTGTGGAATGTCACCAAGAAAATTCTAAAATCCCACCATATTTCCCATCCCCTCCGTCGTAGTAATGGTTCCTGGGCTGCGTCTGATGAAGACAAAGCCGAGGAACTTGCCAAATACGTTTCCCAAGTCTTCACACCTCATCCAGAATCCAATCCAAACCACACTTCAGTAGTGGAACAGTTCCTTCAGTCTCCAATCCCGCTTTCATTACCTCCTAAAGCAGTTAATCCCTCTGAGGTCAAGTATCTTCTCCGAAAACTTGCACTCCGTAAATCTCCTGGATACGATCTCCTCACTCCTCAGATTCTCAGACAGCTTCCATCTAAAGCCGTTATATTTCTTACATATATTTACAACTCCATTCTACGCACTACTCATTTTCCTCTCTTATGGAAACATTCCACAATAATTCTCTTCCTAAAACCAGGTAAACCTCCTAACACTACGACATCATATAGACCTATCAGCCTACTCCCAATCCTTTCAAAAATCTTTGAAAAAATCCTCCTCAAACGAATATTACCGTTATTAGAATCCCACACTATTCCTTCCCATCAGTTTGGATTCCGTTCCCAACATTCAACCGTTCAGCAAGGGCTCCGAGTCGTTGACCATATTTCCTCTGCCCTTGAGAACAAGGAGTACTGCTCGGGTGCATTTCTGGACATAACGCAAGCATTTGACCGGGTGTGGCACCCGGGATTGCTCTTTAAGCTCAAAAACCATTTACCCCTATCCTTATACCTAGTCCTCCGATCCTATCTATCAAACCGCTCCTTCCGAGTTCGTTGTGGTGCAGAATATTCCAATTATTATCCAGTCGAATCCGGTGTTCCTCAGGGTAGTGTCCTTGGTCCTATCCTCTACAATATATACACGGCTGATATTCCTCTTTGCTCTAATACCTTCCTAGCAACGTACGCTGATGACACAGCTATCCTATCCTCTCACTTAGATCCCGAAATTGCATCTACAGGCCTCCAAACACACCTTTCTCAAATTGAAGACTGGTGTAACAACTGGAGAATCAAAGTAAATCAATCCAAATGCAGACATGTCACCTTTACCCTTCGAAGACAATCCTGCCCTCCAGTTCTCTTTAACTCCGTTCCGCTTCCTTTCTCCGACACAGTCCGGTATCTTGGCTTCCTTCTGGACAAAAGACTAACTTGGAACCCGCATACTAGACTTAAACGACAAGAACTTAATCGACGATTTGGACAATTATACAGACTACTGAACAGAAATTCTAAATTATCTATCGAGAACAAACTGCTAATATACAAGACAGTACTGAAACCTATCTGGACCTACGGACTTGAACTGTGGGGGACAGCTAAATTTTCTAACATCAAACGCATTCAATCCTTCCAATCAAAAGTCCTCCGAACAATAGTTAATGCTCCTTATTATGTATCCAACCATACCTTACACCGCGACCTAAATATTCCATTTATTTTAGACCTTATACCATTAAAATTCTCTAAATTCCATCAGAATCTTATCCATCACCCTAATCCCCTAGCTCAATCCTTATCCAGCTCCACACATCCTTACCATCCTCCTAGAAGGTTGAAACGTCAGTGGCCTCGAGACCTCTTGTAAAATGTATATTGGAGTTCTAGCATTGGCTAGATTCTCCACTCACGTGCTGTATGCTTGTGAATTGTATATAGGTATGAGTGACTTTTGTATATATTTTTATTGATTTTGTTTTGTATTTATTTATATTGTATTATTATTATACAAATTTATTGTTTTGTATATATCGTGTGAATGCAGTATGAATGTTGTACTTTATCCCTATTAAAAATGTCCTAAATTGGACAGATTGTAATATTGTTCAATAAAGAATTGTTTCTAAAAAAAAAAATCTGTGATACTATCGTTATAATTTTTTATAGGTACAAAATAAGTTTAAAAAATAATACATATGTGAGAGTTGTATGAATATTATAGCCGGTTCTAAGCGAAGAGGAGGAATGTGGTGGTCTGTCTAATTTTAATAAAATGAGACTGCTGTTTGGATATGCTGATGGTATCTGAATTAATGATCGACATAATTAAATGTATTGGTATTTTCGTGAAAATTCAAATAAAAATGTATTTAGTTTGCTTTAACTTTATGGCTCTTAAGCTATAACAATTTATATTACTGTGCACAAAATTGTTTGATAATTAATTTTCTTTCTATTCAGTTTTTTTTTTTTTGAAGCAGAGCCGAAATTTTTTCTGTAGCAGCACCCCTACTAATTTCATTTACGAGGAGTTACTGGTGCATAATACTTGTATTACTTACGATACTAATGAAAATTGTATTACTTACGATACTAATGAGTGTTCTATTCCGAAAATAATTGATGACTTTTGTTGATATTTTGTAAACTTTATAAAAATAAGTCATACTTCAATCATGTGCCATTCACGATCCTATCAAAATCGTGAGCACGTGATTCATGTTTTCTCAAAAGAAAACCTTTTCTAATCATAATTCCAAAGCAAATTGCATCCAACTATAGGATTCTGTCACGATACCAAATTTTTATTTTAAGAAATTGTAAATAGGGAGAATATATAAATTATGAATATATTGCACGCTGTTTCAACAATAACTATACTTAGAATAAATACTAATTGATTTTCTATATATTATTTTTTGTTATGTGATTTTATTAAGAGTGGAATTTGTCTGCTTTAGTTTCCAAATATTCCTTATGTCATCCTTATTGGTGCCAATCTTCTTTGTCATCCTTGTTAGTGCCAATATAAACCCTAATGACATACACCCGATCTATACCTCTATGTTAATAATAATCGACATTGTATCGTTTACAATCAACTTCGTCATAATCGAAAATTTAACTGACAATGATATGTTTATAGTTTGTCAAGAGCGTTTTTATTAAATTTTTAATTGTTTGTTTACTTAGACTGTAGCCCCATCGGTCTATTAAATTTTCATGGTGAATCGTTTATTTTTTAAAGGAAAGTAGAACAAGTCAGTGTATCTTCACAATGTCTAATGAATCTGTTAAGACTGTAAGTAACTTATATGTTTTTTGTTTTTTAATAAATTTCTTTTAAAGGTTAAAGGTTAAGCATCTTAGTAAAATTGTGAATTTTTTATGTGGTATGTTCCCCAGTTCGTTTTAAATAGCTACAGATTTTATTACCTACAAGACCTGTAGTTTAAGAATATATTTGTTAACGTTATTGCAGCTATTTTGTTTTTATATATTGTGAAGCGAGGAACATTAAACAATGTTAAAGGAGCATTAATGTGAAAACTGAAATTGGAACATGTCTTATTATTATTAAAGTAATCAACATTATGGCATTTGTTCATCTAGATGAACTCATGTAAATATGAGTTTAATGATGGTGAAATAGAAATGAGTACCACGAATTTCTTATTTGACTTTTTTTTTTTTGCTAGGAGCCACATGGACTCTTTTAAGTTTTTGTACCAGTCTCAGTTACTATAAAGTATTTTGAATGATTGAGTCTGTCTTTGTAAACCATCCCCAACATGGCTATTTATTAGTTACTCCCCGTAGAATTGGTCACTGATTCCATTCTTTCATATCTCAGCTCTCTTATCAATATTTCAGTGAGGAAAGAACAACTCACCAATATCCTTAGTGTTTTCTAGCTCATGATGTTAGGGTTGTGAAGCAAATTATGAGCACAGATAATTTTTTTATCTTTTTCCTGCAGTCATATTCAATTTCTTTTAACATAATTCTGTGAATATAAATTCATTTTAAAAAACAAATATCCATTTAAGACGGTTATCTTTAATAACGATTTTGCCTTACTATTCCATGCAACTGAGGATTTCGTAGAATTTATTTTCTTATGCATCCTGCATATACAATATGCATTAATGTTAAATCACCATTGGGCACTTGTTTTATTTTTCACTCAGATCATATTGAGCTGTATTCTCATAACTTGGTCCTTGCCTTGCATCATTTGTTCTCCTAGTGTTCTTCCTCTCTCATAGCATTTGGTCATCCACTTTGAATTCCTTTGATTGCCTTCTTCCTTTCTGAATTAAAAGTACTCAGTAAGCTTTTTTAAAAAATCATGCTGGGAGAATTGCCATCAGCAAAATCCTATAAGTTGAGTAAGTTGGAAAAAATTGATCAAAGTCTTCTGACAATCTCAAGGCTAATAGATTTATATGTCTGATATTGTTTCTAATGAAGGCATTGGAAAAAATTATTGACCAACATATTAGGGATAACAAACTAGCTGATAGACCGCTTCATAGCGCTCAATCTTGTGAAACTGCTCTACATTTCCTAGTGATTATGCTGATGATATCACTCTGCTAATTGAAGGTAAATTTCCAGAGACGATCCCCAAATTGCTTAAAACTATAATGGAACTCCTGAGAGACTCAGTCCAAAATAGTAGAAAAGTATAAGGGAAATCTCAACACCATTTTCCTGTGAAATAAGATCTGAGTTCAGTGAGTGCCTAGTTACTCAGGCATTCTTGGCAATAAGATAGCCGATAGCCTTGCGAGGAGGGGTTCTGCTTAGATATCCTCCACATCTGAGCCTGTTAATGGAATAAGGCTGAGCTATGCAAAAGGTCTGATCAAGGTGGCTGCTGGCAATGAAAACAAGCTTTACTTGAGGGATACTGGGAAGCAGCATCATTCTAAGATGTTTCTCGGGAGGGACCCGGCAAAGAAATAACTTCCAATCTTCTTTCAATGGACCGGAAACTCTGAAGAGGGTGACTATACACAGGATGCTGTCAGCTTAGTAATCACCTCCACAATATGGGGTTATTAGCCTCACTGACTTACAGATTCTGCAAGAAGTAAAATGAAACTACCCATCATGTGAATGTGGTTGTGAAAAGACTGCTCGGATATGGTCTTAGGACTTTGGCAGTGACCATGTTTCAGATCCTAAGCGTTATGAACTGATCAATCCTTACAGTTTGGTCAGATTCACTAAGGCAGTAGGCCTGTATTAACAGGATATTGGATGGTGCTCAATAAGCCTGCTCGAGGCTGCAGTGCAAGAAAAAAAGCTAAAGAAAAAACAATTTTCATTACTTGGTAAGTTTTTGAAAAAAAGACATGCTGGTGTAATGGCATTTGCAAAGCTGTTGTATGTAAGTTGGCAAAAATCAATGAGTTCCTCACTTTCCAAAAATCAAAGTATAAAACTCGTCATATTTCACCATTACATTCTCAAGAATTTTAATTTAAAAAATCTTTAACTGATCGGATTTTTATTTTATATATTTATTTTAATTTTATTATTATTATTATTTTTTTATATGGCATTTTAATGCACTGCGACTGAACAGGTCTATTGTGCATAGTTTAAAAATTGTACAGTTAGTACATGAGTTTTGTTGCAAATTGTATACCTTAAGGGGCGTGGTTGATTAACTTGTTCCTTAATGGATGCTCTAATCAGTCAACACCAAAGAGGCTGTACCAGAGCCTTGAGAGCCTATCACACATACAGATTATATGAACAGATGTTTCAAAGGAGTTTATGGATGTTAAATTAAATAAAAGAAAGATGATGAAAGGAAGTTTTAGTTGAATGGTAGGGAGAAGTGGGCTATTTAAAAAAAATGACTGGTTGGTGAAAATCTAATAGCGCTAAATTCAAAAAGAAGGAGAAATGGGGACGGTGGGGGAGTTAAGGATACCTCTCTGTAAAAAGGCGGGAAACCTAACCTAATCATAATGAGGGAATTTTGTTGACCGTTGAGAAATTATATGAGGAAGATGGTTGGGGGTGCGGTCATAAATTAGAAACATACATTTAAAATAAGTTACAATTAAAATGGCACTTATTTTAAATGTGTGTTTCTAATTTATGACCGCACCCCCAACCATCTTCCTTATCTAACCTAATCAGAGATATTGTAAATGAATAATAATGTAAATAATGTGCACATGCTATATCTATGGCCACGCCCACTCGTTAACATAAGTGCTACTAGTAATCATTACCTTTTTTCTTTATGTTGTTAATTAGTAAGGTATCTTGATTGTTTAACATGTTCAAAAATGTAAATAAGTTATTTCTGCATAATCATTTATTTTTAGAGTGTAGAATAAACCTATTCTTTTTGGTTAAATTTATGGTCAATATATCTCCTCAATTTTTGATATGCATGTTATGTATTGTACTTTCTTTTCTTTTTTTTCTGTTATTAGCAGTTTTATTATTTATATATGAACCCCAATTTTTCAGTTTAATTTTACTGAATATTTTATGTAGCATTATATTATGGATTACTTAAATTATTTCTTACAGTAAATGTCTTACTTTCTCTTATTAATTGTCCCTTCACATTTTGTATAGGTACTAAATATATAAGATTCCTCAAATAAATTTAATAATCAAAATATATATCAATTTAAAAGATATGCCAATGAACTGAATATCACCTCTTCTCAATAGGATGGTGTTGATTCCTTGTTAATAAGTTTGAAAATTATAATTTTTGTTTTTACTTCAGTTTGTTAACCAATTATTTTATTAAATTTTCTTAGTATGTTTTGATATGTGGCTTTGTTTTTCAGTTTGGTCTAGAGACACCTAATTATGTTGGCTTTGCCAATTTACCTAACCAAGTTCATCGGAAATCTGTTAAAAAAGGATTTGAATTTACCTTGATGGTTGTTGGAGAGTCTGGGTTAGGGAAATCTACGCTTGTAAATAGTCTTTTCCTGACTGATTTGTACCCAGACAGGAAGATCCCTGATGTTGTTGGTAAGAGTTTTTCTGTATAGTTTTGGATCTGATTACTTTTTGTTTGATTCAGTATGTAATGCTTTTCTTTTCTTTTTTTTTTTATAAATAATTATTTTTCACTTGTGATTAATTTTGAATGCTTAATCTTAGGTTTGAGTATGACAAAGGAATTCTGATATATCTTCATATTAGGAGTTATATTGATCCAAATAAATGAAATACGTATAACCTATATGCTATTATTTTTCTTACTTATTCTGAAATGATGAAAAATATTTTAGTGATATCCATTTTTTGTTTTGAAGAAAAAATGATTTGTCTCATATAAAAAAAATCAAAGTTTATTCTGCTCTTTGTAGGATACGAAAATAATTAAAGTGTCCTTAAGAAATATAATTAAGGGGGGCATTAAGTATTATCAGATAATCGTATACTATTCATTCTATATTTTACAAATTAAGTATAAATAATATGTAGCAATAAGTGCATGACCAAGAAAGTCCAATAGTCTTTGGATTTAAATACATTTTGTTTACATTCATTCCTTCATACTATATTCACATTAGTTTCTTTTTGAACCTCCAACCTTGACCTACCATCCACAAATGTATGCCAATTTAGGACTTGAGAAGATCCCAGTGATCTTTTCTAGTTACTCACTGTTGTTGTAAACAAGTAGAAAATGAGTGAGGACACTTGAGCTGCAGACGCTCAAAAATTAAACGGAGAAGCTGGGAATTGCCTCTGATTGCATTTTGTTTGTTTGTTTTTTCATTTATTTTCACTTTATGCTACTTTAGCTGATCGAAAGGTGCTTCAGTGGGAATCCTAAATTTTGTCTTTAGGTTTAATTCAGATAGAAATGTTTAACGAGGACCTGACACTGTACAGGCTGGTGACCATCATTTTACCTCCTCTTGGAAGGACGGCATAGCCAAGGTTCATTGCATTTTTACAAAAGATCTCTCACAGGATCTAGATACGGAAAGGGGGGAGGGTAAATGTGACATGCTTACATTTTGATTTATTGATTTGGGTACACCAATGATTGCTCCACTCATCAATCAGAGAGAGGTATGATTAAAGGATGAGACAATATCTCAGTACAACTAATAAAATCCTGTCTCCCCGTCCTTATACCAATATCCTATCTATAATTTTTCCTTCTGAAATTCCATATTTCCTACACCTTTGAAAACTGCTTTAGTCTGTCCATTAAACAAAATTCCAAATCCTTCCTCACCGTCTGATTTCCGTCCTATTTCGCTCCTTTCTAATCTTTCGAAACCCCTGGAACATCTTTCACAAAACCAACTATCAATTTTTTTAGAAGAACGTTCCCTTATTAATTCTCTCCAATCAGGCTTCCTAGTTATTCAACACAGTCTGCTCTTCTAAAAATAACGCATGACCTCCAATCAGCCATTGAAAATCAAAAACTGACCATCCTAATCCTTCTAAATTTCTCTAAAGCATTCGATACAGTTGACCATAATATCCTCCTTGCCAAACTACAAAATCTTCCTTAATCCAACAGTGTTCTAATCCTTAAGGCCCTTCCACTGATCCCAACTCCTCATTATTATATTTTTAAAATATATTTTCATTAGTTTCTTGTTAGTAACTCTTAAAAAAATACTTTCCTTTAGTTGTTAAATTTGTCTTGAAAGGACTTTTTATTTTGTTTTTCTGTAGACAAAGTTAAGCAAACTGTTGGCCTTGAAGCTTCTACCGTTGAAATAGAAGAAAGAGGTGTAAAACTTCGTTTAACAGTAGTGGATACCCCAGGATTTGGAGATGCTATTGATAATTCAGATAGGTAATATTTAAGCTGTTCTTTAAAATTTAAATAATATAATATCCACTGTTAATTTGTATATTTTAAATATACATCACTTTTTAACATTAGAGTAGAACATGAAAAATAGACTAAAACCTATAAGATAGTTTTTGGAAGATTCTGAACAAAAGCCTATAGGATCTCTTGTTGTTGTTTTTTTAAAAATTATGTATTGATATTTACAACTGTATTATACAACACAACTAGTAAATAGGCTAATAGAAAATAGAATGAACAAGACTTGTAGAGAAGCTTTCCATCAGAAGCACTCTAAAAATATTCTAAACTAGAAGGTCTCAAGGCCATCTTCTTTTCAGATAGATGGCCTCGGGGGATTATGAGGTATTAAAGAGGGAGAGAGGATTGAAACTAATGGGTTAGAGTGGGTATGGAGTTTGTCATAGAAGGAGAGGTATCTGGTTCGGGCCATATCAGTAGCATACGGAACATTAAGGTCATAATGGATGAGTTTGTTCGCGACAAAGTAGGGAGCATTGATGATTTTACGAAGGATTTTGGATTGTAAGGATTGGATTTGAGAGGAATTCGATAGTTTAGTTGAGCCCCAAAGCTCAATTCCATACGTCCGGATTGGCCTTATAATAGTCATGTAAATGAGCCGTTTGTCTAGTAAGTGTTGAAGTAGCTGAAAACGTCAAGCAGTTTCTTGTTGTTTCAGTCTTGCATATAGAACCCAAATAAGTCATTTGTCAAGATGGAGTCCTAGATATTGGATCTGTTCAACAGGGACTAGACGAGAATTATTAAAGGAGACTGTAGGACAGGAAGTTATAGATTTACGAAGAGGGGTAAAGGTATTTGATGGGGTTTATTGGAGTTTATTTTGATTCTCCAACTTTGACACACCATTGCTGAAGGTCTCTGATGTGGGATTGAAGAGTTTGGGGAGCAGAATTTGTACCATTATTTACTGATAACACATGAGTATCATCAGCATAGGTAGAAAGGAATGTTAGGATGGGTTAGGATATCAGCTGTATAAAATGTGTAAAGGATGGGTCCTAGAATGCTGCCTTGAAGAACTCCAGCAGCCTGCAAAAAAAGAGACAAATTGGAATTGTTTTGATTTATTTTGAATGATCTTTCAGCGGGATAGGACTGGATAATGAGTAAGTATGTAGGAGGAAGGAATTTACGGAGTTTGTAAAGCAGTCCCAGTGCCAGACTGTTCTATGTCGTGCAAGGCATCCGTGCAGTACAATTCGTGCTCTATTGCTGAGAAGATTACATTCACCACACGATGGCATTGCTGGATAGTGGAACGGGGTGTTCGGAACCCAAACTGATGATTTGGGATAATGTGATTAGAATCCAGGATGGGATATATTGGTTTCAACAGTAGTTTTTTTAGAATTTTACCCATGATTCTTGAAGAGAAATGGGGAAGTAGGAGGATGAATACTCCGATGGCTTGCTGGGTTTCGATATCATTGTGACTATGGATAATTTCCATGTGGCAGAAAAATATTTCGTGCAGAGGAGAGCATTGTAAATGTAGGTAAGGAAGAGGATGGCTTTTCTGGGAAGTAGTTTTAAGATACGGGAAGTGATTAGGACATGCCCAAGAGCTAAGAAACATCGGAAATTGGTTGGTCAAAGCAGCAATTTCTGCACTGAATGACATGAAGTTATTGATTTTAGATAATAAGATTGGTAGTGGTTCAGGATCAGTAAAGCTCTGAGGCTCTGAAATCTGATTATCTTAATTTTGTATGGTGATAAGGGTGATGGCTGGCTGAAGTACTTGTTACTGATATACCTGAATTTATATCTATAGTAGATTTACTGCAAGTAGTGGTTTGGGATTTATTTTGAGGCGGTGGAATTTCGTTTTTTGCTGGTTTATTTATTTTTTTGTTTGGTGAACTGCTTGCAGACTTCAGTGCCAAATGGCGATTTCTCTTTTTAAGAGTTCGTCTTTTTAAATATTGCGAGTCTGTCTCGCTAAATCCTGAAAATTGAGGCTCGTCCTCTGAGTCTTTGCTTGATGTTTTATCGAAATCCATTTGACTTAAATAAAAAAAAAATTGAAAAAACTCTTAAAAATTAAAGTGTTTACATAAATATATACACTAAATTAAAAAGAACATTTAAGAGGGAAAAAAAGTTTTATTTCAGAAGTTCTTTAGCACGGGATACAAGCTCGGGACTGTTCGAAGCAAGGGCCCAGACCATGAACTTGACTTGCTGATAAGGCCTGGGCTCAGGATTATTGAGCCACGTGGCAGCCGTACCACAGTACTGTGCTGACTGTCAAAACTTAAAAGTGTTCACGTTTCACCTCCTTTAAGCAAATCTCAAAATAATGAGAAGGTTTGTTTAATATATCAAGTAGTCTATTTACATTTTATGTTTATGTAATCAATTCCCTTAAATATCAAATTTGAAAAATTATTCTGTATGCCTAGTAATTTGGTTTAAAAGCAATGATGTCTGAATGGGCAGAATATAAGCCGCCTAATGGTTTTGTTTAGAATATTCCAAAAATAACATAATTTTAAGTTTTGGTTTCTTATGAGGTTTTAGTCTAATTACTTATGTTTCTTGCAATATAGTTTTCAAATTCTTATTTTTCTTTTAGTTTCAAGGCTATAATTCAATACATTGATGACCAGTTCGAAAGATTTCTAAGGGATGAGAGTGGATTAAATAGAAGAAATATTATGGATAATCGAGTCCATTGTTGCTTTTATTTCATATCTCCTTTTGGACATGGGTAATAAAAACAATATTTTAAAAAATTGTGAACTATTATTTAAATTTTATACTCTTATACTTTTTTCATAGTCTTGTTTTTTTTCCATTTCAGATTAAAGCCTCTTGATGTTGAGTTAATGAAACAGTTACATAATAAAGTTAATATTGTTCCTGTAATAGCTAAAGCAGATTGTCTTACAAAAAAAGAAATTCTTAGATTAAAAAAACGAGTGAGTTCTCAATAAATTATTAGGTTATGCTTTCTAGGTTACTCTTAAGACTTATTTATGATGAATCATTTATTCCAGTCCCTCATTTTATTATTTGTGAAAATAATGGAAATTTTCTTTACTTTAAGAAAATTGTATCTTTTTACTTTCACTTACAGGTCAATCCATTTGAAATTGTCCAATTTTCATTAATTTTTCTGCTCAACATTTTTGATTTTAATGATTTTTTAACCGTTATTTTATATCCTTTCATGAATAAAAAACCGTGGATACAATTTTTTTTTTCCTGCCAAATACTTTGAGTGGTGTAATCGTTTTATTAAGTCAGCTTCGCGACTGAAAACATGTGTTGGGAAAATCTCTCTAATTCCTGTAATTTTGCAGATATCGAGTCAAAACAAAAACTAACAATAACATAAGGATATGCTTTATATCTTTTGTCCTTACAACTCATAACCTTAAAAGTGAAGATAGTAATAAATTTTTTTGAATGACAAGTAAATGAAATACTTTTTGAACCAGCTCAAAAATAGATATTAACTTTGTTAGATATTTTTGTATGACTGGTCTTTTGCATCATTATGCTAGGAAGTGTTTTCTTTTGTTTTATCAATTCAATTTTTTTTAAATCTTTGTTATGCGTTCTTGGTTCTAGGTTCTAGAAGAAATAGAAACTAATGGTATTAAAATATACCCATTACCAGATTGTGACAGTGATGAAGATGAAGAATACAAAGAACAGGTTATAAGCCATAATTTATTTCATGTTGTGTTACAATTTTCTTTTTAAACTTCTATAAGTTTTAAGATGGAACCCTGATTCACTGTCCTTAGACACCTATGAGTCAGTAGAAAAGACATTCCAGATTAGATTAGGGATTGTGAAAACAATATTTTATAGCAATGTGATGATGGTTGATCCCCTTCAGGTTACCTTTGCTTCTGCAAATAATAATTCTTCTTTCAATACTAATAATCTCTCTATTAAAACTAATAGCTTCTCTCCTGTGTAATATCTCATTCACTATTTTGGATGTATAAGTTGGTAAAATATTTTAATATTCGTTCTTATGTATTATAGGTAAGACAACTAAAAGAAGCTGTCCCTTTTGCTGTTTGTGGGTCAAACACTTTCCTTGAAGCTAGGGGAAGGAAAGTAAGAGGAAGATTATATCCTTGGGGTGTTGTTGAAGTTGAGAATCCTGAGCACTGTGATTTTATAAAGTTAAGGACAATGCTCATGTAAGTAATGCATAAATTATTTATCTAATTAATAAATTATAGTAATATAATTATCAAAAGAGTTAATTATTGTATGTTGTTTTGGCATGTGTGTGTGTGTGTCAATATGGTATATGGGTCAATTCATTTGAAATCTTCCCATTTTCATTAATTTTACTGCTCGACATTTTTTATTTTAATATTTTTTTGCCAGTTATTTTCTATCCTTTCATGAATAAAAAAAGTGGATACATTTTTTTTTTCTGGCAAATACTTTGAATGCTGTAATTGTTTTATTAAGTCAGCTTCCGGCTGAAAACATTTGTTGGGAAAATCTTTCTCAGTCAAAACAAAAAGTTAGAATAAGATAAGAATATGCTTTATATCTTTTGTCCTTACAACTGTTAACCTTAAAAGTGAAGAAAGGGTTTAAAAAAATTCACGAAAATTAATAAAAAAAATGAGACATTTAGAGAGTTAAAAGTTTATAATAGTCACAAGTCACATCCCTACTTGCTATTAAACATTTTGATCATGAGAACATAGTCCTTTTTTGGATATGAATTTTCAAAAATGGCAATAACTCGTATTTCGCGAAGCTTACACGGAAATATCTCAAAAGAGACTGAGTGAAAAATTATGAAACTAACACAGGTTACACATCTATACAATGTTTATAAGTGACATAAATTTGGTGACTGAGACTGAGCTGGTCTCTGTGTTATAAAATGCTCTTCACTGTTAAAATAATGTTTTCTTTAACAATTATTATCTGCTGAATTTTTCATATTTCGGAACGAAATAAAAACTAGAATGATCATGAGAATACTGTATGAAGTTTTTGTCCTTACAACACATTACCTAAGTAGCCAAGAAAATTGTTTAAAAAATTCACAAAAATTTAAATAAACTGAAATCTATAGTCGACTAAAATAAGGTTGGTTAGAAATGAGTTTCACACTAATCTTGAACTATCAATTTCCACCATTTTTTGTGCAGTCCGTTTTGAGATATTTTACTATAAACATTTCTGAACTTGGCAATAGCCCTTCTTTGAAAATTTATACAAAAGAGGAGGACAATGCTTACACAATCAAATTTTCTACAAGTAATGAAACGATAAGACTATAAAACAAAAAAAAAAAGAAATTAAGCATGAGACTCCTACCTCTCTTGTTTGAGCACACCATAAGTTTAAGTTGATTTAAATTTTCTGTAGTTTTTTTTCAAACAATTTTTTTGGCTGCTTAGGTTATATGTTATATTCTCATCTCCATTTTTTTTTTTTTTTTTTTTTTTTTTTTTTTCATTCTGAAACATGCAAAATTACAGGAGTTAATAATTGTTAAAGAAACCATTATTTTAACTGCAAAGAGCACTTTATAACCCGGGAACCAGCTCAGTTTCAGTCACCAAATTTATTTCACTTATAAACATTGTGTAGATGTTTTGTTTTATCTGTGTTAGTTTTATAATTTTTCACTCAGTCCCTTTTGAGATATTCCCATGTAAACTTCACGAAATACGAGTTTTTGCTATTTTTGAAAATTTATATAAAAAAAAGATCTATTTTCTCATGATTAAATTTTTTTTATGAAGTAGGGCTGTGACTTGTGACTAAGCTTTGTATGAAAAAATAATCAAAGGTGGGTCTCTTTTCCTTTATAAACTTTTAACCCTCTGAATGTCAAGTTTTATTAATTTTCGATAATTTTTTTAATAGCTTTCTTCACTTTTGAAGTTATGAGTTGTAAGGACAAAAGATATAAAGCATATCCTTATCTTATTGTTAAATTTGTTTTGACTTGATATCTGCAAAATTACAGGAATTAGAGAGATTTTTCCAACACATGTTTGAACATCGATACAAAAAATTGTATCCGCGGTTTTTTATTCATATTTTTATTCATCTGTACTTTATTGAACCACCTTTCTAACCATTAATTGTGATAATGAAATTTTACGACTGACCTCTGACCGATTTCAAAAGTCGGAACCACCCAAGAAAACCATATGAAAAGAAAATTTAACTGTAAAAGTGGACACATGTGACTGAATTGAGACAATTACTTTTATCATAGGTGTTAACAACATGGAAGCCATATGCAAACTAACTTATTAAAATAGCAAGGCGGGCTAGAACAAAATGTTACGTACCGAGTTCAAATGAAATAATAATTTTCAGCGAACTAGGAATTCTATAGTGCATTGCTGCGTGTTTAAGTGGAAACACTAATGAAATGAAAGGTAACACGGATAATCATAAAGGTGCCATGATGATCAAATCTAACATGGCAACAAAAAAAAAAAAAAAGGATAACACTTTCTTTAACAATATATATATATATATGTTGGTTTACTGCCGGTAGATTGGTTTACTGCCGGTAGAGTGCGCTGCCGAAAAGAAGATGGTCACCCTGTAATTTTCATCGATAAACCCCAGGACCTGGACGTCTTCGGCTGACTCCTGGGCATCCGTCTGCTTACTGGATGCGAGCTGGAAATGGTCTCGGCTTCTAATATTCTTCTTTGTTTTGTCAGACTAACTTACTTAATCGTTTTCTTTTCTCTAATTTTGTTTTTTTTTATTTCAAAAGAATATTTTTTTTATTTGTCGGCAAAGGCTCTTTTGTACATTTTTATCTTTATTAACTATTTCATGTTCACTTTCACTTATCTCTCTATTGTGTCTCTAGCGTCTTCTCATACTCTGTTTGCTATTCCACCTCCTTTCCTATATGTCTAATGTCCTGACCTCCTGCCATGTTAATGCCCAGTCCCTTCTCGCCCACTTCGACGAATTCCTTCACTATTTCACCCACAATTTCTATCACATTATCGCAGTCTCTGAAACATGGCTGAAGCCCTATATTCCTTCCTCTTCCGTTTCCCTCCCTGACTATTCCTTTATCCGCCATGACCGGATTGGCCGGACTGGCGGTGGTGTAGCACTTTATGTCCACAGCAGCCTGAAATCTCGTGTCCTGGATCTGTCATCCCAATCTGATTCTTCCCATATTGAATTCCTTTTCGTTGAAATCTCCTCTAACACACAACCTCTCCTTTATGCAGTAGTATATCGCCCTCCTTTGGTCCCATTTGACCCTTCCTTTGAATCAATCCTTTACAGAAATGTCCCTCTATTCAATAATATAATTTGTGGTGATTTTAACACCAACTTCCTTTCCGATTCCAACGATAAACACTACCTGGATAACCTCTTCTTCTCTCTCAACCTATTCATCGTTCCATATGCTCCTACTCACCACACTCATCATTCCGACACTTGGTTGGACCTCCATATTATCGATTCAACTCACAACCTTCTTTCCGCTTCTCAAGTACCTGTTCCATTTCTATCATCTCACGATCTCATCCACATATCATATAATTTCCAAACTTCAGCATTTATTCCTAAAACCTTAACTTTCCGAAACCTCGATTGCCTTACCCGAGAAATTATTGCACCCAATATTGAAGCTCTAAATTGGGATTCGATTTACACCTGTTCTTCCATCGATTCAATGGTTCACATTCTCACCTCCAATCTCCTAAGTATCCTCGACATCCATGCTCCACTCAAAACCTGCACCTTCCGTCACCGCCCTGCTCCTTGGATGAGTCCAGAAATAAAAGACTTACAAAAGAAGCGTGAGGCAGCCCGTAGACGCTTTAGACGTACAAGACTGACTGAGGACTATCAAGCGTACAGGGCACTCCGCAATCTGACTCAGGCGACAATCAGACAAGCAAAAACAAAATACTTTCACGCAGCCTTCTCCGCTACTCCCGATTCCAAGTCAAAATGGCAACTCCTCCGCAAACTCTCTCTCTGCAAATCCTCTTCCTCACTAATCTTTCAGGTCTCAGCCGATGAATTAAATTCTTACTTTTCAAATACCTCCTCTAATAATTCTTCACCAACTTTTTCAAACTTCTCTTCAATTATTTCACCAAACTGACCTTATCTCCGCTGTACTGAAATCTCATACCAACTCCATTGGATTTGATGCAATTCCCGTAAAACTGTTAAAATTATGCCTTCCTGAAATCCTACCAGTTCTGCTATTTATTTATAACTTTTCCCTCCAAAATTCCGTATTTCCCACTAATTGGAAAAAAGCAATAGTCCATCCTATCAGTAAATGTTCCAACCCTACATCCCCTAAAGACTATCGCCCTATTTCCATCCTCTCGAACCTCTCCAAACCTTTAGAAAGAATAGTTCAGAAACAATTATCAAATTTCCTTGAAAATTCTAAACTTCTTGATCCTTTCCAATCTGGCTTCCGACCTGGCTTTTCCACACAATCCGCTCTCCTCAAAATCACCAACGACATACACACTGCTATGGACGAAACGAAACTGACCGTGCTAATACTGCTGGACTTCTCAAAAGCATTTGACTCCCTGGATCACTCCATCCTTTTCTCTAAACTAAAGTCTCTATCTTTTTCAAACAGCACTATCATGTGGTTTCAATCATTTCTTTCTGACAGAACTCAAGCTGTCACTATTCCTAATCATCCTCTATCTTCCTTTCGAGCCCTTTCGGCAGGTGTGGCCCAAGGCTCAAGCATCTCTCCCCTTCTTTTTAATTGTTATATCAATGACCTTCCCAACTCTATCCATCACTGTTCCCACCACCTATATGCTGACGATTTCCAGATCTATTTATCCTTCTCTCCCTCCAATTCACTAGTAGCATTTGCCAATATTCAGGAAGACCTTGATGGAATCTGTGCCTGGGCAAACCTGAATAAACTAATGCTAAATCCTACAAAAACTCAGGCCATTCTAATTGGTTCCAATTCCCTCCTCAGATCCTATACCACATTTCCGAGTCTCACCTTAAATGAACATCCAATCACCTTCACTTCCTCTGTCAAAAACCTGGGTATTACCATTGACCAAACTCTTTCCTGGAAACCCCATATTGCCCAAATTTCCCGAAGAACAATAAGTACCCTCAAATATTTCCATCGCTCCAGCCATCTTCTTCCACTATCCACCCGTATCCTCCTTGTATCCGCACTTATTTTCCCCCACTTTGACTATTGCTGCTTAGTATATGGTGGCATCTCGACTGTTCTTGAGGACAGGCTTAAACGAATCATGAACATATTTTTAAGATTTGTCCTCAGTACTCCGAAGAGGTCTCATGTGACCCATTTTTACGGTGAGTTAAAGTGGCTCCTCCCCCCAATCCGCAGACAATATTTCCTAGGATCATACCTTTACCAAATCATTAACTCTCAACACCCTCCATACATCCATAGTCTCCTACAATTTAAATCCTCAGTCCACTCACTTGAAACAAGATCGCGCCATTCCGACCTTTATTTGCCTATCCATAGGACTAAAACATTTGATCGTTCCTTCCTTGTCCGCTCCTCTAATTTCTGGAATTCTCTACCAACTCATATCCGCCATGCTGCTTCCCTCTCCTCATTCAAATCCCAACTTTTCCAATACCTTTTATTATCCCAAAAAGACGCTCAGAAACTGTAACATTTTTATTTCTGAAATCACACTTTGAATGAAGAATAATTTTGTTCATTGTCTATATTTAAATGCTGTTATCTACTAATTAATTTTTAATTCCGTTCAACAAAATACTTTCTAAGAATTGTTTTTATTTTAATTTTATCATTGTATTTATTTTTTGGATATATGTGTGTATATGCGTTTACGATATGCACACATATATTAACCCATAATTGTAATTATTTATTGATTATGTTCCTTCTGTCTATTGGCCAGACATGTATATTTCCATATACTGTACAAACCTGTTATTCTTAGGGGACCTAGTCCCAGAATAAAATTTTTTTTTCTATTCTATTCTATTCTATTCTATTCTATATATATTATATATATATATATATATATATATATATATATATATATATATATAATATATATATATATATATGTATATATATATATATATATATATATATATACATATACATATACATATACATATACATATATATATATACATACATACACACAAGCACATACACCATATAAATCTAAACGTATAAAATATCATTTTTTTTTTTTTCTAATTAATGTATTCTGTCTCAGGTGGTTAAGCTTCATTATTCTTATTATTTTTGTCTTTTTTAGAACACATATGCAAGATCTTCAGGAAGTTACCCAGGATGTGCATTATGAAAATTACCGCTCTGAACGATTAGCTAAAGGTGTACCTCCTCCTAAAAGGGCATTGTAAGTAAAAATAATAGGTTTTAAAGACCAGATAATTATTACAGATCAAACTTAAGGTTAACTGCTAAGTGAAGCAAAAGAGGTTGACAAGCAATAAGTCGCCTCCACATCATGCAATTTTAGTCAATGCATGGGGCTAATACTATATTTATCTAACTCTTTGAGCTCCACTGCCTTCCACTGCTGCTGCCCTGACTTTTTAAGTTATTGTGATGAAAAATGGAAGTTAGTCCTAATATTTTATTAGGACTTAGTTAAGAAATTAATTCTCGCTATTTTTTTTTTTTTTTTGGGGGGGGGGAATTAATGCTTTATTCAAAGTAACTAGTAAAAAACTTGTCATTCAAAGTATTACCCATAACTGGTCACAACCTTCTTCCATCTTTCTGGGTGCTTATAAATCCCATGTCAGATATACAATTGGACTTATTACGCTATCCTCAGATCTTTTCATTTTTTGGTCTTCATAATAATGGAAGTGCTTCTCAGCCAGGCCATCTTTGAATTTCTTTGACACCTTTCAGACACTGGAAGTTTTTAAAAGAAATTGTTTGTCATGTAGTTAAAGTTCTGGCCTATGCAACATTAATATTTTAGTTTCATTGGACTTACATTTTTCCCATTTTATTACTATGTTACAATAATTGCAAATATTGTTTAATTTGGCTAACTGTTCTTTGTTTTTCAAAATTAATATTAATATTGTAAGTTGTATTGGCTCATTTCCCAATTTGTTTGACTTTGAGAATGGTCAAGTCTTGATTTTGTTGGTCAGTCGAAATTTCCTCTATGGGGAGCTCAGAAGGCGTGGTAATTTTGAGTTTCATTTCACTTTTCTAAGTGTTAAACAATTAAAACAAAACTAACAGAGGAATACCAAATAAAAGATTTTTAAAGCAAAAGAATAACTGGAAATAAAAGCAATGATTAAAACTAGTTAATTAGACCTCAGAACTCTTCACTACGGCTGCTTGACATAGACTGATCATGCATATATTAGTTTTTGTTGCTCTTCTCTTCTGTTGTAGTGTTGTTCGATTTTTTTGGGAACCCTAACCCAGTGTCCGTCTTCGAAGTGTATTGCTGATCATAAAGCTATTTGTTTGTTAAACTTGATCATGACATTAATGCTCAATGCTATAAATCATTTCTTCAATTCCATATTTAATTTTATAACAGCTTTTTCGAGGAAACAGGAGTTTTAGAACACAGTTGAGCACAGGATGGAAGAGAATTAGATAGACGTATAAGCAAAGTCCGCCAAGAGCATTCTCATTCAGCACAGTAGTAGAAGGAAATCAGAATGTGATAATGAGTTATCAAAAACCATTTCTTTTTTCTTAAAATTCTTATTTCCACCTTTTTACCTAATGATTCTAAGGAGTAGTTTTCTCCTGTAGCCTGAACAAAGGGTACTTTTTACTTCCCACATTAAATGTTTTAATTTAAGAGATCCATAGCTATTTCTATGTCTATTAGTCTTATCTTTGGTCAACGAACCTATTGAACTTAGATATAAGGAATTCTAGAAGTTAACCTAACTGTTCTACATATACCATCTGTGGGATTCTTCCCTTAAGAGAAATAAGACCTATTTGTGAAAATAAAAAATACTATGCTTTGATCAATTTTGGGAATGAATGTATGTACTGTAAAAGTGTTCTTACGATTTCTTTTGAAAAAGTAGCATTATTATTGGATTTAGATTGATATCCTGTTAATCTTCAGCATGATATTAGTTACATTTCTTTTTAAATTTTCTTGGGTTCCTGTCAAGAAACTATCCTTATATCTTCCCTTTAGAGGAAAAGAAGGTAATCTGATTACAGACAAAAAGGGTATCCTGGAAAGGTGGTCTAACCATTTTAGCAGTCTCTTGAAAAATGCTCAAGACGTGTCCCTATAAGATTTTTTAATTGCTCATTACAATGTTTGTAAACTTCTTGACCCACCAGATGATAAAGAAATTGAAGGTGCTTTCCAGAAGTTAAGGAATAATTGAGCACCAGGATACGAATTGACGTTTTACCACCTGAGCTGCTATGGGTGGGGAGGGGTTAATGAAGTAATAAAATTATCCGAGACCTGCTCTAGTGTTTAGTTAAACACTCCCCCATTGATTGGTTTGTGGATCTTATCCCTCTTTACAAGAAAGGAGACCAAATGAACTGTGACAACTACTGAGCGATAACGTTTCTAAGCTGTCCTACAAGGTCCTTTCCCATGTATTCTATAAAAGGTTTCTATCCCATGGACAGAGAGAGAGAGGGAGAGATAAGCTAGTACCAGGATGGATTAATGAGTGGTATGTCCTGCATTGAACAAATTTTTGTACTGAAAACTCTAATGGAAAGAGCAAGAGAGTATAATATTGTCACTTTTTTGAGGACTTCTGCAATGCTTACGAGAATATCATTAGGGTAAAAGTGTATCAAGGTATGGAAGAAAGGAATGTTCATAGAGAATTGATCAGCCTCTTGGAGCTGTTAATGAGTAAAACGAGAAGTCAGGTTAAGGTCCAGGATGACTTGTCCGAAGCGTTCAAGACCAGTAGGAGTCAGAAACAAGGAGATGGACCCTCATGTCTACATGGACCGGTACCATTCTTACTAAATCCACTCAAATTCTGGCCCATGCAGACTAGTTATGGTAGCCAGATCAGAAGGGGATTTAGAGCAGGCTTTTCTCGTTTTAGAGAATTGAGGACGCCACATTCGGCGCTCAGGTAAACCAATCAAGGTAAACCATATACTTGGTTGCCATTTGTTCAAGGCCACCAGAACCCTCCATCTACTTCAGTGCTTACACATTTGAAAGTGTTGATAGTTTTGTGTTCCTTGGTTCTCTGGTTAAAGTAGATAACACTACATGTACTGAAGTATAAAGAAAAATTTTGACTGCTAGTAAGTGTTACATTTGTTTGGCAAAATTACTAAAATCTCGTCTGTTATCAAAACCAATGCTATGCTTTACATAAAGCTAATCTGACCTATTTTAACATATGGCACTGAAACTTGGCCTTTGTTTAAGTGAGAATCCAATAGTTAGTAGCCATTCAAAAAGAAAATCTTAATAAGAGTTAAGATTAAGTCAGAATGCAGAACTGTACCATATTTTCGCGTAGCCAAACATGGTGCACATTATTAGAATTTCCAGTTTGAGATGGGCTAGGATAGAGAACAATGCTACTCAAAATTGACTCCTCTTTGGGTATGTTGATGGTAACAGAAGATGTGGACGTCCATGGCTGAGAAGGGCAGACGAGGTCACAAGAGATGCAGGCAGCATCATTGGAACAAGACCGTTGGTGGAGAAAGCGAGCAATGGAGGCGATGTCTTGATGCGGCCCAGACTCTTACTGGGTTGTAGAGCTGGAGATGATGATGGTGATCATGTTATATATTAACAGGATATTAGTTTTATTTTTTTTCTCCTTGGACTGCTATTAAGTGAATAAATATGTCAAAAATAATTTTTTTTTTAATTTAAATTTTTAGAGCTTTATCAGATGACAAAACTCTTGCTCAAAATGACAAGGATAAAATTTTGCAAGAAAAGGAAGCTGAATTGAGGAGAATGCAAGAAATGCTGGCTAAAATGCAAGCTCAGATGCAACAACAGCCCTTATAATAAGATTTGTTTTTCACTGTAGGTTAGTTATTCTGATTTATATATTTCATTTAAACTCTCGTTAACTGTTTTGTTTTATGTAAACTATTGAATCTCAACTGTATATGTTGTGATACCCCTTGCTTGCCTTTATATCATGCTTTGTTCTATATATTATTTTTTATATTTTATTGTATTATTCCATAAAGGGAGGTTCTCAATATCATATTTATAATTTTTTGGTCTGTATGTTCAGGCATAGCTTTTGATATAAGCCTTATTTTGAAAGTTTGGGGCTGTTAATACTGTTTAAATTTTTAAGTACTAGGACAACTGTAAGATAGGTAAAGTTGTCAAAACTGATTATATAATTATTGTAACAAAACAGCTCCTCAGTGTAAAAGTTTATTTTTATGAGTGTGCCATTCTTAAGAATTCTTTTTTTTTTTTTTTAACTTTGCTGGACATGCTCTTATAAATAATCAATCTCGTATGAAATTATCATTTATTTGATTCTTTTAGTCTACCCATTTCCTTTAAAAACCTAAATTAATTTAAACGATATTGGGTATATACCAATGATCACTACAAATTAAAGACTTCATTTTTATTAAAAAAAAATACTTCAAAGGTGCTTTAAGTATTTTTATATTTTTTATCTGTGCCAAAATAAAAAGGAAGTGAAAACCATTTTGTAAACTTTTACTTAAGAATAATGTAAATATCATTTTGGAATATAGCTGTATCTTTTTTTTTATGTGTTAACAAAAATTAATTAATGAATAATGAGATATTTTTCTGTTCAATAAAATTAACTTTTGGTACAATATTGATTTATGTTTCTTTTTGTTTTGGCATAGACCTAAATATTTATTAACTTATTATTTTGATTCTTTGGAACATCTTTGGAGTCTGTTTTGTTTTACTTTTTTGGTAAAACATAAGTCTTATTTAGTTTGTAGTTTTGCAATTGATTTAGTTATAGTTTCAAAATAATTTAGTTTATTATCATTGATATCTTTTGAAATACTATACAATATAGATAACACAAAAAGGTTTTAAGTATTTCATCTGTATCCTTAACTGTAAAAATGTAGAGAATACTTTAGTCTTCAACAAAGCCATTTTTTCTTCAAGAACTAAAAGTATAACATCTATCATTTTAGCAAAAGCCCTTTTCAGATATTTTTTCAAAAATTACATGAAAAATTGTTTGAACGTAAGTTGACAAACCTCTTTCTTGAATCTTTTAAATTAAATTAAAAGAATATATATGAAAGACTTGGAAACCTTTTGTTATGAAATGTTTAGTTTATTGATAGATTTTACTGTGTAATCTTTAAATCGCTGGTCAGTTGTCTATATCGATAGATAGGTATAGATTCCTTTGAAGTATTTCTTTCAAAGAAATAAAATTCAATTAAGCAACAATTTAAATATAACATAGTAGAATCTATTAATAAATTGAACCTTTGATAATAAAAGGTTCTTAAGTCTATCACTGTATCCATAACTATAAAATTGTCAACAATTTCCATGGCCTTCTTGGCTTCTCATGGCATTTGTTTCTTCAAGGACTGAAAGTGTAACATACATCATAGATAGATAAAGCCCAGTTTGGTCATTTATTAAAAAATGACATGAAAGAGTAATTTAAAGCAAGTTGAAAAACCTCGTTTTTGAATCCCTTTATTGTGAATTCATTTCTGCCTGATTCCTTTCAAAGAGATACTTCAAAGAAATAAAGCAGAGAATGATAAAAAAAAAAAAAAAAAAAAAAAAAAAAAAAAAAAAAAAAAATGGTATGATGTTATTGGCACTTTCTTATGTTTTTAAGTATGTTATAAAAGTCTGCATAAATGATAAAACAAACACAGAGTCATATTTTGGTCAACAATTTTTTTAACAACCCCTGTCCTTTCTGTACAGTTTAAAGTACATAAAACTTCAATTCACTAGGAGTCCCAACAATTATATATTCCTGTTAATATTGACAAATGCTATGAATACTATAATGTCAAATTTAGGGGCTTACAAATCACTTTTTGTTCAGCTTAATGGAATTCAGTACAGTTTAAACAAGTTTTCTGCCAGTTACAAAAATTAAAATCAAATAATTCAAATGGTGTATTGTGATCTACGGATTTTAATTGTACTAGCAAATTCTATAGACGATCCTTATTTTTATAACTATCACCGCAAGACTTATTAAATATTTACAGTGCTGTTGGGAATGCATTTTAGACAGCACTTTAATACATGAGGATGAATGGGTTTTTCACTTTACTTGTAGTATCATTATGAAAGTAGCAATGACATTAAAAGGATTCAAGAAAGATGTTTGTCATGTTGGGTTGAAACAATTTTTTGTGTAATTTTTGAAAAATATCTAAACAGGGCTTTTGCAAAAATGATTGATGTTACAATTTTAGTTCTTGAAAAAACAAAAGGCTTTGTTGAAGTCTGGAATCCTGGACAGTTTTACAGTTATGGATACAACAAACTTTCATTTATTATCAAAGATTTAGTTTATTGATAGATATTACTATGCTATCTTTAAATTGCTGGTCAGTTGTATAGAAACTGTATATTTTGGATAATTTTTAACTTTGAATATAAATTTATGGATTATATACTAGTTTTATATTTTTATATTTTGAATTTTAAAATGTATCATTGTAAATTTAAGATTGTATTAGTGATTACTTGATAAATCTATCTTTTATGTGTGTATGTAACTAAATTAATGTCTTAAGCCTTTTTTTGGCTTGTCTTGTGGTTATGAAGACATGTATCTAATTATTTATTTTTTATAAAAAGATGTTTTATCTGTGTGCGTGTGTGAGCACAAATGTTTGTGGAAAAACAGCTAGTCTGTGCTAATATTTTATAATCCTGTTCAAGGGTTGTATCTTTAAAAAACAAACTTATCTACTCATTTTATTCTTTTTGTTTTATTTAACTTATTTTTTATATTTGGCATAACAGTGCCTTCCTCAGGTGACTCAAATATATTTGGTATAAGTACTTAAAGGATTGTGATACTTAAATAACCGTAGATAATTAATGTAATCTAATATATGATGCATCTTATAATGTAATAATTATATACATATATATGTATTCATACTTATTCATGGAATAATTTACTTGTATAGATGTTTATACACTTACATATAAGTTATTTTTTACCTAAAATCAAATCTCTTACATAGTCTGTTTTTTAATAAAAAGAATTCTCTATCAAATATTTCTGAAACAGAATAATTGTTCATATGGTTGTAAATTATAATTATGGTTTTTAATAGTAGACTACTAAACCATGCATTTAAAATATTATGTAAATATATAATTGTAGAATAATCATCATTAGCTGTCAACAGGTGAAGATTGGTATACAATGTCAAATGAAATGTGATTAATAAAAGTTTACCAATTTATTATTATTTTATTTATTTTAAATAAGTCTACAAACATTCAAAGGAAAAAGACTGTTAATCACTCCATCCTCCTATCCAAGCTACAAGATATTTCCTATTATTCCTAAGATAAATAGTGCCTTGAACTTGTTCCACTCCTTGCCCTTCCATTCCCGAACAGTCATCATTCCAAACCAACCTGTCTCATCACCGCTTTATCTCTCTCGAGGTGTTCCCCATGTATCATCCTTCTCTCCGACCTTATTTAGAATCTTCATAAATGACCTACATAGATCAATCCACAACTCCCAGTATCATCTGTACGCACATGACCTACAAATTTACCTGTCTTTCCATCCTTCCAATATACTTGAGGCTTCTCGTAAAATCCCGTAAAATTTAAATAGCACTAACCATTGGACTTAGGGAAATAAGCCGTGTCTGAATCCAGCGAAAGCAAAGGTAATGCTTACTGGCTCACAACCTTCCCTCCATCCACTTCCTTATTAGACATTACTCTTTGTCAATAAAACTTCTATTCAATCCCAAAACTCCATAAAAAATCTAGGAGTTATGTTTGATCAAAACTTAACATGGAGTAACCATATTTCCCAAATTAGCAGAAAATCCATCACTATCCTCAAACAGCTTCTATGTTTCCGTGGCTCTTTCCCTAAAAGAACCTGTCATCTCTTAGTGTCATATCTCATCCTGCCCCACTTTGACTAGGGATGCCTAGTATATGGGGAACCTCAGTGGCGAAAACGACAGTAGGCTAAAAAGATTTCTGAATGGTTTTATAAGATTTATGTATGGGCTCTCTAGACAGTCACACGTTTCTCACTGGTATTCTGGTCAAAGGTGGTTCTTTCCCGAATCCCGAAGAAAATACCTACTTGGCATCTTCCTATTCCAATCCTTGCGAACCAGAAAACCCTCTTATAACTTCAACCTCCGTACTCTGCACTCTTCCGTGCACACTCTAAATACAAGATCCTAACCCACTGATCTATACCTACCCTCTCATATAACAGCATTCTATGAACATTCCTTCATCATCCGTACTATCATACTTAAGAACTCTTTACCCATCTCCCTCCGAAAAGTATCATCCCTAACCACATTCAAACACCAATTATTTAACCACCTCTTCAAAAATCAATCTTCCTATAAAGCATATGTGATAAATCTAGACTTTGATAATTCTTAACTAAACTCCTTTGATGTTGTTATCTGTTTTTTGTATCCTTTAATTATATTAATTTAATTGACTAAATAATCATACATCAAATGAAGCCAGACAAAAAGAACTTTTTCTGTTCACTGTATATTATTCTTAGGGGACAGAATGTTCCAGGATAAAAATTATTTTTCATTTTATTTCAAACAAATGACCACCATGGTAATATAATTGGAAATTTAACATTCAATTTTACGGGCTGTTCTGTTAGTGAGAAAAATGCTTTATTTCAACATCATATTGAACAAATACAATAGGTTGCTATTTTATACACAGCATACTAAATCAGTCTAAATTAAATAAATAAAAAAAAAAAAAAAAAAAATATATATATATATATATATATATATATATATATAAAAACATTTTTTCCCTTATATTTTTTAATTTATAAACTATTATTATTATTATTTATTAAAAAATATTTCAATCGTTATTCTGAATTAATAAACTAATGCCTCTACATCCTTCTCTGGAATTACTTAATATTTATTACATTCCTATTCAAGAAAAAAAAAAAATGCTGGAACACTGTTTGTGGAATCATAAGACTATTCAGGATGTTAAACACCATATATGTGGTGATGAATACTTCCCAGGAAGTCCAGGATTACACTTTCGGCCAAAATCATGACATCCCTATTGCTTACATTTAAGTCCTCTAGGAAGCTCCTTTTTGACTTCGGCATCGTTCCACTAGAGCCAAACCATAGGCCTCTCATGGAGAATTATCTTTTGCTAAAGGTCTTGTGGAACTTTTCTTTTAGGGAAGGGATGCATTTTTCATATATCTCTTTTCTCTTCTATCCAACCCAACTGCCTGATAGAGGTCATTTGTCTCATATTGTACAGTTGGGTCTAGAACTAATACCATTTTCCTGCTATTAGGGAGTGCGACATTGTCAGCATACATTTTAGAACTGTTTGTGTCACCACAGTATACCTCGTCAAAACAGGCGAACTCTTTTTCTCTCAGGAGCCTCACTAATTTGTTTTTAACTTTTTTGGTGATGACGTGTTATGAGAAGAGAATGGTTGGGGCATTTTCTCAGCACATGGGCTGGTGTTTCAGACTGCCTTTGTGACAGAGGGACCCAGCTTCTCTTGTATGTCTGCTGGCCCCTGGGATTTCAACCTATGATTGCATAATTTATATTTAGTTTTATGTCATTGGACCATTCTGTCCCAGAAAGCATTTGCTTCTCACATTTTTTTCTGTGCTTTTGGGGTATCTTCAAAGTGACGAATAGCAATACCCTGCCACCTGCTATTGGCCTATTCTTCAAAGGCATTTTTTTGTAGAGACCGTCGTAGAGCTCTCACACCTCCGTCGCCCGGTCCAACACCCAGTCTTTCTGCACATTCTGCAATAAATAGACTCGAGAAACCTTAGAACACTCTCAGGTTCTGTAAGATGTTTACCTGACTCTTCAATGAGTTTGGGGGAAATCATATCATATAGAGATCTGATCCAGTTCATCTCATTTTATAATAATTGGTGACAAAGCAGATCTTTATCTGGTTCTTAATGCAAGACTTTTCATGGGTTGTCTTTTCTGTTGTTTTTTTTAAAATATTATTTCTTGAAGTGTGCAGGTGCAGTGATCTAAAATATACAAGTTTCCACTTATTTGTGAAGATATAAATACATTATTTCAATAGAAAATAAAAAACCATGTATGGCTCATGCAGCCGATCAGGAAATAAAGAAATATTGAATAAATAAGTAGAAAATGAAAAGAAAATATATTTTCTTTCTATTCTCTTATTTTTAGGAATTATATTTTTATAAATGAGCAACTTTAATCTATCAATATGTTTATTTAACTAAAACATTTTCTAAAATTGTCAAATTTCTATGCTTTGGGTTCTTATCCCTATAATCAAAATTAAATAAAAAAATAACATAAAATTAATTAAGTCAACATTTATTTATGTCTAAGTTGTTTGAAGTTACATGTTCAATACGTGTTATTCATTGATACATTACTCTAATTCAATTCCAGTACAACTATAACATTTTATTTGTGTTTCATGGTTGAGATAATTATATTGCTATAATTGAAGTAAATTCTTATTATTTCATGGTGGCTAACTGTTTCTACTTGATCCAAATTTTGTAATTACAGTCTGTAAATATTAATTAACAAAATCACATCCATATAGTCAATTTTTAATTTAATCTAATCAATCATAATTCAAAATAATTAGCCAAGACTTTTGACACTGATTAGTTTTGTAATACATCGGTGTAGTTTATTTTTAGGAGCACCAAATTTTATTGACCCTCAGAAACTTCATAATATTTTGATTAAAGGGGGAAATCCTAAGAAGTTAGTAAGGATTGTACATGTCTAAAATATTGAATAATGTTCAAATGAATAATTATAATTCTGAAAAGTTATAGATTATTTCTGGTATATATCTAGGTAATTTTCTTTTCTGTTTTATTCAATTTAGCACTATTACATGTCATTAGAATGGTAACTTATAGCCAAAGGGGATTAACTTTTGGTGCTATAGTATGAGTGCCAGAGGAAACTGGTAATTTGTTTCTGTTAGGTGGGGATGTGTGAACTATTACGTCATATACAATATACATGAAAGGCATTAAAGATTCGAGTCTTGAAATAATTACCATTGAAATGATCCTCAGATCTGATTTGATTCCACCTTCGAATCCTCCTTGTATACCTATAAACCATGATAAAGTACAATCATGATATAGTTACCGGGGATCTCAACTCAAATCTTCTCTCTGCTTCTCCGGGTAAATCATACCTGACAAACCATCATTTCTTATACCTATTTATTGTCCCTTTCCAACACACCCATCATCCACAACTTTGCAGCACATGTATCAGTTCTACTCTATTCATGATTGACTCCTCCCATTCATCACCCTCTTCATCTCAGTTCCCTCTGCCTTTTCTTTTGAACCATGATTTCTTGTATTGTATTGTAGCTTAGTATAAATAATATTTAGCAATAAGTGAATGACCAAGATTAACGAAATTAGAAATAAAATAAGTAGTCTTTGGAGTTAAATACATTATGTTTACATTCATTCCTTCATATTATTATATTTTTATCTTTTTCGAATCCCCAACCTTTAGGTTTAATTTAGGACTTAAGAAGATCCCCGAGATCTTTCCCAGCTACTCACTGGTGGTAAACTAGTAGAGTGAGCGAGGGCTCTTGAGCTATAGACGCTCAAAACTTAAATGGAGAAGCTGGAAATTGCCTCTGATTACATTTTGTACAAACAATTATTCATTTAACATCACTTCTATGGTACTTTGGCCAATCGAACGGTGCATCAGTGGAAGTCCTAAATTTTGCCTTTACGTTTAATTTAGATAGAGATGTTTAAGGAAGACCTGGCATCATACAGGCTTGGGACCATCATTTTACCTATTCTTGGAAGGATGGCATAACCAAAGCTGATTGCATTTTTACAAAAGATCTCTCGCAGGACCTGGATACGGAAGGGAGGGGGAACAGACATGCTTACATTTTGATTTATTGAATTGGGCACATCAATGATTGCTCCACTCTTCAATCAGAGAGATTTGTGATTAAAGGTTGGGGGTCTGAATGTGCAATGAGCAAGTGTTGCCATAAAATTATTAGAAGAGGTAGGAATGTCAGTGGTGAACAAATGTACAGGAAAAGATCTAAAATTCTACCGTGTTGAATGCAAGCTTCAACATAGGGATAATAAAAAAGTTCTGTGCTACAGAGAACTGAGCAGGAACAGCTAAAGAGTTAGGATCAAAACATTGAGTTAAATAGATTAAAAGCTTGAAAAAGCAAGCTATGATTCGATGCCTGGTTGAAAGCTTGTACCATCTCCAGAAAGGCTCTGTTGCAATATTACTTTCTTTCAATATCAAAGGATCTATGGTCAACAACAAACAAATTACTGAACAATGGAATGACCTGAGCAGAATCCAAACTGGAAGATATTTTTTGAAAATCGAGTACTGATAGGATACATTTTAGAAGATTTTGTTTCAAAAAGTTTTGAAAGGATAGTGAGCATGTAACTAATCCTATTCCCAGGCATGTATTTTCAAACCTAAAAGATGCGTTTCCCTTTTTTTTTTTTTTATTATCAAATTCTTTCACATTTTATATTTATGTCCTTTTTACCACTAATGATGCGAAATATTTTTTTAAGTAAACAAAATTTAAAAATACTTTAAAAGAAGAAATGTTCACGTTCAAAGCCTATCAGAATATTTCAATGATGATAAAACCGAAGTTGCTTTCAAAGAAGTTAATGACGGTATACCAGCTGAACTGCTAAATGTGGGGGGAGGTGGAGGTTAATGAAGCAATAAAATTATCGGAGACCTGCTCCATAGTGTTTAGTTAAACAAAAACTCTCCCCATCGATTGGTGGGTAAGAAAAGAGACCAAATGAACTGTGACAACTACTATGGGATAACGCTTCTAAGCTGTGCATACAAGGTCCTTTCCAATATAGTCTATGAAAGGTTACTACCTAATGCAGAGAAAGATTAGATTCTATTTTTATTCTCATGTGGCCTAAGGCCCTTTCTTACAGACAAACTAATAATTTTTACGCTTATATTTGTGCCAATTACGATTATTATTTTGTACATATATAACATTTTTTTTTTATAAGTAAACTTAAAACAAAACTATTATAAATTATACAATTAAGAGAAAATAAACACTGAAGGAAAAGATTAAGGAAAAATAATGAGATAAAGTAAAATGAACCAAGGGATATTAGGAAAGGAAAGGAAGCATCTCTAGGTTTGCTAAGAGCTTTAAGGCGCACTCGACGGGTCTGTATCCACTGATAATCGAAGGCAAGCCTTAAGGAAAGAATAAGAAAACCTGACTTCCACGGGTAGCTGGTTTAGCACTCTCTCTGCCGCGGTGTGGAAAGCATTCCTCAAGCCTTGGTTCTACAAGTAGGCAATGGAATACACCCATCACTCTCTCGCTCCGTACCGCGACAAATTCACGTCTTAGATTTTCCGGAACACCGGAATCTAGAACCTTACGTGCTAGCCACATAAGGTTGAGGCGGCAATACTCTTTTGTTCGGAGCCAACCTAATTCCCTTATAAGTGGACTTATGAGCTCGTCCCTTTTAGTACCGAAGATAAATCGGATGGCTGCGTTGGGAGCTCTCTGGATAGAGAGATAGGCAAATATCATGGTGGATTTATGAGTGGTATGTCCTGTATTGACCAAATTTTTCTACTGGGAACTCTAATGGAAAGAAAAGAGAGTATAATATTGTCCACACACCACTTTTTATGGACTTCTGCAATGCTTACGATAGTATCGTTAGGGAAAAAGTGTATCGAGGTATGGAAGAAATGAATGTTTCCAGATAATTGATAAGCCCCTGGAGCTGTTAATGAGTAAAACAAGAAGTCAGGTTAAGATCCCGGATGACTTGTCCGAATCATTCAAGACCAGTAGGAGTCTACGACAAGGAGATATCTATTGCTTTACTTTCCTCTCGAAAAAGTAATAAGGGACTCAGGATCACAGCTGACCTAGTACCATTCTTACTAAATCCACTCAAATTCTAGTCTATGCAGACTAGTTATAGTAGCCAGATCACAAAGGGATTTAGAGTAGGCTTTTCTCACTTTAGAGAAATCAGGATGACGCATTCGGCTTCGCAGACGTTGAATACGTTGGACAGATATCGCAAAAGCACTGATTGGCCAGAACATCGTTCCAGGGCTACAAAAGGCCATTCTTAGTATGTATAAGTGCCAAAGAAATGTGGTCAGGGCAAATAACCACACCTCAGAGGAGTTCCAGAGCAAACGGGGAATAAGACACGGTTGCAGTCTTAGCCCATTATTGTTCATAAAGGTGCTCAAGACAGCATTAAGGAAGGCTAAACAGCGGATGAAGCCATACACACTGGGCCACAGAGAACTAAGAACAGTTTATCTCAGTTCTTAGCGTACGCAGATGACATAGTTGTACTGGAATGCTGCAAGAAATATCCAATACAATCTCCGAGTCCTGCAGGAAGAATTACAGTTGCTGAATATGGAAATAAATAGCAACAAAACAAAAATAATAAGGATAAGAAAAGAAGGAATAGCTGATCGAGTCATCTGATTGAAGTGAGAAGAACTGGTACATGCCAGGGACTTCAAATATCTTTGAAAAAGAAAAATAGGTAACTATTACAACTAGCATTTCTGCTTCTCGCCTTTTTACAGAAGGGCATCCTTACCCAACCACCGTCTCCATTCCTCCTATTTTTTCAATTTAGTGCTATTAGATTTTCACCTGCCGGTTAATGTTTTTAAATCACCCGCGTCTCCCCACCATTTAACTAAGGAGAAAAAATGTAATCTTAAAAACATATGGGTTTATGTTTGACATAGCTGAGTAATGCCCTGATGATGGCTCACATGCTTGAGCCGAAACCTCGGCAAAATTGAAATATTCAAAACAACGATTGACTCCTGATTATTTCTACCTACGATAATTTCAAGAGTCGGATATACGCCCTCATTATTAAAAACATATTTTTTTTTTTTTTTTAAATGTGGTAAAAAAAATTGTTGAAGCATAAAAAATAAAAAGTTTTTGTAGAAGTTGATTAAATCTAAGCTTTATTATGTTTCTAAATCACTCCTTAATATTGCCCCAAGGAAGCAGGTTTTAGGCTGGTGAGGCATAAGCTTTGCTGGTCACGTATAATTTTGTTTAGATTTTCTAAATTTCTTTTAATCATCAGACTCCATAGATTTTAATCATCCTCTCCTAAATGAATCCCAAACCTGGACAAGATCTGACGAAGAAAAACTACAGTCTTTAAAATTTACAAACCGTAACCTAATATCCATAATCCTCATCCTCTGGCATTTATTGAAGCTGAACTAGAGATTCCTCTCAAAATGACCCTTCTTCCTAAATCGTTCCGTCCGTCATATCAATATCAATATCAAACATCATCAGGAGTTTACCATCCCAGGGACATGATCTAATAACGTCCCATTTCTTCAAACTACTTCATCGAAAAGCTATCCAGATCTCACTCATATGTACAATGCTGTGCTCTGCTCTGCGTATTTTCCTGCTCCTTGGAAAGTATCCATCATTCAAATGATACCAAACCAAACAGCTCAGAAAAACTTCTGCTTAAACGTATAAATCCCATCTTGGATTCCAATTACAATATCCCTGATTATAAGTTTGGATTCCGAACATCCCTCTCCACTTCCACACCCTTCTCCCTCGTTACTATGACATTGTCTCATCTGCATTAGGGCGCGGATTGTACTGTACGGAAGCCTTCCTCGACGTAGAATAGGCCTTTGCCCGAGTATGGCACACGGAAATGCTTTACGAACTCCGCAAATTCCTTCCCGCTACTACTTCATCATTCATTCCTACCTCACTGACAGATCCTTCAAAGTAAATCACAATAATTCCTATTCATCCTATTTAATCAGTGTACTACTGTTCTTCAAGACAGTATTCTAGGCCCCATTCTTTACACAGAATATATGAATAAATGAAAAATAATTTTTATTCTGGGACATTTCGTCCTCTAAGAATAGTATACAGTGAACAGAGGAAGTCTAATTGAACAGACTTTGCCAGATACATGATTTTTCAGTCAAATAGTAAATCATATAAAGTTAAAATTAACAAAAGATACAAATAAAAACTGATAACAACATCTATAGAGTTTAGTTATGTATTATCAAAGCCAAGATTTATCACATATATAATATTGATTTTCGAGGAGGTAAATAAATAGACACTTAACGGAGGGAAACGGATAAAGAGTTCCAAAGTAAGATAGCACGGACGATAAAGGACATTTCAAAGGAGGCAGTTCTATGAGAGGGTAGGTATGGATTGATAAGTTGAGATCTTGTATTTAGCGTGTTCACGGAAGAGCGCGGAATAAGATCATTGATATAGGAAGGTTTTCTAGCTCGCAAGAAATGGAATAGGAAGATGCCAAGTAGGTATTTTCTTCGGGATCCGGGATAGAGCCACCTTTGACTAAAATACTAATGAAGGACATGTGGCTGTCTGGAGAAGCCATACTTAAATCTTATAAACCTATCAATTGATCTTTCTGTTTTCATTTCGTTTTCGCCACTGAGTCCCCCATATACTAGGCATCCATAGTCAAAGTGGGGAAGTATGAGAGATGACACTAAGATATGACGGGTTCTTTTAGGAAAAGAGTCACGGAAACATAGGATCTATTTGAGGATAGTGATGGATTTTCTGTTAATTCGGGAAATATGGTTACTCCATGTTAAGTTTTGATCAAACATAACTCCTAGATTTTTTTATGGAGTTTTGGGATTGAATAGAAGTTTTATTGACAAAGAGTAATGTCTAATAAGGAAGTGGATGGAGGTAAGGTTGTGAGCCAGTAAGCATTGCCTTTGCTATCGCTGGATTCAGACTCAGCTTATTTTCCCAAGTCCAGCGGTTAGTACTATTTATATCTTCCGGAATTTTACGAGAAGCCTCAAGTAAATCTTATATATATATATAACGACTTTATTACAACTTAGATGTTATATGTCGTTTCCTAATAGTCCTAGTCGCCATTTCTCTCTGTCCTTATAATCTTCCTCAGTGAGGCCCCCAGCCGCCATAGTTTCATACAGGCATTCCATCCATCTCTTTTCCGTTCTATCTCTCTTCCTCCTTCCTTATGGTACATGGCGAAAAACTCTTTTCGGCCATCTATCATCCGGCATCCTCAAAACATGTCCGTACCTGCTTAGCTTTTTTCTCTCAATGGAATGAAGGATATTTAGAGGTTCCTCAACCTTTTTCGACATGATTTGGGTGGTGTTGTAATCTAAAAATCCCACGGCTACGTTTCCAGAAATCCATTTCCATTGCGACAAGTTTTCTTGCTGGGCCAGCCGGAATATTCCATGTTTCTGCGGCATATAGTGTTGGGCTTTAGACGAATGAATGGAAGAGCCTCTTTTTCGTACTGAGCTGTACACTTTACTCCACAGAACGGAATTTAGTGTTCGTATTACTTTCTCCCTCTGATGAATTTCACATCGATATCTTAATTGCTGCTGTTGTCCTTTGAGAGCCACCTCCCTAAAAATTTGAATAGTTCTGTTGGCGTTACATCCCAATCTCCAACTTTTAGAGCTGCGTTTCCATTTTTATTAATTGCCAAATATTCAGTTTTTTATTTTCTGATTTCCAGGCCTCCTGCCGTATAGGCTTCTAATAACTTCCTCAACATAAATGCTAAAGCTTCTTCGTCATTAGCAATAACGATCTGGTCGTCAGAAAATTGTAAATTATAGAGGCATTTATTGTCTAACATTATTCCCATGCCATTACACTTCCTCTTACACAGACTTAGAATATTTTCAACAGCAGAGGGGAGAGCGAGTAACTTTGCTCAAGACCTTTGGTGATCGGGAATTCTTTAGTTAACCCACATTTTAGCTTGACTTTTGCTTTTGCATTTGAATATAACCCTTTTATAGCTCGTATAATGTACCGGCTTACACCTGTGGTCTCCAATGCACTCCATAGTTTACGATTCGGTACCATAGAGGGACCGTATCGTAGGCTTTTTGGAGGACAACAAATATCAAATTTATCTCTTTATTATAATCTTTAAATTTAATATATGATCTATGCATGACCTACCACTTCTAAACCCGGCCTGTTTCTCTGGTATCATATCATTACATTCTTTCATTAGTCTATTGTTGATGATCCTCCCATACAGCGTGCCTTATTACATATTCCTTAATGCATAGTCTAATTCATCTACGGAGACTAATTCGAAGTGCGTGTCATCTTCATTTGTATGCTCTTGCGTTTCCTCGCATTGCACCATGAATTTCTTTCGATACTCTTTCAGTATCTTAGAGAAATACTCTATCCATTTCTTTTCTTGTATGACCCAAATTTGAGCATTGGATTCTTAATTGCTCTGAGAATTTTCCACTCTTCTGCTGACTTTTGCTCGTACATGCAACAGTCAATAAAGTCAATTATTATTCCATAGCTCATTTATAGCTTTCTTCCTTTCACGTTTCACCTCTCTGTTACTTCTTTTATATTCTTGTAACGTAATAGGGTCACGGTTGGAAAGCCATTTTTTATATAATTCCTTCTTTTCTTTGACTGCAAACGCAACTTCATCATTCTACCATTCTTTGTCACTTTGCACACGACTTTCCTGTACACCTAATGCCTCCAGAGCTGCTTGGTGAATCCCATTCTTAATACGTTCATATTGAGTTTCTACATCTGAGAAGTTTGCCACTTGCATATTTTCCAATATCATTTTTGTCTATTTTGATGTAGCATCTTAACAGGCTCTTGTTGTAAGCTATAAAGTAAATATTTATAAACATATATTTTTTCCCGTTATAAGTTTGTAATTCTCTTTAGGTGAAAGCTGACATTTTAGGCTTGAATATTAAATGACAGCTGAGCAGATAATGGTCCTCCACTTCCACATTCAGCACCTCTCATGACCCTGACATCCTGAGGCATTACCGACATGTTTCGCCTTAAGATTACATAGTCGACGATAGACTGTAATTGTCTTGAGGTTGACACCAGGTGTGCTTGTGGATATCTTTATGTTTATGGAATCCATTTAAGATTCTCATGTCCATTTCTTCACATATGTCTATTAACCGGTATCCATTATCGTTTTTTGTTTTTTCCTCATATCTTCTTACTGTTTTACAATTATTTCTGTTTCCTACTCGTGCATTTAAATCACCTTTCGAAAGGTGTATCTTCCTGTCTGCAACATCCTCAGACTTTTGTCTCAAACTCTCGAAGAATTTGTCTTCATCCGCCGCATGAGCATCATCATTTGGACCATATGTACCTATAATAAACAACTAGATAGCCATCGATTTTAATTTATATTTTAATTTGTCTTTCGTCAATACATTCATAATTCCTTATATGTTTTTTCCACTTTTCTTGATTAAAGTAGACACCCTAGCTTTGACTCTGTCACTTTTTTCCACTCTACTAAAGAAAGATGTGAATATAATCATCAAATATTTCTGTTCCTTTTAGTTTTGTATCAGATAATATAACAATATCCATTTTTAACTTCATCAACTCATCTACAATTTCTTTCCTTTATGTGCTTAAACCTTGTACATTCCAAGTTCCAATTCGTATTTTCAATTTCCCTAGCCTTTGTCGTTTCCGTTTTGACAGTCTTGCATCCGAGGCTGTTTTATTAGGTTTGAATGCTAAATTTAAAATTTTCCGACGAAGGGCTGCTAACCCAACGCCAACCCCTAAAATGGAGGACCAGGGAACTTGATTTCGGGGTCTCCTACCCCTATTTGGGTTGCCTCCACTACGGCTTGGAGCCCCATCTGCCCCCGAAATGCCATTTCCTGCACTTCGCAATGGTTATACCGCCACGTCTCGGTACCGCCTCTGTTAGAGTTACCCAGGGAGCACCACGAGGAGGTAGAGATCGAATTTCACACCCCACTTAAATCTTACTCTCTGTAAATTCAGAATTATACCTCTATGAAGAGTACTTGTATTTTTGTGATCTCTGTCATGTTGAGTACCCCCACCTCTCGTCAAAACACCGGCAGTCTTCTATAGTGCGTGTGGGGTGTAGGTTGGGTTAATCCGGTTTGGTTGCAACATTTTATTCATTCCATTTGGTATTTATTAAGCCACACATTTATTTAAAAATGGATCCAGAGGCATTTTTGGACCTTGCTAATCAAGTTACAAAGTTAAAAATGTTCCCTTATTTTGATATAGCACATAGTGTATTATGTGCTCTTCATGTCCGAGAAGATTTAGGAGCAGGTAATTATTAATACATTGTTAATTTTTTTGGTTTTTATTCACTCTGATATAAAAATTCAAATAATTAAAATTTATTGAAAATTTTAAGATCTTTAATTGTTACTTTGAATCTTAATATTAAATCCTAAAATACCCTATATTAATTAGTTATAAAGATATTTTTCTACAAATTTTGTAAGATTTAGCGTGTTTTTGATACCTTGTGGTGTACTAAATTATTCAGACCTGTATTTGGGATTGGGTGATGTATTTTTAAACCGACTAGGGCCCTCCTGGCAAAGCTCCCTTATTTGTTTTTTGTTTTGTTTAATAGATTATCAGTAATATAATCCATCATTGTATTTCCTTTAGCACAAATTTGATATTCACACTGTATAATTATTTTTTTTATATGTTAAAATTGTTTAGCTTATTCTTACCTTTTTATATAAGGGAAAAAATTCTAAAATTTATTAAAATAGCTGTTTAATCTTGTGATTGGAGCCAAATTTTATTTTATCAACACTCTCTTAACTAATAAATATATGTTTTGTATAATAATTATTTCTAATTTAAATTTCATTGTTTATTACAAAATATTTGATATTTAATAAACATTCTTTTGGTCTTATATTCTGAATTGTAATAATCATAAGTTTTATATTATTTTTAGTTACTATGTTTTTGTAGCGTATAAATGTAAATATATTCTGTAGTTTGGATTATATATATATATATATATATATATATATATATATTTTCAAGATAATTTGATTAACCCATATACAATTTTGATATTAAATAATTTTGAATATTACTTCGTTGACTCCTTATTATTTGCTAATGCTTGGAACAATTAGTTTTCATTCTTTTCTTGAAATTTTCTGCTTTGCCTCCTTTTTCTATCACCTATCAATTAGAATTAAGGTGTATTTTTTTTTCCTGAAAAAGTTTATTTCTTAGAGTTTGTTATTTTCTATAATATATCATTATGTGCTTTTCTTGTGTTTTCTTTTGTTTTATTTATTTCCTTCTTATATTAATCTCTCAATAAAAAAAAAAAAAAAAAAAAAAAAATCATTGCTCTTGAGTATATTATTAAGAAATGTATTTATTCTCCTTATCTTTTGTGCTAATGTGATGTCAGTATCACTTTGAAGTAGTTCTAAATCTTGCATTACACATTTAAACAATGATTGTTTTGTCTTTTATAAAATATAAAAATAAAGTAAAACTTCATGTAAATTTGAATATAGAGTATATTTATGAAACGAATTAAAGTTATTGTGAAAAACATTATCTTGTTTATGATTTTTTATTATTATTCAGATAATCCTAACAAATTTAAATTAGTTTTAAATTATTTATCTTTTTTTCTGAATCTTTTGTTTCATGATTTTTTTTTTCATAATGCAAATATATAATATATCTACAATCACTTTTTTACCACTCCTAATTATTTTATTTTGAGGGAAGAAAAACTGAAGTTAGAACTATGTGATTCAATGCTTCCTATAATATAATGATAATGGGTAGCATTATTCAGCCTATCACGCATTGACTGGAATGTCTTATAACCAAGCCAAAGGAGAATTGGGCTAACTAGATACATCATGTTTCGGAACGACTCCAAGTGGACCTTGAAACTCATTTGGGGTAATGGATGGGATGAAGCCACGAGTCCGATTAGCTTCACTTTTATTCAATACAATACAATATTGTATAGCAAGCTAAAATTATCCAACGAGGAACTATCTACATTTAGATGAATCAGCAGGACTGCTAAGATAAGGTTGTATAACATGCGTATTAGAAATGTGATACAGGTGAGACATAAACATTAAATAATGCGCTATTGAAAAAATTGATATATTCTTTATAATACTTTAGGAAAGTATTGTGAATTTATTATTCCGTATGAAGCAGTAATTATGAGGTGAACCGAGTCCTGATTATGTAGGACTCTCATTGGACCAGTCCTTGCATATCCATCATAGACCTGTTCTCTGTTGAAGGATGAGAAGGATGTCATCTGTATATTTAAATAGAAGCTCCTTATGAACGATGGTTGGTCCTAAATTAAATGATAGAGAGCTTTGAGTAATAAGGAACTTTGTATAAAATAATGATTTATTGGCCAACATTGATGTTGATAATTATTAAGCTCGAAAGACTGTGCTGGATGAGTCATGTGATAAGGATTAGAGAAAGGAAGATCTGAAAGGATATGTTAAACAGTTGCTCGGGATGGATGGAATAGCTGGAGCTTACTGAGAATTCTTAGACCCCCTCCCCCCTCCCCTGGGTATAGAACATGACAGAAGTAGGTAGAACCTGTGAACCTCAACTCCAAATAGGCTGAGCATATTAGTTTGGAGGTTCACAGAGCTTCCAGTAGGGAGCTAATGAGTTTTAAGTTGATTAAATTCCCTAGATTAATGTAATTTAAAGCAGAGCTAAAGAATTTCAGTACATCAATGCAATGTTTCCCCATTGGATTCATCAGGAATTTTCCTGGGATGGAAGCAATAGTGAGTTAATCTCCTCGGAGAATAAATAGTTAGACTCACCCACAGCCTCTATAAAGTAGCTACTCAAAAATCAGGGTAAACTGGCATTTGAACTTGATTTTTTTTACATTTTATTGCAGATATACAATTTGAATGATTTGTATTTGATGATATACAATTTTAAAATATTCATTTTTTTAATGTAGGTGCCCAAGCATTCTCCCGTAAACATCCCATGTCTTGTTGGCTGTCTACAATGCTAGTTGTTTTTGCTGGAGGAATGCTAAGTAATGGTCTTCTTGGTGAACCAATTTTGGCTCCTTTAAAAAATACCCAACAACTTTTGGTTGCAACAGCAGTTTGGTAAATCGAATTACTTAATTTCTGATATATGTATACCAATTTATATTTTACTTGTACCAAAAAAAAAATAAATAAATAAAGAAATCAATTTGTAGTTGACTATTCAATGTAAGCAACAAAGTTCAATTTAAAATTTTTATAACAATAATTTGTATTATTAATATAATTAATGTATAAAATAATTGAGTACCATCATTTATTGTTTCTTCTGTTTTGAAGGTATGTTGTATTTTATACTCCATTTGATATTGGATACAAGATTTCTAAGTTCCTACCTGTAAAACTAGTCTTTGCTACAATGAAAGAAATCTACAGGTAATCTGACGTCTACTACCTATTTTTAAATAACATAATTAATAATTATTAGTTGTGGTTAATTTTTTGTTTTTTTCTTTCTTTCTTTTGTTTTCCTTTTTTAACATTTAACTACCATCTTTGAGATATCAGGTGTTGAATGGACCTCTCCAGAACAGAATGTTGGTCAAGAATAACCTTCCAGCTTAATTCTAGATGATAATAAAGGTTAGAACTCCAAGCCAATAACCATAATTATATTTCTTATTTATTTACTTGGTTTAATTTATGAGTTATAAAATTTAATTGATGAAATGTTTTGTTTGTAATCAATCATATAATCATAATTTATAGTTAATCTTTGTTTCTATTTTTCTGATAATTTCCAACTATTTATTAAGCGAAAAAAAAAAAAAAAAAAAAATCAATTTGGGTAAAAATGTATTATTCTTATACATACAGTTTTAATATCCTTTTTACATTTAAAAAGTTTTATACTAACTGCATGAGTTTATAATTTTATGATTGTGATTTTACTGAAGCTTCCAAAACTTCTATGTATAGTTGTTTTAGAATACATAGATAAAAAATAACTTGGCTATTTTCAACTTTTTATGGCATATATTTAATCTTTCTAACATATGTTAGTTAATTCTCTTACAATTAATCATTCCTCATTAATCCAAGATTCTTGTTATAAACTAGGTGTTCTTTATTATGATCCAACTCTACTGAATCAATTGTGATCTTACAGGAGTTAGCAACTTTTTCAAGAGCATTTCAGTTCAGTTTATCATTTGAGATTTCTTTTCTTATTAAAAGTTAAGTTGGTAAAGTTGGTACTGGCAGTTTAAAGCTGTTGTGTTTACTTCTGTGCTACTCTTTTTCACATGTAAAATGTTATACTTTCTTTCATTTTAAGAATAAAATATCTGTTTTCATGTTTTTCTCTTTCTAGCAATATAATTTTAAATGACCCCAGTTTGGTTTTTGCTTGCTCCTTGCCCAACTATATCTTAGTAATTAAAAATAAATGAATGCCAAATTATTTTAGATGAGGAAGATGGTTGGGGGTGCGGTCATAAAAAGAACAACAAAAAATCACACATTAACTAGTAATACTTATTGTAATTGTGTGCCGACGTTTCGGCCTATATTGTGGGCTTCATCAGGGCTAAGAGAAACAAGATAACAACCAATGCTATTAGAAAATTAATAATAAGTTAGGTATAATAATATGATGACAGTAATACAATATGGAAACAAACATTAAATTAAAAATGGCCCGCTATAGATACACCTCCTTTAATTCCAAACTACCTGCCCACTCAAACCCGCTTGTCCGTAACCTCTCATCTACATCTATTCCCGGTAATCCTCAGTGGCGCCTGTAAAGACGGTGGCCTCGAGACCTGCTCATGAAATAAACTTTGAAGTACTACCACTGGATAGATTCTTTACATGTCTATTCATGCCTGTTATTGTCATTCAGCCATTTTACTTATTGTATTTGTATATACAGTTGTAAAAAACAATAAAATATATTATAAAAAAAAAAAAAAATTAAAAACATAATATTACAGTAATAAAATATGGAAGCAAACATAAAATTAAGATAATAACATTGAAATGAGAATATTTGAAGACTATAAAGAGAAAATAGACAAATAATTAAAAGTTAAAAGAAGAACAATATGCGAGCAATTAAACTTTTAAATATGAACAATTTTGAATTGATATTTGTAGTATACAAAAAGAACATAGTCATTAGAAACAAGAAACAATAAGGATAAAAAAATTTAAGTTATGTAATATTAAGCTAACAATTATATGTGAGGATATATAACGAAAAAAGATATAAATAGGGAAAGAGGGAGAAAGAAATAAGTGGTGAAAAGAGAACGTAATCAATAAGAAAGCAAATACATACTGACTCAGAGAAGGTATCTCAATAAGTGGTAATATTTGATGTTGAAAATGCTCTCTGCGTGGTATGGAAAATATGGGAACTAGAAAAACCGTTAAAAGATGTAAACAGACGAATTGTCGGAAATGATTTGTTATGTTTACTGAATTGACTATTTATTGAAAAAATAACAAAAAGATCGGTTAATATTAAACCTTTTTGATATAAGGATTAATAGTATAAAATAGCGGACTAAGATTAAAAATTACAGAATTAAAATTACAAAGCTATAGGTAACAGAAAGTGAAAAGATTATAAGTATAACTGGAAGGAGAAAGATGTATCTAATAGTGACGAGGTATGGATTAAAAGATGTGTAGATAATTACTAATTGATAAGGAGCTGACAAAGTAAATGATGAATAAAACTATAATCCAATTTAAAAAATAAAAATATTCTAGTTAGTTCCACCTCATCAGTCAAAATTATCCCCCAACTCCTCACCGATTTGGAATTCATCTACAATGATGATCTTATATCCAGTTCTAATGACGATGATGAGTTGTCAAGGGTTTCTATTTGTAACATTATATCCAATGACCTTCAACACCGGCCTTCCTTATCTTCAAAATTTTCATCTCGATTCTTTGAAGACCTCTCTTTCACCTGATCATTCCTAAAATCCTGTGAGGACGTAGTAACCAGGGCTGACAAAGGAAACAAGACAGTTCTAATGGACCACTCCGAATATATCGACAAAATAAACCTTATCCTTTCTGATAGATCTACTTATGTTTGTTCCCATATCTGTTGATCCATTAAAATCCTTCAATCCAAACCTCAGACTAGCTTTTAAATTCCATCACAAACTTAACAATATTTTTTAGCTGCCTTAAAGAATTCAACGTTCAAAAGTTGTTTACAGAATCCCTTGTGGAACCCCTAATTTAAACTCAGTCTTCATTGGTGAAACCAAAAACCTCCTCAAAGATCGCATCAACCAACACAAATATTCAATTTCCTCAATTTTACTGCTTCAAAATTTTCCAAACATTCCTTAACACTCAACCATTTCTTTGATTTCGATAAAACTTCCATTCTTGCCACAGTTCCAAATGATGACAAAAGGCTCATTACAGAATGCATTTACATACAATTAGAACCCCTTCCTGTTAACCATAATACTGACAAAGATAACTTATCACTTGCCTATTCCCAGATATTAAATTGAATAAAGCTTCCCTAACTTACCATCCTTTTAAAACCACGTAATCATCTATTCTTAATTTTATTTGTATTTATGGTCTTTGTCAGATCTTGTCCAGGTTTGGTTTTCATTTAGGAGTGGGCGATTGAATTTAAGAAGTTTTTTTATAGTTGTCCATTAGTTTTTCAGTAAAGCTGAGTAAATTTTTATTTTTTTTATTTCTGACTTGAGTTTGTTAATTAGTTTGGTATAAGTTTTATCATCTGGGTATCGAGTCTTATGCCACTTGGATTTTGCTCTGCAATTTTCCTTTAATAAGATTCGAGTGTGGAGTGGCAGGCCAATCTGTTTAGTGTCATTAATGTTGGTGGTCTTTGTGTTTTCAATTATACTGCTACTTAAGGAGTCAGTTAGGTTTTTTACAGCTGTATCAATGTCATTTTTTGTCTTTAGTGAAATGTTCAAGTTCAAATTGCTTCCCAAGTCCAGTCGAAAATTGTCCTAGGTTACTCATCCTTTGATCAATGTAGAAGGGAAGGGTTGAGGAACAAAACTGGAATGCAAGGCAAGCAAAACCGTGCTCTGATGAAAGGTCTTTCTGGGATCTGATAATGGCTTAGAAGGAAATTTGAGAGGTGATAAGATATGTGGGATATCAGATCTTTTTTTGAGGGATGTAGGCCAATAGGTGGGGCTCATGGGTGAGAGGACAGTATAGTTATATGAAATGGAGACACTAGAAAGGATATTACCCACGTGAGTTGGATGTTCGGGAACACCATCGTTGGTGTTTAGCGTTATAGTCTCCTCCAGAAATAAAGCGCGGTTCGAGGGATGGAAACAGGATTTCAAGAGTTTCAGGGTTATAAAAGTTAGTTATAAGTAAGGAAATTACCAGAACAGTATAGAGCTGAGACTGTGAGATGGAAAGGATAAGTTAGAATGATCACTGAGGTTGATTGTATAGCCTCAGTTGGAGTAGACGGAATAGCTGAACAGAATGAGATGGTAATTGATGAGGATGATTAGGAGGTAGTTTGACCCGTAAGGGTAAAAGATGGGAAGAGTGGGTTGATGTGCAGCTTGTGGGATGGGATGGGTGGCTGGAGGCTTGGTTTGGAATTTTGGAGGCTGTTATCATGGCTGTTGATTCTTGATGACGGTGATCTCGGAGGAAGGTTTTGTGGTGTGCTCAGTCTCAGTAGGTTACCTGATGGTAATAGTAGCAGCTAGCCATCCATGGGGCTTGAACCATGGCAAGGGAACACCTGACGCTCTGCTGAGAGTGCGCAGGAACCTAGAAGAGAAGGTGGAGAAGTACATGATGTTGGTTCTCTTAACTATATCCTCCACCTTCGATAGTGTCTGAAGGCCCTGTGTACTTCAGCGGCTACAAGAGTTTGATAATCCCAGAAACTTATATTGCCTCGTGAGCAGCTACCTCAGCAATAGGAGAGTTATGTTCAGTGGTGGTTACTACGAGGTAGATGGATAGTTTTCTATTTTCTTAGGGCCTAAAGCCCTTTCTTACAGACAAAATTATAATTTTTACACTCATAAATGTGCCAATTACGATTATTATTCCATACATATATAACATTTTTTATAAAAAAGCTTAAAACAAAAACTATTGTAAATTTTACAAAAAAAAAAAAAAAAAAATATATATATATATATATTATATATATATATAATATTTAAAAAATAAATTATATAAACACTGAAGGAACAGATAGAGGAGAGGGAAAAAAAAGTAAAAGAAATATTGAGAAGGTAAAGAGAACTTCAACAGGTTTGCTGAGTTTCAAGGCGCACTCGACGAGTCTGCATCCAAGAACAGTCAAAGGCAAGCCTAACGTAAAGAGGAAGAAAACCTGACATCCACAGGTAGCTGGTTGAGTTTTCTCGCTGCTGGGGTGTGGAAAGCATTCCACGAGGCCTGGGTTCTGCAAGTCGGTAATTGGAGTAAGTCTTGGAATTTCAGTAATACTGGAATCTAGAACCTTACCTGCTAGGCACACTAGATTGAGGCGGAAATATGCTTTTCCTCGGAGCCAACCTAATTCTCTTATAAGTGGACTTACATGCTCATCTTTTTTAACAACAAAGATAAATCGGGTAGCTATGTTGGACAGAGGGACTCCAAGGTAGAATAGGTGAGACCCAGAATCTGTGGAAGAAGCTATATCTGGAGGACCATATGAAAGAGTGGAATGGGCGATGAGTGGCAAGCCAGAAGGGTTCCGCAATGAGAAAGATCTTCCCCACCGTCCAATCAACATTAGAGGCCAAGTGTGTCCTCTCGGATTCCTGGACATCACAAATATTAACAGGACATGGAGGGTTCCGGGGGAACTTCATTGCGCATCCGCACACCACGTTGCACCGCAGTAGCGGACAAGGTTCAGCTCTAAGATACACATCCGTGTACGGGTATGCACCATAGAACCTTTCTGCACAAATAAAATCTCTAAACAATAAGAATTTTAATTAATAAAGATTTTGTTATTGGGAGCAGTGGTATGCGTACACCTAGCACACTACCCCACTGTTCCCTCACCCCATATACCAGAAACGGCTAGGTAGGGCTAGGTAGGGAGAAAAAAAAAAAGCTAGTTTTTGTAGGTTGCTGTTGAATGACAACGATGAGTCTAATAATCCAAATCAGGTACCTGTGTCCTCTGCCAAACAAGATTTTTATAAACGATACAGCCCCTGTAGCTAGCCTTCACCACAGTGTGCACACCTTGCTGGCTCATTTCGGGATTTAAGGCAAGTATCAGAGGCATGGGGTCTGGTACACTTACTTCATGTTTGCCTAAGTTTGACATCTGGTGCAATGGACGATTATTGTTTTTTGTTAATGTTCTTAAAACCGAACAATTGAATATAACAGCCTTCTTACCTCAAACATCTCAATATTATTCCTGGCTGGCTACAAATCCAAGAAAAATAGTGGTAACCCTTATTTTTCTATGGGCTGTATTTCAGAAGAAATATTCCTAATGTTATGGCAAATTTCTTCTCTTTTTATGGCTTCAGTAGGGGTGGTTGATTTATCTCTATTATTTATCTTTTTTTAATTGGTAACAACGAAAACTGAAGTGTTTCGTACTTAAATAAGTGATTAGTTTTTATCACCCTTCTTAGTGGTGGTATTGATTTTTATGTCGTTTATTCTAGAAACAAATTGGAAGTTTGGTTGGCTGGCCTATTAGATCAGCAATTTATTTACCGAATGACAGGAAATAATCAATGTTAGTTACTGATATTGGAGGGGGTTCGGGATCAGAAAATCCTTGTGGTTCCAGGAGCTGGTTTGTAATGTTGATGTTAAATGAATTGCCAGAGGTAGAAGAATACGGTGCGGTTAAAGTGGACATTGCCGTCGACTTATGTAGGTTATAAGTAAGAAAGAAAGAAAAGTAAATTTTATTCTGGGACCTTCGGTCCCCTAAGAATGAAAGTGAAGTACAAAAACTGAATCTTGTGCCTGGTACAAAAATAAAACCATTACAAAAACAAACTTAAGGTTACACTTATATTATTTATAAAAGTAGTAAATGTGACTGACAACTTGTTTGACATACGACTATTACTTACATTATTTGTAAAAGAAGTGAATAGAACGATAGTAGTTTATATAATAATAAACATATGTGTATGTAGAAATATTATAATTGTTTTTCTCTCTAATAAAAAAATAAAAAAGTTTTTGTTTTCATATTAGTTTAGTAGTGGTCCTCATTTTGGGATGAAATATGACCATTCTATAAAGTTTTTGTTTTCAATTATTCGGAAGATTGATGGATTAGGAGGTGAAGGAATAATTTGTTTTTAAATGAAGTTGAAGAAGACGCTTTGCGTATAGAGGTAGGTATGGAATTCCAGAACGAAGTGTCATGCAAAATGTTTTTAAAAGGACGATGTTCGATGAGAAGGAAAATAGAGGTTAGTGGGCTGGGATCTTGTGTTAACACTGGAGCGCCTGGGGACTCCGAAAATGAATCTAATGAAACGCTTCATGAGCCTTTCCTGTCTCATCTCAAGTCTGCCTGACAATCCACCGAAAACACCAGGCAGCCATAGTCAAAAGTGGGGGGAAGACGAGAGAAGAAACAAATAGCCGACGAACTTTAAAAGGCAGTGCGTCGGTAATCTTGAAAATAGTTTAGAGTAGTGATGGATTTGCGAATGATATAGGAAACGTGGCTATTCCATGAAAGGTTTTGGTCAAAGATAACATCTAGATTTCTAACGGTAGTATGGAAATGGATAGGTAGTCCGTTAATGTATAGTAAGGGATAATAAGGAAGGGAGTTAACGACTTGTTCAGAACCTATGATTATAGCTTTAGTTTTATCTATTTTCAATATTTATCAACGTTATAGCTTTTTTCCATGCTGTTGGAAAAATATAATTTTGTAGAAAGTAATTATAGATATGCAAAAGAATTGGAAATATGATATGTAGGCACATTTAGATTAATTTTATGGAAATTTGATCTGGACCATGGTCTGTCGTTCTGGACTTAAGGACGGAGGTAAACAGATCTTCGGGGTATATATTTGTGAAAAAGAAATTTTGGGGGTCAAAAAGACGTTTTTGGAATGCAGTAAGAAAAAGTAGTTTGGATAGGATTGGCAAAGTTAGAGTTTAATTGGTCAGGAGAAACAGGGTAAGAGGTACATACCTTTGACTTCACAATGGAGTGATTTTAAAGGATTTTCCACTGAGATATATGATCCGGGGCTTGCGATGATGAAGTGTGGAAGAACAGTGCTTTTGCGTGGCGTAAAGACGATTGGGTAAGGTTCCTCAGAATTTTGAACGAAGAAAAGTAATCAGGGTTTCGTGTACGTCAGGAGTGGTTATTCCAGGGATCAGAGGGTCTTCTGAAAGTTGAGGTCTTTAGAGGTGCACGACAAATTAGAAATAAAGGGAGATTGGAGCATAGACACTTTACTTTTTCATTGATAGAAGAATAGGAATATATTGGTTCCTAGGATTGGGCAAGAGCTTCTAGAAAAGGATTTAGTTTAATGAGTTGAGGTCGCGCCATGAGATTTGTTTAAGAGTGAATTTTGGTGCTGGGACGTAGGAAATTTTGATGAGGTCATGATGTGACATGAAAGATATTGGATTTTGGGAACAGGACGACAAGTTTTGAGGAGAATCTGGCTGGTCATCATCATGTCTGTACCGGACTCTTCCTCGAGAGAACCAAACATATTTGATTATTCCCGAAGTTCTCATCTGCCTCGCCAACCAGTATAAATGTCGGTTCCCGAGTGACATCTCTTTACCAACATATATTTTCTCGTCACTCTCCCATCCGAGATGCCTAGTTGTAAATTCTCGTTTTATTTTTCTTAGACGGATTACTTCATATTGAGTGGTTTAACGGACGAATCGTAAGACAATTGGTAGTGGTCTGTTTTCTTCTTTTCCCGGTCTTTTTTTTTGAACCGTGTCCAAGTCTTCTGCGTTGAGCTTTATTCCCAGCGCTTCGCCACTTGAGCATACCACTTCTTCAGGAGTTTCACGAGTCCTCGACAACTCCCCCTCCCCCCGAATCTCAAGCAAGTGAGATAGTTGATTTTGCTCTATCTGATTCAATCTCATCTCCATAGATTGTTTGTTTTTAAATTATTATTTTCTAATAATAATTTTATTAACTATTCTTGCCTTATTGACCTTTCTTCAATATTTTTCAAATTTTTGAGGTTTTCGAAAATGATATCTTCCTTATTAAAATATCTTTCGTGTCATTGTTAATTTTTGACACTTCAGCCAGCACGGCTGCTATGTTTTCCTCCATACTTTTGTTTGGTGTAACATCCTATTGCCTCTCTATTTTCTTTTTGCAAAAGGGTCATGCCCAATTTTTTTTGTTTTTAATTCATTTTCCGTAAGAGAAATACATTTACTGTGGGAAATTGTTTTGTATGAGTTGCAAGCCATCGTTTTGTCGTCTAGCGACTGTCACAGTACAGACGGGACACTGCACCATTAAGATGTATGAATAAGCCCTGTAAGAATGAAGTAGTAAGGACAGTGGTAGGGAGCGGCAGTAGTGGGGGACAATCAGCTGCTTGTTATCTCTAGCGTTATATTTAACACATGGCTTGTACCAACAATTTTTTTCAGTTGATACCCTTATTCTTTATTGTAAAAAAATCTTAAATTTGTTTTGCTAATTGATTTTCTGTTTTTATTAATGAATAAATAACAGAAATATTATTCTACTAATATGCTTTAGTAATTATATGATGCCATGTATTAATCTGCAATATCTATACCATCTCATGATGTTGCTCCTGTGCAACCCTGGCTAAGCCTTCAGACAGTGACTGCGAAGAGATTTCTCCTCTGGATGTTTTTTTACTTTAATTTTTAAATTCACTACCTTGCAAGCTCTCACCAATGAGTTGCTGGGGATATCAATCTGTCTCTCCATTAGTGGGTATCCCTTCTAATCCTATATAACCCTGAGTCATGGCCTTGGGATCAACCTTATGCTGTTCACTATATTTCTCCTCAGTGGGTTTAGTCAGTTATTTCCTTTCCAGGGAACTAAAGTCACTTTGCTGCTTAGTTTCTGACATTTGAGGCTAGAGAATCGTAAAAAATTACTTCCATTTCCACACTTTTCTGGTTTATCTAGCTAGAAGGGTAATGCCAGAAGTCCCAGAAAGTTTTAACAACCAGTTCTTTGACTAACAAGCCTCAAGACTGGGTACCTAACACTAATGAGTTAGGAATGGCCATCTATTTACCCATCCTTCTTCTTTCAGTGGTGCGACAGGCTGTGTAGGCCCTGGATCTTGCGGTGTAAACTCCTGCGAGTTTACACTCACACTTCACGATGCTATTTTTAGTGTAGGGTCATCACTCCCTATGACTAATTTTGTGAGTGGCCACCCTTTGGCTGACGGGTCTCACATACCCGGGGGAGAGGTTGTGAGTGAATCCACATTTTTTTGCATCCTTATAAAAGCTCTGCCGGGACTGGGATTCGAACTCAGAACCTGTAGCATAAGAGACTATCGTGCTAGCCACTTAGCCACGGGCTCCCCATTTACCCATCCTAATCATCAAAATATGTTACATTGTTATTTTTTTAAATCCTTGAGCTGCCGGTTGTTGAGGTAACTTCACAGTCTTAGCTGCTGAGCCTTGGAGCTATCTTGTTTTTTTATTACATTGCTGAAATGAATCAGGCTTTCACTTACCGCTATCTATCAGGGTCTTTTTGGACCCACAGAAAAGGGCTTAGTGACATTCCTTAGATCCTGGCATATAGGGACTGTCAGACACTCAGCCCTAATCCTTTCTTTGCAAAATGACTAATATTAGTAATTGTAGTGATTAACAGTTCTTTCTTCCTTATTTGACAGGGTTAGAGGAAGTTTTGCACAACTTCACCTACCTGAGCTGTGGTAGTTGTATCCTCCATTATCTCTGTTACATTGCTATGTAAGCCTCCTCTGTTTAAATCTATGCAAAGCATTATCTGAGGATTCCTTAGATAAGTTTTGATCTGAAACATCACATGGACAGTATAAGAGACTTGTTTGACTGATTTAATAGACCCCACCTTAGTTGTCTATAGGACTTATAGATGTACCTTGGGTGTATGGTTGCTGGGAGTTATGAAGAATGTTAATCAATAACCATTGAAGAAGGTACTTAAGCTAAATTGTAATGCTGTTAAGTACTCTTGTCCATCTTCCTGCTCAGCTCTCTTGTTGCCTTGCCTGTTTTGATTCCACCAAGATGCATTTTTAGGTGCATTATCACTTTTTTTTGGGCATTTAAACAGTTTCATCGATTATTTTTTAAATTAGGGTTGTAATAGAGTCCTGACTCTAGTACATAACAATTTTAATTCGTAATAGCCATTTCAAAATAATAGATCTAATGATTTGATAAATTTTCTGAGTCACTTTTTATTACCATCGAATTAAGATTTGTTCAGTTTCATTTCTGTCACTAGTTCTAATGATGAATCACTTTTAGGTGTAAAAAAGTTTATGATGGAGTTACTCATGCAGCTAAACTTTACCCTAATGCCTACATAATTATGATCCTGATTGGAACTCTTAAAGGTATATTATTTATAATTTTTTTTTTTTTAATTTTCTTTAATCTAAGTGCTAGTTTATAGTGATAGCTTTTGTTCATTTTTATTAACTTTATTTAGGATGTAAGGCTTGAGACTTTTGGATATGGTATGGAGCTTTAATGGAAGGTTTGATAGTTATTTCATGCTAAATTCGTTTAATGTGACATTTAGGCTAAGTATAGAAATAGAAATAGAAATAGAAAATAATCTTTATTCTGGGACATAGTCCCTTAAGAACAACAAATATGTACAATTAAAGTATACAGTGTATCTGGCCAAAAGACCAAATGATCATGATTAATTCTTATTTACAATGGTGTAAGAAGTAATAAAATTTAAAAAAAAAGAAAAAAAAAAAGGAATATATCTATACAATAAAACAAAAGAGTAAAATAAATAAACTTCTTCAGATGCATACTTTTGCTGAACAAACTAAATTTAAAAAGATTAATAAATTAAATAAGGTATGATCAATAAATAATATTTCCTTTTTACATTCAAAATCTGATTTTTGATATAAAACCTCATTGCTGTTGAGCGTCTGTTTGGGAATACAGGAGGTATTGGAACAGTTGGGACTTGAATGATGATAGAGATGAAGCATGGTGGATATGAGTAGGTAGGGAATTCCAGAGATTTGCAGAGCGGACAAGAAAGGAATGATCAAAAGTTGTTGTTCTATGGGTAGGAATGTAAAGGTCAGAATGGCGGGACCTTGTTTCGAGGGAGTGGATTGACGATTTAAATTGTAGAAGACTGTGGATATAAGGAGGGAGCTTGGTGTTAATGGTTTGGTAAAGGAATGATCCTAGGAAATATTGTCTTCGAATTGGAGGGAGGAGCCACTTTAACTCGCTGTATAAATGGGTTACATGAGACCGCTTCGGAGTGTTGAGGACAAATCTTAAAAATATGTTCATAATTCGTTTTAGCCTGTCCTCAAGCACTTTCGGGAGGCCACCATATACTAAGCAGCAATAGTCAAAGTGGGGGAAAACAAGTGAGGAAATAAGGAGGTTACGGATGGATAGTGGAAGAAGATGACGGGAACGATGAAAGTATTTGAGGGTACTTATTGTTCTGCGTGAAATTTGGGCAATATGGGGTTTCCATGAAAGGGTTTGGTCAATGGTAATACCCAGGTTTTTGATTGAGGAGCTGTAGGTGATTGGATAACGATTTAGGGTTAGTTTCGGAAAGTTATTGTTGGATCTAAGGAGGGAACTGGAACCTATAACAATGGCTTGAGTTTTCATAGCATTCAACCTTAGTTTATTGAGGGTTGCCCAGGCACAGATTCTATCCAAGTCTTCCTGAATTTTGGCAAATGCTACTACTGACTCGGAAGGAGAGAAGGATAGGTAGATCTGAAAGTCATCAGCGTATAGATGGTGGGAGCAGTGATGGATGGAATTGGGAAGATCATTGATATAGATATTAAAAAGGAGAGGAGATATGCTTGAGCCCTGGGCCACACCTGCCGAAAGGGCAAGAAAGGAAGACAGGGGATTGTTAGGAATAGTGACAGCTTGAGTCCTATTTGAGAGAAATGATCGAAACCAGCGAATAGTGCTGTTGGAAAAAGATAAAGACTGTAATTTGGAAAAAAGGATAGGGTGATCAAGGGAGTCGAAGGCTTTAGAAAAGTCTAGAAGTATTAGTGCTGTCAGTTTCTTTTCGTCCATGTCGGTATGTATGTCGCTGGTGATTTTGAGGAGAGCGGATTGTGTGGAAAAGCCAGGCCGAAAACCAGATTGGAGAGGATCGAGAAGTTTGGATGTTTCGAGGAAGTTAGACAATTGGGACTGAACTATTTTTTCCAATGGTTTGGAAAGGTTAGAGAGGATGGAAATTGGGCGATAGTCTCTAGGGGTTGTGGGATTAGGGATTTTATTGATAGGGTGGACTATTGCTTTTTTCCAATTGGTAGGAAATGTGGAATTTTGGAGTGAAAAATTATAAATAAAGAGAAGAACTGGTAGGATGTCGGGAAGGCATAATTTTAGTAATTTAACAGGTATTCCATCTATTCCTGTGGAGTTGGTATGAGATTTCATAATTGAGGAAATAAGATCGGTTGGTGAAATATCAGAAAAATAAAAATTATCGGGATTAAATGATGGAATTGAAGAAAATTCGGAAGAAGGTGGTGAAGAATTATCAGAGGAGGAAGAAGAAAAGTAAGAATTTAATTCATCGGGTGAGACTTAAAAAACTGGCGAGGAAGAGGATTTGCCGAAAGACAGTTGGCGAAGGAGTGTCCATTTTGATTTGGAATCCGGTGCAGAGGAGAGGGTTGTATAAAAGTAGTTAGATTTTGCTTGTCTGATAGTTGCCTGAGTCAGATTGCGGAGTGCCCTGAACGCTTGATAGTGGTCTGTCAGTCTAGTACGCCTAAAGCGCTACGGGCTGCCTCACGTCTCTTTTGTAAGTCTTTTATTGTTGGACTCATCCAAGGAGCAGGACGGTGGCGGAAGGTACAGGTTTTGAGTGGGGCATGTTTGTCGAGGATACTGAGGAGATTGGAGGTGAGAATATCAACCATTGAATCGATTGACGAGCAGACATAGATTTTATTCCAATCCAAGGACTCAATATCGGGTAAAATATTTTCTCGGGTGAGGTCATTTAGGTTTCGGAAAGTTATACCATTTTCGCGAAGCGTTAAAAAAAGTAAAACTTAGATGAATAATCTGATATAACTTTTTTGAATAGCATTTGATATTTTAACATGAAATCCATGGTATTTGGTATATTACTATTATTTTTGTTTTGTTAATTTTATTTAAAAAAAAAAAAAAGTAAAAAAATACCTAATAGTAAATCAAATATTTACTTTATGCTTAATTTTGAGAAAATACAAATTTCCAACACACATTTGTATTGGTTTTTAAAAGTGTCTGCTATGTATTTTTTATCGTTAATGTGGATGTTGTTTGTCGTTTCAATCAATTGTTAAAATATATTTTTATATAACTCCTAACTTAAAATTCTTTATTGTCTTCCCACACTCAATATAAGGAAGCCCTTATAAGGAAACATAAATGATTGATTGCTACTTAACAAAGTTTCTTATGCAAATGTCTTCTTTACAGGTAATGGTGCTGGCTTTACTAAACTTTTTGAAAGACTTATCAGAGGTGTTTGGACACCTACTGCTATGGAATTTATGCAGCCTAGTTTGTAAGTAAAACTTTCTTTATTATTCTTATGTTATAGTGGGAAAAATATATTGTATAATGTTTTTTAAATCAAGTTTTTTATTTATTATTTCTTGATTACATTGTATCCTTATACATCCTTTATGTATTCAAAATATTTATGTTACTTATATTATGTGTAATTTGACTACTAATCATGTTCATGATTATCATTTTTAGCCCCACTAAAGCTTGTATTGTTGCTTCAACTATTTTCGTGCTTGATCAGAAGACAGATCTAATTTCAGCACCCCACTCATTAGTTTACTTTGGAATTGTCATATTTTTTGTTTATTTCAAGGTTAGAAGCTTAAGTTTTGTTTTTAGTTAATAATTATAATATTTGCATGCAATATTTTAAAGGATTTTGTTCAATATTTATTGTTTAATTAAACCTATTATGTACTTTCTTTTTTGTTTGTTATATTTATATATTTCTTGTTTTAATTTAGTTATCATCCTTACTTCTGGGAATCCATGATCCTTTCGTGCCATTTGAAAATCTTTTTTGTGCTCTTTTCCTTGGTGGAATTTGGGATTCCCTTGCTAAAGTTTTGGGAAGAGGTGGTGCAAAGGAAGATAAGGCTGATTCCAAAAAGAAAGATTAATCATATATTGGTTTGTATTTACTGATCAACCATTGAATATCTTATTTAATTAGTAGAAACATGTTAATAATAACGATTGTTCATAAAAAAAATCCAAGTATGGCTCACAGAGTCGATCTGGAAATAAATAAATAAATAAAAAAAAAAAAAAAGAAATAAATAAAAGAAAAAAAAAGAAGGGATGGTTATGGTTATGGAAGTAAATTAATTTTTTTGTATAATAAAACTATTTATTACAGTTCTATGATATATATAATTGTTGGAATAAGATAAGTAATACAAATCTGTTTAGACATAATATAACTAATGTCTTAAAAATTAACAAAGTACTACTGTATTTAGGGTAAAGTAGCTAATGCATTATCATTACTATCTTGAAAATCCTCTATTATAGATGTGTCAAAATCAATTTAAGCTTGCTTTATTTAATGTGACTAGTAAGATGAATGACCATAAATTTTCTTAAAATTATATTTTAGACTGAAGATTCAGGAATATGGATAGGATAATTAAAAATGCAACTAAGTGATTCCGGATAATAATGTATGATAGTTCTAAATAATTATCCAGTTTTATTTTAGAGCATTTTGTTGAATATTGCACAAAAAATCACTTTGTGTGCTATTGGTTCGATACCCCTATGCTTTTGTGATAAATTTGATAGTTATTGTTCTGTTAATGTGGTTTGATAGTTTCACAAGAATTTTAATTTTTTTCCTGGAGTTATGATACCTTTGAAAAAACCCAACTCACCAAATTAATGACATATTTCTCTAGCTCACAGTCTTCTGTTGACATCTTGGCAGTAGCCAACTCTCTGAATACATTGCATCATTTCACTATGGTCTTCATCATAAATTCACCTCCCTGCATATTTATTACTTTGTTTATTTTAATAGTCTTACATTTTTTTTCTAAACATTTCCATTGAAATTATTTTGGATGATTTTATTATTATTTCTTCTTATTTTTATAATTACCCATATTTTCATAGCTACATTGTCTTAAAATCCCGATTCCTAGATGTATAAACCCTACCCGATAATCCGCTTATTAAATTCATTTTCCTGTAAATTTCTTATTATGAACATCCTGTTCTAGTTGATATGGTGAGTTGTCCTTCTTTAGTTGCTTTTGATGTGCACTTTGAATCTACCCTCTTCTGATATATTCCCCTACATAAAGAAACTCTAGCAATACTTTCTACTAACTATAACTTTATGTAACCTTGATGTCCTCACCTGTAAGACATCCTATATTCCCTCCCCCCTGCTTTTAATCTGCTCTGGAACCTCAAGTAGGCTATTAGCTTGTTAATAACTTATTCCGCAAATAGGTTCGGGTGTGGAGGGTTACTGAGCAGCACCCTTCCTTATCTGAGCTATCATCCCTCTCTTTGCCAAGATCAATGGTCTGATACCATTCCTTCAAAAGTTCCATTATAGTAGCTGTTCAAGCCCATATCTACAATTAATTATGTTTTATTTAGTGTTATCAAGATAACATACGTTCTTTTGTTTTTATTATGTGCGTGGGTTTTATTGTGTTAAAAATCATTTGTTACTAGCGTCAGTGAATTTTGGTTGAACAATATCCCATCTTTTTTTTTTTTTTATAAAATAACTCTGTGTTTCAAGAAATTAGTCTTATTGAGTGAAGGCGAAGTGAAGGAAGCAACCAGCAGGTGGTAAGTTTTCATCTTTCTCACTATTCTTATTTTAACCACCCAACAGTCTTACGGGGAAAGGTTTGTTTTTCAATTTAGAAAAGGCCCTTGCACCAACAAATTTTGGTCCAGTCCGGGCCAGATATCACCTCCACTAAATTAGTTTGCCCCTCCAGGGTTTCCTTTTTCACTAATCTCCAGGCTCGGTTAATTTAAGAAATTTCGTGGTCATATTTTTTATTGATTACTTACCCACCTAACCTAAAACAATGGCTCCTAAAAATAAAAATTTTGACGAACAGCTAGCTAAACTAGCTGATTTAGAGGAAGGAATGTCTGATTTGGCTGATGACATAAAGACAACCACCTCAATCGGACTTGGTCTACCCACCGATCCTTCACGAGAATCTCTGTTTTCCGCTCGGATGTCTTGCATTAACGCTACCTACGAGCAGTTTCATACAGCTTTTCTTGAAGCTAATTCTCTTGCGAGAAAATTGAATTTGCCAAGGGATGGTCTTAAAGCAGTAAAAGATGAAGTGCGTGCTTTGTTCTGCGAGGGTTTATCTCTTAATATTACTAGTGACACGGTTCGGTCAGATGGTGATAAGACTATGACGTGTAGAATTTCAGATGCAACCCCCCACTCACATTTGCCAGCCATTAGTATTCCATCATTTTCAGAAGACATTGTGAAATGGCAAGACATCAAAGAAACATTTACATCAATCATACATGAAAAAGGGGACTTCGATGATATACAGAAATTTTATTATCTTAAATCCGTGCTTAAAGGGTCGGCTTCACAGACTAATTCCGCCATATCAATATCCGGTGTAGGATATAGACAAGCCTGGGAAGCTCTGCTTAAAAAATATGATAGCAAGAGAATTCAAGCCTTTTTACCTAACAAGGATTTTGAATTTTAAGCCTATTATTAAGGGTAACCTTTTTAATCTGGAAACCTTCTTGGCAATAGTACTAGAAAGTGCTTGTGCTCTTCTCAAACTAGAAATGACTGATCTTTCGGGGTTTATATAAAGTACATTAGCATTTCGAATGCTTAATGGAAAAACCAGAGAAGCTTTTGAGATGGAATATGGCTCTAAAACTGAACTTCCGACTTGGAATGAATTCGCGAAAAATTTTCAGTGTCATGCTGTCAAGTTACAATCAGAGGCTCTTCTTACTAGTTCTGCAACTAAAACATGGTTTCGGTAAACATTCTGGACAGATCTTAATGACCACTGATTCATCAGTACAATCCAAGATTTGTCCAGTGTGTAATAAATCCTACCGCCTTTATGACTGTACTCAGTTTAAGATGCTAACACGATATAAGCGATCCAACCGAATAAAAAAGTTAAATCGATGCATGAATTGCCTTGCGTCTGGTCATTTAGCGAATCAGTGTTTTTCTCAGATATCTTGCCGATTCTGTAACAAGAGACACCATTCTCTTTTACATTTCTTTCCTCAGGATACTCAAAAGGGTGAGCCATCGTGCCCTGAAAATAGTACCACTCGCTCGAGGCCAAGTTCTAATAATCCTCCTGCTACACCCACAAATTCTTCTGACCCCATCCTGTCTAGGGAAGCTATATTGTCTGTGGTAGCTAAGGTAAGATAGGCGTATTGCTAGGCTCTGCTATAGCAAAGATCCATGATTATCGAGGTGAATGGCGCGATGTGCGAATCCTAATTGATAGCGGTTCACAACGCTGCTTTATAACTGAGGAATGCACTTATAAACTAAACTTAACACTAGCACGCTGTAAACATCGTTTAAGTGGGTTTCGGTAACCAAATCATCCCTTCGGTGAAATACAATGTGCCATGTGTTATGGCTCCACGAAAGAAACCCTCTCCCGCACTAAATATCATGACTATTGTCATTGATAAGATTTGTGGGAACATGCCCAGCAGTTCCTAACCTTGGATCTGGCTGACTCTCAGTTTCTACAATCTCGACTAGTAGATTTCCTTCTGCGAGTGGACATGTTTACTGATATTCTCTGTATGGGAAAAATAAAACCAGGAGAGGGGGCTCCTACTGGACTTGATAAAGTTTTTGGATGGGTAATTATGGGACCAATTAATAACGACCCGCTTGGGCTTGGTTCTGGTTCTAGTACTATACTTCACAGCACTACAGCCTCCTCGTGCTCTAAGTGTGATGATCTATCACAGGTTCTAAAAAGATTTTGGGTAACTGAACATGTCCTGAACGTTATTAAATTAGACCCTCTGGATGCTCAATGTGAGGAGCATTTTTTAAACACCCAATTGCGGGATGAGGCCAGTCACTTTACTGTAAAACTCCCCTTTATTGGCATCCCTCCAATCTTGAGTATATTTTATTTAGTGTAATCAAGATAACATGTTCTTTTGTTTTTATAATGTGTGTGGGTTTTATTTTGTTAAAAAACATATATTACTAGGGTCAGTGAATTTCGGTTGTGAGTTTTTAAACGAGAAAAACAATATCCCACCTTTTTTTTAAAATAACTCTGTGTTCCAAGAAATTCATCATATTGGGTGAAGCCGAAGTGAAAGAAGCAACCAGGTGGTAATTTTTCATCTTTCTCACCATTCTTATTTTAACCACCCAACAGTTTTATGGGTAAAAGTTTGTTTTTCAATTTAGAAAAGCCCCTTGTCCCAACAATAGCTTTTAGCAATTCTGAGATTTTCTCAGGAAATTTCCCTTCAACACTGCAATATCCTTAGCATATCACTGTGCATAGAAACCTGCAGTGTTCAGTTTTGTCTACAAAGAGTCAACAGGACTAGAGATAGCACACTGCATGTGAACATCCTCCTCTCGGCCTCATCCACTATTTTGTGTGTCGTAGTACAGTTGTTTCTCATCTTTTACTTCGGAGGCTGTTGGCTCAATATTGTAGTGAGTTTGTTTAAAAAAAAAAATTGTTTTGGCCAGAAAAATTCCATCAGTGCTGGCTGATTTGAATGGAACAAACAATTTTACTACCCACTCTAATTTCGCAGAATTAATAATTCTGTTGGCTTCAACCCACTTATCTCTGCTGTTTGTCTGTTTTTTTATAGTGGGGTTGTTAAGTTTGGTTGTTATCTCATACAGCAGCTCGCTTTTAGGTTTCTAACCTCCAAGTCCATGTGGGTCCCCTTCACACTTAGAGCACCCATAGGCCTCTGTCCCAACCTCTTGTATTAGATTATTTTTACTCTAAAAGTAAAGAATGTGACAATTATGTCATTGGAAAATTTCCTCCATGCCCCTCTTTTAACCTCTCTAATTCTCTTTTAATCTATCAGCGCTTGCTTTTAAGCATCCTGATTGTCAGTTCTTTTGGCTTTATTGAAGAGTCTTGTAGTGAGAACTCTTATTTTGCCAAGTTTGCTATTCCACCAGTTGATGTTTCTGTTTGTTTTTAATGTTCAGACACTGTTGTTATTAGCGTAGGATTTTATTATTGTCTGAGTAAGTGATAGGTTAAGGCAACTGATTGCCAAGTGGCCCTCATAAGTTTGGTACGTCTCTCGATTTCTTGCTAGAACTGTGTGCAAGATGAATCCCAGTCTGTAAGTTTAGGATTCCTGTTCACCGACAGGGACGTGTCATTAAGAGCTAGATGAAACCTGATGTATCTATGATCGGAGCATGATTTTTCATTGGACCATTTCAGCCTTTAATCAAATCATTTGCACAATGTGGGCATAATTTGATATCAATGACCTCAGCTCTAATTTTGTTCACAAACGTGGCAGTGTTCCTATTGTGGATTTTGAGATTATTGGCTGGTATATACTCTAAGAGAGATTCAGGCATTCTACTAGGCTATCACCAGGGCGACAGATTCTCCTCCGTCATTTGCTAGTCCCCTTAGGACTCCATGGGGGCCACTACAAAGAGGTGACAATAGGTGTTGGTAGGGGTAGGGAGGTCTGGAAATTTCTCAAGCAGTGATTAGGGCACTATAACTTCAATGTATTGCAAAGAGTAGGGGAGACTCCTACACCTACACCTACTTCTTTCCTAGCCCACCTGTCACCATACCCATTTGCCTTCCTCACCTTAAAACCCAGAAATGAGATTATCTGTTCATGTTGCTTCATAGACTCAAATGTTAGCATCCGCACTTATATACTAGGCAGCATCCTTGATAACCCCTCCCCCCCCCCCCCACCTCAAAACGCGTTCCTTCTGGCGCTGTCATTCTCCTTGGTTGTGTTGAGAAATAAGAGGTCTGCAAACGAAGCGTGAAGCAGCCCAGAGGCACTTTATACATACAAGACTAGTGTTTAGGATAATCTGCAATTTGGCATAAACAACATTCAGACGGACAAAAGTTCAATTATTTTTGTGAAGCCCTGTTATCTGGTCCTGATTCTAAATCTGAATCTTAACTTCTTTTTAAACTTTCCTTTTACTTATCCTTCACCTCATCAGTCTTCCCTGTATCACCCGATAAACTGAGTTCTTACTTTTCAATTGACTCCTTTAACATTTCCTCAACCTTTTCTTCCAACTTTTCCGTTATAGCATGTTTTAATTTCATCCGCAGATCTTATTTCTTCCATAGTGAAATTACATACCACCGTTAAAGGTTTTAATGTTATACCCATCATATTGTTAAAATTACGTCTTCCCAAAATTGTGATGGTCCTTTTTTTCATCTATAATTTTTCTCTTCTAACTGCAAACAGTTATTACAACAATTATATTCATTTGATCATAACAGAAGATTTACATTAAGATGGTTTAAACTAAGTTTATGCTATATGGTTAAAATTAAATATTCCAAGTTACAGGCATTCAATATAATTGAATTATAAATTTTATTAACTTTATTTAGTTTACTGCTTTTATTTATTGTTATTTTTTCATTTCCAGCTGTTCCCTGTATATCTTGGTACTTAGGTACTGTGCAATCCTAGTCATTTCATCGAGCGAACGAATCGAAAAGAAGATTTCATGAGAGTATTATGTTTAAGGAAGAGGAAATATATTTGTACTATTACTATAATAATAATTCCTGCAACTTTTTTTTTTTTTTATTTATTCTTTGATTTGTTTTTATTATAAATAGTGTCCTTATGGAACCAATATTCACTTTTAATTGTTTTTTAATTTATTGATATTGTTGACATTTTATATTTATTTGTAATTGTTTTCAAAGATGGTTCAAATTGTTATTGATTTATGTTTGTTTTTAGTTGACCTTATTTTATTTTTGCATATACTTAGCTGAAATGTGGGTGCAGTTAAGTATTTTTCTGCTTAAATAAAATTTTGGGTACTAAGTATTAATTGTTTTAATTTTTGAACTTTTTTTAATTTTTAATTGTTATGAAAAAAGTTTGTCATTTAACTTTTTTAAAATACATATTTTTTTCATTTGTAGTATAATTTAATGTATTTATCCTTCCCCGAGTTAAACTTTTGACACTATCTTATTCTTTCTTGAATATGTCATTCTTGTTTTCCATTTAATTAGTTATCCATTATCTGATTAAAAAAGTGGGCATGAAACTTCTTTGGTTGATGGTTTTAAGTGCAGGACTTAGGAAGCATTGAATGGAACCTAATATGCATTTGGTGTTGTTTTAGGCTTGTCTTTCTCTAAGTCTTCTTTAGATCTGTTAGTATATTAGCGACAAAAAATCTGTTAGCTGTGCCTAGCTCATATTTATTTGACACTAGCTCTCAACTTGAATAAATACTGTATTAGGTTACTTTTTTCAGAGAAAATTGCTTTCATTTTTTACTTTTTTTTTTTTCACTTCACCCCCTTTCATCGGTTTGTGCAGAAATATATTTAATATATAATAATTAAAATAAAATTATAATTTTAAAGTTAATGTAAATTTTTTTAAAAGATTGTTAGGAATCAATATGGATGTTCTTTGTCTTCACCTTTTAAGGGATATAAAACAGTTTAAATATTGTCTTTTTTAGTAGTTAACAGTATTCATATTTTTTCTTGTTCTGAAATACAAATTTATAAATTTTACGACTGCCATTACATCTCTGAAGAGTATCAATTATTTCTGCACCTCTTTTTGTTTCAATAACTGGGAAAATACTGAGGAAATATTATAGAAAAAGATGCTGAGTAACTTTATTTAATGCATACCTACTAATCAATAATAATTCAACTGAACTAAAAAGTACATTTAATAATTATTACATGTAATTTTAATTTATTTTTAAGTAATGGATTAGACTAAATAAAGGATTAACGACGTTTTCCAAGGCCAGTCCAGAGGAGGTTGGGATCATAACGGTTTGTGCCACGCAATGATGCTGGTTCTGAAGAATCAACAAAATTTCTTATTTTAAAAGATGGGCGTTGATTTCTTAAAGCATGAAGGTATGCAGCTGAATTAGTTGGCCTGGATGCTACTTCTCTTTCTGAAACATAAACAAATAAATTCTAAGCTGAAAAATATTTATTGATGGAAGTAGTATTTACTGTAGAATAAGTTGTGATTTTTCGAAGGTTGGGTTAGTGGTGATTGAAGAAAGAACACACACAAAAAGCTAACTTATTTTATAGTGTACCAATTTTTCAAAAACAAGATCTGACAGTCATTGTTTTTTCATCATGAAGAATTAGATTTTTGGATGAAACTTCGGTACACAATAACATAAGTCAACTTTTTAAGTTTGTTCTTTTTTCATGATGCTCACCCAACCAATTTCTGCAACAAGTGAATAATTTTTGAGTTATCATATATATATGGACGCATTGTATTAAATTCTGTATCCTCTGATAAGTTCATTTGTCGATTAATGTCCGAAAGGATAGATATGCCTTTACCTGGTGCAACTGGGGCTTTACCAAGAAGCACTTCTCTTTCTTCAAAGGGGAGAGTTTCGAGGTAGTCCAAGTTGTTACGAAGACTTTCAAAGAATGTTTGCATATCGCTCAAAGCTCCTGTAAATAAAATTAATTAATCACAGATACTTTATCAAAAGTTTTTTTGCAATCATAATTAGTTATTGGGGAAAATTTATATTGTTAATTTTGAATGGTTTTAAGTAGACATTAGTATTGTGTTGGCAAATTAGTCCTTTCAGTTTTCCAGGATGAATAAAACTCAATTTATTACAGACAAAATTTATTTTAATCTACAATATATTGACCATTATTTAATATGACTTTTTCCAATATTTCCACTAACTGCATAATACCGTGTTCATAGAATGAAGTTTATTGTTAAAAAACTGATCCAAGTCGTTCTTGTTGTCCTATTCCTTTTGGAATTTCTTTCCATTCATGGATTTATGCAGAAACCAGAATAAGTGGTTGTCAATTGGAGTTAGGTCTGGTGAATAAGCATGGCAAAACATCCCATCCAAGGCTCATTAATTTGTAGCAAGTGACCAATGAGTTGGTGGAACACAACACTCCTGATTTGCCAATTATAGTTGTTTATTTTTAATTAATTGATCCAATTTTGTGAAATGTGAGCAGTATAGAGTTGAATCAATTGTTTGTCCTGATGGCCATAGCTTGTAGAAAATAACACTCATGAAATCCACCATATGGATAGCATTAACTTCTTTAGATCCAATCAGATGTTTGACATTCTTCTAGGAGCCGCACTACTTGGTCTCCAAGATTTACTATGGACTATATTATCATAAAATATACATTTTTCATCTCCTGTTATCAACCTTTTCAAAAATGGGTTGTTTTGTTGCCCTTTCCTTAGTGAATCACTAACAGATATGCGTGTTGCCTAGTTGACTTCGGTTAGAGAGTGAGCAATGCAAACTTTAAGCCTGGAAGCAAAGCCAAGCTTGTGCAAATGTTTTACTAAGCTTGTATGTGACACATTTAGGGGATAGCAATCTCTCGCACTGATTGGGTGGGATTTTGATCAGCAATAGCCTTAACATTACTCGTTTCAATTTCATTTGGGAAACCAAATGTTGAGCATCATTGATGTTAAAATTTCCTGAGTGAAATTTGACAGGTATGTTTGGTTAAGGCATCATCGCTGTTAACACTGCAAATTTTTCTGTTGCATGCTTAACTTTTTTAAAATAACACAAACAAATATGTTGATAATGAATGATATTTTCTTCCATATTCACAGATTAATACTAAGCTAGTTTCAACAAGAGTTAACAGATATACGTGGGTGAATCAAATATAGACTAGACTTATTTTTTTTTTTTTACTTTGAACACAAAGAAAAGTACACCTCATTTTTCTGCATAGTCTCCTGATTTGGAAATACATTTTTCCTAGCGCATAGGTAATTTTCCAATCCCGTGCTTATAGAATGAAGTAGGTTGTGTCTTCAGCCAATTGAGCACGTAGGCTTCAACCTCATCGTCACTGACGAATCTCTGACCTCCCAAAGCTTCCTTGAGTGGGCCAAACTGGTGAAAATCACTTGGTGATAAGTCTGGGCTGTGGCTCCAATTTTTCTCTCGTCAGGGCCGCAGTATGCGGGCGAACATTGTCCTGAAGAACAATCACTTCTCTCATCGGCAGATCCCTTCTTTTGCGGCGATATGCAAGTCTGACTTCATTCAAAATGTCGCAGTAGTATGCGGCATTGATAGTCCTGCGTTCATGCAAAAAATCAAGATGCAGCAAGCCACGCTGGTCAAAAAACACGGAAGCCAAAACCTTCCCAGCTGACAGCCGTGACTTGGCTTTCACTGGTCCAGGTTCCCCTTTCAGTCTCCACTCCATACTCGCTTGTTTTGATTCAGGGGTGTAATGGTGCACCCAAGTTTCATCATAGGTGATAATGTGAATGAGAAATGAGGCTCCCTCAGCCTGAAATCTTGCAAGAAGACCTTCACAGACCTGCAAACGGTTCAGCTTCTGCTCAGCTGTGAGAAGTCGAGGAACCCACCTGGCACACACCTTACGAAACCCTAGCTCCTCTGTGAGTATGGAAAAAGTGCTTTCATAGCTTATCCCAACCTCACTTGCAATGGCACTGGTGGTTAGACCTCTGTCACCTTCAATAAGCTGTCGAACACGGCTGATGATGTCTGCTGTGATGCTGTAGCGGGGTCTGCGGTCATGGCTTTCATTCTGAACACGATCACGACCCTCCACAAACTGTTTATGCCATGAAAACACTCTGGCACGGGAAAGTGTCTCTTCCCCGAACTGTACAGTCAACCATCTCAAGATTTCAGCCGGTTTTACACCTTCAGCAGCAAGAAATTTGATGATAATACGTTGCGCAATCGAGGGGGATACATCCTGCTCAGACATCGTCACGACGGTAATTGGTGAGTTCGAGGACATGCACTCGCCTGCTTCCCCCACTTCTGGCATCTCTACCCAACACCTCTAAACGCGAGAATGTTCCCGCACCTTCACTGGGCTTCCAGGACAAAAAGTCTCGTTTATATTTGATTCACCCACGTAGTTGTTGGCATATTACAAACAGAATAAACAATCCACCTTGGGGCTTAATTCATGAGATAAAAAGTATATCATTGTGACATACAAATAAAAAAAATCTGGTGTGGGCACACGACTTTCAGTTACAGTCGTTTTTAAAATCGATTAAAGAATTTTCAAATACAGTTAGATATAAAATTGAGTGAATCTTATAAAAAATTAACTAAATGGAATTTTTATGGAAACACGTGTTTTATTAAAAAATCTATTATATTATTACAAATTGTAATATATCTCAAACAATATTTAATATATAATATATATATATATATATATATATATATATATATATATATATATAATTATTATCTAAAATAATCAGTTAGGTTTATCGGCTTTTCATCACTCTTCATAAACTTTTACAAGCTTGTGTATAATATAATATTTTTTTCTAAAATCTTTAGCTATCCAACGATATATTATACATCTATGTTACTATTCTTATGTTAAAAAACGAAAAATTGCATTAAAAAAATATGTTTGCAGTTTTCTCCTTTAGTTAGATATAGCATTCGTTCAGCTTATATATTTACCTGTTTTTTTTATCGTTGATAACAAGATTATACTGTTATTTTTTTTAGTATCTACAAAATTAAAGGTACTTTAGAGGAAGACAATTTAAAATATCGGCATATAAGCCCTGTCCGGCTATTTCAATCAGAATGAAACTTACATGATATTAAAGTCCATCAAATTTTACATCGAGTTATAATCAAAATCGTTAGAACCGTTTTGGAGAAAATCTTAAAATGATGCAAAATGCATGGTATCAAGTGGCTCTTAATGGTAAGCTGATTTTGATAGAAAAGTTTCTGTAACATCTTGGGCGTATGGTTGTCTTAAATATGAAATTTCAGTTTCATAGGACTCTTCGTTTTCACTCGGGAGTTACCACACACACACACACACACACACAAACCTTTTTGCGGGACTTGGTCATTTGGACTCAGAGAACCCTAAAAAAACGTGTATTTCCGTTGAAAACTGGAATTCGAAAATTTTCACGACCGCATTACTTTCCCTTAATATATATTTCATATATAGGTAAGTGAAAGTAAAAATGAAAGGACTTATTTGTCAACCTAATGGTTTTAATTCGTTAAATATTAATGTAATATATAGGTCAGAAGATGATTTGGGACTTTTTCACGTATCATCACTTTGTACAAAAAAAGTGTTATTATACTCTTGAATGATTTAGAAAATATTCATAGTTTCCTCAGTCCATAAGAAAAATTATTAAACCATGTTGACGATTTAATTATTTAATAAAATGAATAAAATTGCTTTAATTTAAAACCCATTAATAATTTTTAGTAAAAAAAAAAAAAAAAAAAAATGTAATGGCCTAGATTTCATTGTAAAAAATTAATTTGTATTTTTTAAAATCTTAAAATATGTTTTAGTATTGGTTTCTAATTCTAAGTAATACTTGAATAAAAAATGAAAAGTTTTGTCATAGTTATGAACAAAGCATTGGTTAGTATAAATAATAACAGATAACACTTTGTTTAAATTTTTTTTTTGAATTTAGTATCAAATCATTGGACCGGTTACCAAAAGTTTAGTGAAGTAGGACAGAAAAAGAGAAGTGAGGTAAGCTTGGTCAGTATGAATATATGTTTAGGAAATAGAGCACAGTGAATACTTTCTTCTGCATTTTGAAAATTATTTATATAGAAAAGAAGATAGTTCAGACACTTGCAGCTGATCCTCGTTACTCAGATTTCGCAATCTTCGTTTTACCAACTAGCAGTGGAGCAGAACACCCTAAAATCTGGCATTAATCCAAAAATTAATTGTTTGTTATTAATAAATTATTATTAAGTTCCGTAGATGGAAGGAGTTGGGGATCACAGGCAGCCACAGAAATGCCTACCGAAGTAGGTAGTCTCATACTATCTTTTAAGGCTGTGCTAAATGTGAAAGAAAGAGGTTGGTGAAAATTCATGAAAGCGAGTGGTTGTGGAAGTTTGCAAGTAGCGGGAGAGGGTAAGGTTTAATTTTTAAAATAAAGTTGGATGATAACATCCAATAATACTTTTGAAAAAATACTTTAAGATCATTAAATATTATTCTTTTTTTTTTTTTTTAAATATTTTTTATTGAAATTTACAACTGTATTTTGTAATACAACAAGTAAATATGTTAATAATGATAAAATACATGAAAAAAAAACGCGAAGAGAAAATGCCCATTGGCATCACTCCACTAAGTAACTAAACTAGAAGGTCTCGAGGCCATCTTCTTTTCAGGCGCCTCGTAGGATTGTCAGGAATTGAAGAGGAGGCAAGAATTGAAACTAGAGGATTAGAGTGGGAGTGGAGTTTGTCATGGAAGGATTGATACCTGGTTCGGGCCAAATCAGCAACATATGGGATGTTAAGATCTTTATGGATGAGTTTATTTGTGACGAAGTAAGGAGCATTGAGGATTTTTCGAAGGATTTTGGATTGTAAGGATTGAATACGGGAAGAATTTGATGGTTTCGTAGAGCCCCAAAGCTCAACTCCGCAAGTCCAGATAGGCCTTATGATGGTGATATAGATGAGCCTTTTGTAGATAAGTGGAAGGTTGGAGCGTCTGTCCAGTAAGTGTTGTAGTAAGCGAAAGCGACGGGCAGTTTCTTGTCGTTTCAGTCGTGTGTGGGGATTCCATGTTAGACGTTTGTCAAGTAGTAGTCCTAGGTAGCGGATCTGTTCAACTGGAACAAGCGGAATATTATTAAAGGAAACTGTAGGGCAGGATGTCATAGGTTTACGACGAAGGGTAAAGGTAATTTGGTGGGATTTGTTGGAATTGATTTTGATTCTCCAATTCTGACACCATATCTCAAGCTCTCTGATATGGGATTGAAGAGTTTGAGAGGCAATAGTAGGATCGTTATTGACTGATAACACACAAGTGTCATCAGCATAGGTAGAAAGGAAAGTGTTGGGATGGGTTGGGATATCAGCTGTATAGACTGTGTAGAGGATGGGTCCAAGGATACTACCTTGAGGGAAAATATTATTAAAAAAAAAAAAAAAAAAAAAAAAAAAAAAAAAAAAAAAAAAAAGAACAAAACTGTATGATAAAGAAAGTTTTTTCAAAACAAACAATTGTAATACGCACATGATGGAAACATGTTATTTACTTTCACTTACCTGTATATGAAATATATAGTAAGGGAAAGTATTGTGATCGTGAAAATTTTCGAATTCCAGTTTTCAACGGAAATACACGTTTTAGGGTCCCCTGAGTCCAAATGACCAAGTCCCGCAAAATGGTCTGTGAGTGTGGTTAGTCCCGCGCGTAAACGGAAAGTCCTATGAAACTGAAATTTCATATTTAAGACACTTAGACGGCCAAGATGTTACAAAATCTTTTTTATTAAAATCAGTTTACCAGAGGAGCCACTTTATACCGTGCATTTTGCACCTTTTCTAAAAAACGGCTAAAACGATTTTGATTAAACTCGCTATGTCGATGTAAAATTTAATGGGCTTTAACATCAATTAGGTTTCATTCTGATTGAAATAGTCGGACAGTTCTTAAATGCCGATATTTTAAATTTTCTTTTTCTACAGTATCTTTAATTTTGTAGATTCCAAAAAATTAGGCTCATCATCTCGTCACCATCGATAAATAGTAGCTAAATATGCAAGTTGAGCGAATTTTATAAACAACTAAAGGGGAGAATTGCAAAACTATTTTTGATGCAATTTTTTTGTTTTTGAACACAAGAATAGTAGTATGATGTATAAAATACCGTTGGATAGCTAATGATTTTAGAAAAAATATTATCTAATACACGGAATTTTAAAGGTTAAGGAGAGTGATAAAATGCCGATGAAACTAACTAATTTTTGTTGATAAAAATATAATAGGTTATTTAATAGAACACATATTTCTATAGATTCCATTCAATGTAATTAATTCTTAAACTATTTATTTTTATCTCTGAAAATGTATTTAAAAATTCTTAAATTGATTTTAACAACGGAGGTAAGAGAAAGTCGTGTTTTGTGCGTACCCGATTTTTTAAATTTAGAAATACCATTTTAAGAAATTAAACATTATTTATAATAAATGTCAACATAAAATAAATGATAACGTTTTTTCAAAAATACGGTTATTGTATATTTGTTAAATTCGTTGAAAGTTTTTAATAATTCAGTATTGCCGACACCCTATCACACATTTTCATATTAAGATTTCCGATATCATACTATTGCATAAAAATTCACAGATCATTCATGTGAAAATGTCATACATTAGGTTTTGTCTGACACAGTCAGTTTGGTAGAGGGTTGTGGAGTGGCTAGCATAACAGCCTATGGCTAAGGTCGTGGGTTCAAACCCGGCGGATGGCTCTACAATGTTTTAAAGGGAGTAAAAATCTCGAGGCTGTGCGATGTAATCGTTCACTAATGAAACCTGAATAGGAAATATAAAATATCGCTGTAGCATCCTTCCATTTGCCATAGTAGCATAAGAGTGGCGTTAAAAGAATAAACACACAATTATGTTTTGGGACACTGCCCCATTCTCAAGATCTATTTTAATTTCGACTATCTCTCTTGCTCTGAACTCTAATTGTAAAGTATAATCCATAATTACTGCGTCAATTCAACAGTTAATAACAAACAATTTAACAGTGATATATGTATATAACAGTGATGAATTGTATTGTATTGTACTCCACGATCTACTGAAAACAGAAGATTGAGCTAAGAGTCATTGTGATATATGTTTGAAATTTTATCTACCCCCGCAACAAAAAAAAAGAAAAAAATAAGTAAAAATATCGCACCAAACGGAATAAGATTACATCAATATATCTCACTGTATTATTAAGCATTTTGGAAATGTTTCATCAAATCATTTGGAACACATTTCGATGTACGTTAATGTTATGAGTCATAGCATAAATTTAAGTGGAATACACATATGAACATACTTGAAATCTTTATTCCTTGTTAAAAAAAAGTATTACATATTTATAAACATAATTTAGATAAGAGGTCTGATCGTGAGCAAAAATAATTTTAAAAAATATAATCCAGTTTACGATTGTCGGTTAGTGTACGACTGCATGACATAGAGGCTCTACCTAGTGAAATATAGATCCAATTTCCTTTTGTAGGTATGTATAGGTTAATCAAATATAAAGAAGTGCAAATATTTTATAACTTTTGTAAAAAAATATTAGTCTTATAAAATAATAGCCCTAAGCCAGTGCGATGTCAGGAACTCATTAAAGATTACTATCCTGATTAAACTTGGATAGGCGAAATTGAGGACTCCCACTGTAGCATCGTCCGACTAGCCACAGGAGCATTAAGTGACGTTAAATGAATAAACATATAACAAATCTATGTTATTTATAAACACATTCATTAAAATTTAAAAAAAAAATATGATCACTGCTATAAATATAATAGATATAAAAATAAAATATAAAATCGAGTTCTAAGGTCTGTAGTATAAAGAAAACACGTTCACGCCGGCATGACCCACAGGTGGGTCACACTTGACTATTCCGTGGAGTGGCGTGCATTCGAGACCTGGAACTGTTATCTCGCATTAAACACGTTCGAACTTGCAACAGTGTTGCTCTGTCTAAAGCGAAAAAAAAATGTAGATATGTTCCCTGCATTTTCTTATATTAATAAATCAAGTTTTGTTTTTTTAATGGTATCAGAATTGTAGAATAAAAATAAATTTCAATAAATCCCACCAAATAACCTTACCTTTACCCTTCGTCGTAAACCTATGACATCCTGCCCAACAGTATCCTTCAATAACTAACACTCCTCTTGTCCCGGTTGAACAGATCCGATATCTAGGACTGCACCGTGACAAACTCTCACTTGGAACCCTCATAAAAAACTGAAACGACAAGAAACTACTTGACGTTTTCGACTACTTCAACACATACTGGACAAACGCTCAAACCTTCCACTTAAATACAAAAGGCTCATCTACATGACTATCATAAGACCGATATGGACTTACGGAGTAGAGATTTGGGGCTCTACTAAACCATCAAATTCTTCTCGTCTCCAATCCTTACAATCAGAAACCCTTCGAAAATTCCTCGATGCTCCTTATTTTGTCACAAATAAACCCATCCATAATGTTCCTTATGTTGCTGACTTAGTGCGAACCAGGTACCACTTTTTTCATGCAAAACTCCAGTCCCACGCTAACCCACTAGTTTCAATCCTTGCTTCCTCTACTATCCCTGCTAATCCTCCGAGACGTCTGAAAAGAAGATGGCCCCGTGACCTTCTAGTTTAGCATAGTTTTTAGAGAGCTGCCAATGGGTTGTATCCTCACACATGACTCGTGACAGTATATCTTGTTTCACATTTACTAAATGTATTTTATTATACAGTTGTAAATATCAATAAATATATAATATATATATATATATATATATATATATATATATATATATTTTTAATTTACTCTATTTAAAATATAAATGAAATATTTTATCTTTCCAGAAAATAACAAAGCACTTTCTTACCACCAAAATAAACTTGAATATTTTATAACAAAGAAAAACAACAGGTAAACAAAAAAAATATATATATATACTTTTAAAGAGAAAAAAATGTACCAAGTGTTAGTATATCACAATTAGATCTGACTTTCTGAAATACATTAATTCTTGGTGCAGCTGAGATAATTTTGTAAAATCTTGTAATATTTCAAGTTATGATTTGCCCGCTAATGGAAGCAAGTCCGTAACTCCTCTGGCAACACTTCTATTCCGTACACCGCTACACTACCAAGCGTAGAATTTTTTAAAAATTATTACAGGATATGAGCTTAATACTATCCAAGTATGATTTCGCTCTACTAATTATTTTTTTAGCGATACAATGTAATGGAAGATAAGATGAAGATATAAACTAATATTAATTGGGATAACGGAAAACCTGGAATAAATATAAATACTCTTAGATCTAGGATATTTCAGCATTGAACATTTTAGATCTATAAGAAATTTAAGTAATGAGAAAAAAAAATAGAGAATCCGAGAATAATTGGACCATCACTAATAATAATAACAATTGTATGTATTTCTAGATTGTTAATAAATGCTAATGATTAAAGAAATTACCAATATAAAACAACGAAGGTATAAAAATATTTTTTAAGATACTGCAATATTCAAAAAATAAAATCAAAAGAGCAAAGAAATTCTAAGAAAAAACAGTAAAGTTTCTTTAACTCACAGACATCGGCAGGACATAAAAAGACATCTCACATCAACTGTATAAAATAGACCCATAAAAAAAATTCAATCGGTGCTGAGATACCATGAAGTGAAACAATGTCAAGTCCATGGTTGTTGTTTTTTTTATGTGAGATGCGCTGTTTTTTTATTGCATTTATATAGTATTTTCATTCTGTTATGATGATTTTTATTTTATTTTTTTAGAGATTTAAAGCTCTTTACATAGATATTAGAAATGTTTTTATTGTAGTGGCTAGTAAATATTATCAACATTCTTTAAGGCTTCAACGGACTTAACTATTGCTGCCTTCACAGTCGTTTTCTAGTTTTGACCGTGTCGTGTCTTTAATTTCTTCACCAACTTGTTATCAGACATACGGTCGGCTTCTTCAGGATTCTACGAAATGTTATGTAATGAGAATCCTGGTGGAAGTTAAAATTAATTAATAGAACATATTAATATCAATGAAATATATATTAACCAGTCTTAAACGGCTAAAGTACAAAAGCCGTTTACCTACTCCCTTGGGGCTACCCTTCTATCCTCCGGGGTACCGGTTCCGAGCAAGGTTCCAGCAATTGTGGCAGCCGACAAGGGTGTTAGGCCTGGTCAAGAGATAAACATGTAATCTTAAGGGCTTACGACACCACCTTTAGAATATTAAGAATATCCTTGGCCACACTACAATGACTGGACCGTCGACCTCGGGTATTTCCCATATCATCAATAGTTTGTCATGACCACCATTAGGAAATTGGGAGGCGTTTCAATTTCCAAAAAAAAAAAGAAGAGGGGAGAGAAATAAAGGGGATGAGAATTTAGAATCGGAAAAGAGGAGTCGAAGTCCATCCATGGAGTCAGTCATAGACTAGCCACCAAAATAGACGGCGTCGGAGAGCAACCAGGGGTGTTATCCCAGACACAGATAGGAGAGCAGGAGATCAAGCAGAAGGCTGTCGGGGTCGGAGAGGAACCAAAGAGGTGTTAATCCAGATGCTGGGGGATGGGACTATAGAAGGATGCCTAAGACGAATTCCATCTTCGCCGGGTAGCTAAGTGCCCTCTTTTGTAATAGTATAGGGCAAATTTAATCGTAATTAGTCCCTCAGTATTATCATTCTTAGTTCTAGGCTCTATAGGTGTAAATAGATTCTAAGTTTAATTTATGTATATTAGCTCCCTTTAATAATAACTGTTTTAATCAAAACCTGTTGGTTATTTCATCTTTCACTGCATGCCACCTAGTACTATAATGAGATTGGTAAACAAGACACCTTGGAAAGGAAATTCAATAGTTTCAGACGATATAGAATATCAATACATTAAATATATTAATTAATGCAGTTTTTGGAGCATCCGCTGCAGTCGACCAAAAACATAGTATTTTCTCTCTGTTCATATAAAATTATGTCGCAATTCTTGGTTTCGCGAGCTCCTCCTAAACCACGCGGCGGATTTTGGTACGGTTCTCACTATCATTTAGGGCATTCTTTCCTGAAGGTTCATAAGTAAAATACATTACCAATAGGTATTTTTTTAGAAGGGAAGTAGTAGAAGTATTTGTTTAATAATAAAATTGCTTTATTGAGAAATAATACAATCCGTCACTATCTTGGGCAATAAGAATTAGGGCTATAAAAAGTCATTCATTCTATAAGTTGAGTAAAAAAAAAAAAAAAAAAGACAAAACAATAATAATAATTAAAAAAATATATATGAATAATTAAAAAAAAGGAAATAAAATAAGTAAACTTAACTAACAAATAGAAAGAAAAATAAAATAAAGTAAATAAAATCTTGGCCACATTCATACCTATATACAATATTTACATACTGCCCCTGGGAACTCCGAATCGAACCCCTACACTCAGAAGTGGATGGAGAGGTACAACACCAGGAGTTCCGGCGCCTCTCAGTCAGCCGCATCACCAGTCTAGCCAGTGGAGCCTGAGTGAGGGCGCTAGAGCCACACACTCTCAGGCATGAGAAGGTGGCCATTGACAGCTCTCCAGTTGCATATTTATAAGAGATCTCTCGGCCACTGCTGCCTCAACCTATGAGGAGGGTTGTAAGGATGGTTGATACTAGTAGGGATTAAGAAGAAGAGTAAGTTTCTGGTGGAAGGTTGAACATTTGGATGGGATGAGATCAAGGACATAAAGGATCTTAAGGTCATGATGCAAGGTCTTGTTTATAACATAATAGGGAGCATTGACTATTGTTTTAAGGACTTTGGACTGAAAGGATTGGATACGTTTGATGTTCGAAAATTTAGTAGTTCTCCATAGTTCAATTCCGTAGGTCCACATAGGTTTAAGAATTGTCTTATAAATAAATAGTTTGTTTCCAATGGAAAGTTGTGATGTTCTGTTCGGTAGTATATATAATTGTGCGTATCTTCTGTTGAGCTCTTTTTTATTAAGTGGAGTATGTGGGTTCCAGGTCAGTCTTTTGTGTAGTAGGAAACCCAGATACCGGAATGTGTCGGAACAGGGAAGTGGCATAGAGTTGAAATGAACTTGTGGACAGGATTTACTTCGGAGGGTGAAGGTGACTTGCTTACTTTTGGATTGATTGACTTTGATGCACCAATTGTGCACCATTGTTCAATCGAGGAGTGGTGTCTCTGTAGATGGTAAGATGCCAGTTCTTGGTTCGAATCAGTTGATAAAATGGCAGTATCGTCGGCAAAAGATGCTAGGAAGGTATTAGGATCTAAAGGTATATCAGATGTAAACAAAATATAGAGGACAGGACCTAGGACGATTCCTTGAGGAACACCGGCCTCGATTGGGTAACCAAGTGGAGAACTCTGAAGAAGGGAAAATAAAATTTTTCTATAGTAAACTAATCAAAGAATGATTCCTGAAATATGAGTAGTAATGTACACGTATAATATACTATTGGAAACCGCAAGATTTATTATGCAATAAAATAAGTCGTACAAATTGATAGAAAGTTATTATAAGCTTATAAGCACATTACATATATTATTTGTAATGGTGTAATTAGGGATGTTATGGCAATTCAGTATCATTCAAGTTATATTCTTCCACACAGCACGAAATATTTCAGAACAAATGTTACGTAGCAAATCATACGCATTGTTAAAATAAATGGAAGTTTGTTATAAATCCATAAATTAACATTGTTATTAAATATTTCTACGATTATGAAAACAGATGTTTCATTGCAAACTAAATGGGGTTAACATTAAATTAAAGTTTAAAAAAAAAAAAAAAAAATATATATATATATATATATATATATATATATATATATATATATATATATATATATATATATATATATATATATATATGAAGAGTCCACGGAAGAAAGGGGATGTCATTTGGAGTGAAAATCAAGCATTTAGGTTTGGATCTTTAATTACTAAAGTATTTTTCATCATTTTTCTTCAATATTTTATAAGTTCTTTTCCTTTTTGTTTTGCGAGTCAAAATAATAAATTTGCCCGAAACAAACACAACACGCTCTAAAAAAAAAAATGTTTTAGTAAAAAAAACAACAATTTAAACATAAGAGAAAGGGGGATAGTCCTGGACGCTGTTTCCTATTTTATCAATGAAGTGGTGACATTAATACACAATCCATATAATATTTTGATATTCTATATTTAGATTTAAACAATTGCAATAGTTTTTTGTTTTTTTTATGACCAATGGTCTTGATTGATTGAATTTTTTAACAAGCAAAATAATAATAATAATTCAAACTTACATTAAATATAATAATAAATCATATCAACAATTGAAAACAATTACAAACATAACATTTTCTCCCCATGATGATGACTCTCCATCATTCTAGGTTTTTCCGCGTGGACATTCCCCCTTTCTTCCGAGAACGTGGTTCTTTCTATTGCTTGTGACCAACCGAATATCATTTTTTCTATTTCTTTTCACCACCATATTCTACTCAACTAGATGGAAAATTATATATATATATATATATATATATATATATATATATATATATATATATATATATATATATATATATGTTCGATAATTATCAGGCCGTTTTACAAAAGAAATTCTTGGATATTTTTTTAAAACAATTTATTTAATCCAGTCATCGCGACGTTTCAGCCTCTAGGGCCATTATCAAGCTTCTGTAATCAATTAAAGTCTCATTGCATTTATACATTTTCAACAATTCAATTACAACAACATATAATAAATTATTTTTTTAAGGCGGCCGAAAACTGTTAAGTAAGTTGGAAAAAATGTTTCTTTTCTTTTTTGAATAAATAGATCCCCTTTTTCAATTGATGATGAAAAATAATATGATATTTTCGAATACAGATTTTTTTTGAAAAATGACATTTAAAAAAAATTATGACGACGCTGCTGAAAAGCGGTGAAATAAAAAGATAATTAAGATGGATATGCATGGTAGGTGACATAATTATTAAAAATAATTTATTATATGTTGTTGTAATTGAATTGTTGAAAATGTATAAATGCAATGAGACTTTAATTGATTACAGAAGCTTGATAATGGCCCTAGAGGCTGAAACGTCGCGATGACTGGATTAAATAAATTGTTTTAAAAAAATATCCAAGAATTTCTTTTGTAAAACGGCCTGATAATTATCGAACAAATATTCAAACAAAAGAACAATTACGACAATGATGAGAAAAAAAAAAAAAAAAAAAAATATATATATATATATATATATATATATATATATATATATATATATATATATATATATATAAAAACCACAATTCAGAAAAAAATTGACACTCTCCCTTTCTTCCGTGGACTCTTCATATATATTTATATTAATATACTGTGGGGAAGCTCAAGATTTTAGGAAAGTTAATATGCAGAAAAAGAAATCGTACACGTTAATAAAAAGTTGTAATAATTCTTAAAACTTATGACCATCTGTTCTTCTCTAATGATCTCGACAACAAAGCGATGAACTCCGAATCGGTCAAACAATACTTTCGTAAACATAAATGACAGGACATTAAATTGGCAGCCATGCGAAGCAGGGACGTGTCACTAGTTGTTAAACAAAATCCTGAAGAAGCAGGAGGTATGCCTGGGGAAATATTGGCACAGACATTAAAGACACGTTCGAAACCAGAAAAGGACTATGAAAATATAATTGTTTAATAAAAAGCAATCAGATATTCTCGAGACTATTGCGGATCGAGACAATTTTCAAAGTGATAGAAGTCTAAAACGAAGAAAATTACAATTTTCTGCACATCTCTTATATCAAATTGATATTTTTTATCCTAGCTAGAAAATATTATTGCTAAATCAATTTTGTAATGTTAATTCTTATACGCTATTTAGGATTTTGCAAAAGATATTAATTTCATCAGTCATGTATTTTTATCTTTTAAATTACTTACATATGAAATATATAGTAAGGGACGGTAGTTCGAAAATGTTTGAATTCTAGTTTTCACCGGAAAGACACGTTTCAGGGCCACCTGAGTCCAAATGACCAAGTCCCGTTAAAAGATCTGTGTGGTAAACCTAGCTCGAAAACCATAACCTGCATAAAATACCAATTTCATATATTTTAAACGTACGATATATATACCCGAGATGCTACAGAAAATTTGTCATCAAAATCTGTCAACTAGAAGAGACACTTTATACCATGCATTTTGCATCTTTTTACCATTTTTTGAAAAACAGCTCAAGCAATTGATTTAATTCGCTATATCGATGTAAAATTTAATAGATTAAATTTCGTGGAGGTTTCATTATGATCGAAATAGTCTGATAGGGCTTAAATGCTGAATGTTTGAATTTTCTTCCTTTTAAGCACCATTAAATTTCTTAATTCCGAAAAAATAACCATATCGTTGTATTAGTATTGATAAAAAACATACTAAATATACAAAGACGAATTCGATAACTGACTAGAGGAGAAAAAATCAAATATATATATATATATATATATATATTTTATAATATTATTTATTTTTATTTTTTTTAGGAACATAAGAATAGTAATATAGACGTTTTTCAAGCACTTAATAAATGGGGATTCATTCACCGCCTCTCCTCCGGGTATGTTAGACCCATCAGCCAACTAGTGGCCACTCACAAAAGTGTAGGGCACTCCCTGTTCACTATGGATCCTACAATATAAAATACATCGAGAAAAGTGAGTGTATTCTCCCAGCTGATTACACCGCGAGGCCAAGGGCCTACTCGGCCTGTCGCGCCACAGGGAAAAAAAATATATATAGATATATAATAAACCGTTGAAAAGCTGAAGAATTTATAATTTTTTAAATCTTATTTACAAAGTTGTGGAAGGTAATGTAAACGAAACTTTTTACTTTTACTTATCTATATTTTAACTCTAACTTTATTTAAAAGTTCTTAAATCGATTTTAACAACCGATGTAAATGAAATTCGTGTGTTGCCCGCACCAGAGTTTTTAAAACGTGTATTTAGCTAAGTATCTCTCGTATTTACAGTTTAATTCCATAATCAATACAGAGCAAAGCAGAAACATTAATAAACAAAAATATAACATGCAGATATGAAGTAATTGAGATTTTGTAAAAGCCACACTTATTCAGGCGCGAAATAAGACAATTCTTTATAATAAAAGCATTCTTAAAACACCGAGAAAACATACAAGTATAAATAGCAATGTTGCGGTTCGATATTGATTTGTGATAGCAGGAAACTTTCTTCTATTTAAATTAAAACTTCATACATTCCAAAATTCACATAAAAGCTGAAAATTATGAAAGCTGCTTATAATGACTCATGCTACAGATAGATGGTTGATATTATAAATTTTAAATTTTATTACGAAGTTTTAATTTGCGATTAAGGGCTAAAAGAACGTTTATACGTTTGAAAAAATGCCTTAACCCGAACAATAACAACCGTTGACGCATTTCTCAGTAATATATCGACTAAGGTTTCATTAAAAATTATGGATCGCTTCAAGTATTGGAAAGGGGAAATGCGACTGACTGCGTTTGCCAGAAATTATCGTATACCTTGTCTACAAATCGTAAAAAAAAACAACTAAAGAATTAAGAGAGTACTTTGGTTTTGAATCGGTCTACTACAAATATTGACATTCCCTGCTCAAATTAAAATAATTAATTATAATTTTATCATATTATTTATTTGTGTTTAAATAGGAAAGGCAAGAGGCACTTTGGATTTAAATTTTGTGTCTGTACGTAGCTTAAACTCTGTGAAGTCTATTCAGAACCACATTTCATTTTCTTTGAGGAACTTCTAAGTTTGGAAAAAAAAAAAACTCTATTCCGAAATTCTTCCCTTTTTAAACTACATATATATACTGTCGTCGCGATGAGAAACTATGCAAATTTCACTTGAAATAAACGGAAACCATAAGACACTCAGTATTTTATTGAAAGGCACGCAATTTTGTCAGCCAACGTTTTTATGAAAATTAAATGAAAAGTAATTTTATTCTGGGACGAGTATTCCCCTAAGAATAACAAGAAAAGTACAATATTAATGATAATTGAGGCGTTGATTTCCAAAAGGTACTATATCCATTCTGGGGAATTTTACAGGGAGCGCGAAAATCTCTAATTACTATATTATTAAACTAGCTAATTTGATTCTTTTCGCATTAAAATCTAGAATTATTTCTTTACTATATTAATAAAACCATATTAAAGTTATGAAATGAAATGTTCTGTTATGATTTAGAATAAAACTAAATGTGTTATGAGTATCTTTAGAAATTCATAGCATTTCTAAATCACGTTATTAAAGGACATGAGTGTTCATTAGATACAATCCAATTTAAGATTTAGATAAAACTAAATGAGGAGAATATAAATATGCAAAAAAAATCAATTTCGTAAAAAATGTCCTTTAGTACCTTTTGGAAATCAACGTCTCAATTGTCTAGTCGTTTAAGACTTCAGTTTAACAATACAAGACACATTTTGTGACAATGAATAGATATCTATAGATTTTAAATATTACATATGTTGTTAAGACTGATACTTTAGGAGATGAAGAAATAGTTGTTTTTGAAAGTGGATAATGATAAGGCTTTACGAATGGATATGGGTAAGGAATTCCAAAATAGGGTTGCACAAATGACAAAGAATTTTTTGAAGGAGACGGATCTGTGAGAAGTTTTATACAAATTCATGGGTTGGGATCTAGTAACTATAATTATTTTTGTCGTTTCATTGCTGTTCTCATTTATGTTTTCAAGGAATTGGCTTTTTTATTATTTAATATTTATATATACTTTTCTTAGAAGATTAACAGGGGCAGATCCATGGAAGATACAAACTTGGTATCTTTTTGTGCCTTGTATATATATCTGGCAACTTTGATAAACTTTATTTATACTTTTAGTGTTTCAGATGAATATTTTTTTGTTTTAATGTTTATCTTTATATCAGAATATGAAAATTCCCTTCTTGTGTTTTTTTTTCAAGCTATTACCAAATTATTCTAACAAAGACATGAGTATGAATGATCAAGATACGGGCTCAATTTGCTTAGCCCATAAGATTGTCTTCCGAGATATATAGGTTTGAAACGAGTAACTAACAAATTTACCACAGTAAATAATTGGACGCAAAAGTTTCCGGGCCTAAGAACTCTAAATGCAGTGTGGTGAAAGATTTCTATTAGCTTTGGTTATACATATAATGTACAAAGTATTATTATAGTCTTAAGGTTTAACATTTTAGTTTTTATATTTTTAAACGATATTGCCCCTTATATGATAAAGAATAACTATAGCCAATTCGATTTACGAAATAATTGATTTTTAAAACAACTTGCAACAAAATATCTTGAAGATTTTCTTATTTTTTTAATGAGGAGCTGGTATGCTTCCAATAATTGAGACGTTGATTTCCAAAAGGTACTATATCCACTTTAGACAATTTTGCAGGAAACGCAAAAATATGTCATTTATTTACTATTGGACCAATTTACGTGATTATTTTTTATTAAAATATAAAGTTGATTTTTAAGCATGTTACCAACTTATTTTTCCAAATTATTGCACTTTTCCCATGCATATTTAACAATATAATACGGATATAGTACTTTTTGGAACGAAACATGGAAATAGTACTTTTTGGAACGAACCATGGATATAGTACTTTTTGGAACGAGACATGGATATAGTACTTTTTGGAAGAATATAACACCCGTAAGTTGGTAACAGTCACTATAACCTTCTTAATACAACATTACGGATAACTAACGTTTATATCGTTAATTACTAAGTTATGTCTATTTCCTTATTCTCCCTCTGAGAAATATCTTTCTTTGTTGGTTAATTACAATGATTATCTATTCCTCATAAAGAAAGAAAATATTCAAAGGACAATTTATCTATTTATGGCCACTATAATAAGAAAGTATGTAATTATGAAGTTTGTTTTGAACTTGTATTTACTATATGTGTGAATTTAGCAACTTTATCTATTATTATTAACTACGTGTAAACAATATTTAACTATAGAGTCTGATAAATAAATAACTTTTGAGCTTTTATTTTTCATTAAAAAATCTACTATTAAGTTAGTTCAGGCACGGTTTTTCCTCTCATATTTAGCAAATTTGTGGAATGCTAATTCCAACTATTTTCTTGATAAAATACCATTATCCTATTAAAATGTGAGTTTCTTATGATTTTTATATCAAATGTATGTGGCTGCAAGAAGAAATACTATGAAAAGACTTAATTTAATTGGGAACCTATGAGAACCGAAGCGAGGCAATTAAGTTGTTTTAAAACAGCCTAAAAACTGATTATTAGGTTAAAACTATTGTTCAAAATTACAGCAGTGATTCAAGACGTACTAAATGAACCAATAAAAATGCACAAAATGAAGAAAACAATAAATTAATGGTGATATATTACGGGGTTAGGTGATTTTGCCGTACAGTAGGAAATATAGTACCTTTTGGAATGAAATGAAAAGAAAGGTTATATCTGTTTACAGAGGATATAGTACTTTTTGGAAAGCAACGTTTTTAGTACCTTTTGGAATGAAATGAAAAGTGGATTTAGTACCTTTTGGAATGAAATGAAAAGAACAGTGATATCTGTTTACAGAGGATATAGTACTTTTTGGAAAGTAACGTTTTTAGTACCTTTTGGAATGAAATGAAAAGTGGATTTACTACCTTTTGGAATGAAATGAAAAGAAAGGTGATATCTGTTTGCAGAGGATATAGTACTTTTTGGAAGGAAACGTTTTTAGTACCTTTTGGAATGAAATGAAAAGTGGATTTAGTATCTTTTGGAATGAAATGGAATTTTCAAATACGTTTTTAAAGGATTTGTATGTTTTTTTAGATAAAATCTGATGACGGATTTATATAAAACTAAACCATTAGTATACACATATGTCAAAATATAAATTTCTAAAATAATGTCCTTTAGTACCTTTTGGTCTCAACGTCTCAATTAGAGTTAGCTCAAAAAGCATTTTCACTTTTGGGCCATGGTTCTGCGCATGCGCGTGAGTATAGCAGTCATATTTCAAGTCGGCTCTCGGATTTCTTGCTTTTACAGTTGGATTTCACTTCAGCACAGTCTTGAAAACATCACCAGGCTTCAGGATAACAACAACAGTTATTATTGGAGCAAACAGCGGTAAGTTGTGATATAATTTACAGTGTAAAGTGAATGCTGAGTCACCTCTTCATATCAGCTGATTGCCAATAGCCCGGCAAGGCTGGTCTTGCTTAACTTTTTTTAAGTTATTGTTTTTTTCCCACATCTGGTTATTATTTAATTACTTTCTATACATGAAATGCGATATTATCATCAAGTAATGTCCTCCTAAGTTTCAACTAAAAGATCTAGATCTAGTGGTTCAATCCCGTCACCTACAAAACAAAGACCCCGCCGTGATACTAATAAAAGATTAAATCTACAAGCAACCCCTTCCGGTACTAATTCAGAATCTGAACCACAACCTGGCACATCGTCACAAGGGATGACTGACGAATCGCCGTTTTTCACCCCAAATCCTTTTCAGATTTTACATAATGAAAAAGAAAACATGGAATCTACTCCTATACCTAGTGAACCACGGCCTCCTCCAATATTTGTCAAAAATATTAGAAATTTCCAGTTGTTGTGTGCGCAATTGAACAAAATTACCGAATCTACCAGCTACTACTGTATGAGTAGAATCAATGATACCAAAATATCTCCTACTACTGCCGAGACATATAGAAAAATAGTGAAATACCTAACTGAAACCAAAGCAGATTTCCATACCTATCAGCTACGCCAAGAGAGAGCTTTAAGGGTTGTAATCAGAAACTTACACCCCTCGACACCAGTTGAAGCTATTAAAGAAGAACTAACGGAGATGGGCTATAAAGTGCGGCAAGTCACTAACGTCCTAAAGGATAAAATTCCTCTACCTCTCTTTTTTGTGGATTTGGAACCAGCTGAAGGAGTTGAAAAAATCTATGACCTCAATAGATTGTACTATTCCAGTGTAAGAGTTGAAAAACCTTACGCAAAGAGAGAGATAATTCAGTGCCATAATTGTCAAGCATATGGTCATACTAAAAGTTATTGTCATCACATACCTCGATGCGTGAAATGCGGTGAACAGCACAAGTCTGTGGAGTGTACAAAACCAAAATCAACACCAGCTGTATGTGCTCATTGCCTGAAGGACCACCCGGCCAACTATAAAGGATGCCAAATCTATAAGGAGCTGAGGACCAGGTTTCAAAAACCTCAAGTACTGGATGAAACAGCAAGACAAGTAAGAAACAGAAGAGAACCCTCAAAACTTATTTATGCCAATTTATCATTTGCCCACTTACTTGGAGGTGGGAATCAAAGTACTGAAGCCGTGGCCCTGCCGGAACTACAAAATGTACCTCAATCCATTCCACATATACCTCTTTCTCAAAATGTAACCAATCCTAAGAATCCTAATCCACCACAAATCTCTCATATTCCTCCTCCTTCAAACGCCACAGACCTTACCAGTTTGATGACATCCTTTATTTCCGAAATTAAATCCCTTGTTATGCCCCTAATATCACTCCTTACGAATCTCGTAACAAATCTCATTCCTGCCTTAAAAAAACCATAAATGACCTCACCTAATTCCTTATCCATTCTCCTTTGGAATGCGAATGGTGTTAGAACTCACACTGACGAACTTACAGCCGTACTGCAGGACAAAAACATTGATGTTGCACTCATTACTGAAACTAGACTAACCACTAAACAGTACTTTAAAATACCAGGATACACGACATACCGGACAGACCATCCAGACGGCAAAGCCCATGCCGGTACTGCTGTCATAGTCCGCCGATCCCTCACCCATCACTTACACCCAATTTCCGCCCACGATTACCTACAAGCAACTTCCATCGTTATCAAAACCTTTTCCTTTCCGCTTATCATCGCATCAGCATACTGCCCTCCTAAACATCCCATATCCTCTGCCCAATTTGGATCCTTCCTCAACTCCTTGGGTAATCACTTCATTTTGGGTGCAGACTTAAACGCTAAGAACCAACAGTGGGGTTCTAGAACCACCAATTCTCGTGGACGGACATTGCAGTCTGCACTCAACTCCCGACGCTTTCATCTCCTACCTCCCGATTCTCCTACCTACTGGCCAACAGATCCTAACCGTAATCCTGACATCCTCGACTTCTTCATCCACAGCGGATTAGGCTCTCTGAATTTTTCCATAGCTCGCCTTGATGAACTATCCTCTGATCATAGTCCATTGATTCTAAATGTATCCATAACACCTATTCCTAAACCTATCCCACCGTCATTCATTAGGGGCCCTGTCAACTGGAACCTCTTCCGCGAAATTCTCACTAATGATATTGACCTCAGAGTGATTCTCAAAACCCCAAATGACCTTGACGACGCCGTATATTCCTTTACAACCGCTATTCAACAAGCCGCCTGGACTGCATCCTCTCCCAAACAATCCCAAATAATTCCTTACAAAAGCCATTTACCACAACACCTGACAGACCTCATCAACAGCAAACGTCGAGCTAGAACATTATGGCAACGCACCCGCCACCCAGAAGATCGCCGCTCCTATAATTTTTTTTGTAGAAAATTAAAGCGGGAGTTGGCGATCTTCCGTTCCCAATCCTACAATACCTACCTCTCCTCTCTCTCGACTCGTGACAATTCCCTGTGGAATGTCACGAAGAGAATCCTAAAATCCCACACCATTTCCCATCCTCTCCGGCGCTGTGATGGTTCCTGGGCTGCTTCTGACAAGCATAAGGCCGAGGAATTCGCACAGCACCTTTCCAAAGTTTTTACTCCTCATCCAGAGCTTAATCCAACCCATACTGCAGCAGTTGAAGAGTTCCTCACGTCACCAATACCACTATCCTTACCACCTAAAGCAGTTAATCCCTCTGAGGTCAGATATCTTCTTAAAAAGCTTCCTCTCCGCAAATCTCCTGGATACGATCTCCTTACTCCCCAAATCTTAAGACAACTTCCACCTAAAGCCATTACATTCCTTACATATCTCTATAACTGTATCCTACGCACTACCTATTTTCCTCTCTTATGGAAACATTCAACTATGATCCTTTTCCTAAAACCAGGCAAACCTTCTAACAACACGTCATCTTACAGACCTATCAGCCTACTTCCGATCCTCTCAAAAATTTTCGAAAAGCTCCTACTAAAACGAATCCTAGCCAAATTTCAAAATTTTCCTTCACATCAGTTCGGATTTCGTCCTCAACATTCCACGGTTCAGCAAGGACTCCGAGTTGTAGACCACATTTCCTCCGCCCTTGAGTGCAAGGAGTATTGTTCGGGTGCCTTTCTGGATATAGCTCAAGCTTTTGACCGGGTGTGGCACCCGGGACTGCTCTTTAAGCTCAAAACCCATTTACCTCAATCCTTATACCTAATCCTCCGATCCTATTTATCCAACCGCTCCTTCCGAGTTCGCTGTGGTTCCGAATTTTCCGAACAATATACTGTTGAGGCCGGTGTTCCTCAAGGCAGCGTCTTAGGACCCGTCCTCTACATCCTCTTCACCGCCGATATCCCTACCGACCCCAATACCTTTCTGGCAACATTTGCTGATGACACAGCCATTTTATCATCCAATTCCGATCCTGAAGCAGCATCGCTAAATCTCCAAAAGCACCTTTCCCTTGTCGAAGACTGGTGCAATGCTTGGCGCATTAAGGTAAACGAAAGCAAATGCACTCACGTCACATTCACCCTTCGACGCAAATCCTGTCCAACGGTTAATTTCAATTCCATACCGCTTCCTTCCTCAGACACAGTCCGGTATCTCGGCTTTTTACTAGACAAAAGACTGACGTGGAACCCACATACAAGACTAAAAAGAAAAGAACTCAACCGCAGATTCGGCCAGTTATACAGACTACTAAACAGAAAATCTCATCTTACAGTTGACAACAAATTACTAATATACAAGACAGTACTGAAACCTATATGGACCTACGGACTTGAACTGTGGGGGACAGCTAAACATTCTAACATTAAACGCATCCAATCCTTCCAATCCAAAGTCCTCCGAACAATAGTTAATGCTCCTTATTACGTTACCAACTGTACCCTACACCATGACCTTAATATTCCGTTTGTTTTAGACCTGGTACCATCCAAATTTTCCAAATTTCATCAGAACCTTAGTCATCATCCTAACCCTCTAGCACAATCCCTATCCAGCACCACCCATCCCTACAATCCTCCTCGAAGATTGAAACGGCAGTGGCCACGAGACCTATTGTAAACATTTAAACTGGAGTTCTGACAATGGTCAGATCCTCCACTCATGTACGGTATGTTTGTGGCTACAGCGCCCTAACTCAGCCTCCACTGGCTCAGACCAGTGATGCGGCTGAGATAGAGGTGCTAGGATCTCTTGGATTCCGCTTTTTGCTCCACAAGTGGAGGAAAAAGCGCTTGCTGGGGTCCCTTTAGCAATTGTATATATTGTATATAGTTATGATTGTGTGTAAGATGTTTATTTATTTGCCAACTTTTTATTTATCTCAATAATAGGTTTATGTTTCGATTTGTTTTGTTTTTTATTTATTATTATTATTTTATTGTATATATTTGAATTTATGTTATATTTTATGTAATTTGACCATTATTATTATTTTCTGTATATATAGTATGAATGTGGTCTCTTATCAATATTATTATTGTTCATTTTGTAACAAATTGTAATATATCTCAATAAAAAAAAAAAAAAAAAAAAAAAAAAAACTTTTGGGCACAATAAGCGACTTCAGAAAGTAAATACAAAAACAAACTGCTCAACCAAAAAATATTCTTACCCACTCCACTAGTGAGACCTCTTTTGTTCCATTTATGGCTAGGATCGTCTTCTATTATACCTAAAATACCATGAAACAAATAAGATTAAATCAAATATTTATTGTTTACATTTAACTAAGAAAAAAGTCCCAGTTGAGCTTGGGGTTTATTCTTATAAGCGAGATTTTAATATTTCTCATGATTGTTTTCCTTAAAAATTAATGATAATTGAAGGAATAATAACGTTTTTAAAAAAATAGATTAACCACGTGAGTTTACATGGAGCAAAAGACACTTCTGCATTAATTTGGTGATCAATGATCATCCTCAAGAGGTGTACTAAATCTAAATCGCTTACACATTCTAATATCGTTTTTTCACAACACATAAAATATACAAGCGCGCTGTAAACTGAAGGTGCTTGGACTTCAAGATTTACCCTGAGCCCAAAATAAAATATCTGGTGCGCGCAACACACGACTTTCACTTACCTTCGTTATTGATATCAATTTAAGAATTATAAAACAAATTTAGAATCGAAAATAAATTAACAAAGAATTATTAACATTATCTACAGCAACCAGTTTGTTTTATCGGCTTTTCATTACTCTCCGTTAAATTTTATAATAGTATGTATACGATAATATTTTTTCTAAAATCTTTAGCATTCCAACAGTTTATTATACATGTATTTTACTGCTCTTAAGTTAAAAAACAAAAAATTGCATTAAAAAATATGTTTGCACCTTTCTCCTTTAGTTCTTCATCACATTTCATATTTAGCTGTTATTTATCAATGCTGACAAGTTGATGTGCCTAATTTTTTGAAATCTATAAAATTAAAGGTACTTTAGTTGAAGAAAATTTAAAATATCGGCATTTAAGCCCTGTCAGACTATTTCAATCAGAATGAAATCACTGTAGCGTCCGGCGATGACAGCGCCATCCAGTGGCCAAACGATGAAACAATTGCATTAAAAAAAATTAATTAATTTCCTCATTTATTTGGATATCGAATTCGTTCAACTTATATATTTACCTGTTTTTTTATCAACTGTAATACGATGATAAGGTTATTTTTATAGAATATACAAAATTAAGTACTTTAGAGGAAGAAAATTTAAAATATCTGCATTTAAGCCACATCAGACTATTTCAATCAGAATGAAACCTACATGATATTAAAGCCCATTAAATTTTACATACTGGAATCTAACACCAGTGCTCGCCCAGGCTATGATCTATGCAGACGACATAGTACTGATTGCGGACTCCCAGGAAGCTCTCCAGACATCACTAAATGAATGGCATGAGGAACTCCGGCTAAGAGGGTTAAATATAAATCTAGCCAAATGTAAAATTATGTGTGTGGGAAGAGAAAATCTGTAGCCAAGGATATTATGTGATGGTGAAACACTAGAAACTACGAATGCCTACACATATCTTGGGACGGTCATGAGCAATGATGGTAAAATAGACCAGGAGGTTCTAAATCGGATGATGAAGGCCAATGGACTGTATTACCAGATATCCAAATCTATTATAGGAAAGCATGAAGTTAGCAGAGATGCTAAAATTCGGATTTTTAAATCGGTTTTCCTCCCAGTACTCTTATATGGATCCGAAAGCTGGACAACCCTCGATAAACATTCTAGTAGAATGACAGCAGCTGAGATGAGGTTTCTCCGAATGATACTTGGCAAGACCAGGAGGGACCGTATTAGAAACGACAGGATTCGCGAGGATTTGGGAGTACGATCAGTGCGTGACATCCTGGAAAAGCGGCAACTGAACTGGTTTGGGCATGTCTGCCCAATGAATGATACCCGAAAGGCCAGGTGGTTTTTTGAAGCCAGACCTGAAGGAAGACGACCTCGTGGCAGACCCAGGTGTATGTATTTAGACTACATTGGGAAGTTGGGTGCAGCAAGAGGACTAACCATCCATGAGATGAAAAGAATGGCTAGGGACAGAGACCAGTGGGCTCGATGGACCGAGGCGGCAACTCCATGCTTAGCAGCACACAGGAGTTAGAGGAAGAAGAAGAAATTTTACATCGATATAGCGAGTTTAATTAAAATCGTTAGAGCAGTTTTTGAGAAAATCGTAAAAAGGTGCTAAATGCATGGGATAAAGTAGGACTTCCGGTCAGCCGCTTTTAGTGAAAAAGTTGCTGGAACATCTCGGTCTTATAGCAGTCTTATATATGAAATTTCAATTTCGTACGACTTACCGTTTTTGCGCTCGACTTACCACACACAGACACACGGGCACACACACAGACCTTTTTGCGGGACTTGGTCATTTGGACTCAGGGGATCCTAAAACGTGTATTTCCGTTGAAAACTGGAATACTAAAATTATCACGACCATACATATATTTCAAATTTAGGTTAGTGAAAGTAAAATGGGAACTGCACCTTTTTTTTATTCAGAAAAATTCAAATTCAATCAGCTAAAAAGTGTTGTGTTTTATTTACACAGTAATATTGCACATCCTTTCTTAGTGAAGAAATTACCAATTATTTAACTTAATTTAATTTCATTCATTTCCATATGTTCAATTAATTACTATTCTCGACTGCTAATATATAATAATAAAATAAAATTATTATCAGTGAATGTAACATTTTCTTCCAATTTTATTTAAAAAGAAAAATCGCTTCTTTAAATATTATTGGTGACCTCAATCGTATAAGATATGGCGCGTAGAGGACTTTTAAATACGGTAGTTAGAGACAAAATATAATATAAAAAATACAAATAAAAACATAATATAATTAATATAAAACAACAAAAATAAAAAGATATATTGCAATCGCAATGCACTTGCTTTGGTGAAATTCCATGTATATGTCAGTATGTACCTCTTTTCGAATAAATATTCAGTAACTTTAGCTAAAAAAAAGGATGTTTCTTCGTTGTATATAATTAAAAGCCGCGTTTTCCTTTTTATACATAGCTTTGTTTTTTCATACTAAGTAATAATTGGAAATTACCCTACTCTATGTTGTACGTTTAATAATTTTTTGGGTGGAGGGTGATATTTAGGGAAACCTGGACGAAAAGATCAATCATGTACTAGGCAAGTGGGTACCCTTTTGTACGCATATTTAATGCTGTATAAAAAACCAAGTTAATATGACAGAGAGGTTATAAGTTACTAGGGTTATTGTCTTTAAAAAAGAGAAATATTATTTATTCTGCTAATTCAGTCGGGGGGGCGACCCGTTCTGAGGCAGACCTAGCTTCTATAAAGTGGGTACCCAAAATAAAAAAAACATGGCCGCAGAACGTGATTAAGGCTTTATCACCTCATTGCAATGCCGTTGGCCTAGAAACACTACGAATCTTTATATGCAAGACCCTTCATGGGTTGTAGTGTTACAGGTTTGTTTTTTTATTACGTAATGGATCTAATTTTTCATTATCACATATTTCATAGGTATTGCAGCTGCAGGACTAAAATAGTTGGAATAGCTATGAAATATACGATAAGGAAAAATTAGGACCATTAAGTAATAAGTTTTGACATATATTAATGTTTTATAGATATGTGTGTTTATGTTAGAATCTGTGTTTACGTGTTTATGTGTTTACAGATTCTAGTGTTTATAATTCTCTGTTAGAAATGTTGAGCCTTATTGTACACATATTTTTTTTTTGTTTTCCTTTGTATAATTTTGAAAAACTATTAAAAAGACAAGCTGTAGTATTTATATTTAAAGAGGAAAACCGTCAGGGATTTTTATATGAAACCACCTCCATAGCACCTATTAATGCTTTCGGTTTTCCTCAGTTTATGCTTGGCATGGCTCAGTAATGGTGCGTTTTTATATATATTTTTTTACTTCTATATTAAAGTATAATTATTAATTCTATATTAAGGAGCGGCGTGGTCTAGGGGATAGAGCACTAATCTACTGTGCTCCGGGTCCTGGGTTCGAATCCCGGCTGTGGCGAAATATTATTTATTCTGTTATTTCAGTCGGAGACCTACGATATGGAGACCCTCCTGGGGAAGACCCAGCCTCTATAAAGTGGGTACCCAAATTGGGGAAAAATCTGACGACTGAGTGTGATCTCGGTCTAATCACCTCATTGCACGGCCGTTGGCCTAGTGGCAGTCGAATCTCTGCATGTACTAAGCCAAGACCCTTCATGGGTTATAGTGGTTAAGGTTTTTTTTTTTTTTTTTTTTTTTTTTATGTCTAAATTTTTGATTTCATACTTATCATTATCTTATTGTTTATCATATTATCATTATATGTATCTATAATATTTTTGTATATTGGTATATTTTCTGTTTTATTTTAAATTTTATCATTGTCACTACATTAAAAAAATTTCCATTATCATATGTATCTCTTTTGTTCTGATGTTTTTGGCCCTGATGGTGGCTCAAATATTAAAACAAACTGACTCCGGATTATTTCTACCAATGATAATTTCTACAGTCGACTATACATCCTCAATATTAATGTTTTAAATATGGAAGTTTCTTACACAATTTTGAAAATGAATCAGTTGACTTCGATGCGTCAAACTGATATGAATGTATAATTGTGAGAACATAGAAAAATGTTTTAATTTTAATTTTATAAATAAATATATACTCTTCCTGTTAATTATGTTAATATTTAAAAAAAAATCCTTCACAAAACCGAAAATAATACAAAGATTCCAAAAGAAAATATTAAGAATAGCAGTAGATGCTCTATGGATTAATAGAAACAGTCAATATTATCGGGAGCTACAAATCGATTAGATCGATGACTTCATAAAAATCGTTTGAGAACTATCGCTCCCAGCTTCCAGCAGTCAGAGCCGCACTAGCTTCCAACACAGTTGCTCAGGTTACATCTCGTTGGCTCTTACTAAGACTTCTGCAAGACATTGAATTGTGAGTATTATAATTTAGCTTGTTATTTGTCCGCATATCTTATATTACTTAGTTGATAATAATATTATTTATTTTTACTATGACACATACTATTTGATTGTTATTTATTTATTTTTTTAAAACTAAAATTGATTTACTTTTATATTTTATTTTCTTGTCTTAAATTTATTATTTTAATGAATTAAATTATTTTTTATTGTTTCACTACCATTTTGTTCATTCGTTCTGTTTTCAGATTACTTTCATTATTTCATTCTTAGGAGTAATTGTGAAATATAATCTTTAGGGTTATATTTTATACCAGCAATGTCCCCACTTAGTCAACAGTTATAAATTTTATTTTTTTTAATCGTGAAGTGAGAATACTTGTGCCAACGTTTCGCCATAAGTTATAGGCCTTCTTCAGAGCGATTGAATAATTTACGCTGAAAGATCGGCACCAGTTAATTAAGTTTATACTTAACTGAGTGTTCTTTTGACTGCACCCTGAACTAACTTCTCCCACTTTTATAAATTATGTTTTTTTAAATGTATGGCTCACTAGAAATAAAGAAATATATATATGAGTAAAAAATATGTTACAGTTTTGTCATGATTGAGATGGGTCATGTACTTTTTGTAATGATTGAGCTGACTTCGATGCGATTTGGTGCTTTCATTCTTTCTAATTTTTTTAAGTTTCATTTTTTCTGTTGATTTCTGTCGTTGTCAAGAGCTTACGCAAGATTTTCGATATGGGGAGAAGCAAGTAATTGGAAATCGCTGGGGGGAGGGTGTTCAATAGATTGGAAATATGAGTTAAATATCAGAGAATAGTCTCTTACCCCACCTTTTATCCTAATGCCTCGTTTTATGTTTTCATGTTTTATTTTTACAATTTTTATTTTCCAACAATTTTCCCCAATTCCCTGCATACGCCTATTTGGTGTATGTAAGTATATTTTTATTATATATGTTAAGCTGAACTTTTTTTTCTGGCAGATTTTTTTTTTTAAACGCATTTGCAGATTTTAATTTCTTAAAGATTTTCGCCTCTCATCGAAGATGAAAATATTTCTTTGAACACAGGTATAGGTGACGTTATCTGAGTCCTTTTAATATGACACCCTACAGATTGTGAACCAAGAATTATGAGCAATTATAGCCCGTTTTTTCAATTTATCTTTTGTTTGATAAGAAAGCTGACTAACTGCTTCAATAAGATTAAATTTCAGAACATTTTTAGACATATTATATTAAAAATAATAGATTGTGCTGATGTCACATTTTTTTTTTTACTTTCATTAAACGAGGTAATACCAATGTAAAAAAAAAAAAAACATAATAAAAAAAAACACATCTATAAAGAATACCTATAAAACAGTAGCATACCTTTAGAGACACAAAGCCTTATTGTGACCGTTTGGATTTATTAAAAGTAGTGAAGATTACGAAATGACGTCAATAAAGTATAGAACTCTACAAGATCTCTAATGTCTTTATCTTACCAATCTCCTGACATTCGATAAACTTCAGGATATTACATGATAAGTTTAATTCTTTATACCTTTCCTTTATTAATTTTTTTTTTTTTTTATGATCTTCATTAAACTTCAGTAAAGATCCCGTTGGGTCTACTTTTATCGGAAATGTTTTGAGTTATTTTTGTGAATATTCGACACAATTTGAAAATTATGTATGCTCCTCACAGTTTCATTGGTTTATTCAAGTCATTCAATTGGAGAAAAAAAATAAAGAAATAAAAAATATCTTAACTATGCATTTTAGCATCATAACCGAACGGAATAATGGTATCATATAAATTTAGATAGCGAATCTCATATCAATAATTTAAAATGTGAAATACAATGTTATTGAGATCTGACACGAATGCAAAACAGTTCAGGATATGCTAAAATGCGATACTTGAAAATAGCATTATTTTTAACTGTCTAGTAGTAATGTATTATATTAGTAATTATAATATTATTTTAAGGCTGTTGATTAGAGGTTTGATGTTTATGGTTTGGACTTTTATGATACCATGAAATTCTAAATTGAAGTTACCCAAATTTGTGGAAATATAATTGGTTACAGGTATTTGAAGAGCTAATGTTTTTTTGTTTTTTTTTTTACTTTTACTTACCTATATATAAAATATATAGTAAGCGAAAGTGTTGCGATCGTGAAAATTTTCGAATTCGAGTCCCCTTAGTCCGCAAAAATGTCTCTGTGTGTGTTTGTGGCAAGTCTAGCTGGGAAGCGAAAAGTCTTATGAAACTGAAGTTTTACCTTTTAGAAGAGTATAAGATTAACTCTTTCAGCAAAATCGACAAACCATAAGAGCCACTCGCTATACCGATGTAAAGTTAAACAAATTTATCAACTAACTAAAGGAGAAAAGAGAAAAAATATTTTTTTATGTAACTTTTTTTGTGTCTAAAATAAGAATAGTAATATAGATGTATATTACACCGTTGGGAAGATTAATATTTATGAAAAAGTGTTATCTTATAAACAAAGTTTATATTTTTTTAATCGAAAACATATGGTTCAATGGAATTGAATATAGTCCTTTAAAATGAATTCAGCTCTAATTTTATTTGATAGTTCATAAATTCATTGTTAAAACCGAGGTAAGTGAAAGTCGTGTGTTGCCCACACCAGATTTTTTTTTTTTAATTTTACAGTAATTTATACTTATTGCTGAATAAACATATTTAATAAATTCTGCAACGTGTTTAAAAATATTATGTGATCAGTTTACGTTTTGAAGCAATCAAACAATGGGGTACTTAAACATAATCATCAGTTCCGTTTATTCTATTGGTATGTATATGTATATACGTTATATATGATGTGATTCTGAATTGAATGACATCATGTAAAATTTTTGTGAACATTTGCTTCTAAAATTAAATAATGAGTTGAATTAAGTTCATTCATAGTTTTTCTGTATCAGAACAAGGACCGTTTTGTTTGTTTATTATTTCTTTATTTGGAATCGTGGCAAGTTTGGCAAATATTTTATAATAATAATATCAATTTTTCAAGTGCCGGAGTACCTCAGTCGGTTGGGCGCCGTTCTAATTATCTCAAGTCCCTGGGTTTGAGTCCGGATGTTAAAGATAATAATTATTTATTCTGTTATATTAGCCATGGATCGATCGTTGGGTTGAGAGATCCTCATGGGGCTCAAGCCGTTCTATAAACCTCCCTTCGACGAGGAAGGGTGGAGTTGAGTGCAGTTGAGCGTGACCAGGACCAGATCACCTCCTTGAACAGCCGTTGGCCAAGAAACGATGTGGTCCTTACTAAGTACTGGACTCATGTTTTTTAACTTTTACTTGACCTATTATGAAATGTAAAAAACGTTTTAGGGTCCCCTGAGTCCAAATAACCAAGTTATTAAGTTAAATCGAAAATATTTGTGTGTATGGTAAGACTAGCACGAAAACGAAAGTTTTTACTGAAATGAAATTTCATATTTAAGACAAGTATACACCTGAGATGCTACAGCAATTTTTTCATCAAAATCGGCTACTGTAAGAGCTACTTTATGCTATACATTTTATCGAAATGGATCTAGATAATAGAAAGGACATTAATTAACCATAGATTAAACGATATCGATGTGAAATTTAACAGGATTTAGTACTAAGTAAGTTTCATTCTGATTGAAATGATCAGACAGGGGTTAATTGGCGATATTTTAAATATTTTTCCTTTGAAGCACAATTAGAAATCCCGGTTCTGGGGTACGCCGGTTATTTGGTACTGTTGGCGAAGATACAGAAACTATTGGGTTGATGCAAAATTAATGCAGGTTTTTAGTAGGTATTGTAAATACGCCATATCTTTACTTTAACCATATATATTTAATCAAAATAATTTCCATCTGAATCAATGCACTTTTGCCAACGTTCAACAAGCTTTCTTATTCCACCAGAAAAAAAATCCGAATCCCTGGACTCAATGAAATCACGAAAAGAATTTTCAATGTCGTCCTGGTTTTGAAAATTTTTCTCCCTCAAAAAGTTGTCCAGATACCTGAAAAAGTGGAAGTCTGTAGGAGAGAGGTCAGGTGAATAAGGCGGATGTTGGAGAACTTCGTAGCCCAACTCGTGCAGTCGTCGAAGCGTTGGTTGTGCAACGTGTGGTCTGGCGTTATCGTGGAGCAGGATCGGCCCCTTCCGATTCATCAATGCTGGGCAAAGAACGTTGCAATTTTTGAGTTCCGAGTTCCGCCGCCATTTCTCGTGTGGTTTTGGTTGGGTCTTCTTCCACTTTTGACCTCAGCTGGTCGTTGTCCAGAGCAAGATGACGGCCCCGACCTTCCTTGTCTTCGAGGTCGAAATCTCCTCTGCGAAACTTCTGGAACCAACGCTGCACCGTGCACTCATTAATAGCCCCCTGACCCCACACTTCATTAATATTACGAGCCGTTTGCGCAGCGCTGCGCCCTAATTTAAATTCGTAAAAATAAATTTGACGAAAATCGCACTTTGACATTTTCGATTCAAGACCTTTGAACACACTGAACAAAACGATTTTACTAAACAAATTCATGGTGAAAGAGAGGGTATTAGATAAGGTTTGTTTTGGTATTAATAATGATCATTGTTAGGATTAGCTTTGTTTACACAATTGGAATTAAGATATTGCAATAGAGGAAACCTGCATTAATTTTGCATCAACCCAATATATAATAAATACAAGTGCGTAGATAAAAACCGGTAAAGAAATAGGGTTCGGAATAAATACCGATAGGACAAAGTATACTATTAGTAGCAGAAACGGTGACGATCTTAGTGATATTGATATATCAGGACATACGTTTGAACACGTAGAGAGATTTAAGTATCAGGTTCAATGATAACAAGAAAAAAATATATACAGGAGGAAATAAATTCCCGGTTAAAGTCTGGAAATGCGTGTTATTATCCAGTTGCGAAATTGCTTAGCTCGCGGCTCCTGTCTAAAAACTTTTTTTTTTTTTCATTATTTTATTGGTATTTACAACTATACACAGTACAACAAGTAAATGAGCTATTTACAGAGCATTGGCTTGGAAAAGTCTTGAGAAGAAGCTACCCAGTGGTAGCACTTCAGAGTTTATTTGGTAAGCAGGTCTTGAGGCCACCGTCTTTTCAGACGCCTCGGAGGATTATCGGGAATAGATGCCGATGAGAGGATACGGACAAGCGGGTTTGTATGGGCTGGTAATTTGGAATGAAAGGAGGAGTATCTTTTTTGGGCAATTTCTGCAACAAGTGGGATATTCAGGTCTCTATGGATGAGTTTGTTGGTAACAAAGTATGGAGCGTCTAGGATTTGTCTAAGGATTTTGGATTGCAAGGATTGGATGCGGGAGGAATTCGATGGTTTAGTGGAGCCCATAGCTCTATGGCATAGCTCTATGCCATAAGTCCAGATAGGTCTAATTATGGTTGTGTAAATCAGTTTTTTGAAGTATAGAGAGAGTTTTGATCGTTTGTCAAGTAAGTGTTTTAATAGTCGATATCTACGAGCAGTTTCTTGTCGTTTAAGTCTTGTATGAGGATTCCATGTAAGACGTTAGTCAAGATGAAGTCCAAGGTATCGTATTTGTTCTACAGTGGTGAGTGGGGTATGATTAAAGGAGACAACTGGACAGGAAGTCATAGGTTTACGGCGTAGAGTGAAGGTGATTTGGTGGGATTTATTAGGATTTATTTTGATTCTCCAATTGTGACACCATTCTGCAATGGCGGATGTCTAAAAACTTAAAGGCTAGCATTTATAAAACTATTATTTTTCTGACGGTTCATTACGGATTTGAAACGTGGCCGCTTACTTTGAAGGATGAACAACGTCTTAAGGTTTTCGTAGGTACAAGGTACTACGTAAAATATTAGATCCAAAGAGAAATGAGGCCACTGGGGAGTTTAGAAGGTTGCACAAAGCGGCATTGCGGAGCTTGTACCCTGTGAATATAATTGAGTAGATAGCATCGCGGCTCAGATGGGCATATAAAGTTGTTGGGCTCAGTGAAGAACGAATTTAATAAAAGTTGGTTGTTTATCGCAGGGGCTTGGGATTGGTCGGTCATCATTGTAAGAATCTCTGTAAGTAAACTTTGGCGATATCGGTATCGAACCTATGAATTCGCTAAACCTATAATTTTTTTTTTATTAGTAATTTAAAAGCAGCTAAATACACTATATTGCAAAAAACACTCCTGTTCCAGAGCAATTAATCCAATCGATTGTCACAAACTTTCATAATTAAACATTTTCTCAATAGTAGGAGATCAATGCTAAGGTTATTTAAGGACGAAATTCAGTAACGGTAAATGTTAAATTTTAATAATTGAGACGTTGATTTCCAAAATGTACTTTATCCATTCTAGGACATTTTACAGGAAGCGAAAAAATCTCTTATTACTATATTATTTAACCAACTTATTTTATTATTTTCGCCTTAAAATCTAGAATTGTTTTTATTCGGTATTAATTACAATATATTAAAGTTATGGAATAAAATGTTTTAGTATGATTTAGAACGATAATAAATGCGTGATAAGTACCTTTAGAAAATAATTGCATTTCTAAATCGCGTTTGTAGAGGAATTGAGATTTCATTAGATGAAATGAAATTGAAGATTTAGATAAAACTAAATGATGAGAATACATTTATGTCATAATTTCAATTCCTTAAAAAATATCCTTTAGTACCTTTTGGGAACCAACGTCTCAAAAGTCCTATCCAATTCGAAAACTCCATAAAAAATCTAGGAGTTATGTTCTGATCAAAACTTAACGTGGAGTAACCACATTTTCCTAATAACCAGAAAATCCATCTCTATTCTCAAACACCTCCTACGTTCCCGTGACTCTTTTCCTAGAAGTACCCGTCATTTCTTAGTGTCTTCCCTCATACTCCCTCACTTTGACTATGGATGCCTAGTATATAGAAGGCTCAGGGAGGAAAACGAGATGAGGCTAAAAAGATTATTCAATAGGTTCATAAGAATTTTGTTCGGCTCTTTAGACAGTCACACGTCTCTCAATGGTATTCTGGTCAAAGGTGGCTCTATCCCGAATCCCGAAGTAAATATCTACTTGGCATCTTCCTATTCCAATCCTAGTGAGCCAGAAAACCATCCTATATTCTTGACCGCTTTACTCCGCGCTCTTCCGAGCACATCCTGAAGACAAGATCCCAACCTACCGATCTATACCTGCCCTCTCATAGAACAGCATCCTTTGAGAAGTCCTTTATCATCCGTGCTACCATACTTTGGAACTCATTACCCATCTCCCTCCGAATAGTGTCATTCCTAGCACCAATTATTTAATTCATCTCCTCAAAAATCAATATTCCGCAAATATGTCATAAATCTGGACTTAGATAATGCACTACTAAACTCATTTGGTGTAATCTGTTTTTATTTGTATCTTTTATTTATTATAACTTTTTATAATAATTGACTAAATAATTATGTATCAAATGAAGCCAAACAAATTGGACTTCCTCTGTTCACTGTAAATTATTCTTAGTTGACAAGAATAAAAATTATTTTTCATTAATTCATTCTTAATTAGTGATTGTGTGACTTGTGAACATGCTGACAATGGGTTCAGTTAGCTTTGTGAATTAAAAGAAACTCGTAACATGATTTTTTTTTTTTACTTTATTTTTAATTGAAATAAACCTTAAACTAGAGTATAGATCTTTTAAAGAATATTTATAATTTGAGAATTGTTTATTTGATGTATATAACAAAAAAAAAATATAAAAATACGAATAAGTCATAAGATTTTTAAAATTACGTATTTCATGTAGGTTAACCGAAAGACTAATAGACTTAACTATGACTTAATGTCTTAAATATTTAGTGATTTCTCAGTTTTTCTCCCTTTTATAATATATATCATGGAAAATTCTTTTTTTTTAAATTAATTCTAGAGGAGGATTAGGCTATGATAATGATGAATGACTTTTCGATAATAAAATCGTAAAACTAATTCAATTATATAAAAAAAATAAAGTGACCCACAGATAGAGAAGCAACTTCTAAGAAAAGGAGAGCGAGGTAATAAAAGATTCCCTATTGTGTTTTTAAGCAATATACCGCATTTATATGCCTTGAAGCTATGAAGAATAACTATCTAGTTTAAATATGAGTTTTTTTTTCTTTTGCCTTTTTTTTTTATTATATTGTTTTTTTTTAAACCTATTTATTATATATTTACAACTGTACAATTATATACAACAAGTAAATGTGATGTTTATATTGTTAAACGTAAAAAGTTAAGTTTCCAAAGCTCAGATTCACACTTAGTGATCCAAAAATAAAACTGCACTCTCCTAATAAAGGCGACATGGAATATTGTCCTGATCCGTCCTAACTTATTATACATATAATAAAAAAAAATATATATATATAATCAAAATTAAAAAAATTGCACTACTATAATTTGTAGTATTACATGAAAAAATAATCCTGAAAATTATAAGATCCATAACATGGAGTTTTGAAACGAGTCTTGTATATGTTATAATCTTCTCCCAGAAACATAAATAACAGAAAAGTTTCATATCTTATGAGTAAGCAATCATCTTTATTTGTTGCTGTGAATAACTTGCCTTCATTCACTGAATTTTTATGGTGCACTTTGCCCTCGTAAATCAAAACATTATATCGCAAAGCGAAGAAAAAGTTATGTATTTCCTCATACCTTAGGATATATATATCTTCTTCAAAAATTATATTTTAGTCTACATAGTAACATAAATATCAGGAGCAACCAATTTTGTATATATCATAAAACATTTCGGACAACATTTGATTGTGAAGATTTTTTTCATGAAAGGGGGTATGAAAGATAATAACGTGAAGTATCCATTGGTGACACTGCAATGACTTAAGTTTGGAGATCCCGTGGCCACCTTCTTTTTAATCGCCTTAGAATGGTTATCGGGAACTCATAAAGATGACAGACAGGATTAGTATAGGTAAGGAGGGTTTGAAATTAAAAGAGGTATTTCTATATGTATAGGTATTCTCTATTTCAGACTGTCAGAAACGAATGGAATATTAATTGCAAAGTAAGAATTATAATCATGGAATAGATATGAGACGAAATTTGATGTTTTAGTATCCTATACGGCTAAATACGAATGATGATATTCCTATTTTTTTTAAAGGTTAGTACATTTGCCAAGCATTGTAGTAACCCATAGTAATCTTGTCTTAAGGATTCCAAGCTTGATGATGGTGTCCTCGGTACGGGATCTGTTCAATGAGAGTAAATGGAATATTGTTATAGGATACACTAGGACAGGAAGGTGACATCCGATTTATTTTAATTATCCAGTTTCTAACAGCCCTTCAATGGCTGTAATATGGGTCTGTATGATGGGCATGCATTAGGATGCAGCATGGGGTCATTATTCACGGATAGGCAGTAAGGACAGTACTAGGATGTTTAAGAATACCTGCTGTATAAACGACACACAGTGGGCAACATCACCAATTTAGGTGGACATAAGTCAAGTCAAAAGTTTGGAATTTTCCAGTGCTTCACCTTTTTATTATTAGTTGGCAAGACCTTTAATACTAATATTTTCCGCAATAGCATGTTTACGAATAAATAATAAATCAGTGAATCATTCATGTTCGCACAAGTGCCTAATAACTGGCAGTGGGATTATCTTTATTCGATGGCCATTTATTGTGTTTAAGGTGTGTTTAGCACAAAGTATTTTTGCATTTATTTAACAATGGACATTGCTGAGACAGGTAAGACATTATAATTTCAAACTTGTTATTGAATATACATTGCAATCTACCTGTTAAGTTAATTTAGTAATTTGCAAATGTAAGACCCTATTCAATAACGAAAAACTATATAATCCCCAAGTTACGCCAAGATTTGTTTATAGGATTTGTTCATCAATCCTTCTAGTCTTTAAATATTACAAAGATTTTTTGCGATTTTTTGCTTTTTGGGTAATACATAATTTTTTGCAGACACAACCCTCCGATACAAAAGTTTTACAACTTACAATTTTAAGAGTTTCCTAAATGATATAAAATACATCTATTAGCAGGTTTCAGCAACCTCGAGCCATAATTAGATTTTTTGTATTATTTTTCCCGTATTCTGAGACTTCAAACGTAAAATATAAAGTTTTAAAATTTAACAAATAAATTTGATGTTTGACCACTGTACGTTCGCCAATCGTGTCAAAAAAATAAATATTTTTCATAATGTTTTGTTGTAATTAGGGACCCCAAAGGTTAAATATGGACAAGTTTCTAAATTTAGTCCTCCTAAGAATTCTTGACTTATTGTATTGATTCATTATTGTGTATATATTATTGTAATTTTATGGTGTGTAAATATCGTATGAATGTAGTATGTATGATATCTTTCAGCACTACTATTGATGTCCAAATTGGACAGATTGTAATTTTATCAATAAAAATTTGTTGTTGTTGGAAGTCTCCTAAATCGGTCATGTTTCAACTGTGCGACGTAGAGATACTACGTACCTGAGGTACACCGTCGGACTGAGAAAATGAATGAATGAAGTTTGGCGTGCCAAACTTTCAAAAAGATGTACCGGGATGAAACTGTAGTTCGCGGTTTTCGAGAAAGTTAGGATAGATTCTTGAAGGGGAATTTAAAAAAAAAATAGTTATATACCCTTAACATATTAGACTATGAAAATCGGCAGGACGCCTTGGATGTTAGAGTAATCCGAATCAAAGGTACAACCAGGTTTAATTATTTAAATATCTTAAAGCACTCTTGCATAACAGGGGAACATCGAAAAGCAGATCAAACAGAGAAACGATTGAAAAATGGTACTATACTGTTAATTTATTCAATTGATGATATACGAATCTAGGTCTTACCAGATTTTAGTTTACTCGTCTGAATTATGACCAGTAACCATGAAGCTTAGATGAAGAGTAAAAGATTCAGAAATGAGATCCCTTTGGGGGAATTAATTCTCAGGGACCGAATCCGTAATGAGATCACGAATTAAAATTTTGTGTCGAACCGTAAAGAAACCGAAAAGATTACAAGAGAACACTGGTGTGTTTGCAAGTCTAGTAATGAATAATTAGCTGGAATAATATCTTGGAATAATCACATATGAGGTGAAGGTTGGCGGTTGAATGTCCACCTGAAAATTACGACTCACCTGGAAGGAAGAAATAGGAAAACATTTTGTTAACTATCATAAAATTCTGGAATGGACAGAGAAGAAGTTTGAGATCGTACTATTTGGTCCAAGCTGCACAGAATGGTTTCTCTAACTGCATCAATTATAAAATATAATAATGACAATTATCATTAAAACTCCGACGATTCTTCTTATAATGGTTAAGAATGGCATTACTCACTTTCTATTTCTAAAATGTTCTTTAACTAACCCCCTTATGAACTTAATGAACCAAGGTAAAAAATACTTTTTTTGCCAATTATTAGAAATAATAAATGAAATAAAACAATAATGTTGAAAAAAAGTGAAAAATTGTATATATAGTTATATTTTTAATTTGTTGATTTCGAGTTGCAATTTAACCAGAGTTAAAAAAACCCATAATGTTTAGAACGACTGCGAATTACAATACTGAGTAAATATATTGCTTATTGGCTATTTTAGAGAAGTGTTGAATAAAACTATTGTTTTGATTAATAATTCAAGCCTCTATGAACTACACTAATTTATTCAAACTCCTTCGCTATAACATTTTGGCTATAATGTCGTTTTTAGGTAAACATTTTTTCTAAAACAAATCATAATATTATTTTTATAAATGATTGCATCAATGAGCAACGATCACAGCGACTTGATCGATTAGATAATTATTGGTATATTGATACATTACTATTTCATTACTTTATTCATTTTTAAGAATTGCTAATCTTAAATAAGGTATATTAATTAGTAGACTTTAACCATTTTTATTGCATAGAAAAAATTTATGTCACATATTTGTGAATTTTTATTTATAAAAATAATATGTTGATTAATTAGAAAAAAAGTTGTTGCCTGAAAATGGCATTATAGAAGAAAAATAGTAGTAAAGGAATTTTAATAAAGCGGTGGAGCGCATAAACAACCTTATTATTTATCTACCAGATTTCAACCTTAAATAATCAACTCTAAAACTATTATTTTTACTGAGGAGAAGTTTGTTGAGGGTGCAGTCAATTTGTTTTTTGTTTTTTTATATATCGTAAATTATTTTTATTGAGTAATATTACAATCTGTCCTAATTAGGACATTTTCAATAGTGATTAAGTACAACATTCACACTACATTCACACAATATATACAAATCAATAAATTTATAAAACAATAATACAATATACATAGATACAATAAAGAATCAACAAGAATATGTACAGCAGTCACTCATACCTGAATACAATCATCAAGCACACAGCACGTGAGTGGAGATTCTAAGCCAATGCTAGAACTCCAATATACATGATTACAAGATGTCTCGAAGCCACTGCCGTTTCAATCCTCTTGGTGGATGGTAAGGGTGTGTGGAGCTGGATAGGTAGGGATTGAGTTAGCGGAAAGGGGTGATGGATAAGGTTCTGATGGAATTTGGAGAATGTTGATGGAATAAGGTCTAAAATAAATGGAGTATTTAGATCGCGGTGTAAGGTAGGTTGGTGACATAATAAGGAGCATTAAATATTGTTCGGAGGACTTTGGATTGAAAGGAAAGAATGGGTTTGACGTTAGAAAATTTGGCTGTCTCCCACAGTTCAAGTCCGTAGGTCCAGATAGGTTTCAGTACTGTGTTGTATATTAGCAGTTTGTTTTCAATAGATAGTTTAGAATTTCTGTTTAGTAGTTTGTATAATTGGCCAAATCGTGGATTAAGTTCTTGTTGTTGAAGTCTAATATGCGAGGTACAAGTTAGTCTTTTGTCTAAAAGGAAGATGGCAGGATTGTCTTCGAAGGGTGAATGTGATATGTTTGCATTTAGATTTATTGACTTTGATTCTCCAGTTGTTACACAAGTCTTCAATTTGAGAAAGGTGCGTTTGTGAGGACTATGGATGTTATTTTAGGATCTAAGTGAGAGGATAGGATTGCTGTGTCATCAGCGAACGTTGCAAGGTTTTTGAGAAGATATTTGACCTCAGAGGGCTTAACTGCTTTACAAGGTAACGAAAGCGGGATTGGGGACATAAGGAACTCTTCCACTATTGAATGTGGTCAGGGTGGGGTTCTGGATGAGGTGTGAAAACTTCGGAAACGTATTTTGCAAGTTCCTTGGCTTTGTATTCATCAGAAGCAACCCAGGAACGATTTCAACGACGGAGGTGGTGAGAAATATGATTTTAAAATTTTCTTGGTGACATTCCACATGGAATTGTTACGTGCCGTATGAATGAGAGAAGAAATGAAGGAACTAAAGGATTGGGAACGGAAGGTCACCAGCTCTCTCTTTAATCGTCTACATAAAAGTTATAGGAGCGGCGATCTGTGGGGTGGTGGGCACGCGCCATAAGGATTTGGTTCGGCGTTTGGTGCGGATGAGGTCTATCAGGTGTTCTGATAATGACTTATCTAGGAGTGGTTGGAAGAGGAGGCAGCCTAAACAGCTTGTTAAATATCGGTGGTGAAAAAGTATATGTCAAGGTTATCTGGAGTTTTGAGGTTCACTCTCAGGTCATATCACTGGTCAGGATGTGCCAAAAAGGTTCCAGTTGATTGGCCCTATGATAAACGACGGCGGGATGGGTTTAGGGATAGGAGTTAGGGATACTTTAAGGAACAATGGACTGTGGTCAGAGGATAGTTCATCAAGGCGAGCGACCGACAAGTTTAGGGAGCCTAATCCGCTGTGGATGAAGAAGTCCAGGATGCCAGGATTACGGTTTGGATCAGTTGGCCCGTAAGTAGGGGAATTAGGGGGTAGGAGCTTGATACGTCTAAAGCGGAGTGCACACTGTCAATTCCGCGCACGAAAATTGGTGGACCTGGAACCCCATTTTGTTCCCTAGCGTTCAATTCTGCACTCAGAATGAAGTGGTTTCCTAAGGAACTCAGGAAGGATTCGAATAGAATGTTGGAGACGGAATGTTTTGGAGGGCAGTACGCTGATGCGAAGTTGATCGCAAAGGAAAAATTCTTGATTACAATGGTGATGCACTGTAGGAAATCATAGGAGGGAACTGGGAGTAAGTGATGGGACTGGTGCACAATGATTGCAGTACCGGCATGGGTTTTGCCGTCTGGGTAGTACATTTCGGTATGTTACGTATTGAGGTATTTGAAGAACTGTTTAGTGGTTAGTCTAGTTTTAGTAATAAGTGCTACATCAACGTTTTTGTCTTGCAATATAGCTGTAAGTTCGTCAGTGTGTTTCTAAAACCATTCGCATTCCAAAGGAGAAGGGATAAGGAGTTAGGTGAAGTCATTCAAGGAATTTTAAAGGAAGGGATTAAATTGCATACGAGATTAGTCATGTATGTAGTGATATTAGCAGCATAACGAGGGATTTTATTTCAGTGATGAAGGATGTCATCAAACTTGTAAGGTCTGAGACATTTGATGGAGGAGGAATATGAGAAATTTGATGCGGATGAGATTTTTGAGGGTTGGATAAATTTTGAGGAATAGGAGGTTGTGGAATGGGTTGAGGATTTTGAAGTATGCGTTGTTCCGGCAGGGCCTCGGCTCTTTGTTCTGGTTCCCACCTCCAAGTAAATGGGCAAATATTACATTGAAATCAATTTTTTTTGATGGCTGTCTTCTGCTTCTGATCGGTACAGCTGTTTCATCCAGATTCTGAGATTTTCGGTGTCTGGTTTTGAGGTCCTTGTAGATTTTACATCCATTGTAGCTAGCTGGGTGATCCTTGAGGCACAGAGCACATACAGCGGGTGTTAATCTTGTTCTTGTACATTCTTCTGACTTATGTTGCTCACCGCATTTGTACAATCAATTGAGGTTATATATTTTTTCAACTCCTGCTGTTGTTTCCAAGTCCACGAGAATAGATGCAGTGGAATTTTATCTTTCAGGACATTGGTGACTTGCCACACTTGATATCCTATCTCCGTCCGGGAGGTTGTGGTTCTATAGGTATAGGAGAAGATTCCATTGTTTCTTTTTCATTGTGGAGGATCTGAAATGGATTCGGGGTGAAAAACAGCGATTAATCAGTTATTCCTTGATGTTGTGCTTGGCTGTGGTTCAATCCTAAAGAGGTAGGCGAAGCGGTCGCTGGAGGCATTATTTTTTTTATTATTTTCATGTACCCTTGGAGGACATCGCTTGGTAAAAATATCGCGTTTCATATAAAAAAAAAATAATAATAAAAAAATAAGATAAGATAAGAAGAGAAAAATATAAAAAACATAAGCAAAGGAAAAGCAACCACAGGCTTGCCGACCTATCGGCAATCAGCTGATAGGAAGAGATTACTTAGTTTTCACTTTTTCATGACTTATACAAAGTAAATTATAACTTTGCTTACCGAGGTTTTCTTCAATATTGACTACTGTGGTCTTCCTAAAGCCTAGTGATGTTTTTCAGACCAAACTCAAGTGAATTCCTTCTGATAAAAGCAAAAACCTGAGAGACGAAGTAATGTATGACTGTTACCATCGAGCGCATCAGTTGATTCTCTAGTCAAATTAACACATAATTAAATAAAATAATTAGTGCTAACGTTTCGGCCTACATTTTATGGCCTTCATCAGGGCGATTGAAGGAGTGAGAACCCAACAATGACCTTTTCTTTTTTTTTATTATTGTTCGGTTTCCCCTTCAATCGCCCAGAAAGAAGGCCTAAAATTTAGGCCGAAACGTCGGTACTATTCAATTAAGTTTCTACTTAATTGTGTGTTAATATGACAGCACCCTCAACTAACTTTTCTCTATATACACACAGTCAAGCATTCTCACTTCACCTTTATTTTTATTATTTCATTTTAGTTCTAGGAAACTTAAACATTTTTTTTTCAATATCCATAACTGTTTTACTTAAGCAGTATTTCACCAATTCTGAATTGCTTTGACGGCAAAATGACATTCAAATGTTTCATCATTCTAATTTTATTAATGTTACTTTGAAACTTAACATTTCGTATAGACATTATAAGTCAAGGAGATATATATGGTTAATGATTAAGTCAGAAACGAACATAATAGCACATATGTAACTGAATGCTGGTTTTATGTCTCTATGTTGCATGATTAAGAAACAAGATATAATAAAAGAAAACATAGAATAAAGGAGATGAAGAAAAAAAAAATATACAAAGTAAACAGGTTTGGTTTTGTTACTGAAATTAGTCAAAAACGAATGCGTACCTGTAGATTATAGTGATGCTGTCAAACTGTCTAAAAATTTGGAAATAATTGTTTTTACCTTGGTTTTTAGCAAAGAATAAATTTTGTTAATTTTCAATTATTAATATTTTGTGGAGGGTAAGGGGGTTGGTTCTACGCACTACGCACCTACGCTAGGGTAGTGCTTGAAGCTTCTCTTACCGATCCCGACCCATGGACCTTCTTCTCTTGTCACGATTCCACGAGGAAGCCCAGTTGCGCTCCTCTCTGAAAACAAAAACCGTTCAGTTTAATATTTTAATATCAATAAATTGATGTAAAGTATTATGTTCATATCTGTAAATGTTTGTATATATAGAAAGGACATTAATTAAACAGGGTACTTTGTTTCGGTGGCAAATAAAGGGTAATAAACTAATAAACTTAAAATACACATTTATTTATTAAAGAGTGTACATAAAAACACACTATTCACATAGTTCAGTGAGACATTGTTATCATCAGAATACTGAGGTTCAAATTTACCAACATATATTACATTGGTACCTTTGGACATGACTGCAAATTTCTTTCCTGGCTTGACCCCCAATCTCTTCCGTCCGTGGCTTGACTTCCGCTTCTCTTGCCGTCCGGGCTTAGACCCCCCAGGTACTCCACTATCCCTGCTGTACGAGTGGTGGGATCTATTTTTTGTATAGCCTTATAGTATCGTTTTTGCTTGTAACCCGGAAACTGCTCCATTTGAAATGATTCGAAATTATTTCTATTCCTCCCAATATCCTCGATACATAGCAATGGATTAAACTATATCGTTGTAAAATTTAACAGACTTTAGTATCATGTGAGTTTCATTCTGATTTAAATAGTCTGACAGGGCTTAAAATCCGATTTATAAATTTTTTTTCTCTAAAGAAAAATTCGAAAAAATGAAACATATCATCTTATTAGATTGATAAAAAATGGGTAAATATGCAAGTTGAACGAATATTATAACCAACTAAAGGAGAAAAGAGCAAACATATTTGTTGCGATGAGCGACGTTTTAAGAAAAAAAAAAAAAGAGATGGGCTGACGTAAACTCGATCCTGGGTCAAAACGAGCTGGTCCTTGAGCACATAAAATTGAAAAGGAAATATCAAATTAAAAATCTAATTGAGAAGAAAAACATCTGGTGCGGACAACACACGACTTTCACTTACCTTGACCTTTAAAAACTATTATATATACTTCAATTTGAAAAATATTTTAAGTTCATTTTAATAAAACGTACATTCATTTTCGTTGGAAATATATAATTTAGATTAAATAATATAATTACATTAAATTGTTAATCAGTAATAAGTTTATACCCTATTCGTCACTTTATATTACCTTTTACAACTTCGTATATCAGACAATATTTTTTCTAAAATCTTTTTCTTTCCGAGGGTATATTATACATCCATATTACTGTTCTTATATTTAAAAAAATGGTTTTGTTCTTTTATACTTTAGTTGGTCATGAAATGAATCCAACTTGTATATTTAGCCGTCCCTCATTAATGTCATTAAGATCGTATGGTTAATCTTTTAGAATGTACAAAATTAAAGGTACTTTAGAGAAAGAAAATTTAAAATATCGCCATTTAAGCCCTGTCAGACTATTTCATTCAGAATGAAACCTAAATGATATTAAATCCCATTAAATTTTACACAAATATAGTAAATTTAATCAAAATCGTTTTAGCTGTCTCTCAGAAAATCGTAAAAAGGTCAAAGAGCATAGTATAAAGTAGTTCTTCTGATCAGCTGATTATGATGAAAAAGTTGCTGTAACATCTCGGGCGTATTTTTGTATGGAAATATGAAATTTCAGTTTCATACGACTTTTCGTTTTTGCGCTAGACTTACCACACACACACAGATCTTTTTTTCAGGAGTTTGTCATTTGGACTCAGAGGACTCTAAATGTGTATTTCCGGTGAAAACTCGAATTCGGAAATTTTCACGACCGCAATACATTCCCTTCCTATATATTTTATATATAAGTGAGTGAAAGTAAAAAATAAATTGAAGTTTAATCTTTAAAAAGAGGAAAATTTACAAATAAAATAAACATCATTTGATTTATTTAAAAAAATTGAAAATCGGTTGCATTGGTGGAGAGTGTGTTCTTTGAATTAGAAAGTATTGAAGTATAGTATTTGGATTTAAAATTTATTTGTATCGAAATACTTTAAACGCTCTAGGCAAAACCAGTATTAAATCACAAATTATAGCATTTAATGATTTTAATTTTATTATTCTTTCCTTTTCGGTAAAAAGTGGATCTGAATAGTGGAGGAGATCATTATGACTATCAATGCAACAGTTTTGAGAAGTTTAACGAGTACCTGAAAACAAGTTTAAAGCGTTCTCTTCCGGAAAATGTTTTCAAAGATGAAACTTTGTTAATTATTTAAAGGGCTTTAACCAGTATTCTTGTCCCCGTAAGATAAAGCCGCTCTATCATATCCTTCATTATTTTATTTTATTTTTTTTTGGGAGGGGGAATAAACATAAAAACTATTGATATATTTTGATTTTTAAAAATTGTATAACTGTATTATATGATGTTATATGATATTGTGTCAGTGAAGTAGAAAAAATATGCCCGTTCTGTCCTCGAGCACAGTCAAGAGGCGTCCATATAGATCAGAGCAATAGTCAAAGTGGGGGAAATAAGAGAAAACACAAGGAGTTCACAGGTGGATAGAGGAAGATGACGGGAGCGATCGAAAAAATTGAGGGTACTTATTGTTCTTCGAGAGATTTGGGCAATATGTGTTTCCAGGAAAGGGTTTGGTCAATGGTAACACCCAGATTTTGTAAAGATGAAGTATTATATATTTTATATTTAGGTAAGTTGAAATAATAAAAAAAATCGATACACTCATAAGTTAATCTATTGATCGTAATTTTCTTGTCTAATTTATTTAAAAAAAAAACAAAAAAACTTGAGATTAATACAAAGCGATGTGAATATATTTTCATACAAAAACTGATAGTTTTAGACTCAGTATGAAAATGAAATGAAATGAAAAGAAATTTTATTCTGGGACATCTAGTCCCCTAAGAATAATATAAATGTACAATAAAATATTTAAATTCTGGCTATATAAATTTTAACAACAAGGTATCACATTACATAGCATATGGTATATACATGCATGCACACACACAGACATACACACATATATACACACACAACATTCATTTATATACCTACATATTTATACATACATTCACAAACACAAACACATATATATATATACATATACAAGGTCATATTACTTAAAAGAAATACAGATATTAAAACAAAATATAGTGAAAATTAAGATAAAAATAAAGAGGCCAAACGATTAAGTTTATAAAGGCACGGAAGATTGATGTTCGAGGAGATGGATAAATAGGTGATGTTTGAAGGAGGCTAAGGATTGGCATGTACGAATCGACATGGGTAAGGAATTCCAAAATGAAGATGCACGCATGACAAAGGATCTCTTAAAGGAAGCAGTTCTGTGGGATGGAATGAGCAAGTTCGAGGGCTGGGATCTTGTGTTGATAGAGTGGACAGAGGATAGGGGGGTGAACATATTGTAGATATAAATGGGTTTTTTGGTTCTAAAGGATTGGTAAAGGTAAGTTCCTAAGAAGTATTGCCGTCGGAATTTTGGGTAAAGCCACTTCAACTCTGCGTACCAGGTGGAGACATGAGAGCGCCTGGGAATTCCGAAGATGAATCTAATGAAACAGTTCATCAGTCTCTTCAGCCTCATCTCAAGCGTCTCAGACAGTCCTCCAAACACTAGGCAGCCATAATCGAAGTGGGGGAAGATAAGAGAGGATACTAGGAGTTGGCGGGTTTTGAGGGGTATAAGTTTGCGTAATCGGAGGAACTGTTTAAGGATGGCTATGGATTTTCTAGAAATTTGGGAAATGTGATTATTCCAGGAAAGGTTTTGGTCGAGGAATACACCTAGGTTTCTAACGGACGTGTGGAAGATAATGGGTCTATGGTTGAGGTAGAGTAAAGGGTGACAGGTGAGGGAGTTGAGGAGATGTTTGGAACCAATGAGGATGGCTTTGGTTTTATCGATATTAAGCTTTAAACCATTATTGATGGCCCATAAATTGATGCTGTCGATGTCTTCTTGTAATTTTTGGACCATCTCAGGCATTTCGGTGGGATGGAAGGAAAGGTAGATTTGGAGATCATCGGCATATAGGTGGTATTTAGAGTGATGTATGGAATTGGGTAGGTCATTAACATAGATCGAGAAAAGGATAGGTGAAAGTGATGATCCCTGAGGAACTCCATGTGTTAACTGGATCGGTGAGGAAGGAGGTTTATTTGGGATTATCACAGTTTGAGTTCGGGCAGATAGAAAGGAGAGGAACCAGTTTAAGACACTATCAGATACTGAGAGGTTTCGGAGTTTGGAAAGAAGGATTTCATGATTTACCATATCAAAGGCTTTGGAGAAGTCAAAGAGAACTAGGATTGATATTTTCTTTTTGTCTATGGAGGATTGAAGGTCTTGGGTAATTTTTAGGAGAGCTGATTGTGTGGAATATTGGGATCTAAAGCCAGACTGGAAGGGAAACAAGTAGAGATTTTTGTTCAAGGAAGTTATAGAATTGGTAGTGGACTATTCTTTCAAGCGGTTTTGAGAGGTTGGATAGGATCGATATAGGTCTGAAGTCCGATGCTGAGGAAGGGTTAGGAACTTTATTCAAAGGACGAACTATAACCTTTTTCCAGGCTATTGGAAACACGGAGCGTTGGAGAGAGAAGTTATAGATATGTAGGAGAGCGGGAAAGATGGCTGGGAGGCACAGTTTTATAATTTTCACTGGGATTTGATCAGGGCCGTAATCATTGGTTTTGGATTTAAGGATAGAGTATAGGAGGTCGTCGGGTGAGATGTTCTGGAAATAGAAGTTTTCTGAATCAAAGGTGCGTTGAGGAAAGCAGATTTGGGTCGGGTAAGGCATAAGAAGAGGATCAGCAAAATGCTTATTCAGTTCGTCGGGAGTTACGGGATGGATGGAATTGGATTTTGAATTTATCACGGATAATTTTTTAAGGATTTTCCATTTGGATTTGGAATCAGGAGCTTGTGAAAGGGAATCATGGAAAAACTTAGCTTTAGCACGGCGTATGGAAGATTGGGTGAGGTTTCTGAGGGATTTGAAGGTGGAGTAATCATTACTAATTTTTGTGCGTTTAAACTTTCTTCTGGCAGCATCTCTTTGCCTCATCAAATCTCTTATCTCTTGATTAATCCACGGTGCTGGGAGGCGCTTGATGGTGGAAGTCTTGAGCGGAGCATGATTGTCAAGGAAAGTAAATAGATTTGAGGATAGGCATTCCACCATTTCATCAATGGATGTTAAGGAATAAATAGGTTCCAAGGATTGGGATAAAGGATCAAGGTATGGATTTATCTTTTCTGCTGTTAAGGAGTCTAGATCGCGCCAAGTGGCTTTCTTAGGGATTATTTGTGGAGTTGGAATATTATAGGAGATATTGATGAGATCGTGATGCGAAAGAAAAGGCAAAGGAAGCTGAGATGAGGATGCTAATTTATGAGAGGAATCAATGATAAAGAGATCAAGCCATGTGCTGGAAAATTGCGTGTGATGAGTGGGTTGAAAAGGAACAATAAAAAGGTTTAGGGAATGAAAGAGGTTTGTCAGATATGATTTATCTGGTGAATCGGAGATAAGATTGGTATTGAGATCACCGGTTATTATAACATGGTTGTACATTGGTATATAGGTAAATAGGGAGGATTCGAAGGTGGAATCATATCGGATTTGAGGAGGACGATATATGACGATGAATAGGAGAGTAAAGGTATCTTGAAAAATTTCTAGGAATAGATATTCGATATGAGGAGTGTTAGGAGAGGGAGATTTTAGGAGGGTTTTGACTCTCAAACTATCATGAACGAAAGCACAGACCCCTCCTCCAGTTCTGTCCTCTCGATCATGACGAATGAGGGTATAATTAGGAATGGATACAGAGGACGTAGGGATAAAAGGTTTTAACCAAGTTTCAGAAACAGCAATAATATGGTAGAAATTGTGAAGGAAATAGTCGAGAAATTCGTCATAGTGCGCCTGAAGGGATTGGGAGTTAACATGGCAGGATAATAGTATATTAGACATTTATGGAAAGAAAAGGGTTTGTATTATTTAAGGTTTGGGAAGAAAAGGAACAATAGTAACAATAATAATATAAAATAGGTAATAATATGCTTATTTCTGGATATTCAGAAATTATGAATACAATAATAAAAATAAATTGAGAAAAAAATAAAATATTCACTATCGGAGTAGCTATAAAATAAAATTGTCTTGAAAAATGAAAGAAAAAAAAGGCCTCTAAAAAAAAAGAATTTATCTTAATATGAAAAAGAAAAGAAAAGTTTTTTTTAATAAGAAAAAAGAAAAAAAACATTATTTTAAAAAATAAGAAGAAAAAAAAAATTACAGTATTAATGGGAACGGTGAGTTTATTTCATTGAAATATGTCCAAGTCCTCGGCTTTGTTGATGATGATTGCTGGCTGTCCGTCATCTCGTCTACAACGCACACGTCCTCCGGCAAACCACACGTATTTTATCCTGGCAGCGGCCTTCTTCTGCCTCGCCAACCAGTATAGGTGCCGATTCGAAGCAGACATCTCCTCCGCGATGTAGATCCGGTCGTCGTTGTCCCAGCCAAGATGCCTAGTGGTGAAGTCCCTTTTAACTTTTCGAAGGCGAATCACCTCGTCCCGGACTGTCTGGCGAACGAAGCGCGCGACTATCGCCGGTGGTCGGGGATCCTCTCCTCTCGTCCTTTTTCTCTCCACCTTATCCAGGTCCTCGGCCGAGATTCGTACGCCCAGAGCGGCTCCGATAGAGCAAACGACTCCCTCGGGAGACTCTCCAGATTTTACTGGGATCCCTCTGATTTCTATAGAGTGGGAGAGTTGGGATTGCTCAGCATGGTTAAGTCTGACCTCCATGATTTTTAATTGATTTTTTAGGCAATTATTTTCGTTTAATAATTTTTCAATTAGTTCGTCTTGTTTTATGGTTCTTTCCTCCATCTTTTTTAGTCTATCGTGGTTTTCAAAGCTCATATCAGCTTGTTTACTCATATTTTCTTTTATCTCCTTCATATCATCATTTAATCTACTCACCTCCCCTAATATGGCTAAAATATTTTCCTCCATATTTTTACTTGCTGTAACAGTGTGTGTTTTTGTTACTTGGGACTTTCCCGATAGCTCGCAGTTACCACATAACCATTTCTTTTTCGCTTGCGCGAGATCTGGTTCTTGAATATTTGTGCATTTAATGTGGTAAATAATTTTGCACATAAAGCACGAGACCGTCGTCTTGTCCTCTCGGGAGATATTTATTTTACAGGTGGGACACACTGCCATAACGAGTGGGGTGGTAACACTGCCAATGAGTAGTAGTGGGAGAAGGTGTGGTGGGGATGAGTGCGACAGTATTACTATAATACTCTCGCCGCGTAAACAACTGCCGAGTTTATACTCCTTGACTATTATCTACTCAGTCCTCTTTAAATATTCTTTAAAGTAGAGCAATCTGTTTATTCAATCACCAAAGTGGTTATTATGCACTTTAATATCAAATGAAAATAATACTCACAGTCACAGAATATAACAACTAAGAATTGTAGACCGTAGAACAAAATAACGTGGGTATTAGAAGATGTTGACTGCACAAAGGCTCAAGCCAGACTGTTATATTGTATGTTCTATATTGTTCACGCCAATAGTAAAACTAGCTAGACTTGTCGGAGAATAGCTTTTTAAACGGTCTGACTAATATTATACTTGCTAATGAAGGAGTAAATGGAAGTCGATAGGGTGAAGACATATTGAAGTCTGAGTCTTGTTTTCTTTAACTTTTCCCTGTAGAGAAAGCACGTTCATGTAGTACTGCGTTCTGTTCCAAGAATTTAAGAAAATTTTAATGCAGATCAGAAAATTTTTATAATTGTTTAGGCAATGTACAACTGCTTATTTATCATGATTCTCAAACTAGGAACCTAAATTACGCCAGAGAAGTGACTGCAAAAAGTTTTTATTGTATTAAACAACACAATGAGTAAATTTGCAGAACGAAGAAAATTCTCATGTATTTTCGTAAGTGTCATGAGAAAGAACTACCCAGTGGTAGCACTTCACTAACTATTTTAAGATCCCGAGGCCACCTTCTTTTCAATCGCCTCGGTGGTTTATTAGGAATATCTAAGGAAGATAAATTACGGACAAGAGGGTTTGTGTGGGCTGAGGGTTTATCGTAGAATGAAAAGAGGAGTATCTACCACGGGCTATGTCTTGAACAAATGGGATGTAAAGGCCATTATGGAGGAGTTGATTTGTGACAAAATATTGGATATTCAGGATTTTGCGAAGGATTTTGGATTGTAAGGATTGAATGCGGGAGGAATTAGATGGTTTAGTAGAGCCCCAAAGCTCGATTCCATATGTCCAAATATAATAATAGTGATGTAAACGAGTCTTTTGTAATATACTGGAAGTTTTGAACGTTTGTCTAGTAAGTGTTGTAATCGGTAACTTCGAGCAGTTTCTTCTCGTTTCAGTCCTGTTTGAGGATTCCTAGTAAGGCGCTTGTCAAGACTTAGGTATCGGAGACTGCAAAAATTAAATTTTAAAATGACATAATTGGAAGTAGTTTGCTAATAGTTCATTGGCAAAAAAACAAAAAAACAATTGCTCCCAGCATCTCCAATGAGGTGTTTATTCTACGTGACAATAAAAAATTCCACCTAATACTACACACTAGATAAAACTAAAGAAAAACTCGAATAAACGAAGAAGCTATTCTTCGTATATAAGCGTATCTCTAATTACCTAAATATGAAATGATGTTGCGATTCTTTCTTGCGATTATAAACCCACTATCTTAATAATAATAATTTACCCTTATCAATTTTTTACGAAAAGTTTAAAATAATCAAAATATGAAAAAAAAGATGGTTTAAGAAATTATTAATATAATTTAACTTAATAGATGTATGTAATATACTCTATTCTGGCCACCTCATATAAAAAAGTAATCAAGTACTCAAGTAATCAAGTACTCAAAAGTACGAAAATTTTTATTACAGAGGAAAATAGAAAGTAATCAGGAGGAAAGCTGAGTAGATTTTGTAATTAGCAGCGAGCATCATTTGATTACAGTAGTCAGTACTCAATTTTTTTGAGTATTTGCCCATCACTGTTCTTGGTTTCCGCGAACCCCTAAATCACGCGATGAATTTTGATACGGTTTCCTCTGGCATTTATGAGATTTTTTTCTGAAGGTTTATAAATAAAATTGCAATTACGTTTTTCTATAGAAGGTAAAATTACATTTTCTTTAATCAAGTCTTCAAAAAATTATGCCTGAAATATGAGCTGTTATATAGACGTATAATATATAAAGTGTAAGACTTTAGAAAAGTTAATATGCAATAAAAGAACGCGTAAAATTAATATAAAGTTGTTATAAGCCCATAAGCTTACGAATATTATAATAATAATAATAATTTCTATATTTATTCTGGGATAAGTCCCTTTAGAATAATACGAAATGCAATAATGTGAGATTTACTGTCTTAGAGTAAGATTTAACATAAATAAGAAATATACAGTAAATAATAATAAGTAAAAAATAAAACAGCAAGACAAATGAAAAAAATAAAAATATAATAAACCTATATATAGCTTCGAAAACTCAATGGCTGTGAAAATATTTGTAAAAAATATAATTGATGATTAATGAATATAATAAATCACGTTCCCATAAATAATCTTTACTAAAAAATAAAATCAATTCCAACTTAATTAAAGAAAACAATAAATTAAGAAACACTTCTATAACTTTTTTCTATTTGCATATTTTCATGAAAACTGGATCAGTCAGGATTGTTTGGTAATTGAATGGACAGGAAGTAATGGAATAGACGATATTTGAAAGTCGGAAGGGTATTAGATTTACGAATATCAGAAGGAATAGAGTTCCATATGGAAGCTAGGATGTTCGAAATCGGTAGAGGGTGAAGAGTTAGGAGCAAAGGAAACGAAATGATTATTGAGATCGCCTGTTGTAATAGGGATTGAATTAAGGTTATTTGATTCTGGACACAAAATATATGCAGTATCTTCCATTTTGATTTGGAATCAAGAGCATTGGAAAGGGCGGTATGGATATGGAGGAATGTAACTCGCCGAACTGCGACCTGGGTTTCATTACGAAGATCTTTAAAATGTACGAAGTCAGCAGGCAGGCGAGTACGACGAAATTTGCGTCTTACTGCTTCCCGTCTTTTCACCATTGCCTTTATTTCGGGTGTCAGCCAAGGCGCAGTTGGGCGGCGTAAGGTTCGAGTTATCAGAGGAGCATGTAAGTCTGATAAGGAGTTTAGATTAGAGGTAAGGACGGAAACCAAATGATCTATGGAATCATAGGAATAAATAATATTCCAATTGAAAGTTTCCAGGTAATTTTGAATTGATTCGTAGGTAAGTAGGTTCAAATTACGGTAAGATATAACTTTAGGCGTGTAAGATTTAACGGGTAGGTTTTAAGTAATCTGGATGAGGTCGTGCGAAGAGAGAAACGGAGCTAAGAAGTCAAAAGGACTTTAAATGGAAAATCAGTTATATAGAGGTCCAACCAGGTGTCAGAAAATTGCGTATGGTAGGTAGGAAAGTAGGGAACTAGGTAGAGATTCAAAGAAAACAATAGATTGGAAATAAAATATTTATCGGAAGATTCTGTGACCATATTAACATTAAAGTATCCAGAGATAATAATGTTAGAGTAGCTGGAGACCATTTGGAAAAGGAAAGATTCGAAGAGGTCATCGAATGTTATGTGAGGCGGTCGGTAGACAAGTACATAAAGGAGAGGAGATAAGAAAGTTGAAATCTCCACATATATAGAGCATTTCCAAGTCAAATTCAACCTTTTCCAAGTCAAATTCAACCTTTTCCAAGTCAAATTCAACCTTAGTAAGCTCAGTAGATGCGTTCCCAAAGGTTCGTAACCGATTATACTATTAATTTTAATCGCGTTCGCTCAAATATGGGTTTATTATAACTTTTTCGTATTTATTGGATACAAGGCTCAGTAGCTGCGTTCCCAAAGGTTCGTTACCGATTACACTATTAATTTTAATCGCGCTCGCACTAATATGGATTTATTATAACTTTTTCATATTTATTGGACACTAGGCTCAGTAGCCACGTTCCCAAAGGTTCGTTACCGATTACACTATTAATTTTAATCGCGCTCGCTCAAATATGGGTTTATTATAACTTTTTCGTATTTATTGGATACTAGGCTTAGTAGCTGCGTTCCCAAAGGTTCGTTACCGATTATACTATTAATTTTAATCGCGCTCGCTCAAATATGGGTTTATTATAACTTTTTCGTATTAATTGGATACTAGGCTCAGTAGCTGCGTTACGGGGGGTTCTATCCCGACCATTCTATTAATTATTCGTGCGCTCACTCAAATATGGGTTTATTATAAATTTTTCGTATTTATTGGATACTAAGCTTAGTAGTTGCGTTCCCTAAGGTGCGTTACCGATTATACTGTTAATTTTTATCGCGCTCGCTCGATTTTCTGTATTTGTGTTTTGGGGTGTTTTGTTAGTGAATGTGTTAATGTTTTTTTGTCAGTTGGTCTAATGTATGTTTATTTCGTGCTTTTAGTAAATTTTCATCTATTGGGTTACCGTTAATCCATTTTATCAGGATAGTAAGTTATCTTTTTGGTTAATATTTTAGAGTTGGATAATAATCAGCTAAACGATTTCATACGTCCATTTTTATTTGATTAACCTTTACTAGTATAATTAATAGTATAATCTGTAACCAGTCCTTGGTTACGCAGCGACTGAGCCTAGTATGCAGTAAATACGAACAAGTTAAAATAAACCTCTTCTTGAGCGAGAGCAATTTAAATTAATAGTATTATCGGTAACAAACTCCGGGAACGAAGCTACTGAGCCTTATAACGAATAAATACGAAAAAGTTATAATAAATCCATATTTAAGTAAGCGCACGAATAATTAATAGAATGGTAGGGATAGAACCCCCCGTAACGCAGCTACTGAGCCTTGTATCCAATAAATACGAAAAAGTTATAATAAACCCATATTTGAGCGAGCGCGATTAAAATTAATAGTGTAATCGGTAACGAACATTTGGGAACGCATCTACTGAGCTTTGTATCCAATAAATACGAAAAAGTTATAATAAACCCATATTTGAGGGAGCGCGATTAAAATTAATAGTGTAATCGGTAACGAACCTTTGGGAACGCAGCTATTGAGCCTAGTATCCAATAAATACGAAAAAGTTATAATAAACCCATATTTGAGCGAGCGCGATTAAAATTAATAGTTGATTCGGTAACGAACCTTTGGGAACGCAGCTACTGAGCCTTGTATCCAATAAATACGAAAAAGTTATAATAAACCCATATTTGTGCGAGCGCGATTAAAATTAATAGTGTAATCGGTAACGAACCTTTGGGAACGCAGCTACTGAGCCTTGTATCCAATAAATACGAAAAAGTTATAATAAACCCATATTTGAGCGAGCGCGATTAAAACTAATAGTTTAATCGGTAAGGAACCTTTGGGAACGCATCTACTGAGCTTACTATCCAATAAATACGAAAAGTTAAAATAAACCGCTATTGATAATATTTTCGCACTCGATTATAAAACTAAAATAAAACGAAACTCCGCTAATCCGACTACCAGACCTTGTATCGAAAATGTCTAAAAATTAAAGTATCGGTTATACTTATTATTATGATCGTGACTAATTATATGTAAAAAGACCCCTGGGAACATTTAACTAGCCACAAGGGTTAAAAATATAATGTGTAATTAAAATAACCATAAAAACATAAAATCATGTTAATTTGATTTTTATTATTTTATTGAAATCGAAAAAGGTTGAATTTGAAATGGAAAAGGTTGAATTTGACTTGGAAAAGGTTGAATTTGACTTGGAAAAGGTTGAATTTGACTTGGAAAAGGTTGAATTTGACTTGGAAAAGGTTGAATTTGACTTGGAAATGCTATATAATCGAGGTGAGGATGGTCAGGAGAAGGATTTTGGTCTCGAGCTTGTCATGTTACCATATACATACCCACTTCACCGCCCTTGCGTTCAGATCTATCGTGGCCAAGGAAAGAATAATTGGTAAGGGATACTTGAGAAGATGGAATGTGAGGTTTAAGCCAGGTTTCGGAAATAGGTATAATGTGATAGAAATTATCTAGAAAATATAGTCGGAATTCATCGATATGGGCTATGAGGGATTGTGCTTTAACGTGACAGGAATATAAGAGATTGGTCATGACTGAAGATGTGAAGTGATAGAACCGGGAAAATGTTTCAGGTTAAGGAGCGGGTTACAATAAATTTTTAAGAAGTGTTCAATATAATAAGAAACGAAAGAAAGCTATGTCAAAATAAGTTAAAGAATCTATATAATATAAAATATAAGTTTTCGGAAAGAATATAAGTAAAAAACAAAAGACGATGTAAATTATTTCTTTTTATTTTATTATAATAAAAATGATCCAATTAGAATAAATGTAACCAATACTTCTTTTTTTAAAAAAATAAAACTTTTAAAATCATATGGAGACTAACGAAAAACTCTCAGATAAAAATGTCCAAGTCGGAAGGCTTACTTACTACAACAGTATCCTTCAATAACAGTTCTTTTTTCCCGGTTAAACAGATCCGATATCTAGGACTGTGTCTTTAGGCTAGACATATTAGAATTTTCACGGAATAATTTTGATATTGTGTTGATTTTTTCACCCTTCATGTTTTTTGGGTCAACACGAATCTGAAGTTTGCGGGCAAAAAATTTGCCCGAAACATGTTTTTTTTTTGCACAAAATTATGGCACATTTTCTATCGTTTTTAATATATATTGAAAACGAAGGGGTTTTGGATAAAACATACTATATACACAATCCAAGCAATTAAAATTTCCTCCATTTTTTTATAAAATGTTTTTTTTGTGGGAACAACCGTTTTGCCGCTAGAGTAAGTCAAAAATGTAGGCTAGGCATATTACCATTTTCATGGAAAAGTTTTAATCCAGTTTTGGTGTTTTCACCCTTTATGGTTTTTGGGTCGCCGAACACGAATCTGAAATTTGTGGGCAAAACATTTACCCGATTATTAAATATAATAATGAATAGACGTTATAAAATAAACATATATTCTTACATATTGCACTTTTGGTTAGGATAAACTAAAACTCCCAAAGCGATAAACTCTAAATCGGTCAGACAGAAATTTTTGAACATAAATGACACCTCATTCAAATTGCACCCGTGCATAGCAGGGGCGGGTTCACTACTATAGTATATAATTATAATTTTAAATTTCGGGACCACACTCTACTGGTCATTAAACTTGTACTTTTGTTTTATTCTGAAGGGACGTAAGTCAAATTATATATATATATATATATATATATATATATATATATATATATATAAAAATAAAATAAATAAGTTCTTTATTATTCTGGGACATGTCCCTTTAGAACAAATATACAAAATGTACAAAAAAAAAGGGCTTTAGAGTCTTAGAGTAAATTAATTAAATATAAACAAGTTAATAATTAATGGTATAAAATATACATATTTAAATGAGATGAAAAAAAATATATATATAAAAAAATAAATAAATAAAAAGCTTATTTAGAATATATATATATATTTATATATTTCTCACACGAGACTAAAACGACAAGAAACTGCCCGTAGATACCGATTACTATAACACTAGACAAACGTTCAAAACTTCCAATTCACTACAAAACGCATCAGACCCATCTGGACACATGGAATCGAGCTTTGGGGCTCTACTAAGCCATCTAATTCCTCCCGTATCCAATCCTTACAATCCAAAATCCTTTGCAAAATCCTAAATGCTCCTTATTTCGTCAGAAATAAAATCATCCATTAAGACCTTAAAATATCCCATTTGTTGCAGACCTTTCTCGTACCAGCTATACCACTTTTAATTCCAAACTCCCAACCCATATAAACCCTCTTGTCCGCAACCTATCAACTTCACATATTCCTGACAACCCTCCGAGGCGATTGATAAGAAGATGGTATATATATATATCATAATAGCCTTCTATGCCCAATATCACGGGCTTAAACATGGTAGGTGGCACTTGGACTTCCGAATGGAAGTAATAAATCCTTAGGTATGCCATCCTTCGGAGGGGGCGTGAGAGATGCCTTTTGCAATGTCAGGTACACGCTAAAGATCCCTTTTCTTAATTAAACCTGGACTGAAAAAAAAATTACGACTCCCACTCCCATTAGCCCATTAGCCACCTCACCATCCAGCTCGCGCTTCCATCATCCTATTAACCACAGCAGCGTAAAGAAATGTTAAATGAATATACAAGAATGCGCCTACTCGAGACTACATCTGTTGTCAAGCCTTTAAAGACATCTTCAACGTACAACATTAAAATTAAGACCATGACCAAATCCATTCCTTTGACGACAATGTCCTTTAGGTGGAAGAGATTTTTATAAAATAAAACAATTATAATAAATTGTTTAAGAATTAATTATTTTGAATTTCTAGAAAAACGTGTTTTATTAAAAAATCTATTATATTATTATCGAAAATAATCACTTAGATCAATCAATCAATTTTATCGGCTTTTCATCACTCTCTATTAACTTTTATAAGCTCGTGTATGAGATAATATTTTTTCAAAAATCTTTAGCTTTCCAACGGTATATTATACATCTATATTACTGTTCTTAATTTCAAAAACAAATAATTGCATTAAAAAAAATATTTTTTCATTTTTCTCCTTTAGTTGTTTTTTATATTCGTTCAACTTGCATATTTAGTTGTTATTTATCAATGCTAACAAATTAATATGGTTATTTTTATAGAATCTACAAAATTAAAGGTACTTTAAAGGAAGAAAACTTAAAATATCTGCATTTAAGCCACATCAGACTCTTTCAATCAAAAGGAAACCTACATGATATCAAAGCCCGTTAAATTTTTTCATCGATATGGTGAGTTTAATCAAAATCGTTAGAGCCGTTTTTTAGAAAATCGAAAAAAGGTGCAAAATGCATTGTATAAAGTAGATCTTCTGGTCAGCTGATTTCGATGAAAAAGGTTTTGTCACGTTTCGGGCGTATAGTAGTCTTAAATATGAAATTTCAGCTCTGTACGACATTTCGTTTTTGCGCTTGAGTTACCACTCACAGACACACGGACCCACGGACACACCGACACACAGACCATTTTGTGGGACTTGGTCATTCGGACTCAAGGGACCCTAAGACGTGTATTTCCGTTGAAAACTGGAATTTGAAAATTTTCACGATCGCAATACTTTCCCTTACTATATATTTCATATATAGATAAGCGAAAGTAAAAAATTAAAATATATAGTAAGGGAAAGTATTGCGATCGTGAAAATTTTCTACTTCCAGTTTTCAACGGAAATACACGTTTGAGAATCCCTTGAGTCCAAATAACCAAGTCCCGCAAAAAGGTCTATGTGTGTGTGTGTGGGAACTACCGCGCGAAAACGATAAATCCTAGGAAACTAAAATTTTATATTTAAGACAACTATACGCCCTAAACGTGACAAAACCTTTTTAATCGAAATCAGCTGACCAGAAGATCTACTTTATACCATGCATTTTGCACCTTTTTTTGATTTTCTCAAAAACGGCTCTATCGATTTTGATTAAACTAACTATAATGATGTCAAATTTAACGGGCTTTAATATCATGCAGATTTCATTCTGATTGAAATAGTATGACTGGGCTTAAATGCTGATATTTTAAATCTTCTTCCTCTAAAGTACCTTTAATTTTGCAGATTTAAAAAAATTAGGAACATCATTGGTATCAAATAACAGCTAAATATTCATGTTGAGCGAATTTGATAAACAACTAAAGTAGACAAGTGCAAACATATTTTTTAATGCAATTTTTGTGTTTTGGATACTAAGAACAGGAATATGGACGTATAATATACCGTTGGATAGCTAAAGATTTTAGAAAAAAATATTATCTAATACACGGAATTTTAAAGGTTAATGGAGAGTGATGAAAAGCCAATAAAACTAACTGATTTTTGTAGATAAAATATAATAGATTATTTAATAAAACATGTTTCTATTGATGTTCAAAATAATTAATTCTTTAACGTTTTATTTGTATCTTTAAATGTATTTAAAAATTCTTAAATTGATTTCGACAACGGAGATATGTAAAAGTCGTATGTTGCGTGCACCGGATTTTTTTTTCATTTATCAAAAAACATGATTCCATTGAATTCTCGGCACCCTTATTATAATTTTGTTTGTATGTTTAATGGAAGGGCAATCAATATAAATAAATGAAAAAGATACACCCAAATGCAAAATCCAATTTAAACAAAAGTATTAAGTTTTTATAATTTTCTTTTTTGGCTGGGGGTCGGTAACTTTTGTTTTGTTTATATATATTTTCCACCTAAATCTTCTATTTGTCATTTTTTTAAAAGATAAAAAAAGGTTGCCGAGAATCAAATTGAATAGGTTCAGAGAGCGGTTGGTAAAATGGAAGTTTGAGAAACACTGACTTATGCAGTTAAGGTTTTCGCAGAAGACAATATGTCACTGAGTAAATATTATTTTCGTTAAAAAAAAAAAAAAAATCTGGTGTGGGCAACTCACGACTTTCACTTACCTAGGATGTTGAAATCAATTTAAGAATTATTAAACAAAATTAAAGATTATGAAAACAGTTTTAAGTTAACTTAAATAAAAAGTGCATTCACTTTCGATGGAAACATATGATATGGATTAAATCATATAACTATATTAAATTATAATTATAAAACTATATTAATAATCTGTATTAGGTTTGCGCTCTCTTCGTCACTTAACATTACCTTATAAAACTTTGTGTATAAGATAATGTTTTTTCTAAAATCTTTAGCATTCCAAAGGTATGAAAACAAAAAATTGCATTAAAAGAATATTTTTACAGTTTTCTCCTTTAGTTGGATATCGTATTCTTTCAACTTATGTATTTACCTGTTTTTTAGCAATGCTAATCAGATGATATAGTCAATGTCATAGAAACTACAAAATTAAAGGTATTTTAGATGAAGTAATTTTGAAATGTCGGCATTTATACCCTTTCAGACTGTTTGAATGAACAGAATGAAACCTACATGATATTAAAGCCCGTTCAATTTTACATCGATATAGCGAGTTTATTCGAAACCGTTGTTAGAGCCGTTTTTGAAAAATCGTATAAATGTGCAAAATGCATGAGATAAAGTAGGACTTCCGGTCAGCCGATTTTAGTGAAAAAGTTGCTGTCACATCTCGTGCGTATAGTAGTCATAAATATGAAATTTTAGTTTCATAGGACTTTTCGTTTTCGCGCTGGATTTACGACACACACACTGTCCTTTTTACGGGACTTGGTCATTTGGACTCAGGGGATCCTAAAACATCTGAAAGTAATCAAAAAGAATGTTGCATCGTTCAGAACAGTAAATCATTAGTAAACTCAAATTTGTTGAAATATATTTTAAGAAAGAGCCAAACTTATGTCAATTTTTTTAATATATTTTATTAAAATTTCCTTAACATGGAAATTAATGTTTATACGTTTAATTACTACCCAAAAAAGGTTAATTATATCAAGTAAACAAATTAATATAACAATATATATATATATATATATATATATATATATATATATATTTTATATATATACATATATATATATATATATTTTTTAATCTAAGAAAAGATAACGAAAAAGACCAGTAAATTCTCTATCTTAAATAAATAGTACATCATTTGCTGATGTTTTGAGCTGTTTTAAATGTCGGAAGTTTTGGGCTCTGATAACTTGTTAAGTTATGATAACGGTTTACCTTCTCCGGATTTCGCTTAGGGTGCGCAAAAGCATTTGAAGGAGGGGTGTGCATATCGAATATACATATTTATGAACGTATTTACGAAGCTATCGGAATATACATATTCATACTTATCGATTCCCTCATCAATTAAAAATTCTAAATTGATATAATTTTATGAAAGTTTCGAGAAAAATTAAACAGGACCTCGACAAATATTTATAATACGACCAAAGACTTATTGTAATTTTCAATTATATATATATATATATATATATATATATATATATATATATATATATATATATATATAAGTTTGTGTTGTTCTTAGGTTTCAGTCAATGAATAAACAATTTTATCTATGTGACGTTTCGAGAATTTATTGTTCTCATAATCATGCCTTAACAGTGGAAAAAAAAAAACAGAACATTAATATTATTATACAATAATTAATATATGATGTTATTGTTAGAGATATAAAAAAGAGTACATTGAACAATGAATAATCATACAGTAGGTACATAGATATTTTAAATTAGGATTTACATTAAAGATATTATTATAAAATTACTTACAATTTGAGATGAATGAGTGTCTTGCAAAGTCATATGTGTATACTATAAACTTTAAAAGATCATTGAAGCAAGATGCTAAGGAATAGTTCAGGTATGGATGATTTTCCAAATTTATGACGTTAAGAGTCGGGGGTTATAAAATGGTTTATTTATTGACTGAGACCTAAGAACTGTAGATATGTATAACTATTTTTTTTTTATTATTATATACAAGTGACCGTCAAGACTTGACACCAAATCCTATATGGTCATATATGTGTTTGCCACAGTTTAATAAAAACTTAGGTTATGAACCAAAAATAATAAAAAAAATATCAATAAATTAAGTAGATAGAGAATAATATAAAAGAATGTAAATGAGAGAGGAAGGTAGCTCAAAAGAGATAGAAAAAATAAAATAATAACACTATTATCATTAACATAAATTCTGTGAAGTGATTTATTTTCCTCTATAGTTTGCACTGAGCGTTAGTAAAGAACTGCTTGATCATCAAAATTTTTTTTTTATCTAACTGTTGTAAAAACATGGTCTCTGTTTCTATGGGAACCATCACTTCTCTTTGCTTCCCATATTTCCTGCATCGGAATAGAATATGACGCGGGTCTTCAGGGACTTTGCATGATACGCAATTGCCATCATTTTCTATTTTCATTAAATTTAGATATTTTTTTGTGCAGCCATGGTTAGCCCGTAGTCTTACAAGTTGGGATACATAACTATATATGTATATAAAATTGATGTTGTTATTTTATTTATACTAAGCATTTATGTAAACAATTCAGTACGTAATATTGTTTTTAAAATCTTACGTACTAATTAGAAGAATATAACTCGCACGACCTGTACGACAGTAGCCACATTTAACTATTATAACCTCCCTCTTTCTTAATAACATATGTTCATAAGTTTATGGAATCAAACCAATATATATTAACTTTTACGATTCATTTTATTACATCTTAACTTTTCTAAAATATTGCGCTTCCCAACGGAATTATACGTCTATATTAACCTGTGCCAACTACAACCCATGAGATACGTGGTTAGGTAGTAATCAGTGATAAGGTGATTAGGCCTTGATCACGCTCAGCCGCCAGGTTTTTTCCCCAATCTTATTAGGTACCTACTTTATAGAGGCTGGGTCTGCCCCAGGAGGATCTCTATACCCTACGGTCGCCCCCCTCCCCCTCCCCCCGGTTGAATTAACTGAATAAATAATATTCTGCCACAGCCGGGATTCGAACCCAGGACCCGGAGAACAGTAGCTAGTGCTCTATCCACTAGACCACGCCACTCCCATATGTCTATATTATTACTTATATTTCAGGAATTATTTTTTGATGACTTGGTACAGAATATTTATTTTACCCGTTTAAAGACAAGCTAAATTTAAATGTATTTTACTTTTAAACATTCAGGAAACAATGCCCTAAATGATAGTAAAAACCGTATAAAAACTGGTTACAGCATATATTTTATTTATTTGTTTTTTTTTATAATTAATTTTAATATTCTCTGTTATTCTGCTTCACTGTGTATTCGTAGTTTTCGTTTAAATATAGTGTGTAGTATTTATAAAACTTCAGTTTAAGTTAATTCTATATCCAATAGCGGCGTGGTCTAGTGGATAGAGCACTAGTATGCTGTGCTCCGGGTCCTGGGTCCTGGGTCCGAATCCCGCCTGTGGCAGAATATTATTTATTCTGTTAATTCAGTCGGGGGGCGACCCTACGGTATGGAAACCCTCCTGGGGCAGACCCAGCCTCTATTAAGTGGGTACCCAAATTAATTGGGGAAAAACCTGGCGGCTGAGCGTGATTAAGGCCTAATCACCTCATTGCACTGCCGTTGGCCTAGAAACAGCACGAATCTCTATATGTACTGAGCCCAAGACCCTTCATGGGTTGTAGTGGTACAGGTTTTTTTTTTTTGGTTTTTTTTCTAAATCCCAATATTCCATATATTATTTGACTTAATAAAGCAGATAAAGTAAATTTAGGATTTTTTTTCAACGAAAAATTGATTATAATGATGGAGTTTTGTTGACCGTTGAGAAATTAGATGAGGAAGATGGTTGGAGGTGCGGTCATAAATTAAAAACACACATTTAAAATAAGTGTTATTTTAATTATGTGCCGACGTTTCGGCCTACAATGTGGGCCTTCATCAGGGCTAAAAGAAACAAGATAACAACCAATGTAATTATAGACTTAATAATGCGTTAGGTATATAATAATAATATGACAGTAATAAATTATGGGAACATAAATAATATTAAATGTAAAATGATTATAAGATGACAATTATAAAGTATGGAAATAAGGTGACAGTTATAAAGTATGGAAATAAACAAAATTAAGATGATAGTTATAAAGTATGGAAATAAACAAAATTAAGATGATAGTTATAAAGTATGGAAGTAAACATAATTGAGATGATAATATTGTAATGAGAATATATAAAGAGAGACTAAGTAAATGAAAAAAAAATGATAAAGGAATAATATGTGAACAATTAAAATTTTAAATATTAACAATTTTGAGTTGATATATGACGGTAAAAAATTGATTAGAGGAACACAGATTGAATAAACGATTATTAACTTTATTGTTTTTAAATCAACGTGTGATCTTGGTGACTACTTGATGAATAACTTAGTACAATTAACCATGGCGGTCTGGAATAGATTACTATTTCATCAGGAATACCTTAGGTCGATGGCGGTCCTTCGTCCATTAGTAAATTGTTTAAACATTAAGTTTGTTAGGTTAAAAACGGGTCACGTTAGGTACATATATTACTTTCACTTAACTATGTATGAAATATATATAGTAAGGGAAAGCATTGCGATCGTGAGAATTTTCTAATTCCAGTTTTAACGGAAATACACGGTTTAGGGTCCCCTGAGTCCAAATGGCCAAGTCCCACAAAAAAGTCTATGTGTGTGTATTTGTTCGGTAAATCCCTGGCGAAAACCCTATGTCCTATGAAACTGAAATTTCATATTTAAGACAACTATACGCCCTAGATGTTACAGAAACTTTTTCATCAAAATCAGCTGACCGGAAGATCTACTTTATACCATACATTTTGCACCTTATTACGATTTTCTCAAAAACGGCTCTAACGATTGAGATTAAACTCTATATATCGATGTAAAATTTGATGGGCTTTAATATCATGTTTCATTCTTATTGTAATAGTTCAACAGGGCTTTAATGCCGATAATTTAAATTGTCTTCTTTTAAAGTACCTTTAAATTTGTATATTCTATAAAAATAACCATAAAATCTTGTCATCATTGATAAAAAACAGATAAATACATAAGTTGAACGAATTCGATACCCAACTAACGGAGAAAACTGCAAAAAATATTTGTTCAATGCAATTTTATGTTTTTGAACATAAGAACAGTAATATACCGTTGAAAAGCTAAATATTTTAGAAAAAATATTGTCTTGTAAACAAGCTTGTAAAAGTTAATAAAGAGTAATGACAATCCGATAAAAATAACTGACTATTTTAGATAATAATATTATAGACTTTTAAATAAAACACATAATTATATAGAAATTCAATTTAATTAATTCAATATTACTTTCACTCATTTATATCTTTAACTGTATTTGAAATGTTTTTTATTGATTTTAAGAACGGCGGTAAGTGAGAGTCGTGTGTTGCGAGTACCAGATTTTTTTAGACTGTTATAAACGGTCCAAAGTAGTAAAATTAGTTTTAATCAAGATTTTTAAAAATTGTATAAATTAAAATTTGCAGCTGTAATAAAACAAGTAAATGTGAACCATTGCTGTTAAGGGCTTGATAAAGAGAAGAGACTATCAATGTTTATTTAAGTCCAACGTCTTTGTCAAGAGGAATATCAAGCTTTAAATGATCTTTAAGTTGAAATATGTATGTGTATATATATATATATATGTATATATATATATATATATATATATATATTATAATATATATATATATATATATATATATATATATATATATATTATACATATTGTTTGACTAGTTCTCGACTGTAGATAATTAAAGTTTTCTACTGTTCTTAGGTTTCAGTCAATAAATAAACAATTTTATTTTTTTACTACGTTTCGAGAATTTATTGCTCTTATAATCATGCCTTAACAGTGGAAAAACAAAAAACAGAACATTATTCTTTTTATACAATAGTTAATGATGTTATTGTTAGATATATAGAAAAGAATCCATTGAACAATGAATAGACATTGTTCATGTAAATTGACAGAATTTACATTAAAGATATTATTAGAAATTTACTTACAATTTTAGACAAAATAGTGTCTTAAGTAATAATTTAAGACAATTTGATTTTTTTTTATTTAGTACAATATTCATCCATAATTGTAAATATTAGTCAATTATGTCATTTTTTTTTTTTTTTTGTGGAGCATCGTGATCTAGTGGATAGAGCGCTAGTCTGCACAGGGTCCTGGGTTCGAATCCCGGCTGAGGCAGAATATTATTTATTCTGTTAATTCAGTCAGGGGGTGACCCTAGGGTATGGAGACAGTACTAGAAACAGTACGAATCTCTATATGTACTGAGCCCAAGACCCTTCATGGGTTGTAGTGGTACAGGTTTTTTTTTTTTTTTTTTTTTTTTATGTCAATTTTGTCTGTTGGCCAGACATGTTGTATATTATAAACTGTAGAAACCTGTTGTTCTTAAGATACTCAGTCCCAGAATAAAAATTACTATTTATTCTATTCTATTCTAATTATTTTAAATATCGATGGATCTTAAGAAGTAAAACAAAAAAAAGAAAAGAAAAGAAAATGGACATTCAAGCTGGTTCAAAATATTTCGATCAGAATAAAACTTACATTATATTATAGTCCGTTTAGTTCTATACGATTATAGTGAGTTTAATTAAAATGGTTTGAGCCGTTAAAGAAAAAATAAAATAAAAATAGTAAATAGGCGTAAAATGCAGAGGATGAAGTGGAACTTCTGATTTGTCGGTTTTGGTGACAAAGTGGCTGAAACATCCTCGTTGGTGATTGCCTTAAGTATTTTACTCTATCTTACGACATTATGTTTTTGAGCTAGACATTACCACGTGCACACACTTCATGGGATTTGCTTATTTGGTGTCAATTGACCCAAAACGTGTAGAATACTAAAACTGCGATTCTTTACTTTAATTTATGTTTCATAAACAGTTAAGTGAATGTAAAAAAAAAAAATAAAAAAAAAAAAAAAAATAAGATAAAAACATTCAAAAACAGACTGATTGAAAGCGAAGTCCCCGATATATATTTTATCACAACATGTACCTTTTTGAAATCTAACATGTTCGTTATCAGTCTTAGGTATTAATTGAATAAAAACACATTGACGCGTACATTGTAAAACTTTCGTATATCTATCACCTTGAAATAACTTTTAAGAGTTTTCATTTAATTTTCATGGAAATTCCATTAAATAATACAAGATTAAAAATTATCAACAAAAATCACTCGGGTCGCAATTTTCTGTCAATATATATTATATATATATATATATATATATATATATATATATATATATATATATATATATATATATATATATTGGATATCTGATTTAAACCTGTAAAAATATATCTATTTTAATTTTATTGCTCAGATAACTATTCAATTCTTTTATAGTTTACATTCATCCATTTTTTTTATAGTTGTTAACAATAGAAGATGAATAATGTTCATAAATAGAATTAAATGTGCTTGAAACCAACACGTTTTAGAAAAATTTGAACTTAAGACCTTTTCGATTATTTAAATCAGGATAAGGCTTAGCTGATATTAAGGAATGTTTGATTGTCTATTTATATTAACAGTATGATGAAAATTATTTCAATGTTTTTATTAGAAGGTAAACAATATAAAGAAATCTAATCCAAGTATGTTATGTTCGTTTTTCAAATACATAATATTGTAAAATGCACAAAACAATTTACAAAACATATTGGTATAATTATTATTCCTTTATCAATCGTTAAAGCCAGTGAACCGTTTGCAATAGATTTAATTTTTTTTTCTTAATAAAGAAAAAATCTAATCAACTTTGATTTATTAAAACATGTAACAGAGGTTTAATTGATTATTCCTCTCTTGTTTTATGTCATCTTGTTAAAAAAAAAAAAAAAAAAAAAAAAAAAAAAAAAAAAAAAAAAAAAAAATTGTTATTGGTTTAATAAGTGTGAGTGTGTGTGTTTGTATTTAAACAATATCATATTGGTATTATAAAATAACCGTTACAAACTAAATTATTATCTTATTTTATTTTATACGATACAGTTTATTTTAATGAAAATATATGTTTCTTACATCGCACGGGCTCGGAACCTCCTTTTTATGTCCCCTCAGAAAGTCCGCATAACAGAGGATTTTTTGACTCCCTTAAAAACATCGTAGTTCCAACTTCCGGGTTCGAACCCGCGACCTTCTGCATAGATGGCTGTTATGCTAGCCACTTACCATAGGTGACCCTCGTTAGTGTTTGTCAACAGTGCACTAAAACAATGTTTTTTATTTATTTGTATTGTAAATCCTGAAGATGTTTAAGGAACCCGGAAAAGTTGAGTGATGAAGGAAATAAATTATGGAAGAATTGAATAATACCTATTCATAACTCTCATTAATGATAATTATAAGCGGAGCGGCGTGGTCTAGTGGATAGAGCACTAGTCTACTGTTCTTCGGGTCCCGGGTTCGAATCCCGGCTGTGGCAGAATAATTTATTCAGTTCATTCAGCCTTGAGGCGATACTGGTTGTTTATATAATGCTTATTATATAAACTATAAATTATATAAACAGTAACTTGAATCGTTGCTTATTGTAATGATACTAACCTTATGAGTGCAAGACTTTTTTATTTTCCTATTTTTTTAAATAATTATTTATCTTTATTTATTCATATAATAGAAACCACAAAACATACATATTGCTGTGCTATAGTAGACGAGTTTCTTAAGTAACCACATGATAACATAATCAAATGAGATTAATTAACACATTAATAAATGAAACAAAAAAAATATATATAAAAACCTCAATTTGAAAAATAGATAACTACAACAAATGTATCTTATATGTTTAGCTCGTTTTTGTACATACCATCTTGTACTATTTTTGGTATTTGGAAAAGAATTGTTTACCGAGCCTGGTAATGTAATCATTAATAAGAGGTATTCCCAATGCATTGTTTTAATTTTATTATTGTATGGATTAATTTCTGCATATAATATATATATATAATATATATATATATATATATAATATATATATATATATATTATGTAAATATAATAATATAGGCTTAGCGAACCCGAAGGTTCGATGCCGATACCACCAAATTCCGTCTACACAGACTCGTCCAATGTTCACCATTCAAGCCCAAGCCCCCGAGATCAGCCTTAACGCAATCCTCCCATCGACGCTTCGGCCTACCTTTCGGACACCTACCAGTCGGATCAGCGAATACTAACTTTCTCGGAATCCGCTCCTCATCGAGCCCAACAACCTTACTCGACCATTTGAGTCTCCGCGATGCTATCAACTCAATTATATTCACAGGATACAAGTTCCGCAATTCCGCGTTGTGCAACCTTCTAAACTCCCCAGTGGCCTCATCTCTCTTCGGACCAAATATTTTACGCAGTACCTTATACTCGAAAACCTTAAGCCGTCGCTCAACCTTCAAAGTAAGCGGCCACGTTTCACATCCGTAAAGAACCGTCGGAAGAATAATAGTTTTATATACAATATGTTTGTAATTTGTGCGTACAAATAAGTATAAAATGTTACCATTTTTTTTTCTCGTGAAGATGATTATATGACTAACATAAATTATTGTGACCTATTTATTTCATTGTATTCACTCGTTAATCGATTAATCTTTCTTTGGATTTCATATTTAACCCCACTCTATAACTAATAATAAACAAACAGAGTTTTCCCTCGCCCTAATTGCCTATTGGATTTCAATTCGTGGATTGTGATGCTGAATATTGAATCTGAAAAAAAATAACTGGATTCCACTAAGAAGGAGAAGAAAAAGAATATTTTTATCCAAAACTTTTATTTTAATTATTTTAAATGTTATGATAATAACGATTTCATGTAAATATGTGAAATTAATTTATTTTTGGCTGCTATGGCAATTTCGTTATGTAAGAATAGGCAAAATCACAAAAAAAAAACCTACATAATATACAAGGATAAATACCTATATTGTAGCATAAAAACCTACTCAATTTACTATTATAAGTACTTTATAAATAAAAAACAGATGTTAAACATAAAATTAAAGAGAATTAACATATATTAGATAGTAAATTAACTGACAGAAAGACTTAAGTGAGTGTACTGAAAAATAGTCGTTTAAAAGAATGTTTATTGTAATTACATATTGTTTATATGATGGGATTTTCGGAACTTTTCTTGCAAAGAAAACATTTGTGAGTCTAGGAGTTATGAGTTGTTTAATTGTTGAACTTCTAAATCAGTCAGAAATTCGGTTATCTTCATGTATCTCGGATAATCAAATATTATTCGCATGCATATATTTTGAATGTTTTCTAATTTATTGTTATTTCTTTAGCATGTATATTTTCATACAGGGGAGGAATACATGATATTACAATCTGTACTTATTAGGACAGAGATAATAGTTATCAGTTACAACATCCATTCTATATATACAAAACAATAAATTTATAAAATCATAATACAATATATGTACAATAAAATATGTAAAAAGTCCAGTCTGGGGTTAGCATTTATTTGTCAACTTTGTTTTTATCTCAATAATAGGTTTTTTTTTCTTGTTTTTTTTTTGTTTCTTTTTTTTTGTATATATAGGAATTTATTTATTTTGTGTTTAATTTAATTTGAACTTATCATTATTTTCTGTATATATTGTATGAATGTGGTCTCATATCACTATTACTATTGTTCATTTTGAAACAAATTGTAATATATCTCAAAAAAAAAAAAAAAAAAAAAAAAAAAATAAGAATAATAGTGATGAAATGCAATATTCACACAGCAATAAAATTATAAAATATTATACAATAAGGAATCAGTAAGATGTATACACAGTCTATAAATCTAGTAAATTGAGTAGAGAATCTAGGCAGTTCTAGAACTTTTTTTTTTTAACATAATTTATTGAAATCCACAACTGTACTTCAAGGTACAACAAGTAAATGTGACAAAAGATAAATTGCGTGAAACATAGTTGAAGAAGAACTACCCAATGGCAGCACTCCTGTAACTTTTCTAAACTAGAAGGTCTCGAGGCCATCTTCTTTTCAGCCGCCTCGGAGGATTGTCAAGAATTGAAGAGGAAGAAAGTATTGAAACAAGAGGATTAGGGTGGGAATGGTGTTTGTCATGAAAGGAATGGTATCTAGATCGGGTCAAATCAGCAACATACGGAACATTGAGGTCTTTATGGATAAGCTTGTTCGTGACAAAGTAAGGAGCATTGAGGATTTTACGAAGGATTTTGGATGGTAGGGATTGGATAGGGAAGAATTGGATGGTTTAGTAGAGCCCCAAATCTCTACTCCGTAAGTCCATATCGGCCTTATGATAGTCATGTAGATGAGTCTTTTGTAGTTAAGTGGAAGATTAGAAAGTTTGTCTAGTAAGTGTTGATTCTAGAACTTCGATATAAATGTTTACAAGAGGTCTCGGACCCACAGCCGTTTCAACCAAAGGGCGTGTAGAGCTGGGTAGAGATTAAGCTAGATAATTAGGGTTCTGAATAAGGTTTAGATGGAATTTGGATGGAATGAGGTCTAAAATAAATAGAATATTTAGGCTGTGGTCTATGGTATGGTTGGTGACATAATAAGGATCATTAACTATTGTTCAGAGGACTTTAGATTGAAAGGATTGGATGCGTTTTATGTTAGAAAATTTGGCTATCCACCATAGTTCAAGTCCATAGGTCCAGACCGGTTTCAGTACTGTCTTGTAAATTATCACTATGTTTTCAATAGATAATGAAGATTTTCTATTTAACAGTCTGTAAAATTGGTCAAATCATCGGTTAAGTTCTTGTCCTTTAGGTGTAGTATGCGGTTTCCAAGTTATTCTTTTGTCTAGAGGGAAGGCAAGATACCGGACTGTGTCAGAGAAGGGGGGCGGAGTGGAGTGAATGTGAATTAAGGGACAGGATTGTCTTCGAAGCGTGAAGGTAATGTGTTTCCACTTTAATTTGCCAGTTCTTACGGCAATTAGAGACGGGTGCTTATGGAGGTTTAAGGATGCAATTTCCAGGATCTAAGTAAGAGGATTTTTATAATATTATTTTATTGTTCACAGATAATTTTGCTTTTCTTTGGAAATATGGAGCTATTGAGCTGATACGATTTCTTTCTTTGTTTTCATTTATTGTTAATGTGTGTTGTAAAGTTAATTATTTTTTCCATCCCACGCCTTAAGGCACGTCACTAAAACCGCTTTGGAGATTGTTGTTATTTAATGGAGAATCGTATTTAAAATGATATGGTCAGGTATTAACGGTTTTCTTTTGCTAAAAAGTATTGCTACTGTTTTAGTCTTATTTTCCATTTAATATAGTATTTATGCTATTTCCTAAAAAAATTTTCTACTGATGTATTTGTTCGTTTCATATTATATGTTTGTTTTTATTATTCCAGAAATTCCAAATTTTATTAGTCGCAAAGTTTGCGTTTATAGAATGTTATTCGCCGTAATTAATCTGCTCTTTAGTATACCTCGATCGTACATTGTTTAGTAGGGTAGAGCGGGGCTATTTGAGCATAGGGGCAAGTTGGGCAATTGAAATATCTCGCAAACTATTCATCCTTCGCATTGGTATCTTATGGCGGAACTAAAGAGTCGTGGGAGGGATAATCACCACGCTATCGCTAGTTGCTGCTGGATGAGCGAGTGAAGCGCTCCTGTGTTTTATTCATTTTGTGACAAAAGAGTAAAAAAGTCGTTCATCACAAGCTTTCGTCTGTATTAGTCAATTCTTATCTGTTTTTAATCAGGTAAGTGTTAATCTTTCAGAGAATTGTTGTACTTTTGATTTGTGGAGTTGTTCTGGGTATAATTCTTACAATTTTTTTATCACTTCTCTTTTGTTTTAAAATTTCGGATTAGGGTTAATTGAGCTAAAGTTTTATCTATGTTTTGTTTATTATATTCTCAGTTAATTATCCAAAAATTACTTCAAGTTTTGTTATTTTATCACTAACACTATATAAACTTACTTTAATTTTTGTCAATTGCAACAGTGAAAATGATCATTAAGTTCCAAAGATCTATTTCATATTTTTTTAAGATATAATCTATATGAGTAATAATATAAACATTCAAGTCTGATTTCAAATAGTAAGACTGAGTCTAATGTTGAAGTTAATCTTAAGATACGTTAATGTTTGATTGATTATAGTTTTGGTTAATTATTCAAAGAAAATTACTTTAAATTTTGTCGTTCTGTCACTTAAAGGCGATAAATAAAGTGATTGTAAACACATACTTTACTTTATTTCTAGTCGAAATTGAACCCATGTTTCGGTTAGACATTCTTAGTGCTTAACTTGCCCTATACCGTTACTCAACTTACCTTACCATATGGAGTACATAGAGCAAACACGACTTTCTGGATTTAAATAGCTTTAGCTCTTAAATTTGACTTCTTACAAAAAAAAAAAAAAAAAAAAAAAAAAAAAAAATACTATGGACACTTTGGTAAGGGATATATTACGAATCCATCAAGCCGCTTAAAAACTCATTGAGACTTATCAGCTATATCCGTTCAAGTGAAAAATTGCTCAACTAGCCCCGCCCTACCCTATTACATTTATTACAAGTTCGTAGCGTTTTTTAGTAGTGATTTCAATAAAAACTTCAGATTCTTCTGAATATTTCAAATCAATTGTATATGACCCATTTTTTGACCTATTATAAGTTGCCATCATTCAGGTAATTTTTTAATTCCGTCCTCCCGGAACAGTTGGACGACCCGAGCGCTTTGCGTCTTCCAAGGCAAAATTTCCGGTTCTGAACCGAACAAACTACTTACGGACGGTGCTTTCTCCTATGGCATCATCGCCATACACACTGCGAATTTTGTTAACTGTTTTTGCAGTGAATTTTCCTTTTCGGAAATAAAAAATCATTAAATGACGGAAATTAATTTTTTATCTTCCATTTTAAGCAAGAAAAATACGGAAAACACACTTAAAAAAGATACGGAACATCGGTTGTAACTGATGCATAAAAGCACTTTAACTAATCCTGTTTTAGAATATGTAAACATTATTGACCAAGTAAACAAGAATTTATAAACACAGAGAGCATTAATTTGAAGTATTGAAAATAGCTATGGAATTATTTTACAGCCCAATATGACCATGAAAACAAGCGATTTTCAAGTATTTTTACTTTCATTACCTATATATGAAATATATAGTAAGGAAAAGTATTGCGATCGTGAAAATTTTCGAATTCCAGTTTTCAACTGAAATACACGTTATAGGATCCTTGAGTCCAAATGACCAAGTCACCCAAAAAGGTCTCTGTGTGTGTGTGTGTGTTTATGGTAACTACCGCGCGTAAACGAAAAGTCCTATGAATCTTTTTCTTCTTCTCATCTTCCTCCTGTGTTCCAGCTTCACGATTTCTGCAGAGTTGTTTAAGTTTCTGCAATCTTTTCCCTCCGATCCTCCGGTTATATCCGTCATATAAAATCCTAGTCCTTCCGCGCGGCCTCTTTCCAGTGAGTCGAGCTTCGAACACCTTTCTGGGTTCGCGGTCCTAATTCATTCGACAAACATGGCCGAACCAACTTAGCTGTCGGTTCTCGAGGGTGGTTTTCAGGGCAGGAATTTTCAGCTGCGCTCTTATTCGTTCATTTCTTACGCGGTCTCGTCCTATGAAACTATAATTTCATATTTAAGACAACTATACGCCCGAGATGTTACAAAAACTTTTTCATCAAAATATGCTAACAAGAAGAGCCACTTTATACCATATATTTTTCACCTTTTTATGATTTTCTCAAAAACGCCCCAAACGATTTTGATTAAACCCGCTATATCGAAGTAAAATGGGATTTAACATCATGTAGGTTTCATTCTGATTCAAATAGTCTGGCAGGGCTTAAATGCCAATATTTTCTTCCTCTAAAGTACCTTTATTCTTTTAGATCTTCTAAAAATTACCGTATTATCTTGTTAGCTAAAAATGCATGTTGAGAGAATTTGTTAATCAAATAAAAGAGAAAAGTGCAAACATATTATTTTATGCGATTTTTGCGTTTTTGAACTCAAGAATAGTAATATAGACATATAATATACCGTTGGTTAGCTAAAGATTTTAGAAAAAAATCATCTAATACACGGAATTGTAAATATTAATGGAGAGTGATGAAAAGCCGATAAAACTAATTGATTGTTGTAGATAAAAATATAATAGGTTATTTAATAAAACAAATGTTTCAATTGTTATTAATTTATTTTAATTAATTCTTTAACGATTTATTTTTATTTCTAAATGTACTTAAAAATTTGTAAAATTGATTTTAACAACGGGGGTAAGTAAAAGTCGTGGGTTGGACGCTCCCACTTTTTTTTTAGTTTAAACAGACGGATTTTGCTTTTAGTTCCACGCCTATCAGATCGGCTCTATAAAAGTAATTGTTTTGTTAGTAATAACATTATAGTCGCTTGTGGGAAAAAAAAGTGTACAACACATAAACAAAAATTCTGTTCGCAGTGAAATGTAAACAGGGTGAGCAATCACTTGTTTGTAACCGATACAGTTTAAAATGTAAACTGTCTATTGATAATAAGTAGAAGGGACGGCGGCTACTAGTTTATATCTAGTCAGTAGTCCACCAGCATCTGGCCCAAGTAGGACTGTCGAACTCCGTTCCCTAAATTTCAGGTATTTTTTATGTAATATTTTCAGGTTATTTTTAACCATTATTAATCGAATATCATCACTATCTCTTCATATTTTTAACGTGAAATGCGATATTTCCATATGATCATGTGCAAAAGTAAAGCGGTCAAAAGATCGTGAATGCTATAAAATACGGCAGAAACTCTGAAGTAATGTCTCAAAGGAGTAAACAATTTTTATTTTTATTTTATTTATTTATTGATATTTAAAACTGTATTGCTTAATACATCAAGTAAACAAGCTCTGGGATAAAATACATGAGGAGAGACTGCCTATTGGCAGCGCTCTGGTAGGTAACCTAAACTAGAAGGTCTCGAGGCCATCTTCTTTTTAGACGCATCGGCGGATTGTCAGGATTGAAACTAGTGTGTTAGGGTTGGAGTGGGGTTTGTCATGGAAGGATTGATATCTGGTTTGAGCAAAATCTGGAACATTAAAGTTTTTATGGATCAGTTTACTCGTGGCGTAGTAAGGAGCTATAAGGATTTTAGATTTAAGGACTGAATACGGGAGGAATTTGATGGTTAAGTTCAAAAGCTCAACTCCGTAGGTCCAGATAGGCCTTTTGATGGTGATGTAGATCAGCCTTAAATTAAGTTGTTAAATGAAAGGTTAGAGCGTCTTTCTAGTAAGTGTTGAAGTAACCGAAAGCGGCCGGCAGTTTCTTGTCGTTTCAGCCTTGTGCGCGGATTCCATGTAAGACAATTGTCAAGCAGAAGCCCTAGATAGTTAATCTGTTCAACAGGGACAAGCGGAATATTATTAAGGGATACTGTTGGACAGGATGTCAAAGGTTTACGACGAAGGGTGGAGGTGATTTGGTTGGAGTTGATTTTGTAGTGTTTGAAATCGTGTTATCAACTAATCACATAACTACTTTGCCCCAAATTGAAGTGTGGGAGAATAATAATTCTTCGAGCTTCAAACTTATTCAATCTTTTCATTCCAAAGTCCTTACAACATGATAAATATTCCATATTATTTTACAAAAATCTTCTTACATCATTAACTCAATATCCCATTCATCCTAGACTAAATTTCATCAAAATATGACCACTTACTCATCATCCTAAGTGACAATACATACACGTATTGTTGCCACAAAGAACGAAAGAAAACATTAGAACTCATGTTTCAGAAAATTAAAAAATAAATAATCGAGCTGTGTTATAATGACCTTCCACAAGAATACCATTTGCCTGACTTATCTCCAACGTAATTCCATCCTAAAACGCATTTTCTGAATTTATTTTTTCACAAAACACTCATTTTTTTAGTTTTGGAATTGAAAAGTTGATAACGCGTTAGGGAAATTTTTTCAATACCAATTTGGATTTCAATATTATTTTATTTATTGTTTTACTAAATAACCTTTTCTTTGAAAGTGGACATTTTATATGAAAGGATTCAATACTAGAAAAATCTCAACTAATCATTATTTTTCTAAATAAACAGGAAACTAAATAAACAGGCATACGATTTTGTACTAAACAAAATAAAGAGAGCTTTGCATTAAACTGAAATTTGTTTGTTTATTTAACGTCACTTTATGCTACTATGGCTAATCGGACGATGCTACAGTGGGAGTTCAAACTTTGCCTATCCAGGTTTAATTAGAATAGGGATCTTAAAGAGTATCTGACAACGCACAGGCTCTGGACTAACTTTTTACGTCCCTCCGAAGGACGGCATAACTCAGCATTTTTTACTCTTATTAAAAAATCATAGGATCATCCACGGGTTTGAACCCGTGACCTTTGGTTTGGAATTTGAATTAAGATCTTTATAATTGTTTAAATGAGGATAAGGCTTAGCTGATATTAAGGTATATTTGATTATATATTGATATTAAGTGTATTATCTGTTTATCAGGAGTTAATTTTTTTTTTTTTTTTAAAATATATCTAAGTTTGTTATGTTTATTTTTCAAATATTATATATTAAGTTGTAAAAATTCGGGAACAAAATTGAGAACACAAATTTTGTGGTATATGAGAAGTGGAAGACAGCAGCATTGTGGGCGGAACAAAGGAAGCAGGAGCACAGGCCAAAGGACGAAGAGTTAGGAAGAAGGCAAAGAAGTGAAATGTGGTATCGTGAGATATTCGAGTCTAACACTGTCCATAAAGGCAAAAATGATGGGAATGAATGAATGAAATATTATGTTGTAAAATGTACAAAAACATTTACAAAAAATAATTGGTACAGATAATTTTTTCCTCTGTCGATTGTTGAAGACAGTAGAACCATTTCCAATAGATATTAATTATATTTTCAATTCAGAAAAAAATGTTATTTCGATTTAATAAAATGCCTTTGTACCCTCAAAGACAAGAGGTTTCATTGATTATTACTCCATTGTTTTACGTCATCGTGGTAAAAAGAAAAAAAACACAAAAAAAAATATAGTAATTGGTTGAATCATGACATTATAGGTTTGAACAATAACTCATTAAGTGACTTTGAAATTGAAAAGTTTATAACCCATCGGAAAAAATAGGGTTACTATACTTTCAATAAAAATGTTTTGATTTTATAAAATTGTTTTAATAAATAACCTGTTATCTGTTAAATAATTAATTATCTGTTAAAGCAGGCATTTTATATAAAACGACCCAATAAACTAGAAAAAAAAAAAAAAAAAAACCTGTACCACTACAACCCATGAAGAGTTTTGGGCTCAGTACATGTAGAGATTCGTACTGTTTCTAGGCCAACGGTCATGCAATGACGTGTTCGGCAAAGATCACGCTCAGCCGCCAGGTTTCCCCCCATTTTTCGGGTACCCTCTTTATAGAGGCTAGATGTGCTCAAGGAGGGTTTCCATGCGCCAGGATCGCCCTCCAGCCGAAATAACAGAATAAATAACATTGCGCCACAGCCCGGATTCGAAACCAGGACCCGAAGCACAATAGACTAGCGCTCTACCCACTGGACCACGCCGCGCCCTTTATAATTATAATTAATGAGGGTTATGTATGGATATTATTCAATTTTTCCATAATTTATTTTCTAAATCAATCAACTTTTCCGGATTCCTTACCTATCTTCAGGATTTACAATATAATTAAATTAAAAACATTGTTTTAGTACAATATTAACAAACACTAATGCGGGTCACCTGTGGTGTAGTGGCCAGCATAACAGCCATGTATGACCGAGGTCGCAGGTTCGAAGACGGCAGATGTTATCTGTTAAATAATTAATAATTTGTCAAAGCGGACGGGAATTTAATATAAAACGACCCAATAAACTAGAAAAAATAACTAGCCTTTTTTATAGAGTCTTATAAAATAAATAGAACAAATCTTTATAAAGTTTCAAAATTCACAGGAGATTGAATAAACATGCTAACGATTTTTTTTGTTGTAGCAAATAAATAGAACTTTATATAAAAAACTTGTTATATTGACAACAAACCAACTTGGACTTGGAATTGACAAAAAATGGCTATGGAGATGCAAAATTGCAAGTGAGCTTAGAATAATGGTTTCCTCTTCATTATCGTAGCTCCTTTATTTAAAAACTAAAATAGTTTTTTCAATATTGTTTTTTTTAATTTTCTCTAGTTGTAAAGGGATAGAGTAATACAATAATCATAAACTGAGGAATATAGGGAGGTATAGAGGATAAAACACTAATCTAGTGTTCTCTCAGGTTCGAATCTCGGCTGTGGTAGAACATTATTTATTCTTTTATTTCACCCAGAGGGCGACCATTGATTATGAAGATCCTACTCCTCTATAAGTTGGGTACCCAAATATGGGGAAAAAGAAATATGGTAGAAAGAAGCCAAGTGTCATGATATTCGCGTGGTCTCTATGGCCGTTCCGTGAAAAAAAAAAAAAATAAAAAAAAAAAAAAAATAAATAAATATATATATATATATATATATATATATATAAGGTAATCTATTGGGTTGTGAAATAAGGTTGTAGCCTTTTCCAATATTTCAATTATATCCTTTCTGTGTTTATAAAATCATGTTTACATATTCTAAAAAAGGATTAGTTAAGGTGGTTTTATGCATAAGTTTCAACCGAGATTCCTTATCATTAAGTGGAATTTTGTTTACTTAAAATAAAATAGAAAAAAAAATCATTTCCTTCATTTAATGATTTTTTATTTCCGAAAAATTCACTTCACAAACAGTTAACAAAATTCGCAGTGTGTATGGCGATGATGCCCAGGAGAAAGCACGGTCCGTAAGTGTTTTGCTCTGTTCAGAATTGGAAATTTGGAAGAGGCAAAGCGCTCGTTTTGTCCTTTAACTGTTGACGATGACCAAATTGAAGCATTATTGATTTAAAATATTTACAAGAATCTGAAGCTCTTATTTAAATCAGCAGTAATAATTGCTAAAAATTTATTTTACAACCCCATAATTATTTCAATCGTGTCACCACCAGCAGTTAGTAGGTCTCGTATATACTTCGTATACAGTAGGTCTCGTATATACTTCAAGGGAGCTTGAAGTGAAATGAAGAGGCAATAAAATGGCAGATGTTTTATTGCTTTCACTCTTGGTCGTATATGAAGAATCGCTAATTGGCAGATGACATTGCAAAGACTGATAGCCTGTAGCTCACACGATGGGCTGGCAATAGCCTCAACAAGGTGAGCAATAAATCCTCAAGTATTAATTCAAACTCCATAACGGGATTCGTCTTCCTTTTGTAATGGTCAGTAATTATTTGCTGGTCGAATTACCTGGAACGTATGTCAGTTCCGTTGGAATGGTTTCCACAGGTTTTAGACTTCTCTTTGGCTTCGAAATGAAATTCATTAATTACAGGTCTTGGCATTAATTTAGAAACATATATTTAACTGGATAATTATTCTACTGTTAACTCTGGTTTAACTCCGTATCTATATATAGAATCTGATTTTTTATTAATACGACTGAATCAGTTCTCATTTATTAGGAATATTGAATCCTTTTGGAACTAGATATTTTGTTTCGATATTTTCAACATGAAGAATTATTTGTGCTAAATCGAAATCAATCTCTGGATAACTAAACCGTTATTTTACCGACAAGTAAAATCTAATTACAAGATACTTTGTTAATTATTCTAATATAAAATTCTATTTTTCTAGAAGTGAAACATCAGATTTCTTCATAAACGATTTTTTTTTTTTTCTGTCACACTATATATATTAATTATGGAGTGATAATTTTAAACTCTAGTTAATTAATTAATTCTATATGTAATATTGTTCTTAGTAATAATAATAATAATGTTTATTAATATAATACATTTTTTTTTCTATGAATACAAAATAAAAACATTCTTGCTTTGGATTACTCCGTCAGCAGAGTTGCAAATAAAATAAATTGAAATAAAGAATACTTATCACATATCAAACTAATAAACAGATCAGTAAAGAAAATACCAATTATAAACGTAAATTTTAATAAACTATAGGAATTACTGATTTAAATATCGAAAGTAAAATTTTTCAACAAAATGTTTTTCTTTTTCTTATCTTTTTTTTTTTTTTTCCTTCTTAATTATAATTAAATTCTTGAACTAAAAAAGCTCTATAACGTAACGCTTCTCTTAAAAATTTTACTAGGACAGTCCAGTTAGAGCCGTTTAAAAGATTAATGACTTCACTATCTGTTAACGTTGCACTATTCAAAAATTTGATTCTATATGGTTTTACTATAGGGCAGATGGCAATTAGGTGCTTAACATTTTCAACTTCTTTTAAATTACAAAGAGGGCATAGTTGACAAATGTCAGTTCTGAACGGTTTATAATTTAAATTTAATAATTCTGCGCGGCTTTTTAGTATTAATTTTGCATCATTAAATGGCATAGAATATATATAACCCCTGCTTGAATTATAATTTAATTTAGGATATAGACCATGATGCGAGCCTTGTTTTGCATTCGATTCCGCATTTAATACTTCTTCCTTAGTTATATTACTAATAATATTGTCTATATTGGCTTCCCATATTGAGTTGATATTATCTTTGTTCACATTCGTATTAATATCATATTTGTCACACAAATACTTCCATGATTGAAACCAGTAGAGTTTTTTATTAATTATTTGTTTTGCAACAATTTTCGGTAATCTTGAATCTGGCAGCTTTAAAACTTTCAAAACATACTTTAAATGTAATTTTAATGTGTGCAAGTAAATATTTGAAACATTAAATTCTAAATTGAAAATATAATTTGGCGTATTTTCTGGGAGCGAAAATAGTTTTTTAATAAAGAATCTCTGTAATTTTTCGACGTGCTCGAATTTTTCAAAACCCCAAACTTGTGAGCCATAACACAAGACCGATCTCGATACGGCATTGAATACTTTAAACTTAGCAGAGACAGGTATATTATTGTTATTAAAAACGTTATGCCAAATACTGTTAATACCCAATTTCGCAGTAGATAGTTTTTCTTTCAGATGGTAGTTAAAGGATAAAGTAGGAGTTAGGTAGACACCTAAATATTTATATTTAACTACAACTTGAATTTGTTTACCACTATACTCCCAATTACCCCTACACTTTCCACCTCTTTTCTTGCAAATCATAATTTTGGATTTATCGAGATTAACTTCTAGCCCCCAACTATCGCAATATACACTCAATTTATTAATCATGACTTGTAATTTGACGGGGTCATCACTAATCAAAACAATATCATCAGCATACATCTGCATATTTACATTGAAATTTCCCAATTTTACACCTCCTCCTATTTCTTCGACCAAATCATTAATATAAATACTAAACAAGATTGGCGATAAAAGGCATCCTTGTTTTAAACCGCTTGGTGTGTCAAAAAACTCGGACATTCCTTCATTACCCCAAACAGCCGCACGCGTTTTGTCGTACAGGCATTTAATTAAATTAACAAATTTGTTGGATATGCCACATTTATGTAACTTATAAAATAGTAAATCTCTCGGAATGGAGTCAAAAGCAGCTATAAAGTCGATAAAAAACAAATAAATTCGGTTCACCTCTTCTAATTTTAGTTTGATTAAATTAGTTAGATTAAAAATATTATCTATTGTTGAATAACCTTTACGAAAACCCGCCTGGAATTCAGAAAGAACATTGTGCACTTCAAGCCAGAGTTGCAGCCTGTTTAATAACAATCCGGTAAACAGTTTTGCATCGGCATTAATAAAGGATATTCCTCTATAGTTGGTCACTTGACTAGAATTCCCTTTCTTATACAAAGGGAAAATAAGTGGGTCTTTAAAATCATTAGGAACTCGAGAATTACTATATATTTCATTATAAACTCTAATTAACTCACTTATGAAACTTTTTGGGGCATTCTTATAGAATTCATAGGGAATACGATTTATACCCTTCTTAGTTAAATATCATATGTAAATTTTTATAAAATAGTTAAATTTAATAACTATTTGTGTATTAGTGTTTGTTTACTCATTCAACGTTACTTTATGCCACAGTGGCTAATAGGACGATGCTACAGTAGGGTTTCTAAGTTTTTTCTATCAAGGTTTAAAATAGGGATCTTTTACGAGTACTTGAAAACGCACAGGCACAAGACTTAGATTTTACGTCCCCTCCGAAGGACGGCATATCCAAGGATTTTTTTACTCCCATTAAAACATCGTAGAGCCATCTGCCGTGTTCGAAACCGCGACCTTGGTCATACATGGCTGTTATACTAGCCACTACACCACAGGTGACCCACATTAGTGTTTGTTAATATTGTACTAAAACAATGTTTTTGATTTAATTATATTGTAAATTCTAAAGATGGGTAAGGAACCCGGAATAGTTGATTAATGTAGAAAATAAATTATGGAAAAATTGAATAATATCCATCTATAACCCTCATTAATTATAATTACAAAGGGAGCGGTGTGGTCTAGTGGATGTATAGAGCACTTGTCTACTGTTCTCCGGGTCTCGGGTTCGAATCCCAGCTGTGACAGAATATTATTTATTCTGTTCATTCAGCCTTGGGGCGCACCCGGAGTATGGAGACCCTAGAAGTGGGAAAAAATCTAGCAGACGAGTGTGATCTCGGCCTAACCACCTCAATGCACGGCTGTTGACGGATGAATGTACTGAGCCCAAGACCCTTCATGGGTTGTAGAGGTACAAGGTTTTTTTAATTATAATATTTTTTTAAAATAATTATTAGACCTGCCAATAATTATTTAATAGAAATATCTCCAAGATTAATAAATCCTGCCCATGTTCCCAATAGTTCGTTTTTATTTTTAAAATATGGATAGCCATTTAAATTTATAAACACTCATATGCGGCACCCGCAAAATTAAGAGCATTGAATATAAACAATAGAAGACGATCTTATACAAAGTGATATTGAATAAGGCATTAATAAGATAGTTTTTCAAAGTAATTATAATTATTAGTACTGAACCCAAAACTCTTCATGGGTTGTAGTGGTACAGGTTTAGGTTTATATAATTATATGATAAATTATAAATATTAGTTTCAAGTCAATTTAAAAGAAATGGAACAACTGATAATGTCATTATGATAAATATTGTTTTAGTATTGTACCTGAAAATGAGGCAAGGCCTCGGAACCTTGTACACAAGATGAAAGAATATAAACATTTGTTGAAAAAAGTTTAATAAAGAGGAGAAATTCTATACACTTAATTAATAAACAATCTATTTATGACTACAAGCGATTTTATAAAATATATAAATTGTCGGTGAGAAGCGTAGGTGCTGAGGGCAATCGACAGATAAAGAATATACACCTTAAAAAATATTGTTACCCGAAACTGCCGATCCCTGGAGATGTGTCAAGTATACCGGGGCCCGAGCTAAATGACGTCGTGTTATGTTTCCTGATTGATGGAACCACTGAAGAAATAAATTACCTTTTTTTTTTTTTTTTTTTTTTTTTTTTTTTTCTATAAAGTTGTCACACATATCTCAGGTTAAACCATACAAGCGGAATATTTTTTAACAAGCAATAACCAAGGATATATTATTATTTATTTTTTTTTTGCAAAAGTCATAGAAGCGTTATAAAGTACTTCTTTACTTGGCTATTGATTTATTATTTTTTATATATATTTTATTTATTTTTACAACTGTATGTGCAATATATACAACAACTTAAAGGACTAAATTACAATTATGGGCGTGAAATAGTCTTGTGAAGAAGCTAACGATAGTAGCACTTTAATGATCTTAGAACCTTAATGTTTATTTATTAAAGGTCTCGAGGCCAACGCCTTTTCAAGTGCCTCAGAGGATAATCAGGAAGAGATGAAGATGAAAGTTTACGAACAAACGGGTTTGTGTGAGCTGGTAGTTTGGAATTAAAGGAGGTGTATCGATTTCGGTCTAAGTTGGGATCTATTAAAGTCTGTATTGATGTTTTTTTTTTAATAACTAAGTATGGAGCATTGAGGATTTTGCGTAAGATTTAGGATTGCTATAAGGAATATGATGGTTTATTGGACTTCCATAGCTTAATACCATAGATCCAAAAAGTGGATTTATATAATGGTTATACAAATCAGTTTTTTGTAATTTTTTTTTATCTACGAGCTGTTTCTTATAATTTAGTCTTGTATGAGGATTACAAGTAAGACGTTTGTCAAGATATAGTCCTAAGTATCGTATTTAATCTACAGGAATGAGTGTGGTATTATTAAAGGATGCAATAGTTAATGCTTCATATGTTCCATATCGTTGGCCCGAATCGGATACCATCCCTTTCATGACAAATCCCAATACCCACTCTCACACACTAGTTTCTATACTTGCTTCATCTTCGATTTAAGGTTTCTGAAAAGAAGAAGGTACGAGAGAGACCTTATGATATAAAATATTTTTGGGATTGCCGTAATGTGTATTTCATGTCATTATTCTCACATAATTTAACATATTTATGTTAATAAAGGTTTTAATTCCATATATATATAATATATATATATATATATATATATATATATATTTTTTTTTTTTTTTTTTTTTTTAAATTAACCATTACTTTTTTTTAAGAGTTCATTTTGGGAGAGAGAATTTCCCTATATTTCTCTGTGAATCCGCCACTTTTCCAGATGATTCCCAGAATCCTATTATTTAGTTTAACTTTTAGAGGAATATACGTTTATTGAAATTTACAACTGTTTTAATAAATAAAAGTCAATTTAAGGCAATACGATACAGTGGCATGATGCACATATTGAATAACTGTCCATTGGCAGTACTCCATAAATTACATACAATGTACATTTACGGCTCTAATGACTATAGCTATATCGTAAAATTGTCTTTATTATTAGGATTTCGACAGTAATAAGAATGTTCAAAGAATAAAATACATTTTATTCAAAGCTATTTCATTGAGATTATTTATTGTTTTTCTATTAAGCAGAATTATACAAAAGATTGACATGAAATCCACATACAAGACTTAAAAGACAAGAACTCAACCGACGATTCGGACAGTTATACCGACTACTCAACCGAAAATCTGAACTTCCAGTTGACCACAAATCATTAATATACGAGGGAGTACTGAAGCCTATCTGGACCTACGGACTTGAACTGTGGGGGCAGCTAAACGTTATAATATCAAACGCATTCAATCCAAAGTCCTCCGAAATATAGTAAATGCTCCTTATTATGTCTCCAACTAACTATACCTTGCACCACGACCTTAATGTTCCATTTATTTCAGACCTAATTCCATCTAAATTCCCACCAAAAACCTTATTCATCGTCCAAATCCTCTAGCTCAATTGCTATCCAGCACCACTCATCCTCACAACCCACCTAGAAGGTTTATACGGCAGTGGCACCGCGACCTCTTTTAAATATGTACATATTGGAGTTCTAGCACTGGCTAGATTCTCCACTAAATGTTATGTATGTATGACGTGTATATAGGTATGATTGTTTTATAGACTTTGTTACCATTTTATTGATTCATTATTGTATATATTTTTTATTGTAATTTTATTGCTGTGTAAATATGTTGTGTAGTATGTTATCTTTCACCACCATTATTGATGTCTAAATTGGGACAGATTGTAATAAAAAAATTGTTGTTTTCTTTCTATTAGGCAGAAGAAATGAAAAAAAATGTATACCTTTTTGAATATAGTAATCAATCTGACAGTCCAAACCATCATCTCCGAGTGCGTCAAGCGATATTTTTTTCATTACTTTAATTGCAAATTTTAAGCCAATTTAAGTTTAATTAAATATTTTCAGTAACAAGTTGAGAGGCAATATCTTTTTCTCTCAGGATTCACAACAGCATATTTTTTTCACCACTTCAATCACTCAATGATCGAAAGCCACGGACCGTGTACAATAAAATTTCAATTTATATTTAATTTGGAGAGATAAAAAAAAATTAAATCACTTCCCACTTATGGATATTGAGCGATTTCAATCAACCTGTGTCGAGAAAATGAATTAAATGTTCAATTCATCATCGTTGGGTTATTAATCTAGGAATTCATAAAACCTGACGAAACGGTTTCAAAATATTCTCATGAAAAATTACCTTAATTTATATTTGTTGATAAGATTTGACGTTGGTAAAATTCCTAACTTTAGGCTGAATATCCCTATAGAATGTTTTTCTGAGAAGAACGTTTTTTTCGGTATAATCGTAATATCTTAAATTATACATATAGGTATCTGTTTTAAATTTCAGTTACTCCTTAAATAAAATGTTTTAAAATTTTCCAGCTGTGGACACCCTACTACTGATTCTTTTACAGCGAAGCCTCTGAAGACATCAGATAACAAAAGAATATTAGCACAATCTAACTTATCGGTCAAACCAGTGTTAAAGTTGATCATTATCGTACAATAAAATAAAATAAATAAACAAACATTTAAAATAAAAAAACAAGAGGAAGTCCATCAGCAGTTTAGGAGAACTTGAGCGATTTCTATAGAATTTGATAAGCATATTTCTTACGCGCTTCCTTTTCAGTGAATCTCCTACCTCTCTATGGATGAGTTACCTCGAAGGATTTTACAGATTTTGACAGGATTTGGTAGTTATGTTGTTTAATTTTTAAAAATATGTTTTGAAACGACAAGAAACTGCCAGACGTTTTCGACTACTTCAACACTTACTGGACAAACGCTCCAACCTTCCACTTAATTACAAAAGACTTATTTATATGACCATCATGATACCGATATGGACTTACGGAGTAGAGCTATGGGGCTCTACTAAACCATCGAATTCCTCTCGTATCCAATCCTTACAATCCAAAATCCTTCGTAAAATCCTCAATGCTTCTTATTTTGTCACAAATAAACTCATCCTTAAAGACCTTAATATTTCATATGTTGCTGACTTAGCCCGAACCAGGTACCATTCCTTCCATGACAAACTCTAATCCCACTACAATCCATTAGTTTCAATCCTTGCTTCCTCGTCTATCCCTGATAATCCTCCGAGGCGTCTGAAAAGAACATGGCCACGAGACCTTCTAGTTTAGAATATTTTTAGAGTGCTGCCACTGGGTAGTGCCTCTACATGTATTTCATGACAGTTTTCTATATAACCATCACATTTACTTGATGTATTTAAAAAAAAAAGTTGTAGATATCAATAAACATGTTTAAAAAATAAAAAAAAGTTTAAATTGGCCCCCATCCAATAGTATTTTTTATTATATTCAAAGTGGCTTATGGAAAGTTTTAATTATTTTAACTTTTTTTATAGCCGTAACTTGCTTATATTACCGATTATCAACAAAAAAACAGATATTTTTTGTTAACGTTATCTTTAAACTACATACAAAAGGACCCGAAGAACGTTTTAAATAACATTTAACCTTTTAGATTACTGAAAAGGTGGGTATACATCACACCACGCGATGATAAGGAGTCATTTCTACGGATTATTACTGCCATCTCTAACATTTTAATAACGGGCAAATCTATAATATTCTTGATAAAAATACAAGAGGGTGATCAATCCTCTTTTTGAATTAAAATTTAAAAAATATTCCGAATAGAATTTCTTGTTAAAGTACTTGAGGAAAAATGGTTGATTGAATTTTAAAAAGACATTAGAAGTCCTCGCATAATCTCGTTCAAGTATGGAATTCATAATTTAAATGAGGTTAAAACGTTCCATTGAATTTTCTTTTCTCTCTATATCTTGAAAAAAAAAAAGTTGATGTAAAGATTGATTCGTCTGGAAATATTTTTAAGAGTTTACTTTTTGCCCTGAATACGGGTAGTATGAGATGAAAATGGATTCCAGTGAAGTTAACCTTAGCATTCCAAAAACCGTTAAGAAAAGGCGTCATACTTTTTTTTTTCGGCAGCAAGATAGGCTGTTCGAAGAATCTGTGGTTGTGTGGCTAGCACGCTAGTCTGCCACATTAAAGGTCCTTAGTTAGAATCTCAGTCCCGGGAGGTCTTTTTCAAGCATATAATTAAATGGGGGTTCGCTCACAGCCCCTACCGCGGGTATGTGAGGCCCTTTACGCAACTGGTGGCAACTCAAAATCTCGGCGTAGGAAGTGATGACCCTATAACTGATGATCGAGAATAGTGAGTGTGTTGTATTCTCCAGTTTATTACTAAAAGTTTTATGAAAAACGAGTTATCACTCATTTCTAACATAATTATGGTTGTTATAATGTAAACGGCTCATCTTAAGGGGATTTTCATTATACCAATAATTATAGAAAATTAAATCCTCTTTAATTTGAGTTGTGAAACATGTCTGTAATACTAATAACTATATAGAGATAGGGTTTTTTACAAAAATACCGAAACCGAGAGCACTTATTTTTTTAAATTAATTAGGTCGATATCATGGAAGCGGCTGTTCTTAACTACTTTAGGAGGCATAAAATTAGCTTTAATTTGAGTAGTAATAGAAATCCGGATCGGTCAAATACTCACCGACATAATGTCAGTGCAATGGTTCAGAATTCCTGTCCCTAAAAATCGAATTTCGAAACGCTTCTGCCATGGCTTCACACTAACCCACTTCGGGGTGGCAGACTAGTGTCATTCTAGTTCTACCTAGTATTATGAGGTCAAAACTAAAATCGTGGTCAAATCAGTCTGATTTTGGTTTCCGAAAGTGCGAATTTTGGAAAGCGTCTGATGCAGCAACCCACCCACCTATGAGTGGCAGACAATCGTAATTTGATTTGTAATTTCATCCAGCATTATGAGGTGAAAAGGAAAATCGTGGTCAAATGAGTCAGAATTGGGGTTCCGAAAGTACGAATTTTTTAAAGCGTCTGCCGCGGTAATCCACCTATGAGTGGTAGAATAGTGTCATTGGATTCATATTTTTACCTAGTATAATGAGGTTGAAAGGAAAATCGTGGTCAAATGAGTCAGAATTTGGGGTCCGAAAGTACGAATTTTTGAAAAGCTTCTGACGCGGTAAACCCACCCACCTATGGGTTTACAGGCTGGCGTCGTTTATTTTCACCTAATATTTGGATGTAAAAAGGAAAATCGTGGTCAAATGAGTCAGATTTTCATCTTCTTGACCCATTTTTGGACGGGCTCCATTTTTTAATTCACCCGTTTTGAGTTGACAGACGTGTATTTTATGCTTCAGCATGATATTTTTTGCATATAACATAGTAAAAAATTTAGTAGAATGGGTTGCATTTTTCGTTGCTAGTTCACGGACTAGTAGATAAGACTGCGCTGCTATGAGCCTACACGGATTGTCGTGACACCAAAAAAAAAAAAAAAAAAAAATTGATATTTCAGGAATATATCGTGAACGAGAAAGATCATGCTGGTACAGAATAGACCATAATAGAAAAATATAATCTGAGACAAGATACCTTAAGAATAAAAAATCTGGAGCGAAGTGGAAGAAAAATAGGGGTTTCCATACACTATCTATAAATAAATAAATTAAATACAAACCTTCTATATTTACAATATCCTGCAGTTCAGACTCTTAACTCACCCACAAGAGACGAGATCACGTCTATCCAAACTTTATACCCCTTCTTACAGAACAAAAAATTTAATGCTCCTTTCTAGCCCGATCCACTTGTTTCTGGAATTCTCTCCCATCAAACATCCGTCATGCACCCTCCCTCTCCACATTCAAATAACTATTTTTTTCAGTTCCTTCTAGCTTTCCAAATGAGGCTGCCAGACAATGAAATGATTTTAGTAGGAATGTATTCAATGTTTTTATTTTTTTTTACATGTATTTATACTTAAAATTTAGTTATCAAATCATTTACTTTTCATTTTGTTCAACACAATTAACTTCTAAAAATCGTTTTTATCTTTTTGTTATTTTTTGTTGTATATATATTCATCCATAATTGTAAATAGTAATTATTTATGTTTGTCTGTTGGCCAGACATGCTGTGTATTTCAATTATACATATCGGTTATTCTTAAGAGACCCAGTCTCATAATAAAAGTTATTTTCTATTCTTAGTTTTATAACTGGAAAAAATATGAAAGAAAAAACAGTTTCCGGCCACACCTTTTATCATGTTACAATAATATTTATGTAGGGGGAGGCAGATTAGTCAATTATATTTTTATTTTTTGAGAAGTTTAGAATGTTTTAGGTTCATTTTTATAAATTTTGGTATATTAAAGTAGTAAATTTAGTTTAAAAGCTCAAACACACAGATATATATATATATATATATATATATATATATATATATATATATATATATATATATATATATATATATATATGTCTGTATGTATATTAATTATTAATAGTAATTAATTATATTACTTCTGTCTGATGGCCATGTGTATTTTTCTTTATTACCAATAGAAGTAAGGTTTTTATTCAATTGATCATAGACTGCATATCTTTTATTCTAATATTTTGGTTTTAGTACAGAATGTCGATAGATGAGTAACGAAAATAAATTTATTATGCTTTTTAGAAAAAATACAGAAATCCGCTTTTATTTAGACTTACTATATTAATATAAAATTAAATGGAAGTTTATATCATTTAGGTTTTATCCTCTTTAAAATAGTCTTATAGTCGATTAAAAAAAAAAAATTCCTCTGAAGCACCTTTAATTTGGTTGATTTATATTTTTTTTTAAAATTATCATTCCAACTTGTTAGTAATGATAAGAAAATTGTGCATATTAAAATATGAAAAAATCGAATAAAGCAGTAAAAAAGAGAAACAAATATGCTTACAATTAAAACACACATAAGAAAAAGAAATATAGCGACATAATATAGCATTAGAAAACACAATTTTTTATACAAATAATATGTAAAAAAGTAAAGTGGTAGGTGTTATTAGAATTGCGTATAGACAGCAGGCTCATAAACTTAAGATATTGTTTTACTTTATAATTCTTGTTTTTAGATTATTTCCAAATTATTAATAAAATTTTATTTCAAGCAAAGAATTAAGTGAAAGCTGTATGTTTAAAATAAATTCATTTTAAAGTTTTAATAGATCGTTCTTTGAATTTGTATATGTAATTTAATCATTATTACTCATGGATATTGTAAAATAACAAAAATTAACTTTTTATATTAGACCCTATTTTTTAGTTAACAATTTGAGTTTTGAAGTGGGTGTCGAAAAGAAGATTCATGTCGTTTAAACTTAAATGGGACTTATACTTTAATTATAAGAATTCACTTATTATGTTGTTTTTTTCTTTTTTGCCGTATCGACAGTAGTCCTGGTTTCGCTGATTTAAAACGAAACTCTTTTCTATTTGTTGAAGGTTACACGATCGGTCACTGGTTTTATAACAAGACTGGTGAAACCTAAACCCAACTCCCCCGCCCTTATTATTTAAAGAAATCCTCCTGAAGGAAATTCGAGCTTGTGTAAAAGAGCTGTTTAATCTTCGTTAAAGTTTATATTCCTTCGAGTGTTTGATTGAAACCTTTCATAAAAAGTAATCGTTTAAATTTCTCATCGATTTGAATTTTTTTTTTTTTTTTTTTTTAACATCATTTATTGAAATTTACAACTGTACTTCAAGGTACAACAAGTAAATGTGACAAAATTTAAATGGCGTGAAACAAATTTGAAGAAGAACTAACCAATGGCAGCACTCCTGTAACTTTTCTACACTAGAAGGTCTCGAGGCCATCTTCTTTTCAGACGCCTCGGAGGATTGTCAGGAATTGAAGAGGAAGAAAGTATTGAAACAAGAGGATTAGGATGGGAATGGAGTTTGTCATGAAAGGAATGGTATCTAGATCGGGCCAAATCAGCAACATACAGAACGTTGAGGTCTTTATGGATAAGTTTCTTCGTGACAAAAGAAGGAGCATTGAGGATTTTACGAAGGATTTTGGATTGTAGGGATTGGATACGGGAAGAATTCGATGGTTTAGTAGAGCCCCAAAGCTCCACTCCGTAAGTCCATATCGGCCTTATGATAGACATGTAGATGAGTCTTTTGTAGTTAAGTGGAAGATTAGAACGTTTGTCTAGTAAGTGTTGAAGAAGTCGAAAACGTCTTGCAGTCTCTTCTCGTTTCAGTCTTGTGTTAGGGTTCCAAGTAAGGCGTTTGTCAAGGTGCAGTCCTAGATATCGGATCTGTTCAACCGGGACAAGAGGAGTATTATTGAAGGAGACAGTAGGGCAGGATGTCATAGGTTTACGACGAAGGGTAAAGGTAATTTGGTTGGATTTGTTGGCATTTATTTTAATTCTCCAGTTCTGACACCATACCTCAAGGTCTCTGAGGTGGGATTGGAGAGTTTGAGAGGCAATAGTTGGATCAGTATTGACTGATAATGTGTGATACAGTGTCATCAGCATAGGTAGAAAGGAAAGTGTTAGGATAGGAAGGGATAAGAGCTGTATAAACTGTGTAAAGAATGGGTCCTAGGATACTGCCTTGAGGAACACCAGCAAACTGACTAAAAACGGATGAATAGGAATTATTATGATTGACTTTGAAGTATCTGTCAGCGAGGTAGGACTGGATAATAAGGAAGTATGTTAGGAGGATGAATTTGCGGAGCTTGTAAAGCAACCCTGGGTGCCAGACTCGGTCAAAAGCCTGTTCCACGTCGAGGAAGGCTCCCGTACAATACAAGCCGCGCTCCAATGTAGACGATACAACGTCCACCACACGATGACATTGCTGGATAGTGGAGTGGGACGTTCAGAATCCAAACTGATGATGAGGAATTATGGAATTAGTATCAAGGATGGGGTACAGGCGTTTCAGTATAAGCTTTTCCAAGATTTTTCCCATGATTGGTAAAAGTGAGATGGGACGGTAAGAAGATGGATTTTCTGGCGGTTTCTTAGGTTTGGGTATCATTTTGACAATGGATAATTTCCAGGAAGCAGGAAAGTATGTGGAACGGAGTACGGAATTGTATATGTAAATGAGATATAGGATAGCTTTACGAGGAAGTAGTTTTAAAATATGGGAAGTTATAAGATCATGCCCAGGAGCTTTGCGGGATGGTAAACTCTGAATGATATTAGATATTTCCGAAGGATGTAACGCTTTAGGAGGAAGGACCATTTGGAGTGGGATATCTAATTCATCTTCTATAAACTTAATGTGACCGGGATTATGGATATCTTGATGTGGATTAAAGGTTCTAAAAAGGTGCTGACCGAATAACTGGGCCTTCTCTTCATCAGATCATGTCCAGATACGGGAATCAGTTAGGAGTGGATGATTACAGTTTTTGAACTTCAGTAGCTTTTTTGTTGTCATTCATAATGATCTGTCTGTAGTAGTAAGTTTTTCGGTGAAGTTGAGTAAGTTTTGAATTTTTATTTTTCTGATTTCTGATTTTAGTCTGTTAGTCAGTTTATTATAATAAGTTTTGTCTGATGGATATCTAGCCACTTCGATCTTGCCCTGCGTTGATTTGAATTTAAATTAACTTTCTGCAGGATTTGCTTTTTCCGATAGAGTGGATACAAATTTTAACTAGATTATTCCGTATTAACAAGACTGAAACGACAAGAAACTGCTCGAAGATACCAATTACTACAACACTTACAAGAAAAACGTTCAAAACTTCCAGTATGGAACAAAATCCTGAATGCTCCTTATTTTGTCACAAATCAACTCCTCCATAATGACCTCAACATCCTATTTGTTGCAGATATAGCCCGTGATAGATACAATTCTTATTATTCTAAACTCCCTGTCCACACAAGCGCACATGTCCGTAATATATCTTCCTTAGATATTCCTGATGACACTTCGAGGCCATTGAGAAGAAGGTGGCCTCGGGACCTACTGCCTTAAAATAGTTAGTAAAGTGCTACCCCTGGGTAGTTCTTTCTCAAAAAATGTTCATGACTTTCTTCACTCTGCATATTTACTCATTGTTTTCTATATTACAGTAAACAAATGAATAAAAAAAAACATTTGTTCAAACTACATTTCTCCATATATATTTTTAAATAATTGTTCATATATTGATTTCATCAGATATGTCGGGGCAAAATTAATGAAAATATTTTTAAACCCTACCTACTAACAGCACAAATTATAAATTGGATAGTAAAATCATGCATCAACAACAAAAATGAGCTTGAACAATTGTTTTGAATTTCGCACTTTTTTTTATTATTTTTTATATGCACTGTTTCTCAGAAAGCATCACATCATGGATCGCGTAAACCAATAGCAGGAATTATCAGGTCACGTTCCAGCTTTCCAAATACTGCAATAAATTGACTGTTTAAAAAAATTATAACATATAAAAAAATTATGAAATTTGGTGGAATATCTATAGCGACACAATGAGCTTTGAAAAGCGTTCATAAAGGTTTAAGTAACTTTTGTATGAACTTATCATCATCAGACTTTTTTTAGCTTAAGTTCGATGCGCAATTATCAAACGTTATATGTTTTTCAATCATCAATCAACATATAAAATACAAAAATCTGGTGCGCGCACTACTTTCACTTAGCTCCATTGTTAAAATCAATTTAAATTTTTTTTAAATACGGTTAGAGATGAAAATAAATTGTTAAAGACTTAATTACATTAAGTTTCAATAGAAACATGTGTTTTATAAAATAATATATTATAATATTATCTGGGACAATCGGTGCGTTTTATCCCTTTTCATCACTCTCCGTTTTATGTAATTCTGTGCATAAAATAATATTTTTACTAAATATTTTATGCTTTCCAATGGTATATTATACATCTATATTACTGTTTTTTATATCCAAAAACACAAAAATTGCATTAACAAATATTTCTTATTAATCGAATTCGTTCAACTTATATATTTTTCCGCAATTTATCAATGCTAAAAATATTATATGGTTATTTTTATTTATTTTTTTAATCAAGGGTACTTTAGGGAAAGACTATTTAAAATATCGGCATTTAAGCCCTGAAATATGAGTAATAATTTAGACGTATAATATGACGTTGGAATAAAAGAAATCGTACAAGTTAATATAATGTTTTTGTAAGCCCATAAACTCAGGAGCATGGGTTATTGGTAAAGAGGAAGATTACGATAGTTTAATGTTGCCACCGTCGTCGGAATCGTACAAGTTATATTCTTTCATTCAGTACGCAAGATTTTAGAAACAATATTACGTACCAAATCGTAACTAATTCGTTCAAATAAACAGTAAGTTGTTATAAATGTATAAACTAACATTGTTATTAATTATTTCATGAAAACAGAGCTTTCACTGTAAAGTAAATGGGTTTCCCATGGAAACTAACTTAAACCTTAAAAATTGTCTTTGAATAGTTTATTTGAAATATAAAATAGTAATAAACCTAATAGAATAGGAACCTTTGTTATTTCTAATGATGGAGTTTAGTTGACCGTTAAGAATATTAGATGATGAAGATGTTTCGGCCGAAGAAGTCTCTTCTTCAGACACCGTCTTAGAGTCACCCAGATGAAGGCCCACAATGTAGGCCGAAAAGTTGGCACACAATTAAAATAAGTACTACTTGTTAATGTTTGTGGTTTTTCTGATGACTGCACCCCCAACTATCTTCCTCATCTAATTGTTATTTCTATAGTTTTTGAAAACATATATTGCAATCAAGCTTTCTTTATATGGTAACATTGAATTTTTGTTATTTATGCTTCTCTTGAAAATAACAAACAAATAAACTGTACTAATTTTGATTATTTTTTTTCATTTCTGCCGATAATTAAATATAATAATGAATAGACGTTATAAAATAAACACATTTTATTGTTTATTGCACTTTTCGTTAGGACAAACTAAAAATCTCAACAGAGCTTTTTTAAACATAAATGACACCTCATTCAAATTGCATGCGTGTGAAGCAGGGGTGAGTCTACAAGTTTTTATATGCCACAAGTTGTTTTTTTTTTTTTTTTTTTTTTTTTTTTTTTTTTTTTTAAGATACATATAAGTAATACAATCTGCCACTATCTTGGGCAATAAGTATTAGAGATAAAAGAAGTCATTCATTCCATATGTACAAAGTAAAACAAACAAAAAATAAAATACCTCAATAACAAATGAAAAAATAAAAAAATAAAAATAAAATAAAATAAAATAAATTAAATAAAAGAAAATAATTATAATCTTGGCCACATTCATACCTATATACAATATTTACATACTGCCCCTGGGAACTCCGAATCGAACCTCTGCATCCAGAAATGGGTGCTGAGGCACGTCAGGAGATCCCAGCGCCTCTCAGTCAGCCGCGTCACCAATCTAGTCAGTGGAGACTGAGTGAGGGCGCTAGAGCCACACACTCTCAGGCATGAGTGGAGAAGTTTCAGCAGTGGAGAAGAAGGCCATTGCCAGCACTCCAGTTGCGTATTTATAAGAAATCTCTTGCCTACTGCCGCCTCAACCTACGAGGAGGGTTGTAAGGATGGTTGGTACTAGTAGGGATTGTGCCAGGGGGTTGGGAAGAAGAGTAAGTTTCTGGTGGAAAGTTGAGAATTTGGATGGGATGAGATCAAGGACATAAGGGATCTTGAGGTCATGGTGTAAGGTCTTGTTTGTAACATATTAGAGACATTGACTATTGTTCTAAGGACTTTGGACTAAAAGGATTGGATACGAAAATTTTAGTGATATGACAAGTGGAGGGAAATTAGTTATTTCTCATTGAACTAATTTACATAACACTAGATATGAAGGTTTAATTCCATTAAAAAACATATATCCTATCAAGAATAATATATTAACAACTTCTGTTAGTCTCAATATCGTAAATATATTGCGGCTTGAATCAATCTGATATAAGTTGAAAATTTAATTTATCACTTTATAAATATACATATGCTACCTGTAACGAAAAATAGATGTTCTTCGTTTCCATATTTGAGGAGAGGTTATCAAATATATAAACTGGCTGAAAATCCGATCAGGAAGCCGAGACTTCGTGAAGGAAGGAAACATCCCAAAACCGATTTATATCGAAGCGTCAAAATTTCGGGACTTATCTATGGTATATAGAGGAGTGAAAGCTAAATCAATTTGCATGTGGTGCCATTTATGTTTAAAAAAGTTTAGTATGACCAATGAAGAGCATATCACTTTGGGATTATGAGTTCATCGTTACGAAAAATGCTTCGAGCAAAAAAATATTATGTGTAGTTTATAACTTCTATTCATTATTATATTTAATCAGCAGAAGAAATTGGGAACATTAATTGGCCAAAAATCAAATGATTCATTTCTAAATACATTTAAAAAGTTTAATTTAGTTTCCATGGGAGTCCCATTCAGTTTATTCCCTGTGAAAAATGTGTTTTCGTGAAATGATTTAAAAGTAGAAATATTTAATGACAATATTTGTTTCTGGATTCATAACAACTTTCCATTTATTTTAACAACTTACATACGATTTGGTATGTATATGTTTTTCTAAAATCTTAAGTACTGTATGGAAGAATATATCTTATGCGATAATGTACGGTGGCAAAACTGAATCACCATAAATCTCTTCATAGCATATGTGGATAAGTTTATGTGCTTATAACAGTTTTCTATTAACTTGTACTACTTATTTTATTGCGTATTAACTTTTCTAAAATATAGTGCTTTACAACAGTATATAATCCGTCTATAATAATGGAAAATATTTCGATCCTCAAAATTCTCGAATCCAAGTTTTAAATGGATATATACGTCCCCTGAATCAAAATTAATTAATTTACACAAATCTTTGTGTGTATGTAGATCTAGTTAAAAAATGAAGCTGAAATTTGGCATTTAAGTTATATCTTGCTCGCCGTTTAAGGCTACTTCAACACTTACTAGACAAACGGTCAAACCTTCCTCTTAACTACAAAAGGCTCATCTACATGACTACTATAAGACCAATCTGGACTTACGGAGTAGAGCTTTGGGGCTCTACTAAACCATCAAATTCTCCCGGTATCCAATCCTTAAAATTCAAAAATCCTTCGTAAAATCCTCAACGCTGCTTACTTTGTCACGAATAAACATATCCATAAAGACATTAATGTTTCCTATGTTACTGATTTGGCCCGGTCCATGTATCAATCCTTTCACGAAAAACTCCATTCTCACTCTAATCCACTTCCATCCTTTCTTCCTCTTCAATTCCTGATAATCCTCCGAGATGCCTGAAAAGGAGATGGCCCCGGGAACTTCTAGTTTACAATATTTTTTCCAAATATTTTCCAATGGGAAGCTTCTCTACATATATATCATGTCATTGTATTATATAACTATCACATTTACTTGATGTATTATTTTGTTAATACAGTTGTAAATATCAACAGAAAAGTTTAAAAACAAATCTCGGGGATGTCTTAGTGCTTTCCGCAAGTGCCATTCAATACAATAGTGTGCATTTCACACTTCTTTTAAAAAGTTTGATAGGGCTATCCCCATTTATTTATTTTTTTTTTTATGTTCTTTTAATAATGTTTCATTTAAATAATTCATCTCTAGTTGATAGCAGTAATTCGATTGAGTGAATATGAAAGAATTTTACGACAAAATAGGAAGGAAAACAGAATAGATATATTTCCAGGTTATTTTTCCAATAATAGGAATAGTAATGTAGATGTGAAATATACTTTTGGAAAACTAAAAATTTCAGAAAAATAATTACACAATACAAAAAGCTCTAGAATATTGAAAAGTGTATAAACATAAGTTACTATTCTAGTTAATAATTTATGTTTTTACATTATTTAATTGAATATAAAATCAACATTTCCGTCGAAACTCAATTTAATTATTTTTTACTTTTCATAATTTTAAAATTTAAAGAGATGGAGTGCTGCCAATGGGCAGTTCTCTTCATGTTTTTTTCATGTCTTTTATCATTAATCAGCATATTTACTTGTTGTATAATATTATACAGTTGTAAAATTCAATAAGAAAAAAAATTTAATGAGGGAGGTTCGTGAAATTTGATGTTTGCTAGTACTAGTTTTTTAAAAAGTATTCTTTATAGTTATTTTAATAATCATTGATCTATTTTTTTTTTATTACACTCCAAGGGTTAATATTAGGAGGGACTGACTATCTCTTAAGGGTCATAGACGAAACCACGCCTTAAAGCCGATGGTCATCGATATTTTTTTTTTCGCCCTCCTGTCGCTGGCACTTGAAATAAATCGAAGCTCTATTACCTTACGGAGGATTCTATATCAATAATTCACACCTGGACCAGAAATAATCGGGTACGAGAACACTTTTGGTTTAATGAACGATTTTTTAATTAAATTTAAAATTTGTTTATGGCTAAATGGCCTGAACTTTTAAATAAGCTTAAAGTTGAAAACATCTGGTACGCGCAACACGTGACTTTCACTTATCTCCGGTGTTAAATTCAATAAGAGTTTAAACGAAATCTGGTGCGGGCAACACACGACTTTCACTTACCTCGACTTCTAATTTCCATATAATAACTATTAAATATACTTCAATTTGAAAAATATTTTAAGTTGATTTTAATGAAACGTGTATTCATTTTCGTTGGAAACATATGATTTAGATTAAAATAATAATAGGCTTACCGAGCCCTAAGGTTCGATGCCGATGCTACCAAACTGCCTGCCTGCACAGACTGGTCCTATGTTCACCGTTCAAGCCCTCGAGATCAGCTTTAACGCAATCCTCCCATCGAACCATTTCCCATTCGTTATTTTATATTTCTTTTTACAACTTTGTGTATCAGATAACATTTTTTCTAAAATCTTTCTCTTTCTAACGGTATTATACGTCTATATTTTTTTTGCACTTTTCTTCTTTAGTTGTTTATCAAATTCGCTCAACTTGCATATTTAGCCGTTATATATGAATGATAATAAGATGATGTGCCTAATTTTTTTAAATCTACAAAATCAAAGGTACTTCAGAAGAAGAAAATTTTTTAATAATTATTTATAATCTTTTAGTTAAAATATCGGCATTTGTGTCCTGTCAGGCTATTTAAATCTGAATGAAACCTACATTATATAGCCTATTAAATTTTACATCTATGTAGCGATTTTAATCAAAATCGTTAGAGCCGTTTTTGAGAAAATCGTAAAAAGGTACAAAACACATAGTATAAAGTGGCTCTTCTGGTAAGCCGATTTTGATGAAAAAGTTGCTGTAATATCTCGGGTGTATAGTTGTCTTAAATATGAAATTTCAGTTTCGTACGGCTTTCCGTTTTTGCACTAGACTTACCACACACACACACACACACACACACATACCTATTTTCGGGACTGGGTTATTTGGACTCGGGACACCCTTAAACGTGTATTTCCGTCGAAAACTGGAAATCGAAAATTTTCACATTAGCAATACTTTCCCTCACTATATATTTCATATATAGGTAAGTGAAAGTAAAAAAAGGTTAATCAATGAATTAAATTGAGTTTCAATAGAAACATGTATTTTAGTTAATAACCTATTATTTTATTATGTACAAAAATCATTAGTTTTATCTGTTTTTTATCACTCTCAATCGTCTTTTACAACTTTATATATAAGATAATATTTTTATCTAAAATCTTTACCTTTCCAATAATGTTATCGAAATAGACCATGGATTGTTATTTTTATCATATTGAAATTAAAAGGAAAGTCAAATTACATAAAACAAAATAAAAATAAACAAAGGTAGATACTAACAAATAACTTAAATAAATACTAGATTAACAAATAAATGAACAAAGGATGAACGCAATCATACTTATATACAATATAAATAGATAATAAGTGCTTAAAAAATTATAATATCCATTTAAGTTAGGGTATGATATTATTAATACAAATATGTATTTTATATATATATATATATATATATTATATATATATATATATATATATATATATATATACACTTTTTTTTAGTTTGAACTAAATATCCTTGATGAGGATGGAGGTGTTCTAATGACTAACCCTTCCCAGGACTGACAAATTACACCCAATAAGAGTGACGAAATACAAGGCAATGGAAAAAAAGTAAGGGCTAAGGATGAAAAATGTGGCAAATAATACCTTTAAAAGGGAAAATAAAACTCTTTTTCTTAAGGATATGTTTTCTCCTAACATAATTACTACGTGCTTTTATTATTTTTAACATAAGTATTTATGATATGAAATTTGCAAGATTCAAGTAGTACTTGTAAATTTACAGAATTTTAAAACTTTATTCCATCAGGTTTCTGGTTGATTTTCAGTACTTAATTGCTTAGCTGAATTTTTTTTTTTTTTTTTTTTTTTATTAATAAAAATAACTTTATTCTGGGACCATGTCTCTTAAGAATAACATTGTAGTACAGTAAATATACACTTCAATATATACATGTCTGGCCGAGAAACAAAAAAAATAAATTTTTATTCATAAATGTTCAAAAAAAAAAAATAATAATAATAAAACCTATTTATATAGATATATAAAAAATATATAAAATGTAAACAAATGGAAAAAAAATGTTATAAAATAATACAGCTGAACAATTTCCAAGTAAATAAAATAAATGAATTAATCCATAACTCTAGGATTTAGATAAAATAAAAAAAAATCTGTCCGTTAAAAGTAGGATGTTGGATTAACAATTTTACCATTAGTGTGCGTCTCTTTGGGATCCTAGAAGGTGGTGGAAAAGATGGAATTTGAATGAGAGAAGGGAAGAGGCATGGCGAATATGATTAGGTAGGGAATTCCAGAGCGGATATAAAAGGAATTATCAAATGATTTGGTTCTATGGGTAGGAATGTAAAGATCGGAATGGCGTGATCTGGTTTCAAGTTAGTGATGGTTTGAAGTGAAGGATACTGTGAATGTATGGAGGATGTTGAGAATTGATGACTTGGTAGAGGTATGTTCCGAGGAAATATTGTCTACGTATGGAAGATAGGAGCCACTTTAATTCGCTGTACAAGTGGATTACTGGCGACCTCCTGAAGGCACCGAAGATAAATCTTATAAACATATTCATAATCCGCTTGAGTCTGTTATCAAGCACAGTCAGGAGGCCTCCACCTTTTTGTTATTCTCGAAGAAAAATAGGTATTTTCAGGTAATCGCACTTACAATAAGTAAAGCCAAACAGCTGTCCGTAGTTGTTAAGATAAAGCCATGATGAATCATTGCTAAATACTTAAGCACTTATTGAGGTATATCCTATTCTCAAATGATCTTATACTATGAAATTCTTGAAAAAATATTTAGGTTAATGCAATAACAGATCGTCCTTTTCATCTTTTTGAAGATGAGTTCTTTCTACCTTTTTGTTTATATTAGTCTTAATTTTATCTCATCTAGCTTTTTCTAAGGCTTAAAAACTTTGTTTAGTATTCTCATTTTTTACACGACTTCATTCCCGAGGTAAATTTACTTTAATTAGGTTAGTGTAGTTCTATTATATAATAAAATTATTTTATCAAGAAAAGCGCAAGCATAGAGAATTTAATTTTCATATTATATATATATATATATATATATACTAGTGACCCATTCCTGCTTCGCACGGGTGCTATGTATGTAAATGCAGTGTCATTTAGTTTATACAAAATTAGACTGACCGATTTAGAGTGTTTTTGGATCATTACCTCATTAGAAAAGAAAAGATGTTCATAAGTTTATAAGCTAATAAAAACTTTCTAGTCAGGTTTATGACTTCCTTAGTTGCATATAAACTTTCGTTAAATCTTGCTCTTTTCTTATATCATATATCATATGTTAATATATTACCATAGTGGATATAATTAGTTGACCATTGAGAATTACTGGAAGGAATTAGTTAGGGTGGCGGTCAGTCAATGAAACAACTGAATAGCTTCAACTATTTATTGCTTTTCAACGTTCAGAGATAATTTAGTTGGGAGGTGCAGTCAGTTTCACTCCATATACATCTTCCATCACAGTTCTTGCTATTATATAGGTTATATTTTACGAATATAATTATAAAAAAAACTATTTTCCTTGTATTATTATTATTATATGTTAAATTTCATTAATTCTTTGTATGGTAGTATAAAAAAAAGTTTTCAGATCCTGTCCATAAATACGGTACGTACTTTCCGTTCTACCTACATTTCCTACGTATTGTCCATCCTACCTACCCCTATTCTACCAAACAGTACCTAATTTCCACTCACCCACCGGCATGTATTTCCGATCTACTTCACATTTTAATGTTTCCTATTTCATGTGAATATTTATATCTTTTACATTTTCTTTAACCATAATTTGGTCTGTATAGCTCTTTCATTAGTATACTATAGCCATTGTAATTTAATTAATTGATTTCTTTACATACACACACACACACACACACACACACACACACACACACACATATATATATATATATATATATATATATATATATATATATATTAATACCGACGTTTTCTAGCTAAATAGTGTATATAATATTGTATTCAATGTTATTGAAAATGTATTTCTTTTGTATCTGTTTATCCCTCATGATGACCCCAAATGGGGGTCGAAACGTTGTCAATATATTACGGTATATTACTACTTATACTTCAGAAATAATTTTTTGACCTCTTGGTAACAGAAAATTTAGTTTTAACTTCTACAGAAAAACTTAATTGTAATTTATTTCACTTATAAGCCTTCAGGAATAAATTCCCTAAATGATAGTGACGACCGCATTGAAATCCGTCGCATGGTTTAAAAGAAGTTCGCGGACAGTAAGAATCTATAAAGAAATAGAAATAGAAATAGAAAACAAACTTTATTCTGGGACAATGTCCCTTCAGAATAACATTAATGAACAAAATAGTAATTTATATCTGGCCTAAAACAATATATAACTACATTTAAATATCAAAAGAAAGAAGAAAAATATATAAATAAAAGGTCATTGTGAGATCTCTATGTACATATTCAAAAATAAATAAATAAGAATCAACCTAAAATATATCTTTTACATCTTATTAAAGAATATAAACAAATCACCTCACATAAATAGGCATAATAAAAATTAAAATTAGCTTACATCGGGCTGAAGAGAAAGGAAATATTGAAAGAGGAGGGATTTAAATGATGGTAGGGAAGGAAGATGTCGGATGCTTGAAGGGAGAGTATTCCATAAGGCTGTGGAACGGGCTAAAAAGGAGCAATCATATTTTTTGGTTCTGTGGAAAGGAGTTTGGAGGTCGGACAGACGGGATCTTGTTTCCTGGTGATGGGTTGAGGATTTAAATTCCAGAAGGCTGTAGACGTAAAATGGGTGGTGGGAGTTAATATAATATAGAGATATAATTAAAAAAGAAACAATATTTAACCAAATATTGTACAAAACTTTTCAAATAAAATTAATAATAACTTTTTGAATAAAAATACAAACAAATATTGTTTAAGTAAACATTTTATGTTTAAGTAAAATAAAAATGAGTTTCTACTGATGTGTAGACCTCTTCTGAAGGAGGAATAGTCTTCATCGGTAACCAGCCGTACCTTCTAGGTTATTAGTTCGCTGATCGATTTTCAATTTCTTGGCATTTTGATTCCCAATATTTTCGATCTTTTGTTTTTCTGTGCCAAGATATTTCTTCATTTTTTTAGATTTCATCTGACCATCTCTTGAGTTGCCCTCCTTGCTTGCGTTTCTTTCGAGAGGTGTCCATTCGGTAACTGTCTCGCTCCACCTGGGGCCTTTGTTCGCATTAAATGCCCAGCCCATTCTCATTTTAGCTTTTTTTTGCAACCTCCCTCACCAAAGTGACTTCACTCAGAGTAGTATTTTTCACCCCATTTGTAATGCACCTTTCCATTCTTCTTTGCCAAACGTTAATTCTTCTTTCCTGAGCTTTAGTAAGGGACCATGTCTGGCTTCCATAAGTCGAACGCAGGTGTTTAATATTAGCCTTTTCCATTTGATTTCTGAGCTTTTCATTATGTTTTTGAAGACCCAAAATTTTTTCCAGCATGAGGCAATCCCTTTTTTAATTTCTTTGGAAAGGTGGTCCTCGAATGAGACGGTCTGTCCTTGGTAAGTGATGTCTTTGACATTCTATTTTTTCCAGAGAATTTTATATATATATATATATATATATATATATATATATATATATATATATTGATAATTTTTTATATAATTGATAATTGATAATTTTTCGGAAGTTAAAATTACGTTCCATGAGTTCTTTGATAGCCACCCAAATAATGGTATCAGTGATCGAACAATTAGGCTAGATACTAAATGCGGAAGATAGCAATAGGCTATACTCTGTGAGTATTAATCGTATTTATATGAAAAAAATACATTACACAAATATAAGGTTGATCAAGTAGAGTACTAGTATAACAGCACGTGCCACAAATCCCAAATTAGACCCCGTTTTGTGTCACTGCTTCCAATAAAACATCGTTTTTATTGTCTAGGCCTTGTGGCCATCCACAAGATCCAAATCAGAATGAAATTGTGTAGCTTAAGAGATTAGACTTTGCCAATAGAATTGAGTGCGTTCCTAGACCATAGCAACAAACTTTTTAACATTGGATACACGGTCGCACTCAGGGAGAGGATCAGAGTGAGGGGAGAGGGAGGGTCGTGGTTTTATCCATTTCTAAATTTAAAAAAAAACCGGAGCACCACAGCCCTTAGTCTTAGGGCAGTAAGTGCAGAGATTTGTACTGTTCTTGCAATGAGGTGATAAGGTCTTGATCACGCTCAGCCGCCAGGTTTTTTCCCCCAATGTTTTGGGTACCCACTTTATAGAGGACGGGTCTGTCCCAGGAGGGACTCCATACCCTACCTCTCCCCCCTTCCCCAACCTCCGACTGAATAAACAGTATAAATAATATTCTGTCACAGCCGGGATTCGAACCTAGGACCAGGAGAACAGTAGACTAGTGCTCTATCCACTAAAATTGCTTTAAGCTAATATAAATTATTTAGTCTCAAGAAAAAAAAAAACAAAAAAACTTTAAATGAATCATATAGTAAGAGAAAATATTGGGATCGGTAAAATTTTCGAATTATAGTTTTCACCTGAAATACGGGTTTTATGGCCCTTTGAGTTCAAATGAAAAGTCCCGCAAAAAGGCCGGTGGTAAGTCTAACTCGAAAACAATAAGTTTTATAAAATTAAAATTTCATATTTAAAAGCGTATATGCCAGAGATGTTACAACAACTTAATCGAAATCAACCAGAAGGGGCATTTTATAACATGCATTTGTCATTTTTTTACAGTTTTCTCAGCTCTAACAATTTTTATAAAACTTTAAAAATACTATATTTTATAAGCTATATCGATGTAAAATTGAATTGACTTTAATATGGTGTAGGTTTTATTCTGATTGAAATAGTCTGAAAGGGGTTTAATTCCGAATTTTTTATAATATATAAACCTCGAAACGTAAAGTTAATATTAATGAATTAATAAAAAATATTAAAATGAAGAGATTGTTCCGAAGAATTTGTTATACTCTTCATAATTGGAAATTGAATCTACGAATTTTTTTAATTTTTTCTCCTCTATAGTATCTTACATTTTGTGGATACCAAAAAAATAACTAAGTGATTTTATTAACATTGATAATAAAAAAGTGCTGAATATTCAAGTTGAACGAATTTGATAACCCGCTAAAGGAGAAAAGTGCGAACATTTTTATTTAGGTTTTTTTTTTCTTCTTCTGAGCATAGGAATAGTAATATAGACGTATAATTTACCTTTGGAAAGCTAAAGGATTTAGAAAAAAATGTTAACTTATATACAAAGTTATATACTAATAAACGAATCAGGCCTAAACTTAAGTGATCATTATACACAATTTTATATAATTGTATTATTTAATCCAAAACATTTCTAAGAAACGAAGCCTGTACCTTTACAACATATCAAGGGTCCCGGTATCAGCACTTTATTTATTTAGATTTATTATTTATGTATAGACTTTATTTAGATTAGCTCTGTTTCATTCTTGGAAACCAGGTTTTTTCCCAATTTCTAATACCAACTTTATAGAGGCTGGGTGTGCCCCAGGAGGGGTCTCCATAACCCAGGTTTGCTCCACGGCTAAAATAACAGCCAATGCTCTATACACGAGATCACGCCGCTTCCTTTTAACAAAATTGAATAAAATTCATTAATTTTTTTTCTGCTGCCTCAAACGCTCTTCAATCCCACTTTCGAGACCTTGAAATATGGTGCCGAAATTGGAGGATTAAAATTAATTTAGACAAATCCCACCAAATAACCTTTACACTTCGTCGTAAACCAATGACTTTCTGGCCTACAGTATCCTTTAATGACGCTCCACTATCCGCTGTTGAACAGATTCGATACATAGGACCCCACCTCGACAAACGTCTAACTTGGAATCCCCATACAAGACTTAAACGACAAGAAACTGCAAAACGTTTTTGACTACTTCAACACTTACTGGACAAACTCTCCAATCTTCCAACTAATTACAAAAGACATTTACGTGACTATCATAAGGCCGATATGGACTTACGGAGTAGAGCTATGAGGCTCTACTAAACATTCGAATTCTTCTCGTATCCTTACAATCCTAAATCCTTCGTAAAATCCTTAACGCTCCTTACTTTGTCACGAATAAGCTCGCCCATAAAGACATGTTCCATATGTTTCTTAATTAGCCGAAAAAAGGGATCAATCATTCCATGACAAACTCCATTTCCACTCAAATCCATTAGTTTATATCCTATCATCCTCTTCGATTCCTGATAATCCTCCGATACGTCTAAAAAGAAGATGGCCCCGAGACTTTCTAGTTTAGAACATTTTTAGAGTGCTGCCAATGGCTTCTCTACTTGCGTTACATGTCATTGTATTGATATAACTATCACATTTACATGATGTATTTTTTTTAAAATACGTTTGTAAATATCAATAAATGTGTTGTTTTTTTTAAAATATTTTTTAGGTCGCTTTGTGCGGTGGTTCTCAATTATTGGGCCATCTTTGGGCCATCATGACTATAGTTTCGATTTTAAATTAAACGTTGTAATTTTGTTTAAATAAGTTTAAAATTTAATTGAGTCTGAAGCTGATTAGTATTTATTTATTTGATCCTCAGTTTCTTTCAATATTAATTTATTTAAGAGCTATAAATTTAATACGAACAGTGATAAAACCGATAAAATGCAAAATAAATTATTACTACCATAGTATGAGAAATAATTTATTATTTAAAACAAAACAGTGAAAATAATAATAAACCATTTAAGAAGATCTGCTTTGAATTTTAAATGCAGTTGTAAATATCAATAAATATGTTTAAAAAAAAAATCTAATTTAACTTCGTTTTATAGTTTTGAAATTGATTTGAGCTACCGAGGTAAGTAAAAGTCGTGTGTTGCCCGTACTCGATTTTTAAACATAGATGAAACCACATTCAAATTGTAGCCGGGAAAAGGAGAGGCGGATCAGTAGTTAAATAATTGAATTAATGGTGGCTATAAAAACAAAACCGAAGTTTTAGAATGAGAAACAAAAGATAATGATTAGCGTTTAATAAAGGTGAGGAGTGGGGAAGGGACGAGTTCCATAGACCAGCCCGTCTAAATTGAGCAATTTTGTTTAGGGTAGCCTCTCCCTTTTAGGAGACCAATTTCTTTTATTTATCCTCGAGTACAGTAAACGCTAAACTGGCCCTGGTCAAAGTGAATCAACTTGATAAGTTCCTTCTTTTTTTTTTTTTTTTGTTTCGACGATAATTGAAGACGTCGAATCGAGTACTAGAAAACAATTGTTTTACATAGTTCTCGTTTCAAACGAATATCAAGTTAGAGCAATAGTTGAATTCAATGCCTTTGTAGAAGAGCTTTTTTACTCATCTCAGAAGCGGACTGAGATACAAATAAAGCCCTAAGTTGTTTGTAATATCTTGTGTTTTATTTGTTTTACAGTTTCCTTTTGTTTTTATTGTTTTGTTTTTTTGTCAAAGTAAAAGTCTCACATTATTATACTCAGATTGAGGTTTTTTTTTTTGGAGTAGTTTATATATAAATTTGTACAAGAAATAAAAAAATTAAGAGAGGCCGTGGATGTGTGGTCAGCGCGCTAGTCTACCACGCCAAAGGTTGTGAGCTCGAATCCCATCCCCGGGAGGACTTTTTCAAGCTTATAATTAAAAGGGAATTCATTCACAGCCTCCTCTCCGGGTATACGAGACACATCAGCCAACTGGTGTCATTCATAAAAATTGGCGTAGGAAGTCATGTCTCTATCTTAATGCCCGGCCAAGGTTATATACCATAGTAGCAAAATGTCTAAATAAAATAAATACATGGTTAACAGATAAACTAATGTATAATGTACACACTCATTCCTATACACCGAAACCAAATTGGAAAAATATATCTTATTTCTTATTTAACAAAACATGTAAACACTCATACCTATATACCAAAACTAAGTTGGAAAAATATATCTTATTTCTAAGAACAAAATAAAAAGTACTCCATAAAGAGAAGTTTTAAACATTTGGCATTTATGTCCTGTCACACTAACTCAGTCAGAGTGAAATCAAATCGAATTTAGAACTTAACAACTATAAAATAACAAACTCAATGTTATGAGCTCAATAAATATCGTTATAGCCATTTTGAGACAATTATGTGACTTTTCTGGTTCGTCGCTCTTGGTGAAAAATATGCTATACCATCCCAGAGATATAGTTATCTTAGAAATGCAATTTCAGTTCCATACAGCATTTTTTTTTTTTTTTTTTTTTTTTTCCGAGCTATACTTACTTTACAAACACACACGCAAAGACTTTTTACAAGGCTTGATCATTTGGAATTCATTTAAAAGGATCCCAAACGTATATTTCTACTGAAAACTCAAATTCCAAATTTTTCACGATCGCAATACTTTACCTTACCATATACATATTTAATTTATAATGATGATAATTCTTTATTTATTCCAAGTCAAGCCCCTTTAGAATAATATTACAAAAAATAAAACATGTTTTTTAGAGTCTTAGAGTGTAATAACTATAAATGAAATAATTAAACGACCAAAATGAACAAATAAAAAAACTCAGGAGACCAATTCCAATAATAATGTAAAATACAAAAAAATATAAAAAAAACTTTAAAATATTTAGTTTGGATATAAAAATAAATTATAATATCTCTGAACTTTTTAAATAAAATACATTAAATAAAAATATAAAGCTTGGACAAAAAAGGTACTTGAAATTACTCAAAACTTTAAAAAAAAAAATGAATTAAATTTAAAAAAATAAAAAGATTTACAGTCTGAATTGAAATGTTCATACCAGGCAATACCTCTAATTTTATATTAAATGGCATGTCAGTTAATCTTACGTCTTTCAAAACTTACGTCGTATCTATCTGTTCATAGGTAAATGAAAGTAAAAATTGGTCATTAACGAAAAAAAAAAAATTAAAACCTATCAATTACCAGACGATTCCTAAACAAAGTCTTTCAAATTGTTATAAATAAATTTCAAGATATTTCGCTTTCTCAAACAGGAATTTAGTTGTTTGTTTCTTCTTTTAACAAATTTTAGTCCTCATTGCATTTAAGGTCTTTATTTAATTCTTATAGTTGCGAACATGTATTACTCATTATTTCAAAAATTATATCGACATGAATAATTACAATGATTATAAATATAAATAATGTGGATAAACAATTACTGTTAATGCACAGAATAAACAAAAACCAGGAGTCTTTTCATTTCACTCACCTCTTATTCTTCTCTCACCCTCCCTCTCATCGGACAGTGTCAATTTCCCGACCCATTTACTTCTCTTCATTTGAATAAAATATTAGTGCAAGGACAATAATAATTCAGGTATAGCTTTATTATTAATTTAAAATACACAACAATGGCATTGCAATATAAATTATTAAGTACTGGTAAAAACCTATAAATAATTAAACAGTACAAATCTCAGTTATGAATGTTTTTGGTTCTTATACAGATTCCTGTACAAGTTTTAAGCAAGTGTTAACATTTTTTTTTTAATAAATCAGTAATTTATTTAATGTATTGTATGTTGTATTTAATTAATATGATGAAATTTCGGAAAGGCTTATCTTAGGATATACATAAAATGGACATTTAAGTTTTGTTTTATGTACACATATGCTATGTTTGCGAATAGGTAACCATAGGTATAGGCGAGGAGTTAAGTAGTAACATATAACTAATTTGAACGTCGTAAACTGCTAATTGTGGAGTCATGGGTAAGCCATTATCGGAAAAAAATAGAAGCGAAAATAAAAAAAAAAAATGACTGTTTGTAAAGATAAAGGTGGTAGTAATGGTAAATTTTATTTAACGGCAACAATTAGTTAAATGCTGAGATAAACGAACAATAATAATCACGCACTGTCTCTACACACTAAACTCTTCCAAAAATTAAAACATATGATTTTATTCTTGATTGACCTTCTTTTATTAAGATAATAAATGAATATATTAAGATAACTGTGAGACAATAGTCGGCAATTAAAAAGGACATGTAGTAGTAAGCTACAGAAAAAATGTTATTAAATGGATAATGAGCATAAAATCTTGATAAAGGGAACGAAACCCGGAAACGACGAAGAATAGCGACGAGTTGTTATATGGTTATACGAATAAAGATATGATCGAAAAAATTCATGCTTAATCTAATATGAAAAGATAATAAATTGGAGAAAGACTTGGTTCGGGAAGGAATTTATAAAATAAAGTAAAATTAAAAAAAACAACAAAAGTGACGTACACAATGACTGTCGTATGGCCCCCTTCAACTAATACTGGACTGGGTGAAGAACATATGTAATATATTAAAAAGGAACGTTTGTTGTTCAAATATCCCCACTATTTAAAAAGGCTACATCTCTAAACCGCTGAGTAATCCCTTAAAAGTAAACAACCAACTAAAGGAAAAAAAAAATGAATCCCGACAAACATAGCTTCTATATAAATAAATAAATCTTGTAAAGTCCGATAAAAGCTCTGAAATCAACAAATATTTTAATAATAATTTAAAAAAATATTAATAATATAATTATAGTTTTTTATTTAGGAGTGGGGGTTGGCGCTATATGCCGCGCAATGTAGCTTCCCAAAATTCAGCACCGCGGTCCTCGATGATACGTTATGGGGTAAGGTTATCAACTACTACGCCTATTTTGTGAGCTGCAACCAGTTGTCTGACAGGTCGCACATACCCGGGAGAGAGACTGTGAATACTCATTTAAATGTATGCTTTCGTTTTATTTATTAAAAATTCGTTCCGGTATTTGAACTCAGAACCTTTGACGTGGTAGGCTAACATGCAAGCAACACAGCCACGGGTTTCCCAAAAATTTTATTAACAGTTAAAACAAATTAAACAGTCATTCATTCCATATTGTTTTCATTAATAATTTTTTGGTTTAGTGATTTTAACTAGGATAAACTGCGTCTTTAAAATAAAATATAACTTTAAAAGGACAAACTAGTGTCGTATAATGCTAATTGTGGAACCATAGTTAAATTTTATTAAACGGCAACAATAAGGTATAAGAGATAATATAGTGACAAAGCTTCATAAAATGGTGAGGTAGGCGAATAATAATAATTACGCGCTGTCTCTACACACTAAACTCTTCCCAAAACTAAAATAGCTAAACTAAAAGCTTTTTCCGATTTGCCACAGCAGCATAAAGGGACCTTAAATAAATAAACAAACAACAGGACAAACTGCACAATTGCTTTATTTCAATGGCTTGATTTAAAATCATCTTTCAATGTCGCTTGAAAAATATAATTTTCGAATTTTAATTGAAATATCTTTTTCTTAGTTAGCTAATGTTTTCCTTTTCGAAAGGAAGCGTGTATGTTTGATGAAAAATTAATTTCGGTTCCTAATCGCAACAGGAAAACAAGTATAAACGAGATTTCTCCCGTAATATACTGTTCCCAACTCGATGTAAAATTAATCGTTCGGAGGTAAACACTGTTGCTTCCTTCTGTTCGAGATGGCCCTTTCTCCATAAATAATTTCGGCAATACTGTTCGGGTCTGCTCAGATAATTCATATTTGAACCTATAAGGCAGAATTGTATATGAGATGATGGTTAGTATCTGTATATATGATGTTTCTTCTAAATAAAATATGGCCAAGAAAAAAAAACATGGTTAAGGATAGCTTCTCAGATTCTATTGTCTTGGCTGGAATTTAATTTCCTCGGATATGGAATAGCAAGTTTCATTTAGCATACCGTGAATGCGACAAATATGCTATTCACATTTGTCATAAGAGTCACATCGGCGGGGAATTTTTGTCCCAATAACTAGCGATTAATAAGTACATACAATTATTTATGATTTTATATCTCTTAAAGAATAATTATTTCCTATATTGTTTGTGGAAATTACCAACTATTGAAGGGATCGAAGCCAGAAACATGCAGCTGCATTTTTTCAACATAATAATATTAAGAATGTAATATATATTGAATGTGGAAAAATAAGCTTAAATTCCTATCTCAGAACTATGTGGCTTTAATTATCTCTATGTGGAGTATGTGATAGATGAATAGCACATACTTTTTTTCTGCTATATTATAATTTATAATAATACCAAATTTACTTTTAAAAAAAGAGGCTATAAATTTTGTCAGAAAAAAATATTTTAAGAACATTGATTTGGGTATAGAGAAGATTTAAAAAAAATCGTTGGCTGATTCATAGCCATGCATATATTTGGAATATTAAATAATCACCAAATGCATCATATTTTTTTATTTTTTTTATTAGAGTTATCCTCATGCAAGGAAAATATATCTAGAACTTATAAAATTTTGGGATGTAATTTCACTGCTGTGCACGTACCCAAGGGAAGTAACAAGAAACTGTGGAAGCCCCATAAAAATGATTGAAACTTGAAAAATCACAATACGATTAAAAATAAAATAAAATTGAGTATAAGGGAAAAAAAACTCCTTTCTGAGTAAATCCTACTGACAAGTGGTATTATATTAACATAACAGACTCATAGAAAGAAATCAATGTGAATACAAATTAATGACATACGCTGTAATTGATCCACTCTTATTGATTTTTATTACTAGTTTTAATGTATTTTCATGTTTAAATATAACATAACTTATGTTTAACCTATTAACACAATCATTTACTCGGCAAAGATATTGCTTCATAGCAAGTGAAACATATAAATCGTTTATTGAGAATGTATAGTCAACTGTATAAATTATTGTTAGTGGAAATAATCGTGAGTCAGTCTTTTTCTAATATTTTAATTTTGCCGACTTTTCGGCTCAAGCTCGTGAGCCCTCATCAGGGCATTACTGAGCCATGTCCAAGCATATACTCTGTACTCTCCATTATTTCCACCTACTATAAATCGTTTAATTTCGATGCAAGAACTAGTTTGAACCAACAAAGAGACTGCTTCTGTTGAATTTTTTTTTTTTTTAAAGGAATTTATTCCATAGGAAGGTTTCCTTAACCAAACTCCTGCCCCAGAAGGTCTTTCCATCTCTGCCGGTCCTCCTCCGACAGCCCCCTACCAGCCTTACTCTTCACCACTCTATCCTTCTATCTAACTGGGGGTCTTCCTCTCCTTCTTCTGCCATCTGACTTACAGTCCATAATTATTTTAGGTAAGCGATAGTCCCCCATTCATTTCACATGGCCGTACCACCTTAGCCTCCTTTCTTCCATCAACTCAAGAATATTGTGCTTTATTTCAAGCTTCTCCCTTATAGTCAGGTTTTTCACCCTATAGATTCTAGATATTCTTGCCGCTTTCCTCCAAAAATCGATCTCAACAGGAAGATTTTGTTTTCCCTGGGCTATGTTGAGGGCCATGTCTCCGAACCATACAGAATTATGCTCCCTACCTAAAGCTTTGTATATTAGCTGCTTCGTTTTTGACAATATATTGCTGCTTCAAAGTAATGAGTTGAGCATTCCCACTGCTTTTTTTCCGCATGTGATCCTTCTTTGGATTTCTGCCTCTGCTCGGCCATTACTTTCGATTATGGAGCCCAAAGAACAGAACTGTTCCACTTTACGTATATTGCACAATGTTGGGTAGGTACTTTCCTCCTTCTCTGTGCTGTGGATAGGTAACTTATATCCTCTTCATCTAGTGCAATTAGTACCTGATCATCAGCAAATAATAAATAGCACAAGTTTTTTTCTCCCGACTTTTATAAGAATAATTATTTATTCAATAATTAAAGATTTTTTATTCAATTTACTTATGGACATTAAAAATTTAGTGAACGGTTTTCTTGCATCGGATCGTTAAAAAAAAAATTGTGTTGCTATTCTGTTATAGAACGAACTAAATTAAAGACTTGACACATTAGTTTGCCGACGTTTAACGATATTGTTAAAGTAAAAGGTTAATGCAGTTTAACTGACAATCCTTCAGTTACAGATTCCCCAGACATCAAAGCCTCTAAGAACTTCAGAATTATTTATACAGTGGTGGTTTTATGAGTGGGATTTAGAAAGGGGCGGAGTTGACAGAGGGTATTTCCCTTCCAATTTTCCGAAAGGTTTCGTATGTCTTAGTCGTGAGGTTAATCGGATTTGTGCACACCCAATTCAGCAGGTGGCACAACGAATGAGACTGTTACGGAGTTCTTAAACCTTTGGTACAGAATGCAAATTTAGTTTAGTTTTTTAACTATGTGTATAGTATACCTTACCATATAACTTCTATGTATAAATGTGTAAGGCTATATAGATGGGATTTTTTATATATTTCTTCTTCTTTTTCTTTTGGTCTTATTATTATAAGAATATATATATATATATATTATATATATATATATATATATATATATATATATACATATACAATTTAATCTATAAAGCCTGTCAAAATTCTTCTTTAATTTCCTTAGAAACATCCCGAAGTTTCGGCCTAGGGCCGTTTCCAAGCTTCTGAAAAAATTGTTAATATCAATCTACATGCTATTGCTTATATTATAATTGGATTTATAGTTCATTTAATTTACAGTTTTTACAACTTTATGGACTTAACAATCATGCATTTCTGCTTCCTCAGAAGTATCATCAAGTCAAGAACCGTATTTTAAATAATATTTAAAATGTGTACTCAAATTTTAATTAACCATTCATAATAATATATTTTTATTAAGATTTTTTATCATGTATTTTTAATATTTTAGGCATAGTGATGTTTAATACGTTCCTGCATTATTGTTCCGTCCCATACCTGCTTATAAGATATGAAATTTTATAAGTTGTATACAACTTATGGTTATGGAGCTAGAATTACCGCCAAATATAGTGTCCATTTTATTTTCCTTTAATTTTGTGTGGTTGTTTGTAAGATGTTTATCTATTTGCCAACTTTATATTAATCTCAATTACAAGTTGTTGTTTTCATTTTTTTTTATTAATTATATATATATATATATATATATATATATATATATATATATATATATATATATATATATATAAATGAATTTATTTATTTCCTTTCTTATGTAATTTAATTTTATCATTATTTTCAGTATATATTGTATGAACGTGGTCTCATATCACTATTACCACTGTCCTTTTTGAAAGAAATTGTAATATATCTCACAATAAAATTATAAATAATTTTTTTAAAAATATGAAACACATTTACCAGGACCAATTAATCGAATAATAATTCATTTTTTTGGGATTGATAGAAAATGGCTAAATATAAATGTTCATCGAATTTGATAACCAATAAAAGAGGAAAGAGTAAACATATTTTTTAGGTAATCTTTTTTTCATCGAAAATAATAATAATAATATAGATGTATAATACTCGTATACGGTTGGAAAGCTAAAGATTTAAGAAAAAAATGTTATCTTAAAGAGAAAGTCGTGGAAGGTGATGTAAATTGACGAATAAGGATTAAACTGAACTAATTATTGTGCATAAAAAATTCATAATTTTATATTATTTAAAAAATTTTCATATTAAAACATATGTTTACAACGAAACTTAATATAATTCTTTAAACTTTTTTTTTAAATCTACCGTTATTCAATAGTTCTTAAATTGATTTTAACACCCCAGGTAAGTGAAAGTCGTGTATTGCGCGCACCAGATTTTTTTCTTTGTTTTCTAATGTTAGTTCAGTATAGTTGAACGAGTTAAAGCCTTTAAATGCCTAAGATCGCTCTAAAATTAAAGTTTTTTGATAAATATCTAATTTCAGTAATATTTTTACGCACATACATATATATATATATATATATATATATATATATATATATATATATATATATATATATATAACTATTTTTTTTTTTTTTTTTTTTTTTTAGTACAAGCGAAGAGACAGAACACATATTTCTGAGTCTGATGTATCGACCTCAATATGACATTTATTTCCAAACCCGTCCTACTACTTTTAATCACATCTTCAGTTGGTCCAACGAAGTTCATCAAACTAATTCGAAACAGTTCTGAAATTCGTAACTGGCGATGGTTATCAGAATATAGAAATATTTTAACGCTTCACAGAGCTTATAAATATAGAATATATTTGAAACTGACTGAACAATTTACAATTCCGAATAATAACCACATTTTATATATCGTTTTTTTTTTTTTTTGTTCTATGACATCCTATATTTAATGACGGATTTTTTTAATTAATCATATTATTACATCTTTAATGCAATTTATAAATTTATGTAATAGTATGAAAGGATTCATAAAGAATTCCTACAGAAAAGAAGATATGCGATGTTATAAGCTTCTTTTCGGGTGAAGGCCAGGTAGGTAATTCTTCCCAATCACAAAATGCGATATACCATTGAGCAATAATACCCATCTACTATAATTAACTAAACAAATATATTATTAACATTAACTGAATGTGAATTGTTTATTCCATTTCCGAATACGATAATTGTTAGGGTTATTTATTACTTTGAAACTGTTGGAAATAGAAAGTTATTATTTCATCGTTAAGATATTACGCAATTTAAAATTCAAAGTAGATCGTCTTAGAACATGGTTTCTTATTATTTTCACTGTTTTGTTTTAAACAATAAATGATTTCTCATACTATGGTAGTAATAATTTATTTTAAATTTTATCGGTTTCATCAATGTTCGTATTAAATTTGTTACTCTTAAATAAATTAATAGTTAAAGAAACTGAGCATCGAATAAATAAATACTAATCAGCTTCAGACTCAATTAAATTTTAAAATTATTTAAACAAAATTACAATATTTAATTTAAAATCGAAACTATAGTCATGATGGCCCAAAGATTGTCCAATAATTGAGAACCACGGCACAAAGCGACCTATAAAATATTTTAAAAAAACATATTTATTGATATTTACAAATCTATTTTTAAAAAAATACATCATGTAAATGTTATAGCTATATTAATACAATGACATGAAATACATGCAGAGAAGCTTCCCATTGGAAGCACTCCAAAAATATTCTAAACTAGAAAGAGGCCATCTTCATTAAAGTCACCTCGGAGAATTATCAGGAACCGAAGAGGATAATAGGATAGAAACTAGTAGGTTAGAGTGGGAATGGAGTTTTTCATGGAATGATTAATACTTGATTCAGGCTAATTCAGCAACATATAGAACATTAATGTCTTTATGGATGAGCTTTTTCGTGACAAAGTAGGGAGCGTTATGGATTTTACGAAGGATATTGAATTGTAAAGATAGGATACGAGAAGAATTCGATGGTTTAGTAGAGCCCCATACCTCCACTCCGTAAGTCCATATCGGCCTTATGATTGACATATAAATAAGTCTTTTGTAATCGTCTATAATTGTCGTTTTTTTTAAGTAGAAGGTTGGAGCGTTTGTCCAGTAGGTGTTGAAGTTGTCAAAAACGTCGGAAAGTTTCTTGTCGTTTCAGTCATGGAGGAATGGGGATTCTAAGTTAGACGTCTGTCAAGGTGGAGTTCTAGGTATCGAATCTGTTCAGCAGAGGCTAGTGGAGTGTCATTAAAGGATACTGTAGGTCAGGAAGTCATTGGTTTACGACGAAGCGTAAAGATTATTTGGTGGGATTTGTTCGAATTAATTTTAATCCTCCAATTCCAGCACCATACTCCAAGGTCTCAGATGTGGGATAGAAGAGTGTGAGAGGTAGTAACTGGATCATTATTTACTGATAGCACACACGTGTCATAAGCATAGGTAGAAAGGAAAGTGTTAGGATGGGATGGGACATCTACAAAAAAAAAAAAAAATAAATAAATTAAAATACTAAATTGGAACAACCTTTGATATATAGAATGATTATACAAATTTAATAATTTATTTGGTTTGGTATATTTAGTAAAACGAGGCGCATATTTGAACTCATATGATTAAAAATATTTTCTTAGGAAGAACCCGATTATTGTAAATAATAATAATGTCATCCCTTATTCTCATCCTTTTCTAAATATTAAAAATCAAAATCAAACACGACTTTTACTTACCTACGTTATCAAAATAAATTTAAGAAATTATAAATTAAGTTAGAGTTAAAAAAAAATTTACATTGAGTTTCAATGGAAACATATGTTTTAGTTTATTTAATTTAACAACAGAAATTATTATATACAACAATTACTTAGTTTTATCCGCTTAACCTTATACAACTTAGATATAAAATGGCTTGCGAACAGTATATTATACATCTATAGTAATATTCTTATGTTCAAAAACCGAAACATTACAAATATTATTGCTTTTTCTCCTTTAGTTAGCAATAAAATTCGTTCAATTTGTATATTTACCCGTTTTTTAGCAATGCTAACCAGATGAAATGGATAATTTTTTCGAATCTACAAAATTAAAGATACTTTAGAGGAAGAAATTTTAAAATATCAGCATTTAAGCCCTGGCAGACTAATTCAATCAAAATAAAGCCTACAAGATATTAAATCCCATTATATATTACACCCATAATATATAAAACAACTTTGATCTAATCCGTTTGAGCCAATTTTAAGAAAATCGTTAAAATGTGTGAAATGCATGGTAAAAAGTGGCTCTACTGGATCGCTGATTTCGTTAAATGCGTTGCTGTTAGATATGAGGCATATAAACTTTGAAAATATATAATTTTAGGTTTATGAAATGAAATGAAATGAAATGAAATGAAATGAAAATGAAATGAATGAAATGAAAAAATAATTTTTATTCTGGGACAGCTAGTCCCCTAAGAATAATATAAATGTACATTAAAGTATTAATCTTCTGGCTATTACGTCTACAAAATATACATCATACAACAAATTATACTGCATATTATGAATAAAGAAAAATAAAATAAAAAAGATGCATACATACACTTAAACACACGCATATATATGTACAAGGTAATATTGCAACCTTATAATTGATAAGAGAAATAAAATGAACTGAAACATTGAATAATAAAAATAAAATAAATAAATAAAGAGTCAAAACTTATAAAGTCGCGGTAGACTGATATTCAAGGAGATGGATAAATAGTTTATGCTTGAAGGAAGTTAAGGATTGGGATGTACGAATAGGCATGGGTAAGGAATTCCAAAATGAAGTAGCACGAATAACGAAAGATCTCTTGAAGGAAGTAGTTCTGTAGGAGGGAATGAACAGGTTCAGGGACTGGGATCTTGTGTTGATAGAATGGACAGAGGAGAGTGGAGTGAACATGTTATAGATATAGAGGGGTTTTTTGGTTCTGAAGGATTTATAAAGATGGGTTCCCAGGAAGTATTGCCTTCGGAATTTCGGATAAAGCCACTTCAACTCGGCATACCAGGTGGAGACCTGAGAGCGCCTGGGAATTCCGAAGATGAATCTAATGAAGCAGTTCATTAGTCTCTTCAGCCTCATCTCAAGCGTCTCTGACAGTCCGCCAAACACCAGGCAGCCATAATCGAAGTGGGGGAAGATAAGAGAGGAAACTAGAAGCTGGCGGGTTTTAAGAGGTATTTGATCACGGAATCTGAGGAACTGTTTGAGAATGGCTATGGATTTTCTGGAAATTTGAGAGATATGATTATTCCAGGATAGGTTTTGGTCAAGGAATATACCTAGGTTTTTAACAGATGTGTGGAAGATGATGGGTCTATGGTTGAGGTAGAGTAGTGGGTGACAGGTTAGGGAGTTGAGGAGATGTTTGGAACCAATGAGGATGGCTTTGGTTTTGTCAACATTAAGCTTTAGACCATTATTGATGGCCCATAAATTGATGCTGTCAATGTCTTCTTGTAATTTTTGGACCATCTCAGGCATTTCAGAGGGATGGAAGGAAAGGTAAATTTGGAGGTCATCAGCATATAGGTGATATTTAGAGTTATGTATGGAATTAGGGAGATCATTGACATAGATGGAGAACAGGATAGGTGAAAGTGCTGACCCCTGAGGAACTCCATGAGTTAACGGAATAGGCGAGGAAGGAGGTTTATTTGGGATTATCACATATTGGGATCGATAAGATAAGAAGGAAATAAACCAGTTTATTACATTTTCGGATACTGGAAGGTTTCTGATTTTGGAAAGAAGGATTTCATGGTTCACCATATCGAAAGCTTTTGAAAAATCGAAGAGGACAAGGATTGATATTTTCTGTTTGTCTATAGAGGATTGGAGGTCTTGGGTTATTTTCAACAGAGCAGATTGTGTGGAATATTGGGATCTAAAGCCAGACTGGAAGGGAACAATTAGGGATTTTTTTTCAAGAAAATTATTAAATTGGGAGTGAACTATTCTTTCGAGAGGTTTAGAAAGGTTGGATAGGATCGATATGGGTCTGAAGTCCGATGCTGAGGAAGGGATAGGAACTTTGTTTAAAGGACGTACTATGACTTTCTTCCAGGCAATAGGGAAAATGGATCGTTGGAGGGAAAAGTTATAAATATGTAAGAGAGCTGGAAAGATGGCTGGGAGGCACAATTTTATAATTTTGACAGGAATTTGGTCAGGGCCGTAATCGTTGGTTCTGGATTTAAGAATAGAGGATAGTAGATCATCGGGTGAAATGTTTTGGAAATAAAAGTTTTCAGGGTCAAAGATGCGTTGAGGGATGCAGGATTGAGGTGGGTGAGGCATAATGATGGGATCAGCGAAATGCTTGTTCAGTTCGTCAGGAGTTACAGGGTAGATGGAGCTGGATTTTGAATTGATGACGGATAATTTTTTGAGGATTTTCCATTTAGATTTGGAATCAGGATCTTGTGAAAGAGAATCGTGGAAATATTTAGCTTTAGCACGGCGTAAGGAAGATTGGGTGAGGTTTCGAAGGGATTTGAAGGTAGAAAAATCATTGGTTCTTCCAGTGCGTTTGAATCTTCTTCTGGCTGCATCTCTCTCTCTCATCAATTCTCTTATCTCTTGGTTAATCCATGGTGCGGGAAGACGCTTGAAGGTGGATGTTTTGAGTGGAGCATGGTTGTCAAGGAAAATAGAGAGATTGGAAGATAGACATTCTACCATTTCGTCGATGGATGAGGAAGAGTAGATAGGTTCCAAGGATTGGTATAACGGATCAAGGTATGGGTTTATCTTTTCTGGAGTTAAGGAATCAAGATCACGCCAGGTGGCTGTCTTGGGGATTATTTGCGGAGTTGGAATGTTATAGGAGATATTTATAAGGTCGTGGTGTGAAAGAAAAGGGAGAGGAAACTGTGATGAAGAGGCTAATTTATGGGAAGAATCAATAATGAAAAGGTCCAGCCATGTGCTGGAGAATCGTGTATGATGGGTGGGTTGAAAAGGAACAATAAATAGGTCTAAGGAATAAAGGAGGTTTGTTAGGTATGATTTATCGGGAGAATCAGATAGGAGATTGGTATTAAGGTCTCCGGTTATTATTACATGATTATACATTGGTATGTAGGTAAACAGGGAGGATTCGAAGGTGGTATCAAATCGGATTTGTGGAGGACGATAAATAACGATATATAGGAGAGTGAAGGAATCTTGAAAAATTTCCAGGAAAAGGTATTCGATATGAGGAGTGTCCGGAGATGGGGATTTTAGAAGGGTTTTTACCCTCAAACTATCATGAACGAAAACACAGACGCCTCCACCAGTTCTGTCTTCCCGATCATGACAGACGAGGGTATAGTTGGGAATGGATACAGAGGAGGTGGGGATAAAAGGTTTCAACCAGGTTTCAGATACGGCAATAATGTGATAGAAATTATGAAGGAAATAGTCGAGAAATTCGTCGAAGTGCGCCTGAAGGGATTGAGAGTTAACGTGACATGATAGAAGGATATTAGACATTTAAAGGAAAAATAGGGTTTGCATTATTGAAGATGTGGGAAGCAAAGGAACAATAGTAATAATAATATGAGATAAGCGGTAGAATGCTTTCTTGGAGATACCTAGTAGTATTCCATAGAACAATAAAAATATATTTATAAAGAAATAAAATATTTACTATTAGAAATAAAAGAAAATAAATAAATAAACTTCCTAAATAAATAAATAAATGAAATAAACTTCCCAAAATAAATAAATAAGATAAACTTAAGTTATAACTAACTAACGTATAATTTATAGCTGTTAACATATAAATGAGATAAATAAATAAAATAAACTTCCTCGTTAATATATGAGAGAAAAAAAATACATCTAAGCAATATGCAATATTTTTAAATAAAAAAGAAAAGAAAAAAAAAAAGAATGCATAAAAGGGAACGATTACTTCATTTCATAGGAATATTTCTAAATCGTCTGATTTGTTAACGACTATTGCTGGCTGGCCATCATCTCGACGATAACGAACTTTGCCCCCTGAGAACCACACATACTTTATCTTGGCAGCGGCCTTCTTCTGCCTCGCCAACCAGTATAGATGGCGATTCGTTGTGGACATCTCCTCCGCGATGTAAATCCGGTCGTCGCTGTCCCAGCCGAGGTGCCTAGTGGTGAAGTCCCTTTTAACTTTTCGAAGGCGAATCACCTCGTCCCGAACTGTCTGGCGAACGAAGCGCGCGACAATCGACGGTGGTCGGGGATCCTCTCCTCTTGTCCTTTTCCTCTCCACCTTATCCAGGTCCTCGGACGAGATTCGTACGCCCAGAGCGGCTCCGATAGCACAAACAACTCCCTCAGGGGATTCCCCGGATTTTATCGGGATCCCTCTGATTTCAATGGAGTGAGAGAGATGAGCTTGCTCAGCCTGATTAAGCCGAACCTCCATTGTTTTTATTTGGCTCTTTAAACTAATATTTTCATTTAACAGCTTTTCAATTAGTTCATCTTGCTTCTTTGCTCGATCTTCCATTATCTTTAATCTTCCGTGAATTTCAAAACTAATATCAGCCTGTTTGTTCATATTTTCTTTTATTTCCTTCATGTCGTCATTTAATTTTCCCAACGCGACTAATATAGTTGTGATGTTATCCTCCATATTTTTACTGGCAGAAGCGGTGGAAATTTTCGTCACTTGGGATTTTCCCGACATCTCGCAACTGCCACATAGCCATTTTTTTCTCGCTTGTGCCAGGTCTGACTCCTGTACATTAGTACATTTTATATGGCAAATAATTTTACAAGAGAAACACGCGAGCCCCGTCTTTTCCTCCCTCGATACATTTCCGCTGCAGATCGAGCACAATGCCATAGTGAGACGAGTGGTAGCACTGAGTAGTTAGTCGTGGTGGGGAGAAGGTATGGTGGGGGTAGCTGCGATGCTATTGCGCTAATACTAAGTCCCACGTAAACAACTGCCTTGTAATACGTACCAGTTAATAACTAATCAGCTATTACTCTAAAATCTTCCAAAGTAGAGTAATTTGCTCAGTTAATCACCAAGTGATTATCCCGCACTTTAATATTTAAAGTAAATTGTACTTACAAGAGCAGAAAGTAATTGATTAACAGGTTGAAATAACAGATAACGTTTGTAGTTGTTCACTAAACAAAGGCTCAAGCCAGACTGATTATTTATATAAATAACTTATTGTTTTTGTACTAGACCACTTATATAGACACAGATTATTTTACGAGGCTTGGTTATTTGGACTCAGGGGACCTTAAAACACGTATTTCAAATGAAAACTTAAATTCTAACATTTTCACGATCGGGATACTTCCCCTTACTATATATTTCATTTATAGGTAAGTGAAAGTAAAAATATGATAATTTACTGGTTTGGTAATGTGATCTCACAGTTTCATAGATTCAGGCCTATCTATAAGTGAGAGGTGAGATCAGGGCCACTTGATAGATTTTCGTAACCTACTATCATCCACCGTCGCGGAAAATTTGCTTTAAGTCAAGCTTGAAGAGCTTCGCTCTTATGCTTAAGCATCCGTTGAGCTGGAAGCAAGACATGCCAGATATGGCAAATAACCACAGACACACCTACACAATACATAAACAAATATACATACATATAAACATATATCTTATCATCAATATTTAATTATATTAAGTATGAAAGTACCAAGAGATGCATTAGCGAATCATAAAACGTACCAGTTAGAATATGGGTTACCGAGGTTCATTTATTATTAACTTTATCCTGAAACACTCACAGAATAATTCTATTCGTTTTCGCTTAAGCAAGTTTCTAATATGTAGCATATCCCATGTAGCATAGTTCCCGTTTACAAACAGTCCAATTGTGAGTAAACAAATTTAAATAGACATTACTTTTATATACTCATTTTTTTTTTTTTCCTCGCTTTGAATCAAATATTTATTAAAATGGTTCAATGTACTATCTGTGAAAATGCGATCACTAGGGAAGACAAGGGAAATATCGGCTGTGGTAAATGTCGTGTTATTTTTCACGGCAGGTGTTGCAACCTTAATGAAAAAGAAATCGAAATTTTAAAATCGCAAAAAAAACCCTGGCTATGTAAGAAATGCGAGCAAGGAAAAAAGACGGCCCAAGGCAGGGAAAAATCGACGAGCCCTTCTAAAATCGCAGAACCTTCAATAGCGGACATACTGGCCGCTATGAACCGGCTCAGAACAGAGGTCAATGAGGACATCAAAAGCCTCAAATCATCAGTTGAAAAATATGGCGAGCTAAGCTTTGAACTCAATAACCGCCTCACTAATATAGAGAAACATCTGGAAAGTCAAAACAAACATCTTGAGGAGGTAACCATCGAGAATAAAGTTTTGAAATCCAGAATAAGCGAATTAGAGATCCGCGTCAATAAGGCCGAGCAGGGCCTCCTCTGTAGGTCTTTAGAAATTAGAGGTATCGCAGTGCGCCCGGGAGAAACGCCTGCGGCCCTTGTGACCAGCGTAGCGGCGGGCCTGGGGATAAAAATCACAGCGGGGGACTTAGACTCGGTGGAGAGGCGCCGGCCAAAAAAGGATGACCCGAGACCGCCTTCTGTTATCGCCCGATTCGTGAGGCAATCGATGCGCGACGAACTGGTGAGAAATAGAAAAGTCAAGAGAGACTTCTCGACGCGAGATATAGGATGGCAGGAGAATGATGCTCACCGAATCTATCTCAGCGAGGAGATGTCTCCGATGAATAGACATCTATATTGGCTCGCCAGGCAGAAGAGGTCGGAGAAAAGAATTAAATATGTATGGTTTGCTGGCGGTAGAGTGCGCTGCCGGAAGGAAGATGGCCACCCTGTCATCTTTATCGACAAGGCCCAAGATCTGGACGTCTTCGGCTGACTCCTAGGCACCCGTCTACCTACTGGCTGTGACCCGGAATCGATTTTGGCATCCACTAATGTTTTCTCTTTCTTATTCTACTTGATATGGAGTTTTCCTCCTTTTACTATTTTCCTCCAAATGGACTTTATACTATTCTTTTTTCATTCATTCATGTTTTTTTTAAAACTAGGTTTCGATCATCTCGTCGATTCCATAGCGTCTTCCCTTCACACGCTGTTTACTTTCCCACCTCCTTTCCGGTATGCCTAATGTCCTAACCACCTGTCATGTTAACGCCCAATCCTTGTCCGCTCATTTTGATGAATTCCTTCAATATTTCACTCACAACTTCTACCACATTATTGCAGTCACCGAAACATGGCTAAAGCCCTATATTCCTTCCTCTTCTGTTTTCCTCCCTAATTACTCCTTTCTCCGCCATGACCGGATTGGCCGGACTGGCGGAGGGGTGGGTCTGTATATCCATTGTAGCCTGAAATCCCGTATCCTAGATGTTTCTTTCAATTCCGATTCTCCTCATATCGAATTCCTTTTCGTCACAATCTCCTGTAACACTCGTCCTATCCTGTATGCTGTAGTATATCGCCCTCCTTTGGTCCCTTTTGATCCTTCCTTTGAATCTCTCCTTTACAAATATATTCCCAGGTACAATAACATCATAATTAGTGGTGATTTTAACACCAACCTCCTCATTGACTCCAGTGAAAAACTATATCTTGAAAACCTCTTCTTTTCTCTTCATCTATTTATCGTCCCATATGGCCCTACTCACCACCTCTCCAGATCCGACACCTGGCTAGACCTGCATGTCATCGATTCAGGACATAAACTTCTATCTGCATCCCAACTTCCGGTTCCGTTCTTATCATCCCATGACCTCATCCAGATAACATATGATTTCCAAACTCCAGTGTTCCTACCCAAAACTATATCTTTCCGTAACCTAGATAGTCTAACCCGAGAAAATATTTTACCCGACCTTGAATCCTTAAACTGGTATGAAATATATTCCTGCTCTTCCATCGATTCGATGGTAGACATCCTCACCTCCAATTTACTTAGTATCCTTGACTCCCATGCTCCTCTCAAAACCACTACCTTTCGTCGTCGACCTGCTCCTTGGATGTGTCAAGATATAAAAGATCTACAAAAAAGGCGTGAGGCAGCCCGTAGACGCTTTAGACGTACCAGGCAGACAGATGACTACCAAACGTTTAGGGCACTCCGCAATCTGACACAGACAGCAATTAGGCAAGCGAAATCTAAATACTTTCACGATGCCCTCTCCTCAGCACCTGATTCCAAATCAAAATGGCAAATACTTCGAAAACTATCCCTCTGCAAATCCTCTTCCTCTGAAGTATTTCAGGTCTCACCCGATGAACTAAATTCATATTTCTCATCTGCTTCCACAAACGATTCTCCTCAACTTCCCTCCGACTCTCCGCTAGCTCCTTCATTTAATCCCGATAATTTTTATTTTTCCGATATCTCACCGACTGATCTCATTTCCTCGGTTATGAAATCCCACACCAATTCTATAGGATTTGATGGTGTACCTGTCAAATTAATAAAATTATCCCTTCCCGAAATCTTACCTATCCTACTCTACATATATAACTTTTCCCTCCAAAACTCCGTATTTCCTACCCCTGGAAAAAAGCAATTGTACACCCTATTAATAAAACCTTTAACCCCACTTCCCCTAAAGACTATCGCCCTATTTCTATCCTCTCAAACCTTTCTAAACCACTCGAAAGAATAGTTCAATCTCAACTATCAAAGTTCCTCGAAAATTTCAAACTGCTTGATCCTCTCCAATCTGGTTTTGTCCCGGCTTTTCCACTCAGTCCGCTCTCCTAAAAATTACCAGCGACATTCATACTGCTATGGACGAAAAAAAGTTGACTGTGCTCATACTTCTGGACTTTACAAAAGCTTTTGACTCTCTTGACCATTCTATCCTTTTTTCCAAACTAAAATCTTTATCATTTTCCAATAGCACAATCCGTTGGTTCCAGTCTTTCCTTTCCAACAGAACTCAAGCTGTTACCATTCCTAATTACCCTCTATCTTCCTTCTTAGCCCTTTCGGCAGGTGTGGCCCAGGGCTCAAGTATCTCCCCTCTCCTGTTCAATTCCTATATCAATGATCTTCCCAATTCAATCCTACACTGCTCCCATCATTTATATGCTGACGACTTTCAGATCTACCTATCTTTCCTTCCTTCTGAGTTATTAGTAGCATTCACCAAAATTCAGGAAGACCTTGAAAGAATCAGTGCCTGGGCAACCCAGAATAAACTAAAGTTAAATGCTATGAAAACTCAGGTCATCCTAATAGGTTCCAATTCCCTCCTCAGAGCCAATACTACATTTCCTAGTTTAATCCTAAACGATCACCCAATTACCTTCAGTTCCACTGTCAAAAACCTAGGTATTACCATAGACCAAACCCTTTCCTGGAAACCCCACATTGCTCAAATTTCCAGACGAACTATAAATACTCTTAAGTACTTCCATCGCTCCCGTCACCTCCTCCCACTTCCCACCCGTAAGATGTTGGTTTCCTCGCTTATTTTCCCCCACTTAGATTATTGCTGCGTGGTATATGGGGCCTCTTGACTGTACTTGATGACAGACTCAAGCGGATTATGAATATGTTTATAAGATTTATCTTCGGTACCTTCAAGAGATCACCAGTAACCCACTTATACAGCGAATTGAAGTGGCTCCTACCTTCCATACGTAGACAATATTTTCTAGGGACATACCTCTACCAAGTCATTAAATCTCAACATCCTCCATATATTCACAATATCCTTCAATTCAAATCCTCAATTCACTCACTTGAAACCAGATCACGCCATTCTGACCTTTACATTCCTACCCATAGGACCAAATCTTTTGATAATTCCTTTTATATCCGCTCTGCATCTCTCTGGAATTCCCTACCTAATCATATTCGCCATGCTTCTTCCCTTCTCTCATTCAAATCCCATCTTTTCCTACACCTTTTAAGATCCCAAAGAGACGCTCACTAAATGTAAAATTGATAATTCACTATCTTACTTTCAACTTAAGATCATTTTATTTTAATTTTATCAGAATCCTAGAGTTATGGATTAATTCATTTATTTTATTTATTTGGAAATTGTTCAGCTCTATTATTTTATAGCAGATTTTTTTTTTTTTTCTTTGGTTTATATTCCATATATTTTTTATATATCTATATAAATAGGTCTTATTTTTATTTTTTACACATTTGTAAATAAAATTTTATTTTATTGGTCTCTCGGCCAGACACATTGAAATGTATATTTACTGTACAACATTGTTATTCTTAAGGGACATAGTCCCAGAATAAAGTTATTTTATTATTATTATATTATTATTATTATTATTATTATTATCCCTCCATTTCTGACTTACCTTGTATCTGACTTAATGACTTGTATAGAGTCCATTAGGGCGATATACAAAATACAAGGTAACAAATAGTAAGGTTTCAAAAAATCACACAAACAAAATTTGCATAAAATCGTACAGTTATTTATTTTTTAAATTCTTTATTGTTCTATATTTCGGAAGAACCTCTTGTTTTAATAAAATATTGAGGTTTTATTTTATTTATTATCTGATGATACGATGAGGTCACATTAAAGTATAAATAAAACTTGTGTATAAGATACTCTTAATAAAATAGGCTTACGTTGAATTCAGGCCGGTAATACATAAAATAACAGATTTAATTTTACATCAATCGTGTAGTATCTTCAGGTCTGCTCAGTTTGGGTCCGAGTCTGCGTGGAAAATCAAATAAAAATAATTATGTTTATAGTTTTTATATATATATATATATATATATATATATATATATATATATATATATTTTAATATATATATATTAAGGTGTAGATTCTTTTAGGTGAAGGTCAAATTTGACAAAATTTTGTACTTTTAGATCTAAGTTGTTCCACTGCACCTGAAGATGGCATTGTAGCCGAAACGTAGTGCGAATATTTTTTTTCTCAATAAAATAGTGGTGAAGTAGTCATCAGCCTCCAATTATATATATATATATATATATATATATATATATATATATATATATATATATATATATATATATATATATATATATTGATATAGATATATCAAATTACTTTTTTTTTTTTTTATGTTCTTTAATGGTGCTCGCTAAGGCCATAAGTTCTGTCTAGTAATTTCCAGTCCATTAGAATTACGTAAATAAATTGTAAGACTTGCATTGTTGACCTATTTAAATAATAATTCAGTTTGTACCTTTACAGTAAATAGGATGACCCTAATCCACAAGGGGCCAAAGCATATGTGAGGTGGGATGATTGTTGTTCTCTGTAGTTTAATATTTTTATTTTTAAAGACAATTTTGACATTTTTAATTTAAAAAATGGAATTTATAACATTAACACAACTCAGGTAAATAAAAAAAATATATATATTTTTTTTTATGTAACATTGTTATGTAAATATTTGTTAATGTTTTTAATTCAGTATATTAAATAGTTGTATCTTGATGTTAGTTATTAATTATTGCTGTATTTTAGTGAGTCCTGATGATGGGGACGGCCTCCGAAACGTTGACTCGTTAAAGTTTACTGTAATAAACTTTTTTTGGAAAGAAATAGAAACCAACTATTTTGTTGACATCATTTGCAATCTTACTTTAAACCTGTTTGAATTATGTAAATCCGAATGTTATTTGAAAAAATAAATTTAGAAATACTACACATTTTAGGTGAAATAATTATAGTTCTTATCAAGTATTTTCAAAAAAAAAAATAAAAGTAAGGAAGCAACTAAATGTAAACAGTGCCGTTCGACGAAGCCGACTTTGAATAAAGTTGAGTTTGGAAAATTATTTTGTATTTTTTTTTTTTTAGCTTCACATTAAAATCATTTTGATAAAATAAATATCATCTTGAGCTTGAGAAACAGAACTTTTTTTTGGTTTTGTTCAAGTGATGAATACGTAAAAAGCAATAAATGTTCATTATGCAATAAAATAATAACCACTATCGAATCATTATTTGTAAATTTGTTTTATAACAAACTATTACAAGAAATACTGTCCTGAGTTATTAATTATTAATAAATAAATACTATAACCATTACTGAATAAAACTTTTCGAATGAATTGAATCTGTTATATACATATTTTTTTTGCTGATTTAATTTACCAAAAATCTCATCTCATGTGCATTTTTGAGATTTTCGGATGCTCTGTTTGTAGAAATTATAAAATGCACTATATAATCAAATTAAATATTTTTAATTTTTTTTTTCCAGAATTACACTTTTTCAATTGAAAAGAGTGGTACATGGCTATAAAAAGATGTCAATGTACTGGAAAAGGAATATTTGATATCTTAAGCTTTTTATTTTCCTTAATTTGAGCAACACTAAAATTTATCGGGTTACATATCTTCGATATTTATTTGTTATTATTATTCTCCCTACGACATTTCCGAAATAATTCCGAAGTAATTATTTTATTTAGATATTTAAGTGTTATATGAAAAAATATTTAAGAGCATTAAAGAAAATCCAACGCTAAAAATGGAGGGAGTTGGTAAAATACAAATTCAATTTGGATTAATTAATTCGATTGGTTAAGAAATTCTAATATTCATAAAAATTAATGCAGAAACCATATTTGCAATTCAGAAAAGAAAAATGTTGTATATTAATATCACTCGTCCCTTTTAAATTATATGAAAGCCTCTTTATTTATGCTGATAGCATTTGGGAAAGTGACACATATAGCATCCTAGATTATTTTTATTACTGATGTTAATGGTATATTAATGATATTGTGCGAAGAAAGTATTGGATTATACATTTTATGTTAATTAAGTAAAGTACGTTGCAATATAAACAGAATATTTAATTTATTTAGTCTAGCATTTTATGTTATACTTTTTTTTTAAGGGCAATATTGATGATATTATTTGAACAAGTTACTTGTTAAATCATAATTACTCATTATACAATCGAATTACTGTAATTCGCTTCTTTAAGATTTATGGTTAATGTAACCTAAACATAACTTTTAGCTAGGCTTTTTTGGACATAAAAGTAATATTTTGATATATAGTTGATGGTAACAAAAGAGTGGACAAAAATATATTGTCATAGAAGAACCGCAATACGTTCAAAATTTCGAAGCTGTAGGTAGCTCAAGGAAATGATGAATAAAACAATGAGGTTTCTACAGTTTTAATCGATAATAATTTGTTATATACCTATTCTGAGATTCATATCATAAAACAAAACCATGCAAGCGTACAGGACGTATCATTTTATATCTGTGTACCTCCACAAAAAACTGCCATACCCAGACTGAATATGTATCTCTGAAAATCATTTGCAAGTCTTAAATGCATACATATCCATCAGTTACCATTATAATTCATTGAATAAAATACAGTTAATTCTACCAAATAATATAAAAATGTTATATATATATATATATATATATATATATATATATATATAATAAAATTAATTAAATATACTGTTATTGTGGTTAAGTAGATTTATTTATTTTTTTGTTGAGGACACTTGCACCGTACAATCAGAAATCACTAAAATATACGATTCCGCGCATAGGTTATTTACTTTTGTATTTCTTTAAATACAGATGTAAAATTCAATAATTAAATATACATATTACATTTTTCAGCCTCGATACAAGCATTCATAAAATATAATCACAAAACAAAAGTTTTTTTTCAAGTTTTAAGTTATTTCTGTTTAAAGGTTGATTTAATTCCATTAAATAGTTCTTGGTTTAATCCAATGGATGCTTCAAGTTAATTTTTTTTGTGTAAAAAAAATAAATAAAAAAAGGATAATTTAATTATTTCAATACTCTTTACACATTTATAACCCCACTCAAATTACCAAAAGCGTTTCAATATTCGTAAGCCGTTGCTGAGTACTGCTTTATTTACCAAGAGCGGAACCTTCCGAATATTGGAAAATCGAGCAAAGAGAAGCTTAGTATGAATCTTCTTTGGAAAAAATTAAATCCTTAAAACCGATTATAAATGACGGTACTAAAAATCATATATTTTATATCTCATAGAGAGCTAAATCCTTTGTTTCGCATTATTCATTCTACCATACATAAAAGAAATACATTGAAAAATTAAGAAATAAATGCCCCTGAATGTCACTTTCTCTCTGGCGCGACAGGCTGTGTAGGCCCTGGGCCGCGTGGTCTCCTGAGAGACCCTACTCACGATTCTCGATGGGATTTTACAGAGTAAGGTCATCACTTCCCTACGCCTATTTTTGTGAGTGGCCTTATTTGTCTGACGGGTCTCACATACCCGGGGGAGAGACTGTCAGTGAATTATATCATTTTAAATACCCCGCCCGGACTGGGATTCGAACTCACAACCTTTATCATGAGAGACTAGCGCGTTAGCCACCCAGCCACGGGCTCCCCCTGAGTGTCACTCGTTCTATAAAATAGAAGCCTATAAAATGTCAAAACAATTAGGCTTTTATTTGCTACATTCATTATTATTTTTCCGTCTTCAAGTCACCCTCACATGACATTTTTAACAAATTTGTATATATATATATGGAAATTGGTTTAAAGGCGCTAAACACGAGGGTCATTATTGGAATTTTAGTTTTATAAAATAAATATTAACACAGTTGATTTTTTTTTTTTTTTTTTTTTTTTTTTTTTTTTTTTTTTTTTTTTTTTTTTTTTTTTGAATATCGATTAATATACGAGAAGAACAACTATGCTCAGTGTAAAAAAAAAATGTATATATGTCATAGCTCAAAGTAATATTTTTTAAATTATTTTTTTATTTGCTTATCCGCCTCTACCCCCTTATATCCCTTTCCTGATATTCCTTCTACTCAATTATTCCTATTCATTATCCTTTATTATTAGCATCATTCCTTTTTTTTTCTTTTCTTTTTTTTATCTTCCTTCAGCATATTGCCTATATTTTATTTCATATTTTTCTAAAATTTGGAAAAGATAATATGTAACAATTTTTCTGTTAATTATAAACATAACATTGTAAAAATTAGTAGATAAGTAATTCAATTATATTTTAAATAGCACATTTGTATGTAAAAAGTTTATAATTTTGTCTGTAAGAAAGGGCCTCTGGCCCTAAGACAATAAAAATCAATCAATCAATCTACCCTTGAGGGTCATTGGCGTGATCGAAATAATTATATACTATAGTAGAATCCTATCATTTTCGTGAATTATATTAATTTGTTTAAACTTTCTTCCTCATCTTTAAGTATTTCTTTCATGTTTTTCTTTAGATTCAATGTTTTTCTTGACTGTTCATACAGCGGGCACTCAATCAGCAAGTGTTCTACAGTTGCATTTTTCACAGGTTGGCGCTTCCAGGCGTCTCAAAAGGTAGCCATGCGTAAATTGGCAGTGCCCAATTCTTAGTCTGCATACAACAATTTCCTCTCTCCTTGAAGATCTTGCACTAGTTCTCCATTTCTGACAGTCGGATTTAATTGTTCTCAGTTTTGATATCTTTTCTCTCCAACCATCCTCCCAATCTTTCAGAAGAACTTTCTTGTAGCTACTCAACCAATTATTCTTTTCTAATTCAAAATATTTACGATTCTATTTTAGATTAAATCATTTTTATTTTATAATGTTATAGAAATGGATTTTTGAATGGATGGGGATCGGTTAAAACGGCCTATTTATAGTTTACATGCTTAATGTCGAATCGATACGTAGGTAATGCAACTTCTAATAAAATGATTATTTCATTATTAATATGAAATTTTCGAGGCATGACAAATATTGCCTGTTCATTTTTAATGTCAGTAGACCCGCATTTCGATTCAGTTATGCGGTAAATGTATCTGAAACTAATGAAGGGGCAGAGTACATAACAGGAACAAAGTAGGAAAAATTAAAATAAAAAAATAAATAGTGAGCCAATAGTCACCTTTGAAGTAAGACATGTAACATTAAGCTACTATATATTGTATAATAATGGAAATAAACAAAAAAGTTAAATTTATAAATAATTGTAAAATATTTTGACAATCCTAATTGATGACATTTAAAATTAATATGTACATAAAAAAAATGTATATTGACTTTAACTTATTTAAATTTTATTAAATTAATTTTAGTCTTAAAAATGGGTACCAAACCCTGAAACGTCGAAGAAACGAGTGAGATGTAAAGGAGTTTAAAATGAATAAAAAAAAGTTTCTTGAATTAGAGAATGCTTGTTTAACTAAGTAAAAATACATAAAACTTCATCGAGTCGAAAAAATAAATACTTTTTATTTTATAGAAGAATCGAAATAGATTTCATCTGTAAGATTCGGATTTAGATTATCGATAAGGAGTTTTCCCCTCCATTTTTAATGTCCATCGACCCGCATTTTAGTTCGGTTATGCGGTAATTGTATTTGAAGCGAATGAAAAGACAGAACAGTTAGGTCAAGGAATGTTATGTTGAATTTATTTATAACAGATAACATATAATTAAAACTTTTAATTATGCTTTTTTTTTTTAAATATAACTAGTTTGTAACATTAAACAACCATTTGGTTTTATGTGACATATTTTATTATAATTAAAATCGGTAGTTTTTGATTGGTATATAAATCGATAGATCCTTGTGTCTTTTTGCAAAATGATTCATAATGAAAGTATAAAACAAAGATCAATCTTTAATTTTACAATCGTATTTAAATATAAATACATTTACTTTACATTTATAAATATTGGTCTTATATAATGTAAGAGAAAATGAGTTTGATAAACTTTGTAATTTATTTAGCATCTTTTCTTTCTTACCTTCTTATATGTTTTCTTTACCTACTAGCTCTAGCCTGTGGTCAGTAGATGAGTTATCTCAACTTTAGTGGAGGTAATTATTTTCGCATAATCTGCATCTGTTATTAATTATCTTGAGTAATGTATAATATTATGTTAATATGGCTTGTTCTTGTGATGCTGAAAGTAGACTACATATTTCTGACACTTATACTTTAATCAGTGTTATTAACCAACTATAACAAAGAAATTTACTTTTCGAAAATCTGTGTACGGTATACTACTGGTTTGTAAAATAAGTAGCGTTTTTTACTATCGATTTCAATTAAAACTTCAGATTCTTGTAAATATTTTTAATCAATTATAAATAGCCCATTTTGATATATATTGCCAAATTTTCAAGTATTTTTTTGAATTTGGTCATCATCGACAGTTGAAGAACGACCCGATCGCTTTGCGTCTTCCCAGTCAAAATTTCCGGTTCCGAACCGAGCAAACCACTTACGATGCACAGTGGGCAAAATCACCAATTTAGGTGGACAAAAGTCAAGTCAAAATTTTGAAATTTTCTAGTGCTTCACCTTTTTATTATTAGTTGGCAAGACCCTTAATAATAATATTTCCCACCATACCGTGTTTACAAATAAATAGTAAACGAGTGAATCATTCCTGTTCACTCAAGTGCCTAATAAGTGGGATTATCTTTATTCGATGGTCATTTATTGTATTCAAGGTGTATTTAGAGCAAAATCTTTTTGCTTTTATTTAACAATGGAAATTGCTGAGGCAGGCAGACATTATATTTCCAAAATCGTCATTGAATATACATTGCAATCTCACCTGTTAAACTAATTAAACTAAACTAATTGAGTTAATTTAGCAATTTGTAAATGTATGCCCCCATTCAATGACGAAAAACTATATAACCCCTAAGTTACCGCAATGATTTGTTTCATCAATCCTTTTAGTCTTTAAATATTACAAAGAATTTTTGCGTTTTGGGTGATGCATAATTTTTTTCAGACACAACACTACGAATCAAAAGTTTTACAATCTATAATTATTTTCAGCAATCTGGGACCCCAAAGGTTAAATATGGACAAGTTTCAGAATTTTGTCCACCTAAATCGGTCATATTTTCCACTGTGCGACGGTGCTTTCTCCTAAGTGCTTTCTCATCGCAATACACAATAAAAGTTTTATAAACTGTCTCTGTAGCTGATTTTCCTTTTCGGAAATAAAAAATAATTTAATGCCGAAAATGATTTTATTTTCTTCCATTTCAAGAAAGCAAAACGCTTAAAACTGATACATAAAAGCACGTTAACTAATCGTTTTTTAGAATATGCAAACATTATTGACCAAGAAAACATGATTTTAGAAAAACAGAGAGGATTAAATATATATCCATTCCAGGAAATTTTACAGAAAGCGCAAAAATCTACTAATAATATATTATTTAACTAACTTATTTGATTATTTTCGCATTAAAATCTGAAATCTTTTTTTTTTTTTAATATATTTATAAAACTATTTTAGTTATGATTTGGAACGAAATAAGTATATTTAGAAAATATTTGTATTTATAAATTGCGTTTTTAAAGGACTTGGGGGTTCATTAGATAAAACCAAACAGAAAAAGTAAAACTATATTATATGAATACAGATATATCAAAATATCAATATCGTAAAAAATGTCCTTTAGTAACTTTTTGAAAACAAGTCTCAATTATTGCAATTTAAGTTGTTACCATTTCGTACAAAAACTAATTTTTCATACCCGGACTTATCAAGCTTAAGGCTTAATATTTATAAAAAATAGACTTAATATACACAACAATTTACTTGTAAGGATAGGTTTTCTAATTATACAGATATCCATCCTTTTGAAAATCCCATAGATATTACAATAATTAAAAGTTCGGAACATTTACTTCGGAATTAATCATTTGCTTGATGTTAAAGGATAAAAAAGAATATAATTCAAGTAATAGCGTAAGCGTAATTTATGTTAATATTGCAATTGATATTTTATTATCGTCTGGTGAACTATTTATAAAAATGGGCAATATATTATTTAATATTATTTTTTTATTTAATAATAATATTTTTATTGACTTATCGTTTAAAACCAACATATGTATCCGATTGGGTAGAGTATCACTTGATTGGCAATTATGGACTAGTCCCTATAAATATCAATTGGATTTATTGGATAAAATATCAGATAGTCTATAGAAGTCATTAGGTTTGAGGAATTGACAAATTTATAGTATTATTGCTGAAGAATTGATGTATAATTAAGTTGTCACTACTTTTGTACTAACATTGTGAAACCTTTCTATTGAGTTTTTCTTGTTATGAAGCTCGTATTTGACACTAACATTCTCATTAATGATGTTCTTTAAATAACCATTACTTAGAGTATGGTTCGAACTCTAAGATAATCCTTTATTAAAGACACCTAGTACCAGTGTTGGGAAAATACTCAGAAAAAACAAGTACTGAGTACTGTAATCAAAGTAATGTCCGCTGCGAAGTACGGTACTCATTGATGTTTTTTTTACTCGTGGAATCACATGTTACGAATTTAAGACCGCGCGCATGGGCATCGAAGGTTTTTTCTATTCTATGCCCAAAGTCGCGGGTTCAAAGCCGACAGATGGTCCTATCATATTCTGTTAAAGTTTTCAAACAAAATTATAAACAATTTTACATCCCTTTCGAAGGATGAAAATACAAAGGATTTTTTACTTCCTTCGAAAAATTCTAAAGCCATTTGCAGGGACGTGAAAGCGCGAACTTACGATATAATATAAATCTTTCGGCTTCTCAAACACCATATTCATCAGTAACATTTCACACAATTCGCAATTAAAGAAAAAGAGATTTTTTTTTTTCGTATTATCAAAAGGGATACTGATAATTCTCACCAGATATATGTATGTATGTATATATATATATATATATATATATATATATATATATATATATATATATATATATATATATATATTTATTTATTTATTTATTAATTGAATGGGCTTAGGCATTACCAAACATTTTTTTCTCTTAATTTCTTCGGTTGGCGCGACATGCCTTGGAGACCCTTGGCCGCCAGATGTGGGTTTCTAAGATTCGACACCGTGATTCTCGATGATATTCATTTAGGGGCATCACTGCCTACGCCTATTTTTGTGAGTGGCCACCAGTTGGTTGACGAGTCTCAAATACCCTGCGGAAGGTTGTGAGTGGATCTCCACTTAATTGTATTCTTGAAGAAGTCCTTTTTTAAAATTAAATTGTCCCTTAATTAAATTGTGTAAATTGTTACAGATGATTGTGGCGCTTGGGAGGCCGAAAATTAGTAGGGGTCTTTAATTAAGATATATTGAAATGGTCTGTCTCAGTGTATTGAACCTTACTTAAACTATAATAAAGCTCAATCTACCAATATCATAATCATCATCACTTAATAATAATTTAATTATATATTTATAACAATAATTAATTAATAAGCAATTTAATTAAAAATAAACTAAGAGTCTTGTGTACCTTGGTATCTCAAGTTTGGAATGTCAACCGTCAAACTTCTTTTTAAATTTTGTGGTAAACACTTTCAATTTCACAAATGCTTCAAGTATATAGTGACAAATGACTGTAAAATTCATGCAACGATTTACAGACAGACGAAATATACCATTTTACTATTTTATTTTCCCAATATGAACACAAATGAGCTCACTATTTCTCTTATTTATTTTTTTTGGGACTTCTATATTTTATGTTTCTTTATCCTTAATTTATATACTGCTTTTTTTTTTTCTTATGGTATTCAGGCCACATCTATTTTTATTTTTATGGCATTGTAGCCGAAACGTAGTGCGAATATATTTGTTTTCAATAAAATAGTGGTGAAGTAGACATCAGCCTCCAATTTTATTTATTTATGCAAGTTATTCTGAATTGACCTTAATTAAAAATAAAGTTTAAAGTCATATGTCTATTTATTCATTTGTTTATCGGGAGGGAAGAAAACATTTTGGGTCTGTGAAATTGTTTAGTTTATTTATTACTGCTACTCTAAAGGGGAAACTCTTTTTTTAAAAAGTACAATTACATGAAGTTTTCAAAGGCACAAAGACCCGTATTCGTTATTTTACTAAATTGAAATTCAACACCAAATAGAATTTTGTCATCAATAATAAGAAACACATTTGACCCGTAATGCTAGTGAAAGATCACACCTGTTCTTCCCATTAACTTTCAATGTTGCCTCAGAATTTCAATAAGACCCGACAAAAATGGCTCCAAATAAAGAGGGAAAAATGAACTCTTTGTGATTAAATGTGTTTTATTTTCTATGGTATCTTATATATTATTTTCTTTTAAAACAGTTTAAATATTTATATTTTTATTAGATTATAATCTCAAAAAAAAAAAAAAAGATTCATATCAATGTAATTATTAGATATTGTTTTCCTTAAACATGTCATATTCAAGGAAAATTATAGAATTTAACAATCAGTAAATATCACGTTTAAAAAAATTATAGCATAAATGGTAATAAATAAAATAATATACATTTTTTTTTATTAAAGTTCGTGATGAAAACAAAACTTAGCTCAACAGTTATTATTTAAAATATATATTTTATTTCGTATCTCTATTTTCTTTTTTTATTTTTATTCACGTAGAATCTTTCTTCTAAAATGCCGCCCCAATTCTATTTTCCCAAAATCTATTAATCTCTGCTTAAACCACATCCCCATTTCAAAACTATTCACATCTAAATTTTCATCTGCTGCTTCTAAATTTAAAAAACTCTTACTAAACTTAAAAATCAGAGAAGTTATCCATCAGATTAGCTTCCTTAACAACAGAATATTGGACCTAAAAAAAAACAAAAAACAATATTGACCGAGGCACCCATAAATTAAGTTTACGCTTGATTGTGTGTTACATTGACTTCACCCTCAACCAACTTCTCTCATTTTTTTGTTTACATTAAAGTACAAGCTTTAAGATTAGCGAAAAGAAATGAGAGGAAATTCAATATTAATCACAACTCGGCAACGAGTTATGAGCCTAGAAAAGAAGGGACTTTTGTTTTTCAATATGACGGATAATGCGGAACTATGCCCCCACGCAGAAACAATAGTTCAATAATTTGAAATTACCTTTTGATTGGTAAGGCTCGTTTTATTTTAGCTCTCTTTACCGGGCTCAAGTAGGTTCGTTTATCCGACCGAGATTCATCTAAAACACCAACCCTATGAGTATCCCACATCATTACCCCAATGATGTTTATCAAACAGTTACACTTTTTGAAACCAAATATAGCGAAAAAATAAAAAATTTAGTGTGCCAAGCACACGAATTCGCTTAACTCCGTTGTTTAAATCAATTTAGGAACTTTGAAATAAAGTTAAAGATAGAAAAAGGGTAAAAGATTCACAACGAATTCCGATATAAAAATGTGTTTCATTAAATAATCTGTTATATTATTATCTAAAAAAATCACTTAATTTCATCCGCTTTTCATTGCAATATATAACCTTTTGTATAAGTTGACTTTTTTTTTTTCTAAAATCGTTAGCTTTCTAACAGTACATTATACATCTATATTACTTTTCTTATGTTAAAAAAAATAAATAAAAATTACATAAAAAAATGTTTGCTCTTTTTTTCTTTAGTTGAATATCAAATTCGTTAAACTTTAATTACCCGTATTTTTTAATCAGTGCTGACAAGATGATATGGTTACTTTTTTTTTTCTAGTTTACAAAATTAAAAGTACTTAAGAAAATAATAATAATAACATTTAAGTCCTGTAATATATTTTTACATTTTAGCCCATTAAGTTTTACATGGACATAGACGTTAAAGACGTTATTGAGATAATCGTAAAAAGGTGAAAAATGCATGGTATAAAGTGGCTCTTCTGGTTAGCCAATTGTGTTGAAAAAAATTGCTGTAATATCCTGGTTATATAGGCTGTTAAAATATGAAATTCCAGTATTATACAATTTATCGTTTTCCTGCTAGTCTAACCACATACCCACATTCAGGCACTAATATTTAAGATCTTTTTGCTTAACTTGGTCATTTAGACTAAGGGTACCCTAAAACATGGATAATTCGGAATTTTTACATTCACTCACCTATATATGATATATATAGTAAAGGAAAGTATCACGATCGTGAAAATTTTCTTTTTCAGTTTTCAACGGAATTACACGTTTAAGGATCCCCTGAGTCAAATAACCAATTCCCGCAAAAAGGTCTGTGTGTGTGTGGTAAGTCTAGCGCCAAAATGAAAAGTCGTTCGAAACTGAAATTTCATATTTCAGACAGCTAAACGCCCGAGATGTTACAGCAACTTTTTCTTTTAAATCAGCTTACCGGAAGATCTACTTTATATCATGAACTTTGTACCTTTTTATAAAAAAATGGCTCTAACGATTTTGATTAAACTCCCTGTATGGATGTAAAATTTAATAGGCCTCAATACTATGTAGGTTTCATTCTGATTGAAATAGTCTGACAGGGCTTAAATGCCGATAATTGTTTTTTTTTTTTTTTAAACATGATTTATTGAAATTTACAACTGTACTCAAAAAAATACATCAAGTAAATATGATATTAGAAAAATGACATGGAAGAGACTTGTAGAAGAACTACCCAATGGTAGCACTCCTGTAACTATTTTAAACTAGAAGGTCTCGGGGCCATCTCCTTTTCAGACGCCTCGGAGGATTGTCGGGAATTGAAGAGGAAGAAAGGATTGAAACTAGAGGATTAGGGTGGGAATGGAGTTTGTCATGAAAGGAATGGTATCTAGATCGGGCCAAATCAGCAACATACGGAATATTAAGGTCTTTGTGGATCAGTTTATTAGTTACAAAATAAGGAGCATTGAGGATTTTACGAAGGATTTTGGATTATAGGGATTGGATACGGGAAGAATTTGATGGTTTAGTAGAGCCCAAAGCTCTACTCCGTAAGTCCATATAGGCCGTATGATAGTCATGTAGATGAGCCGATAGTTTAAATTTTCTTCCTCCGAACTATCTTCAATCTAATAGATTGGAAGGAATCAACCATATTATGTCAGCATTGATAAAAAACGGGTAAATATATAAGTTGAGTGAATTCGATATCCAAAGAAAGGAAAAAAAAAAAAGAATATGTTTTCATGCAATTTTTGTTTATTTTAACATAGAAACAGTAATATAGGTGCATAATATACCATAGGAAAGCCAAAGATTTTAGGAAAAATGTTATCCAATACACAAAGTTCTAAAAGTTAATGGAGAGTGTTGAAAAGCTGATAAAGCTAACCGATTGTCGTATATAATAATATAATAGATTATTTAATAAAACACATGTTTCTAATGAAACTAAATGTAATCAATTATTTAACAATTTATTTTCTTCTCTAAATGTTTTTAAAAATTCTCGTATTGATTATAACAGGTAAGTGAAAGTCGTGTGTTGCGTAGAGTTGAATGTAAAAGTACCAGCTTCAAATGTAAATATAATTATTTGATAACTTGGATCCCTTTTCGGATCTTAAAGGCTCATTTTACTACATAAATATAGTTAATTAATTTACAAGTTGATTATTAAAAACTATAAAACTCAATGGGGAAATAAAGTTTAATAAATGGATATTGATAGGAGTGGCGTGGTATATTGGATAGAGCACTAGACAACTGGTCGCCACGCCCAGGTTGGAATCCCGGCTGTGGTAGAATATTATTTATAATATTATTCCAGCCGTAAGGCGGCCCTGGAGTATGGAGACCCTCCTGATGCATACCCAGCTTCTATAAAAAGGTTACCAAAAAATGAAAGCTTAGTGTGATCTTGGCCTAATCATCTCATTGCACGGCCGTTGGCTGAGAAACAGAACGAAAATCTATATATGTACTGAGCCCAAGACCATTCTTAGTTTGAGAGGAACATGTTTACATAAATACAACTAACATATATAAAATCATATAGCTTAAAAATTTTCCAAAATTATTGGAGTACACAATTGAGACGTTGATTTCCAAAAGGTACTAAAGGACATTTCTTACAAAATTGATTTTTTTACTTATCTCTATTCTCATCACTTAAGTGTATCTTAATCTCCTATTTGATTTTATCTAATGTACAGTCCTTTATAAACGCAATTTAGAAATATTGTTATTTTCTAAAGGAACTAATTACACATTTAGTTTCGTTCCAAATTATACCAAAACATCTCATTTCATAACTTTAATATGATGTTATTAATAGACTAAAAAAAACAATTCTCCATTTTAATACGAAAAGAATCAAATTAGCTAATTTAATAAGATAACAATTGGAGATTTTCGCGTCCCCTGTAAAATTTCCTAGAATGGATATAGTACCTTTTGGAAATCAACGTCTGAATTTTGTATGCATGTTTTATAAATAAAATTATTTTTTTTTAATATATATTACCCTACAACCCATGATAAGGATCTGAAAATATAAAAGAAGGATCTTATACAGATATAGATTTTAAGGATCCGTATGGTTTCTTGCTGAACAGCTGAACAAGGAGATTTCTTCCTTGATTTATCGAGGCAGGGTACCCACTGCATAGAGACTGGCTGTGCCCCTTATATAAAAATCCTTATGGCTTATATAAAAAATAAATAATTATCATGACACAGCTGGATTCACATTCAGAACCCAGAGATAAGTAGCAAATGCCCTGTCCGATTTTATACGATAATTATACAATACAATTATTTATAGAATATTAAGGAAGAGATGGCTCTGGTGGCAGCCAAAAAAAAAAAAAAAAAAATAAGAAAAAAAATTTTCAGATCTTAAATCTCAGTTTCCTTCACATAAATCCAATTTCAACCTCCTTTGTTACCTCCATAAAAGCCTTACTACTAAACAAGAAAAGCGTATATTTCTTTTAAGATGCAGAACTCACTTTATTTTTCCTAAATTTATTGATCAAAATCTCAGCCAGTTTCACACTTCTAACACATTAAAGCAAAAGCCAAGAATAATTGAAATAAAAAATAAATAAAAAACTCATTTAATTTAAAAATTAGCTAAACTATCCATAATATTTACAACATCAATATTAATATTCCTTCCCTTACTAATGCATTGAGTTCAGACAAGCTGAAAAAATATTAACAAGCTAAATAACGCTATTTTCAAAATTTGTTCATCCGTTAAACATTCTAAAAAAACAATCCCTTCTTTTAAAATTCAATAATATTTACTTCATATATATTAATAATAAAATCTAACCTAAAGGAAATGTTGATTGAGTTCGTAATTATGGATGATAGTTTTTCACTATCTTATCTTTTTACTTTCACTTACTATATATAGAAAGGAAAGTATTGCGATCGTGAAAATTTTCGAATTCCAGTTTTCAACGGAAATACACGTTTTAGGGTCTCCTGAGTCCAAATAACCAAGTCCCGCAAAAAGGTCTGTGTGTGTGTGTGTCTGTGTGTGTGTGTGTGTGTGTGTGTGTGTGTGGTAACTCCCGGGCGGAAACGGTAAGTCCTATGAAACTGAAATTTCATATTTAAGACAACTATACCCCCGAGACGTGACAAAACTTTTTTCATCAAAATGAGCTTACCAGAAGAGGCACTTTATACCATGTATTTTGCACCTTTTTTCGATTTTCCCAAAAACGGTTCCGACGATTTTGATTAAACTATATAATAAAATTAAACTATAAAAAATATCGATGTAAAATTTAATGGGCTTTAATATCATGTAGGTTTTATTTGGAAAAAAATTGGTCTGACAGGGCTTAAATGCCGATATTTTAAATTTTCTTTCTCTAAAGTACCTTTAATTTTTTAGATTCAATAATAATAACTAGATTATCTTGTTAACGCTGATGAAAAACAGGTAAATATATAAATTGAATAAATTCGATACCCAACTAAAGGAGAAAACAGAAAAAAAATATTTTTAATGCAATTTTTCGTTTTTGAACATAAGAGCAGTAATATATATGTATGATATAACGTTGGAAAGCTAAAGATTTTAGGGAAAATATCATCTCATACACAAGCTTTTAGAAGTTAATAGAGAGTGATGAGAAGAAGATAAAACTAACTGATTATTTTAGATAATAATATAATAGATTTTTTAATCAAACACATGTTTCTATATAAATTCAATTTGATTAATTCCTTAATAGTTTCACGTATTTTTATCTCTAACTGTATTTGAAAATTCTTTCATTGATTTTAAAAATCGAGGTAAGTGAAAGTCGTGTGTTGCCCGCACCAGATTTTTTTTTTTACCGCCACCCCAACCATCACCTCATTCATATTCATTTCACGGTTCACTATTAAATATTCAATATTTACAGAATAGTTCCTTGTTTAAATAATCAAACAATTTTAATAACTATATTTAAATTCCGTTAATGTATAGTTTCCGGGAAAAAGGTATTGTTTTTTTTTTTACCTTTACAGTATTGTGAAACAAGTTTAATCAACTTATCCAAGAAGTTTTCACATTTCCTCTTTTAATCTTTATTTTCTTTCATTTTCAAAAAGATTTCATCTCTAATTTCTTATCTCATTGGCTTTTAAATGTGACCTACTTTGTCATTCGTCGTTCGTAAAAGCTTTTTTTATGTATTTATTCTTTTAATAACTGGATGTAGAAATAAAGGGTTTCGATTATTTATTTTAAAAAACTAAGCATAGGAGTTATGTACGAAATAGAGCTTTGGTGTTGTATAAATTAAAAGATTAAATATAAGTAATAATGTAAGAACTTATAAAAATAATAATACAATAAAATATATATAATAAGTGAAATCGGGAAAAAAATTATCATGGAATATTTATTTCCAAGAAAAAATACAAGAGTAGTATACAAGTATGTACAATAATAATAATCTGGTGCGGGCAACACACGACTTTCACTTACCTCCGTTTCTAAAATCGACTAAAGAATTTTCAAGTACAGTAAAAGATAAAAATGAGTAAAACCATTAAAGAATTAATTAAATGGAATTTCTATAGAAACATGTGTTTCATTAAAAAATCTATTATATTATTATACAAAATAATAAGTTACTTGTATCGGCTTTTCATCACTCTCTATTAACATTTAAAAGCTTGAGTACAAGATTATATTTTTTCTAAAATCATCGTTTTTTTCTAAAAAATGTTCAAAAACAAAAAATTGCATTAAAAAAATATTTTTTTAGTTTTTTCCTTTAGTTGGGTATCGAATCCATTCAATTTATATATTTACCTGTTTTTCATCAGTGCTAACAAGATAACATAGTTATTTTTATAGAATCAACAAAATTAAAGGTACTTCAGAAGTAAAAAATTTAAAATATCGGCCTTTAAGCCCTGTCAGACTATTTTAACCAGAATGAAACCTACATGATATTAAAGCCTATTGAATTTTCCATCGATATAGCGAGTTTAATCAAAATCGTCGGAACCGTTTTTGAGAAAATCATAAAAAGGTGCAATGTGCATGGAAGAAAGTGGCTCTTCTGATTAGCCGATGTTCATGAAAAATTGTTCGTAACATCTCGGACGTATAGTTGTCTTAAATATGAAATTTCAGTTTCATAGGACTTTTCGTTTCCGCCCGGAAGTTACCACACACGGACTGACACACATACACACACACACAGAGACCTTTATGCCGGACTTGGTTATTTGGAATTAGTGGACCCCAAAACGTGTATTTCCGTTGAAAACTGGAATTCGAAAATTTTCACGATCGCAATACTTTCCTTTATTATATATCGTAAGTGAAAGTAAAAAGATGGATTCAATGGAACTAATAAATATTTAAAAGAATGATAAGTGATATATTATTACATAATATCATAATTCATGGTTCATAATTGCCATATAATATATCTCTTCTTTTAAGATAGAACAATGTTTTGAAAAATTCCCAATTTATCAGTTCGAATCATCAATATGTTCAAAAAACATCTGTTGGTACTTAAAATAAGAAACTAATAAATTTAAAAAAAAGTTTTATATCCTATTATAAGTAAAAAATCTGAAATTTGTATGCAATATAATATATTGAATAATTTCTAAATTGAATTTCATTCACTTACGATTTATTCTTTTTCTTCAAAACCTTTTCTTAACACTTCTTCATGAAAAAGTGTAATTCTTCAAAATATAGTGTCGAATTTTCGTTAATTTTTTAAAGAAGGCGTTATGATTTTGAATATATAGTTTATATGTGGGGAAGTACACAAACTTTTAACAATGTGGTGTAACATTGTCGATTTAAAATAACATAACGACAATTTTTAAAAGACGAACAGAAATTTTATCTCTGCCAAACATAATATAGTTATACTATAAATAAGAAGAATTGGAAATATTTAATTATAGATTGGGTGATTCCAGAATCAGGAGTAATATATAAAAAAAAAAAAGTCAGATTTTTTTTGAAATAAAGACTTACAAATTTTTTCTTCTATTAACATAAATATTTTGTCACGATATTATACCTTATTTGATCAACGTTTTAGAGTCAACTAAACCTTCAGGATCTTCAATCTGTAATGAAAAGTTATAAAAAATTGAACATAAAAAAACAAACAAAAAAAACATTAAAATTCATAGTTTTTTTTATTTTTTTATTTTCTAACGATTAAAAACATTTTTATATATTTTTTTGTTTTTATATATATAACATACAGGGTGCCTCACAAATTTCTTGCAATATTGTGAGAGAAGATACTAGAAATATTACTTTTTTATCCATAATTAATAAATACAATTATTTAAAAAAATTTAAATTACTGCACAACCCATGAAAAGGATCAAACTTTTCAATTTAAAGGATTCGGACAGTTTCTAGCTCAAGAGCTGTGTAAGGATGCGATTCGGACGTTAGGATTTTCCCTATTTTATATAGGCTGAGTACCCACTTTATAGAGACTGGCTAAGCCCCTTCTCGGGTCTTCCGACCCTGAGGTTACTCCATGGCTGATATAAGAGTTAATCATTATCATGCCGCATCATGAAGCAATTAAAATTCTGAACCCGGAGATACGATGCCCACCCCAATTACACGATAATTGTACGTGGCGTCTCATAAATGTCTAGTCATCTTGTGGGAGCAGACACTAGAGTGAAACAAAACTTTCATATGATCCACTGTCCGATTCTCAACTGTTTAGGAGGAAAATTTTGCTGTTATCCATGGTTTTTATCAGAAAAAAAAACTTAAATATATCAACTTGATATACACGCATAGAAAAACAAGTGATACCAAGTGAAAGAAGATAAAGCAATATTCCATACGGTTGGAGAGTCAAACCCTCAAAATAACAAAATAGGTTTAGAATTTACTTTCTTATTTTGAAGGTTCGAAAATCATGGATAAAAGCAAAAAACACAAAACTTGATTTTCCTCTCTAGCCGTTGAAAATCGGACTATGGATCATATGAACTTCTTTGTGCCACTTAAGGTCTAGTGTTTGTTCTCACAATATGACGAGGCATTTATATATTATAAATATATATATATTTATGAATATATTTTAAATTATAAGAACATTTTGTCATGAGTTTTGTTTTTTATTGCCAATACATAATAATTATTCATTAATATTGAAGGTCCTGAATATGGACTCTGTAGACCCTGAAAAGTTGATGAAATATTGTATAATATTTTAACAATATATTCATGATTATAGAAGAAATAATTATTGGATATTATTTCAGATAACACCTGAATAAATTTGAGATTCTTCCGAGAAAGATAAGAAGTAGGTATTTAAAAAAAAAAAAAAATGATAATTAAATACTGAAAGAGAGAAAAAAAAAAAATATATGTTTCGTATAATATTATACTTTTATGTGTGTTGGTGACTGGTGACCATGTCAACGTACCGTTAGAGGCGAGATAGAGGAAGGCCAGAAGTACCGTCAGGTTGAAAGCCATCGCTGGAATGAGAAGAGTTCGGAGGCCGAAGGTGGAAGCTCGGGAAAGCGCAACCCCTACCGCGCACCCCCCTCCAATCCTAGCTTTCTGAATTTTGAAATACGTAGGCGGAAACTTAATCAAACCTTCAGTATTAGAAATGTTCTAATTATAGGGGATAAAAAATAAAAACCTCACGAAAAAAAAAAATATATATATATATATGTATATACACTCACTCAAAAAAGTTTCCATACAGCATGCTTTTATTTTGCATAGCTATTTATTTTCAAATTAAAAATGCCCTAATGTACAAATTATTAATACGAAATTAGATAAAAAAATATATTTATTTATTTTCATTTCATCATTGATATAAAACGAGGCAGATGGTCATTTGTTAATGGTAGGTAAAAAACGTTTCCATACACTTTCAATATTAATCATATTTGTTGTACTATGATTGTATTTTCAGTCATATGTATAAATCTTATCTCAATAATCAAATCTTAGTTCAGTATTAACTTTCCTTGGGCCTTGGAAACTGATTTCTTTTCAATATGCGCGTTTCGATTTGCGAGAGCTCATGGTTCGCAGAGCTTATCTATAAAAAAAATGCATGTCTGTTGAAATAAGACAGATTCTACTGTACAGTGTGTACTAAAAAGACATATTCAGTTAAAATCTTTGGAAGATAGAACACGTGCTGGAAGACAGGAGACTGGAGAATCGCATGGGGCCAGCCATCCTTGCTGAAGTCTATGCAAATCCTCACACTACCGACACCTCAATGGCCATCATAATAAATAGGTACTATAGGATTCAAGTTCACCCAGAAACAGTCAAATTAATGTGTTTAACATATTGGCCATAGTCCGCCTGAGAATTGAATACACATGGTTAACGGATGGTTAATTAATTAAATTGCCCCCAAGATGTCAGTATTGTAGGGGGATCACGACATTAGCTCATATTTTTTTAAGAGTGTCCTTTTTAACTCAGAAAATAGAGGAAAAAAGATGCTTAGGGAAATTATGGATATAAGTTAAACACATTAATATCCTTACCTTTACATTGATTTTCACAAGGGAATCCGCCAATAATTTTTCATTTATTTCCTTCTAGTAGTTTAACTTTTATTTTTACGTTTCCCCTCTCTAATATAAATTGACTAGATTTTGATTAAATTCGGAAATTTAGTATATCTGGTACTGATTACCAAGATATTTTGTGCAAATAAAATAAATAACAACACCCGTTTTCGACACATTTTATCTTCTATAAATAAAATACTTCTTAAACGTAATATGTAACGTTTATTCCATCATGGCTCAAACAGGAACATAAGAAGTACAAGGCAAAGAGTAAACGATTCATTGAGTTCTAGAACAGGCGAGAAAAGTTGAGTCACAAATTTCGCAGAGATTCTAAAACACAAGTCCACGTGCTAGGGAAAAATGCACTAACATTCTCTCCGCATAACACGCCAGTCTGATTTAGAACCCTCCGTAAACATTAATTTGTGATTAGGAAATGCGTTGATGATCGGTTCGAAGCGGTATTTAAAATGTATTGATTTGGAATTTTTTTCAGTACAGTTTGTTAATTGAAGTTATATATGGGGTTTTGTTAAAGTTCATGGAACGTTTATGGGTTGGAAGCTCCCGCACAAGGTAGGTCAACTTTTGCCCCTTCCAAAATAATATCCAATAATTTTTCTTCTATAATCATGAATATATTGTTAAAATATTATACAATATTTCATCAACTTTTCAGGGTCTACAGAGTCCATATTCAGGACCTTCAATATTAATGAATAATTATTATGTATTGGCAATAAAAAACAAAACTCATGACAAAATGTTCTTATAATTTAAAATATATTCATATATATTATATATATATATATATATATATATATATATATATATATATATATATATATATATACTTTCTTCTATATTTGTATCGACTTGAAATTATTGAAATTCATTTCTACTGGTGTGTGTTTGCTGATTCAACATTGTACCTGGTGGCATGAAAGGGGAATGTTATTCAAATAATCAAGAATTTTGAACTTATTATAAAAGTTTTTTTTTAATAAAAGAAAGTTATAGCTGTATTTATTCAATACAACAAGTAAATTAAATTAAAATATCAAAGAACTAAACTAGAAATATCAAAGAAAAACATAATTTATATCCATAGTTAAATAGAACTACAAATCATAATAAAAAAACAATAAACAATAAATTCTTATCTTAATAAAGTCAATAATAAAAATTTATGAGTAATAAAAAAACAAAAAATCCACTAAATAAATAAAATATTAAATTATATTCTAACCAAATTAGTTTTAATAGTTTAAGTATAAAACAATGATTTTGTTAATCAAAATTAGGGTAGACCCTTTGAAACTTAAGTAAAAATCAAGGCTTATCATTAATCTCCAAAATTAAATATTTTAATTAAACTATTTACTGAATTGAATATATAATTATCAATATTAATTAGATAATCAAGAATTATTATAACATTAAATCCCTCTTTAAGCATAGGATTAATTCTTATTATACAAACTATAATTATATCTATAATTATTTGATATAAAATAGAATCTTTTTTTTTTATCTTATATTATTATGATTATAATTTTAAGAGAAGCTTTAGTATTATTCATTTATACAGCCAGAATTACAGAAAATGAAAAATTATTGATATTTCCAATGCGCAATATTTTATTAATTACGAACTTCTAAATTCATCCTTCGGATCACTGTTGATTAACAATGAATGCCTTGAATAATTATAATTACATCTTTATTCACGTAATGAAGATAATTTTTATAATAATATGAAAGTCGATTTAAAAAAAAAAAAAATATGTGGATATTAAAAGGTAATTTAATATTCTTTAAAAACATTAAAAATTAAAAGAATAAAATTTTAACTAATTAAACTAATCCAGCTTCTTAATAGTATTATTTAACGAGTTTGACCAGCCTTCCCAGGAGTACCACAAGGATCAACCCTTCCTCCATTATTAAAAATAACAGATCCTCATGCCATACCTGTCAAATGCGTTCTAAAGCATACCCATGATAAAATGGGAATAAATTAAAACAAAATATTATTCTCAGTCGAAAGAAAAAAACAAAACATTCTCCGTAAACCGGTGCAAAAAAATCATTAAGTAATTCATAATGAAGTAAGTAACCGAACAGAGTTTAAAACTAATGAAAAACTTCAGTGCGCCAATTCACTTACCTCACTTGAAATAAATTTTTAAACTTTGTTATTACAATAATTTTTTTTTAAACATATTTATTGATATTTACAAGTCTATTAAATAAAAATACATCAAGTAAATGTGATGGTAATATATAAAACTGTACGAAATACATGTAGACACATTACCCAGTGGCAGCATTTTAAAAATATTCTAAACTAGAAGGTCCCGTGGCCATCTTCTTTTCAGACGCCTCAGAGGATTATCAGGGATCGAAGAGGAAGCAAGGATTGAAACTAATTGATTGAAGTGGGAATGGAGTTTTTCATGGGAGGAATGGTACCTGGTTCGGGCTAAGTCAGCAACATATGGAATATTTAGGTCTTTATGAATGAGTTTGTTTGTGACAAAATAAGGAGCATTGAGGATTTTCCGAAGGATTTTGGATTGTAAGGATTGGATAAGAAAGGAATTTGATGGTCTAGTAGAGCTCCACAGCTCTACTCCGTAAGTCCATATCGGTCTTATGATGGTCATATAAATGAATCTTTTGTAATTAAGTGGAAGGTTGGAACGTTAAAATAATTTTTGAAAAAATCTGGTGTTTGCCACAAACAATTACTTCACTTACCTCGGTTGTTAAAATCAATTTAAAATCATTTAAATAAAGTTAGAGCTCAAAAGAATGAAGTTTAAAACATTACATTTAGTTTATTGAAAACATATGTTTTAAATTGAATAATATTACAGTATAAAATTGTCATGTCCAACAATCACGTAATTTTATCACCTATTAGTCACTTTCCATTACCTTCTACAACGTTTTATATAATATAACCTTTTTTTTTAATATTTAGCTTTCCAAAGGTGTATTATACAACTATATTACTACACTGAGTTAAGAAAAAAAAAATTACCTAAAAAAATGTTTGCTCTTTTCGCCTTTAGTTGCTTATCAAATTCCTTCAACTTGAACATTTAGGCGTATTTATCAATGATATGATGATTAGATGATATGTATCATATGTTCAAATCTAAAAAATTGTATAAATAAAGGTACTTTTGAGAAAACAATAAAAAATATCAGTATTTCAGCTCTATTAGATTATTTCAACAAGAATGAAATCTACATAATATTAAAGCCCATTTAATTTTGTATCGGTTAGCGAGTTTAAATTAATAAAATCCTTTAGAGTTAAAACCTTTTTCGTTCAGTTTTAGAAGTGCAGCTTCGTACGACTTTTCGTTTTGGAAATTCGAAATTTTCACGATCGCAATACTTTCCCTTAATCTATATTTCATACATAGGTAAGTAAAATTAAAATTATTATCTTCATCAATCACTTATGCAGTGTTGGTCACTCCACATTTTCTATTGTACGTTTTACAAATATGAGCACTTTTAACTTCGAATATTTGATTATTTGGATATAAAACAGTTTTTAGACCTTTAGTATACGTTTCGGGGCTTGTCCCCGCTATCAGGCATTTTTTTACTCGTGTATCATAGTTTTTATAGCATAGTTGCTTTTAATTATTTAAAATTTATTTTCAATTTTAATTAACAATAATTACACTGGCTCACTGTTCCTAGGAAGTTAGTAGTGCTCATTATTGAAAAAATATATAGAAGCTTCTTAAAGTGAAAGCAATAGAAAACATCTGGTGCGGGCAACACACGACTTTCACATAACTAGTCTGTAAATCAATTTAAAAACTATTAAATATACTTCACCCCTTTATGTAGACTATGTGGCATGGAGGACGAAACATCGTTTCACATATTCTGCCATTGTGACAGGCTAGCTATGTTAAGGTTCACTTTATTTGGTAAAGCCCGCCTAGAATACCCTACAAACAACAAACTTGTTAATCCTAACAACCTTCTGAAATCTGCTTCTGCGACTAAACTCGTGTTTTAAATCTAACGCCGTGTGATTCTATGGCGCATAATAGTCTGGTCGCGGTGCAACCCTATGCCAGCTAAAAAAAAAAAAAAAAAAAAAAAAAAAAAAAAAACTTCAATTTGAAAAATATTCGTATATTCATTTTCGTTGGAAACATATTATTTAGATCAAATAATATAACTATATTAAATTGTTGTTTGTTTATTTATTTATTTAACGTCACTTTATGCTACTAGGGCTAATCGGACGATTCTACAGTGGGAGTCCTAAATTTTGCCTACCTAGGTTTTATTAGGATAGGGATCTTTAACGAGTATCTGACATCGCACAGGCTCGGGACCACCTTTTAACGTCCCCTCCGAAGGACGGCATAACTAAGGATTTTTTACTCCCATTAAAATATCTTAAGACCACCTGCGAGTTTAAACCCGTGACCTTTGGCATAGGTGGCTGTTATGCTAACCACCCAGCTACAAGTGATCCATATATTAAATTGTTATTCAGTAATAAGTTTATTCCCTATTCGTCACTTTATATTAGCTTTTACAACTTTGTGTATCAGATAATATTTTTTCTAAAATTTTTCTCTTTCCAACGGTATATTATACAGTATATTATTACTGTTCTTATTTTCAAAAAAACAAAAATTCCATTTAAAAATAGTTTTACTCTTTTACCTTTTAGTTGGTCATCATATTCGTCTAATTTATATATTTAGCAGTTCTTTATCAATGTCATAAAGATAATGAAATGAAATGAAATGAAAAAACTTCTTTATTATCCTGGGACTAAAGTCCCTTAAGAATAAAATAAAATACATAATTGATGCCCGGAACAGTGTGGTCATGGCTTAGAATAACAAAATACTAAACTAAAAAATAATTAAGGTAGTAATATATGTACATCTTTACAAGTCAGACTTTCGGAATAAGAAAAACAAAAAAAAAAAACAGAAATAGCTGGTTCATCAATGATAATTTGAGTAATACAAACACACAAAAAAAAAAAATAATAATAATAATTGGTATTTATAGCACCTGCAGTTTGAAGTTGTCTGTTTGACTGGGTAAGGAGGAGGTGGTTGAAAAGTAGCGATTTGAAGGAGGAAGCAGTACTTACATGACGGATCTCAGGAGGAACAGAATTCCAAAGAGTGGTTGTTTTGGCTAGAAAGGACTTGTCAAAGGCAGCAGTACGGTGGGGAGGAGGGTAGAGGTCAGAAAGACGGGATCTAGTAGAACGGGACTGAATTGATGATTTAAATTGAAGGGATTGGAAGATGTAGCTGGGACGATGAGTTCTGATAACCTGGTAGAGGAAGGAGGCTAGGAAATCTGGCATCTGTAACGAGGATAAAGCCACCTTAACGCGGTGTAATACTGGGTTATATGCGTGTCTCTGGTGATTCCGAATACAAACCGTATTGCACAGTTCATAATACGCTTAAGTTTTGCTTCGAGCTCACCTGAAAGTCCGCTGTACACCTCGCATCCGTAGTCAAAGTGGGGAAAGACAAGGGAAGAAACAAGGAGTTTACGAATATTGAATGGTAGGAGGTGATGGAGGCGACGGAATTGCTTTAGGGTTGTTATGTTCGGCGGGATATTTGGAGATGTGCGGTTTCCAAGAGAGAGTTTGATCAAGAGTAATACCTAAGTTCTTGACAGATGAATGAAAAGAGATAGGAGTATTGTTTAGGAAAAGGTTGGGGGACTGGGAAAGGATTTAAGGAGAGCAGGTGATGCTATCAGGATGGCTTTTTTTTTCAGCGCTTAGCAGGAGTTTGTTGCTGTTTGACCAAGCACTTATATTATTTATGTCCTCCTGAAGTTTAGAGATAGCATCAGGAAATTCATTTGGGGTAAAGGAAATATAAATCTGAATATCGTCGGCATAGAGGTGGTATTGGGAGTGCTTGATGGAGAGCGGAAGATCATTTATGAATGGATAATATGGTTAATCTCTTTGAATGTAAAAAATTAAATGTAATGCTGAAGTCCTGTCAGACTATTTCAATCAGAATGAAACCTACATGATATTAAACACATTCAATTTTAGATCAATATAGCCGTTTTTTTTTTAGAAAATCGTAAAAAGGTTCAAAATGCATGGTGTAAAGTGGCTCTTCTGGAAAGCCGATTCTGATGAAAAAATTGCTGTAACATCTCGGGCGTATAGTTGTCTTAAATATGAAATTTCAGTTTCTTACTATTAACTTTTGTGCTAGACTTACGACACACACACCCACACACAGCAACTTTACCTATATTTCATATATAGGTAAACGCTTAAAATGTATGTCTCTTTTATCTCTTATCTCTGACTTTTAAAACATACCTAATGGGAAAATCATAATGAGAATTTATCGTCACTATCACGGCGTCAAAGCTAGGATCAATCTATTTCTAATGGCTGGTCGAACATTAATGTTTTGTTGGCAAGGACCTTTGACTTAATAACTGCGTGATTATATTATTATCTGTGATTTTTATCACTTTTTCTTTGAACATAAAGACATTTTTCTTGAGATTTAAACATTTAGCTTCTATATTCCAAGCAGCAATCTTCCGTACACTTGGATATTCTTCTTTTTTGTGTCCTTTCAATGCGGTCACAAAGTCGCCTTCTCCTACAGTTCTGTTTTAAACGGGAATTTTATCGTAAAATAAACCTAGTTAATTAGGCATTAGAACTAAATTTCACTTAAATCCTTTAGTACTAGCATAAGTGTCAGTAATCGGGCAAAGGCATGTTTTCCGGTACCCATATCCTAACACCATAAAAGTGGTTGTTCTAATAGTAATTTTCACAGAAATCTTCTACTCTTATTACCTAACATCAATATTGGATTGATAGAAAAGAATTCTAATGTAGAAACGAATAAAAAATGGTTATAATAGATAAAGTTGAGACTCATTTCCTTAGCAAAAACCTTAAGGACACGACAGAAGAAAAGAGACTGGTCCTAAAACTCCATTTCTGCATACCTTATCATCAATGCTGGGCTTGATCATTTTGGAAATCTGTCGAAAATTAGTGTGGCTTTAAATTCCGCGAGAGACCTTTTTGGGAGATTTTGTAATTTTTCCTCAAGGAAAGTTAAAAACATATATTTACGTGATTTCTGTTATGGATTCGAAAATGTTCACGATCGTAACCCTTCCCCTTAATATTTATACCACATGTAGTTAAGAGGAAGTAAACAAAAAAAAAATATAAAACGCGGTTATACTTCTTATAATATTATATAAATCACGGTTTATAAATTATGATATTATATAAATCACGGTTTATACTTCACACATAAAATGTCCTCATAATGTAATTCAAATGTAATGTCTAAAACAAATAAGAATAGTTTCTGATTATCTATCCTTCATCACAATCATGTATTTCTTTTTCTTTCTTCCCCATTTATAAGATTATCCTTTGGAACTGGTTGAAGTGCTTAATCTTGAAAAAAATATATTGAAGCTTCCTAAAGTTAAGGGAATAGAAAAATATCTGATGCGGGCAACACAAGGATTTCACTTACTTAGGCTGTAGAAATAAATTTAAAGACTTTTAAATATACTTAAATTTGAAAAATATACTAAGTTGACTATTTGAATAATAATAACTAGTTGAATAATCATATTTTCCTACCACGTCATATAATGGCCAAAAATCATTTTCATAATTAATAATGTTATTTGAGCCAAAACATTAAAAGTTCTGTAGAAGCCATCTGAAGGATAAAGGAGCGTTTTATTAAACATCAGTTTTACCCTTTTCTTGTGGAAATTTGATAAGATAGCAGCTTTTAACTTGTAGTGATTTCGAAATGATTGGATTCCATCAATTGGCCTTACTTCGAAAATGAGTGGATAAGGCAATTTAGTTTCCATTTCCGAGCGTGGGCGGTTTAAATGAGAACAAGTTTAGATGAGGAAGATGGTTGGGGGTGCGGTCATGAATTAGTAACACACATTTAAAATAAGTGTTATTTTAATTATGTGCCGACGTTTCGGCCTACAATGTGGGCCTTCATCAGGGCTAAAAAAAAACAAGATAACAAACAATGTAATTATAGACTTAATAATGCGTTAGGTATATAATAATAATATGACAGTAATAAAATATGGGAACATAAATAAAATTAAATGTAAAATGATAATAAGATGACAATTATAAAGTATGGAAATAAGGTGACAGTTATAAAGTATGGAAATAAACAAAATTAAGATGATAGTTATAAAGTATGGAAGTAAACATAATTGAGATGATAATATTGTAATGAGAATATATAAAGAGAGACTAAGCAAATGAAAAAAATGACAAAGGAAATAAATTTAAAGACTATTAAATATACTTCAATTTGAAAAATATACTAATTTGACTATTTGAATAATAATAACTAGTTGAATAATCATATTTTCCTACCACGTCATATACTGGCCAAAAATCATTTTCATAATTAATAATGTTATTTGAGCCAAAACATTAAAAGTTCTGTAGAAGCCATCTGAAGGATAAAGGAGCGTTTTCATTTTTTCATTTGCTTAGTCTCTCTTTATATATTCTCATTACAATATTATCATCTCAATTATGTTTACTTCCATACAAGACATGTAGAGAAGCTACCCATCGGCAGCACTCTAAAAATATTCTAAACTAGAAAGTCTCGAGGTTATCTTCTTTTCAGACGCCTCGGAGCATTATCAGGAAATAAAGTGGAAGAAGGCATTAAAACTAAATGATTAGATTGGGAATAAATTTTGTCATGAAAGGAATGATATCTGGTTCGGGCCAAATCAGCAACATATGGAACATTAAGGTCATTATAGATCAGTTTATTAATCCCGATCATCATAATAAATCCCGATGACTATTCCTCGTTTAAAATCCTGAGAAACCTTACCCAGTCATCCCTACGCCGTGCTAAAGCACGGTTCTTCCACACTTCACTATCGCAAGCCCCGGATCATAAGTCTCGATGGAAAATCCTCAAAAATCACTCCATTGTGAAGACAAAGGTATGTATCTCCTACCCTGTTTCCTCCGACCAATTAAACTCCTACTTTACCAATCCTATCCAAACGTCTTCAACCTTTTCATACTCCATTCCAAAAATATCTTTCAACCCCGAAAAATCATATTTCTCAAATATATACCCTGAAGACCTATTCACCTCCGTACTGAAATCCAGAACCACAGACCATGGACCGGATCAAATTCCCGTTAAATTAATCAAATTGTGCTTACCTATCATATTTCCAATCCTTTTGCATATTTATAACTACTCTCTACAGAATTCTACCTTTCCAACAGCTTGGAAAAAAGCTATAATCCGTCCTATTAGCAAAGTTTCAGTTCCAACCAGAGTTTCTGATTTCCGACCGATTTCCATCCTCTCCAATCTCTCAAAGCCGTTAGAAAGAATAGTCCATTCACAGCTTAACACCTTCCTAGAGCAAAAGTCCCTAATAAATCCCCTCCAATCCGGTTTCCGAACTCACTTCTCAACACAATCCGCCCTGTTGAAAATTACTCAAGATATCCAATCCTCCATAGATAAACGCAAAATCACAATCCTTGTTCTATTTGACTTTTCCAAAGCGTTCGACCTAGTGAACCATGATATCCTGCTTTCAAAACTCGAAAATCTATCCCTATCAAACAGTGTCTTAAAGTGGTTCCAATCCTACCTATCTCATCGTTCCCAAATAGTTATTATTCCTGATAAACCTACTTCTTCTCCACTCTTACTAACTCGCGGTGTTCCACAAGGATCTTCACTCTCTCCGACTCTTTTCTCTTTATATATAAATGATCTACCTGACTCTATCCATCATTCAAAATATCATTTATATGCCGATGATCTTCAGATCTACCTTTCCTTTTATCCCAGCGAGATGTTTGAGGCGATTCGTAAGATGCAGGAAGACATAGATAATATTAACGCATGGGCATTAAAGAATGATTTAAGACTCAACGTCGATAAAAACTAAGGCCATAATTATAGGTTCCAAACATCTCGTTAATTCCCTTCCTTATTATTCCTTACTATACCTTAACGGACTACCCATCCATTTCCATACTACCGTTAGAAATCTTGGTGTCATCTTTGACCAAAACCTTTCTTGGAATAATCATGTATCCCATATCATTCGTAATTCCATCTCTACTCTTAAACTGTTCTCAAGATTGCGTGATTCACTGCCTTTCGATGTTCGTCGGCTCCTTGTTTCATCCCTTGTCTTCCCCCACTTCGATTACTGCTGCCTGGTGTTCGGTGGATTATCTGGTGGACTCGAAATGAGACTGGAAAGACTTATGAAATGTTTCATTAGATACATCTTCGGGACCCCTAGGCGCTCCAGCGTTTCTGACAGGTATGCCGAGTTGAAGTGGCTCAATCCTGTTTCCCGGCGAAAGTATTTCTTGGGAGTTTTTCTATTCCGTACTTTCAATACCGAAAATTCATCCTACATTCTTGACCTACTCATCCCTTGTTCATCCGTACATTCGTTTAATACAAGATCCCAGTCCACTAACCTATATATTCCTTTTCATTAAACATCGTTCTGGAATTCCATACCTACCCCTATACACACAGCACCTTCTTTAACCTCATTTAAAAGCAAACTGTTCCTTCATCTCCTCAACCATCCATCTACAGATTGATTGTAAACAAAACGCTAGAATAGTGGTCATGTCACATTCTAAAATGAGGACCACAACAAATATGTAAACAATGTTTTAGATATATATTCACCTTTCTCTTTCTTTCTTCTGTTTTTCTCGGTGACCTTATTATACCATAAGAAGCACAATAGTAATATATCTTCAGATACACATTAATGATTATATAATTATAAACATATATGCATACCAAGTAATCGTAGTTATTTATTTAACTTTATTTATTCTTATTTTTAAATAATATTATATCTTAAGTTTGTATTTCTTTTATGTTTTTGTTTCTGTGCCAGACACAAGCCAAAGTTCTGTACTTTTCTGTTATTCTTAGGTGACTGAAGGTCCCAGAATAAAATTTACTTTCTTTCTTTCTTTATTCGTTACAAAGTAAGGACCATTTAGGGTTTTACGAAGGATTTTGGATTGTAGGAATTGGATACACTCCGTAAGTCCATATAGGCCGTTTGATGATTTTAAAGTTGTTATCAATCCTTCAATATTTTCTTTCCCAAAGGTTACCAATATGTTAATTTTGTATAAAAAAATTAAAACCTTTTAAATTGGAAAATTATTGTAACATATATATATATATATATATATAATACTTTCATTTATTTATTAATATGCACCTGTTTAAAAAAACAGTTTAATATATTCGATTTATTTTTGCATTTGAGGTCACACCCACTCCCACCAGGAATTTAAGTTTAACCGTATCTATTACATTAAATAAGCCTTCGATGATCTATTTTAAACTTTAAAGCACTACAATTCTTTGCTTGATAATTAATCGAAATTATTAAACCCCGGCTAATCTTAATTTTGAACAACATTTCAATATAGAATTATGTAAATTTTCAACAAGCTGACGCACATGCCCCTGTAACAGATGTGTAAATTTCATAAGGGCTTCCTATGTCAAAATTAATGGGGTTTCGTTAGTGGCCGCGACCCTCGCACGTGTAAGAAAAGTACAATGAACCATAATCTCGATATTCCCAGAAAAAAATTTAAATTTATTATTTAATTACTTTTTAATGTCGACCATAAGGGCAGAAGCCGTAAAAAAAGGCAATTAATGGAGTAATTAAATAGTACTGAAAAATAAAATAGGATGAGTAAAACAATGAAAAGCACAGAAATATATTTTTTTTAAATTTATTAATTAAAATTGATATGGTAAAAAATCTGCTGCGCGCAACACACAACTTTCACTCACCTCCCTTCTTAAAATCAATTTCAGATATTTTAAATGATGTTGAAGTTGAAAAACAATGAGGAATCACCTCAAGTTTTGATAGAAAAATTTATTAAGATTAAATAATTTAATATATAATAATCTCGTATCACGGTATTTGTGGTCGTACCGAAACGGCTAGAACGATTTATATGAACATTTTTATCTATGTTTGGTAGGTATGAGAATTGTTCATAAAGTATATTTTATTCCGCTGGGTATATATGGGTACGAAAATATATTTTTATATTTGGCATAAAAAACACCTATACCCCACAATTTTCAGCCTTCTTTCACCACCCTCGGATTTTTTAATCACGATTTTAATATTTTTGTATAAAAAATATCTAAATAGTTCAACTGTCGTTCGTATTACAAAAATCTGGTGCGGGCAACACAAGATTTTCACTTACTCACTTACTTCGGCTGTTAAAATCAATTTAAAAAATATTAAAAATACTTGAAAGTTTAAAGCTAATTTAAATTTTAAAAATATTCAATTTCGTTTGAAACATATGATTTAGATTAAATAATATACATACATATATATCTGGCGCAACAACCCGTTACCGGGTCAAGGCCTCATCTAAAAGCTTCCGCCTGTTGGCTCTATCTGCTGCTGCAGCTCTCCAGCTCCCAACGCCCAGGAGAACATGTGCATCCGCTGCGACGGAATTAGCCCACCTCACATTTGGCCTGCCCACTCTTCGTTTGCCGTGAAGTTCCTCGACCAATGTCTTCTTAGGAAACTCACTCTCCTTCATCCTCGCCATGTGACTCGCCCATTTGGAGTCTCCCAATTTTAATCCACTTTATTATATCAGGACTGTTATACAACTTTGAGAGTTCCTGGTTCTTCCTCCTTTTCCAGGTATCTCCCTCTCGAACCGAGCCCAAAAAAACTTCTTAATATTTTCTCCTCAAACAAGTGAAACATGCTTCTCATTAGATATGGTGAAAGCCAATTCTGATCCGTATGTAAGAACCGGACGAACCAGTCTTATATAGGCCTATCTTGGTCTTGTTTGAGAGGTGCCTCTACTTTTAAAGTATTTTGCTAGCCCGAAGTAGGTTCGATTGGCTGCGGCAATTCTTCGGTTGATCTCCTGGGATAGGTTGTTTTGAGAGTTTATTTCCGAGCCAAGATAAACGAAACTTTGTACTCTTTCAAATCTATGCGGCCCGACTTCGAAAAATCCTGTCCCTGCGTCTGTTGGTCCTATTCTTAAGTACTTTGTCTTCGATTCATTGATGACCAAGCCAAGACATTTTGCTTCTTTATCTAAAGCAAGGAATGCTTCTTTCAAGGCACGCTCAGATCTGGCAGATATGTCAAAGTCGGGAGTTACAGTTCGGGTTGGGTTACACTACCATACGCAGACTTGAAATCCAGAAAAAGGTGGTGCGTAACCACCCTGTATTCCTTCCAGAATCATTGTCAGGGAAAAGATCCGGTCCGTAGTTGATCAACCCCTTCTGAATCCAGCCTGGTAGTGTTGCCTATGTCTCTTTCAGCATGGGGACTGAGTCTCTCGAAAAGAAAGTTTGACCTTGTAGGCACTCGAAAGGAGTACTATACCCCTGTAGTTGTTGCACTTCATTTGGTCACCTTTCTTGTGAAGCGGGCAAATGACACATAGTCTCCAAACTTGAGGCATCCTTTCTTCTTCCCATATTGTGAGGATAAGGTTGCGGAGTTCCTTCTTAAGTCCCTCGCCACCGAGGGATGAACGATAATATTTTTTCTAAAATGTTTGGCTTTCCAACGGTATATTATGCATCTATATTACTCTTCTTATGTTCGAAAAACCCAAAATTACTTTTAAAAAATATCTTTTCTCTTCTCCTCATTAGTGGTTTATCAAAGTCTTTCAACTTTGATGTTCAATAGGTACCAACTCAACACACGAAACATTCGTTATTTTATAACTTATCAGCCAAAATACTCTCTAGAAATAATTTATATGGCAGAACAGCGTTTACCGGGTCAGCTAATATAACAATAAAAAATATTATTAATATCAATCATTTAAGTTTATGCGCTTTTATTCACTCTCCGTTAGCTCCTAAAACTTTGTTGTATACAATTATTTATAAAATCTTTAGCTTTCCAACGGAAGTAATATATATCTATATTATTTAATTAGTGGAAAAAATTATTAGCCTATTAATATTAAAATTAAATGTACAATATTTATAATTTTTCTCCTTCATTTGGTTTCAAATTCTTTAATATCTCAAATTCCCCTATTTCTTGTCGCTACTAAGTAGCTGAAACGGTTAATTATTTCTAATCAACAAAATTCAAGATAATTCAGGGTAAGATATTTAGGAAATTTAGTATTAAGCCCTGTCATAGTATTTCAGTCAAAATTAACCTACATGATAATAAAATCCATTCAATTCTACATTGATATAGCGAGTTTAATCGAAATCCCTAAAACCGTTTTCGAGAAAAAAGTAAAAAGGTACAAAATGCATAGTGTAAAGTGGCTCTTCCACCCAGTCAATTTTAGTAAGCCATAGACTTGTCTTAAATATGAATATTCATTTTAGTGCTACTATCTAGTTTTAGTGCACTCAAAACTTATCACATAGATCTTTTTGTGGTACTTTGAACTTAAGGTCCAGGGGTTTGATTTTTTTAAATATATTTTTTTATTGAAATTTACAACTGTACAAAAAATACATCAAGTAAATATGCTGAAATGTTATAACACATGAAATAAACATGAAAAGAAACTGCCCATTGGCAGCACTCTTTGGTAGTGAGTCTAAACAAGAAGGTCTCGAGGCCATCTTCTTTTCAGACGCCTCGGAGGATTATCAGGAATGGAAGATGAAGCAAGGATTGAAACTAATGGATTAGAGTGGGAGTGGAGTTTTTCATGGAAGGTGTGATACCTTGTACGGGCCAAATCAGCAACATATGGAACATTAAGATCATTGCGGATGATTTTATTCGTGACAAAGTAAGGAGCGTTATGGATTTTGCGAAGGATTTTGGATTGTAAGGATTGGGTATAAGTTTGATGGTTTAGTAGAGCCTCAAAGTTCTACTCCGTAGGTCCAGATAGGCCTTATGATGGTCATGTAAATGAGTCTTTTGTAGTTAAGTGAAAGGTTAAAGCGTCTGTCTAGTAAGTGTTGGAGTAGCCGAAATCGTCGTGCAGTTTCTTGTCTCTTCAGTCTTGTATGCGGATTCCATGTAAGTCGTTTGTCAAGCAGGAGTCCTAAATATCGGATCTGTTCAACCGGGACAATCGGAATATCATTAAAGGACACTGTAGGGCAGGATGTCATAGGTTTTCGACGAAGAGTAAAGGTAATTTGTTGGGATTTATTGGGATTGATTTTAATTCTCCAATTCTGACACCACACCTCAAGGTCTCTCCTTGGGTCTCTCCAACCTCGGATGTGGGAGTGGAGAGTTTGAGAGGCAATTGTAGGATCGTTATTAACCGATAACACGCAAGTGTCATCGGCATAGGTAGAAAGGAATGTGTTAGGATGGATTGGGATATCAGCTGTATATACTGTGTAAAGAATGGGTACTAGGATACAGCCTTGAGCAACCCCAGCAGACTGGGTGAAAAGAGATGAATAGGAACTATTGTGGTTTATTTTAAAGGATCTTTCGGAGAGGTAGGACTTGATGATTAGGAAGTATGTAGGAGGAAGGAATTTACGGAGTTTGTACAACAGTCCCGGGTGCCAGACTCGGTCAAAGGCCTGTTCAACGTCGAGAAAGGCTCCAGTGCAGTACAATCCGCGCTCCAATGCAGAAGAGACAATATTGTACTGCAGGATCAGCTGATGCGGAAACCGAACTGGTGGTCTGGGATTATGTGATATGAATCTAGGATAGGGTATAGTCGTTTAAGGAGGAGCCGTTCTAGGATTTTACCCATGATGGGTAGAAGAGATATAGGATGATAGGAAGAAGGGAGCTCCAGTGCCTTTTTGGGTTTGGGGGTCATTTTAACAATAGCTAATTTCCAGGATTGAGGAAAATATGTAGTGCGGAGTATGGAATTGTAAATATAGTTGAGAAATAGGATGGCTTTTCTAAGAAGTTGCTTAAGGATTTGTGCTGTGATTAGATCGTGTCCAGGAGCTTTCTGGGAAGGTAGTTTTTGGATTAAGTTCAAAATTTCTGAAGGATGAAATGCTTTAGGAGGAAGGGCCAACTGGAGTGGAATGCCCAGTTCTGCTTCAATGAATTCAAGGTGCTGCGGATTAAGGATCTCAGGATGCAGATTGTAAGTTTTAAAAAGATGCTGTTTGGGATTCCTCTTCATCTGATCTGGTCCAGGATTGAGATTCATTAATGAGAGGATGATTAAAATCTTTGAAGTTAGTAGTTTCTTAGTTGTAGTCCATAGGGATTTGTCAGTAGTTGTAAGTTTTTCAGTCATACTCATTTTTAAACTCAAAACTTTAAGGTCATCAACGCCTAGATACTATATGTATATTTAAACTTTATAAGAAAGAAAAAAGAAGATTATTAGGTAAACAATAATTTAAAAAAAAAGAAAAAAAATCTTAAAGTCAAGAAAACATAAAAAATAAATAAACAAGAATAATTAATTAAAAACTGACTAGGAATGTATAACTTAATATTTAATTAAGATTTTAGTCTTTATAATTTAGATAACAATGATTGCTCTTTAAGATAATCAAAAATTAATTTATGGTTTCCTCTCTATTACTCCCCGTACTGTTGATATATTTCGGTTTAGTCCAATTTAATCAGGTATAATGAATAATTTGGACAGTGTTGAAAAATATTCCGAATGGTGAGGGTTTCATCACAATGCTGGTGCACCGGGGCACGGGCTGTCCAGTAAAAAGGTACGAGGGGGTCCAGGGGTGTTTTACTTTATATTCCATATATATGTGAGTGAAAGTAAAAAATAATTATTGAAATCAAAATACATTAACTTCAAATGTTTTGGTTTATTATTTTTAATGATAAACATTTCCAATAAAACCCAACGAAAATTTCGTCTATCCGTGGGTTTTCTCCGAAACTACCGGACCGATTTGACACTCTTTGGTTTTCGAAACTTGACACAGATAAAACAGGGCATCAAACGATGATTATAACACTTCGACATTCTATCATCACATCAACCGATAAGCTACAAAATGGCGCCGGATTAAAATATGTTCTAATTTGATAGCTCAGTTATTTTTGAAGATAGAGTTTTAAGATCAGGACACCGCGATGAGCTAAATATCTAAGTTGATTTTAATAAAACGTGAATTCATTTTGGTTGGAAACATATGGTTTAGATTAAATAATATAACGATATTAAATTGTTAATCAGTAACAAGTTTATTCCCCATTCGTCACTTTATATTACCTTTTACAACTTTGTGTAACAGATAATATTTTTTCTAAAATTTATCTCTTTCCAATGCTATATTATACGTGCATATTACTGATATGCATATATATTTTTAAATTTAAAATATCACCATTTAAGTCCTGTCAGACTATTTCAATCAGAATAAAACCTGCATGGTATTAAGGCCCATTAAATTATACATTAATATAGGGAGGTTAATCAAAATCGTTAGAGCCATTTTTGAGAAAATCGTAAAAAGGTGCAAAATGAATGGTATATTGTGGCTCTCCTGGTTAGCCGATTTTGATGGAAACGTTGCTGTAACATCTCGGGCGTTGTGTTAAATATGAAATTTAAGTTCCGTGCGACTTTTCGATTTTGCGCTAGACTTACCACACACCAGTGATGGGCAAATACTCAAAAAATTTGAGTATTGATTACTGTAATCAAATGATGCTCGCTGCTAATTACGAAATCTACTCAGCTTTCCTCCTGATTACTTTTTATTTTCCTCTGTAATCAAAATTTTCGTACTTTTGAGTACTTGATTACTTTTTTATATGAGGTGGCCAGAATAGAGTATATTACATACATCTATTAAGTTAATTTATATTAATAATTTCTTTAAGCCATCTATTTTTTCATAATGTCGATTATTTTAAACTTTTCGTAAAAAATTGATTAGGGTAAATTATTATTATTAAGATGGTGGGTTTATAGATTATTGTAAACTCTTCAGATAAAATCGATATAGGGGCCTATTATTATGTTCTTTTACACTTAGAATTTCATTTTAACTTTTTCGTATTTATTGGATATTAGGCTCGGTAGCTGGGTTACCAATGGTTCGTTACCGATTATACTATTAATTTTAATCGCGCTTGTTCTAGAATAGGTTTATTTTTACTTTTTCGTTTTTATTCGACACGTTTAAAACGTTTATTAGCCAAACCATCGAAAAATAAAATACAGAAATGTTACAATTTTAAAATTAAAAGTATAGAAAGTATAAGTACCGTTGGTAACGCAGCTATTTAGAATAGTAACAAACGAACTCGAAAAAGTTAAAATAAACCTATTCTTGAGTGAGCGTGATTAAAATTAATAGTATAATCTTTGACGCGCCTTTGGGAACCCAGCTACCGAGCCTGGTATCGAATAAATACGAAAAAGTTAAAATAAACCCATTCTTGATCAAGCGCGATTAAAATTAATAGTATAATCGGTAACGAACCTTTGGGAACCCTGCTTCCGAGCCTGGTATCGAATAAATACGAAAAATTTAAAATAAACCTATTCTTGAGCGAGCGCGATTAAAATTACTAGTATAATCGGTAACGAACCATTGGTAACCAAGCTACTGAGCCTAATATCCAATAAATACGAAAAAGTTAAAATGAAATTCCAAGTGTAAAAAAACATAATAATAGGCCCCTATATTGATTTTATCTGAAGAGTTTACAATAATCTATAAATCCACCATCTTATTAATAATAACCCTTATCAATTAATCGACAATACGAAAAAAAAAGATGGCTTACAGAAATTATTAATATAATTTAACTTAATAGATGTATGTAATATAATATATTCTGGCCACCTGATATAAAAAAGTAATCAAGTACTCAAGTAATCAGGTACTCAAAAGTACGAAAATTTTGATTATAGAGGAAAATAAAAAGTAATCAGGAGGAAAGCTGAGTAGATTTTGTAATCAGCAGCGAGCATCATTTGATTACAGTAATCAGTACTCAAATTTTTTGAGTATTTGCCCATCACTACCACACACACACGGACACAAAGACACACGGACACACAGTAATACAGACCATTTTCCGGGACTTTGTTATTTGGACTTATGTGGCCCTAAAACGTTTATTTCCGTTGAAAACTGGAATTCGAAAATTTTCACGATCGCAATACTTTCCCTTACTATATATTTCATAAATAGTTTAGTGAAAGTAAATTAATAATTAAAGTAAATAAATTCATATCAGGCATGTTGTGCAGTTAATTGTACGTTAATTTGTCAACTAGCTTTCTTCAAAAAATATAAGTTTTCAAAATTATGTAGTGAATGCATTTTAACGATATTCACTTTTGGATATCCTGAGAAGACATTTCATTTTTTTTAAGAACACGAATAAATGAAACCATTTGAATTAATAGTGAAAATAAAATAGCAGAATCAAAATGAAGAAGACGGTGTGAAGAATGTGCGTGAGTTCGTATATTTTTTCAACGCTCTTATCATTTTTCGAAAAAGATCATTTGTATAAGAAATATATAGTAGGATTTAAGAGTTAAAAGAAAGATAAAGCATAACAATAAAACTTTTAAAAATCGGATGATTGTAAATAAAGACTTTTTTGCCACAATGGAGGTGTATTATTTGTTTTTTATTCGATGCACAATGTATAAATGACTTTAATAACTGGATCGCTATTCAATATTGAATAAAAATTTCCTGTTTTGTCCGGAAGTATTTGGATCATAATTTGTTTAATTTTGTCTCATAGTAAATTTCATCCACAATAGTTTAGTGTTTTATATTATTTTGTTTCTTTGCAGCATCTGATAAAAAATGCAGTTCCTTAGTCATTTAAAGGTGCGGTAGTTTTTTTTGTTTTTTTCTAATCAGCGTAATTAGGTAATTGTGAAGTTCCTATTTGTCAACTATTACTTTTCTATAAATGTTTAATCCAATAATAGAAAACATTTCTGCAACAATGTATTTTTCTTTTCTTCAAAAAATCAAGTGAGGTTAAAAATATAATAAAAATCGAAAAAACAAGACCAATATCAATAAGAAGAAAAGAAAAACGCTTTTTAATAAGATGGAAAACAGTTTTTTTTTCTTTCAATTATCTTGTTCCCTGCTCACCAGTTGGTGTAGTTTGAAAAATTGTGTGACAAGGGATGAATTAGACAGCTGCGGGAAGGGAGCTCATTACTGATCAACCGCCAATTGCAGACAAATACTCATCTTGATATATGTGTCTTCCCTGTCAGGCCATCTTTTTTTCATCTAGCTTCTATCGGCCAAAAAAGTACATGTCAATGACCCTAAAATCCAAAAATATCCGAATAATTGATGTGTACATATGTAAGCGTGTGTGTGTTGTGTGTGTGTGTGTGTGTGTGTGTGTGTGGTGTGTGTGTGTGTGTGTGTGTGAATAAATTCCTAGTTTCTTCGAATGAAGTACTATTAATTTTGTTTATTTAAAATACTTTACTATATCTCGTTATTAGTGTATATATAAAACTATAAAACCTCAGGCCATTGTTATAGGTTTCTATTCCCTCCTCAAATCCACATATAAATGAAATGAAATTAAAAGAAATTTTATTCTGGGAGAGCTAGTCCCCTAAGAATAATATAATGTACAATATAAGATTTTACTTCTGGCTATGTAGAATTTATCAGATTATATACAGCATTTTATGGATTACACAGTATGATATATATGGATCTGCATATATATAAATATATACAAACACACACACATATACACAAATATATACAAGCACAAAGTCATATTACAACCGTAAATAAATCCAAATAATAAAATATATTAAAACAAAACAAAAAATAAAATAAAATAAAGAAAATTGAGATAAAAATAAAGAGGCCAGATAGTTAAGTTTATAAAGGCACGGCAGATTGATGTTCGAGGAGATGGATAAATAGGTGATGTTTGAAGAAAGTTAAGGATTGGCATGTACGAATCGACATGGGTAAGGAATTCCAAAATGAGGATGCACGTATGACGAAAGATCTCTTTAAGGAAGCAGTTCTGTGGGATGGAATGAGCAGGTTCAAGGGTTGGGATCTTGTGTTAATGGAATGGACAGAGGAGAGTGGGGTAAACAAATTGTAAATATAGAGGGGTTTTTTGGTTCTGAAGGATTGGTAGAGGTAAGCTCTAGGAAGTATTGCCGTCGGAATTTAGGGTAAAGCCACTTCAACTCGGCATACCAGGCTGAGACATGAGAGCGCCGAGGGATTCCGAAGATGAATCTAATAAAACAGTTCATTAATCTCTTCAGTCTCATCTCAAGCATCTCGGACAGTCCGCCAAACACCAGGCAGCCATAATCGAAGTGGGGGAAGATGAGGAGGAAACTAGGAGCTGGCGGGTTTTAAGGGGTATTAAATCACGTAATCTGAGGAACTGTTTAAGAATGGCTTTGGATTTTCTAGAAATTTGCGAAATGTGATTATTCCAGGATAGGTTTAGGTCGAGGAATAAGCCAAGGTTTTTAACGGACGTTTGGAAGATGATAGGTAAATAGGATTTATATATATATATATGTTTTTGAACGGCTGCTTTTCTATGGCAGCGGTACCTTCAAAAACTAGCTTACTTGAAATATTTAATCCACATATAAACTCTATTTAATGATACCATTGGATTTCTAACTTACACATACCCATTATATTAATACATTGCTTAGAATTTTGATTGAGAATATTGAGGGACATTTTCACTACTTCCTTTGTCATGCAATATTACAAAAAGAAATACCTTTAAAACACTTAGTCGGCTGGCGAAGGTGGAATCAGTGCTGGGCTTTTAGATCTCCAGCTGCTCTCTCTGACCCTCAGACGGACCTCGCTTCTTCTTCAGGATGGAACTCGACTTCTCGTTGCTGGAATAAGACTGCCCTACGAATCTTCTCTCTCATCCTGGACACCTCGGGTGGGCTGATATGGGAACTGCCCCGGTTGGCGGTCCAGCCTTTGTTATAAACTTCTTTTAAGAAATATTTCTAATTTATTTGAGGCGGCGTTGTAATATTATTTTTATCTTTTCACCATTCTTAATATCCTTGACGGCCGCCGGTGGGGGAAATTACCAGGGGTCTCTGGTACCGCGTGGAGAGGGGGGGGGGCATACCGATGGAAAATCTAGCGGGCAAGGTAAACACCTTTTGAACTTTTACCGCCCTAAGCTTATAAAGGCATATCAATAAATATTTAATTAATATAATTGTTATCCAATGATGAATTTACACCCGTCAGTATTCTCAATACATTACAATATATATATATAATATATATATATATATATATATATATATATATATATATATATATATATATAGTTTTTTTAACACCTTTGTATATAAAAATCAATTTTATTGGTCTCTCAGCCTGACATGTTATATTGTTATATTAAATACATTAATATTAAATACATGTTATATTAAATTAGTTGTACAACAATGTTATTCTTGAGGGACATATTCCCAGAATCAAATTTTAAAAAAAAATATTTTATATATATTTATTGAAGTGAGAGAGAGACAGAGAAATTCCCATTTGGATCTGCTGCTCAACTTCGCTGAGTTGCTATGAGTACATAGCATACCGATCCTGAAGACAATTTTCAAAGAAAAAATAGAGGAAGATACTACCAAATTGAAATACATAGACTTTACTGATTTCGAAATCGATCATAGACATAAAAATCCAGACTAGCCTCAATATATGTGGTGATGCAGGATTCCCAGTGAGTCCAGGATTCTGGTCTTGCTATGTTTTGCAACTGTTTTTGATTTTGAATTTGATGACAAACAAAAGAAGAAATATTTTGGCAGATTATAATTATGGCAAATGAGAGAAATTGGGTAATGTAAGGAAAGGAACAGAACATAATACTGGGAATATGAGAGGACGGTTGGAGGAGGCTCCGTAATGTAAGGCCTGAGGAAATTTTGGGTGATGAATGATAAAGTAAGATGATAAGGGGAAAAAATAGTTACTCCTGTAGAATATTAGATTCCCTCAGAGAAACACACATAACGTTTGTAAATACTGTCAAAATTGTCAGGAAATATTAAAAAGACAATTTTAAAGAACGTGCGCAGAAAACGTAAAATACCAGTCTATGCTAAAAGTTTTAATCAACTATAATCTTTATGCCATTATGAATACAACATATACGTGCAGTAATAAGAGTTTTGTGTCTTAAAGGGAAAAGAATTTTAGAGAAAAAAGATCCTTTAATTTTTAACAAGTAAAAATTAAATTATATTCCATCAAAATACATTTAAAAACCTTATTCACCCTTTATCTCCTAAGCAGGACTTTACTCGGCTCGCTGAGCGATTACGTTCTCGATTCGGAACATGTCAATTTTTAAAGGTTTCTGTATCAATATATTCAATTTTACATTTTAAGTGTGCTAGTGTACCTCAAGGTAGTATCTTAGGTCCCATCCTTTATATGGTTTTTACAGCTGATATTCCACTCCATTCTAGTTAAGCGTTCCACCTCACTACTTAAGCGTTCATAACACCCATGTTGTATGATTATGTCAATGATCAACCAACTACTGCCATAACTCTTAATCCCCACATCCCAGCCATTGAGGAACGGTTTCAGAACTGGAGGATTAAATTAAATCCTAACGAAACCCACCTGCTTACCTTTATCCTACGAGGCAAACCGATGACTTCCTGGTCCACTATATCCTTTAATAATACTCCACTAATTCTTGTAGAAAAAATCCGATACTTAGGACTCCATCTTGACAAACGTCTTACTTGGAATCCTCATACGAGACTTAAACGGCAAATAACTGTTCGTACATACCGATTACTACAACACTTACACAAAAAGCGTTGAAAACTTCCACTCTATTACAAAAAGCTCATTTATGTTACCATTAACAAACCTATCTGGACACATTCAATCGAACTTTGGGGCTCCACTAAACCATCTAATTTCTGCCGCATTCTATCATTCCCACATTTTCCCGACAACCCTTCGAAGCGACTGAAAAGAAGATGGCCTCGGGGCCTACTAATTGAAATTAACATCGGAGTTCTACCACTGGGTTATTTCTTCAAAAGGCTTTTCACGTCCATAATTGTAATTTAACCCCTTTACTTATTGTATTTATATTAAGTACAGTTGTATATAATAATAATATATATTTTAAAAAGAATTAAGTGAGACAAATTTAGGCAGATGCCACGAGGCAAACAATGCCAGACTGATTCGTTTCATATTTTACTATTCGCCATTTTAATTATTAATAAAATAATTAAAATGATAGCTTATTAATAATATAATAGCTTCAAAGGATAATGGAGAGAAAGAAATCATGTCAATGATACCAATAAATCAGTGAGTTTCCTCCAATGAAAGGATGGTCAGGTTGCACAGGATGGAAAAGAGAGATAATATAAAATCATTTTTATTCTGGGACTGGGTCCTTTAAGAATAACATATATGTACAATTAAAATATACAACGTTGCCGGCCAAAGGAACATAATTAATTCTCACTTACAATGGTGAGTTGAGAAGAGAAGGAAAAAAAAGGTATACAGCAAAATATAAAAAGTAAATAAATAATTTCTGGTAGATAAATGTGTAAATGAAATAACTAAACATAAATTAATTGGTTGACTAACTTTAATTTGAGCAATAAATTATTATTTTATTTTACTTACAGTCTAATATTTGATATGAAATATCAGCATTGTTGAGCAAGAGTGTGTTTGGGAAGACAGAAGGTATTGGAACAGCTGGGACTTGAATGATGATATAGAAGAAGCATTGCAGGTATGAGTCGGTAGGGAATTTAAGAGAGTAATAGATCGGAAAAGAAAAGAATGAACAAAAGTTTTAGTTCTATAAGTAAGAAATAGAAAAGTTAAGGGAGACTTCCCGACGCGGGATATTGGGTGGCAAGAGAACGATTCTCACCGGATTTATCTTAGCGAAGAAATGTCTCCTCCCTTCTCTCAAAATACATTTTGTATTTTTTCATTTCTATTAATCAGTTTATATCCAGTTTTAATTTATCATCTTGTGGCTCTAGCGTCTTCCCTCCACACTCTGTTTATTTCCCCACCTCTTTTCCTGTATGTATAATGTCCTAATCGCCTGCCACGTTAACGCCTAGTCCTTACCTTCCCACTTTGACGAATTATTTTTTCTTGTAGGGACAGTTATAGGTAGAATTGGGATGACCATTGACATAGGAATTGATAAAGAAAGAAGATAAGCTTGATCCCTGGGCCACACCTAGTAAAAATGCAAGGAAGGAACTCAGAGGATGATTCAGGAAGTCAAAAACTATTAAAAAGTCCAGAAGTATTAGTACTGTCAGTTTCTTTTGGTCCATATTAATAAGTAAATCGCTAGTGATTTTGAAGCACTAATCCACTAGGGTGAAACGTAGATGTTGTATTGATATGATGCACTATTGATTTTTCCAAGAGGTAGGAAATAAGGAGTTTTAAAGGTAAAAATTATTTATGAAGAGGAGAACTTGTAGGATTTCGGGAAAACATAACTTTAACAAGTTTACTGCTACTCCATCAAACCCTATGTAATTGGTACGAGATTTCATAACTGAGGAGATGAGTTCAGTGGGAGAAATATCAGAAAAATAAAAGTTATCAGGGTTGAAGGATGAAATTGAAGAGAAATATGAATGAGGTGATGATATGCACTCACTACGCTGATAATAGGCAGACCCCCGCTCCCTCCTCTCGCAAGGCAACTCACCAACGTGCGGTTGCCCCTCTGCTGGTACGCTCCTCAGATTTCCTCGCGGAATGACTGCGTTGACTCTTACGGTCGCCTTCACACACCCCTTCTGCTCCGCTGGCCGCCTCCTCGCACTCACTTATGACTATTTAAACTCTGATTTATTGATATATATATATATATATATATATATATATATATAATATATATATATATATATATATAATTTATATATAATCCTCTACATATACATTGTCATTGTTTACATGCGGTGAGTTGAAATTAAGGCTGATAGTCTACCTCATCAGACCTTATAACTTATACACACACACACACACATATATGTATATATATTGTTTTGTTTTTTTAAAATATTTCCCTTACATGATAACCCAAGATAACAGCCTTTTATTTATATATATATATATATAATATATATATATATATATATATATATATATATCGTTTTTTTCATTTTAGTTTTTATTTTATTACATTTTATTGAAATTTACTGTATAGGAATACATCAAGTAAATATGCTGATTATAGATAGTGTACATGAAAAACCTGAAGAGAAACTGCCCATTGGCAGCACTCTAGTAATCAATCTAAACAAGAAGGTCACGAGGCCATCTTCTTTTCAGACGCCTCGGAGGATTGTCGGGAATTGAAGTGGAAGCAAGGTTTGAAACTAGTGGGTTAGAGTGGGATTGGAGTTTGTCATGGAAGGATTGATACCTGAATCGGGCCAAATAAGCTACAAAGGGAATATTAAGGTCTTTATGGATAAGCTTATTCGTGACAAAATAAGGAGCGTTTAGGATTTTTCGAAGGGTTTTGGATTGTAAGGATTGGATACGGGAAGAATTTGATGGTTTAGTGGAGCCCCATAGCTCAACTCCGTAAGTCCAGATAGGTCTTATGATGGTCATGTAGATGAGTCTTTTGTAGTTAAGTGAAACTTTAGAGCGTTTGTCTAGTAAGTGTTGAAGTATCCGAAAGCGGCGAGCAGTTTCTTGTCGTTTCAGTCTAGTGTGCGGATTCCATGTTAAAATATATATCACAAGTTTGTATTTCTTTTAAATGTTTTTGTTTCTGGGCCAGACAAAAGAATCACTTTTTGTACTTTATTGTTATTCTTTGGGGACTGAAGGTCCCTAAACAAAATTTACTTTCTTTTTTTTGTCACATTCCACCTGAGGAAATAGAATTACCAATTGACTCTAAAAACTGGATACGTCCAACATCATATAAGCGAATAACATCTGAAGTGCACTCTGCTGCCACTGATACTAAAAACATATATGCTGGCGTTAGTAAGCAGGATAGGTTGTACGTGGAGAGGTTTAGATAGAAAAGGGAATGTTCTTGAACAACAGTACAAACTAGCAGTACGGTGCACCAACTACCAGGCTAAGTGAATCCTATTTAGACGTGAATATAACGTCTAATATATAATTATAATATAATTAGAAATGAATTTACTCTACTCAATACATAACACAAACATTCACGAACCACTGACTGAGGAAAGTAGACTTATACATAAGAAGTTAGAAGTATTGAGTATTAAGGAATCGGTCGAAGTGAAATGAGTGAAGGGACGCCCTGGCATTGACTAATGCTGTACGGTGTATGGGGTGTCTCTGGAGAGCTTGAAGAAAAACTAAAACTGTTATTTAATTGCTCCATTCGGGATCACTTGTAGCTGGGTGGCTAGTATAACAGCCTCCCATGCCAAAGGTCACGGTTTCAAACCCGCAGGTGATCCTAGGATTTTTTAATGGGAGTAAAAAATCCTTAGTTATGTCGTCCTTCGGAGGGAACGTTAAAAGGTGGTCCCGATCCTGTGCGATGTCAGGCACTCGTTAAAGCTCCCTCTCCTAATAAAACCTGGATAGGCAAAATTAAGGACTCTCACTGTAGCATCGTCCGATTAGCCATAGTAGCATAAAGTGACGTTAAATAAATAAACAAACAAACAATTGCTCCACTCGATTTATCTTCAGGATCGCCAGGGACGCCTCTGTCACTGGATTCTACGAAGGGTTAAAGTTGCTTTATTCATTCAGGAAGTACTGTCGCAAATACTTCCTGGCTTCCTTCTTCTATCAAGTTATCTGATCCCGCCTTACATCATACATCTCTTATCTCTTATTATTCAAATTCGTACACCCGAATGTGGCCTTCTGATTTGTATATTACGCCCCATCGAACCGCAGCTTTCGACAGATTTTTCATAATCCAATCCTCTCCCATATGGAACTCTATTCCTTCTGATATTCGTAATTCTACTACCCTTCAGACATTCAAATCTCATCTATTCCATTACTTCCTGTTCATTCAATTTCCAAACAATCCTGACTGATCCAGTTTCCATGAAAATATTTTAATAGAAAAAACTTACAGAAGTGTTTGTTATTTTTTTATTGTTTTTTTTTAACCAAGTAAAAATTGTATGTAGGTTATGTATGGAAAGATGATAATTATTTAATTATTATATTCTTTAATCATACCTTTTATTTTTTACGAATATTTTATAAAAGATTTCGAAGATATATATTTGTACATACAATTTTATTTTTGTCATCCATTTTATATTGTTTTTCTTTTTTACTTATTATTATTCACTGTATATATATACATTTCTTTTTAATCTTACACTAAGACAGTAAATCTCACATAATGTATTTTATATTATTCTAAAGGGACTTGTCCCAGAATAAATAAATTATTATTATTATTAAGTCAACAAAAATTATTCCAGAAATATAAGTTGTAATATTAACATATAATATTCCGTTAGAAAGCGCAAGATTAAAAAAAAAAATAATATGGAATACAAAAAGTCGTATAAGTTAATAGAAACTTGTTATAAGCCCATAAACATATGAACATATGTTTCCGTAATGTTCATTGAAAGGGAATTTCCATCGATAGTAAATTTTCTATTAACTATTAATCAATTTGAAATAGTTGTGTGGAAAATATTAATAAAGTAATTCAAAATCCCAGATTTAATCATATTAATATATAACATATATATATATATATATATATATATATATATATATATAAACTTCGTAATGAGCTGATTGAAATTTTAATAAAGAGAAATAAATATAAGTAAGAAATAAACATAAATAGTTTTCAACATTTTAGAGCATTTACATCTAGCACCGCTAACAATCAATTCATTGGAAGGCAGTGGCAAGGTTATCTAATCGAGCTTTTGAAATTTATTTGTATCATTGTCTGGTTATTTACTGGCATGTTTAAAAAAAAAACAATACTGTTAAATTCCGTGCTTATAAACATGAATTTTTAGTAGCCCAACAACCAATTTATTCATTGTTAATTAATTTGATTTCCCGTATGAAATTATAACATATGTATTTATGTATTCCTAAGAATAAGGTAAGTTTTAAGAATAAGTAATTATTGTAATAGTATCCCTGTTGTATGTGTACATTTAAGAATGGCATAAGAAACCAATTAAAGTATTATTAATAATACATTAGTACACAATTAATTTTAGAGATAAATAAAACTATTATTAACTGTCTTTAAATTAAAATTTTTGAACATAATGTTTAAATTATAATTGCAAATCTTTACTAATTAAGGCCCTAATTAAAGTAATTATATAAATATCAGCCAGAGATTTAATATATGGCATCGATAGCTTAATTTTAAATACAATGAGCTCTTGGAGAGAAAAATGTTCAAGATAAAACGCAGGAACTGAATTTGATTTATTAGTTTGTAACTCAAATGCATAGTCTTTTGTTAAACTTTCTATTTTAATTTGGTCTTTGTAGTATTTTGATAGTTACGAACACTTTAAAATCAATAAACATATTTGTTTGGCAGAATTAGTTATAACTATTTAAATAAGTGAATAATTCTATCCACTGTGTTTTTTTTTGTTATATTCCAGTTAATTTTAAAGGGGTGGGTATTATTGTTTAAGAAAATTCCTTTTAAGTAAGTATCCCTACTGTGATCAAAACTTGGTTCTTATCAATATACACTTAGTTTAAAGCAACATAATAAATAGTCAGATACAACCTAAGAAAAAGTTGGGAACGAAAACAAAATTCTTTGACAAAATGTAACATCAGATAAGCATTATTAAGGTTTAGATTAATTAATAAGATAATGTGCACTAGATAGGGAACTCTTGTTGTATTAATTATATATGTAATAAAACAGTATCATTAAAATTGAAGCATGAAAACTTTTCTTTTTAACTACGAAGGCACTTATCATCAACTAATACATAATATTTTTGTGTTTAGAATAATGGACCACACTAAAAAAGAAGATGACCAAGTGGAGCATCAAAAATCAACAATCCCATTGGAATGTGCCCCATTTTTTGACTCCTCTGAACAAACCAAATCACCTTCCTCTTTTTGTACTCAGTCCTCTTCTTCTGGCTGTTCACTGTTTACTCAATCCACTCCGTCATCTATTCAGATACTTCCTTGTCTACCAAATCTTTCTTCTACTCAAGCACCATCTTCTTCCGATTGTGCTCTTTTTCCTTCAAATACACAGTATCCACCAGTCCAGGACCCATCATACTCCCCAACATCATCTCCAAAAAGTTCTCTATCTCCTTCATCATCCACTTCCTCTGAATGTACTCTTCCTCGTTCAATGACACCTTCACCAGACCAGGTTCCATCGTACTCACCAACACCTCAGCAAAATTCTTTATCCCCTTCCTCTAATCATACTACTCCTCGTCCAATGACACCTTCAACTGACCAAGTTCAGTCATACTCACCACCACTTTCCCACAACATTCTGTGTCTCCTTCATCATCTGCATCCTCTGACACTATTTTTCTCGTTCAATGACACCTCCACCTGAACAGAGCCCGTCTTACTCACCAACATGTTCCCCACAGCATCCTTTGTCTCATTTATCGCCTGCTTTATCTGCCAATACTCTTTCTCATCAAATGGAACCATCAACTGATCAGGTTCGGTCATACTCACCAACACCTCAGCAACATTCCTCATCCCCTACCTCTGATCATGCTCCTCGTGCAATGACACCATCAACTGACCAGGTTCCGTCATACTCACCAACACTTTCTCCACAACATTCTATGTTCCCCTTCATCTGCTTCCTCTGATAATACTCTTTCTCGTTCAATGACACCATCACCTGTACAGGGTCCATCTTACTCACCATGTTCCCCACAACATCCTTTGTCCCATTTATCATCTGCTTTCTCTGCCAATGCTCTTTCTAGTTCAAGGACACCTTCACCCGTCCAGGTGCCATCATACTCACCAACACCTCAGCAACATCCCTCATCCCCTTCCTCTGATCGTTCTCCTCTTCCAATGATATCATCAACTGACCAGGTTCCATCATACTCACCAACACCTCAGCAAAATTCTTTATCCCCTTCCTCTAATCGTACTCCTCCTCGTCCAATGACACCTTCAACTGACCAGGTTCAGTCATACTCACCACCACTTTCTCCACAACATTCTGTGTCTCCTTCATCATTTGCATCCTTTGTCACTACTTTTTGTCGTTCAATGACACCTTCACCTGAACAGAGCCCGTCTTACTCACCAACATGTTCCCCACAACATTCTTTGTCTCCTTTATCATTTGCTTTATCTGCCAAAAATCTTTCTTGTTTAAGGACACCTTCACCTGTACAGGATCAGCCTTACTCACCATCATGTTCTCCACAACCTTCTCTGTGTTCATTATCATCTGCTTTCTCTTTAAGTAATCTTTCTTGTTCAATGACACCTTCACCTGAAAAGGGTCTGCCTTACTCACCATCATGTTCTCCTCAATGCTCTCTGTCTTCATTATCATCTGCTTCCTCTGACACTACTCTTTCTCGTGCAATGACACCATCACCTGTACAGGGTCCTCCGTCTTTCTCTCCATGTTCTCCCCAACCTTCCCTAACTACTCTATCATCCCCTTCCTCTCACAGTACTCTTCCACGTCCATTAACTCCTCCCAATGTACATGTTTTGTCTCCTTCAACAACTTTTACCCACCATGCCCTTTCTCCTCCAACTACTCCGTCCACCCCATCCACAGATCATACTCTTCCTCGTCCAGTAACTCCTGTACCTGTCCAGGTTCTTTCATATGGACCAACATCTCCCCAACATTCTCAGTCTCCTTTATCAACACCTTCCTCTAGCCGTACTATTCCTCGTCCAATAACTCCTCCCCATGTTCATGTTCTGTCTCCTCCACCAACTTTTTCCAATCATGCACTTTCTCCTCCATCTACCCCTTCCTCTAATCGTACTCTTCCTTGTCCGATAACTCCTCCCCATCTACATGCTCTATCTCCTGCACCAACTTTTTCCGATCATAATCTTTCTCCTCCCTCTACCCGATCCACAGATTGCATTCCTTCAGCTGTCCGGGCTTTGTCTTCCTCACCAACATGTTCTGCACAACATTCTCTCTCTTCCTCTTCTGTAAGTATAAGAATATATAGCTACAATGATTAATTAATGTGAAAGTAGAAACATATAAAAGGAGGCAGAATTTACCCATATGATTATGGTATGTTAAATCATTATGATACTAATAAATCTGTCTACTTTCTATTTTAACATACTATAACCTAATTAATTGATTAAATTAATTCTAATTAATCTAAATGTAACATAATAAAATCAGATAAACAGATATACTAATATAAGACACCTGTACACATCATCACACATGTACCTCTCTCTCTGGTGAGAGAGGTGATACAGTACAGTCAAGACAATGTCCAAAACTACTTTTTTAACTCAAAAAGTTAATTATGAGTTTCATTTTATATTTAATGTCATCTAGAATGAATCCAGGAAATATGCGGAATTTTGAATACTTAGGGCAATAGCAAGTCAAGTTGAATAACTTCTGATTTGAGAATGACTTTTAATAAAAATAAAAGTTACAATTTATTTTTGTTTTCATTAAATTCTTATATTTATTTTATTTTCAGAGGAAAAGAAAAGCTGTCAGGAAGACAAGGAAGGTATTTTTTGTTTTCTCTTTTTCATTGTTTCAGTAACATAAACATTATTGATATCAATAATTAATTACAAAACTGATGATTTATACTTTAACTGGTTTATTTATGTTTTAAATTAACAAACCTTTATAATCACATAAAGAAAAATCACTAACCAGATAACCAAAAAGTAAATTGTTTTTATCACATATCTGATTAATAATGTAAAATTACAAGATCATTTAGTATCAAAAGTATTCGGGAATCATAATATCCTGTTGTTAATTGTTTCAACTGATCATATTTTAAATAATCTTCGACATGATTTTATGTTCTAAACAATTCTTCTTCCTCATGTAACTCATACCTAAACTTGGAAAGAAACGTATTTAAAATAAGGCATTAAAATAAAATGATCAAACAGAGGCTTCAATTAATTTTTTAAAGAGAAATGGTTGAAACATTAAAAAAAATGGTCAGAATATATGGATGGCCGAGAATAGTGTAGAGGATAAAAGATTAAAATATAAAAGCAAAAAGTGACTATCCCAAAAATATTAAACATTAAAATGATAGACTGATTATTGATCAAATTAGAAAATAATTCCTAAAATGAGTAACCTTAGCTTATTTCTGAATTTTTCATAACTTCTGAATGCACAATAAGTGTTTCAACCGCTCTAAAAAAAAAATATGAAGAAAGAAAAAAATAGCGGATGTAATTAGTTGACCGTTGAGAATTACTGGAAGGAATTAGTCCGGGTGGCGGTCATTAAATGAAGCAACTAAATAGTTTCAACTATTTATTGTTTGCCAACGTTTCAACCCCCTTTGGGGTCATCATCAGGGCGCATGGTGGGAGAATGGAAACTAGGTCAAACTGGTGGAAACTACAAAAACCCTGATGATGACCCACAAAGGGGGTCGAAACGTCGGCAAACAATAAATAGTTGAAACTATTTAGTTGTTTCATTTAATGACTGCCACCCGGACTAATTCCTTCCAGCAAAGAAAAAAATAGTACAATACGTCTGGAAAAATTCTTTCAGCAGACAAGACAATAAGCTGAACGTTTGCAACATTTTTTCAAAAGAAGGTATATGAATTTAAATGTTTAAAGATGAGTCCTACACTAAAATACATGGTTCTTATGGAAAAATTATTGTTTGGAGGAAACCAAATAAAGAATTTTGTATGTTGTAATAAAACACCTTGAGCAGTCAGTGATGGTTATGGCTGTTTTTCTTAGAAAGAGGTTGAAAGTCTTGGATGAATGAATCAGTATAAAAATCCAAAATTAAGAGGAGAAGAAAAATTACGAATAAATTAAATTTTTAACATAAGCAAGACCATTACTCTAGACATACATATGTTATCTATTCTGATCCGGTTGCAGCACAATTGTCTAAAATTTCTCAAGATCCCTCTTTTATTATTTATTTTAAATATAATTAAACATTTGAGGGCTCCACTTAAAATGAAAAAATAAGAAAATAAGTTATTTAAACTGAAAATGACCTCAAGGAAAAATAAGTTCTTGAGTAGGACAATATTTGATAACAAACAATTAATTAATTAGTTAAACCTTTCCTAACAGGCTGAAAAATTATACAAAAAGTTTTACCAACTCTATGTTTATATATGATTACTTCAGTAATATATCTAGAAAATCTTAAGAAGGATTCTGGGGCCGGTTTATGAGAACAGTACTTGGAGAATACGAACAAATGCAGAGCACATGCGTCTCTATGAGGACCCGAGACATAGTACATTTATAAAGTCTGGGTGCCTGAGATGTGCCAGGCATGTTGCAAGGATGAATAGCACTGAAATCCCCAAAAAGCTCCTCGAGGAAAAGATTTTTTGAACCAGAAAATTTGGTAGAACTCATTTGCGGTGGGAGGATTGTGTGTGGCGGCGTAACATGCTGGGAGCTAGAAATTGGAGAGTAGCGGCACAAAACAGGGAATACTGACGGCTCAGACCAAGGAAGGCCTTGACTCTTCACGATTTGTAGCGCCATCGATGTATGTATATATGTAATATATCTAGGAAATCATTTAATTCTGAATATTTTTGACACTTCTATTTTTACTTTTTTTATAAATAAAACTTCAAAACGTTAAAAATAAAGTGATTTTTGGTTTTAGCTACCATAAACCATCCTTCTAACATTAAATAGTAGGCAACAGATCTTTTAAAACAGTAAAAATCAGTTAAAACAAGTAAATTACAAAATGATGGTGAATTCTAAATACTTTTGACACTCACTGTATGTTAATTCAGGCACATATATCTTTTAAAACAAATATGTTGCTCCAAGTTAATAAATATCATTATTAGTTATGTATAACTTTTCAGCCACACAAACCAAAGTGTTATAAGCATATCAAAGAGCCCTCAGTGTTTCATCCTCTAAATACATCTACCAGCTCAGAGGAAGATTTCTGAACATTAGTAGTGCTAAGCAGTGCAAATCGGGTATGTATATATTTGTTAGTATGATGTATATATATCCTTTATTATTATTATTATGAAATAATAAATGTTTAATCATATTGTGGGAGCACACACTATACCTCAAGAGGAAAAAAAATGGTTCATATGAACCATAGTCCGATTCGCAACAGTTAGGGAGGAAAATCAAATTTTTTGTTTTTTACTGTTATCCATGAGCTAGTATCTGCTCCCACAATGTGACTAGACATTTAAGAGACACCCTGTATACGAGTATATATATACACACATATATTAAAAATTAATATTTAGCAAAAACATGACTAGCTAATGGTAGTAATAAAAAACAACATTATTTTAAAAAATGTTTTTAAAGATAGTCATTGATTGTTGTTGGCACTCAATTTTTCATTTTTTAAACCAGTTTAATCTTAACTAATTAATGGGTCATTAAATTATCTACAACAAAGTCATTAATAAACTTATTAGTTGTGTGGCTTGCATTATTCAACAAGTATGATGGTATTAAATAGGGAATAAATCATTTGATCTGATGGGATAATTATCATTTCTAATGTAAATAAAGATGATAACTCAGGACAATTAATATAATTGTAGAAAACGAAAAAAAATCATGCTGTTTTTTCTTCTATATTCTAATGTTTTTAAGTTGAAGTCATTCATAATACTGTTAATATTTTCAAAATTAGTGTTCTTCTTGAATATGATTGTTCTTAAAAATTAATGTATATTGTTTCTTTTGAGCCAGAGTACTTCTTCTTCTTTCACTAGCTCTCTTGATCCTTTCAGTGTAGAGCTTGGCTTGCCTCAACCCACTTTTTCCATTCTTCTCGATCCATAGCCATACAACATTAGTACCATTGACTTCTCACAATTCTTCCCTACCTTTACCAAATAATCATTAACAGTGGTTTGTGGTCTACCTCTGGCCTTACTGGTCTCTTCCCTTCTGGCTTTACTTTGAGGTACCATTTGACTTTTCTCTCTTCCGGCATTCTGAATATATGCCTGAACCATTTCAATTGTTGCTCCTTGATCCTGCTTTTCATGGACGAAACTTTTAGGTCCATCATAATGATTTCGTTCCTGACACTATCCGTCCTTGTTTTTCCCACTACTCCCTTGAGAAACCTCATTTTAGCTGTAGTGAGTATTTTGATGTATTTATCCAGGACTGTACAGTGTTCTGCTCTATACATTAGTCCTTGGAGAAATATCGTCTTGAAAATGACTAATTTTGTGTCCCGGGATATTTCTTTTTTACCAACTATGGTATTGCTAATTTGGAAGTAGATACGATTCGCTTTGCTGATTCCACTTCCGATTTCCGGATCTGTCTTGCCATTCCGACTTATTAAGGTTCCTAGGTATTGGTAGGTTTCTACACATTCTAGTTACTCTCTATTGCAGGTTATATTTATTTCCTCGATCTTCCTTCCGAGTTGCATCACCTTTCTTTTGTCTGCATTCATCTTCATGCCCTTTCTGTGTAGTTCCTCTCTCTTTTATATAACAGCTTTTTGGGGGTTGTCCCAAGAATCCGCAAAGAGCACAATGTTGTCAGCATAAACTAAGAACCAGGAATAGATTTTGCTACCCTACCACTGCTCTGGAGGTTCTTCTCCCACATATCTTAATAATAATGACCATATTTCTTCTCCTGGGAGAGAATCAAAGGCCGTCTTAAGATCCAGAAAGGTCAAATATATGTTCTTTTCTCTATCCCAAGCTTTCTCCACAATCATACGTAACGAGAAGATATGGTCTAGAGTTTGTCTCTAGGGTCTTGTTCTTACTCTAAATCCTTTTCAATTCGTTTTCTCAGTCTTTGTTCTAAGATTTGTGTATATATCTTGTATACTACTGGGGACAGACAAACTGGGCTGTAATTATTACAATCACTCTAACAACCCTTCTTATGGATAGGCACCACTATATTGTATTGCCCATCCTTGGGAATTCTTTGCCCATCCCAAATTTTTTGTACAAGCGTCTGTAGTATCTTGATTAGTTCCTGTCCAATTTTTATCCAATATATAATTCCTCCAGGCCTCTTTCTTTAATGCAATTGTTGCTTTCACTTCTTCATTCCACCAACATGTCTTCTTCATGCTTGAACCAATTATCTTTTCCCCCCTTACATCCTTGGCTGTATCAATGATAGATTCTTTAATGTTTTTCCAGTATATGTCTATGTCTCGTCCTTGTAATTTTCTTTGGACACTATTTTCATATAATTCTTATATCCCCTTTTCTCTAAGGGATCCAAAATGTATCCTCCTATATATGTTTGGAGGGGGATTTCTTTTCAAGATGGTTTTGGTGTCATCTACAATCATTCTGTTGAGTGCGCCCAATTCTGCTTCTCTTATGGCCTTCACATCGGTGAAGAATCATCTCAGCTCATCCTCATTGATGAAGTAATCTATTATGCTTGAGACATTGTGTCCTTCTCCTTCAAATGTAATCTTATGATGGCCTTATGGTTGAACCAGGAATCGCCTATCAGTAGGTTGCTATCCACACAAAAATGAAGCAGTCTTTGGCCACTATCTTTAATCGTCCTTTCCCCACCAAACGGGCCCATGGACTCTTAAGTGTTCTCTGCCAGTCCTTGCGTTAAATTCTCCATAGACTACCACTTTTCTGTCTCTGGATCAGGCAGCATCTTTAATCTCTTTCTGACCATATAGGATTTGGTTTCAAATCTTGAAGGTCATTTGGATAATAAAAAAATCTTTAATCTCAAAAATTGTGCACTTATGGGTGATGTATATTCAAGTCCACTTCTAACCAAGGAAAACTTTAATAATAATAAACAACTATATAATAATAAGAAGAAGAAAAAGACAAGCAGATTTTGCTTTAAAGAAATTACAAGAATAATGGTAATTAAATTACAGCATTGAATCAAATAAGATAGCCATATATACTAATAACATGAATTTTATCAATAGTAATATTGTTAACTGAACATTGGAAATTAATTGATTTTTCAGAATTCCCAAAATAAGTGATGATAGAGAAGATGCACCAAATGAGAAGCATGGGTAAATCTAGGATAAGATAGCTGGAGAGTCTAAAAGCAGATGCTAGGACCTTGCTAGACACCCAAAGTTGGACTGCTGCAGGGCGAGGTAGAGAGAATCATCTGGTGAAGGCTTCTAGAAGAGGCCCAAACTCCCTAAGAGGTGCTGTGTGTCACTTATGTTTGTGAGAATCAAATAAAATGCCAAGAACTATAATAAATATTGAACATTGATTGATTTTGTTATGGACCTATTAAATGAAAAAAGCTTTATGTTTTAATATTTAAATTTAAATTATTGTTATTGCACAATAAATAAAAATACAATAAAGGTTTTTTTTACTATTAAACCATCACTTATATTCTTTATTTATTTAATTTGTTTTAATAATTAGCAAATATGTTATAAAACCTAGAACATTCCTTTTACAACATGCTTTGTTTACCAATCATTTATTCCTAAATTTCTAATAAAAAATTAATGTTATTATTATATCAAAATAAAATGACAATTGAAATAAAAAATAAATAAATAAACAGAAAAATTAATCAATTTTTTGCTTTATATTGGATTAAGTTATAACTTATACAATGACATAATATAAGAAATATCATTACGTTATTTTCACTCTATGAGTATATAACACACCAGCTGGAAATTTGCAATGATTTATTCTTGGACATACCCTTTCAATATTTATCCACATAGTTAAGCATCTATTAAATGTTCAAAAAATCTCTATAAATCTTTCAACAAATGGCATACTATTTTCAATACCCTCTTAACATTGATATAATTGCTAACCATCTTCCTAAAGCTACATATATGTTTTAAATACTTTCACTAATGGATAATCAAAATCCCTCCCGACCATCTGGAAACAAAACTGAAACCTCATTATGTTACTTATAGATTTGTTTTGGGTCTGAATTAGTTTAAATATAATCTTCTTTTTCTTCCTTTTTTTGTGCCTAAGTTTATTTAATAAATATTATTATTAGCAAAAAAGTACTATATTATATTGATGGTATTAGTGGCTTGTTGTGAGGCATGTACAAAATGTACAAGACATATGTTATTGTTTTTCTCTTTTGTTCTAATATTTATGAAAATAAATAAATTTAATATGTTCTAAGAAGTCATAATTAAATATTTATAGCACAGCTTGATCACAATAGCCTCATAATCAAGGCCATTAGTCGAGATAATTTTATATTAAATCCTAAAATATATCTTATCACAAGCAATCGAAAAGCTGCAAGATGATCTCAACCGAATTAGTTCTTGGGCAGCCGACAACAAGCTGAAACTAAATGAAGAGAAAAATAAGGCTATTGTGATAGGATCCCATTCTTTCCTTAAAAACCTTCCACCAGTCCCAACACTGTTTCTCAATGATAATCCAATAAAGTTTCACCAAACCGTTAAAAACCTAGGACTCACCTTCGATCAAACCTTATCCTGGAAAAACCCTGTCTCCGAAATCTCTCATCGTACATTTTCCACCTTAAAACACCTAAATTACCTTTGTCACCTTCTTCCATTTGAAACCATTGGCTTTTAGTTAGTTCCTTAATATTACCCCACTTTAACTACTGCTGTGAGGTGTATGTCTCTGGAGATCTCAAGGCGAAACTAAAACGATTATTCAACTGCTTTGTCTGCTTCATCTTTGGGATATCCAGGGACACCTCTGTCACCCGATTCTGCGAAGAGTTGAAGTGACTTTACCCTTCCTACCGTTGTAAATACTTTCTGGCTTCCTTTCTCTTCCAAGTTCTCCAATACCCCCGTCCGTCTTACATATCAGATATGTTTCTTTTCAAATCCTCAGTCCACTCCCGCCACACTCGCTCATGGCCTTCGGATATGTATATAACGCCCCATCAAACCGCAGCTTTCGACAGATCTTCCCTAATTCGATCTTCATCCTTATGGAACACTATTCCTTCTTATATCCGTTATTCCAATACTCTTCTGACATTCAAATCTCGTCTGTTCAATCATCTCCTGTCCCTCCAATCTCCGAAGAATCCTAATTAGTTTCCTAATTTCAATTAAAATTAATGACAAAACAGATAGAAACATTATTATATTTTATTTTATCTTGTATTTTGCACATATTATATTATTAGTATATTATTACAAAAAAAAAACACTGTTATGAATTTTTTTAATCAAAATTGTGTATATGTACGTGTTTATTATCTAGTTTAATTTTCAATATTATTATTCGAGGCTGCTTTTTAACCCATTGTTTGTAATTTCGATTGTTTCTTTGTGTTGTTTTAGTATACTCTAAGACTTTAAAGTTTTTATTTTTATTTTATCATTATATTATTCTAAAGGGACTAGTCCCAGAATAAATAAAGATTTATTATTATTATTAAAATCATATTCTTGTAAAAAAGGTATGATTTGGTGCTAATCTGATTGTAAAAATTTTGCTCCTGCTCAATAAACAATTGATGAAATCAGAAGCAATGATTTATTTCAGAATAATCATTTAAAGTTAAAACTTTAACTAAATCTGTATTTTAGATTAATGAATACAGGTTGTGAATAAAATAATATCTACATCAAATACATTATATCTATTTTAATGATAGAAGAATAATTGACCGTTGATAAAATATAAAAAGTTGGTTGGGGGTGCTGTGATTGAAACACTCCAGATGAATAACCTTAAATTATTAATATTAAAATTTGTATTATGAAGAGTATATTATTTTTATAAATAAATGTAGAATTATTCTCTTATTAAAAAAAAAAAAATTATTCGAATTATAAACTTTATTTATTCTACATTTATTTATAAACCTTTATAATTATTATTGTGCCAACGTTTTGGCCAAAATTTTAGGCCATATTCAGGGCTACGATGAAGAACACAAGAAAACTACCAGTTTTCTAAAACAACATATAAAGAAAAAATATGTATAGTAAGTAATGAGAAAGTATAAAGAGAAATTATGAATAGTAAGTAATAAGTGATAGATAATAATAAGTAATAAAAAACCAAACTAATAATTAGAAACAAAAAGAAGAAAAAAACAGTTTGATTACATATCTATTTCATTTTTCTATAAGTTCAAACAAGATCTGGTTTTTTTGTTATTTTATATTTTTGTGAAATTTCACCTTTTTTTTAAATATCCAAATTCAGTTCAACTTCAACAGAAATATGAATCATGAAAGGAGATCCTAATCACACTTGTTTTTATAGATGTTTTATATGGAAATGTTGAGGATTTTCTGCTCAGAATTAGATTTTTTGAGTTTTAAATATTGAAATAAGAGATCAGCCAGAATCTTGTGACATGAGCCTACTTACAATATCTCTTTATGTGGTTTCACCATGATCTGGCAGGGATTGTAATCTTTTGGAGGGTTAAGCACCAGAATCCCCATAACACGAGGCATGGGTCTAAGAACTAACAGAATATTAGGAAATTATATAGAGCACCTATTTTTCTTAAATATTCAATGTTAAACAGGTTGTTTTTGGCAGGAATAAAAGTTATTATATCATCATTGTTTAACTTGATCATTGTTACACTACCAAGATTCACAAACAGGTGCTGAAGCCACATTAAAAAAAGAACATTAATTTTTTTCAAAGTGTCCCCTTGCAGCAACCCAGAAAAGCCACTTGAAATTTTGATAACATGAACAGTGATATCAATGTTTTGTGAGTAAACCCATTTTTCATCACGGTTGACAATTTGGATAAAATTGGAGGGATTTTTCAAAAGATCTTTCCAAATCTATTAAAGGCTTGTTAGGGCATAAGCTCGTGCCCTGTCAACTATTCCTTTTTACCTTACCTATGGAGTGTAGATGGCAACACAGTGCTTATGGCACTTCACACTCTTAAGCAAAATCACAAGTACTAGTGAATGGATTTGATCTTACAGCTGGCTGAATAACTACATCAATCTTGAGTTATGGCCTCCCTGAGTCCTTCTTCTTTTCCAATTCCCCATTATTTGCTAATCTAGAACACCTTCTTAAATTTTGTTGTTTTCACAAGCCATTTGGGCGCATGAACATAATTTTATCCAATAATGGCTTTAAAAACAAGAATTATGTATATAAAGTCATGTGTCATTTCTTTTTCAATAAAAACTTTTGAACTAATGATTTATCGAGCCAGTTTATTGTTGATAAATTAGTGTTCTGAAAAGATAGCAAATGTTTATTTATTTGTTAAACAATAAATAGGATTAACCTGTTTACAGTTTTTGGAATTCACACATTTCACAAAAAAGCCATTTCTAGCTTTTTTTCAGTCAAATTCATAATTTTTGCAATCAATTTCATATTTTTTTCAGTCAAATTCATATTTTTTCAATCAAATTCATAATTTTTTTTTAATCAATTTCATAATTTCTTGAACCCATTTTATACAGTTAGTTCAATGAGGTTTCGTTGCCAAAAACTAAATAATTTTGTTATATCTTGTTGTAGTTTATTCATTTAATGTTACTTTATACTACTGCGGCAAATCCGATGGTGCTACAGTGGGAGTTCTAAATTTTGATCTTTAACATGGCTTCAGGTCCCATTTTATATCCCCTCCAAAGGACGGCATAACCAACGGTTTTTTTATACCCTTTATATAATCCTAGGGCCATCTGCCAGGTTGGAACCCGCGTTGAATCCTTGACCCCTTATTATAAAAATCTATCAAGGGTCACATGTAGTGTAGTGGATCAGGCTATTATAACAGCCTTCAATGCCAAAAGTAGAGCAGTCAAACCTGGCAGATGACCCTTGGATATTTCTTTTATCTTTTTAACCAAATTAATAATTTTTTTACATCCCTTTCGATGGAGGAAATAACTAAGGATATTTTAGTTTCTTGAAAATCCTAAGGCTATCTGTCGGATTTGAACCGCTCCTTTGGTCATTTTACATCCTTAGTCCTTTACAACAAGGCTGTTGTGCTAGTTTATACTAGCCACTGCGCCACAGATGACCTATAATAGATGTAACAAGGGATTAAAAGTGTAACATGCTAAAGTCCTGGTTCCAAACCCGGCAGATGGCCCTAGGATTTTTTTTAAGAAAGTAAAAAATTCATCGTTATATTGTCCTTCAAAATGGATGTAACAAAACTACTAATTTGGTTAAAAACATATAAGTAATATCCAAGGGCCATCTGCCGGGCTTGAACTTGCGAACTTGAACGTAGATGGCTGTTGTGCTAGCCATTGCACCACAGTGACTCAATAGATATTATTAGGGATTGCAAATGTAACATGCCAAAGTCAGGGTTGTGAGCCCTTTCAGAAGGCCCTAGAATTTTTTTAAGGATGTGTTGATGTGAAATTGGTTTTATTAACTTTTGAATGTGATATTCTCTTTCCTTTTCTTTTCTGTTCTGTAATGTCTGAATAGGCAAATTGTATTAATATTTTCAGTGTTTTGAAGGCTTCATATTTTGTTTGTTTTAAGTCCCTTAATCCTGCTGTGGCTAATCGGGCGATGCTACAGTGAGAGTCCTAAATTTAGCCTATCCATGTACAATTAGGATAGGAATCTTTAACGAGTACCTGACATCGCACGGGCTCAGGACCACCTTTTAATGTCCCCTCTGAAGGACAGCATAACTAAGGATTTTTTACTCCCATTAAAAATCCTAGGGCTACCTGTAGGTTCGAACCCGGGACCTTTGGCACTTCATATCAGAATCTTGCATTCATATCACATTTCATAACACATGGAATACTGTAAAATATTTTATTGCTTATCTCATTTTTAAATAATGTAAAGGTCTTACATTAATAACAACAATATTGTTATAATGTATCTCACAGCTTATTTCTAAAGTTTCATCTAAAGGTAAAAAAAAAGTTTGTAATGGATTAATTATAAATAAATTTACAAAATAAAGAAGTTTAAAATGTTTCCATTTGACATTTTTTTTTTGACAAGTTATTTAAACCATTTTTAATAACAATGGTCTTAATTAGAATTATTATAAGAATATATCTGTCACAAATGTTCATTTTAAGCGATTTTCATTAAAATATTTCGATCAATTCAAGTTTTCTATCCATCAAACATTCAAAATATTATTACAAATACATGAATAATTCCAGTTACCATTCAGAATAATGAACGTTTTAAAATGACACTTTAATTTTTTTTAAAAATACTTTATACAACTATAATAAATAAGTTTAAAAATTACACATATAATTCACATATCAATTTTAAGTTGGTTGTTCTATATACACTTTAAAACAATAAATTATAGCTCAAATATTACATATTTGATAATAATACAGTTTTATAGAGCTAAGATAGCTCTGCCAGTTTAAACTGAAAGAATATTTCTTTTATCAGTCAAAAATAGTAATAAGAATAATAAGTTACTATGAAATTCATATTAAAAAATGTAATATATGATAACATAATTTTAATTGGTAACTTGCTACTTAGAGGCTTACAATGTACATGAAACACTTCTAAACTACTTGATTCACAAATATTTCATTGTTTACAAAAAAATTAGTTTAGAGTTATCTTTAAGAAAAATAAATATAACTGAATTTATTCTAAATATACAGCATATATTATATAATTTTTCTTAAATCAGCATCAAATTTTATTAAACCACAATGACTTCACTATATGTAGGGTTTTCAAACTGATGAACCTGCGGTCCTTGTTCTCTTTGAGCATCAGAACGACCAACAGGAAAAAATACACTGAACCTGTAACATAATAATAACAGTCAAGACACCAATAGTAGAACAGGAGTATATTTAAAATCCAAGCTCTCGTCTACAATATATTCCAAAGAAGCAGGATGGATAGTTAAAAATAATCACCAAATTAACAGAAACACAGAATAGGTAGCACAGTTTGATCAGTATCAAGTTCTTTTATAGATAAAGAATGTCTTAAGCTAACAAGCAAAGGAGTAAGCAACTGCGTATCACTAGTCATTTTTATTATTCATATTTACTGAAACAATTAATCAATTTTGATTTAGGGTTAGAAAAATAAGATAAATGTCAAAATTAGTCCTTGAACTTTATTAGCAATTTTAATCATTAATTTAAAAAACATAACTCTTTCCCATTGTTATAATATGAGGATTGGGATGAACCATCTCAAGGACAGATAAATAAATTATTTATTTATTTCATTATGTTTTTGGAAAAAAATAAATGACATGGGAACCACATAAAGGCAAGTAAAAGGTGCACAAATAAAATTTAGTAAAATATTTACAAAAAATGTAATAGCATCATACAAATGTATTATCAAATATGTTGTATTTGAGCAATAATTTATAGTTTTAAAATGCATATTCTTTAAAGGTAAACCTGTAAGCAATTAATATTGCTTAGTTACAGTGAGTAGATCACGAAAAATCATGTATGAGAAGCCAAAAATGTGCAAATAAGTGCTTACGAACTTGCAGAATGCATAATGAATCATGCATCAAATATGGACATAAAAGTTATACAAAGCAGAAAAAGTAGTTTCCTAATGAGGTGCAATAACAACATAAGCTTAAATATTTTCAATGAATTAAATTGGTTAAATAATATTTCATATAAGAGGTCTCAGAAAACATTTTCATTACATAGTTTAATGATTATTTAGACACTTAACCAGTGTACTGTTTCATTAACAACAAAAACAAAAAAAATAGATTTTTTACTTTCAATTTTTATTACTGTTATTTTGCTGAAATTCAAATAAAATAAATAAAAAATTAACAAGAATTAAAATATAATGCAATTCTTACCTTGGGTGAATTTTATTTTTCTGAGCATAGTTCGCTACAAAATAATAACTGGCATAACCAAGCCCTGATGCTAGAACAATCCCACCAATCCAGAAAAACCATGTTAATACTGAACTATTATCTGCAATGTTTTCTGTTTCATAGGCTTTGAAATGTATTCCCTAAAACAAAAAATAATGGTAATAAAAATAAATAAATACCTGCATATAACATTTGCACAAATGGAACTGAAGGTGTACATTATGACAACAAAGTATATGCATAAAAGTTCTTCATTAGATGAGCAAGAAGGTATAATATAAATAAATACCCATAAATTTCAGAAAAAATTGTAATTTACATACCAAGAAATCCTTCATAATAATACCAATGAGAAAATAAATATATATCTATGCAAATAGGAGCTATTTTGTCCTTCAGAAATACTCCTATGGCTGAGCTTTATTCATGGCAGCAAAGATTATAATCTATAAGAAAGTGACCCGTACAGTCCTCACCTATGTCTCAGGTGAGGACTGTACGGGTCTTTCATTCACTAAAATAGTTCAACAGACCATGTAGGCCCTAGGCTGCATGGTGAAATCTCCCAGGATTATACAATTGCAATTCTCGATTATTGTTATAGGGTAGGATTATTACTCCCAAGGCCTATTTCTGTGAGTTGCTACCAGTTGGATGAAAGGCCTCACCTACCCGGGTAGAAGTTGTTAATAAATCCCATTTTAATTTCATGCTTGAAAATTCCAAGCTTTATAAGAACCAACTTTATAGCATTAACCAAACTTTATAGGTCGCCTCAGACCTATGGTAAAAAAAAAATAAAATAAAATGAAACACCATCACAGTTTATATTATTAAAATATCTAGACCTAGCCTTGTTCTTATATAGAATAGTAGATAATAGCAAACATATAAAACCTCAGGTATAAAGAGAAAAATACCCATTAAGGCAGAATACTAAAGGAGTCATTCTTCTTCCAGGGGCGTGACAGGCCGTGTAGGCCCTGGGCCTTGAGGTGTAAACTCCTGGGAGTTTAACACTCACATTTCACGATGCAATTTTTAGTATAGGGTCATCACTCTCTATGCCTAATTTTGTGAGTGGCCACCATTTGGCTGACGAGTCTCACATACCCGGGGGAGAGGCTGTGAGTGAATCCCCACTTTTTTACATCCTAATAAAAGCCCCGCCGGGACTGGGATTCAACTCACAACCATAGCATGAGGGACTAGCGCGCTAGCCAGTCAGCCACGGGCTCCCCACTAAAGGGGTCATATTTATAATAAATACTCTAAAAACTATATACAGTACATTTTATAAAAAAAAAAAAATAAGTGAAAGTAATAAGATAATTAATATAAAGAAATAAAATTGTGAATTGGAGTCGATAATGTTTCACATCGGCCGAAATACTACCAGGGTTGTACTACTACCAAGCGTTGGAGCCACCAGCACTGATCTGCTTGTTGACCCAGTTTCCCGCTGGGGTTGATTATCCAACTTTCCACTGGGTTACTCAGCTTAACAAGGGGAATAAGACAATACAGAGGCCAAAAGAAAGCAGAAGTAGTCTGGTCCCAAGTTTGCCGTAACAAATAAAACATGAGGTATTGGATTGTAAAATAAATTCATAGTGTTTTTCAATTTAATCCTCTCTGTTTATATAAAGTTATGTTTACTAGGTCAATAATGTTCACATACTCTCAAAAAGGATTAGTTAAGGTGCTTTTATGCATGGGTTTCAACCGATATTTCTTATCAGTAAGTGGTGTTTTGCTTGCTCAAAATGGAAGATAAAACAATTCATTCTTGTCATTTAATGATTTTTTTTTTATATATCTGAAAAGGAAAATCCACTGCACAGGCTGTTAAAAAAATTTGCAGTGTGTATGGCGATGATGCCTTAGGAGACTGTAATATCACTGTCTGTAAGTGGATTGTTCAGTTCACAACCAGAAATTTTGACTTGGAAGACTCAAAGCGCTTGGGTCGTCCTTCAACTGTTGATGATCATTAGATTTAAGCATTGGTCACAGACCACCAACAACCCTCACTTTAGGACACCGGATATCACAAAAATGCTTAACATATCGCATGCAAGTGTCTCAAATCATTGGTGGCTGAATGTTTCTCGAAGTGATGTATAGGTTCCTCACAATTTGCTGGAAATTAATTTATTGGACTGCATTTCCTTTAATGATTCCCTCCTGAAACGTACTGTTAATGATCCATTTTTAAAGAGGTTGATAATTGGGTCCAATACAATAATATTGTGAGGAAAAATTCCTGGGGCAAACAAAATGAACTGCTGTTAATGACTCCAAAAACAGGATTAAATCCAAAAAAGGTAATAATGTGGACTTGGTGAGATTGGAATGGTGTCCTTTATTTTGAGCTCCTCCCATCCAACTAGACCATTAATTCTGCAGTATACTGTGTCCAGTTGGAACAATTAAAGGCAGGGATTGAGCGAAAGCATCCAGCCAGCATTGGCTAATCGCAAAAGCATGGTTTTCAATATCAATAACACCCGTCCCCACATGTCTTTGCAGACCCAGCAGAAATTATTGGAGTTTGGCTGGGATATGACCCCCACCCACCTTATTCACCAGACAATGCCCCAAAAGATTTTCACTTATTTGAGCCCTTCAAAACTCTCTTAATAACACTTTAATTCGCTCAAGGACTGCAAAACATAGAGGAATCGTGCAAAAATGTCAGCAGTTCTAAAAAATAACCTGAAAGATGGCAACATGTAGCAGAATAAAATGGGTCATATATAATTGATTAAAAATATATACAAGAATCTGAAGTTTTTATTGAAATCACTAACCAGTAAAAAACGCTAAGAACTTTTTTTTATAACCCAATAAAATAAAACATAAAGTAAAAATAATACAAGGTACAGATATCGCAGGTAAGGGGGCTAGCAGTGTTAGGGGTTGCAGAGTGTATGTCATTGGCAGGAGTAGAGGAGAGAACTTTGAGAAAGTAGTTAGATTTTGCTAGTCTGATTATTGTCTGAGTCAGATTGGGGAAAGCCATAAACACTTGATATTTATCTATTGCTCTTGTAAGTCTAAAGTGCTTATGAGCTGCCTCACAACCTGTTTTGTAAATCTCTTATTTACAATAAATTTTATATGGCCCTTTTAATTTATTTTTTATAGTATGGACTGTTTTTTTTTTTGTTTTTTTTTTTTTTTGTAACTTACCTTACTTATCTCTTTTTTATTTGTTGCCATATCCAAGTAGCTATAGAAGGTAAAGATTCTGAACACGGTATGGATGTCAAGGATAATGATGAGGTTGGAGGTGAGAATGTTAATCATTGAAGAAAGGGACAAATTTTATTCCAATTCAAGGTTTAAATATCAGGAGAAATATTTTCCTAGGTGTTTTGGCACAGAGAGGGGGTTCACAATAAACTTGCCGAAACCGGCCACCAAGTTATGGCTGCTGAGAGAAAATAAAGAAAGGTATATATTTCTGTAGGCTCTGGTAGCAATAGATAATGTGGAGAGCAATATATAGGAAAAGCACACAATCCAGAACTTTCAATATAATACTTATTTTTATTAATATGTAGAGAAATAATAATAAATTAAAAGACCTCTTTGCAAAAAATACAAAAAAAAAAAAAAAAAAAAAAAGGTTTAACTCTAAAAAAATAAAAATAAAATAAATGAAATTAAAATCTTTGAAAAATTAAATAAAGAAAATAAAATCTATATAAAAAATGTTCTTTTAACTCTTTTAAAAATAAAATCAAAATAAACCTGAAGGAAACTCAGAAAAGTTTAGTGGTATTTACAATGAAATAATAATAAATAAAATTAAAAAAAGTATTTGGTACCAGGCACAGATGGGAATTCTTGTAGGAAGATGGTGGGTGAGCGAGAATAGATGGTCTGTAGGACGAATACGAATAGGACGATAAAGCGGATTAGGCAGTAACAATAGACCTAATAAAAATACTACTGAGTCTAGTATACATTATTATATTTTTATGAATAATAAAACATATAATGTTGCATCAACATTAGGACCTTACCTAGATGACCTTACATCTAAGTTTTGGAAAGTTAAGGTTCCGGGATGGGATGCTGAACTTAACACTCAATAACAAAATAATAATATGCTTTAAAACTTTCTTGTTATCTTACTGTATGATTGTAGCATATATCCCCAGGTTTCACTTTTAAGCCATCTTCACAGAAACATATTGGTTCCTCTTCATTGCTTATGCACAAATAATTGCAAGCAATTTTCCTGCAGTGATTTATTCCTTAAACAAAACATTGTTATGAATAAAATTAAAGAAAATAATATCACTAGCTTAAAGTACAAATAAGAAAGACAAGTAGAAAAATTAGGACTTCTAAATTTCTATTTATTACCTACATTCTATGTATTCTAAGGCTAAATCCTTTACAATTTTGAAACCTAAGAAGCAAGAATAGATTTATGAGTGGAATACCAAGTCTTTAAAATCTCTCCTACCTTCTTTTAAATAAGATTTTTTTTATTAAGCAAATATTTGTTTAGTTTACAACTATGATGAATGGGTATTTATTTTTTTTAAATCTGAAAATGTTTACATAAATAATTGGCACTAAACCTCAGGCCTGCAAAAAGTAAAACAACATGTTATTGTATCAGAAAAAAAAACAAAAAAAAAAAAAAAACTTGAATTATGAATTCAACAGGCTAACAGGTAATTAGGTGTATTACAATGAAATGACAATATTCAAGGGGTGAAATGCCTTATTCAAGTACCTAAAGCAATTTTAACTCTCAAATCCTTAAAAGTTTTTAAATGGGAGAATGTGCCAATTTTCTTTTTCCTCAAAACACCATATTTTAAAATAAAAACAATACTATATTATTTTTCAGCTAGAGTAAATAAATTATAATCCTAGATTTTATTCTATATTCCATTTTCTACTATGAAACAATTTTAAAGTCTAAATGGTTGAACAAATAAAAAACTTTAAAGTAAAATAATAAATTAATGATAATAACAATGTAAAAATAATAATAATGTTTTTTTGAATATTTGAAAACTTTTACTTGGCTTGAACTATCCACCAACATAAATTATAAAGCTCCGAATTCACTAATAGTTGCAACAATTTGGATCCTTGGTGTTTAAAAAAAAATAGCATAAAATAATATTTTTTCTCACTTAGTTCTCACTTTGATCTCAGTTATATTAAAATAAAAATTAAACTTTTCTTAATTCTACATGTAGTTAAAGTGCATCAGTGAGGAAAGTATTCCTAAAGGGTATTCCTAGGTGCTACTATTGATGAAATTGGAGTTTTATACCTAATGTTGGTGGAATTTCAGAGGTACTTCAGATGAAGCTATTTTGCAATTTAGTCCAATCAGATTATTTTGATGAAAATAAAACTAATATTAAAGACCATTTAAGTTTAAACTGGTATAATGAGTTAAAATATCATTGGTGCTGTTTTCAAGAAATTCGAAAGATCAATGGTTAAAGTAATATATCTTAAACTGTTACTTTGATAGGACAATCAAAATTACAAATAGCCAGTATAGATAAATAAAAACCTAACTATTGGAATACCACAAAGCTATTGTCTTTCTCCTACATTCTGAGTTGTCCTTTACAACATTCAAGAAATTACCCTGACATCTAAAAATTAAGTAGGGATATTCCTGATAATTAACAAAACTGATCACTGTTTACAAAATCATAAAACATGCATATGACATAGAACATGACAAGTTTAACAAGAAATGGAACAACAGTTGCACCCATCAATACATGCTAAACCAGTATATCATATGTAAGAAATAAAATAACTAAATTCAGGAACAGGCTGAATCAAACTAGAGTACAACACAAAGTTTTGCATTTTGAGATAACATGCAATGCAATGTTACAACTACATTACTACTCAGTGCGGTTTCTAGCCTCCTCAAGAAGCCTTTACCAGGTTGCTTATGAGTGTTTATTAGGCTTATTAGAGTTTAACAAACTATAATTATAATACAGATTAAGACTTTATAGGTCTAATAATAAAAAAAAACACACACAGGGACGACAAAGGTAACATTGGTTGTGGCAAGTGTCGTGTAATCTTTCACGGCAAGTGTTGCAACTTGAATGAAAAGGAAATTGAGACTTTAAAATCACATAAAAAACCCTGGCTATGTAAAAGGTGTGAACAGGGGAAAAAAAATGGCCAAGGCAGGGAAAAATCGATGAGCCCTACAAAGATCGCCGAACCGTCTGTAGCGGATATACTTACAGCAGTTGACCGGTTCAGAACTGAGGTTAATGAGGAAATCAAAAGCCTCAAATCTTCGCTCGAAAAATACGGCGAACTAAGTTTCGAGCTTAACGACCGCCTCACAAAAATCGAAAAACATCTCGAAGGTCAAACTAAACACCTTGAGGAGGTCACTAATGAAAATAAAATTTTAAAATCGAAAGTGAGCGATCTAGAGGTCCGACTTAACAAAGCAGAGCAGGGTCTACTTTCTAGATCATTAGAGATAAGAGGTATCCCAGTAAGGCCGGGGGAAACGCCCGCGGCCCTTGTGACCAGCGTGGCGGCGGGCCTGGGGATCAAAGTAACAGCGGAGGATCTAGACTCGGTGGAGAGGCGCCGGCCAAAAAAGGACGACCCGCGACCGCCTTCTATCGTAGCTCGATTTGTGAGGCAATCTATGCGCGACGAGTTGGTGAGGTGTAGAAAAGTCAAGAGAGACTTCTCGACGCGGGATATTGGGTGGCAGGAGAACGATTCCCACCGAATCTATCTCAGCGAGGAGATGTCTCCGATGAATAGACATCTTTATTGGCTCGCCAGGCAGAAGAGATCAGAGAAAATAATCAAGTACGTTTGGTTCGCTGGCGGTAGAGTGCGCTGCCGGAAGGAAGATGGACACCCCGTCATCTTTATTGACAAACATCAGGATCTGGACGTCTTCAACTGACTCTTACGGACCCGTCTACCTGCTGGATACGAACTAGAAAAGATCACGGCATCGAACACTCTATTGTTTTCCTTCAGTCATATTTATATAAATAATTTTCTTTTTTTTAAGTTTTATTTTTTATTTTACAAGAAATTCTCCTTTTTTCACATTTTTTGTTCAAATCACCTTTGTATTAATTTTATTTCATTATTTTATTTATATTCATGTTTTCTTTATATTTGTTCATATCGTTGCTTATTAAGTTGTGACTTTAGCATCCTGCCTTTACCTTCTGTTTGCTCTTCCACCTCCTTCCTATATGACTAATGCCCTAAAAACCTGTCATGTCAACGCCCAGTCCTTACTAGCCCACATTGACGAATTCCTTAATTACTTTACCTACAATTTCTACCACATTATTGCAGTCTCCGAAACATGGCTAAAACCCTATATTCCTTCCTCCTCTGTTTCCCTTCCTAATTATTCCTTTATCCGCCATGACCGGATTGGCCGGACTGGCGGAGGTGTGGGACTTTATATCCATAATAGCCTGAAGTCCCATGTCCTAGATATTTCTTTCAATTCCGACTCTCCTCACATTGAATTCCTTTTCGTTAGAATCACCTGCAACACTCATCCTCTCCTGTATGCTGTGGTGTATCGTCCTCCTTCGGTCCCTTTTGACCCATCCCTTGAGTCTCTCCTTTACAAATATATTCCCTTTTATAATAACATTATTATCTGTGGTGATTTCAACACCAACCTCCTTATTGACTCCAGCGACAAACTGTATCTAGAAAACCTGTTCTTCTCACTTCACCTATTTGTCGTCCCATATGAACCTACTCACCATACCTGCAGATCCGACACCTGGCTGGACCTGCATGTCATTGACTCAGGACATAAGCTTCTTTCCGCTTCCCAACTACCTGTTCCGTTCTTATCATCCCATGATCTCATCCAAATGACATATGATTTCCAAACTACAGTATTCCTACCTAAATCCATTACTTTCCGCAACCTAGATGGTCTGACCCGAGAAAATATTTTACCCGATCTTGAATCCCTAAACTGGTCTGAAATCTATTCCTGCTCCTCAATCGATCAGATGGTAGACATCCTCACCTCCAACTTACTCAGTATCCTTGATACCCATGCCCCTCTTAAAACCGCTACCTTTAGACGTCGACCTGCTCCTTGGATGTGTCAAGAGATAAAAGAACTACAAAAGAGGCGTGAGGCAGCCCGTAGACGTTTTAGACGTACTAGACTGACAGAGGACTACCAAACGTTCAGGGCACTCCGCAATCTGACACAGACAGCAATTAGACAAGCAAAATCAAACTACTTCCGTGAAGCCCTTTCCTCAGCATCTGATTCCAAATCAAAATGGCAAATCCTCCGCAAACTCTCGCTTTGTGAATCCTCTTCCTCTCAGGTATTTCAGGTCTCACCTGACGAATTAAATACTTATTTCTCATCGATTTCCTCAAAGGATTCTCCACAACCAACCCCCGACTTTCCTTTAGTCCCTTCATTCAACTCTAGCAACTTTTATTTTTCCGATATCTCTCCATCTGACCTAATTTCCTCAGTCATGAAATCACACACTAACTCCGTAGGTTTTGACGGTATACCCGTCAAATTGATAAAACTATGCCTTCCTGAAATTTTACCAATCCTACTCTTCATATATAACTTTTCTCTCCAAAATTCTGTATTCCCTACCTCCTGGAAAAAAGCTATTGTACTTCCTATTAATAAAACCTTTAATCCTACTTCCCCCAAAGACTATCGCCCTATATCTATTCTCTCAAACCTTTCTAAACCACTTGAAAGAATAGTCCAATCACAACTGTCCAATTTCCTCGAAAAGTCCAAACTGCTCGATCCACTCCAATCTGGTTTCCGACCCGGCTTTTCCACACAATCAGCCCTTCTAAAAATCACGAGCGACATACATACCGCTATGGACGAAAAAAAGCTAACAGTACTAATACTTCTGGACTTTTCAAAAGCTTTTGATTCTCTTGATCATTCTATTCTTTTTTCCAAACTAAAATCTTTATCATTTTCCAATAGTACTATTCGATGGTTTCAATCTTTCCTTTGTAACAGGACCCAAGCAGTTACCATTCCCAATCATCCTCTATCTTCTTTCCTTACCCTCTCGGCAGGTGTGGCCCAGGGCTCAAGTATCTCCCCCCTCCTTTTCAACTCCTTTATCAATGATCTTCCAAATTCAATCCATCACTGCTCCTATCATTTATATGCCGACGACTTTCAGATCTACCTATCCTTCTCTCCTTCTGAGTTATTCGTAGCATTTGCCAATATTCAGGAAGACCTAGATAGAATCTGTGCCTGGGCAACTCTGAATAAACTTAGGCTTAATGCTGAGAAAACGCAGGCCATTGTTATAGGTTCCAATTCCCTCCTCAGATCCAATACTTCCTTTCCGAATCTAATCCTAAATGGTCATCCAATCACCTTTAGCTCCTCTGTCAAAAACCTTGGTATTACCATTGATCAAACCCTTTCTTGGAAACCCCATATTGCTAATATTTCCCGACGAACGATAAGCACTCTAAAGTTTTTTCATCGTTCCCGCCATCTTCTCCCTCTTCCTACCCGTAAGCTTCTCGTCTCCTCATTAATATTCCCCCACTTCGATTATTGCTGTGTGGTATATGGTGGCCTCCCAAAGGTGCTCGAAGACAGACTCAAGCGTATCATGAACATGTTCATAAGATTTATCTTCGGCACCTCGAAGAGGTCTTCAGTGACCCACTTATACAGCGAGTTGAAGTGGCTCCTACCTGTTACACGGAGGAAATATTTTCTCGGATCATACCTTTACCAAATCATAAACTCCCAGCACCCTCCATACATTCACAGCATCCTTAAATTTAAATCCTCAGTCCACTCTCTCGAAACTAGATCCCGCCATTCCGACCTTTACTTTCCCACCCATAGAACTAAATCTTTTGATCACTCCTTTTACATCCGTTCTGCAACCCTCTGGAATTCCCTACCTACTCATATTCGCCATGCATCTTCCTTTCTCTCATTCAAATCTGACCTATTCCAACATCTTTTGGCATCCCAAATAGATGCACAACAAATCTGCAACTGACTTATTTCTATTTTAACACAAGTTATAATTATCTATTTTATCCTAAAGCTAGTGTGGAATAATTAGTTTGTTTTGTTTTTTATAATTCCCTCAACCCTATCAGTAGCCTTTAGGAGATTTATCTTCTTTCTTTCTTTCTTTTTCTAATCTTGTGTGTTCATTATCCATACTTTTTGTACATGAATGTATATAAGTCTAGGTAGTGTTTAATTTTTCCTTTTGCTCATTTGTAAATAAAAATTAATTTTATTGTTTTCTTGACCAGACATATATGAATATCTACTGTTCAATTCTGTTATTCTTAAGGGACATAGTCCCAGAATAAAGTTTTTTATTATTATTATTAAAAAAAAAAAAAAAAAAAAGATGTTTTAACGAGGTAAAAATTGTACAATAAAAAAACTCAAAACATACAAACCCAAAAAGGTTTAAAATTGTGTACATAAACACTTTGAATATGCATAAATAATCCTTATTGTTAAATTTATAGTATTAATACATGGAAAGCTTATTAAACCTTGTTCTTTAGTTACAGACAGGATAAACATAATATATAACATGGTAGTAATCTGAGAAAAAAATTGTAATTTATAAAAACATTCAAATTTTCATAAATAATTCCATAAATATTGAATCAAATAAATGCTTGGTTCCGAAGATGTTATAAACAAACAAATAAAATGTTCACTTACATGAAAATTTGTTTTTTTTACCTCTCTATACACACATACAAACAAAAATAATTTTAATGTTTGTAACAAAGAAAGAACTGTAATCTAATAATAGTTAATTTTACCTTCAGGCTGGAGTGCTGACTGTGAAACTCGGAAGGCTTTAATTTCATTATAGGATGATGAAGGTAAAAGTCTTATTGATTCATGCTTCATGTACACAGATCCATAAAGCCCATACTTAGTAATAGTTCCTTCCGCTTCTGGGCGAATAAAGTGAGATTGTTTTTTATCGTTTACCCAGTATAAATAATCTTCAAACAGTCCTAAGTCTGTTGGAGGATACTAGAAGGAATATATTGTAAGGAGTCGTGATTTAATGCAATAATAATAAATTATTTGTTAATTATACAATTATAAAAATGATTACATAAAAAATCTTACTTCCATTTTAATGAAAACCAACATTTATCAAAAATATACCCTTGACATATTCTGAATTTCCAGAAATTAATATTTAACCTAAAAAAAATTATCAGATACAACTATTGTTAATTAAGATAAGACCCTTGTTTTCTAAATAACAGTGATTATTGAAAATGTTGCCCTTTTTTTTTCTTTAAGTAAGCTATCTTTAATTACCGATTGCTAATAGGTGTTGTTTTGACCTCATTATTTGCATTATCAAAACCTAATCATTATCAATGTAAGTTTGACAGGCTTCATTTTCTAGGCCACATAGCATGAATAACGTTGAGGAGATCCCCAGTAGTTGTTAGAAGAGAAACTTTATGGGACTAGAGGAATAGGTAGAATGCAATTAAATTAAGATGGGAGGATGCTGTAGCCAAAGATGCTCTGGATCAATTTGTGAGAACAGGGGTAAGGAGAGTCCAAGGACTACATCAGTCTGTAATGCCATGGAATAGTAATGATAATCCAACTTTGAACCAATTGTGCTCCTTTATTTTGATTTTGTTTCCAATGTATTTTAAATGAGGTAGTATAAACAAAATATGAGGTCATTTGAGGTGTAATGGCTATCATAACAGCCTTCTATGCCTAATGGTGCTGGTTCGAGACCTGCAGAGGTTATGCGAGTAAAAATCCTAGTTTACACTGTCCTTAGGAGGAGACGTTGCAATGGTGGTTTCTAGCTTATAGGATGTCAGGTACTTGTTAAAGATCTCTATTCTAATTAAATCTGGATAGACAAAATTTAGGGCTCCCACAGTAGTATAGTCCAACTAGCAACAGTAGCATAAAGTAACATTAAATGAATAACCAACCAAATATGAGTAACAAATTTACCAAGTGATTATCCACTTAGACATTTTTTTTCTTATAGCAACTAAACAGTATATTACAAATAATAAATATAAAGTTTTTCATTATTCAAAATAAATTATGTATTAGCAACAATACTAAAGTATGTACATATATATATATATATATATATATATATATATATATATATATATATATATATATATATATATATATATATATTGTAATATATCCATTTTTTTTATGAAGTATAAAATTCCCCTGCCACATTTAACAGTTTATTATTTAAAAAATATGTACATAATAATTGCGGGGGTATATTAACCAGACATCTAGTTAAAGTTATTTTAAAATATTGTTGTGGATGTAATTAGTTGACTGTTGAGAATTACTGGAAGGAATTAGTCCGGGTGGCGGTCATTAAATTAAATTAAAGGGGGTCAAAACGTTGGCAAACAATAAAATAGTTGAAACTATTTAGTTGTTTCATTTAATGACCGCCACCCGGACTGATTCCTTCCAGTATTTTAAAATATGATTTCTATAAGGGTTATATGGTCTTGGACCATGTCAGGAAAAACCGCATACCACATTATGGTAGTGCACGGCAATCTTTATTGTTTTCCAGGGAATAAAAAAGGATGATTAGCGTTCCCTCTGTTAGATGAGCTAAAAAATGGGCAGTCTGAGCCATGCTCGTATTGAACCATACTGGAAAAATTTGTGAAAAAAAAAAAAAAAATGTAAATATGTCATTATTAGAATTTTAGGTTACACAATTTTTATTTTATTATATTTTTAATTGGCGCGACAGGCCGAGCAGGCCCTGGGCCTCGCGGTGTAATCTCCCAGGAATCCCCGTTTCTAGATGCAATATGTAGGGTAGGGTCATCACTCCCTACGCCTAATTTTGTGAGTGGCCACCATTTGGCTGACGGGTCTCACATACCCGGGGGAGAGGCTGTGAGTGAAACCCCATATAATTACATTCTTATAAAAGCCCTGTCGGGACTGGGAATCGAACTCACAACTTTAGCATGAGAGACTAGCGCGCTAGCCACTCAGCTACGGGCTCCAAAATTTTAAAAGCTGATCTAATTATTTTTAAAATTCATTATTCATGCCTTTCATTGCTCAGTCTTAAATATTTCAGAACCATATCTAATTGGGGTCTAGATAAAAGTTAATTTTTAAATTTTATCCTGTTATTTTGTAAATTTTTTCTTTCTAAATTATTTTTTTCATATGGACATTGATTGGTTAGTGAAAATTAGATATTTAATAGAAATAAATATATCATATTAATAGTTCACTTTTTTCACCTAAATTTATGTATATTGTTTATATAGAAAAATGACCATGTATGATAGCAGGATGAAGATAAAAATACAGGGAATGCTATCAGAAGAATTTGCAGTAAATAGTGGACTGAGGCAGGGAGACCCGCTATCACCTGTTCTATTTAATCTAGCATTGGAAAAAGCTATAAGGGCAATAAGAACCAACCCTAATGGAACAATTTACAATCGCCTCACACAGCACTTGGCATATGCGGATGATGTGCTCATAATAGCGAGAAGTACGGCTGCGCTTGGAGGAGCTTTCAAAGAGTTTGAAAGGGAAGCAGCAGAAGAGGGCCTTCAGGTTAATGAAGAAAAAAGAAGATACATGGGATCATGCAGGAACCATCTACTGGAATACCACGACCTGCAGATTGGCGAACGCCGTTTTAAAAGTACAGATACCTTAAAGTACCTAGGTTCTGTTATTACTCATGATAATAATACGAAAGATGAAGTTAATGTGAGGCTGTCTGCTGGTAACAAGTGTCTTTTTGCCCTAAAAACAATACTAAAGTTCAAAATCTTTCAAGAGATGCCAAGGTGATGATATACGAAACAATACTGAGACCCACAGTTACTTATGGCAGCGAATCCTGGGTATTAACAAAGGAAAGCGAAAGGAGACTCAATGTTTGGGAGAGAAAAATACTCAGAAAGATATTTGGGCCAATTAAAGAAAATGACTCTTGGTGATTAAGAAAGAATAGTGAGCTCCGAACAATGTATGGGAAACCAGACCTGGTATCGTTTGTGAAAAAAGCCCGCCTAAGATGGCTCGGACATGTAGAAAGGATGCCAGGAACTAGGATTCCAAGACTAATACTTTATGGAAAAATTGGAGGAAAAAGACACAGAGGAAGGCCAAGAGTGAGATGGTTAGATGACGTCGAGGAGGACCTCAAGTTGCTTGGAGTGAGGAGATGGAGGGCTAGAGCAAAGACTGGCTTGAAGTTCTTGAGGAGGCCCGGGTCCTTGTTGGACCATAGCGCCCGGCAGTAAGTAAGTTTATATTGCAGGTGTGTCTAGTTTTAATATGTTCTTAGTTGTATATACTGACTTAGTGTATTTCTTTCGTGTATATCGTCCTTGTATATTTAGTTTGTACATATGTAGTTTAAATTTAGTTTTCAATGTAATATAAATTCTGAAATATTCTATATAAACTGTTTATATATAAGGTGTTAAAAATATTTTAAAATTGTTACTAAGTAGGTTTATGAAGTATGTTTTAAAAAAATGATAAATTTGAAAAAAAATATTTACTTCCAAAATATTTTTTTTTTACCTAGGATTGGGGAGAAATGTAATATACCCATTTTTTTTTATAAAGTAATTAATTATTTATTTATTATTTAAATATTATATGAGGCAGGCTAACAATTGGATTAAGAGTAAAGTTTAAATTAACAGCTCCTATTTGGATGTTTTATTCCAAACATAGTATCTGTTTTGGATGCCAGGGTAAAATCCTAACAGGTAACAAAAAAGGGGCAGGCAGGTAGAAAAAAGGTTAGTCAGAATTGGGGTTTGGACTTGAAAGGAGGAGGATCTGCTGCAGCCTGAAGATATGAAGAAGAATCATTGTTAGCCTGAACATGTTTTATTATTTTTGTAAGTAATATTATAATTAAAAACTAAATATAACAAATTTTGCCCGATTGTCAAGAACCCATCCCTGAGAAAATAAATTTTAATTAAGAAAATATTGTATAAATTATTTTTTTCTATATAAGTATATATTTAAAAAAAATGATAATATTATTATATATGTATGTATATATATATATATATATATATATATATATATATATATATATATATATATATATATATATATATATATATATATATTTAATTTAATGAATTTACCTCACCTCACTATGTAATACTACAGATCTATCTTTTCCATCATAACTACATCTTTCAATTTTATTTTCAACTGGGTTCGACCAATAAACAACTTTGTGAAAATGATCAACAACAATATCAGTAACTGGACTATAATCAAAACTTAGTACTACACTTGGATTTTCTGCACTCATTGAGGCCTGTAGAAGCGTGCTATTGGGTATTTGATTCATTAACCATTTACTTTCAGACCAGAACATTACCCTAAAAGTAATAATAAACATTTAATTATTAACTCTGTACAGTAACATAATACTAAATTCAAAGCATCATAGAACATATTAACTTTTGTTTGGATGAATGTTAACAATAAAATACGAATTAAAAAAATTAGCTTTTAGATGAGGTTTTGTTTTAGAGCCCAAATTGACTACATTACTTGTACTGAAATGGTTAATATATTAAAATACAAGTTATATAAAATATGATTAGACATCTATCAATAATAATTAAAGTAAGAAAAAGTAAAACAAATAAGAATTGTCTTTTGCCCATTCCAATACAGGATCTTGACCAACTGGTTTGTACAATCCTTCTTCTAGAACAGCTTCCTTTAATAAATCCTTTATTATTTGGAATTCCCTATCTGCTTCTACTCAATAAGCTTCATCAACAAAGCTTTTCCTTTTTCCAACAAAATTTATTCCATAATCGAACCACACTATCAATGTATTTCTGCAATAATTTAGAGATAAGACAATCAATAACTGCATTAAGCTAGACAAGTGAAAAAAATGTATGGCCATTATAATAACAAATATACAAAATTAGAACCTTAAATTTCAAAATCTTGGATCTTCATACTCCTTTATACTGTTTCCCAAGAATTATGTGATATCGAGAATAAAGCATCTCTGCTATATCTTAAAGATCCTTATATCTTGCAGGAACTAATTTTAATTATTAATTGCCTGTTTTTGTACTACCAAATCGAGTTAGTGACATAAATTAATTCAAAAATAGGCAGTTAATTATTCTTATCTCTTCATTGTTAATTTTTAAAAGAAGCATTCTATTAAATGTAGGTTTTTCATAAGTAAATCCATCATTATCAAATAGGTATATCAATTTTGTTCATATTATTTATTTATTTATTTGACTTTAAGTAGAACAATATAGAAGCAGGTAATAGTAAAGAAGTAGTTAGGCACACTAAAAGATTAAACGACATAAAAATCCTTCCAAGGAGTCTATGGGGCGGTGAAGAAGCTAAAATGATAATGGACAGATACTGATAGAGTTCTGCATAAAGAAGCTTATTGCGAATTCTCACTATAGACATAAGCTAATCCATAAAATTACTTTTGAAGTGGAAGGAAGGGAGACCAAAAGCATAATACATTACATTATCTATGACAGAGGAATGCGTCGATATTTCACAGATGTAAGCATCAAAGGAACAGAGTTGGGTACCGATCATTGTCTGGTTTTTGCTTATGCCAAAATTACTAAGCCAGGGAAGAGAAACTTCAAAACATATGAACGAATCGCGGCTGAAAAGTTTAGAGATCCAGAAGTGATTAAAACATATAGAGAGGTGCTGCTGAAAAATATACAATGCTGAACAATAAACATAGCTGCTGATGACTTATGGCTCTGTATAAAGACAATCATCCTTTCCTCAATAGGATAGCCGTAAAAGACCTAGGATATGCGAAAACCAGGTGAAGAGTAATGAGAACAGTGAGGATGATTTTATAGAGGAAGATGAGATTATATGGGATATAGAGAAAATAAAATTGGGCAAACCAGCAGGCAGGGATAATATTATGTCAGAATTCATAAAATATGGAGAATAAGAAATGGTCAAGTGCCTCCAGAACCTCATTCAAAAGATCTGGTCGCAAAAGAAAAGAATATTATAATTCCAACTTTCAAGGCAGCCAGACAAGATGTGAGAACTATAGACCAATATGTCTATCCTCAGTAGTATATAAATTATATACAAGTATATTGGAATGCAGACTTAGGAGATTGTCTTAGCATGATCTGAAAGAGGAGCAGGCTGACTTTAGACCAGATAGGCAAACCCAGGACCATATTTTCTCATTAAAAACGGTTGTTGAGAAAGCATGGGATAGAAGAAAAAGGATATTTTGGGCATTCCTACACTTGAAGGCAACATTTGATTTTATCCATCGCCAAGAGATTTGGAATGCACTACAGGAAAATTGGATGTCATCCAACCTAATAAGTGCAATCAAATCAGTATATCAGGATCCCAAGGAAATATTGAGGCTAAATGGATCTGAATTGGAGCCTTTTACATTTTATAAGGCGTCAATCAAGGTGATAGCTTAAGCCCAATACTACTCATTATATGCATGGATGAAGTATGGGAGGTCTGCAAGCAAAGGACACCCAGAGCAACAGTGGTGTTATGGAATTTAATGCCTGTGCAGGCACAAGATCTCATGTATGCAGGTGATGTGGTCCTGATTGTCGACACCCAAGAAAGATTTCTGTCAACAAATAGTAAGAAGAGCTCCAGAGGAAGAGTATGGAAATAAATCCTACTAAAAGTAATGCTCTTTGGTTGAAGGAAGGCCCAGTTCTCATAAAATGTAATAGTGAGCCGTTAAAATAGGTTGGTAACAACCAGAACTTGGGAACAATCTTTAGCAGGAATGGATGGATCAACCAGGAGGTTTTAAACAGAATCAAGTAAACCAATGGTGTATTCTACTCTATCTGCAAAACAATATTAGGGAAACAAGCATATCAAGAAGGGAACGAAAATAGTATTGTTTAAAACAGTATTTTTGTCTGTCCTTTTGTATGGTGCAGAGAGCAAGCAAAGTAATTACTACAGAAATGAGATACCTCAAGAGAGTTCTCCCAGGCCCAGGCTAATGAAGTTCTGATTATATGGAAAGACTTGGGCGAGTCAGAGGCAGCAACAAGCTGGATATAACAAGGAATGCCAGTGACAGGGGCTTATGGACAAGATGAGCCAAGGCTGTTCCTTCATGGTGGTGGCACTAAAGAGGTGGCGAAAACAGGGGAAGAAAGGTAGGAGCTGAAAAGGAAGGCTTAGATAAGAGGACATTTTACAAAGAATTAATATAGCACACTGCAAAGATACACTAGAAGTAATGATATTTATGTATAATATGGATGGACCAGTGGATTGATAATGGATGGACCAATTAAACCCTAATCATATCAATTAATAAAACCATAATCATTAGAAAAAATACACTAGGGAATAAAACAAACAGAAAATATTAATTTTAGATCAATTTTAGGGAGTGATGCCAAAGGTAAGGTGACAGGAAATTTGACAGTTGATAATAAATTTTTTACACCCTTCCTCAGGACAATTATCTGAGGTACAGAATATTAACTTGAGTGAAACAAAAACATTAAAATTAACAAACACACAAAAAAAAGAGAGATGTTAATTAATACAGTGAAGACAACTAGACTATATTCAGATAAATACAATAAAATGTTTATTTCTATTATGTCATATAGTAAACAGGTGTGAAGTTTGTTCTGTCATAATCCAACTCATTTACAATGTTTGGTGTTGTATTGCATTTAAATAAAGCATTTCTTGCTCTCTGAGATAAAAATATCCAGAGGATGTGAAATACCTCAAAATATCCAAAATGTTATTGAAATCATCATCATTCCTCTTTGAACTGTTTTAAGCAGTGTGAGGAGGAAGCCAATAGAGCCCTTTCCAACTCTGTAGGTCTTCCACAAGTCACCTTATTTTGTTCCAGACAAGTCCTCTTTTCTGGAAGTCCTTCTCAATCAATTCTTGGTTGACCCTTTCCTTCTTCCTGTCAACATTGGCTTGGTAGGCTTCACTATCAATGTTTCTGACAAATCTCATATCTGACAATTTTATCAGTGATAGGTGTTTATTTGTCAATGTCCATGATTCCAAAGAACATGTTAGAATAGGGAGAAAAGTTGACCTGTATATAGCGACTTTCATCCTCATGTCCACCTATTGCTGGTTAAAAAAACCTCTCTTGATTGCTTAGAACATCATTCCTGCAACTGCCATTCGAACAATGCATCTATTTTTATTTATTCAGGTGCACACCCAAGTATTTGAAGTTTTACACTTGTTTGAGGGCTATATTTTCAGCTATAAAGACACAGATTATTCACCTTTGTTTTTTCCCTATTTTCATTTTCATAGGGTTTATGACCATATTTATTTTCAGCGATTTTTTTTTTTTTTTTTTTTTAACCTGTTGACATTGTACTAAAGATTCCTATCTTCCTGTGAGAAAATAATGATGTTATCAATAATAAGAGGCTCACTGATCTCACAGAAGGATATCCTAGGAGTAATTTCCTCATATTCTCCTAGGCTCCATCGAAGGCTCCATTGAAAGGCTGAGCTATCGTCTTCCTTACTCTGTCAAAGGCTTTAGTTACGTCAACAAAGTGCAATGACATCTCCTTTCCTATTTTACTCGCACAAACCTATATCTAAAATATATAGTAAGGGAAAGTATAGAGATCATGAAAATTTTGGAATTTGAGTTTTCATCAGAAATATACATTTAAGGGTCCCCTGAGTCCAAATGACCAAGTCCCGCAAAAAGGTGTGTGTATATGGTAAGTCTAGCTCAAAAACAATAAGTTGTATAAAACTGGAGTTTCATATTTTAGACGCATATATGCCTGAGATGTTACAGAAACATTTACATCAAAAACGGCTCAAAGGATTTTGTTTAAACTCCCTATATTTGTGTAAATTTTAATGCATTTTAATATGATGTATGTTTTATTCTGATTAAAATAGTATAACAGGGCTTAAATGCCAATTTTTTTTATTTTCTTCCTCTAAAGTTGAACAAATTTGATGACTAACTAAAGGAGAAAACAGCATGAGTATTTTTTTTAGGTACGTTTTTATTTTTTTCCTAAATATAAGAATAGTTGCATAATATACCTTTGGAAAGATTTTATAAAAAATGTTATCATATATACAAAGTTTTGGAAGGTAATGTAAAGTGAGGAATAAGGTATAAACTTAAGTGATTAATGTGTGAAACAATAGGGGTACTCACTACGTTTGCTATAGCACAAAAAATGTGCTATAGCAAACGTAGTGAGTACCCCTAATTTTGTATTGTTACATTATTTAATCTAAAACACATATTTCTAAACACAATGAAACTGGATATAATTCTTTAAACATTTTTGAACTTTATTTAATACTTCTTGAATTGATTTTTTTTTTTTTTTGTTAACAGATGTAAATGAAAGTGGTGTGTTGCACCAGATTTTTTTATACTTTTTCGAAGAATTTTTTCATAGTGTAAATGAGGTCCTGGGTACAGTAATTTTCACTTGTTTTTATCTTAACAGTTGAGTAACTTTTCATTATTGATTTTTACTTTCATTTCTTTAATGTCACTTCGACTGCTGGGTCCATTAGTGATCATTGCTCTTTATCAATATTAATTAAGTTATTAGGCTTTAGGTGCATGAGAGTATTATGGATTCCATTATTTTCTCTATATGGAAAGGAACATTTAATATTTTTAATTAGTCTTTGTGATCAATAATTTTAAACATTTCAATAAATATATTATGATTAACAGCGTATTGTTGCAAAATGCAGTTTAGTCCTAAAAGAAAGTGGAAATGGGTCAGATTGGTGAGTCCAATTCTCAATTAACTAACTATGCAGCATTCTTCCAGCATTAAGCCTTTTGAAGTCAGGCATAATTTTCATTCTTGATAGGCAGTTTAGTGGATGTCTTACCCGCTCTTAATCCTAATATTTTTAAATTTCATTTTAAATTTCTCCTCTTCAATTCAATTTTCATGGAAGTCTTTAATACATCAAAGAATGAGAAATTTTAACTTTCCATCACCTACATTAATAAAACTGAATGCACTAGATTTTTAATAACCTAGCTATCATCTCATTGTTGTAAATAGTTAATTAATTCATCTCATAGATACATAAATCCATGGCACTACAGCCCGATGTGGGCCCTGGCCTCCTCATTAAGCTTTTGCCATGTGTTTCGGTTTTGTGCCCCCACCCTCCAAGTTCCTCAGATTTTCATTAGGGCTACGGCATCCTGGGTCACACGGTCCTCCCATCTGAGCCTAGGCCATCCTCTGCCTCTCTCTCTCTCAGTAAAGATTTCCCTCCAGGAGAAACATTTTGGAACTTTCTCCCCACTTATTCAGGCAACATGGCCAGCCCAGCAAAATTGTCCAAGCTTTATTCTTCCTCATATAGCTAGTATAGTTCCACATTTTTCCTTCTTTACCAGTTGTCACCTGTGAGGATTTCTTCCTCTCTGGCTTTTGTAAGAGTCCACATTTCAGAAGCCTACATGAGGACTGGGCGGATTAGTGTTTTGTGAAGCAGTGTCTTTGTTCTCCTATTGATAAATTGGCTTCCAAGGAGTTTCCGGAGTCCAAAATAGCTTCTGTTGGCATTAAAAATTATTTTATTGACCTCTGGTGCAATATTATTATCAGAGCTAATGATTGACCCTAGATAGGAAAACTGGTCTACCTTCTGAAATTTGAAGGGACCAAACTTAACAAACCCTTCAACTGGATGCGCTTCTTTGGTGCCATGAGTATGCATATATTTTGTTTTCTCCTCATTAATCATGAGAAACATCTCTTGAGCAGCGTAAGGTCGAGGAAAGCTTTTTCTAATGCATTAAGAGACCTAGCAACAATATCTATGCCTCCCACATGTGCTAACAACTGCACTAGTTTGTTAAATATTGTTGTACTGGTTTGGATGCCAGAAGCTCTAAAAACCTTTTCTAGGGCTAAGTTAAATAAAAGGCAAGCCATTGCATCTCCTTATCTCAAACCTTGGTTAGAGGAAAATTCACTTTAAAGCTCTATTTTAATTTTCACAAAGCATCTAATGTCATTCAATGTCATCTAAACCAACCTTATAAGCTTGAATGGGATCCCTAGCTCTTGCATAGCGCATAAGGCTGGGATCTCTTTGTATTGTCATAGGCGGACTTAAAATCAATGAATAAATGATGTGTCGTCATTTTATACTCAACAGCTTTTTATAAAATCATCCTGAGGCTAAAGATGTGGTTTGTAGTAGATTTTCCTTTCCAAAAGACAGTCTGATATTTTCCAATAACTTTGCCAGCAAAAGGGAGAAGTTTGGCAAACAATATGTTGGACAGCATCTTATATGTGTACTGAAGGAGCATAATTATTCTAGTCCAAAAGGTCGTCCTTCTTATGTAGAGGGCAGATCACTACCTTTTTCCACTGTTCTGGAATCTTCTCTTCAATCCATATGGAGAGGATTAGCTCGTACAGTTCTTTTTGCAAGGATTCGTTGGTCTTCTTTAGAAGCTCTGCAGTTATAGCATCTTCTCCTGAGGCTTTATTATTTTTCATTTTTTCTATTGCTTCTACTACTTCCTCAAATTCTGGGGGGTAAATTTCATTGTTGGAGATAGAAATTCTGCTGTGCCCAGTTCGTCTTCTAGTGCTGCTGCTCCTTGGTTCAATTCTTCGCTGTAGTGTTGAGCCCATTATCCAATATATCATTCTTCGCAGAAAGGAGTGCTTCATTTTCATTTCTGCAGGATTTCACTCTAGGTTTGAATGGTTCCCTAATATCATTCACTCTCCTATAGAAGCTCCTTATTTCATTAGAACTCTTAAGCTCTTCAAGTTCTGGAAGCTGCTGATTCTCCCAGGCTCTCTCTTGGCTGTGTTCTCTCTTTTATTTTATCCTGGTATTCTTCAGATGCTCTTCTTGTGAATTTCTTTTGAATCATGTTGCGATAGGCAGCTTTTTTCCTATCAGTCACCAAGGCACATTCACTGTCAAACCATGAGGATCTCTGTAGATGTGTTTCCAATCCTAATGTGAGTTCAGTAGACTTCTTAATGGCATGAGCACAATTATCCCAACATTTCTGCTATCAGACAATGTGTTCTTAGTCTCACTAAGAATCATGTAAAGTTGAGACTGATATCTTAAGAAAGTATCAGACTCTTTAAGCTTGTGGGTACGATATTTCTGCTGAGTTTTTGCTCTTTCCTTTCTTTAGTATTTAACTAGACTATGTATTATAGACAGCTATTAATGATTAAGACACATATGGATGTCAATCTAATTGACTATTGCATTATTCGGCGATTTCTGTATCACTATATGGATGTTCTTCCCAGGAAAGAAGGTGCTTCCTATTACCATATCCTTGGAAGCAGCATGACTGATAAGCTTCTTCCCATTTTCATTGGTCTCACTTTGGAGACTATGTTTACCGGTGGTTGGCTTCAAGATATCCTCCTTCCCAATTTTGGTATTAAAATCACCAAGAATAATCTTAATATCGTTCCTTGGGCAGTCATAAAATGCTTTTTCGAGTCTATCATAAAATTTGTTTTTTTCCTTGTCCTTTAAGACTTCTGTTAGTGCATGACAAATGATAAGACTGTTGTAGAACTTTCCTTTCACTCTCAGCACACAAATTCGGTGGTTGATTGGGGTGAAGCCAATCACCAGTTGCCTCATTCTTACTTTAACTATGAAGCCAGTCCCGAATATATGTTGTTTCGGATGGCAGCTATAATAGACTGTGTGCAAACACTTTTCAATGATTCTAGTACCGATTCATTGTATTATTCATCATTAATTCATCTCAATGCTATAATATGTTGCCGGATCCGGGACTCCATCAGTAACTTCTGCCAATCATCATGGCTTTGTGCAGTTGTCATCCAGTTGTGGACTTCTAGGATACTTCGATTATCAGCCCCAACTCCTTTCTCCTATTTATATCATGGCCTCTGATTAGCCACAGAAGCATAAAGCGACGTTAAATAAAATACATAAATATCATAGCCTTATTCCTGTTTTCTAGAGAGTTTCAATCAGAAGCTTTCCGAGCATTTCTTCATTATCCATTTCCATGAAAGGCTTTTTCGATGACCTGAAAGACATTTAGCTCAGAATAATTATTAGGTTGTCCAGAAAATAATACAGGATTTTGGTTTAAAAAGAAAAAAGAAAGATTTACAACTGTTTTCTTTAATCAAAATAGTTTCTATTACTATCAATACATTTCTGCCAACATTCCCATTCCTTCGGAATAGAATTTCCTTTAGAATTGATAAACTCAAAAAATGTGTTTTCTAATCCCCGTTGTCCATTCAATTTTATATCTCGTAAGGATCAGTATAGATGTCTAAAAAATGAGTGACCTAGGTGAGAGGTCTAGAGAGGACGTGGCAGAATTTCATTTCCGAGTACCAACAGTTTTTGTGATGCCAAGAGAGACATTTGCCTGGGCATTATTATATAACAAAATAGGCCCCTTCCAATTGACCAAATATAGCTTCCTTAAAGCACATTTCTGATGCATTTCAATAATGTGGTTAAGATATGATTCGGCATTGATGGTTTTCCCTCTATTTAAGAAGCTGTAGTGTATTAAACCAAATGAAGCCCACCAAACAGTAACCAACTGCTTCTCCTTTGTCAAACCATAGTCCAGAACATCTACTGATATCGCAAAGCTTTCAGTATAGATCAGTAGAGAGGAAGGAAAGGGTTATTTTTTGTTTCAGCAAAGAGGTATACCACAAAATTTATAACAATATTTTTTTTTTTTTTTTTTATGGTTGTTTAATGTGTGTGGAGTGAGCGGCATAGTCTAGTGGATAGAGCACTAGTGTAGACTTCAATGGCCAAAAAACTTGGCAACCCTGGCGGCTCAGCGTGATCAAGGACAAATCACCTCATTGCACTGCCGTTGGTCAAGCAACAGTACAAATCTCTTATGTACTGATCCCAAGACCCTTCATGGGTTGTAGTGGTACAGGTTTTTTTTTTTAATGTGTGTGGAACCAACTTTCTAGCTTTTTTACCTTTTCAATCACCTTGAGGTGTTCATCAACGGTTGATTTGCTAAGGTTAAGTTTAACTGAAAGTTCTTGAGTAGTTGTTCTAGTTTTTTCTTCCACCAAAGCCTGCAGAACATTATCATCAAGAAAGAAAGTCCTTTCACAACCTTCTTTGTCTTCAAGGCTGAATTCTCCCTCTGAAATTGTTTAAACCACTGTTGAACAGTGCACTCATTAATGATGATGCCATTGACCCAAATTTGATTGATGTTTCTGGCTGTCTAGAAACCGGTCCATCCGAATTTAAACTGGTAAAACAAAATTATACGAATGTCATGTCTAGCCATCTTGGGAAAGACTGAATTATTTTTAAGCAGGGAAATGCTACAGAGGTAAAAAAACATTATTGTTTGGGATAAGTGTTGACATTCATATGAATGAATAATCCAGTAAATGTAAACAGTTTGATATATAGAGGAGTATTTTATGGAAAATTCAAAATCCTGTGTTATTTTCCGCACAACCCAATAATCACTAGTGCACACTTCAAGGTAACACTCTCTTCAATTTTCTTATTTATTAAGATAATAATAAAATGCTCAAAGCTCTTAAAATATTAACACTATGAAAGCCTATAGCAAAGTACCATAATAAATAACAAAAACATATAAAAATGAGTAGGACTTAAATTGTATAAAACTTTAGTGCTAAAAAACAAAGTACCTTGACTTTGGATCAAGAGCAACAGCCTCTATATTAATACCATTCTTTGCAGTGTATAAAGCTGAACAAAGCTTAGCTTCAAAATTACAAACTCTTATTATTTTGAAGTTTTCGAGTACATAAACATTATTAGTAACCCAGTCATAGGATATTTTAGTTGGTCTTATGAGGTTTGTAATTTGAGTGATATTTTTAGATTTCATATCAACTTTGTACAAATAACCACTGATCTCTGAAAAAAAAACAATAAAACAAAGCATAGTTTTACACTCTAAACAATTTATATATATAATGTAATCCAATTATAATATTATTAAGAAAGTAACAAACTCAGATTTATTACAATTAATTTTAATATGTTAGTAAACAGTGATAAATGACAGTTTTATATTTTACTATTATTTTAATAATTTTAATGTATTTCTATTATTATTCCTCTTATTTATTTAAATGACTAATTAGTAGAAAATATGAATACTGAACAAACAATATTTATATAAAATTACCTGAAGTCCAAAATATTACATCATTATTCATATCAAAATCAATTCCTTTCATATTCATGTCACGCTGTGATTGATAAACCACTACAGTTTGTTGTAAGGATTGGGATTTATACTTAATTTCTTTTTTAGTGGCAAAGTAATACTTCATTTCAGATCCTAGGAAAAAGAAAATATTAAAAATAAAACTGAAATAAGTAAGCCCAATGAAATTTCATAACATTTTAATTCAAAAATGTACATTTGCTTTTATTCCAAGAACTAGTCATTCAGCAAATCTGTAAATGATGATAAAACCTAGAGAAACTACAGTTGTTCAAAATAAAATACAATAGAAGTAAAGGCATGTCAAAAATTTAGGAGAGTAAGAAGTCTTCTTCTAAAAATCCATTAACATTATGCTCTATTAAACAACAGATAAATGCAATATGGTAATTCCAATGTATTAAATTTGAAAAATTAAGTTGAAAGTAATCACAATGTTATATAAATGGAAATAAGAAAAACTGGAAGGGATGGACAGCAATTCCAAAGTCTAACTACAAATAAAACTTAACCTCTACAATTCATGAGAGGTCTAAGGCTCAGTAAATATAGAGGGTCATACTATTTCTAGGCCAGTGGGTTCTGGTTTTCTGCAAAGCTTTACCCCAATTTTCAGATATCTACTTTTAACAGCTGTGTAGAATCCCAGGAGGGTCCTGCTTGAAGCAACAGATTAATTACTAGTCCCGGGTTAAATGTAACTATAAAAAATGGATCCTAAAAAGAGAAATTATGGAAAAAATTACAAAAATTGGATATCTTTTTATATTTATCATAATTATGTCATAAAACATAATAGCTGATTGCAAAAATAAAATGAGAGAAAGGAAAGAAAAAGGAGGTTTCATCAATAAAAGTTATTGAAATAAGTATTCCCACTGACAAAGTTAAATTATATAATTCAAAAGATAAAAGCTTTTATAGGTTAGAAGTGGTATACCTTTTGCTTTGCATCTTATCTTGTCTGATCTTAATTGAAAGTTATGATCCAAACAAGAACAACTGTAACTGCCAACAGTATTATGGCAATACTGGGAACATGAAGACAACTTTTCACATTCGTTGATATCATTGCATGTTCTACCATCACCTCCTAGAGTGTAACCACTTAAGCATTCACACTTAGGTCCCATGGGTGTCTCTTTGCATTTATGATGACATGCAGCATGTTCACATCCCTTACCTGTAATATCATGTGATCAGTAAATTAGTTATGCAATGTTTAAAAAATCATCAACAGCAGCAATAAATCATAATTAAAATATCTATATAGCTATATTTCTTCATTTTTATATATAAGATATAACTGTTAATTATATTTTCTTTATAAATAAACCCAAAAAATCAACTGTTTCCATGTATGAAGGTGTTCAGTAGTCAGTAAGCCTAAAAATTGTCAAGCAAGGTATTCTTCAAGTATTCAATCCTCAGATAAATAAATTATAGAATACTCCAAAAGGTTTTCATCCGTTTTCCAGTTTTTTCTGTGTCTCTGTATATTCTTACTTACAACCCTAATGAAGCTAGCAGCAGGTATGCATGTCTGACAGGCCAAAAAGGTTGGTAAGACATTTATGACAGGGTTAAAACCAAAAAAGGGTTACAACAACAGAAATAAATTATTTTGGAGAAGTTGGTTCAGGGTGAAGTCAATAGAACACACAATTAAGTATACACTTAATTTATTGTTGTCCACGTTTCGGCCTAAATGATAGGCCTTCTTCAGGGCTATATATATTTGTATATTTTTTTTCTTTTAAATTTTTAAAGAGAACAAAAAGTTGGAAAGGTTGAGATTTTAGAAGTGGATGGGTAAAGAGGTGAGAGAGACATTTAAATCAGATATGTGTACTTAATGAGCTGAGCGGGCGTCACAACAAATTTTGACTTCATTTCCAATATAACCAGTTTTTTACCATATCAAAAATTTTGCTAACTATTCAAAAATAAATAAGATAAAAAAAAATTATGTTTTTGAATTTAATATTTTGATATTTAAAAAATATACATATGTATGCATTGGTATAAAAGTGTGGTGGAGTGGGAGTAAGGTTCTAACTCCAGTCTACTCCTAGCCTGTGTATAAAATGGCTAATAGAATATGAAATTGTTAAAGAAAATGTCAAATTTTTAATAACCAATAGATATTTAAAAACTTGACCATTATTAAAGTAAATAAGGATTTTTAACTTATAAAATTTTTTTGACAATATTGGAAGATATATTTATATAAGTATAGATGTAATAGTATTTAAATGGTTGTATTGTGATAATGAATTGATTAAATGTGATATTTGTGTTTTGTTTAATGTTTTAAATTAGTTTAATTTTTAATTGTTAATAGTTTGGGCTGTAAATTCTGAAGATGAGGCATTGTTAGCCCCGAAACGTTAATTAAATTATGTATGAGGAACAAATGAATAATTATCAAAAAGAAGAGATCGTTTCCAAAATACCTATTTTATAAAATAAAATAAAAAAGAAAAGAAAATTTTTTTTTAAATATTCATTTGTTTAATGTTTACTTTGATTCCATTGTTACTGCCAATTTTAGTTCCTCATTTCCCCACCCTGGGCGCCATAATTACTTAATTATCCCTTTGTTGTGACGCCCGCTCAGCTCACTCAATCAGTAAGTACACATATCTGATTTAAATGTCTCTCACCTCTTTACCCACCCACTTCTAAAATCTCAACCTTTCCAACTTTTGATTCTCTTTAAAAATTTAAAGGAAAAAAAAATTATATATATATGTATATATTATATATATATATATATATATATATATATATATATATATATATATATATATATATATTGTAATATACCCATCTTTTATAATTTTAGTATTTATTTATTTATTATTTGATAATTGTTTTAGGCAGGCTAACTATAGGATAAAAGTAAAATTTAAATTTAAAAAACAGCTCCTATTTGGTTGTTTGTTTACAAACATAGCAACCATTTTAGATGCTAAGAAAAAAGGTCCCTGGCAGGTAGGATTGGGTAAAAAAGGTACCTACCAGGTAAAGGTCAGTCAGAGTTGGGGTTATGAGCTGATAGGAGTCAGTAGTTTTCACTGGGAACTTGGAGAGTGTGGAGCTGAATATGAAGAGGGATCTTTGTTAGCCTGCATATTGTTTGTGTTATTTTGTAAGTTATTATTATGATTAAAAAGTTGTATAATACATTTGTGACTGATTGTCAAGAACCCATACCATACCCTGAGAGTAAATTGAGTAATAATGAAGTAAAGATTTGTGTTAATTGATTTTTCTTAAAAGAATATTATTTTAAAAATAAGCATATTATAATATATATATATATATATATATATATATATATATATATATATATATATTATATATTTATATATATATAAGTATTTCACCGAGTGATATGTAAACACACGTATTTACTATATTTTATATTATAATGTTTCACACTTTATGAAAGTATGGACCTTTTGTAAGTCACAGATTTATAATTATTTTTCTCTTACTGTTAAAAGTATTTTTTAACTTTATAATGTTTCAAATTTTTTCATTCTGTAAAAAATAAAAAATAAATTTAAAATTTTTTAAATTGATAATTTAAATTTTCTATTATGTAATTATTCACCTTTTATTAAAATTTCTTTTCCCACTTTTTATTTTTAATTACAATAATATTAATCAATTGTCATAACTACTATTAAACTTTGTTTGTAATTATCAGTATAATTTATTTTTCTTATCATCTTTATATATTGTATTCCACCAGTTAACCATTGTCACTTCATGAAATAAATTATTATACATCTCTTATTGTATTATGTTATAAATTATTATAAGTCTCCTTAGATTACAAAACAAACATTCCTCGATCGTTATGTAAGCAAGATAAAACAAAACAATAAACAAATAAAGATCAAAAGGAAACAGTAAATTTTCCATCCAGGAACTGGATCCTGAAGACTATTTTAAAATCATTATGACTGGGCATTAATTTGAAAAGCTGTATACTGCTAACTTCTCAACAAAAAAAGTCTTTAGCTTCAGGATTTTTTTTCCAGGCACCAGGTCTTCATTTTAAGTACCTGAATACTCTTTTTCTTTTTAAATTTTGTAATACAATAATTTCTTCTATACCCCTCTACCTTATGAAACCTCACCTGTAATACAGTCATTTCTTTTGCTTTAAAAAAATTTAACCTTACGCTCTTTTATTTTGGAAATTCATCCTGTTTTGTTTTGTAATTCTATTCCATCCCTCTCCCCTCCTTTCAATGAATGCTTTGACTGCTTTCTAAAGTCAAAGCATATGTTTCAATTTCTTTAACCATTCTTCCAATAACGTAGGTGTGCAAACTCAATTATGGCACTTCTGTTCTTTTCCCATATCTCTTCTTTCCATTGAAGAAGTGCTTTATTGTTAAGAAATATTATGATAAAACTACTAATAGAAAATGCATCATGATTAAAAATCATCAACATTAATTGAGGGATAATTCTATAGTCATTATATATCTATGTCACTGGTACACTTATGGGATTGATTGTCTTTTATCATAAATCAATAAAAGCAATTAAACCATAGAAAATATTATGATGTGAGTAATGATAGCTTTTGTGAAATTCTTGCGGAACCCCACGTAATAGACATGAAATCATTATTTATTTTTGCCACAGAAAATCTTAAAATAATATTTCAACATCTTTCTTCTCAGAATGTTAATTACTTTTAAAGGTTTTGAGACTTATTAGTATTTTGTAGGGATTAAGTATTTGCTATAGTACTATTATTATTATTACATTATTTATTGATATTCTTATATTTAATTTATGTTATTTATGTATATGTTGGTTGAAAGTAATCATAATGATAGCGACACCTTGATGCTTATTGCTGTATATGTGTTTTGTTGTTTTTGTTTTAAATATTTATTCAATTTGTAATTAATAATGTATATTTGCTGGTGATAAATTTACTATTTGTGCTGTGCCAGCCAGCTCTATTTGTATGGGGATTTCCCTAAAGACAAATAAATAAAATTATTATTACATAGAAAATATTTTAATTAAGTCATTTAAGAAATTTATTAAATTCATAAATTTGTTAAAAATTAATAATCTAATAATTTATTATCTTAAATGGAAACTTATCAGCCAGTTTCTGAATATAAATAATAATCTTAAATAATTAATCTTACCACATAGTCCTTTTTCATCTGACCCATCATCACAATCAGCATGAGAATCACACAGCTTACTTAATGGAATACATTTTTTAGTGTCTTTGCATAATAAACCATCACAGTGACTATTAACTAAAATAACCAAGGTAATTATTTATAAGAACCATGTAACAGAATTATTTTAAATAAATAATAATAATAATAATAATAAAGCTATTCCTTAGGTTTTTATTTAACTTATAATCTTACACATATCATGTACAGCCAGTGTTCCATTAAGACAGTGCATTTCATCAGAGTGGTCTTCACAATCATTGACATTATCACACACCCATGTCATTGGCAGACATCGCTTGCTAGAAGAACAAGTGAATTCGTCCTCATTACACTTGTTACAATGAAATTCATCTTCTCCATCTGGACATTCTGAAGTGCCATTACATCTAAAAACAAGTATTTAGATTATTGGTTTTCAAACATCTTATGAAAATATACACGTAGTATACAGAAAGATCAATAGTAATCAACCTAAATTGTTCAAAATATAAATAATCAGGAGCAAATATAGATAAAATATTTTCTAAGGAAGCGGGTTAATATCATTGATATTTATAGAAACTTCATAATTCTATTTGTTTTGAATAATCATTAAAATATCTAGCTCTTATGTGCAACATAATGAATTTAGAAAATAAAAATATATAATTACTTTGTTTGAATTTTTCACTTCAGTTCATTGTATATGAGACAGTTTAAATATTATTGTTAACAATTTTTTTTAAAAATATTATTGAAAAAAAAAGCCAACTAAACTATTTATTAAAGTAGTAAGTGTTTAGTTCTTCTGTGTTTGTATTGGTGTGTTTAGTATAATTGCCTATTTCAGCTATTAACGGATTCAATGAGTGTGGGCATGATTGAAAGAAGCTATGCGTTAAACTGTAAATGAACTCTTATATTTGGAGTATGTTTCATTTAGTGCATACTTTTGACATTTTGATAAAATATGGATAATTATTCATTATTCTAAAGCATTTTTGTTAAAATATTTGTAATATTTTTATTGCACTCATCAAACTCCATACAGGGTTAGCATAAATTAAAATAGGCACAAGAAATGTTTTATAAAATGTTAATTGATTTTTGGGGGATAATTTTGATTTATTAGAAAAAAATTTATACATTTTATACATAAGTTTCCTAATGTGCTGAGGAAATAGGAGTTTATTACTGAATGTTTTTTCCAAGTATTCAACTGATTTAGCTAAAGGAATGGAGCTGTCATTTTACATAATATCTAATGATTTTCGTATACTACTTGTAATAGTGAAAAACCTCTGTATTTGTTAGTATTAATTTTTCATCCTTTATGGTGGATTGGATATATTAAAGTTCTTTTCTAATTCTCCTGTATCGCTTCCTCTTCCCACATCTCTGGTATTAATATACTCTTCTGTATTTTTCTGCTATTTTTCCAGTGTACTCTAAATCATTTCTTCGCACTCCTTACTCCCCCATGCATGCTGTTTTCCCTATTCTTTCCAATTTCTCGAGGTTCACAATCACAAATCAGACTGTTCCACAAAACAGGTCTTTTTGTGAGAAACCAGTAAAGATATCAACTCCTGTCTGTTGACATAGATAGGTAGCAATAGATTTCTTATTTTAGTACTCTGAGATATGAACCTCAGTTATTATGAAATTTGGCACAAATTCTTGAGAAATAAAACATTTTTCTAATGAAAAAAGAGAAAACATCATAATAATTAAAAAGTGTCTACTAATTACTGAGCTATAATTTACCCCCCACGAAGTTTTGAAAAAAATCCTTTATTATTTTAATAATATTTTTGTGGAGGAGGGGAATGCAATAAATACATTTTTCATGGTTTGTTTGAGTTGAGAATAGATGTTAAGTTTCATAATAGAAGAAATCAACAATGTAAATAGTATATGACATTAATATTTGAAAATATTAACTGATAAGCTTAGTAGAAATGCAAATGAAATAGTCGATTGTTATGTTGAATTTTTTTGCACAAACAGATGATCTTCAATAAAATTTAATTGAAACTTGAAAACCAAACAAAACACTTTGAACAGATTATTTTTCAGTTTAGAGATTTATTCATCTTCTGGCTTAAATCCCTCCACTATTTCAAATATTATTAAAAAAACAATTTACCTAGATAAGATGCAAATATAAGTTTATCACTTATTAAATTGGGAGAAGATCTTAGAAAAATATTTTGAGCTTTTCAGCAAATATGGTATACTTATTTTGGCTATATCATCAAATCAACAGATTTAATTTTTCTTACTATGGCAGCAGACAGCAGAGGCTAGGTTATTGCAAGGCTAGTAGAGATTAACACTCCCCAGATTCCTGAGCTCAGTACACTGCACCATCACAATCAAAACAGTACACAATTCACCTACACTTACACGGAACGGAATGGTAGTTGTTGTAAAATGTAAAGCATGCCAGCTCATTATAACGTTTACACCCATACCTCCCCATTTGTGTTATATTTGCTTAAAAGGAAAATTCTCCAATTTTACAAAATTAACTGTCATGCCCCCACAGAGGTTTCTTCTGACGATGAAAAGGATACCTGTTAGGACGATATAAGTAAGGTGTTGGGAGGATGTCCAGTATAACACTAGGATAGTAAAGGGAAACCTCAATGCTCAGGAATAACAAGAGATGCTCATAACTTTTGCCAATTCTCATGAACTTGTTATTGGAAGCCCCATGTTCCCAAGAAAGAATATTCATAAAGCGACTTGGAGGTCGCCCAATAGAGCCGTCAACAACCAAATAGATCACATCATGATAAGCTCATGTCATAGATCTCACCTAATTGGAGTAAGGATGTTCAAGGGTACAAATATAGACTTGGAACATTATCTAAGTATTGCGAGGATACAGTCATGGATATCCACTAAGTTTAATGTTCCTCAGTCAAAGATTCGTAAATTTGATGTATCTAAGGTTAAAAGCATCGAAGAAAGCGAAGCTTACCAGAATAAGCTGGAATACAGTCTTAAAGAAGAGCTGAGAGGAAGAAGTGATACCTTAGATGATGAATGGACAGAAGTTTCCAAAGACTTAAAAGCTGTAACTGAAGATACTCTAGGATTTCAGCCAAGAGTCAATAGGGCATCATGGTTTGATGAAGAATGCCACTCAGCAACTAACAAAAAGAATGAAGCCTACAAGAAAATGATCCAACGATGTGCTAGAAGCACTTATGAGTGCTACCGGCGTCAAAGGTAGAGGAGAAGAGGATAAATTGCAAGAAAAAGAGAGCTTGGTAGAGCAAACGGATGAAGGATATCAAGACATCAAGGACGTCCCAGCAGAGTAGGCTCTTTTTATGATGAGTTAACAAAGGTAGATCCACTTTTAAATCCATAGTCACTTCATGCAAGGATGAGGCAGGTGATTTTTGATAGAATAGTGTGACATATTAAAGAGATGGGTGTGACACTTTAAAAGTTAACTTCAAAAAGACGTATCTAAGGAGAACACAATTGGGAAAAATGATGAAATCTCTGATAATGTTGAGCCACCAGATGAAGAAGAAGTGTAAACAGCAATCATGAAACTGAACAATAATAAAGCCTCTGGTATCAAAGGAACTCAGACAGATCTTATTTGCAACCATGGAAATAGTCTCAATGAATGGACAAAAAGAATTATATGTCCATAACATAAGAAAGGAGATCAGCTACAGAGCAGAAACTACAATGGAATAGTCCTATTTACGTGTGCCTACAAAGTGCTCTCAAACATCCATTTTGAAAAACTTGTTTCTCATGCAGAAAGAGGGAGAGGCAAGTACCAAGCAGGATTCAGAAGAGGTAGATCCACTATTGATCAAATATTTACAGTTCCATTATTGTTGGAGAAGAATAAAGAATATAGGATAATTACTCACCATCTCTGTGGATTTTAAATCAGCCTATGATAGTGTAACCCGACCAGAGTTGTACCAGGCATTGGAAGAGATGAATGTCCCTAAAAAGTTAATACCACTGGTGAGGATGCATTGGTCAAGACCTATTTGAGCCATTTGACACAAACTGCGGAGTAAGGCAAGGTGTATGCCCTTGCCTGTCTGTTATTCAATTTAGTGGGAGAGAAATCGGTGTGTGAGTTAGGCATCCTACTCCAGACCAACCTATTCAACAATATGGTCTAGTTACTAGGTTATCCCGATGACTTTGACATTATCGCCAACTCAGAACAACCCTTAAGAGAGTTATTTTTGAATCTAGAAAGTGCTGCCAAATAAGTCAGACTCAATGTCAACGAAAGCAAAACAAAATATATGAAAATCGAAAATTACAGAAAATGACCCCTTTAATGCTATTATGCGTATAGGTTTGAGAAGTTGAGTAGCTTCATCTACCTTGGAACCAAAGTGAATGTGCAGAACAACATTTATCAACAGAAGGATCACTGCTGCAATGGCCTGGCAAAACATTTCAGAAGCAGATTCCTCTCGAACCGGAGCGAGATCAACTTGTACAAGATGCTGGTACGTCCAATTGTTACTTACAGGTCAGATGACTAGGCCTTCACCAATTTGGACTAAGCCAGACTTTTGGTTTTCCAAAGAAGCATGCTAAGAAGAATTCTTTGGCCTGTAAGAGAAGGTACTGCCAGGAGAAAAAGAAGGAATACGGAGATATCAGACTTATTCAAGGACATGGATATTGTCGAATTCATTAATTTAGGAAGACTTTGTTGTGCTGGGCATGTGGAGAGGATGAGCAGCAACGAGATTTCCAGGTTCTTGCAGAAAAGCTACACATCATGAGACGAGTCAGAAGACCTAACATAAGGTGACTGGGTGCTCTTAGCATGGACGCGCCAGGTATCCGAAATTGGAGACAAACTGAAAGAGGCTGTTAGAGAAGGCCCAGACTAGGTGACGGGCTGTAAAGCTAACTATGATCATGATGATGATGGCATTATATTTAATGTGTACATTAAAATGTTAAAATACTTTAATTAAATATATGAAAAATAAATAGCAGCAACCAGTTGATATTATACTATAGATATACAAAAGACATTTAATCTACTAAAGAGACAGTAAAGCTTCATTTATTGACTTCCTGTTGCCACTAATAGCCTAGGTACATTATCTTACTCTAAGTAAGTCCAGTATTAGAAGGCAACAAGTTGACACCTCAGAATGATGTTAGCTTATTACATGATTGATAGCAAATTTTTATGAGTAGAATAGGGTGGGATGGTTTTAATTAAAATAGAATAAAGTGCCTGTAAGAATACATTATATTGTAGAATTTTGTGACTAAGCGAGTTAAAATTACTTAAGTTAATTACAGTAACTTACATAACTTCAATCATGATTATATGTTTTTCCATATTTATTAGTAGTTTGAATAAAATTCAAATTTTATGAAGTATTTTCCTTGAACTTGAACGCATTAGTTAATTTAAGTTAATATGTATTCAAGAGTATAAACAATTTTGTTATTTTATTCCATTATTATAAGTTTTAAGTTAGAGTACAACAGAAACATGACAGAACATTTTTAACTTTTAGATATTGATTTTTTTATGTTGCAATGTGCATAATTTATACTTGTACTATATTTAAATTCCATTAATTGCAATTCATAGAATAAGGTATTATCTTAACCTTTAACTGGTGAGGTGGGGTCTACAGGACCCCAGGGCCTCTTTAAAGTTTTGTGAATCCCATTCTCCCGATCTGATCGGCTTGTGAAAACCTGACATTTCCTGTCTCGACATGATTATAATATAGCATCTTTTTTTAGTCAGTTTTTATCCGGCATTGCTTTAGGACAGTGTTATTGGGGTCCAACAGACCCCACCTCACCATTAGTGTTCGGATTTATTGAAAGTGTGTTTTTTATTTGTTGAAAGAAATGTCTCGTGATCATCTTGTGTAAGGCACCTTTTTAATTTTATTAAAAAGCTGGAATCATCCTTATTAAAGGATCACATGACAAGACGGTCTGAAAATCCCAGACTTCTCCGGGAGCTTCGGTTAAAGGTCAATCATTACTAAGGGGGAGGGAACAGAAGAATCTAACACACATAGTCAGGAGACATCTCCGAAGAAAAGGAGATGTTATTTTTATCCAAGAAACAAGAACAGGAAGTCATCTATAGTTTGTATTAAATTTGAACAAAATATTTGTGGGCCATGTTCAGTTTCCAATTGCAAAAACTTAGCCTAATTTTAGCTATGCATACTTTCTTTGCAATATTAAATGTTTCATTTTTTCTTATAATTTTCCATTCTTTAAATATAATAAAATTTAAGATAAGGACTTGTTTATATATCATTTACAAATTGTGGATGTAATTAGTTGACCGTTGAGAATTACTGAAAGGAATTAGTCCGGGTGGCGGTCATTAAATGAAACAACTAAATAGTTTCAACTATTTTATTGTTTGCCAACTTTCGACCCCCTTTGTGGGTCATCATCAGGGCGCATGGTGGGAGAATGGAAACTCAACAATTGGCAAACAATAAAATAGTTGAAACTATTTAGTTGTTTCATTTAATGACCGCCACCCGGACTAATTCCTTCCAACAATTATTTACAAATGTTTTCATTGCTTAGAATATAACATAAAAAAAGTATTAATAAAATGTATTTAATAATATCAGGCATTTATTCAATTTTATAAGCATCCTTTTGTATGGTACCTATTTAAAAATAGGTTGAATTAACGTGTTTTACAAGAATAAACAATTCTAGATGTTTCAGGATTAAAAAAAAAAAAAAAAAATGAGGTCTGGGGTCTGAGATACCCCACCTCACCAATTTTTAATATAAATTTCACCTCACCAGTTAAAGGTTAAAGATGCAGTAGTATTTCAGTCATCTTGCTATTCAGTTAACTGTCAAAATTAACAATAAAAGTTTTACTGTCCTCATAATTTTTATAATGGAGAAATATTTTTTTGATTTAATAATGTAATTTTTTATTTATGTTCAATGATTCAAGCAAAAATATGAAAGACAAAACACCATCGCCTAATGAGTTATTAATGAAAGGATGTTAAATGCAGGATACATTTTTTTTTTTTTTTCATTTGTTCCAAATCAGGATTAAATATATAAAAGTTGGCAGTTATATTAAAATTTAATTAATTTACCTTTAAAATGATATAAATTAATATACACTATCAAAGGATTTTTTAAAAAAATATGTACAATGATAACTTAATAATATAAAATTTGACAAACGAGACTATTAAAATGCTAAGTTATGAATATACAAGAATGTTAAAATATTAATATAAAAGTTTTAATAGGTATAAAGTATACTTAGTTTTATTTGTATTTACAGTGGGTCAAAAAAGTATTGGCACGCCCTGTTTTTTTCTGTTTAATTCTTAAAGTATATAACTTATTAATGAGTAATAAATTTTATTTTTGAATAGACATTAAAAATCATTGATATAGCCAAAAGAAAATTGAAATAATTAAGGTAGAAATGAATGAGGAAAATTAATTGTAAAAATATAAGTAAAAAATGTATTGACACAGCCATTTATTAACAATAAAAATATCCTATTTAAGTAAATAAAATTCATTAATAATTTGTCATCATTCCTTTGGCATCAATTATAGCTTTTAATCTTCTTTGCATCGTAGAAACAAGATTTTCTGTGACCTCAGGTACAATTTTTCCCTATTCCTTTAACTTCACATCTTTTAACACATTTTTTTAAGAAATTTTGTTTTCTTACCTTCAAATCCAAAACATACCATAAATGTTCAATAGGATTTATATCCGGAGACTGAGGGCGTATTTTAAATTGTCTCCGTACATTGTAAAATAACCATTCCTTTGTTTTATTGGCTGTGTGTTTGGCATCGAATGGTGTTGGAAAGTTATGCTTCGTCGAAAGTATAATGAATGCTGAAAGATATGTAGACATGTTGACACATAATCTGCTTTCTAGTGCTAAGAAATAAAGAGTGGAGGATATGTTTATATTTCAGCAAGACAACGATCCTAAACACACAGCCAGTAAAACGAAGGAGTGGTTATTGTACAATGTACGGAGAAAATTTAAAACACCCCCTCAGTCTCCAGATATAAATCCTATTGAACATTTATGATATGTTTTGGATTTGAAGGTAAGAAAACAAAATTTCTTAAAAAAATGTGTTAAAAGACGTGTTGTTAAAGGAAAGGGAAAAAATTGGACCTGAGGTACCCGAAAATCTTGTTTCTACAATGCAAAGAAGATTACAAGCTATAATTGCCAAAGGAATGATAACACATTATTAATGAATTTTATTTACTTAAATAGGATATTTTTATTGTTAATAAATGGCTGTGCCAATACTTTTTTGACTTACATTTTTACAATTAATTTTCCTCATTCATTTCTATCTTAATTATTTCAATTTTCTTTTGGCTATACCAATGGTTTTTAATGTCTATTCAAAAATAAAATTTATTACTCATTAATAAGTTATATACTTTAAGAATTAAAAAGAAAAAACAGGGCGTGCCAATACTTTTTTGACTCACTGTATGAGAGATTTAAAAAAATCAAGATAACTTACTTCCCTGATAACGGTAAACATAATTTTAAATCTGATGGACATACAAATTGACAATCCTTTGATGAGTCTCTAGCCTTACTTTCCTCATTTTCATTTTTTTTGGTATTAGGAAAATAACAATATTTTTCATCGGATGAATCTTCACAATCATCTTCATGGTTACAGACCAAAGCATGTGAAATACAGTGGCCATTATCACATGTAAACTGATCTTCATCACATCTTTCAGTTTCAGCTAGAAGATAAATAAATATTATATATGTAATGTATACTCACACACACAATACACACAAGATCACAAACACAGATACCCCATTAATTTTTGTACCCATTTACGTACCGTTTAGTTATGTAATTTCATAAATTGTGTGGCCATAAATAGATAAAGTGGCCAATATCACATGTAAATTGATTTTCATCACATCTTTCAGTTTTGGCTAAAAGATAAATATATATTGTATATGTTGAGTACATACAGATACATTAATTGCTCTTTTATACCATTCAGTTTTGGTTAGTTACATACTTTGATAATTTTGATTTTTATAACAAAGCAATATTATTTTTATTAGATGATACAGAATCAGTATTAATCATTTTATTTCATATGCTATTAAAAAAAAAAATCTGGTACAGATAACACACTACTTTCAAGTACCTCCGTTTTTAAAACCGATTAAAGAATTTTCAAATACAGTTAGATATAAAAATGAATGAAACTATTAAAGGATTAAATTTATTGAATTTCTATAGAAAAATGTGTTTTATTAAAAAAATCGATTATATTATTATCTAAAATAATCAGTTATTTTTATCGGCTTTTCATCATTCTTTATTAACTTTTACAACCTTGTGTATAAGATATTATATTTTCTAAAATCTCTAGCTTTCCAACAGTATATTATACATGTATATTACTGTTCTTATGTTAAAAAATACATTAAAAAAATATTTTTTCAGTTTTCTCCTTTATTTGGAAATCAAATTTGTTCATTTATATTATATATATATATATATATATTTTATTATATATAATCTGCAAAATTAAAGTTACTTAAGAGTGAGAAAATCTGAAATATCGGCATTTAACCCCTGTCAGACTATTTCAATCAGAATGAAACCCCCATGATATTAAAGCCCATTAAATTTTACATCGATATATAGAGTTTAATCAAAATCGCTAGAGCTGTTTTTAAGAAAATCGTAAAAAGGTGCAAAACTCATGGTATAAAGTGGTTCTTTTGGTCAGCTGATTTTGATGAAAAAGGTTCTGTAACATTTCAGGCGTAAAATTGTCTTAAATATGAAATTTCAGTTTCATAAGACTTTTGGTTTATGCACAGGAGGGATACGAACACACACACACACAGATCTTTTTGCGGGACTTGGTTATTTGGACTCAGGGGACCCTAAAACGTGCATTTCCGTTGAAAACTGGAATTAGAAAATTTTGAAGATCGCAATACTTTCCCTTAATATACATTTCATATATAGGTAAGTGAAAGTAAAAATAATAATAATAATGTATTGTATTTTTTCACTCTGATGAAGGCAAACATGTTTTTAAATTTGAAGGACATTAAAATTGACAATATTTTAATGATTCCAGAGTCTTACTTTCTTCATTTACTTTTTTTTTGGTTTTAGGAAAATAACAATATTTTTCATCAGATGTATCTTCACAATCTTCTTCATGGTTACAGACCAAAAAATGTGAAATACAGTGGCCATTGTCACATGTAAACTGATCTTCATCACATCTTTCAGTTTCAGCTAAAAGATAAATAAATATTGTATATGTAGTACACTCACACACACACACAAACACATTAATTTCTGTCTTTTGTACCATTCAGCTACATAATTTAATAATTTGATTTTCTATACCAAAGCAATAGTTTTTTTGGAGGATACATCATCAATATTAATAATTTTAATTTATATGCCGTTAAAAACAAAAATAATATATTGTATTTTGTCATCCTGATGTAGGCAAACATATTTTTTATATGATGGGCATAAAAATTGACAGACTATTGATGAGGCCTGAGTCTTACTTTCTCCATTTTCTTTTTTTTTGGTTTTAGGAAAATAACAATATTTTTCATCGGATGAATCTTCACAATCATCTTCATGGTTACAGACCAAAGCATGTGAAATACAGAGGCCATTATCACATGTAAACTGATCTTCGTCACATCTTTCAGTTTCAGCTAAAAGATAAATAAATATTGTATATTTTAATGTATACTCACACACATACAAACACACACTCACACACACACACACACACACACACACACACACACACACACACACACACACACACACAGACACCCCATTAATTTCTGTACCCATTTACATACCATTTAGTTACATAATTTCATAAATTTCTTTTCTAATCCAAAGTAATATTGTTTTTATTAGATTATATATCATTGCTATTAATCATTATAACTCCACCCGTGGAAGTAGCTACGCTAGGACTAGACAAGCCCAGATAAAGGAGGAGGGTTGATGGGTAGGGCTGACTACCCACCCACCGATAAAGAATACTAGTTATGACAACTCAATCTTGCCTCGGAAATCAGACTGTCAACGGCATCTGGAACTTGGAAAAAGCCATTACTTTTTGGAACATGGAATGTAAGGATGTTATAACGACCAGGAGCATTAAAGGAACTTTCAGATCAGTTATCGAAATGTAGAATGGATTTAGTTGTGCTACAAGAGGTCTGCTGGACTGGTAGAGGCGATGATTAAAGGAAAAGCGTATGACACATTCTGCAGTGGAAGCATCTATAAACATGCTTTTGGAACAGGATTTATTGTTTCTCAGCGCTTATTAAGTTCAATAATAGACTTCCAACCTATCAGCGATAAGATATAGAAAATAAGGATCAGGACTAAGTCAAGAAATATCACCATAGTTAATGTGCATGCACCAACCGAAGAAAAATGTGAAGAGGCTAAGGATACCTTCTATAATGCCTTGGAAGGAATTATGGATCAATGCCCAAGACATGATATAAAAATTTTAATGGGAGATATTAATGCACAAGTTGGGGAAAAAAAAAGTTATTCTGCCGAAATATTGGTAATGAAAGTCTCCATCAAACAACGAACGATAATGGGGAGCAAATGATTGATCTAGCTAATGGATTAGTTATAATGAGTACAATATTCCCCCACAAAGTGAAGCATAAGTATACCTGGAGAGCACCCAATGGAACATATAGTCAAATAGATCACGTGTTGGTATCCATGGAACATTTCAATTGGGTGAATGACGTGAGGTCTTAAAAGGTTCGGACATAGACCCTGACCATTTCCTGGTAGTGTTAAAATTAAAATTAAGACTATATCGATACCAGAGTAAAGCAACCTATAGGAAAAAGAAATGGTGCACAGAAAATTTAAATACCCCAGGTATTGAGAAAAAATATGAAGATCGAATAGCTGAAAGGATAACAGAAATATGAGCTGTTGAAGGAGGCCATATAGTTGATGATGAATGGAGAATACTGCAGCAAATAATAGAAAAAACAGCTGATGAATACACCAGTAATCGTAATCATTGGTATGACTTGGAATGTGAGGAGGCCCTGAAAGTGCGCAGTAAGAGAACTAGGTTTATTAGCCACGACACCCATCAAACAAGGAAAGAATACAGGAACACTTGGGCTAATGTGAAGAGGATCTGTAAGAAAAAGAAAAAATTGCTATGGATCAAAAAATAAGGAACTTATAATTATCCCTAGTGAATAAAGAGGCCAGAAAAATTTTTCCATGAGGTCAAGGAAATCAAAACAGGATATAAGCCTAATGAAAATATGGAAGAGGTACTTCAATAAACAACTGAATCCTATATGTAGTGCAGGCCAAGAATGCAATTTTGATATAGGTGATCTGAATGACAAAACCGATGAAGAAATACCCCCAGAAGCAGAGGATATAGCGGATATCATCAATATGCTGAGAAATCATGAAGCCTCGGGATCAGATAATATCATGGTGGAGCTACTAAAAGCGGCTGGCCCAGAAATGAATGCAGAAATAATCAAGCTGGTAGCCCATATATGTCAGGATGAAAGGATACCTGAAAAATGAAAAAAAATCTATTGTTGTCCCAATATTCAAGAAGAAGGGCAATCCCACAGAGTATTGTAACTATAGGGGTATTAGTCTCCTCAATGTTACATATAAAGTATTTTCCATTGCCCTGCATAACGGGCTGATACCCTACACGGAAAGCACAGTTAGAGACTATCAAGCAGGCTTTAGGAAGTACAATAGATCAAATCTTCACTCTTAAACAACTGGGAGAAAAGATGTATGAATTTGGCCTTTCTATATGGGTTCTCTTTGTGGACTTCGAGGTGGCGTATGATTCTGTAATCAGGGAGCAGCTCTACAACACAATGAAAGAAATGGGAATCCCTAGAAAGCTCATTCAATTGACTAGGTATACTATGGAGAGGAATATTAGCCAAGTCCAAATGGGCGGAAAAAGTAGCAGCACATTTGGTGTCAATACAGGTCTAAGACAGGGTATTGAATTATCGCCGCTGCTTTTTAATCTAGCCCTACACAAAATTATCAAGGGAACAGGGCTGAACCATGGCAATACCATATTTTCTAAAATGGTAAAAATACTTGCTTATGCGGATGACGTTGCTATAATCGGACGATCCCAAAAGGCTGTGGAGAAAGCCTTCTACAAAATTGATAAGGAAGCAAAAACCATAGGACTCAAAGTAAATACAAATAAAACTAAGATGATGTGCATAAAAAGGAATGAGACAGCTCCATGACAAGTCAAAATTGAAAATATGCTTTGAGGTTGTTCCCAGCTTCCAACACCTGGGAACAGCTATCAGTGAGAAAATGGAAGAAGAGACTGAAATAAGATCTAGACTGGCAGCAGCCAATAAAGCTTATTTCTTCTTATCCAAGCTTTTCAGAAGCTGCACTACAAAAGTAAGATTATATAAATGTCTCATAAGGTCTATAGCAACGTATGCATGTGAAACGTGGACGATCAATAAGTTTGTTGCACCTAAGGTTGACTGCTTTGAAAGAAAGATCGTCAGGCACATTTTCGGACCTGTTAGGGAAAATGAAACGTGGCGTCTGGAATGCGGAACTGTATGCTGATTACTGTGATTTGAGCATTTCAAGCTTCGCCAGGTTGCAGAGAATGAAGTGGATCGGACACGTGCTCAGAATGGATAGTAGCAGGGGCCCGCTAAAAGTATATAGGAGCACTCCAATTGAGACAAGACCTAGGGGCAGGCCAAGATCCCGATGGAAAGACAACGTCCTTTCAGACTTGAGAAAAGCAGGAATAAGCACAACACATGCTACTGACAGGACTGTCTGGGGCAGAAATATTGAGGAGGCCAAGGACAGCTTCATGCGTCTGTTGCGCCAATGAAGAAGAAAAAATTAATCCTTATATGCCGTTAAAAAAATAAATAATACATTGTATTGTTTCACTGAGTTAATTTTTTTTAATGTGCTGATTTGTTGAGATAATTGCATCCCAATAGTAGGAATGTTAATAAAAATATATATAAAAAGAGACGAATGTACTCTGGGCAACAGCAAAAAATGAAAAAATAATGCATACTCATGAAAGATAACAGAGATGCTAGAATGTTACTTGCATATTCTGAAAGTTGGACCCATCCCTTGATTTCCAACATGGAATATGGAAGATGTGGTCCATTAATTCACACAACTTACTTTGTTTAGTTGTTTTAGGTTTATATATCTAGATTCAAGTTAGATATATAAACGGTTTACTGAAACACCATTGGATGGAAAATGTATTCTTCTTTGGTTGTCCATATTTTGGAGAAAATGAAAGATAGACAGGGATCCCACAGAAGTCAGTCCTAGAACATCTGAACTCCAGAACAGTAGAGTGAGAAAGGGGAGGCTAGGCAATGGTTTAATAAAAAGTATAGTAAACAAATATGCATGTAATCACTCCATCCCACTTGAAGTGATGCCTGAATGCGTAATAGGAATCTTAAATTTCTGTGGACAGTTGTCCAATTAGTCTCATTAAATTTATTTCTCCTACTCTTTAAAATAAAAATTTATAATGAAGAAACATTTCGGAAGTTCTTTCATAGGCAAATGTGACATAGAACAGTGACTGGGTAAATATTAATCTAAAATCTAATGGGTAAAAATTAATAGAGATAAGTTACATAACAACATAAATCAGAAATTAAGTTGATAAAATTGAAAAAAATAAACTTACCTCTACATATGTTCATTTATTAAACTTGTAGGAGCAATAATATTTATAATTATTATTAATAATACTAATGGCATTAATACTTACAACATTTAGAACCTTCATCAGAACCGTCACTACAGTCTATCTGACTATCACATTCCCAAGAACTTGGTATACAATTTCCTGTATTGCAACGGAACTCATCAGTTTTGCAAGTGGAAGCACTACAACTGCTTTCATCACTGCCATCTCTACAGTCATTTATACCATCACATTGAGCCACTTTAGATACACATTCTCCTGATGCACATTGGAATTCCTCTTTTGAAAATAAAATAATATGTAGATTAATACATTTGTGGGGCATGTTATTATTTAAAATGAAAGGACTACAAATAAAAAAACAACATATAGGAAATAAAAAAGTTTTAAATTTAATTAAAATTCTAATATGTATAAAATTGTATACCATAAGATAAAACATATCGATAGTTGTCTAAAGTTTCTGTTTACACCGATCCTAACTTAAAATATTTGATTAGGTTTTTCTTTGACAACTGAGTAATAGATGATTCATTCAATAATATATTAAATTTGATTTCAATAATACAGCTAAGATAATGTTCTTTACATTTTTAAAATATTTTCTTAATTTCTCTTAAATTATTTTCAATTAAAAATATTACTGAATGTAACAAATTGTTCTTCATTTTGAATATTGACTTACTTCCAGTACAATTTCGAGTAGATTCACAGTATTTTTCATCAGAACCATCTTGGCAGTCAACTTTAGAATCACATTTTTTTGATTTTTCGATACAACTAGAACCATCTATACAAGCAAACTTTTCTGGTGAACAAATTATAGAACAATATTCTTCATCATCACCAAGCCTACAATCTGGTCTACCATTGCACCGTAGAGACTTGGAAATGCATTCACCAGTGGTACATTTGTATTGACCTTCTTTACATGCAAGCAGTTTTTGGCAAGTTTTTCCTATCAAATCCAAGTTCCATTCCATCAGGGCAGGCACAAATCTTTAAAAAAAATAAATTCAATTTTAGTAAGAAATTTTTAACTTGTGCTACAATTTAGTGGTTCATTTAGGAAGAAATTTACAAAGGGTTTATCAAAAATCTATATTGGTCCTAATTAAAAAATATATTTTATTTATTATATTATATATATATATATATATATATATATATATATATTTATTTTATTTAATTTTTTTTTATATATATATATTGGGTTGTCCGAAAAGTTCATAGAGATTTTTAAAATAAAATTGTCCTTATATTTTTTCAACTAAAAATGAATCACAAAGCTAATGTTTATTTATATGCATTTAATCCTCACGGAATTAACTATGTTTACACTACTGAATTCGTCTTTATTAAGGCTCACTAGTGCAGTTTATTGCAAACCAACAGGAGTGACTATTCAGTTCATTTTCAGCATATTATGCTGTTCTTTTTAAAAAAGGGAAAACACTGCCCAAGCTGCATGAAAGATTCATGCCATGTATATAATTGCTGATAGCACGGTTCAGAAGTGGCTTTTGCGGTTTAGATCAGGAGATTTCAATTTGGAAGACCAACCCAGAGTTAAGAGTCGGATAGCTGCGGAGTTAAGAGCCTGCAAATCGACAGTTTTTGATCATCTAAAGAATATGTACATCTGTGGTTATGACGTTAGGGTTCCCCATGAGCTCAGTGAAAGGAACCTTTTTGAAAGGATTTCATGTTGTGATTAGCTGCTGAAAAAAAAATGTGGAGGATCTATTATTGAAATGAGTTGTTACTGGTTACAAAAAATGAATTCTCTACATCAACACCAGCCGAAAAAAATCTCGGGGATTGAAGGGGGACCCATACATTTGGAGCTCCTTTCCTAAAACCAAACTATAATTACGGACATTCACTGCACCCAGTTAGATCGATTGAAGGCGGCAATGGAAGAGAAATGGCCAGAGTTGGCAAATTGGAAAGGAGTGCTATTCCACCAAGACAACACTAGGCCCCATGTGTCTTTAAGGACTTGGCAAACGTTTTTAAGCTTCAGATAGGAGGTTTTACCTCACCCGCTGTACTCTCCTGACATTGCTCCTTCAGATTTCCATCTTTTCTGTTCCCTCGAAATCTTTTACAAGGAAAATCTTACTCTTCAGAAGATGATGTCAAAACGGACCTTTTATTGTTTTTCAGGAGGAAGGACAGTGATTTTTGGATAAAAGGGATAATGGATCTTCCATGCCGCTGGAAAAGGGTAATCGCTAACAGTAGTAACTAATTTTTAGATTAAATAAATTTTAAGCAGTTCATCAATTTTAATTTTTGTCCAAACTTCTCTGCAAACTTTCCGGACAACCCAAAATATATATACATATATATAAAATGAAGTCCTGTGAAAATAAATTAATTAAATATATTATTTAAATAAATACATGATTAGTATGTACCCCCATATGTGTTGAAAGCAAACAGATATGACTGCAATTTCCAAGGGCATTACAGGCACTTGCTTCTTTTCTTAAGCCTTTGTTTAATCCAATAATTTTCATATTATCAGCTTCTTCAAGAATTTCTAAAAAAAAATACACACAAAATAACAACAATTATATATATATAAATATATATATATATATATATATAATATATATATATATTTTATATATATATATAATATATATATATACATTTAATTCTTTAAAGGGCAATTCTTTAAAGTCATAGAATGTAACTCACTTTTCTGTCGGTTCCATCTAGTTTTATACATTCAATTCTAGGTTCTTTAGCTTCTACCCAATATAAATAATTTGTTATTATTTTTGTCTACTTAATATTTCACAACAATATATACATATATATATATATATATATATATATATATATATATATATATATATATAAATGTTATATATATATATATATATATATATATATATATATATATATATATATATATATATATATATATATATATATATAAATGTATATATATATATATATATATATATATATATATATATATATATATATATATATATATGTATATGTATATATTGTTGTGAAATATTAAGTAGGCAAAAATATTATTTATATTGGGTAGAAGCTAAAGAACCTAGAATTGAATGTATAAAGCTAGATGGAACCGACAGAAAAGTGGGTTACATTCTATGACTTTAAAGAATTGCCCATATTTAACTATTTATATTAAATGAAATTCTTCACCCAATTATTTGGTTGGTAGGTTTTCTAAATAATTACTTATTCTTCTTAAATAATTTTATTCTCCTTTTGATCCCCAGTTATATACATTGAATTCTCTTCAAACCAAAATTACCATTAATTGGTGGTCACATTTTTCTTTTTCTTTATTTCAATTTTATACCCTTAACTCAATTACTATATAAAAATACCTCACCTATCCTAGTTCATGACCAGACCACCAATCAGGCCAACAATGATACAGAAAACAAGGCGACATCCACACTCTTCCTTCTCCCAGGCCCATGTGATTGAAACCCATTTCAATGAAATGGTTTCAATATCTCTTTGGTTCTTACAATATAATCTCTTATATTACTTATTTTCTGTATCTAGAACTTTTGAATTGTTAATATCATACTTGAGTTTATTTTTGAAAGGGTGTCTTGCAAAGGCAGTTTCTTCATTTTTACAGTCAAGCTATATTTGTATGCATAAATTCTTTTATTTAGGTACTGAGTCCTCTGGCTCACTTATGTACCCTTACAATTTGGTAACCTATTTTAAAATTAACATTAGTCCTCTTCTCTGTTTTGTCTTTTAATTGAGAATAAAGTTTTTTTTTTTTTTAGATTGGTATATATTATTGTGGTATAATAAGAAGGCAAAAATAATAAAGAAGATCAAGAAGTGATCAGCCAATCAGAAAAAAGAATCGAAATGCGCAGTAGAGCGGGAAGAACACGGTGTATTTTCTGGCAATGGGTCTCTTATGTTGTGGATCGTGGACGAGAATGGACGCATGCTAGTGTTCTTGGAAATTATCTTATGCCACCGGTCATCAAATCATCTATGAATTTAAGCCATCATGGGTATTAGTGCACTACTACATTGAATATAAGAAAATTGAAGACAGATTTTGAAGAATAAGGATTAAGAACCAACTGAAAAAAATGAAATCAGATGAACTATAAATGTTTCTATATTCAATTTTTATTAGTTTTAAGTATATATGTTATATCTTGTAACATGTTTCAAATAGAATATAAGTTTTAACCTTATCCAGGACTACAAATTATTAATTTGAAAAAACCCTTAATTATCTATCATTCATTATTAATTAAAAGTTGGAAATATTATAATATTAGGCGCCCAAAAGAGGACAAATTAATAGGAGTTTTGGCTAGGGTAAAATTAGAAAGTGTCACTAAAAGTTTATAAATTTATTAGAGATCATAGTAAATAGTTGTTAGTCAAAAATTGAAAAAAAAGAAGTGAATTTTAATATAATCTTATATAAAAATGATGATCAAATTGTGGTGGAAAGATATGAAAGTGATCAAATTAATAATAGTGTTGAACGATCAAATATAAAAGATATATTGATCAGTTTTGCAGGATATTAGTTTAAATAATTTAAACATGGGGGGAAAAAATTTAGATATAATTTTTAAATTAACTAGTCAAAGTTTAGATGAAAATCGACAAACTTTTAAAAAATTAGATAATAAATTTGAAAGAAATGCATAATTTCTTAAAAAAATAAATAATAAATTAGATGAAAGTTTAAAAAAAATTTCAGATGAAAACCAACAATTTAATAAACAAAAATAACCAAAATTTGAAGAACTATCTAACAAAATTGATAAACTTTCAAAGGAAGACAATGAAAATTTTTTGAAATTAGACAGTAGAATTGATAAAATTGTACATAAAATAAATCAGATTCCCATAGAAATTGATGAAGTATTTGATAAAAAAAATTACATTATTTAGAAAAAGATTTAAAAACAGAAATAGAAATTCAGAAAAGTGATATAAAAGAATATAAATTAGAAAAAGAAGCGGGTTGTTAAAAAATAAAATTGAAGATAATACAATTAGTATTGTGTCAAATAAATTGTGTGAAACTAAAAATAATATAGAAAGAGAAGTGGAAAGTTTAAAAAATATAATTGGAGAAAATAAAATTATTAATGTGTCAAGTAGAAAAGAAAATATTAATAAAAATAATGGTTTAGAAGAAGAAGTTGGAAGTTTAGAAAATATAATTGAAGAAAATAAGATTAATAAGGTGTCGAATAGGAAAGAAATTATTAATAAAAATAATAAAATAGATAAAGAAGTGGAAAGTTTTAAAAATATAATTGAAGAGAATACAATTAGTAATGTGTCAAGTAGGAAAGAAAATGATAATAAAATATAAATAAAAGTGAAAAGTTTAAGAAATATAATTGAAGAAATTACAATTATTAATGTGTCGAGTAACTCATGTGAAGCTAAATTGATAATTGGTCAATTAATTAAAAATAATATTAACTTAAAATTTCCGAATATTAAAAAATTAGGACCAATACAACTTTTAAATACATTTAAGAATACAATAAATACAAGCTAGAGTTGGAAACATGTAGAATTTAAATTTACAGCTCAATTTAGTGAAAATTATTTTTGGTGTTGTAATCTAAATAACATAAAATTTAAAAATTTGGAAGATTTTGAAAATAGTTTCAGTGATATTTTTGGGGTAAAAATTACAAAGAATATTTGATTTCAATATTAAATAGTAGTTATTTAAATTTCAATTTAAAAGAAAAAAATTAAAAAGGGGTAATGGATTGTTTATAATTGATTTAATGAGAAAACATTTAATTGGATTTATATTTTATTACAGATAGAATTTGGTAAACTCAATTCCGAAAGGCATGACTTAATACCTTAAAAACTTTTTTTTTTTTTTTTTTTTTTTTATTTAAAAGAAATTTACAACTGTATTACAATAAAATACAATAAGTAAATGTGCTAATAGATCAAGTGGGCGTGATACAGGCATGTGAAGAAATTACCCAGTGGTAGCACTTCAAAGTGTATTCAGCTAAGTAGGTCTCGAGGCCATCGTCTTTTCAGCCGCCTAGGAAGATGATCAGGAATAGGAGATGAGAGTTTGCGGACAAGTGGGTTGGAGTGGACGGGTAATTTGGAATAAAAGGAGGAATATCTAGTTTGGGCTAGATCTGCGACTAATGGGATATTTAGGTCTTTATGAATTATTTTATTGGTGACAAAGTAAGGGGCGTTTAGGATCTTTCGGAGGATTTTGGATTGCAAGGATTGAATGCGGGAAGAATTGGATGGTTTGGTGGATCCCCATAACTCAATCCCATATGTCCAAATAGGCCTAATGATGGTTATATAAATTAATTTTTTGTAGTATGTGGAAAGTTTTGATCGTTTGTCCAGTAAGTGTTGTAGTAAGCGGTATCTACGAGCTGTTTCTTGTCGTTTCAGTCTAGTGTGGGGATTCCAAGTAAGACGTTTGTCTAGATGGAGTCCTAGGTACCGGATCTGTTCAACTGAGGTGAGTGGAATATTGTTAAAGGAAATAGTGGGACAGGCGGACATAGGTTTTCGACGAAGGGTGAAGGTAATTTGATGGGATTTAGTAGGGTTGATTTTAATTCTCCACTTTTGACACCATTCTTCAATGGAAGAAATGTGGGACTGAAGGGTTTTGGAAGCAACAGATGGGTCATTATTTACGGATAACACACAAGTGTCATCTGCGTAGGTTGTGAGGACAGTACCAGGATGGATTGGAATATCAGCTGTATATATGGTATAAAGGATTGGGCCCAAAATACTACCCTGAGGTACACCAGCGGACTGAGGAAATATGGATGAGTAGGAAAGGTTATGACTTACTTTACAGGTTCTATAAGTGAGGTAGGATCGGATTAATAAGAAGTACGTAGGAGAGAGGAATTGGCGAAGTTTGTAGAGCCGCCCTGGGTGCCAAACCCGTCAAAGGCCTGTTGTACGTCAAGAAAGGCTCCAGTGCAATACATCCCGCACTCCAATGTAGAAGATATCACATCCACCACACGGTGACACTGTTGTATAGTGGAATGGGATGAGCGAAATCCAAACTGGTGGTCAGGAATCACATGGTTAATATCTAGGATTGGGTATATACGTTTAAGGAGCAGTTTTTCTAGGATTTTCCCCATAATGGGCAAAAGAGAGATAGGACGGTATGAAGATGGGTTTTCAAGAGGCTTTTTAGGCTTAGGGAGCATTTTGATGATTGAAAATTTCCAAGGATCAGGAAAATAAGTGGAATGCAGCATGGCATTATATATATAGCAGAGTATGAGTATGGCTTTTCTGGGAAGCTGTTTCAGGATGCGGGGCGTGATGAGATCGTGGCCAGGAGCTTTTTTGGATGGTAATCTTTGGATGAGGCTAATAATTTCTGAAGGGTGAAAGGCCTTGGGAGGAAGGGACATTTGGAGTGGAACAGTTAGTTCTGCTTCAACATGTTTAATATGGATCGGATCAGGATATCAGGATGCGGATTAAACGTTTTAGAAAGGTGTTCTCCAAAGGTTTGGGATTTTTCTTCATCGGATTTCGTCCAGGTCTGGGAATCAGTGAGAAGTGGATGATTAAAGGATTTGTATTTTAGTAATGTTGCAGTTGTTTTCCATAAAGATTTGTCTGAAGTAGTTAAGGTTTCTGTAAAGTTCTGAAATTTTTGAATTTTGAATTTTCGTATTTCTGTTTTTAATTTGTTAGTTAGTTTACTGTAATGGGTTTTGTCTGAAGGATATCTAGTTCTATGCCACTTTGCTCTTGCTCGGCGTTTTTCAGTTATTAAGAGCCGAATATGATTTGGCAAGTAGGTTTCCTGAGCTTTCCTATTTGTATAGTGAGATGTATTGGAATGTATGGCAGTTTCTATTGAGTTTGTAAGTTCATTAATGGCAGAGTCTATGTCCTGTTTAGTTTTTAACGGAATTTTGAAGTCCAGTTTGTTCTCTAGATCATATCGAAAGTTGTCCCAGTTGATATGTCCTTTAATCAGTGAAGGAGGAGAGGGTTTATTAATAGGATTTGAGTGCATGAGAAGCAGAACAGGGCTATGATCTGAGGAAAGTTCATCTAAGGATTTGATTGTAGATTGGGTGGAGGTTATTTGGGAAGTAATGAATATATCAAGGATATCGGGACCTTAAAAACTTAAGAATCAATAAATAAAAATAAAAAAATAGTCATAACATTCTTCTATAGTAGTCACTGGTTCATAGAAAGTATAATTGACATTGTATCATATTGTATTATACCTCAGAATAATTTGGAAAATTAACCATTGTTAAGATTCTGTCATACTCATGTTTATTGTGTTTCTTGTTTTGTGTTTTTGTATAATTTGTTTTATAATTATTACTATATTAGTTTAAAAAAAAAAAAATAATGTATAAATTTTTGATTTTATGTAAAAATTTTCAGTAGTACAGACTTAGTTAATAACATCTATGATTAATTGGTGACACTTAAAAAATAATACTATGGTAAATTAGATGTAGCACTTTATAAATTAGATTAAGGTATAGTGACAGAGTGATGTGTTTTTAACAAGAATAAAAAGTTTTCTGACAAGCATAAACAAATTTTAAATAGGAGCGGACACGAATGTAGTGATATAATAAGTAGGCAAAAATAATAAAGAAAGAAGATCACGAAGGTGCGAAGTGGCTTGCCAATCAGAAAAAAATTATCAAAATGCGCAGTAGAGCGGGAAGAACATGGCGTGTTTTCCAGCAATGCCTCTCTTATATCTTGGATCGTGGACGAGAATGGACACATGTTACTTGGAAATATATCTTATGCCACCAGTCATCAAATCATCTATGATTTCAAGCCATCATGGAAATTAGTGCACTACTACATTGAATATAAGCAAAATTAAATATATTTGTTTGTTTATTTATTTAACGTCACTTTATGCTACTAAGGCTAATCGGACGAAGCTACAGTGGGAGTCCTAAATTTTGCCTATCCAGGTTTTATTAGGATAGGGATCTTTAACGAGTACCTGACATCGCACAGGCTCGGGACCACCTTTTAACGTCCCCTCCGAAGGACGGCGTAACTAAGGATTTTTTACTCCCATTAAAAAATCCTAGGACCACCTGCGGGTTTGAACTCGTGACCTTTAGCATGGGAGGCTGTTACGCTAGCCACCCAGCTACAAGTGATCCCAAATTTAAATATGAATCTATTTGTAGAGAAGGAGGCATTCTTTGAAGGAGTATTCACAAAATGTAATATGATGCATGATTAAAAGCCACTCCAGCTTTTAATTATGCACATATCTCATTATTATTGATAGTGAAAGAGAGTATCTTTGTCAGGTTGTTCAAGATCTGTAATTATAATAAATTTAATTTCTATCACCATTTGTATTTCTTTTCAATGTCAAAGTATTAATTTCATTTCTTGGATTTATTGTTTATATTTTATTTCAACTTCAACTATTAAGTGTAACGTAAAAGTTAAGGTTTTATAAGTTTTAAATTACTACTTTATTGTATAACATAGTGATTCTCAACAAAATTTTTTGAAGGACCCTCTCACCCTATAATGACAAGAGCGCCATCATAACAATCTAAACTTTGTTTCCTCTCATAAATGACTACTAGCACTAGTATAACAATACACTTTTCACGTTTTACAATAATTCACAATAATGTATATTGTTTACCATTTTATTAGAAGTAAACAAAAAATTAAATATGATGTAAAAACAAATATGACAAGTCATTTATATTTGTTTATATTAGTAGATTAAACTAACAATTGATATATATTCATATAACCACACATAATACAACTACTGCAGCAAATAGAATAATTTGATAAGTCCTTAGGTATGATTTTTCTGATATTTGAGGAAAATGGTCAGCTGTTGATCCAAGTAGCTGTATTGTATAGAGGCTGACCCTTATGATTTGTTCTGTACAGAACAAGGTACCTTACAAGATAAGTCAAATATAAATATTGAACTTTGAATGAGTAAAGCGATTCTTATAACAAACAACAGCTTAACAAATATTTATATTCAATATTCACCATCCCCATATATATGTGTAGATTCTTATTATTCCACAAACCATCCATTGGAAATCGCTGATATAATAAATAGATGTTCATGCAAAGTTTACTTTTCAATGAAAACCATGGATAAAAGCAAAGATGTTAAAAACTTGATTTTCCTCCCTAACCATTGATAATCTGACTAGGAGTCATATGAAATTTTCTGTTTCTCTTGAGGTCCAGTATCGGTATGACTAGACATTAAGGAGACACCTATTAAGCACAAATTTTCAAATGTTTTTCTTTTATACACTGTTAGGGCTTAAATATGAGAACAATAACTATTTAAAACTTTGCCTGAGTATACCTAATCCCGCCATAAATATTGTTACAGGGAAATATATTTCAACAGAAACCTTTTTTAAACACATTATTAAAAAATTAAATGTATATCTACCATATACTAAAATAAAAAATAAATGACTCAAAATACCCCCTTTTGCCTTGACACATTCATTTAATATACGTGGCCAGTCATCAATATCAGCATGCAGCGTTTCTAGAGGAAAGCGCTCAACTGCTCGGACCAGAGATTGTTAGAGGTTTTCCAAGTTGGGAACATGGAGCTTTGTTGTGCCATCTAAGCAAACTACTCACCAAACCATCACTGAGAAAGTCTTATCGCTAAACGAAATCTTTCGATGAAGACCATTGGTGTAAGAGCTAAGAAATACTTTGCATCTATCCACTCTATTTTGTTTTAGGAAAGTGGTTAGCCTTTGTCCTGTAATTCTTCGAAATGCACCCATCCTAAGGTCACTTTTTACTATGCGAGACAGTGATCTGATAGAGATTGCTATTTCCCGAGACATGATTTGTTGTTTTTGTATGGGATTTCTTCTGATTAGAGCAGCCACTGCTCTGACAGGATTTGCTGTTCTCACAGTGCAGGGATGACCCGGTCAAAGTCTGTTACATACATATAGGGTCTCATTATACCCATTTATAGTGCGGTACATGAGCATACAGCTAATACCAAAAGGTTTTGAAAATCTCTAGTCTACATTTTTCAATTTTGTGTTAGGCGACCACTGTTATTCGGTTTCCTTTATCACCCCACTCCATGTTAACTGAACGAAAGAAAAATACATACCCATAATCAGTCAATATATAAATTTATATATTCATATTTCTGTAAACACATTACCTATAATAAATCTTTTTGTAAGAGATCCGTCAAATTTATTTGACCAAAAAACTTTTTTAGCTCCATAACCCAGCCAAAACACTTCAGACTCAGTAATTGCTATATCTACTGGACCAGAAAGTCCTTCTTTAAAAACATGTCGATCAAGCCCTAAAAAAATATATATATATATAATAAATAAATAAATATAGCAGAATAATATGTAGAATTTTCATTTAAAAAATAAGGAATACATGTATATTACAATAATTGATTTATTATATTATTGTTTATTAATAATGTTTTAGTAAAAACTTTTGTCTTCAATTAAACTTTCTCACTTTTTAGATTTTAATGTTATCTTATATAATGAAGAGTAATAAAGATGATTAGAAGATCTCAAGCTTTGAAAATATATTTATAAAATAAATAGTTTTTAAAAATAAAAAATCATCTAATGTTGAAAAATAGATTATTTGATTACATAAAATGATTAGTTGTGGATCCATTAAATGAAAAGAAATGTCGGATAAACAAAAAAAAATAATGTGTGGTATAAAGAGACAGTAATGATCTATGTAGCATCACCCATGCAAATTACAAAACTGACAACACTTGAAATTGTTTCTCTATTCTTAACCATTAATAGTTTTAAGTAAAAACTTGCTAAGAATTATTAAAACAATATAAATTTTAGTCTTTCCGGTTTTTGTTTGTTTTATTCAAATTGTATGCACATTTATAACAATGTACATTTTTTTTCACAACACTACCAACAATACATACTGGCATTGATTGACAGCTTTAAAGAGTTCATAAATTATTAGTAGAAAGAATGTAAAATAATAAATTTCTGTAAATAAATTTGAATTTCAATACATAAAATAATTCATCTTCTTTCAAGCAAATATCAAACAAATCTTAAATTTAATTCCGAAAAAATTGTTATAAATGTACCTTTCTTTCAGCTATTTTTTGTTATTGCCTACATTGCTATATATTAAAATTATACAGTTAAAAGTCTGTCTTACCATCAACACCTGTGGAAGATATTTCAACTCCCATTTGGTCAGACCAAAACAATCGCTCAAGTTTAGGATCATAGCTCAGGGACAACGGACCAAATAATTTGTCTTCAATAACATGAATTCTTGAAGTAAGTCGCCCATCCATTGATATCCTATCAATGTGTGCTCCCTCAAATGTTGAAAGAGCAATAAACATGAACCTAAAATTTCAATTGTCTTTTTTAGAAAATGCTATATATAATAATTGTACAATATAATTAACATATTTCCTAGTGTGAATAAAATTAAAATGATCATATTTAAAAAAATATATAATTTATATGAAGGATAAATTAACAGACAAGAATTAATTGTAAAAGATTTAAACAAAACTAAGTATACAACATTATATATGGTTTCTACATAAAAAAATATTTTTCTGGACACTATTGATATAAATCATGTACCGGTATTTTATACTTTCACTTACTTATACTTGAAATATATAGTAAGGGAAAGTATTGAGACCTTGAAAATTTTCGAATTCCTGTTTTCAACAGAAATAGACGTTTTAGGACCCCTGAGTCCAAACAACCAAGCTCCGAAAAAAGGTCAGTTTTTTTGGTTTTTGTTTTTAACGAGGGTTGGTGGAAATCTTCAAAGGATGCGGATAGGCTCTAACTACCCATGAGTGGGATGCTAACCAGCTAAAACCACCACCTTCCTACACCTGTTTCCCACCCACCACTGGACTACTGTGTGCCGTCTCACAGTTGCAGGTTAACTCCTGCCTCCCTTTTCCATTTCTTCGTTCCTCAGATTCTTCATATCAGGTGACAGGAGTTGGCCAGCCATCCAATAATCCTTCAAGAGCAGCGTTAGGCTGATGATATTATTGGTCGTTGGTTCAGCACCACAGATACACTAAACATGCGCCAGACTCACTTCTACTGCCGGGCACACTGGACATTCCCCTGTATCCTCTAACTTAAACCTATACTGATAGATACGGAAGCAGTCCTGTTCGGAACTGAGTAAGGTAGAAGTCGATCTCGCCATGCTTCCATGCGATCAAGGATTCAATCTGGGGAACCAGCCTGTGGGTCCACCTTCCTTTTGTTGCAGCCTGCCATTTCCGAACTATCTCCATTCTCTCCTCAGTCCTAGAAATAAGGGACACTATATTATGTGAACGTCTTCGCTCTTCAGCGATTAGCTCTATTTATGACCACTATATGCCTGAGATGTGACAGCAACTCTTTCACAGCAACTTTTTGAATGACAGATTAGAGAATAACCTATAATATTTTATCACCTTTAAGGGAAGTCAGCAACAAATTAAGAAGTGGGGGTCACAAGGGATGGTGAGATGTTTTATGTGTCACACATTTATTTGAATAATTTCTTTTCCAATAGAAAACAAAACAAACTGCACAAACTATTTTATTGCAACTGTACTTACTTAAATTTTGAATAGATTCAACTTACATAAAATATATAATAATATAAATGATATTAAAATTTCAGCTGATTAATTAGTTCTCACATTCATAACAGAACAATATGCAACTTCTAATAACTATTTTGATTTTAGTAATGTTTATGTTTTCACGACTAATGAGCCTTAAACCAGCTGTATTCTTCTTCATGAGATAAAAAAGAACAACCATTCTTGAAACAGTAGTGGACTATATTCAATTCAAATGGCTATAGGATTTGCCTTACCCTTTGATTCCATAAATTCATAAGAAACACGGTTGTAGGAAAGCAAGAGGTAGGTAAGGACTTCAAGCTCCATGTATTTAAATCAGTGTACCTGCCAATACTTCTTTACGGCACTGAAAACTGGATATCAACAGAAAAACAAGAGACCTGAGTCACTGCTGCTGAGATGAAATTTCTGAGAACAGTAGGTAAGACAAGAAGAGGCCGCGTTCACAATAAAAGCATAAGGTAGGAACTAGAAGTTGCCCCAGTGAAGGACATCTTGTAGATCCGCCAATTAAAATTGTACAGCCATGTGATTAGGATATAGGAGCTATAGGGACCCATTAAAGATGATGGACTATGCTCCAGATGGTAGAAGACCTCAAGGATGCCCAAGAATATCCTATCTCCAATATATCAACAAACTATGAAGAGGAAGAGGAAAAGATCTCCGTAGGGCCAGGGACCTAGAGAAAAACAGAGAACTGTGGAATTTCTTGGCTGTGTACTCCCTTATGCTGAGAGGCACATAAGGGATAAGCAAAAGAAGAAGACAGTTTCTTATCTGTTGATTATCTAAGTTTTGGGTCAGCTATATTTCAAGCATTTTTGACTCAAAATAGAGTCACGCATAAATCAAAGTCACTACATTTCCTAAAGATTAATATTGCTGCCAAAAAAAGCTTTACATACATTTAAAAGAGAAATATCAGCTTCTATCAAAGATTTCAATAGATAGAACTAGCATTTTCAGCTCACAGTAATACAGCTCAGACATCCACTGGATTTTCTCCAATCATCATATAAATTATAGGCTTTGGGTGCATAATTAGAAAACTGGTGGAAAATTTTAATACATTTAATTTTAGATCAGTCATTACTATTCCAGGAGATAGTGATTCATTCTTCCAGCTAGTAACTCCAAAATACAAGAGCCGAACTCACTCACAACCTTTCTTCTTTACCTCTCTTATCCCTATTATACCGTAAAAATTTCTTTATTTTTAGTATAAGTTAGAGTAATTTTCCTGTAAGTGCCCTGATATTCTATGTACTAAATCTTTTTAGTTTCCCATTTAGAATGTCTACCTCAAAGGCATTTTTAAATCAAGGGTTACTCTCATTTGGGTGTTAAGCACAACACAACAGGCTTCTTTAGTTCCCTTTACTACCTTTTAAGATAGAGGAAGGTTCCGTGTGTGAATCCTAACCACTAATCACTTAATATAATGTTATCTTTGATATAAGGATTTTTTATTTGGCAGTCAAGTGTTCTGATTTCCATTTTATGAATCCGATATTTGATCGCAAAAGCACATTTAAAAATTATTATTATTGAAGTTTTCTTTGATATAAGGACCGTTTATAAGGTATATTTAATTTTCATAGTATGTATGTTTAACATTACGCTTATTTTACCCATTTATTTATTGTTAGCATTTTATTTTTCTCATGCACCCATAAATGGTGAGGAAGATGTAACGACCAGTTTGGCTGACTTTTATAGCCTTTGAAACTTAGTAATATAATCGAAATATATATACCATGGCATGCTATAATTTTTAGTTATTAGTTTCAATCTTTGAACTTTCATTTATCTATAACTTTCTTTTATAACTTGAAGGAAAACCAGAGATAAAAGCTATTTTAATTTATTTTTCTAAAACTGCCAGCAAAATATTGTAAATAAAAAAAAAATTATCAATTGAAAGAAACATTACATCCAGTATGTATTTTACTTTGCATAGCATTATTTCAAGCATTACATGCTTCTACTGAAACTTCTTCTTCTTCTTTTGCTTCTCCCTGTAGTACCGTATCAGCGTAGGGGAGCGTTCAGCCACCGGCTCCAATCCACTCTATTCCGAGCTAGGTTCCTGGCCTGGCGGAGATCTTTCCCTCTTCCTTTGCAAAGCCTGTCGAAGTACTGCAGGTAGGACATCCTTGGTCGCCCCCGAGGCCTTCTCCCATCATGGTTTTTAGAGGATCTCTGTGATCCTCCATTCTAATAACGTGGCCGAACCACTTCAGCTGACGGGTTTGCAGAATTTCCTTTAACGGCGCAACCTCCAGTTCCTGGCGTATCCGCTCATTCCTTACACGATCTCTTCTCGTCTTTCCCACTATTCTTCGCAGGAATTCATTTCAGCAGCTGTGACTCTGCTCTCCTGCCGGTCCGTCAATATCCAGCTTTCAGCTCCATATAGTAGTATAGGCAAATATACTGACTTGAAGATATGGAGCTTAACACCTCTACCCACCTCTCGCTTCCCTACTACAGTATTGCATATCTGATAGTAGACTGCATTTGCCTTCATGATTCTATTTGATATTTCAGAGTCTACTTTCCCAGATTTTTCTATTACTGTGCCGAGGTAGGTGAAATCCATAACCACATCCATTTCCTCTCCGTTACAGTATATATGGACATCTTCCGCTTGCCTTCCCACTTGTAGAATCTTGCTTTTGCTGGTATTTATTTTCATTCCTTTTCGGCTAAGCTCTTCATGCCATTCAGTTACCGCTTGCTGTAATTTATATACGTTGTCCGCCACAAGAACAATGTCGTCCGCACAGAGGAGAAGTTGAATCACTACTGGGCGAAGGTTTCTACAGCCCAGGAAGGTCCTCTCCGTTCTTCTTTTACATATGGTGGCCACTATTATGTAGAGCAAGAATAGCAAAGGGCTTAAACAGTCCCCTTGTTTGACCCTCCTTGCTATGGTAAAGACATCCGACTCCTGTCCGTTCAGCCTTACTACTCCTTTTGGTTCTTGATATATGGATTTAATGGCTTCCGCCAAGCTCCTTGGGACATTCTTAACTCTGAGAGCCTCCCATATTTCATTTCTTGGAACGGAGTCGAACACTGCTTTGAGGTCAAGGAAGGCGAGATACACACTTTTGTCCCTATCCCAAGATTTCTGGAGAACATTTCGCAAAGAGAAAATGTGGTCCTGGGTTTGCCGTCCTGGTCTGAACCCGGCTTACTCTTCTCCGATTAGGTGCTCCACTAGGGGTCTTACCCTTCCCTCCAGAATAGCCATATAAAGTTTGTAGACTGTTAGTGATAGGCATATAGGGCGATAATTCGAGCATTCTGCCTGGGACCCTTTCTTGTGTATCGAATGATAACGTTGTATTCCCATTCTGTAGGGATCCTCTTCTCATCCCAAGCTTTTTGGAAAAGAACTTGTAGGGCTCTGACTAACTCTGGGCCTCCCGCCTTGATGTATTCTGCCACTATGTTGTCTCGACCTGGTGCTTTCCCTGTCTTCATTCTCGATATAGCCATTTCGATTTCCTCCTCCTCTATCACCTCATTAAAATCAACCTTATTCCACGGGTCTTCCTGGTTCACTGGATAGGTATTATCTGCCCGAAATTGCTTCTCGTAATGTTTGCACCAAACATCCAGAATAGCCTTATCCTCCGTGACCACTCTCCCATGCTCATTCTTTATATTTCTTATTGGTTTACTTTTTTGGCCTCTTAAAGCTTTAATCTTCTTCCAAAACTGCTTGATGTTATCTCCATGGTCTTGGTTCATCTTTTCTCCAAATTCTTCTTCAGTCTGGCTTGAGCCTTTGTGCTGTCAACACCTTCTAATACCTACGTTATTTTGTTCTATGGTCTACAATTCTTAGTTGTTATATTCTGTAACTGTGAGTATTATTTTCGTTTAATATTAAAGTGCATAATAACCACTTTGGTGATTGAATGAACAGATTGCTCTACTTTAAAGAATATTTAAAGAGGACTGAGTAGATAATAGTCAAAGAGTATAAACTCAGCAGTTGTTTACGCGGCGAGAGTATTATAGTAATACTGTCGCACTCATCCCCACCACACCTTCTCCCACTACTACTCATCGGCAGTGTGTCCCATCTGTAAAATAAATATCTCCCGAGAGGACAAGACGACGCTCTCGTGCTTTATATGCAAAATTATATACCACATTAAATGCACAAATATTCAAGAACCAGATCTCGCGCAAGCGAAAAAGAAATGGTTATGTGGTAACTGTGAGCTGTCGGGAAAGTCCCAAGTAACAAAAACATACCCTGTTACAGCAAGCAAAAATATGGAGAAAAATATTTTAGCCATATTAGGGGAGGTGAGTAGATTGAATGATGATATGAAGGAGATAAAAGAAAATATGAGTAAACAAACTGATATGAGCTTTGAAAACCACGAACGACTAAAAAAGATGGAGGAAAGAACCATAAAACAAGACGAACTAATTGAAAAATTATTAAACGAAAATAATTGCCTAAAAAATCAATTAAAAATCATGGAGGTCAGACTTAACCATGCTGAGCAATCCCAACTCTCCCACTCTATAGAAATCAGAGGGATCCCAGTAAAATCTTGAGAGTCTCCCGAGGGAGTCGTTTGCTCTATCGGAGCCGCTCTGGGCGAAACGAATCTCGGCCGAGGACCTGGATAAGGTGGAGAGGAAAAGGACGAGAGGAGAGGATCCCCGACCACCGTCGATAGTCGCGCGCTTCGTTCGCCAGACAGTCCGGGACGAGGTGATTCGCCTTCGAAAAGTTAAAAGGTATTTCACCACTAGGCACCTTGGCTGGGACAACGACGACCGGATCTACATCGCGGAGATTTCTTCATATGCCGTGCTAAAGCTAAGTTTTTCCATGATTCCCTTTCACAAGCTCTTGATTCCAAATCCAAATGGAAATCCTTAAAAAATATCCGTGATAAATTCAAATCCAATTCCATCTATCCAGTAACTCCGACGAACTGAATAAGCATTTGCTGATCTCTTCTTATGCCTTACCCGAGCCAAATCTGCTTTCCCAACGCACCTTCGAATCGGCACTATACTGGTGGCGAGGCAGAAGAAGGCTGCCAGGATAAAATACGTGTGGTTTGCCGGAGGACGTGTGCGTTGTAGACGAGATGACGGACAGCCAGCAATCATTATCAACAAAGCCGAGGACTTGGACATATTTCAATGAAATAAACTCACCGTTCCCATTAATACTGTAATTTTTTTTTTCTTATTTTTTAAAATAATGTTTTTTTTTTTTTTCTTCTTAAAAAAAACTTTTCTTTTCTTTTTCATATTAAGATAAATTCTTTTTTTTTAGAGGCCTTTTTTTTTTCTTTCTTTTTTCAAGACAATTATATTTTATACCTTCTCCGATAGTGAATATTTTATTTTTTTCTGAATTTATTTTTATTATTGTCTTTATAATTTCTGAATATCTAGAAATAAGCATATTATTACCTATTTTATATTATTATTGTTACTATTGTTCCTTTTCTTCCCAAACTTTAAATAATACAAACCCTTTTCTTTCCATAAATGTCTAATATCCTATTATCCTGTCATGTTAACTCCCAATCCCTTCAGGCGCACTATGACGAATTTCTCGACTATTTCCTTCACAATTTCTACCATATAATTGCTGTTTCTGAAACCTGGTTAAAACCTTTTATCCCTACGTCCTCTGTATCCATTCCTAATTATACCCTCATTCGCCATGATCGAGAGGGCAGAACTGGAGGAGGGGTCTGTGCTTTCGTTCATGATAGTTTGAGAGTCAAAACCCTCCTAAAATCTCCCTCTCCTAACACTCCTCATATCGAATATCTATTCCTAGAAATTTTTCAAGATACCTTTACTCTCCTATTCATCGTCATATATCGTCCTCCTCAAATCCGATATGATTCCACCTTCGAATCCTCCCTATTTACCTATATACCAATGTACAACCATGTTATAATTACCGGTGATCTCAATACCAATCTTATCTCCGATTCACCAGATAAATCTTATCTGACAAACCTCTTTCATTCCCTAGACCTTTTTATTGTTCCTTTTCAACCCACTCATCACACGCAATTTTCCAGCACATGGCTTGATCTCTTTATCATTGACTCCTCTCATAAATTAGCATCCTCATCTCAGCTTCCTTTGCCTTTTCTTTCGCATCACGGTCTCATCAATATCTCCTATAATATTCCAACTCCACAAATAATCCCTAAGAAAGCCATTTGGCACGATCTAGACTCCTTGACAGCAGAAAAGATAAATCCATACCTTGATCCATTATCCCAATCCTTGGAACCTATTTATTCCTTAACATCCATTGATGAAATGGTGGAATGCCTATCCTCTAATCTATTTACTTTCCTTGACCATCATGCTCCGCTCAAGACTTCCACCATCAAGCGCCTCCCAGAACCGTGGATTAATCAAGAGATATGAGATTTGATGAGGCAAAGAGATGCTGCCAGAAGAAAATTTAAACGTACAAAAATTAGTAATGATTACTCCACCTTCAAATCCCTCAGAAACCTCACCCAATCTTCCATATGCCGTGCTAAAGCTAAGTTTTTCCATGATTCCCTTTCACAAGCTCTTGATTCCAAATCCAAATGGAAAATCCTTAAAAAATTATCCGTGATAAATTCAAAATCCAATTCCATCTATCCAGTAACTCCCGACGAACTGAATAAGCATTTTGCTGATCCTCTTCTTATGCCTTACCCGAGCCAAATCTGCTTTCCTCAACGCACCTTTGACTCAGAAAACTTCTATTTCCAGAACATCTCACCCGACGACCTCCTATACTCTATCCTTAAATCCAAAACCAATGATTACGGCCCTGATCAAATCCCAGTGAAAATTATAAAACTGTGCCTCCCAGCCATCTTTCCCGCTCTCCTACATATCTATAACTTCTCTCTCCAACGCTCCGTGTTTCCAATAGCCTGGAAAAAAGTTATAGTTCGTCCTTTGAATAAAGTTCCTAACCCTTCCTCAGCATCGGACTTCAGACCTATATCGATCCTATCCAACCTCTCAAAACCACTTGAGAAGAATAATCCACTCCCAATTCTATAACTTCCTTCAACAAAAATCTCTACTTGTTCCCTTCCAGTCTGGCTTTAGATCCCAATATTCCACACAATCAGCTCTCCTAAAAATTACCCAAGACCTTCAATCCTCCATAGACAAAAAGAAAATATCAATCCTAGTTCTCTTTGACTTCTCAAAAGCCTTTGATATGGTAAATCATGAAATCCTTCTTTCCAAACTCCGAAACCTCTCAGTATCTGATAGTGTCTTAAACTGGTTCCTCTCCTTTCTATCTGCCCGAACTCAAACTGTGATAATCCCAAATAAACCTCCTTCCTCACCGATCCTGTTAACACATGGAGTTCCTCAGGGATCATCACTTTCACCTATCCTTTTCTCGATCTATGTTAATGACCTACCCAATTCCATAAATCACTCTGAATACCATCTATATGCCGATGATCTTCAAATTTACCTTTCCTTCCATCCCACCGAAATGCCTGAGATGGTCCAAAAATTACAAGAAGACATCGACAGCATCAATTTATGGGCCATCAATAATGGCCTAAAGCTTAATATCGATAAAACCAAAGCCATCCTCATTGGTTCCAAACATCTCCTCAACTCCCTCACCTGTCACCCTTTACTCTACCTCAACCATAGGCCCATTATCTTCCACACGTCTGTTAGAAACCTAGGTGTATTCCTCGACCAAAACCTTTCCTGGATTAATCACATTTCCCAAATTTCTAGAAAATCCATAGCCATCCTTAAACAGTTCCTCCGATTACGCAAACTTATACCCCTCAAAACCCGCCAACTCCTAGTATCCTCTCTTATCTTCCCCCACTTTGATTATGGCTGCCTGGTGTTTGGAGGACTGTCCGAGACGCTTGAGATGAGGCTGAAGAGACTGATGAACTGTTTCATTAGATTTATCTTCGGAATTCCCAGGCGCTCTCATGTCTCCACCTGGTATGCAGAGTTGAAGTGGCTTTACCCAAAATTCCGACGGCAATACTTCTTAGGAACTTACCTTTACCAATCCTTTAGAACCAAAAAACCCATTTATATCTACAATATGTTCACCCCCCTATCCTCTGTCCACTCTATCAACACAAGATCCCAGCCCTCGAACTTGCTCATTCCATCCCACAGAACTGCTTCCTTTAAGAGATCCTTTGTCATACGTGCATCGTTACATATCGATTCGTACATGCCAATCCTTAGCCTCCTTCAAACATCACCTATTTATCCATCTCCTTTGAACATCAATCTTCCGTGCCTTTATAAACTTAATCGTTTGGCCTCTTTATTTTTATCTTAATTTTAACTATATTTTGTTTTAATATCTGTATTTCTTTGAGGTAATATGACCTTGTATATGTATATATATATATACGTATTTGTGTTTTTGAATGTGTGTATAAATATGTAGGTATATAAATGAATGTGTGTGTGTATATATGTGTGTATGTCTGCGTGTGTGCATGCATGTATATACCATATGCTATATAATTTGATACCATGTTGTTAAAATTTATATAGCCAGAATTTAAATATTTTATTGTACATTTATATTATTCTTAGGGGACTAGCTGTCCCAGAATAAAATTTCTTTTCATTTCATTTCATTTCATTCTTCCCATGACTTCTGTTTAGCTCTTCTCACTTCTTCCTTCGTTCTATTGCGGACCCCTACATATACCCGCCATTTCTCTGGTGTTTTGTTTTTGCAGTTGTCCTTCCATGCAATTTTCTTTTCTTTGATTTGTGCCCTAAGCTCTTCAGTCCACCAAGAAGTTCGCTTGCCCTTCGTGGATATTCTTTTTACTCCGCACGCTAGAGATGCTGCCTGCAGTATACTATTTTTTATGTGACTCCACAAGATATCTAGGGTAGCATCCGCGTTTAATTCTTGAAGCCTTCTTTTCGATTCGTCCCTGTATTCTTCACCCTTTTGGAGGTGCTGCAGCTTCTTCACTTCAATCCTTTCATAGGATTTCGGCTTCACTTTGCGTTCCCTCAGTACCGGGTTTCAGCCACCAAAAGCATATGGTCACTTCCTATCTCAGCCCCTCTAATTACCTTCACATCCGTGAAATACCTCCTGATGTCACGACTATAGATAAAATAGTCTATAACACTATTGGCATTTCTCTCAGAGCAGAGAAGGTAATTTTATGCACCTTCTTATGGGGATAGAAGGAGTTTCCTAGCAGCAGATCATTCTCAATGCTGAAATCTATTAAGCGCTGGCCACTTTCATTCTTGGTGCTCTCTCCACCATGCAGGCCCATCACTCCATGTGCCCTAATGTGTTCATTGCCTGTTCTCGCATTTAGATCTCCCAGTATCAATATGCTTCTGTTGTTACCCCTTGCTTTAACGGTAGCTCGCTCCAAATCACTGTAAAACTGTTCTTTCTCGAGGATATCAGAGTCATTTGTAGGAGCATAAACTTGGATAAGAGCCCAATCTCCAATAAGCAGGTTTATATTTGCCACTATGATGCGAGGGCTAACTGGCTCCCATTCGACAACCTTCTTGAAAAGCTCATCTTTCATTATGATGCCCACACCTTCTACAAGCTCTGTTTCCTGGTGGAACCCTTAGTAAACTAAAGTGTGCCCTCGGTCCATCCTGTACTCGCCAGAGCCCTTTCGCTTTACCTCGCTCAGACCAAGAATATCCAGCCTGTATGCCACCATTTCCTCTATAATTTCGACTTCTTTGGTGGTGAGTGATCTCACATTCCATGTTCCTAGTCGTATGTCCTTATCCGTGCCGGGTCGTTTCCTTTTAGACTGTCCAGTTCCGAGGCTGTTCACTATGTTCCTTTGAATCAGTTATTCTCCCAAGCGGGTGATTGGCCCAGCTCAGGAGGCCCCGTAACCTCGGGACTGCTGGCTTCCCGAATATTTAGATCCCCTCGGGAAGAAGGGTGGCCGGGCTATACCCCCCAGCACTGGGTACCTATTGGTCCACGGGTCTTTATTCTGTATATTCAGACCATCCCTCCTAGGAGGGATCCTCCATCCGCCACCCGGAGGACGTGCTCCCTAGCGGGTAGGTTCCGCTGAGAGTCTACTGAAACAGACCTTCTAAAAGTAATGAACAAAAATAAATATTGCCATTATTTTTTAAGAATATGAATATAAATATTATATTATATTAAATATTTATTAATTATTATTTTTTTATATTATAATAACACTAGTTATTATAGACCAGAACCTGTATAATCCCTAAAAAAAGAATCCTTTTACATCCATAATATGACTTTGTGGGATTTGTGGTTATACATCTTAGATAAGTAATGGCACAAAGATTTATACAGAGTAGTATTTAAATTTAAATTTATGAATTTCAAACTATTATCTTTATCACTAGTAATCATTAGAAATTTTATTGACTTACCCATGATCCAATACCAATGCTATATCATTAAGACCTTCATTTAGATCTCGTATAAGGGTTAATCGATGTTTGTTTTGTAGATTCATAACTTCAATAGTTTTTTTCTCATCATCAATCCAATAAAGATTATTTTCATAATAGTCAACATCCATACCGACCACTTTGCCAACGTTGTGTTCAATTAATATCTCTGATTCTAAAGTTTTCCAGTCAATTGAAAATATTTTGCGTCTAACTAAATCACTTACAATGATTCTATCTAGAAAAATTCCATCATAATTATTTTTTTCAAAGATTAGACAAAAATAAAATACAATGAATCTTTTATGTGTCAGTATTATTTAAAAAAGATAACATGTAATATATTTTTAAAACATATTAAAATTATTGTTTTAATGGCAAAAAATTGAAGACATTAAACAAAAGCCAGATAAATGCTCCTTGGCCGTTATGTGGGGAATGAATGACCCACAATATTTTTTTTTTCATTCATTCTTTCATTTAAAAAAAAATGATAAAAATAAACAAGAATAAGATAATATGTGTTTTGTGTGTGTATGTATTTATATACTAACAAACATTATATTCACTTCATCGCAAAAGTTCATACTTAAAAAAAAAAAAAAAAGAGAGTAACTTTAAGATCTTTCAAATATTTAATAAAAGTATTGATCTGAAAGCTGAATATTCAGATCCCTTCTGTTGATTTACTAACATTCCTTTAATATTTGAGGAAATAAGAAACAATAGAACGTATTGGTCACTTAAAATATTATTAGCTAATGTTTATTCTAATAAAATGCAAAAGAAAAAATATAATCTAATTACCTGAATTTGGATCAAAAGTCAGAGCACCAATTTTCCGTAAAACTGTGAGTTTGAAATGATCAGAAACAAAGCCACCAAATTTTTTGTGCTGTACTTTAATGATCTGTTGTCCGGAACCCACAATCATAGTTTGAAGTGGTTTATCCTCAATACATGTGTGATGATCTCTGCTAAGTCTTTTATGATATGGGCAAGCACAAGTGTGTTGCAACTCATTATTCGCATTTTTAGGAGCTATTAAGCATATATCAGAGCACTGAACATCCAAACAAGGATTAATAACCTAAAAAATATACATATAATCAAAATTATTCAGTTAGAAATTAATATAATATCTTATATTATACATTTTTCTTTATATAAAGAGTGAATTGTCAATATAAGTAATATTTAACAAGAGGATTTTTTGCTCTATTATTCTATAAAAAATAAATGGTAAATTACATCCTAATATATTTAATACGAATAAAACATAGGATAATAAAGATTAATATTTGTTTCAAACCAAGTAAGAAAAAACAACAGAAATAAACAAATTTCTTCTTCATCTGGTAGCTTCATAAGCTCAATATTGTTTATTTATTTATTTTATTTTATTTATTTATTTTATTTTTTATGCAGAAAGAGGTGGTTCGGGTGGTGGTAAAAAACGATTAGAAAATAGCGAAAAACTACTTATTGCCACAATGCAGGTCTTGATAAGAACTTCCAGACAAGAGTCAAGAAGGCATAGATTAATATCTAACATCTACACTGAAGAAAGAAGTTTTGATTTCTTGGTTGAGCTTTGGAAAGATCCAAATAACTTCTGAAATAGCTAATCCACCTGCTGAGGATGGTTCCATTATTAATGATAGTAATTAATGACACACCCTCTACATTCCAAGAATTAGTTTTAGGCATGAATTCTGTTGTTAACATCACTATAAAAGGTTCTGGTTCCTGCCTGACTTGTTAGGACCTTAATTACTTTTATTTTATCCAATTATTTTCTTTATCTTTTTCCTGATATGGATCCATTTCTCTTCTGACCTTCTACATTCACACTAACTGCTTGGAGAGTACTGTACTAATTTATAATTCTCCTATGTTGGCCTAATTTTTCTTGGTTGTTACCTACCATTCCAATTATCTCTGTTATTTGTTTGATGACATCTTTATAATGATTTGTTCTTCCATTCACTGTATTTTAAGTGATAAGGCCCTATCCAATACTTCATAAATTTTTTGCCAGAATTCCCAGTGAATCAGATCACACATATTCTGTTGTTTTTTTTCATCTTTCTCATTCAAGCCTTTTTATTTGTTTCAGCAATACTTTTTCTAGCTGGTAATGAAACCAGATAATGATAATTTGCCTCTCTAAAATTTCTCAGTGCTACAAGACCAGCATATGGCATATGGCATATAGCATAATAGATGCTAGTGTTATTGTCTGGAACAATGCAGGTAGATTTATAGATATCCTCAAGAACATTTAACCATAACAGAATAATAGAAAACATTTGTTTATTTATTTTTGTTCATATAAAGAAACCTAAATATTCATTGATCCCCCTTTGTGGGCAATAATATATCATAAAACTTATACACTTATTTATTTCACACTAATTAAACTACATTACATTACATGATAAACAATTCATAATTAGACATTAAATACTAAATGATAAAATACAAATTATATAAAAAGATACAATAATAAAGGTATGTTTTATCCTGAACATATGAGTATTTTTTTCAAACTAAATATAATGAATCTAGAAAGAATAAAATTAGGATGAATGCCAGTTTAATGAGAAGATTGAATTCACCCAGAAATATCTTTATATCATGTCACAGGTATTCTACAAGTGCCCTTTCTATGGCATGATAAAAACTGCCATTCAATGTTCTATTCCAGCCCCTATATAGAGCCCTTATGATGCCAAATTAAATTCCTCAAGTGTAGTGTTAAATTGTTGGGAGTATCCAAATCTAAGGCAATTTTCTTTATGTTATTGAGGCACAGAGAATTTTGTGAAGGAATGAGAAATAGAAACCTTCACTGCATGAGTCCTGTAATCATATATGCAAGCCCTTACCAGGCCCTCTTAGTTAAGCAGCACATAGAACAGTGTCATCGGAGAGAGGTTATTTCTGGTTGCTCACCTTCCTTCATAATCAGTTTGCTGTTATAATTAAATAGATCATTGCATAATAAATGATAGACAAATTAACTTTTAATTAGACTTTGGAAATTCTGTGAAGGTTAAAGTGACACGTATAAAGCTTGTGCTCACATTAGCTCTAATGTGTTCATCAGTAAATCAATAAACATATTTTTTTAGTACTAAAACATTTTTAAAATACACTAAAAGTGAACAAAATGTTCTGAGTCAAGTTCCTGACAATTGGTTAATTGGAACTGGATTGACCCTTGACAAAAATAAAATGTGCACGAATAATATGTGGTCCAAGAAAGTTTCCAGAATTTAAAATTCTATGCAGTTCAGAAAAGTTAATATGATGGATTAGTCATTATTCAACAACAGCTTTGTTCATGAAAGAGTAAGGTTCACCTCAAATAAAAAAAATGAATAATGACGGAGATATTGTTGAACATTAATGTAATTTCAAACTGGGTTTGAATGTAGGTGGTTAAAAGGAACATACAGAAAAGACATTTATTTTTAATAAGTGGTAACATTAAAAAATTGCTGAGAAATTAGAATGTAAAAAATAAAACTTACTTCTTTTATCATGCTAGGATGGTAAATATGAATACCATATATCTTATGATCTCTTTCCTTTATTATATTATGGCAATCTTTGCCTGAAAATTTATTACAGGATACAATTTGATCACTATCCCAGTCACTCCAGTAGATTCTATCTTCAAAAATATCAATAGAAAACGGATGTTTCACTGCACTGGATGGTACTGTCTAAACATAAATACAAGGTATAACAGTGTGTGTGTATATGTATATATATATATATATATATATATATATATATATATATATATATATATATATATATAATATATATAAAAAAAAAGTTATGAAGAAAAAACCAATGATGACAGTATTTTAAAATTTAGATCTTGCATAGACTTTGGCATACAAATTTAACACCATAAAAATCTGTGCTACACTACAGAACTCACTCTTCTGTCGGTTCCATCTAGCTTTACATTCAATTCTAGGTTTTTTAGCTTCTACCATATATATATATATATATATATATATATATATATATATATATATATAAAAAAAAAAAACATGCCAACATCGAGACAGACTTCACGAAAAGAAGACTGAAATTCTATGGGCACATACAAAGACTACCTGGAACAAGACTGACACGACAAATACACAAAGCAACAACAACACTCAAAAGCACTAGGAACTGGGTCAAACTGACACAAGAAGACATAAGAAAGAGCAGACATAAGACAAGAGGAAATCCAAGATAGAAACATATTTAGTGACAAAGTAAACAAATGGGAAGTAACTCTAGAGCAAAACAATCAGAAACCATACAGACCCAAATGGTCTGCATAAAGAAAAGAGAAGTTCAGCCAAAGAATGAGACAATAATGTCAAGACAAAAAGAACAAGAAATAAGAAAATTGAGTCATAAGTGCTTAGCGCCTTCCTTTTAGGGAGATATCGCACTAATAATAATAATAATATATATATATAATAACAGCCTCAACCTCAAAAAAAAAAACTTTTTTCTCAATTAAAAGACAAAACAGAGAAGAGGACTAGCATTAGTTATAAAATAGGTTACCTAATTGTAAGGGTACATAAGTGAGCCAGAGAACTCAGTACCTAAATAAAAGAATTTATACATACAAATGGGCTGTTCTGTTTATAGTTCGTTACCAGAAAGGTGGTGTGTGTTAATTTATTTAAGTTATTTCGGACCGCTTCTTGAATGGGAAGAGAGTTTCTATATTAAAAAGTGTCCTTTATAGTGTGGTAATCCTAGTTACCAGTGAATTATTTCGATTTGTATCCTTATAAAAGAAGAATCGAATCAAAAATAGAGGTTCTCTTCCATTTTGAACCGTATCCTGGTTACAATAAATGTCAATTGTTACAAATCCTTTCAACGAGAATGGCGACTTTAACTTAAAATGAAAAACAAAACAAAAATTAAAACAGTGCTTAAAATATGAAAATCAGGCATATCCTTTGAAATAGTAAATTAGTCATTTTCGGGCGTTTTTTTTCTTTTCTTTTTTCTAAATCTTTTTTCTCAATTAAAAGACAAAACAGAGAAGAGGACTAACATTAGTTATAAAATAGGTTACCTAATTGTAAGGGTAGATAAGTGAGCCAGAGGACTCAGTACCTAAATAAAAGAATTTATACATAGAAATGGGCTGTTCTGTTTATAGTTCGTTACCAGAAAGGTGGTGTGTGTTTAGGGGATTCACAGAAGCAGATATTAGGCTTAAGGTTGCTGAGCTAAGAAATCGTACACATCTGGTCCGGATAATATCAGTGCAGAAATATTAAAACAAAACATAGATCATATTGCTGAACCGCTCATTCATATAATTAATTTAAGTCTTAGCAATGGGATTTTTCCAAAACATTTTAAAACCGCTAAAGTAGTCCCGATTTACAAAAGCAGGAAAAAAAATGAGTTTGGTAATTACCGTCCTATATCAATGATAAATGTGTTATCTAAATTATTAGAAAAGTTAGTTAAGCAAGAGCTAGCCCATTTTTTGTTTACAAACAACTTAATCAGTCCTAAACAGTATGGCTTTAGCCGAGGCAGGGGAACGGAGGATGCTATATTGGACTTAACTTCTTATATTTGCAGTGCTCTGGATTGTGGGGACCATGTTTTGGGAGTCTTTTTGGATTTGGCGAAAGCTTTTGATAGCATAGACAGAACTATATTGCTAGAAAAAATTAGGAAATTAGGCATTAGTGGAAAGGTACTGTAATGGTTTAATGGCTACTCACAGAACAGAATGCAGTATGTATCAGTTGAAGGCAAAAACAGTGTGGAATTGCCCATTGATTATGGCGTTATTCAGGGAAGTACATTGGGACCATTGCTGTTTTTATTGTACACTAATGATGTTAGCTCTTTGGAGCCAACCTTTGGTAGAATAATTCTCTTCGCCGATGATACAGCTATATTGTATAGAGGAACATTTTGGACTGAAGTATATGAGTGACTGAATTCTCATTTGCGATCGATTGCTAACCGGTTCCATGGTAATTTACTTACTATAAATCCAAAAAAAACTAAATTAATCCCCTTTTCTATATATCATGATGATCCAAAGTGTGAGCTGAAAATCCACATGCGAAGTGCTTGCAGCTCTCCTTGTAATTGCCCTGTTGTTCAGAAAGTTCATCAAGTTCAATATCTTGGAATTGTTCTTGATTACTGATTAAGATGGAATGCGCATATCTCTAATGTCACTGCTCAGCTAAGAATATATTTTTATGTATTCCATAAGTTAAGAGGAATTTTATCAATAAAAAAATTAAGATTAATTTACTTTGCATATATTCAGTCGCTGATTCAATATTGTATACTGATTTGGGGTAATTCTTTTGCTGCACATCTTTTTCAGCTTGAAATTGTGCAGAGAAAGATTATTAAGGTAATTTTGGGTATCAACAAGGGACCCCCATCAATTAATATATTCTCGGAGCTTAATGTAATGTCTGCAAAAAAATTATAAATGGTCTCAATTATGAAGAAGCTGTATTTTAGACGGGATGAGCTAGTCGGGAAGATTGACCACCGTTTTTCTACAAGACTGAAAAATTACTTTAGCTTAGTTGTGCCAAGACCAAAACATACCTGGACAACACACCAGACTTGTTATTCCATTGCTACTGTGTACAACAATATTTCTCCAAATTTTCAATTTTCTCACACAAATCCTCCAAAGTATTCAAATTATTACTACAATGTTAAAATGTGGGCGAAATCCCTCAGTGAAGAGAAGATTGCTGAATTGTTGAATCCAAATTACTCATCGCTATAGACATGTCATCAATGCCAGCCTGCGTCACTCATTCTGATAATTATCCTGTATACAAGTATATGTATTCTTTATTGACTTTTGATATTGTCAATTTCTTACTGTGTACTATGTTATGTATCTTTATGTTGCTTATCATGTAATTCAATATTTTATTTACTTGTCTTAATTTTATATCTTGAATATATGAATTTGTATTCCTTATTGCTTTTGGTTTAGTCAATTACAGTCTATTTCTGTATACTTTTTAACTGTTTCTTATGATTGTTTTTTGTATAAATTTGCATGCCTTAATTTTATATCGTGTATATATGTATATGTATTCCTTACAGCTTTTAAGCTTAGTAAATTACTGCTTCATACTGTGTTACTTTCTTTATAATTGTATTTTATATTCCTTATGTATTATATTGTTTTTGCTGTGTAGTGTGTTACTGTTTCTTTATAATTGTATTTTATATTTCTTATGTATTATATAATTTTTTTTGCTGTATAGTGTGTTACTGTTTCTTTATAAAATTGTGTTATATTATTTAAGTATTGTATTGTATCATACTGTATACTGTTACTGTTTGTTATTGTACTTTTATTGAATTGCTGCAGGTGAACTCCTTTCCCACACACAGGCTCGCCTTAGTGGGATAGTGACTTCTACTTGCACTGTAATATGTCTGTGTTTCGATTCAAATAAAGAAGTTTAAAAAAAAAAAAAAAAAAAAAATATAGATTGACTGTAAAAATAAAGAAACTGCCTTTGGAAGACACCCTTTCAAAAATAAACTCAAGTATAATTTTAACAATTCAAAAATTCTAGATACAGAAAATAAGTAATATAAGAGATTATATTGTAAGAACCAAAGAAATATTGAAACCATTTCATTGAGATGGGTTTCAATCACATGGGCCAGGGAGAAGGAAGGGTGTGGATCACATGTGCGCCTTGTTTTTTGTATCATTGTTGGCCTGATTGGTGGTCTGGTCATGAACTAGGATAGGTGAGGTATTTTTATACAGTAATTGAGTTAAGGGTATAAAATTGAAATAAAGAAAAAGAAAAATGTGACCACCAATAAATGGTAATTTTGGTTTAAAGAGAATTCAATGTATATAACTGGGGATCAAAAGGAGAATAAAATTATTTGAGAAAAATAAGTAATTATTTAGAAAATCTACCACCCAAATAATTGGGTGAAGAATTTCATTTAATATAAATAGTTAAATATGGGCAATTCTTTAAAGTCATAGAATGTAACTCACTCTTCGGTCGGTTCCATCTAGCTTTATACATTCAATTCTAGGTTCTTTAGCTTCTACCCAATATAAATAATTTGTTCCATAGTCGATAGCTAAACCATTTGGCCAATGAATGTCATCTTTTATGAATTTGATCACATTAGATCCATCCATTCCTGAACGCATAATGGCAGGTTCAGATCCCCAGTCAGACCAATACATCAGTCTACAACAAAAACCTTATTAATACAGCAAATGAATAAACATTATATTTTTTTTACATAATTCAAATTTGTATATTATAATATAATAAGGCATTGCATGGAGATTTTGTTAAAAAGAAAAATATCTGTATCACTACCATCCATGGTGATCCTTAAGATTAGTGCTCACCAAGGAAATACCAGTTTTCAACCAAGTTTTACATTAGAAGATGCAACCACTTTCCAGTTTTGCTCAACTTTAATTGATAACCTGTAGTGCTTCTCTAGGTTATTGCACATATTTATGAAGAATTGGGATTTGTTACAGAAGCCTTGGGAAAGTTTGTCCTTGTTTATATTCTAACTCTAAACAAACTCCGAATCTTTTGAAGATTTTCTTCCCCATGACATCAGTGACCATTGATGCTTCCTGATTACTACAGCATAATATTTTGTCAACTTTCTGAAAAAGTCTCCCTATGAGTATATACCTACACCCCTTTTCCCTCTTACTCTGTGGAATTATGATCCTCTTATGGTTACGATTTTTTGATCCTGACAGACTCAAACATTGTAATGCTCCAAAAGATTGAGTTCCAGGTCATTTGCTGGAGTCATACTGAAGACAGTAATTAGTTATGTCATTATAATAGCATACCCAATCCAACTGTAGATGTAACTTTTTCAATTTTTTTAGAATGAATCCATCTAAATGACCTTTAGCCCATAAATGGATTATAAGTGAACATGCAGTGTTTCTTGGGTACAAAAAGTTCCTGATGCAAAATCTATTACTAAATAAATCAAATACAACTTTCTCCACATCATTGAAATCATGAGGTTGAAATGGTATGGACAAGAAGTGGAAATGGAAGATAGAAATTAGCCTAAATGAGTAATATTAGAGAAAACTGTAGGGGAAAACACTAGCTGAAGGACTTGAATTAAGAATCGGTGAATACAGGCTTAGAGAAAAGAGATTGGGAAGACAGGAAAAAATAGCAAGGTCTTTTATGATGTACGAAATAACAAATGTTGTAGAAGTTGTAGGTACAAAAATTAAATTAAATAAATATCTCCAACCTTATCCATACTGGAGAAGGATTCTATATAATGGCAGGAGAGGAAGGATAGACTAAAAAGTCTGTTTAAATCGTACAGTGATTTTGTTAAAGTTGAAAAATAACTTTGAAATTTTATTTAGTATTTCATATTATTTATTACCTTCAGTATTTTGTATCAATCTGATTCTTTCAGGGCAAATAGAATCTTTGTTGTTTACAAAAACTCTAATTTTCACAAACATATTAAAATATAGATAGTAAATTTCATTAAAATTAATATTATTTTTTTTCTAGAATATAGTAAAATTACTTTTTAAAGACCATATTTGTATATTGTAAAATATATAATAATATAACATCAGCTCTTACCCTTCTGATGAATGCAGGACAATAGCACGTGGTTTCTCAACTTGATCTTCATGGAGTATAAGGCAATAGTATCCGTCATTAGAACAAACACCTACATACTTTAATTTAGAATCTGTAAAGTATACATTTTTTGTAACCCAATCCACAGCTAGATCTTCAGGTCTGCCAATACCTACATAAAAATTTTTGAATTTTAGATATAACTTAAACATTTTGAGCTGAAATATAGTTTTTGATAAATTTTAAGTTGAAATATACAAGTTAAATAAATTAGCATTTTAGTTATGCATCATGGCCATCAACTTCATGAAACACAGTCTAGGTCAAGACAATGCTCACAATATTGAGTCAGAATTAATCATAATTGTTAATTCAAAATAAACATAAGCTCAACAAATTTTAAACGTGTATCTACCTAGTTCTGCCATTAGTACTGTTGTAAGCAATACATACATGTAAGAATACATGTAAGCATGGAATGGGGTGATAAAGAAAACTGAATAGCTGTGGTTATCTTACACAAAGTCGAAAAATGTATTTTCAACACTTTGAAACCTTTGGGTATCAGCTGCACGTTTGTGTACCACACTATAAATGGATATAATGAGACCCTGTCTGTATGTGACAGGACTTGACCGGGTCGTCCTCCACTGTGAGAATGGAAAATTCCATTGAGAGCAGTGGCTGCTCAATTAAGTAGAAATTATTTTAAAAAACAACAAATCAAGTCTCAGGAAATAGGAATCTCAGTCAGATCAGTGTCTCGCATAGTAAAAAGTGACCTTAGGATGGGTGCATTTCCAAGAATGAGAGGACAATAGCTAACCACTTTCCAATAAAAAAATAGAGTGGATAGATGTTAAGTGATCCTTGGTCATTACACCAATGGTCCTCATCAAAAGATTTAGTTTAGCGATGAGAAAATTTTTATAATAAAAAAAAAATTTAATCACCCCAATGATCGTGTGTATGCACACAGCTCTAAAGAATCCCAGGAAGTCATTAGAAAAGTGGAAATATATCATCACCCTTTCTCAGTAATGGTTTAGTGAGGACTTTGCTTTGATAGCACCACAAAGCTCCATTTTTGTGAAAAACGCCATAAACTATCAGGAAAATATTTTGGAACCTGCCGTCAAGCCTCAAAATAATATTCTATTTGCTGAAAGTCGCTGAATTTTCCAACAGGATTGCTCTCTAGTTCACAAGGCCAGGTCAACTCAGCAGTGGCTGCAAAATAACATTCCAGTGTTCATCTCCAGCTCAGATTGACCCTCAGGAATCCTAACCCACCAGATTACCGGCTTTGATCCGAACTGGAGAGGATGGCATGCCACAGAGCACATCCTAACTTGAAAAGCTTCAAAGAAGCTCTGGCCCAAGCAGTTGAGCACTTTCCTCAAGAAGTGCTGCGGACTGCTATTGATGACTGGCTACAGAGATTAATTGCCTGTGTCAAGGCAAAAAGGGGTCATTTTGAGTGATTTATTTTTTGTTTTAGTCTCTACAGAAACACATTTTATTTTCTAATAAAGTTAATTTTTCTATAGAAATATGTATATATTTCCTTGTAACAGTATTTATGGAAGGACTAGGTATAAAGATCCATCTCTAATTTATTCCAATTAATAAATTGAAGCTAATGCTTTTGATTCTCTGAATGCTATCCTCAACACCAAATTAAAATCACTATCCTTTTCCAATAGCTCTATCAGTGGATTCATTTTATTATTTTGCTTCCGACCATACTCAAGCAGTTTATGTTCCTAATCAACCCTTTTCTTCTTTTTTTACTTAATACCCAGAAGTAGCCCAAAGTGTGAGCACTTCTACCATACTTTTTAACTCCTATATAAATTATCTACCTGATTCAATACACCAATGCTCCTACCAGAGGATTTTCAGATTTGTGTAACCTTTCCTCTTCTTGAGTCATTAGTAGTGTTTTCCGAAATTCAAGAAGACCTTTTTTTTTTTTTTTTTTTTTTGTCCACCCATCGCCTTTGTAGGCTATACGGAGATTTCTCGGTCCAGGAGGGTGAGGGCAGTGCTTTAATCCCTAGATAAAAGCCCCTCAGGCACAGCAACACAAACTCATAGTTAATTTAACTTTTTCAAATCATCTTGTCAGGTTGCTGGACAACAAACGGACTATTCATGTAAGGTAATCTACTCTCCCACCTCGCCCTCCAATTGAAGAAGACCTAGATAGGATCTGTGCCAGGACAAACCTGAATGAATTAAGGCTAAACTCTTCAAAAACTAAAGCATTTATTAATGATGGAGTTTTGTTGACCATTGAGAAATTAGATGAGGAAGATGGTTGGGGGTGCGGTCATAAATTAAAAACACACATTTAAAATAAGTAAAACACACAATTAAAATAACACTTATTTTAAATGTGTGTTTTTAATTTATGACCGCACCCCCAACCATCTTCCTCATCTAAAGCATTTATTATCAGATCCAATCCTATCCTTACATTTTTACCGTGTCTTCCTACCTAATTTCTAAATAACCAACCCATCACTTTCAGCTACTCTGTAAAAATGAATTATGACAAATAAAAACAAAGCTCCTCTGAGAAAAACAATACAAAGCTTCTCATTCACTTTGATGGATGATGTGGAGTTCATAAGGAAATCAGACACAGGACCACATTTCACCAAGGAAGGTTATAGAGATAGTAGTTGGAAAAAGGGAAGAGCTAGAGCTAGTATTCCTAGACATAAAGGGAGCCTTTGATTATGTTCCCAGAAAAATAAAAAAAACAGCTTTAAAAATGTCCCCATTGAACTAATAAGTGCCATCAAATCTACATATCACGGCTCCAAAGGCATAATTTGGAGAAAGAGAAGAATCTGAGACATTTGAAATGAGTAAGGGTGTTAGCAGAAATGTAAAAATGGAGCAAGAGCTTTTGAAAAGGATTAAGTAATCTAGTAAAATCGAGTTATAGACGTGTCTGGATATCCCAAAGATGAAACGTATAAATCAGTTAAACATTCGTTTTAGTTTTGCATCGAGATCTCCAGAGACACCTCCATACACCGCACAGTAGTCCTCAAAGAGGGGAAATATTAAGGAGCTAACCAAGAGGGCTTACGGGTTTCTATAGGAAGAAGTGGACGGAGGTAATTCAGAAGTTTTAAGGTGGAGAATGTGCGACGGGAGATTTCAGAAACATGGTTTTTCCAGGAAAGGGTTTGATCAAGAGTGACCCCGAGGTTTTTAGAGGATTGGTGGAATTGTATTGGATTTTTATTCAGAAACAGAGTGGGAATTGGTGGAAGGGCCTTAAGGAAGAGATTGGAACCTATTAAAATTGCCTTGGTCTTCTTAGTGTTCAAATTAAGCTTGTTGTCAGCTGCCCAAATGCTGACTCGATTCAGATCCTCTTGAAGCATTTCCATGGCTAGTAATAGGTCGGAAGGAGGAAAGGATAGATAGATTTGGAAACTAACAGCATAGGTATGGTATTGGGAGTGATTAATCTGTAGAGGAAGGTCATTAATATAAACTGTAAATAGGGAGGGGGATAATGATGATCCCTGAGGCACACCATAGGATAGAGGCAGGGTTCTGGAAGGAGATTGACATAGGGTCACTACATACTGTGAGCGGTTGGAGAGGAAGGATTTCAACCAGCACAGAGCACTGTTAGATAAAGGAATATTTCGTAGTTTGGCCAGAAGGATATTATGGTCTACTGTATTGAATGCTTTAGAGAAATCTAGAAGGATGAGGATGGTTAGTTTTTGGTGTTCTATAGCGGATTGGAAGTCTTGAGTTATTTTTAGTAGGGCGGATTGAGTTGAATAACCAGGTCGGAAGCCGAATTGGAAAGGGTTGACAAGGGAACGTTCTTCTAAAAAATTTGATAACTGGATTTGTGCTAGGCGTTTCAGGTGTTTTTACATTTTTTAATGGAGGAACTAAGGTTTTCCAGGAATTAGGAATATGGAGTTTTGAAAGGAAAAATTGTAGATATGTTAGAGTACTGTCGTTTCACATTCAGGACAAACCCATTTTTTATATACTTCCGATTCCGCTAAATTTATTTTTATACAATATTGAGGATGTATAGTCGACTGTAGAAACTATTATAGGTGGTAATGTGAATGGCAACACTGAATGACAACACTGCTCATAAGATAACCCGAGGTAACCTTACGAGAGAATTATTATTATTATTAAAAGCGCATATGTTCATGTAGTAGGTTGCATATTGTATATTTGCTAGTAACGAAATATACGTTGTTTATTGAATCAACGTCTATCTTATTCATCATCACCCTAAATACATAATAGATGAGGAAGATGGTTGGGGGTGCGGTCATAAATTAAAACCACACAATTAAAAATAAGAGTTATTTTTATTATGTGCCGACGTTTCGGCCTACAATGTGGGCCTTCATCAGGGCTAAAAGAAACAAGATAACAACCAATGTAATTAGACTTAATAATGCGTTAGGTATATAATAATAATATGACAGTAATAAATTATGGGAACATAAATAATATTAAATGTAAAATGATAATAAGATGACAATTATAAAGTATGGAAATAAGGTGACAGTTATAAAGTATGGAAATAAACAAAATTAAGATGATAGTTATAAAGTATGGAAGTAGACATAATTGAGATGATAATATTGTAATGAGAATATATAAATAGAGACTCAGTAAATGAAGAAAAATGATAAAGGAAAAATATGTGAACAATTAAAATTTTAAATATTAACAATTATGAGTTGATATATGACGGTAATATATTAAAAACATAGTTAAGAGTATAGGTAATATATAAAAAAAATATAGTCATTACAAAAGAGAAACAGTATGAATAAAAAATAATAATTTAAATTTTAAAATAATGTAATATTAAACTAATAATTATATGTCAGGATATGTAATGGAGAAATATATGAGTATGGAAAGGGGGAGAAAGAAATGGGCGATTTTCCGTTCCACGCAATGAGCGTTTTTTAAACTGAGAAACATCACTTCGTAGGCAACGCTTGCACGTCATGTATGTATATTTTTTTTTCTTATTTATAAGGGTCTTTTTTCATCGCCCATTTCTTTCTCCCCCTTTCCATACTCATATATTTCTCCATTACATATCCTGACATATAATTATTAGTTTAATATTACATTATTTTAAAATTTAAATTATTATTTTTTATTCATACTGTTTCTCTTTTGTAATGACTATATTTTTTTTATATATTACCTATACTCTTAACTATGTTTTTAATATATTACCGTCATATATCAACTCATAATTGTTAATATTTAAAATTTTAATTGTTCACATATTTTTCCTTTATCATTTTTCTTCATTTACTGAGTCTCTATTTATATATTCTCATTACAATATTATCATCTCAATTATGTCTACTTCCATACTTTATAACTATCATCTTAATTTTGTTTATTTCCATACTTTATAACTGTCACCTTATTTCCATACTTTATAATTGTCATCTTATTATCATTTTACATTTAATATTATTTATGTTCCCATAATTTATTACTGTCATATTATTATTATATACCTAACGCATTATTAAGTCTAATTACATTGGTTGTTATCTTGTTTCTTTTAGCCCTGATGAAGGCCCACATTGTAGGCCGAAACGTCGGCACATAATAAAAATAACTCTTATTTTTAATTGTGTGGTTTTAATTTATGACCGCACCCCCAACCATCTTCCTCATCTAACTTCTCTACGGTCAACAAAACTCCATCATTATGAATCCTCTCTCCTGGGGCCCACAAGCAGATAACAACCAACCTCTGCACCATAGTAATCTACCTCTACACCATAGTAATCTACCTCTTCGCCGTAGTAACCGAGTAGAAAATAGAAGATCTTCTCTTGGCCCTACCTTGACATCTCAACATTCTTCAGTTCACACTTCGTTTTCTGGTCATCAAATTTCACCTGTATCTCTTGTAAATCCTTCCTCTCCAACCGTTTCTTCTTCTACTCAATTAAATTTGTCTTTTTCTTCCTTAAAATCCTCCTTCCCCCATCTTAAATCACAGTTTAATTTATTCTCCAATCTTCACAAACGTCTAGCTAACAGTTTAGAACAAAGGATCTTTCTCCTAAAATGCAGATCCAATGCAGTTTTTCCAAAATTCATAGAATATTCTTTAAATCATATCATAACTTCAAAATCGCCTTTTCCAAAATTAGCATCATTAGCTCTTAATTTTAAAAAATCCCTTCTAAATATCAAAATCAGAGAGTGCATCGTACAGATTAATTCCCTAAATAAAAAAATATCCACTCTTAAAATTTTATTCAATAATTATATTAACGCTAACAACCTTACAATTCTCGACACAGTCATATCATCCATATTCAATTCCAGTAGAAGCAGAAAAAAACAAAAACTCATTACAAAATATAATAACCTCTACCTAGATTCAATAAAACATAAAATTTATCCTAAAGGAGACCAAAACTGGGTTCAAAATGTTTCTTCCATCATTTTACCACCCTATGTTAAAGATATTTTAAGTTTAGGACCAAATTTTTCCGCTCCCAACACCTCAATCAAAATTATTCCTCAACTCATTACTGATTTGGAATTTATCTTTAATGACGATGTTATATCCAATTCTAATGACGATAAGGAGTTGTCACGGATTTCTGTTTGCAATATTATATCCAATCATCTCCAACATCCACCTTCCTCACCATCAAATTTTTCACCTCAATTCTTTAAAGACTTATCTCTTACCCGAGCTTTCCTAAAATCCCATGACGACATCATAGTAACCAGAACTGACAAAGGAAACAAGACTGTAATCATGGACCGTTCCGAATATAATGACAAAATGAACATTCTCCTTTCCGATAGATCCACTTATGTTCCTATATCCCGCGATCCCACCCCTTCACTTAAAACTAAATTCAATAAACACCTGAAATCTCTTTTAGATTCAAAATTTATAAACTATCCCAGCTATAGAAACCTTATTTCCTATAATTCCGTTGCTCCTCGCTTCTATGGACTCCCAAAAATTCATAAACCAGGTATCCCCCTCCGCCCTATCACATCGAATATCAACTCACCCTCTGTTAACCTCAGTAAATTCTTACTACCCTCTTTACAACATCTTAGTCACAACAATCCTTACGATATCCAAAATTCTTTTCTTCTCCGCGAACAATTAATATCCTTCATTATTCCGGAACATTACATCCTTGTTTCCTTTGATGTAGAAAGCTTGTTTACCAATATTCCTATAGATAAAGCCCTATGTATCATCGAAGATAACTGGTCTTCTATTGAACCCCATACCTCACTTAATTGCCCTTCATACCTAGAATCCCTCAACCTTTGTTGCAATTCCGGATACCTTACATTCAATGGACAGTTCTTTAATCAAATTTCAGGACTGGCTATGGGAAATCCTCTCGCCCCTGACCTCGCCAATATTGTCCTTAACGATTTACTAAATTTGATAATCCCTCAGTTTCCTGAGGATATTATTCTTATTAAAAAATACGTAGACGACCTCCTCCTTGTTCTTAACCCCGACAAAATTACTGACATACTTTTAGCCTTTAACTCTTACCACCCCCGCCTACATTTTACCGCTGAATCCGAAACTAACAATTCCCTCCCATTTCTTGACCTCCTCATCATTAGAAACCCTAATAACACAATATCCACTGACTGGTACACAAAACCGACTTACTCTGGCAGACTATTAAACTTTTATTCCCAACATCCCCATCATCAAAAAATTAACGTTGCTAAAAATCTTATACACCGAAGCCTTTTCCTTTCCGATCCCCGTTTCCACGACATCAACATTAACCGCATAAAGACAATTCTCCTGGCCAATAACTTCCCTACCGTGATCATAAACAAACTTATAAATAACTACAGAAATCAGTCTCAACCTCAATTAACCTCTCTTTCTACTCCATCATCATCACCAACTCTCTTATATAGATCCGTACCTTACATTCCCTCTCTTTCAGAAAAAATTTAAAAAATCATTAAAATCCTTCTATCCAAACCTCAGACTTGCTTTAAAATCCCACTACAAACTCTCCAATATTTACAGCCGACTTAAAGACAGTATACCAACAGACCACCGTTCAAAAATTGTTTATAGAGTCCCTTGCGGAACTCCTAATAGCAACTCTGCCTATATTGGTGAAACCAAAAACCTTCTCAAATATCGCATCACCCGACACAAATATACAATTTCCTCTAAAAATTCTACCGCTTCAAAACTTTCAGAACATTCCTTAACCCTTAACCATTCCTTTGATTTTGATAAAACATCCATTCTTGCCACTGTTCCCAACCATGACAAACGACTCATTACAGAATGCATTTACATACAACTAGAACCCCTTCCTGTTAATCAAAAGACTGACAAACATAACTTGTCACTAGCTTATTCCCAAATATTAAATTTAATAAAGCATCCCTAGCTCATTTTTTAAACAACCACCTGATCATCTCTTCATAATTTTATTTTTATTTATTTATTATCAATTTTTTATTTATATATTTATTTAATTTTCGTACTCCCCTTTTTTATTTATTTATTTGTTTACCTACTAGATTACTGTTTATTTATCATTTCCTTCGACAGCTCCTTATCGTCATTCGTTATTACCTTATCATCATTCATCATTTATTATCGTCATCCGTTATTACTTAAAATCTTTTAATCTTTACCTCGTCACTATTTCTTACAATTTTATCAAATACTCATAAGTAATAACTCAAGTACTCTCAAGTAATGACTTTTGGCTATTTTAACAATCGAATCAGTAAACATAACTTAGCTTCTTGGAATTTTCCTAACGGACATTCTAGTTCTCATATTTTCCGTTCCACGCAATGAGCGTTTTTTAAACTGAGAAACATCACTTCGTAGGCAACGCTTGCACGTCATGTATGTATATTTTTTTTTCTTATTTATAAGGGTCTTTTTTCATCGCCCATTTCTTTCTCCCCCTTTCCATACTTATATATTTCTCCATTACATATCCTGACATATAATTATTAGTTTAATATTACATTATTTTAAAATTTAAATTATTATTTTTTATTCATACTGTTTCTCTTTTGTAATGACTATATTTTTTTTATATATTACCTATACTCTTAACTATGTTTTTAATATATTACCGTCATATATCAACTCATAATTGTTAATATTTAAAATTTTAATTGTTCACATATTTTTCCTTTATCATTTTTCTTCATTTACTGAGTCTCTATTTATATATTCTCATTACAATATTATCATCTCAATTATGTCTACTTCCATACTTTATAACTATCATCTTAATTTTGTTTATTTCCATACTTTATAACTGTCACCTTATTTCCATACTTTATAATTGTCATCTTATTATCATTTTACATTTAATATTATTCATGTTCCCATAATTTATTACTGTCATATTATTATTATATACCTAACGCATTATTAAGTCTAATTACATTGGTTGTTATCTTGTTTCTTTTAGCCCTGATGAAGGCCCACATTGTAGGCCAAAACGTCGGCACATAATAAAAATAACTCTTATTTTTAATTGTGTGGTTTTAATTTATGACCGCACCCCCAACCATCTTCCTCATCTAACTTCTCTACGGTCAACAAAACTCCATCATTATAAATACATAATAGTGGCGACGAGGAATAACAGAAAAGAAGAGAAATCAAATTTTATTCATAATGCCGCCAAAGTTAACTGGAAATGAAAATGATGGAATGGAACCAACCAAATCAAGTAAGATCAATTTTTACCACATAGACCCATTTGATTCTAGTATCATTAAGTGGAATACGTGGAGAATTAAATGTCAGGCTTGTTTACAAATTTCTAACATTGAAGATGAAAAACTTAAAGTAGCTTTATTAATTAGTAATTTGAATGGGCAGGAATTGGAAATACTAATTAACATATGTAAACCTCAAACTCTTTCTGATTTTAAGGTTGAGGAATTACTTGTAAAATTAGATGAAAATTTCAAAGATGTGTCGTTTACAATTTCTGAACGATGTAAGTTTTTTAAAATGACACAGGACTCAGATAATCTAATAACATTTTCATTAAAGTTAAAACAACAGGCGGAAAAGTGTCAATTTCCTACTGATTTCTACGAAGAAGCTTTAATTACTTCATTCGTTATGAATATTTCAAGCTCTGAGGTACGTACAGTTCTGCTACAAAAAGAATTTAAGACATTAAATGAGGCTGTAGAGTTGGCTAAAACACTGACTGGAGCCCTAGAAATTTCTAAAGTTCAACCAACACTGTCTGATGTAAATAAAATTTCTCAGAATAGAAATAAAGAAAAAAAATTTCAGTCAAATTCAAAAAAGTTTAAATGCCGGAATTGTGGTATGGTTCATGGATTAAACGAATGTGCCGCATATGGGAAAGAGTGCCAGTTTTGTAAGAAATTAAATCATTTTTCGAAATGCTGCCGAAGTAAACAATCAAATTTGGAAGACAATGATACTAGTCATTACATCACCGATATTTTTAACATTTGTGATGAGCAGGCAGAACGAATCAGACTTTTCGTTAATATCAATGGTCAAAGTAAACCTACAGAATTTGAATTAGATTGTGGTTCAAAAAATACAATATTGTCAAAAAGTTCTTGGATTGCTTGTGGTAAATTTCCTCTACAAAAGACAAACGTAACATTACACAGTTACTCTGGCCATAAAATCAAGGTTTTAGGAGAAGCAGAAGTTGAGGCTTCCTGGAGAGGTGTTAGAAAAAAATTACCTGTTATTGTAGCTGAAGCACATAATGAAAAGAACTTATTGGGACTCAAGTGGAATAAACCACTATTAGATTTAAACTTGGAAAAATATAACTGTCTTTCTGTTTCAGATGATCAGGGAATAGAATTAAAGACGCCAAAAAATGATGCGAAACTTCAACAAATACTACAAAAGTTTCCAAAACTATTCCAAGATGGAATTGGCCATTGTAAAGACATGGAAGTAAAACTTCGACTAAAAGAAAACGTCACCCCAGTATTTTGTAAAGCAAGAGTGGTCCCATTTGCCTTACGAGAACCACTAAAATGTGAACTTGATCGACTAGAATCTCTGGACATAATAAAACCTATTAGGTACTCTGAGTATGCTGCACCTATCGTGGTTGTCAGAAAACCAAACAATAAAATTCGTATATGTGCTGATTTTTCAACTGGACTAAATGAGAGGTTAGAAGTCTATCAATATCCACTTCCTGTAATAGAAGACCTATTCACAAAAGTTAACGGGGCTGAGGTGTTTTCAAAATTGGACATCTCAGAAGCATACTATTCACTCCCAATAGATGAGGAAACTCAAAAATTACTTGTAATTAACACCCCATTTGGACTTTATAGCTTCAAACGGCTCGCTTTTGGAATAAACTCAGGTCCAATGATTTATCAAGAGAAGATGGAAATTATTCTACAAGGAATAGAAGGAGTCGCTTGTCTGTTGGAAGACATCATAATATCAGGAAACGAAGAACAACACTTTCAAAGACTTCAATTAGTGATCGAAAGACTTCAAACTGCAGGTCTTCGGCTGAATAAATCAAAATGTGAATTTCTAAGAAGTAGAGTGGAATACCTAGGCTATGTTAAATCAGGTCTCCGGCCGTCACCAAACAAAATAAAAGCTATACAAGAAATGCCCGAACCTACCAATATAAAGGAATTGGAAGCTTTTTTAGGTATGATAAATTACTATGGAAAATTTATTAAAGACTTTAGTGATATATGTGCACCATTAAATCAGCTGAGAAAAAAAGACGCGTCCTTTCAATGGAGTCCAACATGTCAAGAAGCTTTTAAGAAATTAACAACAGCTTTGACGGAAGATAGCATTCTGGCACATTATGACCCGAAATTGCCTCTAGTTTTAGCAGCGGATGCCAGTTCAAAAGGGGTCGGAATAAGTCTCCTACATAGATTTCCTGACGGATCGGAACGACCAGTTATGTATGGGTCCAAAACCCTGAATTCAGCGGAACAAAAATACTCACAAATAGAGAGAGAGGGACTCGCTATTGTATATGGCATAAAAAAATTTCACAAATTTTTATGGGGGCGGAAGTTCATACTACAAACAGATTGTCGTCCACTGATGCATATCCTACGATCAAAGAAAGGAATACCTCAGACTGTAGCAAATAGACTTCAGAGGTGGAGCCTTGTACTCATGAATTATTCATTTACGGTGGAATATGTACCTTCAGCCAAATTTGGAAAAGTGGATGGCTTAAGCCGTCTGCCGATAGCACAACTAGAACAAACTGATTTTGCATTTGAGGAAGTGGTTTCCAAAATATTCGACGATAATATCAATTCCTTGCCAATTCAAAGCAAAGAGATTGCCAATGAGACCGCCAAGGACCCTCTTCTTCTAAAGGTTCATAATTTCATATTGACAGATGGCCTGAAAAATGCTCTGAACAATTTCTACCATATTTCCGAATTAGGCATGAACTGACTACACATGATGGATGTATCATCTGGGGAATTAGAGTCGTCATACCCCCCACATTCAGAAAGAAATTAATTTTATCACTTCATGAAACACACATCGGAATTGTGAGATCAAAAGCATTGGCGCGTGGAAAGTTTTGGTGGCCCAAGTTGGATCAAGACATCGAAGAGAACATAAAGTCCTGTGAAATATGCAATAAATACGCCAATCAAGAACCTAAGGAGTGCATTCCCTGGCCAACATCGGGACATCCTTGGGATAGAATTCATCTAGATTTTGCGGGCCCATTTAAAGGAAAAATATTATTGTTGGTAGTAGATGCTTTCTCAAAATGGATTGAGGTATTCGTGGTAAAAAATATGACCACAGAGACAGTAATTTACTTGTTAAAAGCACAGTTAATGACTCGATACGGTCTTCCCAGAACCATTGTAACAGATAATCAAACTATCTTCACGTCGTTGGAGTTCCAACAGTTTTGCGTGAATTTTGGAATTAAACATATCTTAACTCCAAGTTACCACCCCCAATCGAACGGGCAGGTAGAGAGATATGTACAAACGACAAAACAGAGTCTTCGGAAATTAATGGAAACAGGGAAGGATATAAATCAGGAAATATGCAACTTTCTATTTCAATTTCGCTCTACTCCAAGTGCAGCTGGAGTAGCTCCCGCAGAGTTGTTTTTGCGTCGAAAAATGCGAACTAAATTAGATGTCATGAACCCGCTCAAGGCGTATGAACCAGAATCTTCTAGACCTTCAAGAAAATATTTCAAAGAAGGACAACCCGTCTGGGTGAAAGAAGGTCGTCATCCAACTTGGAAGAAGGGACGCATCCAACGTAGCTGTGGTAGAAACACACACATCTTGGAGTCTGGAGAAAAGAAACACAACTCTCAGCTGAGACCACTCCTGGTTTCCCAAATGACATCTCCTGTTAGTATCCAGGGATCTCCAAGCTCTGCAAATAGCTCGCCGGCAACATTCCTGACACCCTCGTCAGAGGAGCTTCCAGATCAGTCCACGCGTAACTTACCGCCACGAGTTCGCAAGGCTCCCGAGAGGCTCACCTACTCGTCATTCTGAAGGGGAAGAGTAATGTGAATGGCAACACTGAATGACAACACTGCTCATAAGATAACCCGAGGTAACCTTACAAGAGAATTATTATTATTATTAAAAGCGCATATGTTCATGTAGTAGGTTGCATATTGTATATTTGCTAGTAACGAAATATACGTTGTTTATTGAATCAACGTCTATCTTATTCATCACCACCCTAAATACATAATAGGTGGAAATAATCGGGAGTCAGTCTTCTTTTTTTTTTAAATATTTTAATTTTGCCGATGTTTCGGCTCAAGCTAATGAGCACACAAATAAATAATCTCTCCCTCGTATACCAACACCTTCCGTCTCCTTAAGTTATAATTTTCTTACTATATTATATAATTTGCTTGTATAATTTATGTTTCATTTACTGTCTATTTTTCTTTTTGTTTATAAGACTTATTGTTTTTTTTTTTTTTTTATATACCTCATGGTTCTTTTACATACCTCAGATCCTAGTATTTATAATTTTCTGTTAAAAATGTTGAGCCTTATTGTACATATTTTGTTTTGTTTTTCCTTTTTTTTTAAAAAAAAAAAAAAAAAAAAAAAAAAAAAAAAAAAAAAAAAAAAAAGACAAGCTGTAGTATTGATATATTTATATTTAGATGGGGAAACCGTCAGGAGTTTTTACAACGACCCCTCCCCCCATACCACTTATGTTTTCGGTTTTCCTCAGTTTATGCTTGGACATGGCTCAGTAATGGTACATTTATATATAATTTTTTATTCTATATTAAAGTCTAAAGATTTGTTTTTTTGCTTATCATCATCATATTAGTGCGAGTGCAATGGCCGCAACTGTAGTTCAACTTTGTTGTCGATCCGCATTTACTTTCAATCCTTAGTGGTGTTAGCCTACGGATTACGTCCAAATTTTATAAACATTATTGTTAAGTGTTTATGAACATTTCTATTATTACTGATTGGGTGAGTGCTTAATTAAATCTATTAATAGTTAGACGTTGTGAACCTAGCCTAGAGTGTCTGCCACGTGGTGGCGCTTCCCGTTACCTGCCCGCTTCCGTACTGAGGCTATTACTCACTAGAGCAATCTCTTATCAGATCGTTGGTAGCGCAGTCGGCTGGAGCGTTGCATTCAGAACGCAGTATCTATTCGTGCGCGAGTTCGTATCCAGAAGATTTTTTTTTTTTTATTTAATTATTTAATTTTCTTTTCTCTAGAAATGTTTTACTTTTATTTATTTTTCTATATTGTATATAATTGTAAATATTCAGAGAGTTAATTTTATTTCTTAAAAATAAGTCGTAATGTCTTCTGAAAAAAATTCGTGCATGGACACTGAAGATGATACCGCTTTCTCTGAGGTGAGTGAGACAGACTCACAATACCTCAAAAGACGCACTCTTCAAAAACGCCAAAGGAACCTGACTCCTGGTTCTCCTACAAAATCGCCTAACAAAAAAAAGAATAAAAATACTAAAACGAAACAACAGTCTGAAAATCGAAGTCTACCTTCAACCAGCAGCAATCCACCAATCTTACCAGCCTTACCGACTAGCAATAAATTTGAAGTCCTCAAAGATCTACCTACTGAATCATCTGTACCCAGCAACTTCACGGACCCAGAACCACCACCAATATTTGTCAGCAATATTGTTGACTTCATGAAATTCGGAAAGGAAATCGCCAATTTAATTGGACAAACAAATTTTAGATGTTTCTCAAGAGTCAAAGACATCAAAATCTGCACAAGCGGCAAAGAAAATTATAAAAAAGTGGTTAGTCACTTCACTGCTAACAACTATGATTTTCATTGTTTTCAACTCAGAGAAGAAAAGCCATTTAGGGTAGTCCTAAGAGGACTACACAGCACAACACCTACGGCTGCCATCAAGCGGGACCTCGAAGAGTTGGGACACAATGTCAGGAACATTTCTTGTGTGATTCATCCTCAAGAAAAGTACCCACTTCCTTTATTTTTTGTCGACCTTGAACCAGCACCTAACAATAAGGATATATTCGAAATAAATCGCTTAGTATACTCAGTTATCCGATTCGAGGAGCCTAGACGGAGAAATGAAATAGTGCAATGTACTAACTGCCAACATTTGGGACACACAAGAGCATATTGTCATCATCAGTCTCGATGTGTCAAATGTGCAGGTCCGCACGCATCAGGCACCTGCCAGAAGCCTCGAGACACACCAGCAAAATGTATTTTATGTAACGAAGAACATCCTGCAAATTATAAAGGCTGCATAGTCTATAAAACTATGTTTAGGCAAAAAGCTCAAAACTTATCATATAAATTGCAAAGCCAGAGAAATACCGCTCCAGAAGAAGAGATACCCGGTCCTTCACCGAGAACTGATCCTATTCATCAGAGGACTGCAACCTTCAACCCAAGACCAGCTACCTACAATAGCTCAGTAAAACAACACTCAACGATACTGCTACCTCGCCCTCAACCGCCTCAACACTCAACATCCCAACCTCAAACCTCCTATCATCCTCAACAACAGATTGTCCAGCCCCAGACCTCTCATTTCCTTCCCCAGACCTCCCATTCTCAGCCGAAATCTCCAAAAACGGACCTCACCCCTAAAAACGCTTCCCAGCGGGTTAAGTTACCTCCACTTATTCCTCCTCCCAAAGTTCCAGTCTCCTCTCTTCCTTCCTTTCAGTTCCCACCCTCTTCAGCTGTACCTTCAAATATAGAACCTATACAACGGCCTCAAAGGAAAATTCAACCACCACCTTCCCAAATTAACACTCCATCCCATGATACCGCCAATTATTCCTATCCCAGCCAACATCCATCTGACATAACGTCTATCCTTTCCTCATTCCTTCTCGATCTACAAAATACAATAAGACCCCTCATCACTCTCCTTACAAGACTCCTTTCAGCATTCCCTCTTAGTTTCCCACAATGAACAATAAGACCCTAGTTCTTCTTCTTTGGAATGCCAATGGTTTGAATAATCACCGGGACGAACTTGACATATTTCTTCATGACAATTACATAGACATAGCCCTGATTACAGAAACTCATTTCACTACTCATTCTCACTTTTACATACGTGACTACATTACCTACAGATCAGATCACCCAGACAACACATCCCACGCTGGTTCATGTATCCTTATTCACAAATCCTTACCCCACTCCCTGGTTCCCTCCACTCTAACCGACACCATTCAGTTGACCTCTGTTACTTTATCCATCCTACCATTTAACATAACCTTCTCAGCTGTATATTGCCCTCCTGCTACTTCTCTCACCTATAACAACCTTGAATCCTTACTCCGATCCTTTGGTCCGCGCTTCATTGCTGGGGGCGATTACAACGCCAAAGACCAACGGTGGGGATGCCGAACGTCCAACACTCGTGGCAGGATTCTTTCCAACGTCACAACCTCCAATAGCTATTCCATCTTGTCACCCCAAAATCCCACGTACTGGCCAACTTCCCTTAAAAAACGTACAGATATACTTGACATCTTTATTAGTTCCCAAATTCCCTCCGCTCAAACTACAATCAAATCCCTCGATGACCTCTCCTCAGATCATAGTCCGGTTCTTCTCCTCATGCATTCACAACCAGTTATTAAACCCTCTCTTCCTTCCCTGATTAAAGGTCGCGTTGACTAGGACTGTTTTCGTAATGATTTAGAGATCAAACTTGACTTAAACATTCCGTTAAAAACTAAACATGACATAGACTCCGCCATACAAGAACTTACAAAGTCGATAGAAACTGTCATAGACACCAACACATCGCTTCGCAAAATTGGACATCTTCATAAAACAAACTTACCGAATCACATTCGACTCCTACTAACTGACAAACGTAGGGCAAGGAAAAAATGGCACAACACAAGATATCCATCTGACAAAAATCATTAAAATCACCTGGCAAACAAATTAAAAACAGAAATAAGAAAATTCAAAATACAAAACTTTCAGAACTTTACAGAGAACTTGACCACTTCAGACAAATCTTTATGGACAACAACCGCAAAACTGCTGAAATTTAAAACCTTTAATCATCCTCTCCTCACTAAATCCCAAACCTGGTCGAGATCCGATGAAGAGAAATCCCAAATCTTTGGAGAACACCTTTACAACACGTTTAATCCGCACCCTGATATCCTTAATCCCAGCCATAGTGAACATGTTGAAGCAGAACTAACTGTTCCTCTCCAAATGTCCCTTCCTCCTAAGGCCTTTCACCCTTCCAAAATCATTAATATCATTCAAAGATTACCATCCAAAAAAGCTCCTGGCCATGATCTCATCACATCCCATATCCTGAAACAGCTCCCCAAAAAAGCCATACTCTTACTCACCTACATATATAATGCCACACTTCGTTCTACCTACTTTCCCGATCCTTGGAAATTGTCCATTATCAAAATGATTCCTAAACCTAAAAAGTCTCTAGAAAATCCATCATCCTACCGTCCTATCTCTCTTTTGCCCATCATGGGCAAAATACTGGAAAAACTCATCCTAAAATGTCTATATCCAATCCTTGACATTCATCACGTTATTCCTGACCACCAGTTTGGATTTCGCTCATCCCATTCCACTATACAGCAGTGTCACCATGTGGTGGATGTGATATCTTCCACATTGGAGCGCGGAATGTATTGCACTGGAGCCTTCCTCGACGTGGAACAGGCTTTTGACCGAGTTTGGCATCCAGGACTGCTCTACAAACTTCGTCACTTCCTCCCTCCTACCTACTTCTTATTAATCCGTTCCTACCTCACAGATAGAACCTTTAAAGTAAACCATAACCTTTCCTTCTCCGCCATATTTCCTCAGAACGCAGGTGTGCCCCAAGGTAGCATCCTGGGTCCAATCCTTTATACCATATATACAGCTGATATTCCTACTCATCCTTGCACTGTCCTCACTACATACGCCGATGACACATGTGTGTTATCTGTAAACAATGACCCTATTATTGCTTCCCAAACTCTTCAGTCTCACATTGTTTCCATTGAAGAATGGTGTCATAAGTGGAGGATCAAAATAAATCCTACTAAATCCCACCAAATTACCTTTACCCTGCGCCGCAAACCTATGTCTGCCTGTCCCACTATATCCTTTGGCAATATTCCACTCACCTCAGTTGAACAGATCCGATACCTTGGACTGCATCTTGACAGACGACTTACTTGGAATCCTCACACTAGACTGAAACGACAAGAAACAGCTCGCAGATATCGCTTATTACAACATTTACTTGACAAACGTTCAAAACTTCCCACCTACTACAAAAAACTAATTTATATTACCATACTTAGGCCTATTTGGACATATGGAATTGAACTATGGGGATCCACCAAGCCATCAAATTCCTCTCACATCCAATCCTTGCAATCCAAAATCCTCTGAAAGATCCTAAATGCCCCTTACTTTGTCACCAATAAAATAATCCACAAAGACCTGAATATCTCATTAGTTGCAGACTTAGCCCGAATTAGATATACTTCCTTTCACTCAAAATTACCACTCCACCCAAACCCACTTGTCCGCGATCTCTCATCTCCTTCTATTCCTGATCATCCTCAGAGGCGGCTGAAACGACGATGGCCTCGAGACCTTCTTGTCTGAAAAACCTTTGAAGTGCTACCAATGGGTAGATTCTTCTCACGCCTATCATGTCCATATCTCATGTGTGAACAGTCACATTTACTTGATGTATTTTTTGTGTTAATACAGTTGTAAATATCTCTATAATAAATTAAAAAAAAAATCATCATATTGTTTATCATATTTCCATTATTTTTATCTAAAATATTTAAGTATGATGGTATATTTTCTATTTTGAATTTGGTATATTTTAAATGTTATCATTGTCACTATATTAAAAAAAATTTCATTATCACATTAATATGTATCTCTTTTGTTCTGATGTTTGTAGCCCTGATGATGGCTCACAAGCTAAAGCCAAAACATCATCAAAATTAAAATATTTATAAAAAAAAGACTGACTCCCGAGTATTTCCACCTATACTATTTTTGTACATTTCGTGTGAAATAAATTTAGACAAATACTGCAAGGAACTTTTAATTTAGCATCTCGGCCGACTGATTTATTGCATATTTTACAATTAACCATTATAATTAATTATATAATAATATTTATGTAAATAAATATATAATTGTTCTCAATAATAATAATACCATCTGTTTTACTCGGAGTCAGCTAGGATTAGTACTAGTAAACAGATAATTCCCAACTACTGCCACACAATGGTTCTGCCTTGTTAGACTGTTTTAAATGTTTTTTCACCATTGTTATATATAATAGGAATAGAAGCTTGTTTTTAACGTTACCTGATTGATTTAATCTATACTTATAGAGAGTTTCACTGGAAACGCCTAAAATTTTCTATGGAAATAAGCGTGAGAACTAAACACAGGACTAAACAAACACTTTACAGCACCAGAGATACTCTATGACTGACATATACATACCTACCCTTGTAAATGGAAGTGAGAGCTGAGTGCTACAGGGTAGCTAATAGATAGAGCAACAGTTGTGGAAATAAGTAACTCCAGAGAGCGACAGGCAAGAAAAGAAGAAACAGGGTTAGAAATGAGACAATATAGAGGTACATGGAAATGCCCAATTGAAGGGAAATCCTCAAATTGCCATTGTTGATTGAATTTGCTCTTGTGATCCTGATTTCCAGGCCAAATATAAAGATTTCTTTTAAACTAACTTTTGAAATAGAAATTAAATGGAGTGCACTAAAATATCTATATGAGGTGTTTCAAAGTATATCCATTTCTTCCTACTAGAAATCCTAATTTAAAAATCAGGAAGAATTTTTTTTAACTAATGGTTTTTTCACTTATTGCCCAATAAAACTTTCGGGCACAAAAATAATTTAAATAAAGCTTGAATGCCACTAGTTCAGGCACCATTTTGAGCTTAGGTTTAGCGACATTTTCAGGAAAACATTTTTTAAACTATTTGCATATATGAAATTAAGTTTGCTCTCAAGTTTGGTCTCTTCAAATTTTAGAAGGTAGACCAATTTATTCATCTAGGGTCAATAATTAGCTGCGATAACAATATGCCTCTGGAGATCAATAAAAGAATAATCAATGCCAACAAAAACTATTTTTAACTTCAGAAGCTCCTCAGAAGCCAATTAATCATAAGGAGAAAAAAAAACTTTGCTTCATAAGACACTAATCTGTCCAGTCCTTAGGTATGCTTCTAAGACAGAATATTTGGACCTGAAAAAGTTGATAACAGCAGAGAAAGAAGAAACAAACGCTGAACTGATCTATATGGGTGGCGAGTATTATAAATCTAATAAAAATTGGATGACTTCTGTGAGCTGACATGTTGCTCTACTGAGTGGTGAGGAGACTTCAAGACATATCCAGAATGTAAACCTTCACCGAGCTAGAGGCTGAGGATGACCAATACCCAGGCTGCTAGAGCCCTATTAAGAATCAAATGAAATTGGGGAACAGTGGCCCAAGACCGAACTGTCTGATGATAGCTTCATGAGGAGGAAGCTGCCTAAATTAGGCTATAGAACGATGGATTTAAGTATATTTCTTTTCAGTCATCTTGCTATTATAAAACAAATAATGTTAAAATACATGTATAATACAATATGACCAGTAATGAAAGCTAAGATGAAATATTATTTTTTTAAAAGTTAATATTATTAGAGATAAAAATTAATATTAAGTAAACATACCAGAAGTTACAATAATTTTCTGATTTTCACCATTTTCATTTGCTTTGACAATTGTTTCTTCTTCATCAGCTACTGTTGACCAGTAAACATTAATGCCATCATATGCTACTCCTGTTGCATGAGGTAGATTTCCAACTACTTTAAAATATATTTGTGAGTCTAAATAATATCCTCTTATTTCTTGGTTTGATGTAAAAAACAATATTCCTTCACTTCCTGAAATCAATGAAAATAGCCTGTAAAAAATACAAAGAAATAGTGGAAAAAATAATATTGTTATTACACGTATTTAACTATATCGGTTTCATAATACATGATTATTTTTTATGATCATTCAATTACTGTGTATAAAAATCAACGAATGGTTGCTAAAAAATAAATAAACTAAATTTTGAACAGTTTCAGTCTTCAGGATAAAAAATAAAATGATTTACAGCAAAAATAATACATTATTTTAGTTTATGGATACATGAATGAATGAGTTTAGATGATGCGAGAATAGTTTCTATTATTAGAGTAACTCAGGTAAGATAAAGTGCTTACTTTTGTGTCTCCATTTTTTTGTCTTTACTTCAACATTTATATTGTTTATTTTCTAGTGAAATTCTTCATAAACAGAGGATTCCTTGATGAGGTAACATATAGTCAACTATTGTTGCTATACTACTTTGATATAGAAAAAAAAGGCAAACAATTCACAAGTCAGATATATTGTACAGTGGTAGTGGGGGGCAATCGGGGTTTACTAGCTCTAATCCCGTCAGGCTCCATATTAAATAGAGCATTATTATTACTGTCAATATTTCTGTATTTCTTTACTAAAATTTATAATATAATTAAGAAAAATTGTTAATTGCAAATTATACAAATCAGTTGGTCATCAAAACATATTACGACTTGTGTGTTTTATCTGAGAAAATTTGTTTCATAAAAAATGTTTTAAATTAAATATATAATATTTATATTTATGATCGGAATTTATACGGTTTATCTGCCTTTATCTTATTTTTTTTTCTAAAATTTTTATTTAATTTTAAAATTATCAACTTTTATTAGCTATATATTTTTTTTGCTGGATAACTACACTGTGTGTACTTTTCAAATTATGCACACCTTAAGAAATTGCTATAACTTAACCCTTAACTTCCATCCCTTTCACAATTATTTCAATTCCTATCTCCACAGTCATGACTAATATTCTCATCTCCTGTCAAATCAATGCACAATCCCTTATTGCTCACTATGATAAATTCCAACAATATTATATTGACAATTTTTACCACATCATAGCAGTATCCAAAACCTTGTTAAAACCTTCCATTCCTTCCTCCCAGGTATCCCTTACCAGATCTGATCGGCTATAAATACACAACAGTCTCAAGGCCAAAATCATTCTCCAATCATCTTTTTATGTCCATCTCCATATTGAATACCTGTTTGTGGAAATTTCAACTTTTTCATCTCCTCTCCTGTATGACAATGTTTATCGACCTCCTCATGTTCCATTTGATAACCTTTTTGAATCCTCTCTAGTCCAATTGGTCTCCAGCTACTCCAATATCATCGTCTCCAGAGATTTCAATATTAATATGATCTCTGAATCAAATGATAAATCCTTCCAGGTTAACTTATTGTTTACCCTAAATCTTTATCTTGTTATATATTTCCCTAACCATCATACACAATTCTCTGACATCTGGCTGGACCTTCACATAACTGATTCATATCAGCACCAGGTCATTTCTTTCATTGCACGACCTCATAGAGACTTCATAAGACTGACCCATAAAATCCTTCACTCCTAAAGTAGTTATCTATAATAGTTTTGACCTCCTTTCAGATGAATCCCCTCAAAATAATCTGGAAACACCTCCACTGGGATATCATATATTCCTTTAATTCAATCAATCCTATGATATCCACTATCACATCAAACCTGAAAACCTTAATGCTCCTCTTAAATTCTGAACCTTATGCCATCCCACTTTTCCTTGGTTAACTGCTGAACTAAAGAATATGATGAAAAGAAGAGAACCAGCAAGATTTAAATTTTGCTGCACTCGCTTCCCAGCTGATTAGATATGCATATTTTAAACTGCTCCAGAATGAAACCCAAGAGACAGAGCGACGTGCTAAATCCATCCACATCCAAAGCACACTTCCTAATGCTTCATAAATTCCAAATTCTAGATTCAAAATCCAAATTGAAAGTACTTTGAAAATTATCTCTCCCAGAATCCAATAACTGCAATTCCATTCCTTTCACACCAGACAATCTCAACTATCACTCAGTATACTTAAGTTTCAACTCTTCTTCTATCGATATTGAATATTACAGTTTTAATCCAGAAAGGTTCTTCTTTACCCATGTTTCTTATCCCAAATTACTCACAGCTATTCTTAAATCTTACACAAATGGTTACGAACCTAACAACATTCCAGTAAAACTAATAAAATCCGGTCTTCCAGTTCTTATACCAGTTTTTATATCAGTTTTATATCATATTTACAATTTTTTCTAGCAAAACTCCATATTTCCTGCATCTTGGAAACCACCTTAATTCGGCCACTAAAAAAGATTCTTAATCCTATTTCTCTTCTTTCTAATCTTTCCAAATAACTGGAACGCATTGTACAAAACCAGTTATAGAATCCTGTAAGAACGTTCCCTTATCAACCTTTGCAAATCCGGCTTCCAAACAGATTATTCAACCCAATCTTCTCTTCTAAAAATAATTCACGACCTCTAATCCACCAATGAACACCAAGAATTAACCATCCTAATGCTCCTAGCTTTTTCCAAAGCATTTGATACAGTTGACCATAACACCTTTCTTACAGAACTACAAACTCTTCCTTTATCCAACACTACTTTGCACTGGTTCAAGCCTTTATTTTCCGATAGCTCACAATATATGGTAGTCTGAGGCCAACAGTTCGTAATCTACATAAACTACTTTCCCTTATATGTCCATATCTCCCAATACGATATGTATGGGGATGACCTCCAAATTTACCTGCCTATCCTTCCCTCCTTCAGACCTATTAATAGCAACTGATAAGCTTCAATATTATCTAAATTGAATTAGTTTTCAATTTCTATCTTAAAACTCCTTAATTAAAGCTCTTGGTTTGTTACCTAATATTTCCGCACTTTGACTATTGCTATGCGGTGTATGGGGGTGTCTCTGGGATCTTGAAGCAAAACTAAAACAATTGTTTAACTGCTTGATACGTTTCATCTTTGGGACATCCAAGGACACCACTGTAACCGGATTCCTCAAAGAGTTAATGACACTTTAACCATCCTACTGTTTTAAGTACTTCCTGGAATCCTTCCTCTTCAAGTTCTCCAATCTCACCGTCATTCGTACATCTCGGATATATTTTCATATGTATTCATATACTCTAAGAACACTTGTTCGTGGCCTTCAGACCTATTTATAACGTCTCATCGAAACAGCAGCTTTTGACAGAACTTTCCTCATCTGATCCTTGTCCGTATGGAATGCTATTCTTTCATACATTCATCATTTCATTACTCTTCAGACCTTCTAATCCATTTTATTTGACACAACTTCACTAGCATTGTAAATTTATTTTTATTTAAAATTTATTTTTATTTAAAATTTATTTTTATTGTCTTGTTTGTTTTTTAAATTCTTATTAGAAAATACCTGTTAATTTATTACTATTAATCATTTTCTTTGTTATTTTTAATTTTATTGTGTTTTTATCATAAGATCCTGATGTTCTAATTTAATTTTCCTGTAATATTATTTTAAAGGGACCAGTCCCAGAATATATAAAAAATTTATTATTATTATTATTATGGAAAAAAAAAATTAATATATGAAAAATGCATTCCTTTTCTAAAAGGAAAGTTCTGCAAGACCTTTGGCAAGAGAGAGTGAAATGATCCCGAAGCCAACAACCAGCTTCCTAGAGGATCTAGGTGTAAGCACTAGGGATGTTGGCCAAAAATGTGATCCTGGACTCCCTGGGAATTATCCATCACCACATTTATGGTTAACAGTGTCCCAATCCATATATATATATAAGTTGGACTAACGTGTGAATTACTTATCACTATTAATTGTGCATAAATTAAAATTTAAAGAGAATGTTTTTAACAATTATCTAATTTAGTTTGATTAAGTATGCTGTGTACAACAAAGCAACCCACTGTGTTTGGGCAGCATGATGTTCAATAAAGCCTATTTTTTTCTCTTATTATTATTATTATATCTTTTTATTGACCACAACTCCCAACTAACTCTTTTTTCTCATATAATTTCTACAGATAACTATATTTCATCATAACTTTAAATAATGTATGTTTATTTACCTTTAGCTTTGCATTTGTTTAAATCTTTATTAAATGTGTAGCCTTCAATGCAGGAACAATTGTAGCCTCCAAGTGTGTTTATACATATCTGATCACATTTTCCAAATGATAAACATTCATTAATATCTAAAACATAAAAACATACTTAGGATTTCAAGTAACATCGTCCTTTTAAAACATGAAGTGTAATTAAAATGAGTTTGGGCACTAAACAGAGTTTAGGAGAAGACAAGATCAATAAGTTTTCATATTATTTCTTTAAGTGATATTCTCGTTAACTCGTTAATTGGCTCTAAAACTTCTTGATCTTCCATTCAATCTCCTGGTGTACCCTAAGGTCACACCTTGGCTCGTTGCTATTTATTATATTTATAAATGATATAGTCTCCATTTTTAGTGAAATTAATGTATTATTGTTTGCATATGACTTCAAATTGCTCAGAGCAGTTAACTCAATTAAGGATTACAAAATAATCAACATTTTATAAATAATGTTGTTCCATAAATTGGCTGCAATTGAACTTTTCAGTATCAAGTTATAACAATATCTAAATCAGAAAATACAATCAAATACCCATATAAACTAAAAATATATTAATTAGCAGAACTAATAGTACACATTATCTTTCCACAATAAGGGACAGTAAACTCGGTTTCAAAGAACACATATATCACATATCAAGTAGAGAAAAAAAATATTAGGTTTTATAATTCGCAATACAAATTTAAAAATATTATTGCATTAAAATGTTTATATTTCTCTCTAGTTCGCCCTCAAATTGAGTTCTGGTTCCTTGTGTGATCTCCCCATTATTTAAAATATATTGACTTAACCGAAAAAATACAATTTTTTTTTTTTTTAAATGATCGAGGATGATTCAAGATGGAAATACCAAAATGTGAAATGAATCATGATGATCTACTTAGCCATATGATTATGACCAGTTGCTACTCTAGAAGAAAATATAGTACCATTGTTCTGACTTCTTATAGCTTCGTAGCACTATCTCATAACACAAAATGCAATAATTTATTCCTTGTTAAGTACAAGAAATGTTCATATTATTTTGAATCTTGCATCCCTCGATCTCTTAGGTTTGCAAATAATCTCAATATTGATATATTCCAATGCAATAGAAATCAGTTCAAGTTAAAAATCAAATCAGTTCTCAAAACAAATTAAAATCTTAGATAATTGACTTAATCAAAAAATGTTTTTTGTATAAATATGGCTACATCTTATTAAATTAATTTTCAGTCATTAAATTTTATAAACTTTGTACTTTATATGCTTATAATTAAAACAAAAAATTATATTTTATATTCTTATAATTGTTTATAATGTTTATATTGCGTAAAATATTTGGTCCGAAGAGAGATGAGGCCACTGGGGAGTTTAGAAGGTTGTACAACGCGGAATTGCGGAACTTGTATCCTGTGAATATAATTGAGCTGATTGCATCGCGGAGACTCAAATGGGCGAGTAAAGTTGTTGGGCTCGATGACGAGCGGATTCCGAGAAAGTTGGTATTTGCTGATCCAACTGGTAGGCGTCCGAAAGGTAGGCCGAGGCGTAGATGGGAGGATTGCGTTAGGGCTGATCTCGGGAGCTTGGGCTTGATTAGTGAACATTGGACGAGTCTGTGTAGGCAGAATTTGGTGGTATCGGCATCGAACCTTCAGGTTCGCTAAGCCTATTATTATTATTCTTATAATTGTATTTTATATTCTTTATTTTATAATATTATGCTAATTTTCAAAGAGTTAAATTAGTTCGTTATACACTCATAAAATATTAAATTTATTACAAAATATTATATGTATTATATACATGTTTAATCAAAATATTGTATCATATATTCTCATTGTATTTTTCATATACTTTAATGCAATACTTTGTTCATTTTTGTTATTGCATCTATTTCTAAAATGGCATCACATCTGCATAAAACCCATAAATAACTAAAAGTACCTTAATACATTTGAAGAATGAGTTTAAGTTGAACCTCATGTGAGTGATTCTCAGAAATGTTAATTTTTAGTTACCATGCGATTAAAATGTATTAACTGTCGTAAATTGTTATAATTGTTCCCTCCTAAGCTTACTTAGCCCATTTAACTTATGATAAATTGGTTTTTAATGTGTTTTATAAATAGCCAATACAATGAAGCAAGCAATGAATGAATAAAATAGATAAAAGATCTGTATACATCCTGATATGAGTTAATTATTTTACTTTTGTTAATTTTATGCTGTTCTAATTTGAATTCATTTTTTTTTTTTTTTTTTTTTTTCCAGTTTCAAGTTTACAGTTACTACAATACAGAGCTTCAAAATCTAAATTACAAGTTCTGTAGATGAATCAAAAGTGGAATTAATTAATATCAAAATATTTAACAAACTCATGAGATTAAGAATTCTTGGAATAATTTTGAGAACTACGGGAAGTAACATTCATAATGAATTCTTAAGCTAACACTAGATGTATTTGTGTATATACACATAATTAGTAAATGGTTTCAGAAGTCAATTGACATTACCCTACTTTTAGATAAAAATTAAAGGATATTTCCTAATTTTTAGATATTTTTTTTTCCTTTAGTCTGAAATTTGATATTATACTCATTGAATATGATAAAACCAAAAAATATCTATCCATACCATTATTATCAGTACTCGGTGTATTCCTATATATGGTTCAAAATATATTCTTAATCTCAAAAAAGTATCCAAATGTATTCTCTGGATATTTAAAAATATTTTATATTTTTAATAGCTGAAAAATGGCCTTTTTTATTCTAAGAATAACTCGTACACATGCATTAAAAATAAACTAATGTTTATTGAAGGTCTTGAATTGAAGTTCACCATCAACGGATCGGATGTGCATTAAATACATATTTGTATAATACAATTTTCCAATCAAAACAATTTATTTTGATAATGATAACTATGCCCAACAATGAAAAGAAATTAATCTGTATCTTCCTTAAGCAGTTTTTAAACAATGTAGGCTACTTAAAAAAATTCAAAAATACTTGAGGATTGTACACAATTTCTAAGGTGGATTTTATTTTATTATTTTTTTTTTAGGTAATCTACAATGCTACATAAAAAAAGTGATGCACTTTGAAATATCAATTTTTTTTTCTTCTGAAATTAATGTGCATTACATCCATGTTTTTATGAAATAGTATTCTTTTGGGATGAACTACTACCTACTACCTGTACCACTACAACCCATGAAGGGTCTTGGGCTCAGTACATATAGAGATTCGTACTGTTTCTAGGCCAACGGCAGTGCAATGAGGTGATTAGGCCTTAATCACGCTCAGCCGCCAGGTTTTTCCCCAATTAATTTGGGTACCCACTTTATAGAGGCTGGGTCTGTCCCAGGAGGGTCTCCATACCCTAGGGTCGCCCCCTGACTGAATTAACAGAATAAATAATATTTCTGCCACAGCCGGGATTCGAACCCAGGACCCGGAGCACAGCAGACTAGTGCTCTATCCACTAGACCACGCCGCTCCCTTTTGGGATGAATTAGAGGTAAAATTAAGATTAAGAAACAAAAAATAAAGATTTATTTGGAAAAAAGAGAAAAATTATATCACGAAAAAAAAATTGTTTTTCTATGTTGAATTCAACTTTCAATTAACGGGCATTGCTTTCTTGAGCCTTGTAGGCATACTTCTAATAAGGCTTGTTTCATCTTGCGGGATTTCCTCCCATGCTTCCACTAAAGAAGTTTGTTTATTTATTTAAGGTCCCTTTATGCTGCTGTGGCTAATTGGATGATGCTACAGTGGGAGTCCTAACTTTTGCCTATCCGGGTTTAATTAGGATAGGGATCTTTAACGAGTACCTGACATCGCATAGGCCCAGTACCACCGTTTAAAGTGTCCTCTGAAGGACAGCATAGCTAAGGATTTTTAACTCCCATTAAAAAATCCTAGGGCTACCTGCGGGTTTGACCCGGGACCTGGGGTGTAGGAGGCTGTTATGCTAGCCACCCAGCTACAGGTAACCCTACCACTAAAAAAGTTGTTAGCTCCTGTATGTTTTTAGGAGGGTTCATTTTTCTTCTCACACGTCTGCCAAGTTTATCCCAGAGATGTTCAATCGGATTTAAGTCAGGGCTACAAGCTGGCCATCATAAATTCTGAATTCATATATCATTAGGGTATTGTTGAACACAGTTTTCAGTGTGCGGTCAAGCATTTTCATGCATAAAAATAAAATTTTCTCTAATAAATGGAGCAAAACGTATAATATATTTTTCAAGGATCTCTGTTGTGTACAAATCTGCATTTAGAGAAGATCCATTGAAGATATGGAATCAATTTTCGCTTCAAGAGATTTTTCCTTCCCACAACATCACTTCAATTTCCAAATTGCACTCACCCAGCAATGTTACATTTAGAATAATGCTCACCTCACCTTCCGTAAACTCTAGCACATCCATCTGGAGAGAAAGTATAGTCCTCCATTCAATTTCATTCCACAATATGTGCTCTCTAGCAAACTATGGTAAATGGGCTTTTCGATGATTTACAGAGACCTGTGGTTACCCTCTTGGAATGTAAGCTCATTTCAGGAAGTCTTTTTCTGAGTTTCAGCACTAATTGAAACATCACGAACCACACAAAGCCTTTGAGCAGTCTCAGAAGCAATAGAAAAGCGATTTCAAAGAGTATGTATTAAAATAAACCGATCATCTCATGGCTGTGTCTTTTTTGGGCGACCTGAATGTGGCCTGCGTGTGTAGAGACCAGTGTCATGGAAATGTTAGATTGCTCTACCCAAAGTGTTTTCAGGTAATCCTAATGCCCAAGCAGCGTTTTTCTGACTATGGCCATTTGAAGCAATGGCACTGGCCACTTGTTGACGATTATTAGTAATTTAAGCAAGAGGAAGCAATACCAGTTGTTGAAAGTTGAATTCAGCAGAGAAAAACAATTTTTTTTTTTGTGATGTAAATGTTCATTAATTTTTCAAATAAATCTTAATTTTTTGTTTCTTAATATTAATTTTACCTCTAGATCATCCCAAAAGAATACTATTTTATAAAAATGTTGATGTAATGAACATTTATTTCACAGGAAAAAAAATAAAATGATTTTTCAAAGTGCAGCACTTTTTTTGTGAAGCAGTGGATATGGAAAAAATAGGCATATCTGAGAGCTTTAATTAAAAAGAAAAAAAGAAAGATTTGTATTACTTATTTGACTATAATCTTGGAATCTGTTTTTATTTTATTTTTTTCCAATCTCATTACTCCCTTACTTGGTTAGTAATATTTATAATTGTAAGTTATAATTGGTTATTAAATCATAAAATAAATAATAATACTGTTAATTATAAATCACTACTCAGTATAATAATATTTATTAAAAATAATCTAAATATGGTTACCATAACAAGAACCACTCATGAAGTGATATCCTTTCATGCACACCTCTGTACAGACTGGTCCTTCAGGTAATATTATGCAGCCTTGGTTAGAGGGGCATTTGAGATTAATACAAGTATCTGTAAGTTAAGAACAACTTTAGTCTTGATTTTTAAGATTAAAGATTATATGGTAACAAAAGCAAAAAATATACGAAATATGGAATATTCATTACATTTAGCAGAAATAAAACTTATACAAATCTCATTACTACATAGAAACAAGATGGGGTAAATCCTTACAAAAATACAATAATTAAAGAAATATAAAAAAAACACAGCAAATATGTGAATTATCGAAAAGGTTATCAGCTGTTGTACAATATACAACATACAAAGAGTTTCTAAATTAATCAATATTTGACTTGATACCTGTTTTGTTTGGATTGAGGCACATACCACCTTCATCAGAACCATCATCACAATCGGGATGATTGTTGCAGACCTCTTCCAAATCAATGCACTTTAGTTGATTATGACACAAGAAACTATTTTCATGAATACTGCATTCATCAGTACTTAGTGCTTTCTTAGCTGAAATGAAATAACGGTAATTGTACCCTAAAAATTCATTAAAAGAAATACTTAATAAAATTAGGGAAAATCCATTTGTTTCAAAGATATTTTTGAAAATTATTTCTTTTACTGGAATGATAAGTGAAAATATTAAAATCAATTTTGAACGTTTTTGACTAACATTAAATTTATTGTTACATGTTTATTTTCTATAGTTAGTTTATAAATGTGATAGAGTAATATTTTCCCGAAACATTTATTAAAATTTAAAAAAATAACAATAAGACACAACTAAAAACTAAATCTTGAAGTGTAGGAGGTGGCAGTCCTATTGCCCAGTATTATACCATATTAGCAACTGGCCCTGTAGGTTGGAGGAACATCTACACTGGCATTTATATAGTTCACTAAAACAGTACACAACAAAACAAAGGTACTGTAGGTGGCTAACAAGCAAGGGTCACCATTGTCCTGAATAGGGACCAAGTCAGGAGGCAGCCCTCCATCAGATCACTAATCACCCTTAACCCTTCAATCATAACTATTTTGAACCCCCCAAAAAAGAAAAGGGAGACAGATTAATGGGAAATGACATTATACATGTCTGGTAGACTTCATACTAGCCTTCAGGAACGTTTTATCATTGTATCGACCCGAAACTTCATTAAAGCTCCTTAACCAATTGGAAATGAATGCAATCAACATTGCTGCTATACTAGAGATGAGAAGGGTCAAAAAGGAAATTCTGAGCAAAAGAGTAATCCACTATATCATGTAGACTGGATTCATTCTTAGTAGAAGGATAGCTGAGTTGGTAATGGGCTTCAAGAGCCCAGTTTATCAAGCCCAAGAATATGCCTTCTTTGCTTAAAAGGAAAAAACAAAACAAATTTCATTGATAAGTGTGCATGTCCCCACAGAGACATCAGATGATGAGTATAAGGTATAACATCTATGATATCCTTGACTGAGCTACTGATGAGATTCCACAACATGATGTGGAAATCATGAATGGAGATCTGAATTCCCAGGTAAGTAGGATCACATGATAACGGAGAATGAATGATCAGATTTGCGGTGGTTGTTAGTACTATGTTTTGTCATAAGAGAATAAACCTTGCGACATGGCGTTCCCATGATGGGATTACTGCAAATCAGAGAGACCATATCCTGATAAGTAAGAGATATAGGTCTTCTATAGAGAATATACACATACATTGAGAAGCCAACATTGATTCAGACCAGTATCTGTAGGTGGCTGAAATCCAAGCTAGAATATAACTGACTCTTAGAATACCTATAAGATTCTGCCATACCAGCAATTAAAAAAATACTTTGAAGTTAAACTAAATGCATAAAAATATGGCAAATTATGGAATATTCTAAAAGAAATATTGCACTATACTGTGAGGAGGATCATAGGACATAAAAAATCTTCGACTTAAAATGCAAACTGGCTAATGAACTACAGAACACTGCATATGATTCAGAGGTGGCACACCAGAGCATCAAGAATTCAAGGAAAAAAGAAGGCTAGAAAACAGAATACACTATAGACAGGATCGAGCTCCAACTGCTTGGATGAATTGGTAAGCAACAAAATAAAATTTGTAAGTTCTACCAGGCAATTCCCAACACTTACCTCATTATTAGTTTTATTTATTTCATAGGATCCAGCTGCACTAAAATTTATCAAGGGCGATCGTAAAGCCATGTTAAATACTTCTACGTTCGTTATATCACAATTCTTTCCATTTACTCTTATGGTACCATTCATCATAACCATTGTTACCTTATTTAATAATTCCTGACCAATTAAGGTAATGAAATTCATACTCTCATTAGGCACAATGAGAAAGCATATATCAAGATCTGTATCATCAATCTTAATCGTGATATCAGTTTTACCAAGAGTTTCCAATTTTCCTCGTCCAAAACCAAAAATGATCATTGTAAATTTAGTAGATATTAATTCACTAGCTACCTTGAAACACCTATCAACACTTAATTAATTGATATCACTGTCATACAGAGTGATTATTGATACACAATTAGTTCTTGGCAGGACACATTATTGATCAGTATTTTTTAAATATTTTTTACTGTTATTATCTAATATAACAGAACCAAAAAAAGGTTTTTGATCATCTTGCTTAGAATCTTTCTTCCAATTTTCAACATCAGTACAAAGATCACCTGTACAAGTTTCATAAATGTACACACACACTATTTCTTTGTTAAGATTAGTCCTATTTCACTAGTCTTGCTGTATTTCGATCTTAATTTATGGACTAAAACAAATTCTAGATTAATAAGTAAAAATAATCATTAACTCTATTGAGTTCTAGATCCATATTCCACACCATACTTATTGGGAAACAAGGAGCCAAATATAGTGCAATCCTAAAAGAAAACTTTATTTATTTTTTATGACATTAAACTGATAAATGTAGAAATTCTTCTTGAAAATGTTTATTGTGATTTGAAAATTTATTTAACATTTTATTCATCACACAGTTGAAATTGTGAGGCAGTATAGCCTGTACTTCAGCCGCTGGCAGCGAAGTACAAAAACTACTCTACTTTCTTCCTGAGCATTTTCTTTTTTCCTCATGTATATTTACACACTCTCAGTACTAAGTACTTTCTAATTTATGGCCACCAGAGTAGAGTGTACAACCTACACACATTGAGTACTAATTTCATCCATTTTTAGGTCTATTAATAATTCATTTAGGCCATATTTTTTCGTATTATCGTTTTTCCAACCGATTATTTTAAACTCTTCAGATATATTCAAAATTTAGGACTATGTTAATGTTTTTATACTCATAGAATTGACATGTTATTTTACGATCGCAAGCTCGCGTATCCATTATATTAGACTCTCCAGATCTATCTAATAAAGAGGTCAATCATGTTATTTTGTTGTAAGATACCATGGTAAAATCAATTTTAAGATTGCGCGCTCAAGTATCGATTATTTGTTCTCTCCTGATATATTTCATATTGAGGTATATTGATATGTTTTTTTAATCAAAGATCGCGCGCTGGCATATCGACCATTTTAAACTATTCAAAATATTTGATATAAAGGTCTTTTTTTTTAATTTTTTTTTTTTATTATTTTTATTCGTAGAATAACAAGATTTTATCGATTTTAAGATCGCGCGCTGGTGTGAGGGTGGGTTATTTTAAACTCTTCTGATATATTTGATATAGAGGTCTTTTATTATGTTTTTTTATTCGTAAAATACAATGGTACTATCGATTTTAATATCGCACGCTCAAGTATCGATTATTTTCTTTTCTCCTGAAATAAAAAATACTTAAAAGAAAAGTGGACTAGTTTTTGTACTTTGTAGTCAGTGGCTGAAGTACAGGCTATACGATCTCAGCACTTCAACTGCCTGATTTATAAAATGTTTTATTAATTTTTAAATCACTAAATACTCCGTACTTTTTTATTTTAATTTATTATTTGCCCACCTCTAATCTTGTATTGCCTTCACGTCACGGCTGGGCTCCAGAGGCTGCGGTTTAGTCAACCCCCTTTACTTTATACATGCTGTGGTATTGCACCAATCACATGTAACTCTTAAGTGGCATTTACTAAGGAATTTCAATCTTACTTCTGAATGTATCATCATCATCAGAGGCTGGAAGAAAAGTAAGCGAAAATCGTCCTTTGTAAATCGGTATTTTCACATCCTCAAAAAACCATAAACCTAAGTCTGCAAGGTTCCATAGTGCACAGAATTTATCATGAGTGACATTAGAATCAAATTTCCTTTCGATAGCACATCTTTTGAGTAAGTTAGAGTTCCCTTGACGGTACTCAATACTCCTGGATGATTGATATAATGAATCATCTTGTTATGCTTCTTGATCTCGATTTTTTGAATGAGGTGAGGGATGAAGTTATTTACCAACATAATTTCTGTGGATGTTGGGTCTTAAGGATGTGCAAATTTGTTGGTATTAATGTCCCTGCAATAAAGAACTCGCATTTCGAAGCCAAAAAATTATCTCCAACATAGGTTAAGAACTTTATCTCTTGGTTCTGTCTGTTTAGGTTCAGTTCCGTAATGTTTGATAGGAAGGTCCCTATACGCTCCTTTTCAATATCTCCATAGTATTTTGTATTATTATAGTAAATCAAATTCAAAACTCTAATTATAAAGGAACAATGGTTGAACAAAATATTCAAAACGAAAAGAGTCAAAAACCTTCAGCACCCGTTGAGGAGTCGGTCTTTTATAAGGCTTTTTAAGAATGTCTCCTAAATTGGTTATTCCAGACTTCAACGCAAATAACTACAGAATTAACAAGATTATGACGAGTTATAAATATCTGAACGGTAAAAGAAGAGCTCTGAAGATGAAACACTAAAAGCTTAAGCATACTATATTCGGTGTGGAATGTTTCTTGACTTTGGTCCAAATCGGTTCAGGATCTGCATCTATTGCGTCACTTCCGATCTTTATATTCTTATCTCTAAGAATGACAATGACAGCCGCAATATAAAGAGGTTCTGGTAATCACATTTTGGGCAAAGTGGATAAAGACACTGCAATAGAGCTCTTAGCTGAGGCTGAGCTGGACTCAATTGAGGAAAAGTACAGTCAGGCTATTGGTTAAGGTTCTATGAGCGAAGAAGAGATTATCAGCATCGAACAAGAGAAAAACAACTACGATTCTATAAAAGAAAGGATCTTGAGTAAATTTAAAGTAAAGAAAAAAGCTACAGATCTCCACAACAATGTCAGGATGTTGCTGATTGAAGAAGGTATAACTCAAGCTAAAAAACAATATAAGGAGGCAATCTTTCGCAGTGTAAAAGGTTAAAAATGAAAAACTTAACTTAAAACCTCGTCTTTTTTATTGGTTTCTAACTGTTAAAAAATTTATCGCATCGATCCTCTTCTATGCGGACACCTCTGTATCGTAGTTTTGATGGAGGCGATAGTGGGCGGATATTATAATACAATTATTCGTAAAATAAAAAATGACTGAGGTTATTGGAAGAGGTATTTTATTTGATTTAGCAGGATGTTAAGATCAGACGATTTTTTAATTGTAAAATTATTTTGAAATAGATAATTCAAAGTTCCGTAAAGTAATATAATTAAGCTCAATAATATAAAATCTTAATATAAAAGTTGAATTTCCATTGAATTAGATAGTTAGTTAAAAAAAAAGTTCTTCCCATCGGTATTAAACCCGATTTATAAAGGTTTAAACGAATTCAAGCCAGCTATCAAAATCACAAAAAAATACACAAGTTTCAATAAACATAAAGAAGTCTCTGTTTCTGAAGGAAGGGATAAAAGTTATTATGATGTTATTACAAGAAAACAACTTGAGGGCAAAATCGCTAACATTAAAAAAATAAAATAAAAATCTAATAATTAAGAAAGTATAATGAATTCGTTGTTCAAAATTTATATTATTGCTAAAGCGTTCTTTTAGAAAAACTTGGGTGGGCCTATGTATTATTAATAGAGTACATCTTAGAAAAAAATGGGAATGATTCAAATTCAGTGTTCAAAATCAATAGATTGCTGGGGTGGAACTCTGAATTCTTGAAGGATGATATACTGGAGGAATTTGCGAATGATATAAAATGACCTATCAAAAGAGGGTGTATTAAGTGAAAATATAATAGAAAAGTACAATGATTCTTTGTGCAGGGCGAATGTATCCGATAAATAGTATGGGAGAATATCCCACCTTTCCAAAGACTGTCAGAATATTTTATCCTTGAATTTCAGGAACAAGTGGATTGGTTAAGCATCGCGAAGTACCAGCAGCTCTCTGCCATGGGGAACAGAGTTTTTAGAATATTACCTGTGTTTTTTTTTGTTTTTTTCAGTAGTTTTAATATAAACAATAAGATTATTTTTTTTAATTGATTATTTTCAATGGATATATATATATATATATATATTATATATATATATATATATATATATATATATATATATATAAATTATATATTTAACTTTTAATGCATATAATGGAATAAATTAAAATTCATACTGCAGTTCAATTCATCAGTGCCATCCGGACAATCCCTAACTCCGTCACAATGCCATTCTTTGGGGATACAAGATTTGCTTTGGCATTTGAAACCGTCACAGATTGCCTGAAACAGAAGAAAATGATTTTTAAGTAATCAAAGACATTCTAGATAAGTTAGACAATTTAACGGAATATCCTATCCTATCTAGTGGCGCAACGGTTCTTGCAGGACCTTGGCCTCCTCAGCGATCCTCCTCCACTGTGACCTGTATTCGGCTGACCTTTTCCATGCGCTGACACCCAACGACCGAAGGTCCTACTCTACATCCTGCAGTCAACGAAGTCCAGGTCTGCCCTGTTTTCTTTCTCACGTGTTTAATAGCCTTTCATCGTTGCGTGTTAGTGTCCAGGACTCGCTTCCACACATGACCACTGGCTGAAGGACAGTACGATATAATCTTATCTTCAGTTCTCTGGATATAATCCGGTTCTTAAATATTTTCATAAGAAACCAATAGCATCGATTGCCAGTTGTTAACCTTGCTTTGATTTCGTCTCTAATCTTATTATTCTCAGTGATAACAGTGCCCAAGTACTTAAACAGTGGTACTCTTTCAAACCTATATCCAATCCCCTCGATATACCTGCTTCCTCCTTTCTGGTCCTCATGTATTTAGTTTTTCAGTATTTACTATCAGCCCTGTTCTCCTAGTCGCCACTTCGCAATCCTCGAATGCTCCAAGTAAAGCACTGGTCGTTCTCCCGGTTATCACATTGTCATCTACAAACGCTAAGTGTTGTGTCAGTCTATGGTAAATACATCCTCCAGGCCTTGTCCTGATTGACCTCATGACCACTTCCGAATTGGTTAAAGCGAATTGAATAAAACTGGGATAAGAGGATCCCCTGTTTAACACCTTTCTGAATATTAAAAGAACTTGACAATTCACCTTGAATTTCGACAACTCCTTTACTATCCTACAGGGTCATCTTGATAAGTTACAACGGACATCCTAGATGTTTTAACTTTTCATACATTACACTTCTATTTATGCTGTCGTATACTTGCTTGTAATCAATAAACAGATGATGCTGTTCAACATTACATTTTTAGCATTTTTCTAACACCATCCTCATGCAAAAGGTGTGGTCTGTTGTAGATCTTCCAGAGCGGAATCCACACTGGTAATCGCCCAATACCTCTTCTGCTCTCTCAACTACCCGCTTCATTAGCAAAGTTGACAGCATCTTGTAGACTATACCCTGTAATGTGATTCCCCTATAATTCCCGATATCCAATTTGTCTTTTTTTTATGAATAGACATCATAACGGAATATATATATATATATATATATATATATAATATATACACATATATATTAAAAAGTAATATAATGTAAGTAGACAAATATCTTTATTGGCTAGACCAATGTAAAATACCCCACAGCATTGATTAATACATGCTTATTTTTAATTTAAAAATTTTTATTATTAATTATTTATTAATACCAATAAGAAAGTAAACGTTACCTCAGTACATCCATGGGATTCGTCGCTGCCATCCAAACAGTCTGATTCTCCGTCACAGACCCAAAGCATTGGGATGCACAGCCTGTCTTTGCACTGGTATTCATCCTTAGCGCACGGTTTAGCTGCTGGAGGCTACAGAAATTCAATTTATAAGTTCAGATTGCAAATTATAAGTCATAAATAGTCAACGATTTTGTAACTTTTCTTTGAAGTAGGAAAATAATTTTGACATATGTTTCTTATTACGTATTATATTGTACATATGTATGCATTATATATAGGTATGGACGTTGTCAAGGTTATTTATTTATATTTTAATTTTTTTTTTTTTAAATTATTTATTATTGTGGATATAATTAGTTGACCGTTGAGAATTACTGAAGGAATTAGTCCGGGTGGCGGTCATTAAATGGTTTAAATCTTCCTTACCCTCCCTAAAGCTAGGATTAAAGACCCAGAACAAACTTTCCCACCTTTTCACTAATACTAAAGACCCGATAAATCCTCTCTACCGCTCAAATATTGTGTATAAAATACCTTGTTTAGATTGCGACGTGTCCTATGTGGGTGAAACAAAAAACTACTTAAAAACCCGCATATCTCAACATAAATCCTCCATATCCTCTCGAAACCTTCTAGCCTCAAAACTCTCCGAACACTCCATAACTTTTAATCATTCATTTAACTTTCAAGATTGTTCCATTTTAGATTCTGTTCCCAACCATAAAAAAAGACTCATCGCTGAATCCGTCCATATCCATCTCCAATCTAATCCTGTCAATCATAAAACTGATAAACAGTGCATCTCCTCCACCTACAGCCATATATTAAACTCTCTTAAGTAATACAGCTTCCCATGTCCATCCCACTGTATACCTTTTGTTTATTTATTGGTTTATTTTTTACTTATTTATGTATACATTTATTTTATATATGTATCTATTTCATTTGTTTCTGCACTTAATAAATTCTTAATGGTTTTACAATTCAATTTATTCCTATTTGTAATTATTTTACTATTTTGTATCAACTATATGATCTGTCAATGATTGTTACTTATTATTATTTTTTTGTCATAATATTTTCACTTGGTTAATTTTAATGTCTTAATATATGTACAATAATTATTAAAACGTTGGTTGGGAGGTAGTCAGTTTTACTATATATATAGTTTATACATTATTATTCTTACTATTGTATTATATTGTTTTTACTTCAACAATCTTGTTAAAACATCTTCTAATACCGTTGTGATGTTATTAATATTGTAGGTTTAATCTGAACACTTCCTTTTATGTTAATATTACAATTTTACTCATTGTTGTCAGATCCCGTCTAGAAATATGGTACGTATTTTCCATTTTACCCAACCTTTTGTACGTACTTTCCTATCTACCTGCCTATATTCCTTAAAACCAAATTGAACCTAGTTTCCACTCACCTACCAGACGGTACGTATCTCCACTGTACTCCATTTTGTTAATGGTTTTTATTTCATGTAATTTTTTTCTTATATATTTGTACATTATCTTTAGTCATTATCTGGTCTGTATAGCTCTCATTAGTATACCTTTATCATTGTAATTTAATTAATTGATTTCTTTACACATCTATTTTCTTTTATGTTATAATATTGATATTCTCTAGTGAAATTGTTAATTTTTTTTTTTTTTTTTTTTAAATAGTATTTGTAATCTTATTTTAAATGTATCCTTTTTGTATCTTTTTAGCCCTGATGATGACCCACAATGGGGGTCGAAACGTTGGCAAACAATAAAATAGTTGAAACTATTCAGTTGTTTCATTTAATGACCGCCACCCGGATTAATTCCTTCAGTAAATTATTTATTATTAACATTTTTCAAATTCTCATTTTTATTTAATTATTATATTTATGTTTACTTTGTACATATGTTATGGATGGTTTCTTATTACTCTAATACTTATTGTCCTATAATGTGTTAGATTGTATTCTTTCTGAATAATTAAAAAATAATTATAATAATATTACGTAATTAATTTTTTTTGTTCAATAGGACGAAAATAATAGTGGAGGGAACAAAGCATCCCTATGCCATAAAAGATAAAAGCCGTTCCAAAACGAAAGTGATTGTAAATATTGATTTTTTCGTAAAATAAGTTATTTTATCTTTCAAATAACTAAGAAAATTTAAAAAAAAAGTACTAACACAAAATAGGTCGCAGTATTATATGTGCCACAACATGTTATGTGTTATTAAATCAATTAGTTAATTTGTGTTCAATTATTTTTTTTTTTAATTGACGAAACATTATAAATACGAATGTTCCCATTGTAAATTTTTTTAAAATGATTTTCTTCTATAGAATAATTTATATTAAAAGCATTCACAGGATTATGTTGCTACATAAATTAGCAACGCAACAAAGTTCAAAAAATCCAGAATTTATGGTAAGATTTCCTCCACCCCCTCCCCCCATTCACTAATAATTACAAATCATATAAATTAATACGTCGTGGCACGGATAAGGATATAAGATTTGGAACCTGGAATATAAAATCACTGACAGGAAAAGAGGTCGAGCTAGTGGGTGAAATGAAGAAATATAAGATCGACATATTGGGAATGGCTGAGGTGAAGAGGAAAGGAAGTGGAGAAGTAGAGCTGGATGACGGATATTTCTTGATATATGCAGATGTACCAAAGGATGTACGGGCTAAAGAGGGAGTGGGGATAGTCATGTCTTCTGCAGCATATAAAAGAGTTGAAGAATGGGAGCCAGTCTCTTCCAGGATTATACTTGCAGACCTTCAAGTAACCATTGGAAAGTTAACAATCATCCAAGTATACGCTCCCACTGAAGATGCTGGGATATTGGATAAAGAATTGTTCTACTCAGACCTGCAACGAGCGATTGATAGAAGCAGGAACAAAGGAAGGACGGTAATTCTCTGTGGAGATTTTAATACAAGAATTGGACGAGACTACAGAACCTCATTCGGTGCGATGGGGCCTTATGGAGGTGAAATAGTTAAGAATGAAAATGGCCAAAGATTGATTGATTTCTGCGTCGACAATGATCTCTTACTAGGAAATTCCTTCTACCCACATAAAAGGGTACACAAAATTACTTTCTCGAGCGCAGTAGGGAATAGTGTCATCGACTATTTTATCTATGAACGAGGAATCCGACAATATTTCAGAGATGTGAAAGTAATAAGAGGGGCAGAAATAGGCACAGATCATCTGCTGTTAGTCGCGGATACTAAGATCTTAAGAACCCGCAAGACTCAAGCTAAAGTTTATGAAACAATAAAAGTTCGTGTTTTAGATGATCCAGATAAGAGAAAAATATATTCTTCCAAATTGGAAGAAAGTCTCAGAGTCCTAGATTTAGACGGAGACGCAGAGAAACAATGGAGTGCCCTCAAAATTTCCATCTTGAGAACCGCCAAAGAGGTCTGTGGCATACAAAAATTCACCTATAAAGGCAAACGCAGCAAATGGTGGAATGATGGTGTTAAGATGGTTATAAACCGAAAGAAGCAAGCATGGAAATCATATAACGCCATAAGTTACCCGATAACTGGGCTGAGTATAGAAGAGCGAGGAATGAGGCCAAAACAGTAGTAAAAGCACAAAAAAGAATATCATGGGAAGAATTCGGGAAGAGCCTAGATGACAATCATAGAGAAAATATCAAAAAGTTTTGGCGTACTGTAAAATTCTTGAAGGGCAAAAGAGCAAAGCCATTTAGAAATGTTAAAGATAATAAAGGTGAATTGCTGACAGAAACATCTAAAATATTAGATAGATGGCGTAGACACTACCTAGACCTCTTCGCTAATAAAGAAGCAGTTAGAGAACAAAGGGAACAGGCGATCTACGAAGTCAGTGATGAACCCATTAACGAAGAAGAAGTAGAGCTGGCTCTTGAACAGTTAAAGACAGGGAAGGCAGTAGGCAGAGACAACATCGCCCCCGAGTTCCTGAAATATGGAGGACAAGAGCTCATTAAAGCATTGCAAGGGCTATTTCAGACGGTATGGGATACCAAAAGAATCCCGAAAGATTGAGAGAACAGTGTGATTATTCCTTTTCACAAAAAAGGAAGTCAAACGGAATGTGCTAATTATAGACCAATTAGCCTCCTGTCCGTGGCATACAAAATGTACACGCACATTCTGGAGAAAAGGCTACGACGAATCGTGAAGGAACAACTGGAAGAGGAGCAAGCAGGTTTTCGCCCTGGAAGGCAGACCCAGGATCATATCTTTGTCATAAGAAATTTTTTTTTTTTTTTTTTTTTTTTTTTTTTTTTTTTTTTTTTTTTTTACAATCTGTACCCCAATTTATATTAGAAAAATCATGGGGCAGAGATAGAAGCACATATTTCGCATTCCTGGACATTAAGGTTGCTTTCGACTCGGTCCCACGTCATGAAATATGGAACGCCCTTGCAGCAAAAAATGTACCAATAGATCTTATTTCCGCCATAAAATCTCTATACACAGATTCTAAAGGAGTGGTACGGATTAATGGAACAGAATCTGCACCTTTTCCCATTGATAGAGGAGTAAAGCAGGGAGACAGTCTGATCCCGCTTCTGTTTACAGTGTTTATGGATGAGATCCATAAAATTTGTAAAAGTCGAACTGCCCGAACAGTGCTTGGTAAGTGGAACATGAGGACGATACTGAGCCAGTCACTGTTATACGCTGATGATATTGTCCTTATTTGTGATACGAAAGACAAACTATAGCAAGCTCTAATAGAATGGCAGGAAGAACTTCAGCGAAAGGGAATGACCATAAATGTCTCCAAGAGCAAGATACTGGTCCTGTCCCGAGATGAGGAGACTGTGGAGGTGATTTGTAACGGCGAGGTTCTCGAAGTAGTTGAAAACCTTCTCTACTTAGGCTACAATATAAATAGGCAGGGAAAAATAGATTCGAAATTGCAAACAGGATTGCAAAAGCAAATCAAATCTATTACAGTATATGCAATAGTATTGTTGGCCATCGAGATGTGGGACTAGAGACGAAGCTCCACATTTACAAATTTGTATACCTCCCCACTCTTACCTACGGGAGCGAGAGCTGGGTAATGCTGGACAAACAAATAAGCCGAGTTACTGCAGCTGAAATGAGGTATTTAAGTAGGGTCGCAGGGAAAACGAGAAGAGACCGCGTAATAAATGAAGGAATTAGAGCGGAGCTGAAAATTCCTGCGCTGAAAAACATCCTCGAGAAGCGACAGCTAAAATGGTTCGGCCATGTTTGTCGAATGAATGAGGGCCGCGAACCCAGAAAAGTGTTAGAAGCTCGACCCACTGGAAAAAGGCCGCGCGGAAGGCCTAGGATTTTGTATGACGGATATATCCAGAAGATCGGAGGGAAAAGATTGCAGGAACTTAAACAACTCTGCAGAAATCGTGAAGCTTGGCAACGTTGGATCGAGGCCCCTCCACGCTAGTAAAGGCACATAGGAGGAATATAAAGAAGAAGAAGAAGAATAAATTAATACAAATTAATAAAACAACAAAAATAAAAACAAATCAGACAATAGACAATGGGAACAAAAAAAACCAGATACTCGTTAGTTATGATTGGCTCATAGGATTTCATACTATTTTTGATGAAACTATTGGTTTGTAAAATAAGTTCGTAGCGTATTTCAATTTAATCCTATTTGTGTTTATAAAATCATGTTTACTTGCTCTATAACGTTTATATATTCTGAAAAAGGATTAGTTAAGGTGCTTTTATACATCAGTTTCAACTGAGATTCCTTATCTTTAAGTGGTTATTTCCTCGCTCACGTTATTTCCTCTCGCATGGAAGAGAAAAAAATTCATTTTCGCCATTTAATGATTTTTATTCCCGAAAAGGGAAATCCGCTGGTTACCAAAATTTGCTGTGCGTATGGCGATGATGCCTTAGGAGAAAGCACCGTCCGTAAGTGGTTTGTTCGGTTCAGAATTGGAACTTTCGACTTGGAAGACGCAAAGCGCTCGGATCGTCATTCAACTGTTGTTGATGAATAAATTCCAAAAATATATACGATTAAAAATATCCACAAGAATCTGAAGTTTTTATTGTAATCACCAGTAAAAAACGCTAAGAACTAATTATTACAACCCAATATTTTTTTCTCAGGCTAGGAATTCGACAACGGTATCTTTTGGAAACATCGACCATGCTGTCATTCCTTTTCCTCCCTCATCATGAGTACTTATAATCAAGAAGTTTTTACTTGCTTGGCCATCGGCCGAGTTGGAAATCGCGAATGTGGGCAAAGAAGGCTGTTATACTAAACAGTTGGTTCCTGGGCTTAGTTGTTCATCGTCAATGACATATTAAAAAGCGTTTAATGGTATCATAGTCACGTTGTGAAGTAAGGGTAGTTTCGCGTGTGCTTAAAGCAGAGATGAACGCTTGGAGGAAATAAAGTTCGCATTGAATAATTGTCCACGTCGTATGACTATATTCATGTGGAACAATGAATTTGAAATTGGCATTTTTACTATTGAGGACTCCGAGAGGGAAGGTAGGCTTCAAGAGTCGGTAACAGAGGAAACGTTTGGGTATGATGGTTGCGATCTAAAACGCTAAAAGATATGTAAGTAAAAAAATATATAAAGTATAGTATTGATAACATGTTTAAATAATACGTACAGTGGTTAAATGGCAATTTTCTTCATCAGACATGTCCCCTTGGCCGCAATCTGCGTATCCATCGCAAATAAAGCTCATTGATATACATCTACCACTGCGGCATCTGTAAAAATCTTCGTCGCACTCTGAAAAACAAAAAACAAATGGGAATTGTTAACTCAACTTATCTTCAAAAGCTGTTGATAAAATCATGATGAAAAACTTAAGTATAAAATAAATCCAATAATATAAATATATTTCGTTTTTATCAATATACTTTATAGTATAGTATGACATTGTCTAACGAAATTTATAATTTGAAAAATAATATTGGATTTCGTTGGGAAGGACCTGTAACAAAACAAAGTAACCAATTTTCACTATTGTTTTGCATAAAAAAAGTATTACAAGCTTTTCTATTATTCTAAATTAATTAAAATAATTAGATCCGTAGATATCAACACTAAAACTTCTTTTAAATTATATCAGGTTTTTCTAGATAAGATGCTTTACCAGTGTATAATATAACCATAATTCATTTTTTTATCATTATGTAGGTTCTGACAGGAAAAAACATTTAATGAAATTCTTGATTTTAAATTCCTATTTTTATCTCCTTCTTTATCAACATTGGTCGTCCTCTTCCTTATTCCTAGCGCAATGTGTATTCCCGAAGGAAACCAGATCGGTTTCACTTACTCAATACCTTAAACCAAAATTTTATCTCTTATTGATAGCAGCAAAGTGGTTTAAACCATCTGTAAATACTGAAATATCATATTTATTGTCGGTCGAACGAAAACCCGATAGCTGATCAAGCAGGGTTAAATTCATTAGTCATAATTTGCAACTTAAAATAATGTAATTTTCAATAATAACTAAATCTAAGCCTTTAATAGTTTTTAATATAGCTCAATTTGTGTTGAAATAAAAAAAGAATTTAAAAAAAAAGTTTTAAAATTATATGCTTTAATAAACACTGAATCTGCTTCTCTTTAATATTAATGAAGCAAAGGCCCTTAAAGAGTGGAATAGGGATCACTCGTAGCTGGGTGGTTATCTTAACAGCCTCCTATGCCAAAGTCACGGGTTCAAACCCGCAGGTGGTCCTAGGATTTTTTAATGAGTATAAAAAATCCTTAGTTATGCCGTCCTTTGGAGGGGACCTTAAAAGGTGGTCCCGGACCTGTGCGATGTCAGACTCGTTAAAGATCCCTATCCTAATAAAAACTGGATAGGAAAAATTTAGGACTCCCACTGTAGCAACGTCCAATTAGCCATAATAGCATAAAGTGACATTAAATAAATTAACAAACAAAGAGTGGAATATAAATGAAGATTCATGGGCATTAAGATTTTGAAGTGGTAGCCTATTCAATCTTCAGTTTAATGACCAGGTACTGTGGAAGTAGAGGATGTTAAAAAAAATTTAAAGAATACTCAAGCTGGGCAATAGAAGTCATCGAAGAAAAAAACCCCGAAATATATGCCCTTTAACAGCCAAGGTGACCAACCATAATTAAACCTTAAGCTTAGGGCGAATGAAATAGAAACAACTGATATGGACATTTAAACAAGAGGAAGATCATAATTAGAGTCCTAAATTCATTACTTTGGAGTAAAGGTGTGTTTATAAAATCATAATTAGTTAGTTATAATTAGTGTTTATAATCATAAAAAAAATAAATAAAAATCTATCTACAAATATATCCAGGGAAAGTGTTACCCACAATTCCGCTGAGTCTTGGAGGAGATCATGTGGTCTTTCTCGGTTCTAAAAAGTCCAAAATAAATAAAGAAATCAGGTTAATAAAATACAGAACATCCTCATCACTATTGAAACAACGAGGCACAAGTCTTTGGGCATGTAATGAGGATGGAAGAAGGACGATGGCCTGAATGGATATTTCAATGCTTACCGGAAAGAAAACAGAAGGAGGGTCAGCCAAGGAACGCTGTTCCGAGAGCACCAGGGAAGGAATGGGGGATAGGAGGTATGCGAGAACGAGTCTGGCGCAACAGAAGAAGATGTGACTTACACGTTCAAGTGTTATAAAATAAAAATAAATAATTTTAATTTCAAAGAAAATGTCCAGTTTGTCTGACTTCATTTAGGTACATAATTATCTATCCAGAAAATGAATTACATTAATGACTATGAATTACATAAAACTAAAATAAATAAAAGATACAAATAAAAACATATGGCAACTTCAAATAAATTTAGTTGGGTATAATCAATTCAAAATAGAATACATGTGTCCGGAAGAATGATCTTTGAGGAGGTGGATTAATAAATGGTGTTTCAATGGGGTTAGGGATGATACTTTACGGAGGAAGATGGGTAAGGAGATCCAAAGTATAGTTACACGGATAATAAAGGACTTTTCAAAGGAAGCAGTTCTATGAGAGGGTACATATAAATCGGTAGGTTGAGATCTTGTGTTTAGGGTGTGCAAGGAAGGGCGAGGAGTGAGGAGGTCAAAGGTATGGGAAGGTTTTCAGGCACGCAAGGATTGGAATAAGTAGGTACCAAGCAGGTATTTTCTTCGGGATTCCGGATAGAGCAATCCTTGACCTGAATAACAGCGAGACATATGTGATCGCCCGGGGAGGCCTAATACATTTAAAAAGTCTTTTTAGCCTCATCTCGTTTTTGCCATAGATTTCTCCATATACTAAGCATCCATAATCAAAACGGGAGAGTTGACGGGTACATGTAGGAAAGAGCCACGGAAACGAAGAAGTTGTTTAAGGATGGAGATGGATTTCCTTGTAACTGGGGACGAATAGTGGCTCCATGCTAAGTTTTGATTAAAGGTAAACCCTGAAAGTTAGATGGAGTCTTGGAACTGGATAGGAGTTTTATTAAGAAATAGTAATAGATAGTAGGTAAAGGGGTGGAGGGAAGGTCTTTAGGCTGTAAGTATTGCCCCTTTTTCGCTGGATTATGGCTTATCTTGTTTTCCGAAAGCCAGTTAATGTTATTAATATCTTCTTGGATTTTACGAGAAGCCTAGAGTATATTAGTGGGATGGAAGGCCATGAAAATTTGTAGGTCATCAGCATACAAATGATAATGGGAATTTCGGATAAATTTAGGTAGGTCATTTATATAGATTGAAAATAAGGTCGGTGAGAGCCATAATCCTTACGTAGCACCTCGAGAGAGATTAAGCGGTGATTAGGGAGTTTTTTTTTAGAATAATGATGGTCTGGAAACGGAGTGAAGGAGTGGAACGTGTTCCTGGCTCTATTGGACAGGGAAATGTCTTGTGATTTAGAAAGGACTGAGCGATCGGCACAGTCTAAGGCTTTTGCAAAATTAAAAAAGATAAGGTAATTTTCAGTTCGTCTATGCAGGAAAAAATAATAATCTAACTTTGACAGGGTGGGATTGGTCTGAATAAAGAAGCTGGAGAAGGAGAAAATAAAGGAATAAAGTGCTAGGAGTGGATTATATTCAACGGGCGTACAAGGACCTTTTTCCAAGCATCTTTTGTCTCCTACCAATGTTTAGAAGGACATGAAAGATGGTTGGAAGTTTTATCATTCTTGCATGAATTTGGTCTGGAACATTTTCACAATAATACAAACATTGTACAAATACTTAAATGAATTTAAACAATTCCACATTTTCAGTATCGGCATCCATTGAAAAGTTGATCCCTGACTGAAGTCCGTCATAATTGATAAGTTTTAATATGATGATGATTTTATTATTCATTAAAATGTATTACTGTATTTAATAATACATCAAGCAAATACGCTAAAAGAAAAAGTATATGAAAAAATGGTGAAGGGAAACTACCGCCACTCCAACGTTATGAAATAAAGAATGTTTTAGCAGGGTGGTTTGACACGATTTTTTTTCGTAACTTAAGGTTGATTATTAATTTTACATTACATACTATGTGAAATACATTGCTGTAATATATTACTGATATTAGCACAATTTACGATAATAACTAAACTAGTTATTGTTTGTCCATTGTTTTTTTTTTTTTTTTTTTCCACCACCTGGTAGGTCTTATCCTAGCTACCTTTCCAAAAGGGGCCCTGTTGATAACCCACAATGTGGGTCGATACTTTGACAAAACAATAAATAGTTTAGACTATTTTACTGTTTTTCTATCACTCCTAGATTACAATATATTCGAAATTATTTATCTTTTTCTTTTTTAAATTAAAAAAATATTAATGTAATGGTTTAACTTTATGGCAAATAATAATAATAATACAGTGGCGCTACAGTCCGATGTGAACCTTGGCCTCATCAATGAGCCTTCGCCAGGGGGCTCGTTCCTGGCAGCTGCTTTCCAATTCCGTACGTCCAGAAGGGTCCGGGCATCCTTTGCGACAGCATCTTCCCAGCGCCGCCTAGGTCTTCCTCTTCCTCTTGAGCGGTCCAGTTTTCCCTCCAGCAACATCCTGGGAATTTCCTCCTCGTCCATCCTTGCCAAGTGGCCTGGCCATCTTAATCGACCACACTTAATGTAGCGTACAATATTGGTTTCCCCAAATAGTGCATATTGTTCCCGGTTGTAGAGCCTTCTCCATTGATCTCCAACTTTAATGGGTCCAAATATGCACCGCAAAATCTTTCTTTCAAAGATCAAGAGCTCTGCTTCTTCCGAACTCATTAAGGTCCACGCCTCGCTAAAGGCTCCACTTAGTCTGTCTGGATAAAGCCTTGCTGCTGAGATGTTTCCTTAATCCAAAATAGCAACAGCTTGCTTCTCTTAATCTTTGACCAATCTCGAGGGATATCTTGTTAGAGCTGCTGACTATAGATCCCAGGTACGTAAATTGGTTTACGCATTCAAACGTGAAAGATCCGATCGATAGTGGTTCCTTGATAGGGTTGTCACTTCCCGGGCCAGCTCTCATGTACTTCGTTTTGTCTTAGTTTATAGATAGCTTTATTAACTTTATGGCATTAAAAAAAAAATCATTAAACGGTAATATATCTTATCACTAGGAAAAAAATACATAATATAAATACATTAAGGTCATAAATACCTGTATCGTGTTGTTCACTGGAGGTAACCAGAACGATTAATATAGTGACCAATAGTAACTTGAATTCATTCCAGAATTTAAATCTGAAATAATAATGTTGTTTTAAACAAAAATCAATAATTAGACAAACAACAATTTCTAATATTAATTACATATAGTTCCAATTAACTATAATACAAACTATTTCTTTATGGACATTCTAAATTCTCAATAATTAATTTTAATCTTTTTTCAATGTTGGATTTGAATTGCACCGGTTTCTGATTATGTACCGCATAACATTTTTAAAAATCATTGATACATTCATGATATTTTACGTTTTTAACTTGTTTACTCATTTTATCGATCATTTGATCTTGGCGTTATGTTTTTTGTGTATATAAACATGTTTGTCATGTCCAGTCCCTGAAAAAAAAAGTGAAAAAACTTAAAACATGGCAAAGGGTGAAATTTCAAAATCGGCAACAAACAATTAGATGCAAACATTGAGTGTTTTGAAACAACTTTATCTGCGCATTCTACTCGATAAAATGGCAAACAACTTTTTTTATAAGAATCGATCATAGCTTCTTTACATAGAAATTTTACGAATTTGAAATATATCCTCTAAAATGGCTCTAACAATAATCAACTAAATGAGAAATACTATAAGTAACATAAACAGTACTATAATCAACATATAAAATACTATAAGCAATATAAAGATAATAATTTCAATTGTTATATTTGGAATGAAAAACAAATGTTTCAATGGAAAGTAAATGTAAGCTTTTACAATTTTATAATGGGTAGGTAATTAAAAACTTTATGAAACGCGCACTAAATCTTTTAGTGTATTATATATATTATTTTTATAATTTAAAATATACTGCTTGTATGTAATAATAACCACTATAAGGGAATGCAGCTATAATATATTAAAATATAATAGCAAATTAACATTAAAGAAATTAATATAACTGAAATAAACATAGATTAAAAATTAAATAACATAATGGGAAGAGCATTATATGATATGAAAGTAGCTTTAACAAAAGAAAATAACACAAATTAATTAGAAAATTCGTTTTAAGTTAATTATTCATTTTATAGTCTTAAAAAAATATCGAAATTTTAAATGTTTTTAAAATTATTTTCTTTTCTTTTTTTTTAATTTAAGCTAATTCCTGTATGATAATCAAAATTCCGTTTTTAATTATATTAAATTGTAGAGTTAACCTTGAGTAACTATAATATTTACTGTTATCATTAATACTTTACTTTTATACACATGTCGAAATACCTAAATTTAGTGTAATAAAAAAAAAAAAAAATAATAATAAAATAGTAACTTATAACACATAAGAAATATTATTTGTGTACATTTCCTGTTACACGAGATTTTTTTAATTTTGAAGCATTTCGTTATAGATATAACGGATGAGTTAAGATAATTCAGAACGCAAACTATCGGTTTGATAAGACATGATAATGTCCTTGGGAATAAGATAAATTCTTTAATCAAAACCAAGCATTTTTTTTCGTTAATATTAAAAAATAAAATAAAAAATTGTCATCACTTACTTTAATTTATTATTAGCAAATATTAGTAAGGAGTAATGATCCTATTCTGAAATCAATACGGTTAAGAATCTTTTATTGAATATGCTTCATTGGACTCTAATTAATTCAAGCCTTCGGTTTACGTGAATCTATTATATAAGGTTCGAACAAATTTACTTTCCAGCCTTATTTCTGGTCGCCTAAATAACCAATAAAAGAGAGTATTATTATCTATTCTTTTTATCTGTATAGATGAAATGATATCGCGATTTTTCGTTTCCACGAACTCCTTCTAAACTAGAAGACGGATTTTGATACGGTTTCCAATATAATTCATTCTTGCCTGTAGGTTTTCAAGTAAAATATATTACCAATAAGACATTCTTTGGAAGGTAAAATTAAATCTTCTGTATTCAAGTCATAAAGATATTTATCTATTTTACCCAAACCCTATCAGTCTGGAATAATTAGTTTTTTTTTTTTTGTTTTGTTTTTTTATAATTTCCTCAACTTTATCAGTAGCCTTTAGGAGATTTCTCTTCTTTCTTTCATTTTTTTTTTCTTGTGTGTTTATTATCCATACTTTTTTTACATTAATGTATATAAATCTAGGTAGTGTTTAATTTTTCTTTATTGCACATTTGTAAATAAAAATTAATTTCATTGTTTTCTTGACCAGACTATGAATATCTACTGTTCATTTTTGTTATTCTTTATGTTATTTTTATTATTATTATTCCTGAATAATGAGTATTAGAAAAGGCAAGATTTTAGAAAATTTAATATGAAGTAAGTCGTAAAAGTTAATATAAAGTTGTTATAAGCCCATAAACTCATAAATATATGTTATTTTTAACGTTTTAATAAGGTGATTCAGTGTTGCCACCGTGCAGTATCGTACAAGTTACATTCTTTCATACATTATTAAAGATTTTAGAAAAAATATTATGTACCAATTGTAAGATGTTAAAATAAATGGAAAGTTCCAATAAGTTCATAAACTAACATTGTTATTAATTATTTTCACTTTTAATAATGTGAGAATAGTTGACTGTTTGTATATATTGGGGAAAAGTTAATTCCAGGTGCAACCATCAATACACTTACTTACGTAGAAAACTTAATTTATTTGTGTCAATGTTTTAGCCTAAACAATGTGATTGTTGTCATCTCCCTCCTTTAATCGCTCCTAAAAATAAGGCCTTAAATTTAAGCCGAAACATTTGCACAAATAAAGTTTTTTACTTTATTTGTTATTTAAGTGTTTTGATTAACGAAATTAACTTCTCCCCAATTTCTACTTTTAGTTTATTTCTTGAAAACAGATGTTCCACTGTAAAATACATGGGACTCCCATAGAAACTAAATTAAACTTTTAAAATGTATTTAGAAAAAAATCATTTGAAATATAACATAGTAATAAAAATAATAAAATAAGGACCGTTTAACATAACGGATAAACTAAACCAATTTTAATTTCCTGACCAATTGTATATTTCTAATTTCTACTGGAGGAAATTCCAATTTGGATCTGCTGCTCAACTTCGCTGAGTTGCTACAGTACACAGCATACCGCATCAATCCCGAAGACAATCTTAAAGAAGAAAAAAGATAGAGAGAGATTCCGCCAAATAGGAAATACATATATTTTACTAATTTTAAAATCGATCATGGACATCCGAAAATCCAGACCAGCCTCAATATATATGGTGATGCAGGATTCCCAGTGAGTCCAAGATTATGGTCTCCGCCATGTTTTGCATCTCATTTCTTCCGAGTCCATAATTCTCTAAAAATAATGCAATGGCTACTGGGATGGTCCCTCTGCTTCCGAACCAAAGTCCCACGACTTTAAATTCCCTTTCGCCGAACTCCTCACGAAATTTTTCCCTCAGGTATGGAATACATTTTGTATAAATGTTCTCTTTCTCCTCTTGAATCCTCTTGCCTTGTTCCTGGTCATTTGTTTCATATCTGATAGTGGGGTCCATAAATATAAGAATTAAATATAAGAATGAATAGAACTTATAAAATAAACATAATATTTTCTTGCAAAGTGCACTTTTGGTTGCCATGGGCTCATAATCCCAAATTGATAAACTCTTCATTGGTCAAACTGAACTGTATTAAATTCATAAGTTCATGGGCTAATAACAACTTTATATAAACAATAAATATATAGATGGTTCCCTTACCTTCCTTAAAGATTTATTATACATAAACAACAATCAAGAATCTACGTTTTGGAGGCCTTTTCTATCTTCAGAACTCACTACAATACAATAAAAAATTATCATTTGATATCACAAAAATAAATTTAATATTAAATGATAATTTGTTATTGTATGGGAAAGGGCCCCGAAACGTTGACTCTTGATTGTTATATATGTATAAAACAATTTTAAGGAAGATAAAGGAACCAGCAATTTATTGATTATCAATATATTTTTCTTCCGATTAATTAATTTTTTATAACTTTTTATTAACTTGTACGACTCATTGTATTGCGTATTAAATTTTCTAAAACCTTGTGTTTCCCAATGGTATATTATACGTATGTATTAATAGGGATCACTTGTTGCTGAGTGGCTAGCGTAACAGCCTCCCATGCAAAAGGTCACGGGTTCAAACCCGCAGGTGGTCCTAGGATTTTTTAATGGGAGAAAAAAATCCTTAGTTACGCCGTCCTTCGGAGGGGACGTTAAGAGATGGTCCCGAGCCTGTGCGATGTCAGGTACTCGTTAAAGATCCCTATCCTAATAAAACCTGGATAGGCAAAATTTAGGACTCCCACTGTAGCATCGTCCGATTAGCCATAGTAGCATAAAGTGACGTTAAATAAATAAACTTATGTATTAATACACATAATTCAGAAATAATTTTTTGATGACTTGATTACAGACAATTCAATTTTCCCTTCCAAAGAAAAACTTAATTTCAATATATTTTACTAATAAACATTTACTTATAATACCCGAAATGATTGTGAAAACCGTAAAATAACCATAAAAATACGTCTTTTGGTTGAGAAGGAGTTAGCGTAAACCAAAAATCGAGACATCTTTTTTACTTTCACTTACTATATATAGTAAGGGAGAGTACTGCGATCGTGAAAATTTTCGAATTCCAGTTTTCGAGGGAAATACACATTTTAGGGTCCCCTGAGTCCAAATAACCAAGTCCCGCAAAAAGGTCTGTGTGTGTGTGTGGTAACTCCCGGGCGAAAACGGTATGTCCTATGAAACTGAAATTTCATATTTAAGACAAATATACGCTCGAGACCTTTTTCATCATAATGAGCTTACCAGAAGAGACACTTTATACCATGCATTTTGCACCTTTTTTCGATTTTCTCGAAAACGGTTTCGACGATTTTGATTAAACTCGCTATATCGATGTAAAATTTAATGGGCTTTAATATCATTTAGGTTTCATTTGGATAAAAATGGTCTGACAGGGCTTAAATGCCGATATTTTAAATTTTCTTTCTCTAAAGTACCTTTAATTTTGTTGATTCTATAAAAATAACTATATAATCTTGTCACTATTAATGAAAAACAGGTAAATATATAAATTGAATGAATTCGATAATCAACTAAAGAAAAAAACTGAAAAAATATTTTTTTAAAGCATTTTTTTGTTTTTTAACTTAGGAAAAGTAATATACCTGTATAATATACCGTTGGAAAGCTAAAGATTTTAGAAAAAATATTATCTTATACTCAAGCTTTTAAAAGTTAATAGAGCGTGATGAAAATAAGATAAAACTGACTGATTATTTCAGATAATAATATAATAGATTATTTAATAAAAACACATGTTTTTATATAAATTCAATTGAATTAATTTTTTTATATTTTCACGTATTTTTATCTCTAACTGTTTGAATTTGAAAATTCATTTATTGATTTTTAAAATTGGAGGTAAGTGAAAGTCGTGTGTTGCCCGCACCAGATTTTTTATATATAGAGAAGAGAAGTTATTATTTCCTTAATTGTTTCACCAACAATATCATTGTTATCGTCTTAATGGGGCCAAGCCACCAAACGCCAATGAGGATAAGTATATGGTTATTTCAAAAGATAATTTGATGTCCAGGGCAAGAAAAAATGGGTATCCTGGAAAATTGTGTACTTAGGCAGTACAATGCCGCGAAGTATAGCGTCTACTTAAAAATGTCTTCTTTATCTCACCCTCTACAAGCCGCTGTTATATTATCCTAATAATAAACTTATATATATATATATATATATATATATATATATATATATATATATATATACATACATAAAGGTATTTTTTACCATTGGAGTATCAACATGGATATTAGATCTAAATGTTTTGCACAAGAAGAATGATGTACTAGATTGATCTGAATTTGAATTTGAAGAAAAAATAAATTCCCCTTTAACTTAGCGTTGTTTAATATTTAAAAAAAATATTATCATGGCAACTATTTGACATAATTCTTATGGGAATTAAAATACTTCATAGTCTTAATACGTTCCTTAAAAATAATACCTAAGTAGTGTTATGGGCTGGAATTAAAAGTTCAATGGTTATGCTTCAAACTATCTTTTATATTTTTCAATTGAATCCGATACAGACTATTACATTGATTAATTTAAAATTCTTAGTCACACTTATATTAAAAAGTCTCGTGAAACAATGCTTCTTACATCGAGCATGGTTTTCTCAAAGAAGGTGATTCTTTGAATTAAAAAAAAAAAAAAAGTAAGACCACAAGGCACAAGCGTACATTGTTATTTTCTTTTAGAAAATGAGGAAATGAAAACTTCAATTAATATTCACATAATAATATTAATGATTTATTTCTCACACTATATTGCAATCGTTTTCAGTACTTATTGTGTATATATAAATAATGGAATAATCCAAAATACATTGCAGTAATGTTTAACCATGGGCACAATAATGAATAAATACAAAAATTAAATGTTAGTTTTTATTTAAAAAAAAAAAAAAAAAAAAATATATATATATATATATATATATATATATATATATATATATATATATATATATATATATTCAATTTAGTCACAGAACAACTAAAAACAATAAGCATGAAAATGAATATTTTCTTTATTTATCTAGTAACCTTCAATTTCAATAATTATTTTCCCAACACAAATTGTGATTTTTAATTATTAAGAGAAATATTTTTTTTTCTATTAGAAATATTAATATTATATTTCATTTTTGTAAATATATGTAATATATTATATTTCATATTTCTAAATGTATGTAAATAATATTGTTGGAAATTCAAAAATTTAAATAAAAATTCAAACATAGACCTTAGACATAGATCCTTGAAGAAGTTAAGTAAGACTTAATAGAAAAATATGCATATTTATAAATGAAAATTTTCATAAAATAATAAAGACTTCTATTAAATGAAAAATATTTTTATCGACGTTTTAAATAAATTATACAGTACAAAATAAACAATTGCTACTAATGATAATAATAATCATATTTAAATAAATAATATATTCTCATGGCTATAATCACTTACCGATATCGCGGAGAGAGCATCGTTCGAAGTTAACTGTAAGCCTTTGGAGACTGGAATGGGAAACTGCAGAGTAGCTTAGGTACAGGGGTTCAGCTGATAAAAGTAATGTTTTTTACATTACATACTGCCTGCTTGTAAACATGAGCTCATAGCAAATATGGAATTTATTTGAGATTTGATTATTAATATTTTAATACAACTGATCGAAAAATCATACGAAACAGTTAAAATTACTAATTTCAGTTTAATCTTGAATACAAATTTACATCTCGAAAGAGGCGTAAAATGTAGGAATTTGTAAGAAAAAAGTATTCTTCCGACTTCTTCCGGGTTTGAGCCCCCGACGCGTGGCAAAGATGGCTGCTATGCTACTAGCTACGTATCACCACTGGTGACCCTTAAAAGGTTTAATTAGTGGTTAAGGACTTATATCATATCCTTATGTTCGCGCTTTCAAGCCCGGCAGATGGTTTTAGAATTTTTTGAAGGGAGTAAGAAATCCTTAGTTATTTCGTCCTTCCAAAGGGATGTAATTTTTTTTATGATTTTGGATGAAAAATTAAACAAAATATGATGGGACCATCGGCCGGGTTTGGGCCCGCGACTTTGGCCATAGAATAAAATAAATCCTCGATACGCAAGCGCGTGGTCTTAACCTCGATAGAACCCAGTGATTCAACAAGTAAAAAAACAATAATATATCCCTACATCGATTTTATCCGAACAGATTAAATTAATCGATTTTTAAATCGATAATATGAAGAAAAAAATATGGCCCCAATAAATTATTAATAGACCTCAAAATGGATGAAACCCGTATTTAATATATGTAGGTAATATACTCTACTCTGGTGATCTCTAATAAAAAAGTACTAAGAACAGTACTTTGCAGCGAGCATTATTTTAGTACAGTACTCCGTACTTTTTTTTCTATTAGCCCATCTCTGGGGGCAACAAAATTGAAATAAATGACCTTTCATCCGTTTCTGCAGCACAATCTGAATTTACTGAAGGATTAATAAGTGTAAAAATTAATAAAAATAAAAATAAAGAAGAGAAAGTTCTAAATCTTTTATTCATATCTTTTTTTTGTTAAATTGCATTGAAACTAATGAATAAGGAAAGGGGGGGAGTGATACTTATTCCAGCCCTTCAGATTTATACAGTACGGCCCACCGAACTGCTCATTTCGACAGATCCTTTTCTCATTCGATCCTCAATCCTATGGAGTTCTATCTCTCCTTCCATCCATCACTCCAAGTATCTTTCTACCTTCAAATCCCGCATATTTAATCACTTAATGAATATCCAGGCTCAATAGAACTGTAAATAAGTTTTTATTTTGTCGTTGTTTTTTTTTTCTTCTCATTTAAATATGTCTATTTTATATAATAATTATTAACTTGTTAACGTGTATTTAATTTACTCTAAGACTCCAAAGCACATTTTGTAAATTCTGTATTTTTTATTCTAAAGGGACATGTCCCAGGATAATAAACAATTTATTTATTTAAAATTGTACCTTGATATTTTAGTACTGCGAATCTTGTTTCGTATTTGTATTTATCAAACCTGCAAAAGAAAAAAGTAAAACATAAAGACTTAAAATGTCATGTAATAATATAATGTAGAGAAATTAAGATAATTTTCTTCTAGTTTGTTAATTAATTCGAATAATTAAATAAGGATATTATTAGGCTCAAACGACCGAAAACTTATTACTCAGAGAGCAACTCAAAACACACAAGCTTCCATTTCCCTTTCGAATTTTCATTAATCTCTTTAGTTTTATTTAGCCATTTTTATTCAGTTTTTATTTTGACAGTGGACTGTGGTGTTTGGGAATCAAATTAATTAATTTTATTGAATATTAAATTAATTAAAATTGAGCTTCCGTACTACGTGGAGAGAAGGGAATATTTATAATACTCTATATTACTTCTGCTTATTATTCTGTTAAACTTGAAATGAAAAAGTATATAATAATAATAATAGGCTTACCTAACCCGAAGGTTCGATGCCGATACCACCAAACTTCGCCTGCATAGACTCGTCCAATGTTCACCGGTCAAGCCCAAGCCCCCGAGATCAGCCTTAATGCAATCCTCCCATCGACGCTTCGGCCTACCTTTCGGACGCCTACCAGTCGGTTCAGCGAATACCAACTTTCTCGGAATCCGTTCCTCACTAAGCCCAACAACTTTACGCGCCCATTTGAGTCTCCGCGATGCTATCAACTCAATTATATTCACAGGGTACAAACTCCGCAATTCCGCGTTGTGCAACCTTCTAAACTCCCCAGTGGCCTCATCTCTCTTCGGACCAAATATTTTACGCAGTACCTTATTCTCGAAAACCTTAAGCCGTTGTTCATCCTTCAAAGTAAGCGGCCACGTTTCGCATCCGTAAAGAACCGTTGGAAGAATAATAGTTTTATGAATTCTAACCTTTAAGTTTTTAGCAGAAGCCGCGAGCTTAGTAATTAGCAACTGAATAATAACACGCATTTCCCACCTTTAACCGGGACTTTATTTCTTCTTGGATTTCATTTTACGTGTTTCAAAATACTGAACCGTGTTAAATATGATAAATAATTCATCAAGATCGCCACCATTTCTGCAACTAATCATATATTTCGTCTTATCGGTATTTAATTCGAGACCTATTTGTTTACTGGTTTTTATTAACACACTTGTATTTAGTTGTATGGTTTCCGTATCTTCACCTAGTAGTAGCAAATCATCGGCATACCCCAAAACCGGAATCTTGCACACATATTCAAGCCTTTCTCGGTACACATCACCTTTTCTATAACATATTCTAAGGCTATATTAAACAAAACAGGTGAAAGGGAGTCACCCTGTTTCAAACCCGATCGCACCTCAAATCTCTCGGAGTAATTATGACCGATTCTAACTTCATGAAATGTTTCCGACAAACACATCTCTACTAGGTTTACTAACTTTTTAGGTATCCCCTGTTCAATCATGATGTTCTATAGCTTCTGACAGTCTATGGAATCATAAGCCTTTTTAAAATCTATATAAAGTTGATGGACTACACCGTTGTACTCCAGCTTCTCTAATATTTGACGTAAGGAAAATATTTGATCAATAGTCGAGCGAAAATTTCCTAAAACCACATTGGTAGTCTCCGATAATTTCCTCAGCGTATTCCGTGATTCGGCTAGTTAGTATTGACGAGAATATTTTATATCATACTGGGAGAAGAGAGATCCCACGATAGTTGTTACAATCCGTCCTCGGTCCTTTTTTGTGAATCGGAATAAGTATTGATTCTTTCCATTCTTCGGTTATTTTTTCATTTTCCCAGATCTTTTTAACTAAAACATGTAATTTGGAAACGCCCGCTTCTCCACACGCTTTGATTAATTCACTCGTGATATTATCATTTCCTGCAGCCTTATAACGTTTTAATTTTCCTATCGCCATTTCGACTTCCTCTTTACTCGGTGCGTCGATCCATGGTTCCGCGCTCTGATATTCAGTGAGAGGAGATTGATTATTATTTTCCGTATTTAGAATGCGTCAAAGTGTTGTTTAAATTTATTTAATATCTCAGTCGGATCCGCAATTAAGTTGTTATTCGCATCTTTAACCCCATTCAATAGAGGTTCAAATCTTTTACGCGATTTGTTTATACCTTTGTACATCTCTCTTACGTTATTTTCGCTTCTGTGTTTTTCTATTTCTATTATTTTGCCTTTAAGATACTCTCTTTTCTTATTTTTTAAGAATTTTGAAGTTTCGTTTTTTACTAACCGAAAGTAAGCCACATTATTATCGCTTGGATTATTTAAGGAATTCAGTTTAGCGGTTTTTCTTTTTTCATACATATTTTAACAATCCCTGTCGAACCAAGGTTTGTTCTTTTTATTTTCGATTTTCCCAAGACATAAGTTACCGATCTCTTTAATATTATCCCTGATCCCTTCCCATAATTTGTTTACATCTTTTTTATGAAGGAACGTTCATATATCCTGTTAAATTTATATACTATATCATTTGTACTTATATTTACTTTCCATTTTCTATTTCATTAGTCATTTAGGCATCTGGCTTTTGCTTCAACTCCTGTTTCCTTACATATAGTTTTCTTAACTAAATTTATTTTTCATTTCTCTATCTACTTATGTTGATATATTAATTATTTTTTTATTACTATTTTTTTTTTGTTCTTGTGTTTTAATTTTTACGCATTGTTGTGTAAATAAGAATAACCTTTTCTAAAGGCTTTAATCGACATTAATACTTAACATGTGTTTTAAATGATAATGATATAAATAATAGGTTAGGTTAGTAAATTCCTTATCACTCTCCCCCGCTTTATTTAAAAACATAGTCCTTCAAGTAGGAGGGAGGTCTTGAGATGCGAGTAGACCTGCGGAGTGGCTGGTCCTCTCCAGAGCTCTCTGCTGTTTGGTCTAGGTGAACATTTGGCTGAGGATGTGCTTCGGTCGGGGCAGCTTCTTCGCTGACAGCTTGTGCTGGTCGAGGATCGTCATCTAGCTCGGGACAGTCGCCTGGTTCCAATACGTCTTCTTCATAGAATTCCGAACCTCCAGCGGGAGCGAGGTGCCGCAGATTAACCGTTGTCTCCTTCCCGTCTGGTAATCGTACAAGAGCGTAATTTGGATTGGACTCCAAGAGTTCGACTTCCTGGACGAGGGGATCATATTTACTTCCCCGAACGAAGTTTCTCATTAATATTTTACCAGGGGTACTTAACCAAGAAGGTAGAGCTACCCCATATGTGCCTTTTCGCTTGTGAAAGAACATTCTCTCGTGAGGAGTAGCGTTGGTAGCTGTGCAGAGTAATGACCGAATGGATTGTAATGCTTCAGGTAACACTGTTTGTCATTGTGTTATCGGCAGGTTTTTTGAATGAAGAGCCAGAGATACCGATTTCCATATAATTCCGTTGTACCTCTCCACTTGGCCCTTTCCACAAGGATTATAAGGAGTTGTACGACTCGTAGCTATCCCTTTGGAATGTAGATACATCTCGAGCTCTTTTGAGATGAAGGAAGTGCCTCGATCTGAGTGAATATAACCTGGATAGCCAAATATTGAAAATATCTGGCTTAATGCACCAATCACAGATTTTGATGATAAATCCTGACAGGGGATGGCAAAAGGATATCTTGAATACTCGTCAATTGCTGTAAGAAGGTATTTGTACCTATTATCAGATGGCAGAGGTCCTTTAAAATCTATGCTCAGCCTTTCAAACGGCGTTGTTGCTTTGATGAGAGTACCTTTCGTTTTGTAAAAGCGAGGTTTTATTAATGCGCAGGTTTTACAAGCCGACGTTACTTTTCTAATTTCTTCTATGGAATACGGGATATTTTGAATTTTCAAGAAATGAGACATGCGAGCTACTCCTGGGTGACACAATGAAACGTGAAGAGATTCCAGCTTAGTTATTGAATGTGCAGTACTGCAAAATCTTGTAAATGCATCAGCTGCTAGATTTTGTTTGCCTGGACGATAAATGATATCGTAGTTGTATGCGGCCATAAACGCCATCGAGTAAATTTCTCATTTTTGATTTTTCCCGGATGCTTAGTATTAAATAGGTAAGAAATAGATTTTTGATCGGTGATCAGTTGAAATTGTCTGCCTATTAAACAATATCTCCACTTCCGAAGGGCTTCGATGATTGCGTATGCTTCTTTCTCCACTGCGGAATGATTTCGCTCAGTCTTAGATAAAGTTCTAGAGAAGAAAGCGACTGGTCGTTGGTTCTGTGTTAGGATTGCTGCAATAGCGACATCTGAAGCATCTGTCTCTACACAGAATGGCACGTTATCTTCGACATTATAAACGACCGATTTAAGAATGCATGATCGAATATCATTGAAATCTTTGACAAGCCGAGAATCGAGCGGAAATTGCTTACAACTCACTTGCCTACTAATTTTGTGTGAGAATTTTGGAACCCATTTAGAATAATATGAAAACATTCCAAGTGCTCGCTGCAATGATGCCTAGTTCTTTGGGAGTGGAAAATCAATCAATGGTTTGAGTCTGTCGGGATCAGGCCGTAGGGTGTTATTTTCAATCAGGTAACCAAGAATTTTAATGGACTTTAAATTAAATTTAGACTTTTGTTGGTTAATAGTTAAATTGTATTTCTTGCAGACTTCTAAAAATTTCTTCAAGTTGCGGTCATGTTCGTTCTGATCTTTTCCACTCACTGTTATATCGTCCAGATATATGTTGACACCATCTAGACCTTCTTTAGTTTTAATTTCGTTCATTTTTCTCTGAAAAGCTGCAACACCATTAGTCACCCCCATTGGAATCCTTTTGAATTGCCACAGTTTTCCAACTGCTTCAAAGGCAGTGTAAGGTCGGTCTTCTCTTCGAATCGGTACTTGGTAATATGCGCTTTTTAAATCGATAGTACTATGTACGTTATACCTAGCTATACTGGAAGCTATTTTCTCTATCGGAGGTATAGGGTAGGCATCGAGTAAAGTATATCTATTAATTGTCAGAGAATAATCGACTACCATCCGTTTTCTATGCGACCCTTTTACAACTAAGACCTGTGCCCTCCATGGAGAGTTACTTTCTTCGATTACACCTTCTCTGAGCAATTCATTTATGTGGAGTCGAATAAACTTTTCATCTGCATCAGTGTGCCTTCTTGATTTTATAGCTATAGGTTTGCAGTTTGGAGCTAAATGTTCAAACAGTGAGGCTGGTCCTACCTTGGAACATGCAAGACTACTGACACTAAGAGGAGGCCTACTTCCACCAAAGGATACTGATAAACTAGAATGCTGATTAAGAATGTCGTGACCCATTATCACATCAGCACAGCAGCCCTTTAGAACACTTAGTCGGACGTTGGAATAAACATTGTTTAGCGCCTGTAAGTTAACTCTACAGTATGCCTTGATGGGCACAGCCAAATTTGATGAAGCCATGGAAACAGCAGATTCTGTAGGATATAGTTTGAGGTTATGTTTAGATACAAAAGTATCGCTAATGAAGCTCTCTGTGCTTCCAGTATCTATTAAACCATCTGCCGAAAATCCATCAATTTTTAAAGGAATTATAGATCTTACCAAACTAGCAGGCGATGCTACTGATATTTCTGATGGATTTAGAAAAGGGCGAACTGCTGCAGTCGTAGCCCAGCTACATTCATCTAAAGTATCGTCTTGGTTCTGGGTGGAAGCTGAGGTTTTCGATTTTGATCTACAAACCCTGGCAAAATGACCCTTTTTATTACAGTTTTTACAAAGAGATTCTCGTGCGGGACAAGCAAGTCGAGGATGTCTAGTGAGACCACAAAAATAACATTTTTGTGAGTTAGTTGAAGCTTTGGTTATTGAATCACATTGAGTGGATGAACATTGATCTGGAGTTTGCTGTGAGGATGTAGATGCAAGTTGAGAAGGTATCGGTTTATACGATTCGGAAAAGACTTGGGCAGACTCCAAAGCACGGGCTTTAGAAAAAGCTTCATCTAAAGTTAAATTCAGATTCTCTAATAACCTTTGCCTAATGCTTACTGAAGAAAGGCCATTAATGAATGCATCTCGAATGTACTCATCTCGATAGACATTGGCTTTTACGTCTCGAAAATTACAGTCAGCGCTGAGGGTGCGTAAGCCCTGAAGAAACTGGTCTATTGATTCATCTGAATTTTGAAATCGAGTCATTAACCTATGCCTAGAAAAAATTTCGTTCTTTGGTTTTATGTACAGAGAATCTAAGAGGGTAATACCTTCCTGGTATGATAAAGAATCCTTAACTAATTCAAAAATAGTGTGACTCACGTGATTGTAGAAGAGCCTTAACTTTTCTTCGTCCTTTGCTTTGACTGAAGTGATGAATGTATCGAATGTCTTCTTCCAGTGGATCCATTTCGAAGCACAGTCAGGAGAAGTATATTCTGTGTCAAATCTCTCCGGTTTTAAATATTTATCCATTTTCTCAACAGATAAAGGTCATTAATGTCGATTAAATTGTTGTGTGAATAAGAATAACCTTGATTTCTAAAGGCTTTAATCGACATTAATACTTAACATGTGTTTTAAATGATAATGATATAAATAATAGGTTAGGTTAGTAAATTCCTTATCACTCATTATTTAGTTAGTTATGTTCATTTCTGCTATTATCAAACACCAACTTTGTATCTTGTTTTCAAACCTGGCGAATACCCGCAACGAGGATCGAGACGTTGGATACTAAACAGTGTTTTTTTCTTTACTATTTTCTATTCTTTTATAACCGCCACCCGAACTAACTCATCCTCCATATAATTGTTTTATTTAAGACTTTTTATTTTGAATAGATAATTAATTTAATGAAAATATCTATAAACGGATTACAACTGAAGAGGAATAGAGAAATAAGAGTTTGTTCCACGAATGATTTTATGGGGAGAAAAAAAGTTCATAAAGAGAATAAGTTTTAATCTAGTCTAATAATAGTTAGTTCGTAGGAAGGACCGATTCCATGATAATATATATATATATATATTATATACTATGTTTTTGACCGGCTGCTGTTTTAAGGCAGCAGTAGCTTCAAAAACAGTATTAATTAATATATTCAATGTATGTATAAACTATATTTACTGGAACCATTGGAGTTCTTTTGCATAGGTCTTGTTTACCAATATGAATTGGTGGCATTCAAGGGATCATTAAATTGAACAGGTTTCAATAAATGACATTATTAATAAAATTAGCTTTTACATATCTATTATATTTACACAAGGCCTATAACTATGATAGAGAATAGTGAGGGACTTATTTATGTTAACTTTGCCAGACAATATTACAAAAAGAGAGGTACCTTAAAAACGCTTAGTTGGCTGGCGAAGATAGAATCCGTCTTAGGCGTCCCTTCTCAATTTTATTCCCCAGCATCTGCCCTACGACCTCCGAAGGACTTCTCTTCTTGTGGATGGAACACTATTGACCTTTCTCAATCTCCATTCTAACCATCATTACCTCTAATTCCTTTTCTTTTCAAAAAGATTATTTTTTTTGGAAATTGCCGATCTCCTATCGGTGGTCATGACAAAAGGGAGTGAGGCTGATATGGGAAATGCCCGAAGTCGGCGGTCCAGCCTTTCTCCACTCTTGAAACTCATGTCGGCTAATAGTTTATGTTTATCTATGGAAGATTGGATGTCTTGAGTAATTTTCAAAAAGACAAATTGTTTTGAGAAGTGATTTCAGAAACCGTATTGGAGGGGATTGATAAGTGATTTTTGTCCTAGGAAGGTGTCAAGCTGTGAATGAACTATTCTTTCTAACGGCTTTGAGAGATTGGAGAGGATGGAAATCGGTCAGTAATCAGAAATTTTTGAGGGAACTTAGACTTTGCTAAGTGGACGGATTATAGTTTTTGTTTCACACTGTTGGAAAAATAGAGTTTCGTAGAGAGTAATTATAGATATGTAAGAGAATTGGGAATATGATAGGTTAAATAATGATAAAGTTTTATTAATTTTACGGGAATTTGATCCGGACCATGGTCTGTCGTTCTGGATTTAAGGACGGAGGCAAACAGATCTTCGGGGTATATATTCGTGAGAAAAAAAAAAAAAAAAAAAAAAAAAAAAAATATATATATATATATATATATATATATATATATTTCGGTCTAGGACGTTCCTATACTGCGGGGTGCTAGAACGATGGGGAACCTTAGGTAAACGCCTTTTGAACTTTTGCAGCCATTCTTATATTTATTTGATTAATATTTTTTTAAATTTATTTATTGGAATTTACAACTGTATAATGGAATACAACAAGTAAAGATTAATGTTAAAAATAAATTTTGTCTTTTAAGTCTTACATGCCAATCTTTCGTCTAATAGTACAACGTACCAACACCATAATTCATTCCTAAATAAATCTTATGGCGCGACCTCAACTCATTGAATCCAGAAACATTAAATCCTTTTCTAGAAGCTCTTGCCCGATCCTTGGAACCAATCTACTCCTGTTCTTCTATCGATGAAAAATTAAACTGTTTATGCTCCAATCTCCTTTTATTTCTAAATCGTTACGCACCTTTAAAGACCTCAACTTTCAGAACACCCTCTGCTCCGTGGATTAACCCCGAAATCAGAGAGATGAGATGATAAGGAGAAGGGCTAGGAGACGCTTCCGACCTACACGGAACCCCGATGACTTTTCCTTGTTCAAAATCCTGAGAAACCTTACCCGATTGTCTTTACGCCGAGCTACAGCACAGTTCTTTCACACTCAAGCAAATCGCAAGCCGCGGATCATAAATCTCAATGTAAAATCCTTTAAAAAAACTTTAACCAATTATTAATTATTTAACCAATCATATTCCCAATTCTCTTACATATAATTTTTAAAATTACTCAGAACATCCAATCTTCCATAGATAAACATAAAATCACAATCCTTGTACTCTTCGACTTTTCCAAAGCGTTCTGCCTGGTGAATCGTGATATATTGCTCTCAAAACTCGAAAAGCTATCGCTATCAAAAAGTGTCTTAAAGTGGTTCCAATTCTACCTATCTCATCGTACCCAAACAGTTGTTAGTTCCTCTTCCCTTTTACTAACCCGCGGTGTTCCACAAGGATCGTTTCTTGCATAAACCCTGTTTTCTTTATATATAAATGATCTATCTGACTCTATCCACCATTCACAATATTATTTATATGCATATGATCTTCAGATTTACCTTTCCTTTTATCCCAGGGAGATGTTTGAGAAGATATTGATAGCATTAACGCATGGGCTTTAAAGAATGATCTAAGATTGAACGTTGATAAAACTATAGCCATAATCATAGGTTCCAAACAACTCGTTAATTCCCTTCCTTATTATCCCTTACTATACCTTAACGGACTACCTATCCATTTCCATGATACCGTTATAAATCTAGGTGTCATCTTCGACCAAAACTTTTCATGGACCAACCATGTTTCCTATATCATTCGCAATTCAATCGCTATTCTTAAACTCGTTTTCAAGATCAGCTGATGCGCTCGATGATAACAGTCATACGTTACATCGTCTCTCAGATTTTTGCTTAATTCGCTTGAATTCAGTCTGGAGAACATCACTAGACCTCAGGAATACTACGGCAGTGAATATTGGAGAAATTTCGGTAAGCAAAGTTATAATACCCGTATAAAAGTTGAAAAACCTTACACTAAGAAAGAAATAGTTCAGTGCCATAACTTTCAGGCATATGGTCATACCAAAAGTTATTGCCATCACATACCACGCTGTGTGAAATGCGGTGAACAGCATAAATCAGAAGAATGTACAAGATCAAGATCTACACCCGCTGTATGTGCTCTGTGCCTCAAGGACCACCCGGCTAACTACAAGGGATGTGAAATCTACAAGAAACTCAGAACCAGATACCAAAAACCTCAGGATCCGAATGAAACAGCTGTACCAACCAGAAGTAGAAGAGAACCATCTAAACTTGTAAATTCTAACGTGTCATTTGCCCACTTGCTTGGAGGTGGAAACCAGAATCATGAAGTCGAGGCACTGCCGGAACAACGTTTTCCTCAACAATACCAATCTATTGTACAACAATCTATCCCTCAAAGTTTACCTAATCTTCAAAAAACTCCTCAACTTCAAATTTCTCATATCCTTCACCATCAAACGTCACAGATCTTACCAGTCTAATGACATCGTTCATCTCCGAAATCAAATCTCTTGTTATGCCGCTTATATCACGCCTTACAAATCTAGTATCAAATCTAATCCCTGCCTTGAAAAATCCTTAAATGACTTCACCTAACTCCTTATCCATTCTCCTTTGGAATGCGAATGGTGTTAGAAATCATACTGACGAACTGACAGCGTTGTTGCAAGACAAAACAATCGATGTTGCACTTATAACTGAAACAAGACTAACGACTAAACAGTACTTCAAAATACCGCAATGCATGACATACCGTACTGACCACCCAGACAGCAAAGCCCATGCCGGTTCTGCTATCATTGTCCACCAATCCCTCTCTCATCATTTACTTCCACTTCCCACCTATGATTTCCTACAAGCCACAGCTATAGTAATCAAGACTTTTTCCTTTCCAATAACCCTCACATCTGCATATTGCCCTCCTAAACATTCCATTTCCAATTCCGAATTTGTATCCTTCCTGGATTCCTTAGGAAATCGTTTCATTCTGGGTGCAGACTTAAACGCTAAGCATCAGCAGTGGGGTTCCAGGACCACGAATTCTCGGGTCAAGAAGTCAGACCTACCTACTGGTCAACCGATCCTAACCGCAATCCTGACATCCTCGACTTCTTTATCCACAGCGGATTAGGCTTCCTCAACTTGTCTGTAACTCGCCTTGATGAACTATCCTCAGATCATAGTCCACTGATCCTAAAAGTTCATTCATCCGAGGCCCTGTCAACTGGAACCTTTTCCGCCAAATCCTGACCGATAATATTGAGACCCTCAAAACCCCAGATGACCTAGATAATTCCGTCTATTCCTTTACCACCGCCATCCAGCAAGCTGTCTGGACGGCTTCCTCTCCTAAACACTCCAATATAAATACAGACCAAAATCATTTTCCACAACCTATTATAGACCTCATCCACACCAAACGCCGAGCAAGATCAGTATGGCAGCGCACCCGACACCCAACAGATCGCCGCTCCTATAACTTCTATTGTAGGCAATTGAAGAGGGAGTTGGCGACCTTCCGTTCCCAGTCCTTTGATTCCTATCTCTCCGCTCTATCAGCTCATGATAATTCCCTGTGGAATGTCACAAAAAAGATCCTAAAATACCATCAAGTTTCCCATCCTCTCCGACGTGGTGATGACTCCTGGGCTGCGTCTGATGAAGATAAAGCCAAGGAATTCGCCACACACCTCTCTGAAGTATACACTCCTCACCCGGAATCCCACATCAATCACACCGCAAAAGTGCAAGACTTTCTTATGTCACCGATTCCACTTTCCCTACCTCCTAAAGCTATTAATCCCTCTGAGGTCAAATATCTTCTCCAAAAACTGACCCTCCGTAAATCTCCTGGACACGATATCCTTACTCCCAAGATCCTCCGACAACTTCCGCAGAAAGCTATTATATTCCTTACTTATATTTACAACTGCATCCTACGCACCACCTATTTTCCTCTGTTATGGAAACATTCCACTATCATTCTTTTTCTAAAACCAGGCAAACCTTCCAGTAACACTTCATCCTACAGGCCTATTAGTCTACTCCCCATCCTCTCAAAAATCTTCGAAAGGCTTCTTCTTAAACGTATCCTACCCCTATTAGAATCTCAAAATCTTCCTTCCCATCAGTTTGGATTCCGTCCTCAGCATTCCAGCATTCACGGCTCCGAGTCGTAGACCATATTTCCTCAGCTCTTGAATGCAAAGAGTATTGTTCTGGTGCGTTCCTGGGCATTGCGCAAGCATTTGACCGGGTATGGCACACTGGATTACTCTTCAAGCTGAAAACCCATTTACCCCAGTCTCTATACCTCATTCTCCGATCCTATCTCTCAAACCGTTCCTTCCAAGTTCGCTGTGGTGAAGAATTTTCTAACCTTTATCCCGTTGAGGCCGGTGTTCCTCAAGGCAGCGTCTTGGGACCCTTCCTCTACATCCTTTACACTGCTGATATTCCTACACATCCTGATACCTTTCTGGCAACTTTTGCAGACGACACCGCCATCCTATCATCCAGTTCCAATCCCGAAACAGCATCCTTAAACCTTCAGAAACACCTTTTCCTTATCGAACACTGGTGTAATAACTGGCGTGTAAAGGTGAACGAAGCCAAATGTAAGCACATAACTTTAACTCTTAGACGAAAATCCTGTCCGCCAGTTTATTTCAACTCATTACCAATTCCTCTCTCAGATACAGTCCGGTATCTTGGCTTACTGTTGGACAAAAGATTGACTTGGAACCCACACACAAGACTTAAAAGACAAGTACTCAACCGACGATTCGAACAGTTATACCGACTACTCAACAGAAAATCTGAACTTACAGTTGACAACAAATTATTAATCTACAAGACAATACTGAAGCCCATCTGGACCTCCTGCCTTGAACTGTGGGGGACAGCTAAACGCACTAACATCAAACGCATTCAATCCTTTCAATCCAAAGTCCTCCGTACAATAGTAAATGCTCCTTATTATGTCTCCAACTATACCTTGCACCACGACCTTAATGTTCCATTTATTTCAGACCTAATTCCATCCAAATTTTCCAAATTCCACCAGAACCTATTTCATCATCCTAATCCTCTAGCTCAATCCCTATCCAGCTCCACTCATCCATACAACCCACCTAGAAGGTTGAAACGGCAGTGGCCCCGCGACCTTTTGTAAATATTGTATATTGGAGTTCTAGCACTGGCTAGATTCTCCACTCCATGTGATGTGTAGTGTTGATGGTGTGTGTATGTGTATATAGGTATAAGTGAATTCTTGACTATTGTATTGATTCATTATTGTGTATATATTTTATTGTAATTTTATGCCGTGTAAATATTGTATGAATGTAGTATGTATGATATCTTTCAGCACTACTATTAATGTCCAAATTGGGACAGATTGTAATTTTACTCAATAAAAATTGTTGTTGAAGAAAAAAACTCGTTTAAAGTTCGCCGGCTCCTTGTTTCTTCCCTCGTTTTCTCCCACTTTGACTATGGCTGCCTAGTGTTCGGTGGATTGTCTGGTGGACTTGAGATAAGTTTGGAAAGGCTTATGAAATGTTACATTAGATTCATATTCGGAGTCCCCAGGCGCTCCAGCATCTCCGACAGGTATGCCGAGTTGAAGTGGCTCAATCCAGTTTCTCGCCGACAGTATTTTCTGGGAGTATTCCTTTTCCGCACTTTTAATACCCATAGACCATCCTACATTCTTGACCTCCTCATCACTTGCTCATCGGTAAATTCGTTTAACACAAGATCCCGCCCACAAACCTCATTTCCTTCTCATCGAACATCATCCTTTAAAAAATCCTTAGCTTGCTTGCCACTTTACTTTGGAATTCCATACCTACCTCTATACGCAAAGCATCTTCTTTAACCTCATTTAAAACAAATTATTCCATCATCTCCTCAGTAATCAACTTCCGAATAATTGTATAAAGAATAATGGTCATATTTCACTCTAAAATGAGGAAATATGTTAACAAAATCTTTTCTGTTTATTTTCTTTTTATGATTTTATGATATTAGTGTGAGGTACAATTATAGTATCTTTACTTGCACATGTGTTTAGTATTATATAGTCATACATAAATGTACTATTGTCGTTGTATTTACTAATTTATAAATAATGCAAGTAGTAGTTGTATGTCGTTCAAGTAATCGTGTTTACTACTGTTATTAATACTATAAGTATTACCTTACGTTTGTTTTATTAATGTTTTTAATGTTATACCAGACACATATGTTTACATTTGGCTTCGTTCACCTTTATACGCCAGTTATTACACCAGTATTCGATTAGACAAAAGTGTTTCTGCAGGTTTAAGGATGCTGTTTCAGCATTGAAACTGGATGATGTCGGTGTCCTCTGCAAATGTTGCCAGAAAGGTATCAGGATGTGTAGGAATATCCGCAGTGTAAAGGATGTAAAAGATGGGTCCCAAGACGCTGCCTTGAGGAAAACCGGCCTGAAAGGGATAAAAGTTGGAAAATTATACACCACAGCGAACTCGAAAGGGACGGTTTGAGAGATAGGATCGGGGAATGAGGTATAAAGACTGTGGTAAATTGGTTTTCAGCTTAAAGAGTAATCCAGTGTGCTATATCCGGTCAAAAGCTTGCGCTACGTCCAGATACGCACCAGAACAATACTTAGGAGGTAGCTTTAGGAGGTAGGGAAGTGAAATTGGTAACATAAGAAGGTTGCGGTATGATTAAAGTGGGATTCTGGGTGAGGAGTGAATACTTTGGAGAGGTGTGTGGTGAATTCCTCGGCTTTATTTTCATCAGATGCAGCCCAGGAGTCATCACCACGCCGAAGAGGATGAGAAACTTGATGGTATTTTTGTATCTTTTTGGTAACATTCCACAAGGTATTATCACCAGCTGATAGAGAGGAGAGGTAGGAATTAAAGGCCTGGGAACGGAAGGTCGCTAACTCCATCTTCAATTGCCTGCAATAAAAGTTATAGAAGCGGTGATCTGCTGGGTGTCGGATTCGTTGCCATAATGATCTGGCTCGGTGTTTTGCATGGATTAGGTCTATGAGGTGTTGAGGCAAATGGTTTTGTTCAGTAGTTATATTGGAGTTCTTAGGAGAGGAGGCAGTCCAGACAGCTTGCTGAATGGCGGTAGTGAAGGAATCGTCAAGGTCATCTGGTGGTTTTGAGGGTCACTCTGAGGTTAATATTATCGGTCAGGATTTGGCGGAAAAGGTTCCAGTTGACAGGGCCTCGGATAAATGACGGTGAGATGGGTTTTGGAATTGGAGTGAGAGATACTTTTAGGATCAGTGGACTATATTACAACCTTTAAAGCTCTCTCCTGGCGCAGCTAATAGGTATGAAAATCATCTTTGGTCTCAGTCAGATATATATTTCTGTAGGTTTCGGCTGTAGTCGGGGATATTTTAGTATCATTGGTTCTATTTATAGAAGAATAATTATAAGGGTCGATTAATTTGTTTATATGCGCGCACAGAATTTATAAATTTTTAACAAATAATGGTGGAGGTTGTGGTTTCCTGAGTATAGGAGAAGATTCCATAGTTTCTTTTTCCTTTTGGAGAATCTGAAATGGATTCGGTGTAAAGAACGGCAATTTATTATTTAATCCTTGTGATGATGTGCTAGGCTCTGGTTCAGATGAAGCGGTTCTTTGTGGAATAGAGTTTTTACTATTTTTGTGGTTGGGTTTTTGTTTTGTGGGAGATGAGTTTGAACGTGCAGATCTAGATCATTTACTTGTAGCCTTTGAGAACATTACTTGTGAAAACACCGCAGTGATTAAAAAAAATAAAATAAAAAACAATAAAGTAAGAATTAAAATGGAAAAAATAAAATGAAAGAAAGATAAGTAAAAGAAAAGCAAGCCCGAGCTTGGGGAGCTGGCGGCAAACAGCTGATCAGTGACCCTCCTTTCACTTTTTAGTGATTGTACAAAGTAAATTAAAACTTTTCTTTCCGAAATTTTCTCCAATATTCACCTCTGTGCTTTTCCTGAAGAGTAGTGATGTTTTTCCAGACTTAACTCAAGTGAATTCCTACTGAAAAAAGCAAAAATCTGAGAGACGAAGTAACGACAGTTACACCAACTACTCAAACGAAAATCTGTTGACAACAAATTATTAATCTACAAGACAATACTGAAGCCTATCTGGACCTACGCTCTTGAACTGTACGGGACAGCTAAACCTACTAACATCATTCATATTCAATCCTTTCGATCCAAAGTCCTCCATACTATAGTGAATGCTCCTTATTATGTTACCAACCATACGTTACACCACAAACTAAAATATTCCATTTACTTTAGATCTTATTCCATCAAAATTTTCTAAATTCCATCAGAAAATTATCCATCACCCCAATCTTCTAGCTCAATCCCTTTCCAGCTTCACGCAACCTTACTACCCCCCCTAGAAGGTTGAAATGGCAGGGTCCCCGAGACCTCTTGTAAATACGTATATATTAGAGTGCTAGCACTGTTTAGATTCTCCACTCAATGTGCTGTATGTATGACGTGTATAAAGGTATGGGTGATTTCTAGACTTTATATATTTTATTGATTCATTATTGTATATTATTTTATTATAATTTTATTGCTCTGTAAATAGTGTATGAATGTAGTATGAAATTTATCTTTGACCACTATTATTAATGTCTAAATTAGGCAGATTGTTATATTACTCAATAAACATAGTTGAAAAACAAAATGAATTTACTCCACTCATTATTCCTAATACATAATGATATATGTATATATATATAGTATTGTTTGATTAGTTTTAGACAGTTGATAATTTTTTATTTTATGGTCTTAAGGTTCAGCCAATAAATAAACTTATTCTATTTATGCTACGTTTCGAGAATTTATTGTTCTCATATTCATGCCCTAACAGTGGAAAAACAAAAAACAGAACATATCCATTTTTACAATACTTTGGTTATCATATCATTCATTAATATGCCACTCAAATTGGCTGATAGTACTCATCTTATTGGCAAACCTTTTATCTGCTTGTAATATCTATTTTCAAATTTGAAAAAAAACTATTATTTGTACATATTTTAATTCCTTCAATAAATAATTTTTGCCTTTTAGTACTGACTCCTTTCTTATTTCATCCCAATTATTTTCAATTATATTAATGACTTTGTCTATTAGTATATTAGTCAATAATGATGTGACATCCAGACTAATTACATCTATTTCTTTAATGTTAAAATTTAATTTATTTAAAATATTCTTTAATTGTCTTGAATTCTTTATATCATAATTATTGTTATTATTGAAATTATTTAATGAAGGATTTAGAAATTTTTATATTGCTTCCGTTGGGGCATTTATATTGTTAATTATCGGTCTGATATTATGATTTGGTTTATGTACTTTTAATAATCTGTGGATCTTAGGTATGATCATGTCTGTTACTTGCAATTTATTTTTCAATCGTTTATCAATGTATCCTTTTTTAACTAATTTATCTATATATATGTTTATTTTATTAGTTAGTTCTTTGAATGGTTCACTTCTAAATATCCTAATTAAAGGAATAAATAATATTTTTATATTAAATTTTACATTAATTTATATTTATTAGCCTGAAAATAACAAAATAAAAACAAAAATTTTGATGCTAAGGTGAGTTGCTCACAATTGTATACATGCAGAACTTCAGGTTCTGGAGAATGGTTAAATATTCTTTACTAATAAATGAAAATAAAAATTACAAAATTTACATTTTCTCATTTATATTATTGTCGTCGCCATCAATCTCTTTTATTTAGATTATAAGCGACGGTTTAGTGTAACTGTTGCCATTGCATTTTCAACAAGCTAAAATTTATCGTGAAGTGAGAATGGTTGACTGTCTGATAAGTGGGAGAAGTTAGTTCAGGGTACAGTCAAAAGAACACACAATTAAGATATAAACTTAATAAACGACGTAACCAGTTTATTAAGTTTATATCTTAATTGTGTGTTCTTTTGACTGCCCCATAAGCTAAAATCTAATTGAATAAAATTTGTGGCGGATGCTACACACGCTCGCTCAAAGATAGCGCTAGCAGCGGCCATATGGGTTACCGGCCAAATATAAGAAGACCCTATATCCAATAATATTGTATATTATTAGTAATTAATGTCATTGTAAATATTTATATCTATATAACGGTTTTATGAGAATAAATAAAGCACTCAAGGTAATTTGACATAGGGCCAAGACCCTCCCTAGTCTGGTAGCATAGCTCTCACCAGCAATTATTGACATGGATGACTAACATCTCCAAGAGCTGGCACAGCTCTTCAGGTCACCTAACTGGTATCTCCCTAGGTCAGATTAACTCTTCCTTTGTAACATTATGTGGTCTATCATTATTTAACTTCCTTCACATACCTTCTCTCCTCCTATCCTATTCTACACTACTGTCGGGCTACTACCACGCAGGGTGAATTCTCTCCTATCCAACACTACTATCGTGCTACTACCACGCAGAGTATAACCCATCCTAACCAGTCCCCTCTGCGAATTGGTAGGTGCGGGTTCGCCCCCTACCTGGCAGAGTAATCTCATACCTGGTGCTGCGGTACGTGCTACTACCACAGCGAGCACCATCTCCAATCTTACTCTCTTCCTTGCATGAATACGCAATGGTCGAGGCCTTCTGATACCCTTTCTTGTCTATTATAACACCCATACCTCGACAACTTTTTTTCTTTTCACGACCTGTTTAGCTTTTGCAGAAAATCATTTTTAATAAGGTATGTGGAGCTAGTAGTTGTCTCATTGTTTCTGTTGAATCTGTGATTCTATATTCACAGATAAGAGCATAGGATAAATAAAATAGGTCATAGACTTTTCATACAGAAGTTTATTTGACACCCACAAGTACATTAGGGTACAACAACATAATAGTAAGGGAGGTTACAAAACGCCAAGGCGGTAAAACATGATCTAATACAGTGTTGTCACGGATCCACAAATTGATCGTCCAACATCCTCCCTATTTACGGATTCCTTGACACCTGATGCAGTCGCTGAACTTGTCCACATCAAGTGCCTTCGTCAAAGAGTCGGCGACCATCTTCTTGGTGGATATGTACGTGAAGGTGAGAAGCTTCACCTGCACCTTTTCTCTCATAAAATGGTGCCGTACATCGATATGCTTGGTCCTTGGCTGATAAGCACCATTCAATGCCAGATTTCGTGCTCCTTAGTTGTCGCAGAAGATTTGAGTAGGATTTTTCGAAGATTGCTCAATCTCTTCAGAGAGACCCCGCAACCATAAAGCTTCCTGTGCTGCTGAAGACATTGCCATATACTCAGCCTCCGTTGTTGAGAGAGCTACAGTGGGTTGCCGTTTAGTGCACCAGGATATCGGGACATCGCACTTGATGAAAATGTAACTTGTGACTGATCTTCTTTCATCTGGGTCACTAGCCCAATCGGCATCGCAGTATCCATAAATTAGCCCAGTCTTTGATCCATCAAATTTTAGCCTATATGAAGAGGTTCCGCGGAGGTATTTTAGTTCAGTTTCCGTTTCACACCTGTCCAGTGTGACATGCCTGGATTGTTGTTGAATCTGCTCTGACTACTAACAGCAAACGCTACATCTGGTCTTGAAGTTTGGGCTGCAAATAAGAGGCAGCCAATAGCCTCTTGATATGGTATTTTTCTCATCTTGTCCTTTTCTTCTTCTGTTCGTGGCTCCTGAGATTTAGAAACATTTTCACCAATAGATATTGGAGTGGATACTGGATTGGTTTCATCCATATTAAACCGTTTGAGAGCCTTCTCAATATAATTCTGCTGACTAAGCCAAATTTTCTTTGATTAAAGATCACGAGTTAATTCAAGACCTAAAAATGATTTGGCCTCACCAAGGTCGGTAATCTTGAATGATCTTGTAAGTTGCAATTTTACCTGATTTTTCATTTTTTGATTGTTTAAAAAAATCAGCAGGTCATCCACCCAGATAGCGACAATTATCATACATTTCTCTTCTATTTTGAAGTAAACACAAGAGCAAAATTTTTGACTGATTTAAACGAAACCCTTGTAGGACTTCATCCAATTTTCTGTTCCAGATTCCACTTGCCTATTTTAGTCCATATAAGCTTTTTCGAAGTATACATATTTTTGAGGTTCCATCGCTGAAATCAGGAGGCTGGGACATGTAGATTTATTCTTCCAGGTCTCCCCGAAGGAATGCGGATACTGTATCCATCTGACTAATATCCAGATTATACTCTGCAGCCAGCGATATAAGGTACCTGATGGAGCTATATCTGACAACTGGCGAGAATGTTTCCTCGCAATCCACTCCCCTCCTTTGGGCGAATCTCTTGTCAACAAGTCTAGCTTTATGACTTGCTATTTTACCACTGGGATCCTTCTTCGTTCTGAAGACCCACTTGCATGCGAGGGACTGTTTTGAAGCAGGAAGTTCGACCAATTCCCAGGTCCCGTTGTCCATTTGAGCCTTCAATTCACGCTTCATGGTATCAACCCATAACAGTTTGTCTTGATGAGCTAGCGCACCGTCGAAGGACATCGGATCTGACAACTCGGACCCAGTAAAGAAAGGCGAATAAGTTACAAAGTCGTCTAGTCTAGCTGGTGGTTCCTTTTTTTCTCGCAGGTCTAGTTGATGATGATTGTCGTATTGATGTTGTAGATGGTGGAATAAAATCTGGATCATCATCTTTGTTGTAGCTGGTTTCTGCAGTTGCGGAGGAATCTTCTATACTTTATATAGTTTTGTGAGGACCACTGTTAGACTGTGTCTCACTTTATGGAGAATCGTCATCAATCGATAGCCGTGAACTTATTGTATTGTCCGAGTCAGAATCAGAATTGTCTTCAACATTTGTGTTTTCAAAATTGTATTCATTTCGAAGCACATAGACGTTTCTATCGGTGCCTTCGGAAGTGTTTTTCAATAATGATTTGCCCCACTGAGTTTCGGAGAATGTTACATCTCTTGATATGAAGGTAATTTTCTTCTGAGGATCATACAACCTGTACCCTTTTGTGTCTTGACAATATCCCAAAAATATGCAAGGAGTAGATCTAGGGTCGAGTTTAGTTTGCTTTGGTGCAGGAATGTGTGCATATGCCTTACAGCCAAAAATTCGAAGATGTTGAAGAGCAGACTTCTTGGCTGTCCACACTTGTTCTGGAGTTGTATCAACAGACTTGCACGGCGACCTGTTAAGAAGGTAAGTTGAACAGTTTACAGCTTTCGCCAAAAAACGGATGGGAGTCCTGACTCTATCAGCAGACACCTGGCACGGTCTAAAATAAAGCTGTTAAGCAGCCCAGCCTTTCCATTTTTCTGTGGAGAGTATGGACAAGAGAGCTCGTGCACAATACCCGACGACTTCAAAAACTCACTTATTTTTTTTATTGCAGTACTCTCCTCCATTATCAGTACGTAGGATTTTAATTTTGCTGTCAGACTGATTTTCAACGAGCGATTTGAATATTTTGAAATAATCTGTGACTTGATCCTTTGATTTCAAGAAATAGGTGAATGACATGTGACTGAAGTCATCTAAAAATGTCAACAAATATCTGGAACCTGCTAAACTGTTTACCTCCATCGGTCCTACAAGGTCTGAGTGCACTAACTGTAAACAGTGTTCAGTAGAGTGTTTCCACGTTTCCAACAATTGAAAGTCAACGCAGGGGGTGTTGGGAGTTGGGGTGTTACGAGGGCGAGACCTTCGGCAGGTGGTAGAATCCTTTCACAACAAGAAGACATAGATCTTAATAAATGCTGTGAGGATTGGACAACTTCTTATGAAATTAATAAATTTCCATTTCTAGTTATAATTCCAAAGAGAATAATAAAAGGTTGATAATTCAAATTCAGCATTTCACAACGGGAATGAAATATGATTCCGATTATTGATGCTCTAAAAAATTCAATATAATTTTTTTCCAGGTTATTGTGCGGATGGCTCACGCGTGCTCAAACAACGTTTATTAAATTAAAAAAATAAAGGAATTATATTTTAAGTAGTGTGGTTTAAATGCTATTAGACAGTTACCAAGAAATACAGTTTACATTAGCATATAAGCGTTCACTCGTATTCTTTCTAATATTACAAAAGTCATTTGCATCTCCTGTCAGGAAATACACGTTTCTGGAATATAATTTTTACATAGCACTTTTACCATGTACATACACATGTATTTTTCAAAAATCATTGAAGGCCAACAGGGTTGAAACACTGACTGGTTCCGCGAAAATCGTGGTTTCCCACTGCTCGAAAAAATTGGCTCATTTTTGACGCAATCTAGTGGCGAAACGGTTGGTTCCACCAAAAGACTTTTCAAATAAAAATTGTAGTCAATTTATTTACTTTAATTATGTATATTGTAAGTTTTGCCTGAAAACCTTTAGTTTTCGAGATATAGTAAAAAAATCAGAACACATGCCAACATTTTAGCAAAAATGAAGAAAAAACAAGGTTCCGGGCAAAAGTTTTGCCCGAAAACTTATTGATTAATGCTCAGCGACCCAAAAACACAAACAGTGAAAAAATCAAAACTTTCCCGTGAACCCCATTATCAGAGTTAAAATTACTATCTTACTAGCTTAAGCACGTTTTATGCATATGTGTATGACCTATTGTATTTTTAACATAAATCGTTGTGCTATTTTGATTCTACTACCACCCATTATATTACCAAGATACTGAAAAGTTTTTAGGATGAAAAATATTATTACTCCATAAAATATAAAGTATTTATTTAAAAAAATGATATCGGCAAAAATTAAAATGCATAAATTTTAATACACTGTGTCGAAAATACCATACACTCCATGAGTTTCACAAAAATCCATTCATTGGACCCCGGGTCCCGAGGTATAAACCTCACGGCTCTCCACTGTTATTTATTTCGGGTATAAGATCATCTTCGTATTATTGGATATTACCCATAACAATGAAAAGAAAAATAAAGCTTTAGGTACTACAATAATTTTAAAATGCATAACTACTACCATGGGTCATTTCTGACCCAACGTAATAAAAACAATTAAAAAAAGGCTAAGAAAGACTCAGAAATTATGGACAATGATATATTTTTGATAAATGAACTTATAAAAAAACAAATAGATAGTAAATAGATATTTCCAATATGTCACATAAAAAATTTAACTACAAATGAAAAATTTAGAAAAAAAAATTTAGTTTTTACGTTTTTTTTTAAATTTGGTTATGAAAGTAGTTTTTTGCAGTAGTTCTTGGATTTTCTTATTGCTCACATGTTCCTCTTTATTCTGAAAAAATACAGAAATCAGTAAAGTCGACTACAAATGAGTTGCCTGAGGCTTATTTCGCCCTTCCCTAAAATTTGAAGTTGGAACTGACTCACCTTTGACAGGTGTTGCATACTCGTTTACAATCAGAATGTTTCTTGCAAACAGTTTTTGAGCATTCGTCACAGAAAGTGGAATGTTTTTGGTCTGAATTAGAGCACATATAACACCTTTTTCTTTTTTTATTTTGCGAACAAGTGGCTGCGGATGAGGAAGCTTGTTCCACATCAGGGCTTGATCCTACAATCTTTTCTGCAATGCTTCTAATATCATGTCTTAGGTTGGGAATACAAAGTCTATTTTTCACATGGTTGGCCACCAATTCCTCGCCTAGTTTTGTTAAAAAGCCATATCGATCGAGTTTACTTTCCACCAGAACATTTTGGAGAATTACGTGGCTGTTTATAGCTGCTATATCGAGAATGCGGTAGAATATAGTAAGAGGCCATCTTTTGCTTCTCCTCAAAGTAGAGTAGCACGCACACTTTTTGTCGAGCGTATCTACTCCACCTTTCGTTGCGTTGTAGAAATCTATTATTTCTGGCTTAGCATTCTCAAGAATGTGATTGTCATGATGCATCGAAGACACTAGCACTACTGATTTATTTTATTTTTTTGGCACATGACTGACCAAAGTATTTCCTCCGCCAAAGCCAAAGAGTGAACTAAGGACTTCTCTTTCCTTATTTGGAAGAAACTTTTGCGGAATTTCATATTCATATTTTCCTTAATGTTCCAACAAATGTAAAACCTTGGTTTTTTAGTTCATTCACTAATTCAATTGATGAAAACCAATTGTCAGCTGTCACGTTTCGGTTCGTTTTCGCAATGGGATCTATTAAAGAAAGTACTGTAAGTGTTGGGATGCTCAGATGTTTCGGGTTTTGTGTGGTTTGTTTACCTGTGTAAACAAACGCGTTTATTAAATAATTGGTTTTGGCGTCACAAAGGCAAAGTATTTTCAGCCCATACCTAGCTGGTTTACTTTTCATGTACATTCGGAAACGGCAGCGCCCTCGAAATGGAACAAGCATTTCATCAATTGTTAAAAATTCTGAAGGGGTATAGTTCTGCTTGCAATTATATATGAATAAATTGAAAATTTCTGATATGGCTGCCAGCTTATCTCCTGAATTTAATCTTTCTTCCCTGGTTCTTTGGTTATCAAATCTTAGAACAGAGTTCAAAAATAAAAACCTTTCCTTACTCATAATTCCTCGGAAAACCGGCCTTCCAAAAACACTTGTAGAAAATAATGAGTTCACATCTTCTCGTCCAGATTTGAAAACTTCACTTAGATATAAAATACCAAAAAAAGCCTTTATTTTATCCATATCGACATGGTACGAAAAAGATCGTTTATAGTCCTTTTTATAGTTCATGGAAACATCAGTAATTTTCTCGTTTGTGTAATTCACAATTTTTTTGATAATATCATCATCCATTAAAATTGACCATGCTTCATACGGAGTTGCTGGGTTTTTTTCTTTTGCTGTTCCCTTTACCCCTGGAAGATGCAAAACGAGATTGCAGGACCTCGTCCTAGATGGGGTGGGAGGTGTTTTAGACCACTTATACGGGTTTTTCTTTTTCCTGCCGTAATAAAAATTTGAACGATGTTGTTCAATAATTACCTGGCTACCATCTTCTTCAACAAGTTTAGATTCTGAATCACTTTCATCAATTTCTGAACTAGTTTCATGTTCTGTAAAAATCGAATCACCATCACTGGTATTACTTAGTATGTCGACATTTTCATCATTGGCACCTTCTGGATCATTTTCACTATAATTATCATCCTTCAAAAATTCTGCCCAGTCTTTATAGTGCTTTCCTTCGACGTAGAAGCCTTTTTCTGTCATGATTAAAAAAAAAATTCGCTGACGGTTTTTGTTACGCAACTACTACTATGGGTCAAAAATGACCCAAAATATATGATAAACCAAAAAGTAAACAACATTCAGTAACAGCTTAAAGCCAACTAACAGTTCACTTTGTAGTAGCAGAATATCTAAAATACCGTGGCGCTATCTTTTGGAAATTTCACAAAACAAATAAATTATTGTTTTCGGTGGGTCACTTTTGACCCATGGAAGTGGTTAAAGGTTAACATTATTTTGACCAGTTTCATATAAGCTGCATATATTCCATAAAACGCACTGAAAATGTAAGTCAAATTGTTTGTATGTTTTACAACTGGCTTGCGGACTCAGTCAACAAGTCCATCATTTCCAGTAGCTGGTTGCACCCTATGTTGACAATTTTTAGCCATCCCTCACCCTTTTTTTTATTCTATGATATTTACAAGTAAATACTTAGGTTTTTGAGTTCCGTCACTTACGTCATATGTTCACCAATTTGAAAAAAACGTTTATATCATAATGTGGAGGTGAGATGTCTTATCATGGAAGATATTACTTGAAACTTTACGTCTGTCAATAACAATTTAGAAAATAAACAGGCGGGATTTTATATTAAAGTTCAAAAAAAAAATTTTAAAAACATTTTTTCCCATTAAATATTCTCGCTCTTCGAAAACAGGTCGTGATTTCCAGTAATTTGTGTCATACATATAGTCAGTTTATTTAACAATATTTTTTTTATTTTTAAGGTAAATTGTAATCTTAATTGATTTCCACGGCATAGAAACAGGCAAGGGGCGGAAAGAAAACTAATATATTTTAAATTATTTCAATTTTACCAGATCAAAAATAATATTTAATGACCCTTTAAATTCATTTTAATGAAAATGAATATGAAAAACATTTTTTTAAAAATATTCCTAGATAAGAAGCAATATTAACAAAGTCTTATTAAAACAATAATACTCAAAAAACCAAAATGCTTTAATTGAATGAGATAAATCATAGGAAATATCTTAAACTTTATTTTATATCTGTAATATTATGTTACACTGTGTTAAGTTGGTCTCTCTGACGATCAGAAGGGGATCAAATAAAAATAACATATGATCTAGTTGTTTCAGGCCATCTTGAATTCGGGTTGTTAGGACTACTTTTCTTTTTTCCAAATTCTTTTACTTTCCTTATTTTTATTTCTTTTTTTAATATATTTTTTTAAGTTATTAATTATGTATGGGGAAAATGATGTTAAAATACTTGTAGTAGGCGATCCAGGTCAGTTTTCTCCATTAGTATATGTATATGTACTTAGCTGGCTGGTTTCTCAAGAAGCAGTAATTCAGTCTAACATGTAGTTGAATTGTCTGATAAATGAAATATATCAATAAAAAAACCTTTGCTGGTCAATATTTTATACTCAAGAATAGAAAGAATACATTGAGAAATAATTCATTTTACTTCATAACTTATCAGTTTGTATTAGTTCTGTTAAATGATCATGTTCTATCTAAGTATATAATTTCTATTCTTGAGTTTTTTCGTTTCAATGACAATAAGAATGATTTTATTTCATATGTCATTGTTTGATACTTTTGTTTAATCCTAAGACTTTGTTAGAGCCTTTATCGTTTTATTTCAAATTTCTCCTATTTCGGCTTAACACTTATAATTTGAAGTCTCTCTCGCCTGTATTACATATATTACTGATGCTGCCACAAATTTGAGAGCTATATAATATCTCTAATGATTATTACATTTTGCAACTATTACTGATATAAAAATGGCCATTTGTATATTATTATTTGACCTTTTGTGTAATGAAATTCCATTTGATCTATTTAAATCATTTAAGTTTTAAATTTTCAGTAAAAGCCTTGAGGTTTAAAAAGAAAAGTTACTTATTAAGTGCTGTTCTTAACATATCCTTAAAAAAAAATAAATTAAATTATTAAAATTAAAAACCAATTTCATGATTAATGTAAATTTAACTGAATTCATTTCATAACTTTGTAAGCCTTCTTTAAAATAGCTTAAATAAATTATTGGAAACATGCTAACTATAAAAGATCCATTCAAGATTTAAAATAATTTTTGTATTTTGTTTTTTTCAAATCTTTACATTTCTGCTAAGATACACACACATATACATATATATATTTACATACTAATATTTTATAGTTAACCCATCTAGGTCATCCTAGTAATTATATTTGTTCAATTATAATTTCATGATTTTTCTTTATTATCAAGAACCTGCCTCTTTTTTATTTTTATGTTGATCTCTTAATATTTACCTCTGATTCTTCAATTTCAATTTCTTCTAGCTTTTATTGTTATTAACTGGCAACCTTCAAAGGTGTGATATGCAATAGCAGAGCTGTATTTGGTTTAGTAGTTATTTATTTGTTTCAGTTATTTGATTTGGGAATACGTATCTGTATCTAACCATATGTTTACTATCTTGATAAAACGGTTTGAAAAAATGATAATATTTATGGTTTACTCCTGTTATTTTAGGTGTGGGGAAATCAAGCATTGTTCAACGTTTCATATCCAAATCATTTTCAGCCAAACATATAGGAACTGTGGGTAAGTAAATAATCTGAAATTATTAATATTTTTTTTTTTTAATTGTATATAAAAGTTCTATTGATAATCTCACTCTTAAGACTTCTTAGTCAGAAGAAGCAGCTATTGGATTTACTAATCCTTATTTTAAAGTTTGCTGACATGTCTTTTGAAGCCTCCTGCTCAGCCCAATAATTAGTTGATTTGTAGTCTGTTAGGATCAACTCTTCTTAAGAGGTATGCAAAGGATCTACATACAATGATGCTTTTATGCCAACAGGTAGGTCCTGGATGATATCATTTATAAAAATGATTAAAAGCATTGGTGATAGAACACCTTCCTGTGGAACTTCATATATTAGTTCCTTGCAACAACTTCTTTGTCTATTTATATGCACTCGGCCTTTTCTTTTGTAGAGATAGTCCTTCATCCAGATTAACATCTGCCCTTCCATTTCGGTTTCTGCAACTTTGTAAAGCAGACCTTTCCAAACCTTATTATCAAATGCTTTTTCAAGGTCTACCCATATTACAATTGTGTACTCTTCCTTTTAGAATCCATCCTCTAAATCTTTAGTGATGTGAGCAACCTGGTTCTCTGTGGATCTGTATTTTCTGAAATCTGCTTGTTTCTGTTAGAGCATTTTCTTTGATTCCATAAACCAAATTAGTCTGCTGTTTACCAGTTTTTTCATGAGCTTTCCAAAACAGCTTAGCAGACTAATTGGTTTGTAACTGTTTACATCTCCCTTCGCCTTTCCAGATTTTTTAATAGGGATTAAGGTTGCTTCCTTCCAACATTAAGAGAATATTCCAATTTTCCTAATGTTATTGAAAAGTTTTAGGAGCTTCTTCTTTGTTTTGTCCCCAATATTAAGTAAAAGCTCATATGTAATATCATATACTCCTGTGGAACTTTTTAGTTTGAGGGGAGACAAAGCTTCTTCGAGTTCCTGCATTATGAATGGAGAATCCAGTTCAGTTTTCTTCTTCTTGGCTTCCCTTATGTATACATTCAGCTTCTTTTTTATACACTTGTATCTTACCTGTTTCATTTTATGATTTACAATGTTGACTATGATTCACTAGAGGCGAGAAGGGTAACACTGGATCTGAGGAATGTGATTGCAGCTCTTCTGGGCACCAATGAGATTAAGATAAGTGTGGGAGTCCATTCGACAGACCAGATCAAAGTGCTGCGAGGGGTACCACAAGGAGGGTCCTTGTCCCCATCACTATTCAATCTTGCCATAGACCATCAGTATCGTGACCTGTGCTAGGCTGAATTCACCAAAAGATTTGGTTATGCCTTAAGTAGAAACCAAGAAAGTGTGGTCCTCAGAGGGTTCGCAGACGACCAGGCTGTCTCGACGGGCGACAAGAGTGCTGCAGAAAGAGTCGTCAGTGGCACACAAAGAATACTTGCAGAGATTGGTTTGGCCATAAACCCACAAAAAAGTATAGGTATTCTGTTGGATAAGGGGGAGCTGCAGTCGACGACACTCTCTCCTGAGAACAGAGATGTCATCCAAACAATAAAAGAAGAAGGCAAAATAAAGTATCTGGGATGCACGTTCTCGGGAGAGCTAGCTTTTGATGAAGCTCAACATTATCAATCAATATTTGTTCCCGGGACTTGTATATCCTTTCCAGACTGCGCCCCTTACAAAGATATGTCCTGTGGTGCTAGAAGGAATCGATATAAATGTTCACAGGAGTATCAAGGCAATTGTCGGATTGCCAGCCAACACCGCTACAGCAATGTTGTACACACCGCAGAGAAATCAAGGTTTAGGACTGGTTCGCTGTCAATGGTATGCTCCACTACAACATTGGCCCACTGCCCAGCGACTGTCTAATGTCCAAGATGTCCTGTTCCAATCTATCTTTTGGTATAATGAAGAAATCCCTGAATGTGCCGAAAGACTGGAGGTTGAGCAGGGCGACAGAAGTGTGAAAGCTCCATGACAGTCGCTTCGAGAAAAGGCATTTGAAGAATGAGCCAATTGCAGGTGGCAGGGCATTGGCGTACGACACTTCAAAGATACCCCGAGAGCCAACAGATATGTATATGAGAAGCAAATTCTCTCAGGGTCAAAATGGTCCAATTCCCTCAAACTGAACATAAAATGTACTCCCCTGCGTGGAGTCCTACAAGCCAGCGAACAGGTGAGAGAAGTTAGGTTTCTCTCTTGCAAACGCGGTTTGTGTTCCAAGTTTCTCTGAAACACCAGCGCATGTGCTGGGAAATTGCTCCTGCAACTCCCTCCTCATGACGCATTGGCACCACAGTGTCAAGAACGAGTTAACAAAGTTCCTCAGGGAAAAAGATTTCACCTGTTTTGACGAGGTCGATCGCATTGATACGGACGGATCAGTTAGGTACGCAGACATCGTTGCATTCCCAAAGAACAGAACTACTGCAATGATACCTGGACCCTACCATTCGATATGAGACTAATGACCTCGATCAAGCGGGTGGAGTGGAAAGGGAGAAGAGAGCAATCTACGAGAAATGCATCCCTTTCCTAAAACAAAAGTTCCGCGAGACATTTGGCGAGAGACAGTTCTCCGTTAGAGGTCTATGGTTTGGGTCTTGTGGAGCTATCCCTTTAAGCACAAGGAGCTTATTGGAAGACCTGGGTGTCAATATCAGAGATATAGCGGTGTTAGCAGAAAACGTGATTTTGGACTCCCTTGGGATTATCCACCATCACCTGTACGGCAATTAAATGGTAATTTTTTTTTTTAATTATGTTGGATTGGTACACCAACAATTTTTGCTAATTTAATTCATTGGAGGGTCCTGCACAATATTTATTTTTTTCAAGTTGATCTAAAATGTACCCAATAGTGAAAAAAAAAAAAGCATTTTTTCAGCTCTCTGAGTAGTAACTGGTCACGCATGAAGAGTAGGGATAGAGCTGTAGGGTCGTAATGCCATTAGATATTACTTACACACTGCACATACATACTATTTATTATATCTGGTATTTATACTGGTATTTTTCTTTATTTTTTAAACCTTCATTCCATATATCATCATAGCTTTGTAGACTAACATTTTAACTGGTTTTACAGTTTTATCATAATGATATAAAAATATATATATATATAAAATTTTTTTCGTAGTTACTTATTTAAATATATCCTTCTTCTTATATAAATAGAGCACATAGTGTTATGTTGTTATTAAAAAAAAAAAAAATATATATATATATATATATATATATATATATATATATATATTATATATATATATACATCCGATAGAAGATATTTCTAATATTATAAATACCACTATTTTTCGCTACTTCAGAATATTTAGATAGACAGGTGATATTTAAAGAATAAATAATTTTTAATGTTCGTGAAAAACGGGATAGTTCCACTGGGAGACAAAGTTAGTGACTTTTTCTCGAGCATTTCATGCAAGTCTCATCATAATAACTTTTTTAATTAACATATAATAATATGAAAAAGTATATAATAATAATAATAGGCTTACCGAACGCGAAGGTTCGATGCCGATACCACCAAACTTCGCCTGCACAGACTCGTCCAATGTTCACCGGTTAAGCCCAAGCCCCCGAGATCAGCCTTAATGCAATCCTCCCATCGACGCTTCGGCCTACCTTTCGGACGCCTATCAGTCGGTTCAGCGAATACCAACTTTCTCGGAATCCGTTCCTGACTAAGCCCAACAACTTTACGCGCCCATTTGAGTCTCTGCGATGCTATCAACTCAATTATATTCTCAGGGTACAAACTCCGCAATTCCACGTTGTGCAACCTTCTAAACTTCCCAGTGGCCTCATCTCTCTTCGGACCAAATATTTTACGCAGTATCTTATTCTCGAAAACCTTAAGCCGTTGTTCATCCTTCAAAGTAAGCGGCCATGTTTCGCATCCATAAAGAACCGTTGGGAGAATAATAGTTTTATAAATTCTAACCTTTACGTTTTTGGACAGAAGCCGCGAGCTAAGTAATTTAGCAACTGAATAATAACATGCATTTCCCACCTTCAACCGGGACTTTATTTCTTCCTGGATTTCATTTTTTCTTGTTATCATTGAACCTAAATACTTGAATTTCTCTACGTGTTCAAAAGTATGACCTGAAATATTAATATCATCAAGATCGCCACCATTTCTGCATTTCTGCATATATGAAAAAATATATATTAAAAAAAATCTTTGTAGTAGTTACGTTTTATATAAATATAGCATATAGTACTTTGTAGTAGTTATCCAAGTCAAAAAAATTAAATAAATTCATATATTCCATTCAATTTAAGATATTTATAATAATAGGTATAATAAATAGTATGTAGGTGCATAGTTGTGTAAGTAATATCTAATGACATTACGACGCTACGGCTCTATTCCTTCTCTTCATGCGTGACCAGTTACTACTCAGAGAGCTGAAAAAATGCTGTTTTTTTTTACTATTGGGTACATTTTAGATCAACTTGAAAAAAAATAAATATTGTGCAGGACCCTCCAATGAATTAAATTAGCAAAAATTGTTGATGTACCAATCCAACATAATTTAAAAAAAAAATTAAAAATAAAAATTTTGACTCATGTTTCTGAAATAAAAAATTTAAAAAAATGTTTTTTGAAACCTATTTGTAAAATCCATAACATATTTTTTTCGTGAAAATCAGTTGAGCCGCTCAGAAGAAAACACTTTTTTTTGTTTTTTCTTTTCCCCTCCATAACTTCCCTCCTATTAGGATTAAGGGGCTAAAAAATTAAAGGTTGCTTCTCATAGGTATGACTCAATGGTATAAATTTGGTTCTAATACACGCGGGGGCAGATTTCACATGCTTACCCGGTTAGGCCTTTGTATTAAAAGAGAAAAAAAAAAAAAAAATTGAAAATGTATATGAAATATGTCCAAGGGATTGATATAGTATGCTGTGTTATTTAAGCAACCCAATGTATTTGTGCAGCATTGCCAAATAAATAAAGCATTTCTTTCAGCTCTGTTGACTTATGTGTTCCACTAAGAGGTCTACTGCAACTTTACCATTGTAGAGCTGTACTTCGAGGATTATTGTTAGTGGATTATATTTATTTTCATGCTCAGCTAGAATCTTGGATAACTTCACAGTTATCCAACAGTTATAATATAGCTTTTGCCCTTCTTTGTCCATATTTAGTTCTTATATTATTTCGATTTTTTTATAACAAGTTTTAATTTAGCTGCTCATTTCTTCATATGCATGTTATTTTTAATTGAAGGGTTATTCTCTGCACGATCTCTTGCTTTACTCAATTTCTCCACTAACTGTCCAATTTTCTCAGTAAATAAGGCTTGTAATTTTGTCTAGCTACACTAAGTATACTTTCCTTTGCATCCTTTAGAAATGCTTTAGAAAGAGTGTTTTGGGCCGAGTAATTAATTCAATTCTTCGATAAAGTTATTTTGGACACTTATTTATCGGTTATTACTTTATATTTATCCCAGTTAGCTTTCTTATAGTTCCATCTGGGAAGTATGTTTGTTTTTTTGCTTATTGAGATAGAGGTTGACCGACATTGGGAAGGTGATCACCTAATTGATTGTCTACCATCCTGGTCATATTTACCACTAAGTCATTAGTGGCAAAGACTCAGTCAGAAGAGGTTAATGACATTCAAGCTCTGAAATAGCAAGTAGGTGGATCATTTGGTTTCTTCAGTATCTGTAATAGATTATTTGCTTGCCATATCGCTGGACATACCTATTGAAGATTGTACCTTTTGTTTGGATTCCCACGTCCCTTACATCTTTTTCGAGATCAAGATATACACAAGAAGATTATGTTCATCTGGCCTGAATGGAATGCGATAAAATGCCAAGGAGGCTATGGACATATATGCTATTGACAAAGGCTGAATTTTTGATGGTCTGATGATGTGGCAGGCAACTACACTTGTTATCATGAGCTGGATGGGGGCTCGCAGAGACACAGATATTGCAGAAAACTGGTTGGGAAGGGCAGGACTAATCTCAGAATTTTAGTCCCAAAATATTATAACAGAAGAGGCATGCTGAAAGCAGGAAATAATGCCAGAACATTATTTTAGACAAATCTAGATACTCCAGCATAAAATAATATGCAGCCTTGATCATGGTTACACTGCTCTACATGCAGGATCTCAAGAAGCTGCACCAAACTCGCCACTCAAGAATGGAGTTCAAAAGCATTACACAGTTAACTTTATCATCAGTTTTAGCAATTTGAAATAGATAAAACTTTTTTTTTCCCTGACTGATTAAAGGAAGTCTATTCCCAGAAACAGAAGGCTATTTGATAGCTATTTAGGATCAGGTCTTAGCAACAAAAGGTCTTACAGGTGACACATCTTGAAGTAACAAAGGTATCTAACAAATTCAGGCTCTGTTCCATAAGAATTTATTCTACTGATGCATTGCACTGGCTGATACAGGATACTTCAAGAGGCATGAGACTATAGCCAAAGTCTATCACCAAACAATTACTTAAAAAAATAAATTATATAGTTCATAAATTATAATATAATAAATTGGCCTGTCACCGTATTGCAAATATAATCTTAAATACTGTGTCCAGAGAGAGAGAGGATAAGATTGTATTAAATTCAATCATTGAGAACTAACAATATTATGACATAATATGTTATTGATTGATGGTAATAATAAGACAGCCAACATAATAGATATTGTTGTGTCCAATGATGGAAACACTAATTCAGTCTGCGCGGAATAAAATCGAAAGTATCCAGCTCTTGCAGCCGAGTTAAGAGAGATGTACAGACTGGATAAAGCTATTGTTATTTCTAGCAATGATCTGTGTTAAAAGTGTCCACTATGAAAAATACTGAACGTCTGGGCCTTCTCCCAACATTTCTAAAATCCTGCTGTTGAGTAAGCAACTTTCTGAATATATAATAGATGTATTTAAAACATGGCTTGAAACAGTTGGATTTGACTCTCCCTTTTCAGGAAAAACCCCTCTTTTTGAAGTGTAACAAATTAATTAAGATAGTAATTTTTTTAGATGAATAGTAACTGTCACCATCCAACCCCATCTATGTTCTACAAATAACTATTAACCTTCTATAAATTACAAAATTATATTTTTTAAGATGTTTTATTTAAATAATTTTTTATAAAAATGGTTTTAATGTATTCTTTCAACTTTAGGTATTAAAATTTTCTCTAAAACTATTCGTACTGGAAGTAAAGAAGCAAATTTAAGAGTTTTTGACTCTTCCGGGAGTGAATTCTTCCGATTGATGAGGCCAGGATATTACAGAGAAGCTGAAGTAGTACTCTTAGTCTATGATGTTACAAGTTATAGCTCATTTCACAGTATTTTGGATTGGTATCAAAAGGCAGCTGAGCATGCCAATAAATTTGCGATATACCATGTAGTTGGAAATAAGTGGTATGGCAGGCTATTATTATCATTTTAAATAAAACATCTCTTTTTATTTATTTTTATTACTTATTAAGTATAAGGAAATGTATCTGGATTTTTATTGAATTGTTATTTTTAATAAACTCTTTTTTTCTACTTCTATCCATACTTTGCCTACTGAATGCCTCTTGAACAGTGACTTTCCAGATTTGTGGTCTTCGTATAGGTCTTCTTTACTCCTCAGAGATATTATATGTCTTCCTGGTGGTTCTATCTTGATCTATCCTCAGGAGGTTTCCAAATCAGCTTGTGCTCCTAACTACGTGGCTAGTCCATATGGTAGCATTCTGCCCCAATCTTGTCTGATTTTTCTCTCCACCTTACAAAGGTACCTCATCTTGTTCATCATTATGAGGAGTAAAAAAGTTTTGAGGGAAATATTCATTTATATGAGGTTATTTTAGTATTCTTTGACACCGGTTTCGTCTCAATCATTGGCTGCTACAAAGATTAGGCCTTCAGGGAATGCCAAAATGGACAATCTTGTGGATTGCAGGTTTCAGAGCTCTAATTGGAACTGCCTTAGTCTTAGTTTAACTTTCTCTAGTTCCACGTGTAAGAATATCATGAATATTAGTGAATTTTAACTACAAATCTGCTTAACACCTAATGCTGTATCAAATTATTCTGATTTATGGTTCATGGTCCTAACTACATTTCTGATCATATTATTTTTTGTCATCACAGCCAAAATTGTTACTTCATTGATCCATCTTTCAGACATTGCCCTGCTCTATCTCTTCCTTCCTTGCTCTATCCAAATCCTTCTGGAGGCTCATAAAGCAGACAGAAAGCTGTTTATTCATCTCAACAGTATTCTCTGTTATTTGTCTCATCTCATAACATAAGATCTTGCATGATACACTGTCTTCTGAAATGGTACTGTTCTTCGTTGAACTGCGTATCGACTTGTGTTCTTACTCTTGTCTCCAATGTTCTTAAATAAACTTTGCTTAGTTCACTTTGAAGCAATATTTCGCAGTGGTTGCCACATTTTTTGTAATCTCCTTTCTTGTAAATAAATGGGCATGATTGCTGAAACTTCCTCTTTTTAGAAATTTTATATTCTTTTCTATGTCAGATTCAGATGATGGAGATACATCTCTTAGCCTTTGCTACCTATGTACTTGATCATTTTGGGAGTTATTTAGTTATCTAACCCTTTTTTTTCTATAAAATATTTCTAAAACCACACCAAATTTAAAGATTTCTTTGTAAAATCAGCCTGATCATTTTGTGAAGTTTTTGTAGATTTTCCTCTATATTTTAGTGGAGTCGCATTCCTAAAAATCAAATTATATTAATGGTATTCTTGGTTTGGTTTGGTTTTGTAAGTAATTGATAAAGACACAAGCTGCTAACTCACCAATGAGCTCTGGGTGTTAGGTGTTGTTACATCCCCTTCAGTTTACTTATAGCCAACAATGGAAAGGTCTTCGAGCTAACTCCTAAAAGTGCCAAATACTGAAATAGCCATTGTAAGTAAATCATACTTATATTATCTCCATTATTTTACAAATATAATTAATTATAAAGATAAAATTAAGGAAAGTTATATGACGCAGTTACCATTCCACAAGTGTTGATTTTCAAGTAGAACAATAGGTACTGTGTGTGATAAAATACATTTAGCAGTTTTGAATATGCTACATTTTGCAAGTTTGATTCATTGGTCCATCACTATTTAGCAACTTACATTATAAATTTAATAATGTAATCAAAGGAAACATTAGCAGGCTAGATTTGGTTTGAGTCCCCTGTTCTAGGTGAACATATCTACTAAATAGTACTAGATGTTTTATGAAGACAACTATGGAACGATGAGAAAAAAAATTGGGAATGGAATGGATTAATTAGGTGTTAAAAGGAAGGCATTTTATGTGGTTTTGGCATGTTTGCATGTTTGACATGTCTTCATAGATTGGAAATAGGTCAAAGACTGACCTATAATCGACTCATAAAAAGTTTTAAAAGCATAATAGGAAGAGGCAGTTAAACATGTAAAGTTATTCAATGCTTCTCTCAAAGGAGAATGTTAAAAATATTTTTTTAATCATAAATTTGTTCTCTGCATTTTATCATCATTATGAAATGTATTTTTTATTTTGTATTAAGAAGCCCCTATGAAAATTTGAAACCCTAAAGAAACTTCATTTGTTCTTAAGTAGGAACTACCGAATTTCATTTGAAAATGGTTGGATATTTTAAATTTATTGTATCATAATCTACATGAATCCTTAAAGAAAATAACAAATATTAGATAATAATATTAATAATAATCAATAATAGTCTATTAATGTCTTATATTTAGCTGACTCTTTTAAACGTACCTTCTTCCTCAATAATTGTACAACTATTCCAATCCATACAATCCTGCCATTAATATAATTTATACCATACATATTTCCTCACTAATAAATTTCATTGTAGTTACAATAAGGGTTTTCCATCAGTTCAAAATTAGTTTTAATAGAAACAGAAAGTTAATAAGTGTTGAGAAAAAAATTGTTGATTGTATCTTTTTCTAGTACTAAATACAAGCGCTTGTTTTACTGCGTTTGATTTTACAAATATTTTTATTATTTTACTAATGTATGTATATATACTATGTTTCAAAGGAATACTTGATTCTTTATAGTGATCGTCGAGAAACAAGAAAAATTAGTGCTAAAAGAGGTGAAAAATATGCGAAAGAGAATGGATTTTTGTTTATGGAGACATCAGCGAAACTCGACCTAAATATAGAAGAGCTATTCCAGAAAGTCACTGATATAATAATGTCTCCAACTCCACGTCCAATCATTTGTGGATTAGCCAAAGAGGTATTGATGACTTGGATTGATCATTAAATATCAAGTACCACACAAAAACATTGCTATAAGGAATGTATATTTTTCTAATTAGTCTAGAATTTTTACTACTTTGACTGACTTATTAGTAGTTTGTTGATTTTCAGTTTACATGAGTACTAAGTGAAAAGTTGAAGTTTTGGATCCAATCATGTTTCCAATCTGAAATAATTTCTGAGTGAAAAAATAAAAATAAATAAAAAGATGATGCATTGATAGTTTTATGCATTTTTTGAAGTTTTATTCTCTGTTCAGGTATCCATAACTAGTGCAAAATACACATGTAATTCAGGGCTATGACATGAACTTGTCTCAAACAGCTGAAATACATTGTTTTTGTTGATTTGTATAAACAGTCAATCTTAAATATTAATGCTCCTGAATAGTCTAAAAAAAAAAATAATAATAATAGTAATAACTAAACTTTAAATGTTTGTTGGTTAAAAATCTTAAATCTCGGAAATTTCTTCATTGTTAACTGTAAAATTTTGACAGAATATATACGTATTATATAGATGTCATACATGTGACAATACACACTGAAGAACAAATTCATTCATTCATCCAATTATAAATGATGTGGCGTTTGGTTTATTCCCACATGGAGCTATGTTCTTCATGGGATAAGAAACAATCAACATACAAAAGTTACTTAAATTCATCCTTGCTACAATGACTTATAATATCCAATCATTTTTTAGGATGGTGTTAATGGAGATAACTTGAACATGCGAATCATAAGAAAATATTCTTGAAAATTATTTATAAATTAATCCAGTCTAATATTGATGGTACTGATAACAGTCACATAGATAGATAATAAAAAAAAAATAAAATAAAAATATATATGGGTCAATCCATTTGAAATCATCCAATCTTAATTAATTTTGCCGCTCTCGACATTATTGATTTTTGTGATTTTTTTACCAACTAATCTCTATCCTTTCGTGAATGAATGAATGAATAAAGCCTTTATTGCAAGGATAACATTTAAAAAATTATAATATTAACTTTTAGTTCTAAAATAATTTCTAACATAATCAAATATAATTTCTAATATAATCTAATAAAAAGTTCTCATATAATTGGAAAAGAAAAAAATTATATATATATATATATATATATATATATATATATATATATATATATATATATATATAATTATATATATATATAATGATATGTGAAAAATAATAATAATGCATATACTTGTTAAATGAAAAAAAAACAAAACTATATAATTAATATTCCTTAGTTGCTTAAGATATTTACAATATGTTATCCCTACAGGCCTCTCCTTACGGAGGTGATGGTCTAACTTCCCCGGTGACCAAACCTACTGGGAAGTGGAGTTGGCCATTTCTTTCCAAAGGTTCTTCCATTTATCCTTATCTCTCGCTGTTCGCATCCAATTAGTTCCGACAGCTAGCTTCAGGGTATCTCTTCATCGTCTACATTGTCGACCCCTTCTTCTCTTCAGGTTGTAAGGAATCCATTCTGTGACACTCAGCGACCATCTTCCATCTTGAATCCTGGCCAGATGACCTGCCCATTTCCATTTAATTTTCCTTATTATTTCTTTGATGTCGCCTATCCCAGATTCCTTATGCATAGTAAGGCTTTTGATTTTATCTTTTTTCCTGTAGTGCAAAATGCTTCTCAGGATAGAGTTTTGCCATACCCTTAACCTGGATTCCTCCTTCTTTGTCAATGCCCATGTTTGACATCCATATGTAATTGAAGGGAGAACGCAGCTTTCAAACATTACTTTCTTAGCTTCTAAACTAAAGTTTCCCTTCATTACTTCTTTTAGGAGCCAGTATTTTTTCCATCCCATCGTTATTCTTTTTTGCACTTCTTTTGCCATCCGGTTATGAAAAGATACGAGTTGTCCGAGGTAGACGAATTCGTCCACATACCCTAACGCTACATTATTAATTTTTATTTCCTTCTTTGTACTATTTGTCATTAGTACCGTTTTAGAATAGTTTGGGACCAGACCTGCTTCTCCGCTGTGGATTAGGAGACTTTCTAACATAGTTTTCATCTCTTCAACATTTTCCGAAATCAGTACTATATCATCTACAAATTTCAGATGATTCAGCTTCCTCCCATTAATGTTGCAACCTTTTTCGCTCCAATCCATTTCTCTGAACACTTTCTCCAGAAGTGCTATAAACAAGGATGGTGATAGCGGGTCTCCCTGTCTTACTCCTCTACTTATATGAAAGTTCGGTCCCTTTTTCTCCATTTCAATATAGCCTTTATTCCCATAGTACAACCTTCCTATGATTGATATATATTGCTCTGGAAGTCCTAATTGTTTCAATGCCTCAATAATACTACCGTGATAAACACTGTCAAAGGCCTTCCTGAAATCTACAAAACAAAAATACAAAGTAAAATTATACTCTTTACTTTTTTCTATTAACTGATTTACAACTTGCAGATGATCAATCACCGAGAAATTTTTTCTATAGCCAGCTTGTTCTATTGATAGATTTGCAGTAATGTATGGAACTATTCTTCTGCTGATAACTGAAGTAAATAGCTTGCCTATTGTGGAACAGAGGGATATTGGCCTATAATTATCAATTTTAGATTTATCACCTTTTTTGTGCAATAAAATTATTTTTGCGGTTTTCCACTCCTCTGGAATATAATTCTCCATTAAAATCAAATTAAACACCTTACATAACTCTACAGCTAAAACCTCTCCTCCTGCTAATAAAACTTCATTTCTTATTCCATCCGGTCCTGGTGCTTTATGTTGCCTTTCGTGAATATAAAACCATAAATAAGTTTTTTTCTGGCCAATACTTTTAGTGTTGCAGCCGTTTTAAGTCAGTTTCACTGGCAAAACCAAGTGATGGAAAAATCTTTCTAATTCCAGTAATTTTTCATATATCAAATCGAAACAAAAATCAACAATAAGATAACGACATGCTTTGTTTTTTTGTCCTTATGACTCATTTCCTAAATAGTGGAGAAAGTTGTTTAAAAAATCCTCGAAAATGACTAAAAAACAAGACTTTTAGCGAGATAAAAGTATATACAGGAAAAGAGACTCATTTTTGATTATTTTTTCCTTTATAGCTTAACGATAGTCCTACTTGCTGTAAAAATTTCTATCTTCAGAACATGGTCTTTTTTGGTATATGAATTTTCAAAATTGGGGAAAATTCATTTTTCACGATGTTTACAGGGAAATATCTCAAAAGGGACTGAGTGAAAAATTATGAAACTTATACAGGTTACTCATCTATAAGATGGGTTTAAGTGATATAAATTTGGTGTTTGAGACTAAGTTGGTTCTGGAGTTATAAAATTCCCTTAACTGTTAAAATAACGTTGTTTTATTTTTAAATATTAACTCCGGTAATTCTGAATATTTAAGAACCAAACAAAAACTAGATTGATGATAAGAGTATTTTGTATAATTTTGGTCCTTACAACACATTACCTTAACTAGCCAAGAAAATGGTTTAAAAAAAATCACGAATAATTACATCAACTGAAATCTTTGGCACGCTAAGACAAGGGAGGTTAGAAATGATTAATCATTTTTCCTTATATAGTCTTATCATTACACTGTTCTTTTTAGAAATTTTGATCATGTAAGCTATATCCATTTTCCAATATATTGTTGTGATATATTATAAAGGCATAAATAATAAAAATTTAAGAAAAAAGGAATTGATAGGATCAAGAAGGCGTGAGGTGTTCGGCCAATGGGAGAGCAGGGATCAAATGAGCAATAAAGCATGTTACGTGAGGCAGGGGTTCCGGCAATTTCTTTCTTCTACTGTGAGCCGTCGACGAAGCAATACATGTGATTGGATTATGCCACCAACCATCAAATCATTTTGAGTTCAAGCCATATATTAGTGCACTATAATACATTCAAATCAAGTAATTATGAAGACATCATTGAAAGGGAGGAATGGAAATTCAATTGAAGACATCTTAATCAGATAATTTATATACTTTTTTATTTGCAATATTTAGTTTTTTGGGTTTTCAGTTTAAGTTATGTTGTTGATAACTGTGATAAGTTTGCTCTCTAGTTTTTTCCAATTTTTTTAAGTTTTAAGTGACAAACTTTAGTGTTTACAAACAAACTTTCTTCCTATTTGTGTGCTGAACAAGTAAACAAGAAGGGAAGCAAAATTTATTTAGTGAAGTGGATTCTCCCACTGGTAAAATGACAGAAGCCTCAACTTCAAGTGCGCCAACCAGTGGCTTAGACATTTCTAATAATGCTATCGAGTACAAAAATATCTCCTGGGAGCTTGTGTCAGGAAGAAAAAGACATTTAACTGCAGAAAGAGACCCCAGGAAAATTTTGAAGGTTAGTCCACCTACAGATACTCAATACAGGTTCGAACCGTTATCACCCTCAATAGACGAACCAGAGCCATCAACTAATCAACCTACCAACACTAAACCACCACCCATACATTTATCTGACGTTAAAGATTACCCTGCCCTCATAACATTCCTTCATAATGAGGGATGGGCAAACAGTTTCAGGCTCAAGACATCTGTCAGGGGAGTAACTGTATACCCTGAAAACTCAGATGTTTACCGAAAGTTAGTGACTAGTTTAAAAAGGGGAGGTGCGTACTTCCATACATATCAACTGCCAGAGGAAAAAAGTCCACAAGTTGTTATAAAAAACTTACACTACGGCACACCACTAACCACCATAAAAGAGGAACTGGCCAAATATGGATATGAGGCAACAAGTATAGTCAACGTCATTTCACGATTTAAAACACCCCTTCCCATGTTTTTCGTTGACTTGTCAAAAGCAACATTCAATGACAAAATCTTTGTACTATACTCATATAAAAATAGAGGAACCGTGCAAAAGGAAAATGATTCCTTTTTAAAATGAAAATGATTAAACCGGTCTTCTACCACAACTCTCTCAAACTACCCTTGCCCTTAGACAAATATGTGCCCATTAATCAGATGACTGTAGGCTCCATGTCTATCATACTATGGAACGCAAACGGACTTAATCAACATAGGACAGAACTAGACATATATTTACTCGAGAAACGAATTGACATAGCACTAATCACTGAAACACATTTTACACCAAAATCCAAATTTTACATTCATGATTACAAAATCTATAGAACTGACCATCTAGATAATACTTCACACGGAGGCACTGCTATTCTCATCAGATCAAACTAAAACACCATCCTTTGCAATTACCCATATCACCTGACACACAAGCTACAGCCATTTCACTATTCTCTGAACATCACAAAATTACTCTGCTGCTGTTTATTGCCCTCCGAGATATATCCTGACTTCCATGATGTTTAGTAACTTCTTCAAACGTCTCTGCAGATGTTTTGTCGCAGGTGGCGATTATAATGCTAAAGACCCATCTTGGGGATCTAGATTATCAACCCCAAGAGGAAGAAATCTCAGGTCTGTCCTTCACGAACTTTCATTAGACACGATATCAGCACACTCACCTACTTACTGGGCAATATCTAGATGTAAGACACCAGATTTACTTGATTTTTTCATAACTAAAGGACTCCACACTACACCTCACACAATAAGTACGAGCACAGATCTTTGCTCTGATCCATTCCCTTTTGCATTTAGAACTATTTGAAGAACCACTTGTAGTTAAGAAACACATATCTCTCACAAATGGCATAATGGATTGGGATGCGTTCAGGAACTGTCTAAATACTGCTCTCTCCATTCCTTTGGCTATTAAAAATGAAGAAGAGCTTGAGGATGCTGTAGAATGCTTCACACAGAAGCTACAAGACGCTGCATGGTCCTCTTCAATTTCCAGACAAAGAAAACATGAAAAACTACCAATTTAGCCACAGTATATAAGGGATTTGATCAGAGCAAAAAGAAGAGCCCGGAAAATATGGCAGACAGACCGACTTCCATCAGACAAACAAATTTACAACCGATTTAACAACGAACTCAAACGATAAATTGCAAAATTTAAAAGAACAACTTATGATAACTACATTAGTAACCTTTCGACTGACGATGGTAGCTTGTGGAGGCATACTAAAAACCTTACTAAGCATCGGGAAGTGCCGGCACCCCTCTGAAAAGAAGATGGTTCCTGGGCCATGGCTGACAGAGAAAAATCTGAACTGTTCGCCGAATATCTATCCTCTATCTTTACACCACACACAGAATTCAACAACATCGAACATGATAAAATTGTACTTAAAACTCTGGATGGACCTTTACAACTGACATTACCTCCGCCTTCCTTCACACCTGCCCAAGTCGCTGAACAAATCAGAAAGTTACCTAAAAAGAAAGCCCCTGGACACGACTTAATTAACGCTAAGGTACTCCAGCAAATGCCCAGGAAAGCTCTAGTGTTTCTGACTTCAATCTATAACGCGATACTGAGGACAACCAAATTCCCGCTTCAATGGAAATACTCACATATTACAATGATTCAAAAGACCAATGAGGACAAAAATACTCCCTCATCATACCGACCAATAAGCTTACTTCCGCTATGCTCCAAAATTTTCGAACATCTACTACATAAAAGACTTCTTGATGTACTAACTAACAAAGACATCGTACCAGATCATCAGTTTGGATTTAGAAGACATCACTCGACATTGCACCAACTACACAGAGTGACGGACAACATATCCACCGCACTAGAGCAGAAGTTATACACTACTGGCGTATTTCTCGACATTGCTCAAGCCTTCGACAGAGTTTGGCACCAGGGGCTTCTCTTCAAACTCAAGACTATCCTTCCACCTACTTACTACCTCATTATTCATTCTTTCCTTTCTCACAGATTTTTCTCCGTTTGACAGGCATCAGAGATCTATCGCAGCAGGAGTACCCCAAGGTACAGTGCTCGCTCCATTACTCTACATTATTTACACTCATGACATACCTTACAGCCCTAATATTCTAACAGCGACTTATGCCGACGACACAGCGATCTTAACATAACATAAAATTGCAACCCATGCCTCAGACATCCTACAACAACATCTAATAAAATTACATGACTGGTTCAAACTCTGGAAAATCCGATTGAATAATGACAAATCACACCACATCACCTTTACTCTTCGACATGACACGAGTCCTCCTGTTTTCTTAAACAACACACAAATTCCACAGACGGACACTGTACATTATCTTGGTTTGACGTTTGACAGAAGAATGACTTGGGGCCTGCATATTAACAAAAAAAAGAAAATCCTTAACCAAAGACTGAGACTTCTTTACTCACTGTTTTCAAAACACTCAAAACTAAAACTTCGACAGAAATTAAACACCTATACTTACCTACTGAAACCTATTTGTACTTATGCATCACAGATATATGGGATAGCTATAAAGACTCACATTAACAAACTTCAAATCTTTCAGGCTAAAACGTTTAGAACAATTACAAAAGCACCGTGGTATGTTAGCAACATAACTTTACATACTGACCTTAACATGCCAACTGTCAATGAGCACATACAGACACACTACAAACGTTTCCACGACAAACTACAAGGTCACCCTAACACACTAATCAATGACATGGCCACATGCCAGGAAATGCCTACAGAAGGCTGAAGAGGAGTTGGATGAGAGACCTTCTCCTTTAGTAATTCACTCTAATTTCATGCCAGGAGTAGGTACTGTATTGTGCTGCTCTCCCTCATGCCTATCACGCCATGTTTCTTAAAATTGACCGCACATTTACTGATTGTTCATAGTATTATTTACAGGTGTGAATAAAGATTTAAAGTTAAAAAAAAAAAAAGTTATGTTTCTATTGTAAAATATTTTTTAAGAATATAAGTTTGTTATTAACCTTAGCCAAGACTCAGAGTTACTAATTTGAAAACCCTAAAATTATCATTCACTTTACATTTTCATTTAAAAAATTAAATTTTTTTTTTTTAATATAAAATATCACATTTGGCGCCCAAATAGGGACGCATTATTCATTTTTCTTTTAAAGAATTAAAGATTTTAACAATATATTTTCAAAGAAGATTTATTTTCCAGCTCAGTACTATTTATAGTAAAATATCTCCAAAAGGAATGAGTGAAATATAATGAAACTCAAACAGATTATACTCTATATAATAAGTGCGATAGAATAAAATTTAGTGGCTGAGACCCAGTTTGTTTTTGAAATATAATACATCAAATATTACTTTTCTTGTCAGAATGGCCCCCATCACATCAACCAACTATAAGACAAACCAAATTATTAACAGTAAAACCAGTTGAGTCTCAACCACTAAATTTGGTCCTGTAGTACTTATTGAATAGAGGTATAATCTGTTTGAGTTTCATTATGTTTCACTCATTCCTTTTGGAGATATTCTACTATAAATAGTACTGAGCTGGAAAATAATCCTTTGAAAATTTATATTGGAAAATAGATATAGCTTACATGATCGAAATTTCTAAAAAAAAGTAGTGCAATGATAAGGCTATATAAGGAAAAATGATTAATCATTTCTAATCTCCCTTGTCATAGCGTGCCAAAGATTTCAGTTGATGTAATTATTTGTGATTTTTTTAAACTATTATCTTGGCTACTTAGGTAATGGTAATGGTAAGGTGTAAGGACCAAAAATAATTTGAAAATTCATATACAAAAAAGGGGACCATGTTCTGAAGATAGAAATTTTTACAGCAAGTAGGACTATGACTAAGCTATTAAGGAAAAAATAATCAAAGTTGGGTCTCTTTTCCTTTATATACTTTTATCTCACTAAAAGTCTCGTTTTTTAGTCATTTTCGAGAATTTTTAAACAACTTTCTTCACTATTTAGAAAATGAGTCATAAGGACAAAAAATACAAATCATGTCCTTATCTTATTGTTAATTTTTGTTTTGATTTGAAATATGAAAAATTACAGGAATTAGAAAAAAATGTCCATCACATGTTTTTGCCCGTGAAGCTGACTTAAAACGGTTGTAACCCTAAAAGTATTGGCTAGAAAAAAATTCATTTATGGTTTTATATTCATGAAAGGATAGAGATCAGTTGGTCAAAAAATCACATAAATCAAAAATGTCGAGCGGCAAAGTCTGGACGATTTCAAATGGATTGACCCATATAGATATATATAACTTAAGTTCGCGTGGACGAACAAAATATTAAAAAATAATTAATAATAAAACAAGCAACACAAAATTGATGTTTTTTAACAATCCCGCTTTATATAACATGTGATCTATATAAAAATGCTTTGAGTTTGCATTCAACGGGTATTGAATATTAATATTGTTGTGTTGTTATATATATATATATATATCCATGTACTAGGTCCTTAAAGAATAGAATCATATTTAAACATGGCATAAGTGCTATATCTGTCCAATAGGGATACTTGATAAAAGATGTAACAAGTAAACTAAAAGTTAAATATTGTCATTTTGAGAAAACAGAAGGTACTAAAAATTAGTGAATTCAAAATAAGAAAGGGAAGAAGCATGGTCTATGGCGAGAAATTCTAAAAGCAAGTGGAATGGTCAAGAAAAATTGCTCAGATATTTTGATTATATGGTAAGGGATATTGGGGTTAACAAAATTCAGAACTGAAGTATCGTGGGAAGATGGTGGTGAAGAATTTTTGGATGATGAAGATAAGAAGTAAGAGTTTAATTCTCCAGGTGACATAAGAATGCATGATGAGGTGGGTTATTCACTAAGAGAAAGAGAATTAAAAAATGAGTAGGCATTAAGACTTAGGATGATGGTCTGAAAAAAGTGCTTCAGTACAAAACAGGAGAAGAAACTTTATTTGTTCTATTACCTTTAATTTGAAAGATGTTTAGGAGTAAAGCTTATATCTTATTAAATCCTCTTACAGTTCTACTAAAGAACTTGTTGTGTTTTGAACTACATACATCAAGCACCAGGTCAATATGTCAATAGATTGATTAACTCATTATGGCGATGACATTATGTATTGGTGATGAGCTCCGGTATATTCCCTTAACTAAAGCTTTTACAAACACCAAATTTAATTTAGAAATCCTACCAATCTGAAACAAGGGATATAGTTGGTAAAATGTATAAAATTACAATACAAGTTCGAATGTTAATGCTGTATACAAAAAAGATCGAAAATGGGGACTCAGGCCACCAATATGGCACCTCTAGTGTCAGTGAATTCAGAATCAGCTCTACTGCTATTACTGAGCATGATTTGGTGCCACATTTCTTCATTATCGAATCAAGATGTACAGGAAAGATTTGAAAATCAAAAAAAGGCAATTTAAACAATATGATATTGGCCTATTGGCCTAAGTGAAAGTGAACTCCTCAGCCAGTCCAGCAACTTCAGTAATGACAGGGATATGAGTAGTCAGAAAGGGAGACAGAAGAGGAAGAGATGTAGGGTTCAAGCCATGTTTCAGAAATGGTTATAATATAGTAAAAGTGTCTGTAAATACAGGATATCATTATAAAAGTATACCCGAGAAAAAACTTGAGATTTTAAGAAACCTGTGGCTTTAAAAACAATGAAACAATAAATACAGCAGTTAATATGACAGATATATGAAACTGTTGACTTTTGGGATATTCCAATTGAGACCAGGGCGTCAACAAGAGACCAGATGTCAGATGATAATCTTGAGTTTCTGGGACTGGTTGACATAGATGATAAAAAGGGCAATGCCCTGGTAAAATCCTGACAGGACCTTTCAATATTGAAGAATTATTTTTTCCAAAGGGTATGCCATTTTAGTTTAAGAGATATTTGCAGTTCCCAATGTGATTGGCATTTTCAATCACCATTAATCTTTAGACTGTTTAGATTGTGTACATGGGCGTTTATATAATGAGAGTTCTTCTTCTGGCACTTCAACATAGCCTGCCATAGTCCTCTATCCTCCAGAACTTGGTCCTTCCATCGCGCTCTTGGCTGCCCCTTTTTGCATGGGGCTATGATTGTTCCTTGGTAGGTCTTCTTCACCTGCCTGTCCTCACTCATCCAGTTCAGATGCCCATACCACCTCAACCTATTCATCCATATGATGTCAGATAAGTGCAGCCCATTAAATAGCTCATATATTTCTCTATTTTTCCATACCTGCTATTTTCCATCTCCTTCACACTTGCCACCATACATAGTTCTAGAAACAAGAAATAAGGCCATCATTATGTCTGCTCAGTCAACTGAATTAGAAAAATGTCCAAAAGAAGTTGAAATATTAGAAACCTTTTTTTTAAATTATTTATTGATATTTACAACTGTATTATACAACACAACTAGTAAATAGGCTAAAAGAAAATAGGCATTAACAAGGCTTGTAGAGAAGCTACCCATCAGCAGCACTCTAAAAATATTCTAAACTAGGCTCATGACCATCTTCTGTTCAGATGTCTCGGATGATTACGAATTGAAGAGAAACAAAGGATTGAGACTAATGGGTTAGAGTGGGAATGGAGTTTGTCATGGAAGGATATGTATCTGGTTCGGGCCAAATCAGTTACATGAAGGTCATTATGGATGAGTTTGTTCGTGACAAAGTAGGGAAGATTTCACAAAGGATTTTGGATTGTAAGGATGGAAATCAAGAGGAATTTGATGGTTTAGTAGAGCCCCAAAGCTCAACTACATACATACAGATTTGCCTTAATAGTCGTATAAATCGGTTGTTTCAAATCAGTAAGTCGTTTGTCAAAATAGAGTCCTAGGTATCAGATCTGTTTAACAGGGACTAGAGGAGAGTTATTAAAGGATACTTTAGGGCAGGAAGTCATAGGTTTACGATGAAGAGTAAAGATTATTTTTTGATGGGGTTTATTGGAGTTTATTTTGATTCACCAATTTTGATACCTTTGCTCAAGGTCGCTGATGTGGGATTGAAGAGTTTAGGAAGCGAAATTTGGATCATTATTTACTGATAACTGATCTATCAGTGAGGTAGGACTGGATAATGAATATTATAAACTTATGTATATATATAGCATTTCTAAGTGAAATTCAACCTTCTTTGATTTTAATAAAATAATAAAAATCAAATTCTTAATTTTCCTGCTACCATTGAGCTTCTGGAGTCAGTGAGGCAGGAAGCTTCGGCTTGTGAGTATTGCTTCGTCTGGGCATCAAGAGGCAACGTCTGTGTGAGGAAGGAAGAAAAATCTAAAGTTATTGTTATTAAATCTTTTTCGAATATTGATAAATTAGTTTTGTCAAAGTAGTTTTATTGTATATTATAGTTTTAATTTTTATCTTATTTTATAAATATTTTGTTATGTTTGAAGAATCATATCCTTTCAATAATTATTGCGAATATCAGGGATTAAATTTTAAAAATTATTCTGATTTGAAATGTACTAAAGGACTAAATATAATACACACCTATATAAGAGGCTATAGAGCAAATCATGAAGAATTTTGGGTGCTGTTAGAGGCTTTAGGTAATCCTTTCAATGTGATTGTAATGACTGAGACTGGTGTTGACGCTGACATGTTAATCCCTATAGTGGAAGGATACAATTGCTACAGAAGTAAACAGGTTATCAATAGGTCTGATGGGGTACTTGTTTTTGTTCGAAATGATCTGGGATTAGTGACGGAACTAGACACTACTATCGATGGGGCTACTACAGTTCACCTCACTGTAAAATTTAAAAACAATACTGGAATTTATCCTTTGCTGGCGATATATCGTAGTCCATCTAGGCCTGAAATACAGTTTGTTCATTCATTGTCCAATATCGTTGAAAAAAGTTGCAACCACTATGATTCAATTATAATTGGAAACATGAATCTTAATATATTGCCTAACATAGAGTATACAGCTACTCAAAACATGTATCTTAATATGCTGGAAGAGGGTGGATACAATTCTTATATTAACACTATTACAAGACCATCACCCACATCAGGATCATGTATTGATCATATATTTGTCAAAGAGAAAAATTTAGCTTGTGGATTGGGTGTTATTCAATCATCCATAACAGATCATAACCTAATTTTTTGTAATATTGACATCAACTTAGCAATTAAACAAAGAAAGACCCCGAAGATGTGTAAAATTAATCATGAAAAGTTAAAACTTATTTTAATTTAGGAAAAATGGGAGAAAGTGTATCCAAGCAGGCCTTTTTACATATAATTAGTCATTATATTAATAAGTGTAACCGATACTTTAATTTTTAGACATTGTCAATACAAGGTCTGGTAGCCGGATCAGCGGGGGTTCGTTTGATTTAAGTTTTAGAATCGCGGATGAGAATATAATCAATAGAGGTTTATTTTAACTTTTACATATAATTTATTGGATACTAGGCTCATTAGCTGCATTACCAAGTGTTTGTTACCCATTATACTAATAATTTTAATCGCGCTCGCTTAAGAAGAGGTTTATTTCAACTTTTTCGTATTTATTGGATACTAGGCTCAGTAGCTGCGTTACCATCGGTTCTTATACTTATCATACTTTTAATTTAATCATTGTTCCTTCCAGGATAGATTGATTTCAATTTTTCAATACTAATTTCTGTATTTTGTTTTTCGGTGGTTTGGCTAATAAACATTTAGTTGATTATAAGTTTGTTCGCAAAAACATTGATTTGTTTTAACTTTTTCATGTTTCTTTTGTATGCTAATTTCTGTATTTGTGTTTAGGGGGGGGTTTAGTTAGTGAAAGTGATAATGTTTTTTTTATTCAGGTGGTCTGGTGTATGTTTATTTAATTTTTTTTGTAATTTTTCATCGATCTGGTTACTGCTAATCTTTTTGATATCTATAGTAGAGTTATCTTTCTGATTAATATGTTGGAGTTTGATAATAATCTAAATATCACGATTTGTATACGCGCAATTCTAAAAATTAAACAAAACGAACCCCCGCTAATCCGGCTACCAGCCCTTGTATTGAAAATGTCTGAAAATTAAAGTATCGGTTATACTTATTATTATAATTGTGACTAATTATATGTAAAAAGACTCCTGGGAACAGTTAACAAGCCACAAGGGTTAAAAACATAATGTATAATTAAAATAACCATAAAATTATGTTAATTTGATTTTTATTATTTTATTAAAATCGAAAAAAATTGAATTTGAAATGGAAAAGGTTGAATTCAACTTGAAAAAGGTTGAATTTGAATTTGACTTGGAAAAGTTTGAATTTGACCTAGTAGACAATTAATTTGTGTTATGAAAATGAATTAATCTTTTGGATTATTATTTTAAATGCTAAACCTTTATAATTGATAAAGAAATGGAAAAGTAGAGAGATTAAATGAGAGGCATTTTGCTATTGATGGGTCAGTGAATTTATGCATATAAATGAGGTTAATATGCTTGGGTAATGACTGAATTAGTCGTAAGGTCAATTACCATGTTACAAAACTAGGTAAGTATGAAGGGAGTGTCAGAAGGGTCAAAGGAGTCTTCTAGAAGAACTCAGTGTTAGTAATAGTGAATTGTCCATGATGGCCGAGAATATAATATTGGATTCCCTGGGGATTATTCATCATCACCTATAGGGATATTGCTCCTTCTAGACCTCGAAAAAGCATTTGATACCATTTGGCACTCCGGGCTCATATACAAATTAATCTCATTCAACTTCCCACCATACCTGATTCACATCATACACTCCTATTTAACAAATAGACAGTTTTATGTTCAAGTTGGCACATCTACTTCCGACATCCTCCCCATCTCAGCGGGTCTTCCTCAAGGCTCTTGCCTATCTCCAATCCTATTTAATTTATTCATTTCTGACTTACCAGCCCATCCATTTGTGACGAGGTCATTATACGCTGATGATACAGCATTGTATACCTCATCATATCGCATCGATACAATAGTGAATCGCCTTCAACAATATTTTAAAAAATTTCACAAATATTGCATAAAATGGAAATTGAAAATTAATCCCACCAAATCCGAAGCAATTCTTTTCACTAAACGTCGCCCACAAATCAACCACCAAATCAAGATAAATTCGGCTCTCATCCCTTGGTCAAAATCCGTACAGTACCTAGGCATAACACTAGACAAATCTCTTACATTCACAGACCATATCAATAGAAAAATCGATAAAGCCAAAAAATTAATATTTAAAATGTTCCCATACTTCAACAAAAAATCCCATTTGAGCTCTCATAACAAATTAATAATATACAAATCAGTTATTCGCCCGTTAATCACATACGCCTCGCCAGTCTGGAGCTCAACCTGCTTGACTAACTACCAAAAACTTGAAAGAATTCAAAATCTATCAATGCGGATAATTAACAACTACCCCCGCTACACTAAAATATCATCTATGCTCCAGGACTTACAGCTTCCAACAATTAAACATTTTGTCCATACTCAAACAGCTTCTTACTTCAGTAAAACACCAGTCTCCAAAAATCCTTTAATAAAGGAAATCGGTAACTATAATAAAGCATCTCTAAAACGCTACACTCATAAAAGAACTAAACATGTGTTGCTAACTTAAACTAGTTTATCTTAATTTCTAATTTTATATTATCAATTGTGTTATCTGTTTTTTTTTTGTTTTTTTTATATGTAGGTTTTTTATTTAGTTTTTCCTACTACCATAGTTAATATCAATTTAATTTTACCACTAATTATAGATTAGATAATTAGATTATAACTACCAAATGAACCAAACATTTGATGATTGTAAGGATGTCTCATCCGAAATCATTTATAAATTGTTTGTCAATATGTAAAAATGTAAATAAAGTTTATTTTCTTTCTTCTTCCTATAGGGATATTAGTTGGGTTAAGATTTTTACCTCATTTATTTACCTATATTTATGTTTTTATTTAGTGGACTCATATTTTTGCTTAAATTATGTCCGTGATTCTTTGATACTGTTGGTCCTTTAGGTGTGCATTTTCAAATATGTTTCTTTTTTTTTTTTTTTTGCATGGATTTTGCTTTGGATTATAAACTATATTACATATTATAAGGTATAACATAGAAAGCTATTGATAAAGAAAGTAAATTTATGGTAAATTTATTACTTTTCAAGTCAATATCACATGTCCCTATTTATTATAGTGTGTTAAATGTACATATCTTATTTCCAATAAAAAATCATTTGTAACCTTTAAAGATTAGGCTTCCAAAGAGTTACGTGTTAATGTTCTAATATTTTTCAGACACATATAAAATCACATAAAGCAGAAAGAAACCTCAGACTTCAACCTCGTCCTGAAGTAAAAAAAAAATCACATAAAGCAGAAAGTAACCTCAGACTTCAACCTCGTCCTGAAGTAAAAAAAAAATGCTGTGAAGGAAATTGTTTATGGAGATGGCTGTTTCGGTAAAGTTTATGCTATACAATATAAATTGAAAATGACAATTTTATTCTTATTATTCTAATATAGTAATATTATAGTATCTAATATTTTAAATCACATAAAATTAGTTATTGATTTTTAAATTATTCTGCTTAAAGTATTTATAGTATTTTGAATTACCTAATATTAATTAGTAATTTATTACAGCATTAATTATTTACTTGTTATAGTAATGGATGTGGTTTAGGACAACGTTGAGGCACTATGTTTTGACATTTATTGATTAAATTAAAATGCTTAAAAGTATTTCTTATAAATGTACGAATAATGCCTGAACGTTGTGATACCTACCACTAGCAAAAAGGTAACGAGACCAGTGGCAGTACCTCCCGGGTGGTCATGGAAATCTGCCACAAGTAAGAACACAGTAAAGCAATCCATGTATACCATGATGAATGAAAAAAGGTGTGTACTTTTAAATTTCATCTGTTTGACATCAGACAATTGAGTAATCTTTCTGTTATCCTTAATATTCTTCCTTCGAGGGGTGGCTCATATATTAATAATTCAGCTAAAGACCTTTATTTCTCACTGGTAAAATCATCTTTTCTTAAGTTGTTTCTTTAAGAAAACAATAACATAAGAAAAATTACTTAATTAAAAGTGAATGTATTAATTAAGAATGATGCCTGTATTAGCCACAATGATTAATTTAAGCCAGTAGTAAAAAATTAAACTACGAACATGTCAATCCTCATGAAAAATTTGTTTTAACTACAATACATGTTTCTAAATTAATAATACCATTCTTAACAAACATGATTTTTTCCAATATTTAAATTATAGTGGGGGTGTTGAAGTATTATTGATGTGTGTTTTTAATAGGACATTAATGGAGTTTCACATTTTATATTTTTGTTCTAGATAAAATAAGTGTATAACCAGTTTTAAAATTACATAGTTGTTGTATGAGAAAATACTATCATAAAGCAGATTGATAGCAATATATTCCCTACACAATCAGGAATGTAGGAGAAGGAAAATTAAATTAATTGATAATCCACCAAGTAATTCGAATCAAATATATTAATAATACAATGGATCAAAACCAATAACACTTGGCTGTATACAATTTGATTTAAAAAAATATATAATTTGTAAGAAGAACACAGAAGGATCAATATTAATTCTCAACCAAAAATAAGTTAATTAATTAAATATTTATGAATGTGTGTTTGTGTGTATGAAGGAAAAGAGGAGTAAAAAAATAAGATAAGTCAATTGTAAAAAACTATTTATTATCCTTAGAAGATAAATAATAAAATATTCATTATTATAGGATAATAAATATTGTTTCACTATCTTCCTATCCTTTATTTTATCACTCCTCAACAATCTATTCCTTTATGTTCATTTAACAGTCAACTACTGAATATTCATTACATACATCAATAATAGGAATAGTACAGATACAAATTAAAAAAGATATATATATACAGTGTCATAAGTATTCGGAATTCGTATTTCTTTTCATTTAATAAGTATATTTCACAACTATGAATTTATATAATTCTTTTTCACTCATAAATCATTAAAAGAGACTCCCATAAAGGCAAATCGCTAACCAGATTACCAATGAGTATATTGTTTATTAACGATTAATAATATAAAATTACAAGATCATTCAGTGTCAAAAGTATTCGTAAATCGTAATACCCTGTTGTTTAATAGTTTCAAATTTTCATATTCTCAAATCTTCCACATAATTTTATGTTCTAAAAAATTTTTCTTCCTTATGTAACAAATACACAAACCTTGGAAAGATATTTTTTTTGTTTTTAAATAAGGCCCTGATATAAAAGCACAATGATCAAAGAACGGCTTCAAATAATTTTAAAAGGAGAAATGGTTGAAATGTTGACAAAAATTAATGAGGATATGTGGATGGCTAAATAAAGTGTAGATAATATAATAATAAAACATAAATGCAAAAAAGTGAGTGTCAAAAAAATATTAAATGTTAAAACTGAAAGACTGATTATTCATCAAATAAGAAAACGATACCTTTAATGAGCAAACCTTAGCTTATTTCTGAACTTTTCGGAACTTCTGGATACACAATAAGGGTTTCAACTGTTTACCCCATTCTAAAAAAATATGACGAAAAGAAAAACATGGTAGAAGAAGTATGGAAAACATCTTTCAGCAGGCAAGGCAATAAGAGAATAGGCTGAATGTACGTAACATTTTTTCAAAGAGAAGCTTGATGAATTAAAATGTTTATAGATGACTCACATACTAAAATACATGTTTCTTATGAAAAAATTATGGTTTAGAGGAAACCAGATAAACAATTTAGTATGCAATAGTAAAACACCTTGAAGGGTCAGTGATAGTTAGGTCCGTTTTACTTCAAAAGAGTTTAATAACGCTGGATTCATGGACAGTACTATTGATAAGATTGTGTATTTTTTAAGTATGAAAAACCAGAATTAAAAGTAGAAGAAAAAAATATATGTTTATAATTTAAAAATGAAAATGGCCTCAATAAGTGCTTGAGTGGGATATTTCACACCAAACAATTAATTAATTGGTAAAATCACTTCCTAGTAGGCTAAAATGTATGATTACACAAAAGTTTTACTAACTGTATGTTTATTTATGACCACTGCATTAATATAATTAGGAAACCAATTAATGCCGAATACTTTTGACACCATTGACATAAACTATTTTTAATTTCTTCACAAATGAACGTTCAAAACGTTCAACATAAAATGATTATTGGCATAATTTTTGGTTTTAGCTATTGTATACCTTCTTTCTAACATTATAAAGTGGTTAAAAACTCCTTAAAAACATAAAAAATAAGTTAATAGAAGCAAGTAAAACTCACTGTGTATGTATTTGTATTATATATATATATATATATATATTTTATATATATATATATATATATATATATTATATATATACACATACAGTGAGTTTTACTTGCTTCTTTAATATATATATATATATATATATATATATATATATATTAAATATTCAGTATGTTTTTGAAAAAATCTTCATTATCATCAATGTTGGTCCATATCATTCGAAAACCATTATCTCCTTTATTTTTTGAATATTTATAATTTTAGGTGAAGTATTCAGGAATCTGAAAAAAATAACATAATGAGAAAGTAAGAGAGTTACGGCATGACCCAAACCCTTTGAATCAATTTTTTAAAAAATCAAGTATTTTCAAAAAGTTATCACAAATACATCAACCATAATTGGTATTGTAAATGGAAAATAACTCACGATTTTCATAAGATTACTGTTGATTGGTACAGCTGAGTAATAAATTTACTTTTGTTTCGTGAAACTGTAGCATCATGAAAATTTATTAGTTTAAGTTTTTAAAGAAAATACAATTTCAAAAGTACTAATAGTGTGTGGGTCTTTTTTACGATGAATTACAAAAAGTATAATATTATTCAAAGAAACAGAAGGGGCACTAAGAAAGTTAAGGAACTTGAATAACGGAATTGAGTAATTTAAAAAAATATTTGTACCACTTATTCCTCTTTGAAAACAAATAGACACTTTTAAATATATAACTGCCAGTATGATGTTTTTTTTTGTTGTTTTTTTCTTGCTTTGTGAACTCCTTAAAAGTTACATAAATAAAGTCTTACATCTTTTCCAAAAGACAGACCATACAAAACATATATTTAATTATGAAAATGAATCTCAACTCTGGCACACTGTTTCATCCCGCCTTAACTGAAGATTTGGACATCCTTATTTACTTTATTTTATTTATATTTGTTTAGTTTTTTATTAGATTACTAAACAACACAATCAGGAGTCAACTCCAACTAAGTAATCAGTGTCAGTAAGAGCTGTTTATTTTTCCATACTAAGGATATTGGCTTCTTAAATAACACAACATGTATTATAAATAAATAAGTACTATATTAGAAAATAAATCAAATAATTAATAAAATACATATTGATAAGAGGAAATATATTAAGCAGAATATACTTAACTTACTAACAAATTTTAGAGGTTTAAGAATTAAAAATATACAAATCAAATAAAAAAAAAAAAGTATGTCTAAAAACAAATGGTTTATAGAATCCTATACACACTCTCCTCAGGCACTCCTCAATCAATCTTTGCCCCAGTAAGAACAAGGGTGCATTGTGCAGTTGTCCTCTACAAACTTGAACCTTTAATTATTTAAGATACCACAATAACTGACCAACCTGGTATTTCTCTTCCTAGTAAATGCTGGTATTTCAGCAGAACATTCAAATATCCATTGCATTTTTATTTGCTTTTCAAGACTTAATTCATTAATTTTACAGTAAATATGGTAAAATTCCATGAACAAATGTTCCAAATGTTTTTCTGGTACTGAAAAAAAAAAAAAAAAGTAACACAATTCCTTAGGTAAGAAGTGGTGGAAATGTATGTATACTGCAAATGGCTGTTAATTTCTTAAAAATTTAATCAATTTTAACACTTCTGATATCAAAAGAAACAATAACTACAAGTATGATAAGGTTGAGCTTTACATTTTTTTTTCCTTGCTACATATCTCTTAGGATGTAAGGGAAGTGATAAAGTTTGAAAAAGATAATGGTCTACAATATTATGAGGACACAATACTGTGATTATTTTTTGACGCATTATACTCTCCATAAGTGTTTCTAAAATTGATCCCTAGGGTTTTTATTATGACCAATAAAATAATTTTGAGTTTCTTGCCCTATTAATCTTTCAGTATGCCTATACTACTATTGTGTAAATTTTTGGGTGTGTTTTCATAGTCGCTATTTTTAGAGGTAGTGGCTTAGCTAAACCTTCTCCAAAATAAAATATCCTTTTTCAACCCATCTACTTAAGAAGAAACAAAAACGATTTATTGAAAAGATAATTCATTATGCTCCAGCCCATATTATCAAAGTTTTAGTAACAGACTGATTACCAAATTGGTTCTTATCCCAATTAATCCAAGGCTCTGCAACATCTCCAGCTGACCCCATTAATAAAATTGTCATGTTTTCTTGTATTGAAGAAAGTATTTGTTTGATATCATATGATATATTTTTTTTATTTTACAATATATATCTATGTAATTCTTAGAAGCAGATTTCATATCCACAGGCAGCTTGTCAATATTTATGGTACCTGAAAAAGAAATTAAACTCTAAATACAATTATAAAAAAAATAGCTATTATTTATTTTATTACTTTAGGTATTATTAATGGAAAAATTATTTTAATTTAAAAAAAAACACATAATTTATGTGCTTAAATTATGTATAATAAAATATTGGATTGTAATAAAAATTAGGAAATAATGCAGGGTTTTAAGTTTTCTTTTTAATACCTCTCTGTATAACAAACTGTTTCTGTTTACTGGATTATTCTTTTGTATGAATGTTAACACTTATTAATCCTTTTCCAAATGATAATGCTTGTTCACCTCAGTAGCATTTCGCTAATTAGAAATAATTCAGTCTTTGCTAAGATCGAATTGCATGATATTCATATAATTTTGTTTTACAACTTCAAACTCAGCCAGAACAGGCCCAGATGCTAGAAACATCAATCAAATCTGGGGCGAGGACAGCATTTCTTTTTTTTTAATTTCCATTAGTGTTCCATGACCTAAAAGGTCTATTGTCTGCCATAGTGTGGGCATTTGTACAATTAGTACATGGATTTTGTTGCCATTGCAACTTTAGAAAGCTGTTGGAGTTGATCAACTCATTGCTTAGTGGGATTTCTAATTTGAGAACACCCAAAAGGTTATACTGGAGCCTTGAAAAACTATGGCACCAAGAGATGCTAGGAAAAGAAATTTCATCTTCTTGTATAAATCTACACAGTGGTGTACTTAAGAGTCCAAGTTTGAATATGTGATATTGGAATTAACAGTGTCTTGCATAGTTAGCTGTAATTTTTAATAAGGAACATTTACTCAGATTCAGTTAACTCTTACTTCTGCTAGTGCTAGGGCCAACTAAGAACAAAAGAGAATGCTTGTGTCTTTTACACTTCATTGACAAAACAAAAATGACACTTCTCTGACCATAATTGTTACTTGTGATGAAAAGTGGATACTTTACGATAACGTAGATGTTCTGGACATTGGCTCAATAAAGGAGAACCAGCCCAACATTTTCCAAAGCTCCCAAATCATTAAAAAGAGGTGATGGTAACTGCTTGGTGGGCTTCATTTGGTTCAATACACTACAGCTTTTTAAATCATGGAGAAACCAACAATCCTACCGTTATCAAATTAATGCAATCAGAGATTGGCAACAATGAAGCTATCTTTGATAAATCAGAAGGGGCTCATTTTGTTGCATGACTATGCCTGGCCACATGTCTCATATGTGACATTACAAAAACACTAGGAGCTTTGATGTGTGACCTCTTCTTCGGACTTCTCCTTTTTTTTAGACACCTGAACCATTACTTGTGACAACAAATTTGATGGACAAAGGGAATTAGAAAATGTGTTTTAGTCCAAGAGCTGGGGCCGAAAAATGCGTATTATAAGAAGAAAATTTTCAATGTGATTTTCACATTTCAGCCAACTTGTACAACATTTTTTTTGTCTGCCACTTCAAACTGGTCGGAATAACAAATGGTGTCCATCCAAAACGGTTCAAATCCAGGAAAACAAGCCAATCAAGGATTATTAACTCCCTTTAAAAAATAATATCATCACTAAGCCACCAAGTTACAATGTAATTTAATATTAAAATTTCTATAGTTTACCTTGTTTACTACTTCCAGGAATAACATAAATGACTTTTGAAAACTTGGGATAAATGTCTAAGCCAGTTCTAATTTCCATGTATGACTGTCTGAGCTGAAAAAAAAAAAAGAAAAGTTGATTTATTTTGAGAAATGAGAAGTTAAATCAATATAATATAGAATACATGGATGGATGATAAAGGCACTTTAAATTTTAGCTTTATTTAAATTAATGGGTATAGCCAGGTAAGAATGAAGAATCTGCCCCCGCAGCTTTTTGGATTCATATTTAGGAGATCGATTTAATGTCTAAAAAATAATTCACCCAAATGCTTAGCTCTTTAAATCAAACGGTTTTCGAGATTCATAAAAACAAAACTTTTTTTAGATTTTATTATTTTTTTAATAGTAAAATAAGAAATTAATTAATGATGATTTTTTTCCTGATTCTTAATAGTCAAATACATAAAAAATTGATAGGATTATTATTCTTAAATGAAAAGCCGATTTTTAGCTGAAGAAAGAAAATCAAAATATGTTTTTTTTAAAACCTTTTTGGATGGCTACAAGTGAAGTTACTCATAGTTATGGTTCTGTAATCATTTGTTGTTCATAGCAGTATTAGCCCATATTTTATGTTTAAAGTTTGTAAACATTGACTTTACATATTAGTGCACAATAATACATCCATGTTTTGTATGGTGAGTCTTAAAAACTAACTTTATTAGCAGTGAAAATTATAGAGTGTAGTTGGCTGGTCAACCACGTGGAGGAGGCAGATCTTAACCTGCCTGCTAGGGGCCGCTAGCTATCACTGCCTTTAACTGGGATTCTCGTAACAGTCTACAGATAGCTCACTTGGTAAGGCGCTGCTCCTGGTGTTCTTACTCCTAATAGGCACGAGTTCAACTCCCGAGTCTTACGTACTTTTTTTTCTTTTTCTTTTCTGGATAATGCTTTTTTTTTTTTCTTTTACATTATTAATGTAAATTATTTGCAAATTTCTTTATTTTATTAATTATATATAATTATTTTATTTTAAAAATAAAATAAAATAAAATGAGTAAAACTTCGTGCATTGACACGGATGAGGATATAGCCATCTCCTGACTCAGATTATGGAGTCAGAGACTGACTCACAATTTTTGAAGCGAAGAACCCTAGCTAAGAGACAAAGGAACGCTAATCCTCCATCAGCTTAAAGTTCGCCAAACAAAAAAAAAAAAACAAGAAGACGAAAAAACAAAGTTCCAATTCTAATATTCACAGTAATTCTGCAGCCATCGAAATTAATCCATTACCAACGCTAACCGCTTCTACCTCAGCTATACCTACCATAAAAACCAGCAATAAATTTGCAGCCTTAAGTAATACTGAATCAGAACCAAATTTACCAAGACAATCCACTGAGCCCGAACCACCTCCAATCTTTGTCGCTAACATAGTGGATTTCGTGACTTTCGGACAAGAAATTTCAAATTTAATCGGGCAGACAAACTTTAACTGTTTTTCTCGACTTAAAGACATAAAAGTAAATACCACAACAAAAGAAAATTACAAAAAGCTAATCAACCATCTGACAACCAAAAACTACCAGTTCCATTGCTATCAACTTAAGGAAGATAGGCCGTATAGAGTAGTACTGAGAGGTCTACACACCACCACATCTATTTCAGCTATTAAAAGAGACATTGAGGAACTTGGACACAATGTCAGAAATATTTCTAATGTGATCCATCCTACCTATAAATATCCTCTCCCTCTGTTTTTTATAGACCTGGAGCCAGCTCCCAACAACTCAGAAATCTTTGAAGTTAACAGGTTGGTATACTCCGTCATCAGATTTGAAGAACCGAGACAAAGAATGGAAATAGTCCAGTGCACAAACTGCCAGAACCTTGGACACACTAAAGCCTACTGCCACCACCAGGCCAGATGCGTCAAATGTGCTGGCCCCCATCTGTCTAGCACTTGCCCAAAACCTCGAGAAACGCCGGCTAGATGTGCACTGTGCAGTGAAGCTCATCCAGCAAATTACAAGGGTTGTATTGTTTATAAAAACATGCTACGCCAAAAAGCTCTCAACACAGCCCTTTATCTTCAAAGAAATGAAGTCTCTACAGACCAAAGACCAGGACCTTCAACAAAGAATGAAGTACGACCGCTGGGAACTCCAGCAGCTAATGAAGAGATTGGAGTTATGAACCCCACAACCACAACTTCCAGCATCACTCGGAAATATCAAACAAAACAACAGGTGCCTCTACCTTCCTTATCTCAGCCTCATGCCTCCCATCCTGACCCTCAGACCTCTCATTCTAATCCTAAGACCTCAAATCCTTCGCGCCAGATCTACAACTCCCAGCCTAGAATCCCCGTAAATAATGCGAACTCCAAAGACGTATTAAGGGTTAAGCTGCCATCAGAAACCTATCCCAAACAACCTGTACCTTCTCCATCTGTCACACCCAATAACCCTCGCCATAGTCAAGCAAATGTTGAACTTCAACAGCGATGGAGGAATCAACCCCAGCCTAATCCTCCAATCCAAGATTCCTACGTTCCCTACCCTATCCATAACCTATCCGATTTAACTGCAATCCTTTCATCTTTTATTCGTGATATCCAAGAAACAATCAGACCCCTAATCTCACTACTTACCAGTCTCCTAACAGCAATCCCGTTCAATACCCCAAGATGAGCAAAAACTCTCTAGCCATACTATTATGGAATGCAAATGGTCTACAAAACCACAAAGACGAATTGGACATATTCCTACACAACAATTTCATCGACATTGCTCTTGTGACTGAGACCCATTTCACTACACAGACTCGGTTTTACATACGTGACTACATTACATACAGAACAGATCACCCAGACAACACATCTCACGCTGGTTCATGTATCCTCATTCACAAATCCTTATCCCACTCTCAAATTCCTTCTACTCCAACTGACACCATTCAGTCAACCTCCATAACCTTATCCTCCCGCCCTTTTAATGTAACATTCTCAGCTGTATATTGTCCTCCTGGCAATACCCTTTCCTTCAGTCACCTCGATTCATTATTCCGATCCTTTGGTCCGCGCTTCATTGCTGGAGGAGATTACAACGCCAAAGACCAACGGTGGGGATGCCGAACGTCCAATACTCGTGGCAGGATCCTTTCCAGGGTCACAACCTCCAATAGTTATTCCATTTTGTCACCCCAGAACCCTACGTACTGGCCTACATCCCATAAAAAACGTCCCGACATCCTTGATATTTTCATTACTTCCCAAATCTCCTCCACCCAATCTACAATCAGATCCTTAGATGACCTCTCCTCGTATCATAGCCCGGTTCTGCTCCTAATGCATTCTAATCCTATTCATAAGCCCTCTATCCCTTCTCTGATTAAAGGACATGTCGACTGGGACAATTTTCGATATGACTTAGAGAACAATCTGGACCTGAAAATTTCTTTGAAAACTAAACAAGACATAGACTTCGTCATTGACAAACTTACCAAATCAATAGAAAATGCCATAGATACAAACACATCACACTATACAAATAGGAAACCTCATGAAACCAACTTACCATATTACATTTGGCTCTTACTAACTGAAAAACGCCGAGCTAGAGCTAAGTGGCATAGAACAAGATACCCTTCGGATAAAACCCTTTACAATAAACTGACTAACAAACTCAAGACAGAAATAAGAAAACTCAAAATTCAAAACTTTCAGAACTTCACAGAAAACTTAACCACGTCAGACAAATCATTATGGATAACAACTGCGAAACTACTGAAATACAAAACCTTTAATCATCCACTCCTTACCGAATCAAAATCATGGACAAGATCCGATGAAGAAAAATCACAGCTATTCGGAGAACACCTATCCAAAACATTTAACCCACACCCTGACATCCTTGACCCAAACCACATCGACAGTGTTGAAGCAGAACTCACTGTTCCTCTCCAAATGTCCCTTCCTCCTAAGGCCTTTCATCCATCAGAAGTCACTAACATTATTAAAAATTTACCTTTTAAAAAAGCACCTGGCCATGTGATTACATCCCACATCCTAAAACAGCTCCCCAAAAAAGCCAATTTCTTCCTCACCTATATATATAATGCAACTCTCCGTTCTAAGTATTTTCCAGACCCTTGGAAACTGTCCATTATCAAAATGATTCCTAAACCCAAGAAGCCACTTGAAAATCCATCCTCTTACCGTCCTATTTCTCTTTTGCCCATTCTGGGCAAAATTCTCGAAAAACTTCTACTCAAACATTTATACCCAATCCTCGAATCCAACCACGTGATTCCTGACCACCAGTTTGGATTTCGGACATCCCATTCTACTATACAGCAGTGTCACCGAGTGGTGGATGTTATATCTTCCACATTGGAGCGAGGAATGTATTGCGCTGGAGCCTTTCTTGATGTGGAACAGGCTTTTGATCGAGTTTGGCATCCAGGTCTGCTATACAAACTCCGTCAATTCCTCTCTCCAGCGTACTTCCTTTTAATTCGTTCCTATCTCACTGATAGAGCCTTTAAAGTTAACCATAACCTTTCTTACTCATCCTTATTTACTCAGTCCGCCGGCGTACCTCAAGGTAGTATCCTGGGTCCGATCCTTTATACGGTATATACAGCTGATATCCCCATCCATCCTAGCACTGTCCTCACTACGTATGCTGATGACACTTTTGTGTTATCAGTAAACAATGACCCAACTGTTGCATCACAAAACCTTCAGTCACACATCGACTCCATTGAAGAATGGTGTCAGAAATGGAGAATTAAAATAAATCCTAACAAATCCCATCAAATCACATTTACCCTTTGTCGCAAACCTATGACCTCCTGTCCCACTGTATCCTTTAGTAACATCCCACTAATTCCTGTTGAACAGATCCGCTACCTAGGACTCCACCTTGACAAACGTCTAACTTGGAACCCTCACACCAGACTGAAAAGACAAGAAACTGCTCGCAGATACCGATTGTTACAACACTTACTTGACAAACGTTCAAAGCTTCCAATCTACTACAAAAAACTAATTTACATAGCCATTATTAGACCTATTTGGACATATGGTATTGAGCTATGGGGATCCACCAAGCCATCAAATTCCTCCCGCATCCAATCCTTGCAATCCAAAATCCTCCGAAAGATCCTAAATGCTCCGTATTTTGTCACTAATAAAACTATCCATAAAGACCTGAATATTCCGTTAGTTGCAGACTTAGCCAGAACTAGATATACCTCATTTAATTCCAAACTACCAGCCCACTCAAACCCGCTTGTCCGTATCCTTTCATCTCCATATATTCCTGATAATCCTCGGAGGCGCCTGTAAAGACGGTGGCCTCGAGACCTGCTAACGACATAAACATTGAAGTGCTACTGCTGGGTAGCTACTTCACAAGACTTTTCAAGCCAATTGTTACTTTTTTTTTCACATTTCTTTGTTGTATTTTCCTATACAGTGGTAAATATCAATTAATTAATAAATAAAAAAAAAAAAAAAAAAAAAAAAAAACCTTTTTGAAAGGTGTCAATCACCAAATTTTGTCATAAAATGCCTTCTATACTCCTATATACTCAGGAAATTTTTCAAAATGGTGGAGCAATATGAAAAAAATTAAAAACCCCTTTTATTTTCTGAAATCTTGCATTTAAACAAACTTATATTTTATATAATGGAAAAAGTGTAGAATATTATTTATTTATCAAAAATTCAGAATTACATTACTTATTTAACATTTTTAATCATTTTACTACAAAATGATTACATCAAGATAATGTATTTTAAAATGTACTCCAGGTTAGTGCACTATAATGCCAAATGTTTAGCCACTATTAATTATCTCTTTTAAGGTTTTCTTATACACCTGTATACTCAAGATTTTTTTTCAAATTTTTGGATTAGTGAAACAATATGACAAAAAAAAAAAAAAAAAAAAACTCTTTCCTTTCTAAAACCTTGCATAAAAAAAAAAAAAAAAACAACACAAAAAATGAGTTTATAATTTTTTGTCATTTTGTTCCACCAATTCAAAAGATTGAGAACGATTCTTGAGTATACAGGAGAATAAGACATTCTGACAAAATTAGATGTATGACACCTTTCATAAAGGCTCTAAAATATGAATAAATATATATATATATATATATATATATATATATATATATATATATATATATATATATATATATATATATATATTTCTTCGGCTAAAAATCTGTTTTTCGGTTAAGAATCATGATCATATAATTTTTTTCATTTCTTTGACTCCTAGTTGCTGTTCTCACGTTCAAAAACCCAAAATTACATTAAATAAATATTTTTGCTCTTTTCTCATTTGGTAACATTCAGCTGCTTTCTATCAATCCTAATAAGATGATATAGGTAATTCTTCTGAGTATATAAAGCTAAAGGTACTTAAGAGAAAAAAATATTAAAATATTGACGTTTAAGTCCTATTAGACTATTTCAATTAGAATGAAGCCTATACATGATATTGAAGCCCATTAAATTTTACTTTGATATAGTGAATTCTATCAAAATCGTGAGAGCCATTTTTAAGAAAATCGTAAAAAGGTGCAAAATGCGTGGTGTAAAGTAGCACTTTAGCAAATTTAGCATAAAATCTAAATTTATGTTATTCAAATTTAATAAACTCATAATAACACCAGGAACCAAAAATACTACAACAGTCATAAATCAGGTAGCTGACTGACTGATTTTTGACTGTAGTAATTTGGGAAGAATAGCTCCATAGCACTCTTTACTATTTGCACTATCTTAGATCAGTGTTCTTTCCCTTGAAGATGGTAATATTCACTTAGTTCTTGGCTGAATGATATTTTGGTTAAATTTTTAATTACAATTTTCTACAAAATATTAAGTTATATTTACTATTAAATGTATTTATAACTTCAGAGCAAGTGTTAATTTTGATCAATTACAGTATATTTACTTGAATATTACAGCATATATTTTGAATATGGAACCAAATGGACAGTTTGTAGAGTGAAGGAACAATCAATATCATAGAAGATGGGCCTGGTAGTTAAGTGAAGAAGTCAAAGAAATAGTCCACAGAGAGAAAGCAGATAAGAAGACACAACTGAGCGACCATATGCCACAGTAATGAGAAGTATTTAATTTAATGTACAGTGTAAAAGAGATAAAGAGGGTCATAAAAAAAATCTGGAAAAAATATTAATTAACATATGGAAAAGAAGTAAGAAAAATAAAAGATCAAAAGGGTGTATTTGAGAACAGACCCAGACAAGATGAGAAAATGTCCTATTCAGTTCATTAATCTGAGGTATCCCTCAGGATAGGAAACCTATCCTGTTTTTGAGATCATGTTTTAGTTCTCAGAAATATTACTGAAAGACATGGGAGATAAATTAAATACATCACTATACCTGAAAGAGGTTTTTGACTCTTTTCCCCCAAAATATCTACAAATCCATAAAATCTGCAGTAAATAGATGGAGACAATCCATTTCAAATGTAACCCTTTTCAAAGCAAATGTATTTGTTTTTAATATAAAAAATAAATGCGAGTTGAAATACCTACGAGCGATAAAAGATACAGCTAAAAAAATATAATCATAATACCCGGAAACACAATTATCAATCCCATTATCAATAAAAAAAAATTAAAAGTAAATGTTAGTTAAAATAAGTGAGAGCGATAACAAATTCTACCTGGTTACTTACATTATTCCACCAATTCTTTTGAACTTTAAATAAACTGCTATCATGCTTCATTTTTTTTCTAATACATAGACATTTCTTATTTAAAAAGCATATCCAATGCTCAGTTATTTCAGTAGCTGGCAACTGAAAGAAGTTTTCAATACATGAATTGCAGAAAACCCTACAAACAAAATAACAACATAAAAATTAGGTATAAAAATTATAACAGATATAATTATATACAATGAAATCTAACAGGTAACAGAATAGTAAATAATTTATTCCTTCAGCATGCAGAAGCATATTTCTTATAATAGTTGGGAAGCAATGCTTCTTTTGAAATCTGTATTCTTTATACTTCTCTAATCGATATATGTATTTATTTTATCAACTTTAAGTAATCAGTTTATCTATTATTATTTTTATTTACGTGAATGATGTAGAAATTTCGACCATTTTTATTACACTTTTCATTAATTTCATTGCTATTACAACATTATCAAATTTTCAATACATTAATTATTTGAAAGAAGTTGGTTGGGGGTGCAGTCATTGAAACAATTCAATTAAGTAACCTTAATTTAGTATGTTAAAGTTTCGACCAAAATTTTAGGCTATCTTTAGGAGGATTGATGAGTGAAGGTTAATAAATCAGGTTCATAGTTGTGATATTGTTCAACAAACACTCGACTAAAGGATTAGGTAGGATTTTTGTTAGGAGAAGATGGAAATACATTCTGTGGAGGTGACACAACCACTCTAGATGCTTTATTCTGAAATAGTCTCACAACCCCACATTGTTAAATATGGAGTATAGTTCTCTATTCTTTTAAATAATGTTTACCCCATTATATTTCAAACAACCGAGAATGCACCTCAATATCTTCTGTTCAAAGGCGTCAATCTTATCAGGAGCTGATTGTTTTAAGTAACCATGTCTCACATGCATATGTTGCGACTGGCTTAATGAGGGACTGTAGCCTCAACTTGGTTGTGCAGCTTACTAGTCTATTTCTTAGGGCCAGTTGCATCAGGCCAGGTCAAAGTGCGGTAAGGGTAACCTCCGTTAAAGTCAGCCATAGCCCGTTGCACCATCTAGGGTAGGGATGCTGAATCGACGGTAAACGTTACTGGGCAAGGCTCACCGTTTAACCTCCAGTAAAGAGCTAACCATCCGGGGACTTGTGAAATAGTATCACTTTTGTTTTAGGTTATTGTTTTATCTGCTACTATTTCAATGAAATGGATTTGATTAAGATTGAACACAACAGATGACTGAGAATATATTATATCATTTGTTATTAATAAATTAATTTTTAGTTATTATTTACTAAAGGTATTTTAATTTTTGTTTTATTTTTGTGAAATTTTAATCAACATTTTCATTTTATAATTACGGTTTTATTATTTAATCCATTGAAATAGATCCTCTCTAAATAATTAACAATGTTTGGTTTTGTAAATATAAGATATTTAAGTTGTTATCATTATTAATAGTTCTTTAGTGATTCCTAGGCCTATAACTTTTTTAAGTCAGTTAAAAATCCCACTATATTCCTGTTAAAAATAAGTTGTCTACATTCTGTATGTGGAGGATGATTTATAGTAGGTTCCATATCTGTTTCTGAAAATTTTGAACACAAATGATTGATTTTTCATTAACCAATTAATTTTATTATTAATGCATTTAAATGTAGACTAGAGACAAATATCTCCTAATTTTGTACAAAATGTTCTACAGTATGTTTTATATAATTAGCATTTTAATCTTCAATTAACAAGAGGGGGTATGTTGTTAATTTCATTCTTAGGACTCAATAGGAAATTACAAGTGACTAAAAACCAAAATAATGATGGAGTTTTTGTTGACTGTTGAGAAATTAGATGAGGAAGATGGTTAGGGGTGCGGTCATAAAATAGAAACACACATTTAAAACAATTAAAATAGCACTTGTTTTAAATATATGTTTCTATTTTATGACCGCACCCCCAACCATCTTCCTCATATAAAAACCAAAATAGACGATATTTTGTTGACTTCTAAACTGATTGCTGTGGAATAAAAGTAAAAAAATCACAAACAATCCAAACACATTTATTCACATTCAGGAAACAAATAATAAATTTACTATATTCTTTTAATAACAAACTTTAAAATAGAAGAATGCATTTCTTAAAAAGAAGTTGTGAAGCTGATAAGGTTAAAAATTGAAATGAGGAAGTAAAATGGCCGACCTACCTTTCATCTCCCGTGAGATAGTAGTATAAGTTAACGCCGTACCAACAACGCTCCCAGCTGAAATCGGCGGTAAACTATCTACCATAGTTTTACCTGGGGTAAGCTTACCTTAGGGTGAACCGAGGCTGGTACAACTGGCCCTTATAAGGTGACCTATGGAGAAAAAAGCTGTATCAGCCAAGACAATGTGGGCCTGGATTTCCTCCTCTAATGCTTCATTAAACTGTGCCCCAAGGTATTTAAAACTAGCAGCACATTGGAATGTGTAGTTTCCAAGCATGGGTTTCTTTATTTTCAGGGCTATAATTTTTGTCTCGTCTTCATTGATTTCATGACTAAATATCCTGGCCTTCTTATCCATTTCCCAAAAGCATCTTTGACATTAAGGAGATACCTTCCAGCAATCACCACTTCATTGGCATATACCAATAATTGGGTCCCTTAACAGAAGATAAAGCCATTCTCATCCAGAAAGGCCCTTGCTAATATAGTTCATTGTACAATAATCAAAAGTATTTAGGGAATCGCCCAGCCTGAATCCATCATTAACTCTTAAGGTGCTGGTCAGCTTGCCATAAACTTTAATCCTGCAGCTTTTATTTCTCATTGTACACATTATCATCCTATTTATGTTTAAAGGAATGTTGGTCTCCTTCATTGCTTGGAACAATTCATCCCTCGAAATTGAGTCACCTTATAATCCATGAATAGCATAAATATAGTGTTTCCTCAATCACAAGGAGAAAAGTAGGTCTAAAACCTCCTTGGTAATATCTAAGCTTCCACTCAACATAAGGCAGTAGGTGGCTTAAGAAGGCTTATTTATGCCTCTATAGTTCTTATAGTCTGTGGTGTCCCCCTTGTTTTCATATAGTGAAATGACTGTTGCTTCTTACCACTCTTTCAGCATTCTTTTTACTTGCCAAATGTGCGAGATTAGGTCATGTATTTTACCAGCTACTGTGTCATTTGCTGCTTTAAAAAAATCTATATTTATTCCATCCAGGAGCCTTGTTAATTTTAAGTTCTCCACAATAGGTTCAAAAACCTCTTGATCTGGTGGGATACCTTTACCAACACTCGCATAATTTACTGGGCTTGGATCTTCAACAGTATGCTCAGATTTCAGAAGTGTCTGAAAGTATTACTTCCAATGCTGTTGTAGCTCTATGTCTTTGACCAACAGACGTCCATCTTCACTTGTCATAATCAGGTTATTGATTATAATACCTGTTTTATGCTACCGAACCTCCTTGTACAACTTTCTTTGTTTTGTTTTTGTTTCTGATCCCTGTCATTAATTCACATTCTTTTAATACAACTGATGTCTCTTTTAGCATGAGCCCTAATATTATGGAAATATTTTCTATTCTGCCAACAGTGTGCCTACCCAACCACTTGGCTCTTAGTATATTGTGTGTCTTAATGACTTAGTCATAATCCTCATGAAACCAGGATCTATTTAGAGGTTTTCCCTTTATTTGTCAATATTCCTCTGCTGCTCCAGTGATGGGCATTTTCAAATCCTTCTACCGAGTATCTAACTCTTTGTCACCACTTACAACCGGAATATTCCTTATGTTTTCTTCGTTCGAAGCATTTCCAATTTTTTAGATAGTCCCCTCCATTCCTTCATTTTTTATAAGTTCTTATTTAAATGTAGATTGTTTATCATTGTAATGCATTGTTTTATATTCTTTATATAGTATTTCTAAGATACACTCAAATATTTTTTTCACTGTATGTGTAACAAATGTTTTCTCTCCCTTATCTATGTAGCTGATTCATATATGATTTACATGTATTTTTTGTGATTACAAAATGAAAAGCTTTCACCAAACGGCATTCCAGGGCAGAATCTCAAAATACGCATTTTTCCAGTTTTTCTTAAATTTACCCCCACTCCTACTATTGCTAGTAAAAAAATATTTTAAGACAAGGGTTATGAACATAATTAAATTTTTTTCAACTTTTATTCTGTAAATTTTTTGCTGAGATTAAATCTTTTCGGTGGTGTGAAGTGGAAAGAAAGTGAATAGTTTGCCAAATTGACAATTTTCCTCCATTTTAGGCTTCTTGTATTTAAATACGCTTGCTTGGTCTTGCAAAAAATCTGTTAATACCGAATTTGTTTGAAGTTTTGTAGTCAACATTTTACACATTATTTATTTATTTCGAATTATACATACACCTAAAAATCCAAAAATTCACTAGGAATGAGCTAGAGGTCAAAAACAGAAAAAAATGCCATTTTTTCAAGATGGTGGACAAAGAAAAAGGGTGGGGATGGTGAAAACTTGGGTTAAGCACTACCTAATGGTCCTAAACAATATCAATGAATCAAATAAAATGAGGCACCTTTTGTAGGGTGAACCCTCCTTTTCAAGCTCAATTGACCAGACTAGTTTGATGAGTGCCTTGTTTGTTTGCGAGGAAAAACTGTTCTCATAACTGTCAAGCTTCTGCAACCAGAAAAATTAGTCATTCATGCCCCATTTGCATTAGTTATATTTTAACTATAGGAAAAAACTTTTCCTATAGTTAGAACGAAAATTCGTTCTTTCCCCAACTGAGCATTAAATTCTCAGCACAGTTTTTATATCAGAAGATGGGATGGAAATCAACCAAAGCTCAGTCTAGCTCATCATAGAAAATATCTTTTTCTGCATCACTTTTCTCCTTGGTATTAGCATGGATATTTATTAGGGTCATATGGCATTTCTTCCCTCATAGTCTTACTTAGCAATACGGCATTTCTTCCCTCATAGTCTTAATTAGCAATATGGCATTTCTTCCCTCATAGTCTTAATTAACAAAGTATCTCATTGATGGGCTAAAAATCCATGACAGATTAAAATCTTGATAATACAACAAAGGCTATTCAAAATGATATTTCATATTTCCGCAATAAAAAAAATATATAAATTCTTCCTTGCACATTTTCATTTCCCTGCCATCTAAATTCCTGAATGATTGCTACATCCACGCTCATCCTGCTCAGCTCCTGTAGTGCTCTCACTCCATATAAGGTCCTCACATTTCAAATCTGTAAATCTTTTCAGTTGTGGCATGTCATTAAAATCCAATATCTGAGACTTGGTTTTTGATATTTGTCATGCTTAAATTTTTAAATTAAAACCCTAATTAAATTAAGTTAATTAAACTAACTAAATTAATTAAACTAAACTAATTAAATCAAACTTAATTAAATTAAAACCCTCCTCTTTTAATTGACTATGGACCAGCAATATAGTCTAAGTACCTAACCACACTGGCACACTTAGGCATGCAAGTATATACGTTACTTATTTTAATTTCAATAATTTTGCTTTTACTTTAAAGTAATTTCGTATATATAATGTTTTTTCGATGCTAGACTTTTAATATTGTAGTAGTATTTTATATTGAAAAAGGAATAATAAAAAAAAATATATATATAAAAAAAAAATTATTAATGCATATGTGATTAATGTTTAAAAAGGTGTGATCTTAAAAGTAGTCTTGTGAAGATAAATTTTTATGCTGTGTTAAAGAAAACTAATTAAGTTGTGCAGCACTGCTTTCTGAATAAAGTGTATCTCTCTATTTTTCCAAACACTGTCTTAATCCAAACCAATTTGATGATAAGGAACATGCTTGGAAGTGAAAAGAGTATCTAACATTATCTTTTTTATGAAATCTTATTTAATTGTTTTATCTGGTACTTTTATTTGATCCTAGAATTCTCCTATAGATTCCCATGACTTCAGGAAAGATAAAAATAAGTATTAGGTAAAGAATTGCAGTAAATATTATATCTCCTTATATATTATCATCACTAATTTCATATAATTAAAAGACTTATTTTATATCTTATATTTAGATAGAAAATTGTCATTAAAGATCAAGCTAATGTGGGTACAATTAGGTTTTGAAGTATCCATGAAGATCACAGCAGTACTTTCAAGGTGCAAAAAGAACTTACATATAAACAAAATACTTTGAATAAAGATGAAAATATTATAATTATGATTAAACAGACAATGGTAGGCTTACCAGATGTATCCTTCATTGGAGTATTTATTACTATTGTTTATGCCGCAGACAACACAGAACCTCTGGAAAAATTTTGTTAAAGGAATAAACATTTATTTATTATTTTATTTTAAGAATTTAACAAAACACTAAAAATTATTAAAGCATGGTTTATTATTTGCAAATAAATATCCTAAAAAATAAATAAAAAAAGGGAATGATATAATTGAAAACATTTTACATTATGTTTATTTATTATTATTAATATTATTATTTTATGACTTTCACATGTCATGTATCATCACCAAAAACTACTGCTTGCCGCTTCCTTCTTTCCAGCCAATCACGAATCCCTCTTCATCACACTTTTCTTGATGTCTTAATGCCAGCTTCTCCCTGAGCGACCCTTCTTCCTTTCATCCAAGCCTTATTGCTTCAATTTTGAATAGGATGTTCTCAATTTGATTAAACTGATTTCTTATTCCATTATTTATGACTTTTAGACGCTGAGAGAGACCACAAGATAGTCTCCAATACTCCATTTATTGGGTTAGAAGTCTTTTTAATTGACTCTCTTTAAATGTATAAGACACAGGTTAATAGTGGGTAGCACTTTATAGGAATGACTTGTAACTATTATTTTTTTTTTTTTTTTTTTTAAGGACACTAATATATACTTTTAAGTACTGAACATAGGGTTTTAGTTGTGATCTTCCCCTTGTTTATAATTCTATCGATGTCTATTTCAGTTTTATTTATATATGATTTAACCAGCTATGTAAAAAATTTAACTGACCTTCAGGTTTAATAATACATCCATATAAGTGTAGGTATTATCACAGTTAGGCCTTGGGTATTAAATGGCATATATTAATTTTTTCTTTGCTGACTTCTAGTGTCAAGCTTGAGTATTATTTGAGAATTTTTTATTCATCATCCTCTACTTCCCGGGCACTGGGTCATAAGCAAACTGAAGATTGAATAGGCAATCACGAGTTTAGCTGGGTCTGCCAGCCGAGTAGGATCGTCTCAGTGACAGTTGTACAGAACTTTTTCATAATTGACCTATAGGCTTGTATATGTACATCTATCTCCACTATCTCCAAGTCGCTGTACACAGTTAGCTCTTTATTCATTTATTCATCGAAGGACTCCAGCTCCTTATATCGAACTACTTTGTTTTATGACATCCATTATTTTTTTTTCCAACATGAGTATATTACTGGAATCTCTAGTTTTATGTTAGTGCACACCTATTTGTATACGTAGACATTTTATATTAGCACCATCCCTAACCATCCCGGATGGGGAAGTATGTCAGGGTGCTTTGAGGAGGCAGCCCCTCCACCTGACTCGGGAGCAGTGGGCTGATTACAAGCCCTCCTTAAAGTACAATAATTACGAAACCTCAAGATTCAGAAGAAGCTGGACTGTCTCAAAGGGAACGACTTCGGAACCGCCACACTGACTTAACATTAGCATATTGGAACATTTTGTCTCTACACAGATTAGGGGCACTTAGGGCCCTCCTTATGGAATTGGACAAATATAAAATTGATATAGCAGCAATCCAGGAAATCCGCTGGCTAGGTAAAGGGACTCTCGAAAAGAAATTCCACACTCTGTACTATAGCTGCCATGAAACTCAACACAGTTTTGGAGTTGGGTTTGTTGTGAGGGGACGCGCTCGGCAACTTGTCATTGATTTTGATCCAGTGACACCCCGATTGTGCAGACTTCGAATTAAGGGTAAGTTTTATAATCTTACCATTATTAATTGCCATGCTCCAACGGAAGTGGCTGATGAGCAAGAAAAGGATCAATTCTACGAAGACCTTGGAAGAGTCATGGATGCATGCCCAAGATATGATATGAAAATTGTTGTTGGAGACTTAAATGCAAAGGTTGGCAGAGAACCTGCATATAAGCCAACGATTGGACCCTACAGCCTACACATGGATAGCAACAACAATGGTCATCGGCTTATAAGTTTTGCCACAAACTCTGGACTAACCATAGGCACTACTCTTTTCCCAGGAAAGAAGATCCATAAAGCTACCTGGAGATCACCAAAGGGCCTTGTGGCCAATCAAATCGATCATCTCTTAATCGACTCCCCCATAAATTCAGCTTGATGAATGTTAGATCTTTCAGAGGAGCAAACATGGACACGGATCATTATTTAAGCATAGCTAAAATTAGAACAAAGATATCCGTTACCAGATGTTCTAAAAATCTATCGGCAAGAAAATAGAACATCGATAAACTGAAAGAGCCGGAAGTCTGTGCTGCGTATCAGAACAGCTTTAAAGAAGAATTTTGTAAAAGGACGCGTTCATCTGCTGATGGCATTGAAGAACAATGGAAAAAATGCTCTGAATGCAGCAGCCGCGAAAACCTTGGGTTATAAAGATAGGCCTACTTTGATACAGAATGTCTCCATGCAACAGCTTGTAAGAATGAAGCCTACATGAAAATGTTGCAACGCCACACAAGAAGGTCAGCTCAGATTTATGGTGAGAGGAGAAGAGAGGAAAAACGAATTCATAGAAAAAAGAAGAGAGCCTGGGAAAATAAAAAGTTTGGAGAGATGGAAAATTTTAAAAAAGCTAACGAGTCCAGACTATTCTTCCAGAGAGTTAATGATGGAAGAAAAACATTCTCAACAAAAGTCACCTCTTGCAGAGATGAAGATGGGACACTTCTTGTTCATAAGGATCAAGTTCTGCAAAGATGGGTGAAACACTTTAGGCAGCTCCTTACTAAGGAACAAGATCAGCATCCAGACACGTCCGTCATATCGCACAGAAGAGATGACTTAGAACCACCTGACTGAGATGAAGTTGAAGACGCCATTGGTAAGCTCAAAAACAACAAGGCTTCTGGCATCAATGGCATCCAGGCAGAGCTACTAAAGCACGGAGGTGAGGAGTTGGAAAAGACGCTGTTCGAGCTCATACTGGATATGGAAGATAGGATAGATGGAAGAAAGGATGCCGCAGGAATGGGACCATGGTGTAATATGTCTCCTGCACAAGAAGGGAGACCGAAATCAATGCGCTAACTATAGGGGAATTTTGTTGCTCTCTTGTGCTTATAGAGTGCTATCTAATGTCCTGTTTGAGAAACTAGTCCCATTCGCAGAGAGAGAACTTGGAAATTACCAATCAGGTTTTACAAGAGGCCGCTCAACCAGATCGACCAGATCTTTACATTACAGATGATCCTGGAAAAGGGTATCGAATACAAGCTGACCACTCACCATCTCTTTGTCGACTTCAAGTCGGCATATGATAGCATCGGTCGAGAAGAACTATATAAGGCCCTAGAAGAGCTTAAAGTCCCAGGAAAACTTATAATACTTGTAAAGATGACTATGGAAAACTCAAAATGCGTTGTCCGTGTGGGGTCAAAACTTTCTGAGGCATTTAGAACCAATAGCAGAGTAAGACAAGGAGACGTCCTTGCTTGTCTTCTATTTAATTTGGCATTAGAGGTAGCTGTGCGAAAATCAAAAATTCAGACAACAGGTACCATCTTTAACACGACTGTACAGCTATTAGGTTATGCCGATGACATTGACATCGTGGCGACTTCAGAAAAGGCATTGAAGGAGGCATTCATTGCTTTTGAAACAGCTGCCGCAGAATTTGGTCTCACAGTTAATGAGCATAAAACTAAATATATGGGAGTAGGAGGTGGTGGTGAAGACCATATTGCATTCCTGAACATTGGCTTCTATAAGTTCCACAGAGTGGAGACTTTTGTGTACCTAGGATCCGAAATTAATTCCAGGAACGATGTATCTCAGGATATCAGCAGACGAATCAATAGTGCAAACAGATGCTTCCACGGCCTATCCAAGCATTTTAGGAGCAAAAACCTTTCCTCCAGTACAAAAATTAATCTTTACAAGACCCTGGTACGTCCAGTGCTCACCTATGAATCAAAGGCATGGGCAACTACTAAGGCGGACGAGAACAGGCTATTAATATTCGAAAGACAGGTGCTCAGGAGAATATTCAGAGCAGTAAGAGAAGGAGAAGACTGGAGGAAAAGAAAAAACAGGGAGCTCTACAACATCTTTAAGGATGCCGACATCGTTAAGATTATAAAGCTAGGACGACTCCGATGGGCCGGCCATGTGGCTCGAATGAGTGATTCTGAGATTCCAAAGAAGATACTGATAGAAGAGGTGCACCGAGCAAGGAGAGTAGGGCGACCCAAAACAAGATGGCTGGATGGTGTAGGGATGGATGCAAGGAGCCTGCTCAACATCAGGAACTGGACTGCTGCAGCACAAGACAGAGCCGTCTGGCGGAGACTGCTAGGGGAGGCCTAGACTCGATAACAGGTTGTTGCGCCGAATATGTATGTATGTAATATAAATATTTTATATTATTTTTATTTTTTTTAACTTGTTTATTTATTTATTGATTTTAATTCTATATTTTAACCGGTTTATGTATATATTAATTCTAGATTTATTTAACGCTCTAACCTTTCTCTTTACTACAAAAGACTAATTTACATGACAATCATAAGGCCTATCTGGACTTACGGAGTTGAGCTTTGGGGCTCTACTAAACCATCAAACTCTTCCCGTATCCAATCCTTACAATCCAAAATCCTTAACGCTCCTTACTTTGTCACCAACAAAATCATCCACAAAGACCTTAATGTTCCATATGTTGCTGATTTGGCCTGTACCAGGTATCACTCCTTCCATGAAAAACTCCACTCCCACTCTAATCCACTAGTTTCAATCCTTGCTTCCACTTCAATTCCTGACAATCCGCCGAGGCGTCTGAAAAGAAGATGGCCTCGAGACCTTCTTGTGTAGATTTACTACTAGAGTGCTGCCAATGGGCAGTTTCTCTTCATGTTTTTTTCATGTGTATTATCATTTTAGCCTATTTACTTGATGTATGTACATACAGTTGTAAATTTCAATAAATGAATTAAAAAAAAAAAAAAAAAAAGATTTATTTACTTGATTTTAACCTAACTATTTATTTTTTAAATCTTGAACCCTACTAACTAGAGTTTCTTTAGCATAACTGGAGAAAGAAAATAATCAATTTTATTATTTAATATATTATTGTAAAAGTAAAAAGATATGCTGAATGAATCTTACAGTAATACAATGGAAATAGGTGATACTGTATGGGTTCTTGGGAACCGGTGGTCCAGGCCTCTGTGCCACTGTCTGTGGTGGCCTCTGTGATGTCTGTGGCGGCCGTGGGTGGAGGCGAGAAGAAATTCGTCAAGGTGGAATGGCAAGTGTTAGGAAAAACTGTACCAATTGAAGATATATTTCCGCGACCACCCCAGGCCCCACAGGCTGCAGCGGGGCCAAGCAAAGAATTGAAAGAAAATGACATCCAGCCTTTTTTGGACACCAATAATAAACCCTTTCCCATTTGTGGGTTGGCATTTAAAGGCAATAGAGGTCTCAGAACCCATGTAGCTAAAAAGCACCCTACCTAAAGAGGCAAACGATTGTAAGATGAGGAGCTTACTGACCAATAGAATGCGGAATGACGATGGAGAGGAGGAGGCCAAAGGTGCAAAGGATGGGATCGCTAAATGGTCGGCTGCCTTTAGTGAATTGCTTAAAGAAAATAATTTAAATCGTGCAGATTTTGATAAAGTGGTGGGTGAATTTTTAGTTTTTCTAAAAAATATTAATGCCGAACTGCCTGGTGTGCAGCACCCTGCCGTAAATGTTTATAAAATGAGAAAAAATAATAGAACTCGAATGGTCGGCAAGGGTGCTTATCATTGATGCGGTCTTAAAAGATGCGAATAAAAAGAAGCATGCACTGACTGCGCAGTGGTTTTTTTTAGATGTTATTGGCACCTTTGACAACGTTGGGCATGATCACATAATAAGCTCACTGGAGACTAGAGGAGTGTCGTCCGACCTAAATAACATTATAGCAGCTCTCTTATCCACCAACAAAGTAAAGATCTATGTGGGAAAGAGCTCTACAAGCCAGATCAATATACTGCAAGGAATACCCCAAGGAGGACCCTTGTCACCTTCGCTATTTAATCTAGCCGTCGATCACTTGTACCGCGACCTGTGAGAATTTCCAATAAGGTTTGGATATAACTTCAGAAGTGACCAAGATAGTGTGGTCCTCACTGGCTTTGCGGACAACCAAGCGGTTACGGAAAGTGACAAGGATGTGGCTGAAAGAATTATAAATGGCGTATAGAGAGTTTTTGCGGGTATTGGTCTGGCTATAAATCCACAAAAAAGGGTTGGTGTTATAGTCAACAATGGGGAGCTGTCGATGACTACACTCTCTTTGGAGAACGGAGAAGTCATCTAGACAGCAAAAGAAGGAGAAGCCATTAAATACTTAGGATGTACCTTCTCCGGAGAGTTGATATTTAACAAAGAGGGCTTGACAAAACTAAATACTAAACTTGATAAACTGGTGACCTCTTATCTACTCAAGCCTGAACATAAGCTCAATGTGGTCAACCAATATGTGTTTCCCAGACTAACATAACCTCGGACTCCATGCCAGCACCGCATCGGCAATGCTATAAACACTGAGGAGATATTCCGGGAATTGGGTCTGATTCGCTGTCAATGGGAGGCTCCCTTACAACATTGGTCCATTGCTCAGCGACTGTCAAATGTACCAGATACTCTGTTTTAGTCTATATTTGACTATCCTGCTGAAATTGCTGAATGCGCGGAAAGACTGAATGTAGATCAGAGCCACTGAAGTATGAAAACTCTACGACAGTCGCTTAGAGAGAATGCCTTTGAAGAATGGGCCAATTGCAGGTAGCAGAGACCCCAAAAGCCAACAGATATATATGCAAAAAACAAGTTCTCTTGGGGTCTGAATGGTCCAACGCCTTGAAGCTGAATATCAACCATGCACCCCTGCGAGGTATCCCAGGAGTTAGCGGACAGGCGAGAAATGTTGGGTCCCTCAGTCGCAAATGTGGCAGAGTCAGAAACACCAGCACACGTGTTGAGAAAATGTCCCAACAACTCCCTCCTCGTTACTCGCCGGCACCATCGAGTCAAGCATGCGTTAATAAGACTCCTTAGGGAAAAGGAATATACCTGATCTGGACACAGACGGTTCTGCGAGGTATGCTGACATTGTAGCATTCCCCAAGAACGGGAAAACAGTATTGATCCTCGACCCGACCGTCAAGTATGAAACAAATGACCTCAATCAGGCAGATGAAGTGAATAGGGAAAAGAGAGCGATCTACAATAAGTGTATCCCTTTCCTAAAAGAGAAGTTCCCCGAGTCCTTCGGAAAGAGAAAGTTCACCGTGAGAGGCCTCTGGTTCGGATCTCATGGGACTATCCCCAGTAGAACATGGAGCTTCTAGACCTAGAAGAACTCAGTGTTGGTAATAGTAAATTGTCCATAATGGCCGAGAATATAATATTAGACTCCCTGGGGATTATTCATCATCACCTATATGGATATTAGTTTGGTTAAGATTTCTACCTCATTTATTTACTTATATTTATGCTTTTATTTAGTGGACTTTTTGCTTAAATTATGTCAGTGATTCTTTGATACTGTTGGTCCTTTAGGTGTGCATTTTCAAATTTGTTTCTTTTTTGCATGGATTTTGCTTTAAATTGTAAACTATATCACATATTATAAGGCATAACATAAAAAGCTTTTGATAAAGAAAGTAAATGTATGGTAAACTTATAACTTCTCAATTCAATATCACATGTCATTAGATTGATTAGTACGCTGTGTGTTATTTCAACTATAGTTATTTTGTAAGTCATACCTAGAAAGAGATTCAATAAGTTCTTTCTGTCTATTATTTATTAAATCAATTGAGATATCACCTGGGCTAGCAGATTTGTGGTATTTCATTCCTTTGAGAGCAATAATTATTTTTTCAACTGATATTTGTAGAAAATCCTCCTGTCCTCTGTTTTTGATACTCCACTTACTGGTTGAGTAATATGCGCACACATGTCTCTCTTGAGTAAGCATGAAAAATACTGGACTCATATATCTGAGACTATTATGCTAAGTCCAGTCCTCTTCATTTTTATTATTGTTTTAAAGCTCTTATCGATTAATTTATCGGTTGCCTGTTTAGTTTTTGTCCAAGTCAAGTTAGGTAGAGATTTTGGACTGATTGTAGTAATTGACTGTCTAATTTATATTTTATCTGATCTGATTTGGTTTCTCTAGCTTGTGTTGGTTTTCCTTCAGTGCTTCAGTTTTTCTTCAGTCCATCGACATTTCGGCCTACCTTTCGGACGCCTACCAGTCGGATCAGCGGATACCAACTTTCTCGGAATCCTCACCGAGCCCAACACTTTACTCGCCCATTTGAGTCTCCGCGATGCTATCAACTCAATTATATTCACAGGGTACAAGCACCGCAATTCCGCGTTTCGCAACTTCGCAAGTCCCCAGTGGCCTCATCTCTCTTCGCACCAAATATTTTACACAGTACCTTATTTTTTTTCTAAAACCTTAGGCCATTGTTCATCCATCAAATTAAGCGTCCATGTTTTACATCCGTAAAGAGCCGTCGGAAGAGTAATAGTTTTATAAATTCTAACCTTTAAGTTTTTAGACAGAAGCCGTGAGCTAAGTATTTTAGCTACTTAATAATAACACGCTTTTCCCACCTTTAACTGGGACTTTATTTCTTCCTGGATTTCATTTTTTCTTGTTATCATTAAACCCAAGTACTTGAATTTCTCTACCTGTTCAAAAGTATGCCCTGATATATCAATATCACTAAGATCGCCACCGTTTCTGCTACTAATCATATATTTCGTCTTATCGGTATTCATTTCAAGTCCTATTTCTTTATCGGTTTTTATTATCGCACTTGTATTTATTTGTATGGTTTCCGTGTCTTCACCTAGCAATACCAAATGGCACACCCCAAAACCGGAATCTTATCACCCATATTTAAACCTTTCTCGGTACACGTCACTTTTTCTATGACATATTCTAAAGCTATATTAAATAAAACAGGTGAAAGGGAGTCACTCTGTTTCAAACCCGATCGCACCTTAAATTTCTCGGAGTAATTATGATCGATTCTAACTTTATGGAATGTTTCCGACAAACACATCTCTACTAGGTTAACTAACTTTCTAGGTATTCCCTGCTCAATCATGATGTTATACAGCTTCTGATGGTCTATTGAATCATAAGCCTTTTTAAAATCGATATGAAGTTGATGGACAACACCGTTGTATTCCAACTTTTTCTCTAATATTTGACATAAGGAAAATATTTGATCAACAGTCGAGCAATTCCGCCTAAAACCACATTGGTAGTCTCCAATAATTTCCTCAGCGTATTCCGTGATTCGGCTAGTTAGTATTGACGAGAATATTTTATATCATACTGGGAGAAGAGAGATCCCACGATAGTTTTAACAATCCGTCCTCGGTCCTTTTTTGTGAATCGGAATAAGTATTGGTTCTTTCCATTCTTCGGGTATTTTCTCATTTTCCCAGATAATTTTAACTAAAACATTAATTTGGAAATGCCCGCTTCTCCACATGCCTTGATTAATTCACTTGTAATATTATCATTTCCTGCATGGTTCAGCACTCTGATATTCATAGTAAGGAGATTGATTATTATTTTCCGTATTTAGAATGCCATCAAAGTGTTGTTTAAATTTATTTAATATCTCAGTCGGATCCACAATTATATTATTGTTTGCATCTTTAACCCCATTCAATAGGGGTTCAAATCTTTTACACGATTTGTTTATACCTTTGTACAACTCTCTCATGTTATTTTCGCTTCTGTGTTTTTCTATTTCTATTACTTTGCCTTTAAGATACTCTCTTATCTTATTTTTTAAGAATTTTGAAGTCTCATTTTTTACTACCCGAAAGTAAGCCACGTTATTATCGCTTGGATTATATAATAAATTTAGTTTAGCAGTTTTTCTTTTTTCACAGATATTTTGACAATCCCTGTCTAACCAAGGATTGTTCTTTTTATTTTCCTAAGACACCAATTACTGACCTCTTTAATATTATCCCTGATCCCTTCCCATAATTTGACATCTTCGTGTAACCATCCATGATTAAGCATGGATTTCTGTTTCAACTATGTTTAAAGACATTACAAATTATTTAGTGTATGTTCATGTAATACATATAATAGCAAACTAACCTTTTTCTGTTTTTGAGCATCACATTGAAAGAAATTATCCATATAAGTAGCCTAAAAAAAAAAAAAAAAGAAGTGAACCTTATTACTCCTTTTCCTCTACACCAAATTTTTTTTTCAAATAGTGCTTTATTGAGAAATAATACAATCTGCCACTATCTTGGGCAATAAGTATTAGAGCTAAAATAATTCATTCATTTCATATGTACAAAGTAGGACAAGCAAAAAATAAAATAAGTTGACCTAAATAACAAATGAAAAAATAAAATAAAATAAGTAAAAAAATAAAATAAATGAAATAAAATAAAATAATTATAATCTTGGCCACATTCATACCTATTTACAATATTTACATACTGCCCCTGGGAATTCCAAATCGAACGTCCGCATCCAGAAATGGATGCCGAGGCATAATGTCAGGAGATCCCAGGGCCTCTCAGTCAGCCACGTCACCAATCTAGTCAGTGGAAACTGAGTAAGGGCGCTAGAAGCCATACACTCTCAGGCATGAGTGGAGAAGTTGGCCATTGCCAGCACTCCAGCTGCAATTTATAATAGATCTCTTTGCCACTGCCACCTCAACCTACGAGGAGGGTTGTAAGGATGGTTGGAACTAGATAGGGATCGTACCAGAGGATTAGGAAGGTGAGCAAGTTTCTGGTGGAAGGTTGAGAATTTGGATGGGATGAGATCAAGGGCATAAGGGATCTTGAGGTCATGATGTAAGGCCTTGTTTGTAACATAATAGGGAACATTGACTATTGTTCAAAGGACTTAGGACTGAAAGGATTGGATACGTTTGATGTTCGAAAATTTACTAGTACCCCATAGTTCAATTCCGTAGGTCCACATAGGTTTTAGAATTGTCTTGTAAATTTATAGTTTGTTTCCAACGGAAAGTTGGGATTTTCTGTTCAGTAGTCTATATAACTGTCTGTATCTTCTGTTGGGCTCTTGTCTTTTAAGTCGAGTATGTGGGTTCCAGGTCAGTCTTTTGTCTAGTAGGAAACCCAGATACTGGACTGTGTCAGAACTGGGAAGTGGTATAGAGTTAAAATGAACTTGTGGACAGGATTTACGTCAGAGGGTGAAGGTGACGTGCTTACTTTTGGATTGATTGACTTTGATACGCCAATTGTTGTACCAATGTTCAATCAAGGAGAGGTGTCTTTGTAGATGGGAAGATGCCAGTTCTGGGTCTGAATGGGTTGATAGAACGGCAGAATCATCGGCAAAAGATGCTAGGAAGGTATCAGAATCTAAAGGTATATCAGCTGTAAACAAGACATAGAGGACAGGACCTTGTGGTACAACGGCCTCGATTGGGTAACAAGTAGAGAACTCTGAACCACAGCGGACTCTGAAGGAAGAACGGTTAGAGAGATAGGATCTTAGGTATAAGGATTAGATATAAGGATTGGGGTTTGTTTTTAAGTGCAGAGGATAAATGGTCAACCACTCTTAGACCTTGCTGTACAGTGGAGGACCCAGACTGAAGAATTTGACAAGTGAATTAAATTAATTTTTGGACCAACATCTCATAATAAAAACCAATTCAAATATGAATACCAAGAATGTGGTTATTACTCCAAAAAACCTACTTCTACAGATCCTTCAAAATGTTAAATAGTTTATGGTGCAAATTTTATTTTATTGCACAGCCAACAAACTTCTCCAAAAAATATTAATGGTATTATTGGAATCTCGATAGTAATATTACATCAATTCAAAAAACAATTATTTAACCACCTCCTCAAAAATCAATCTTTAACACATATGTGGTAAATCGAGACTTTTATAATAATTAACTAAACTCATTTGATGTTATCAGTTTTGTTTGTATATTTTATTCATATTAACTTTATGTAATTTACTTGACTAAATAATTATGTATCAAATGAAGCTAGGCATATTGGACTTCTGCTGTTCATTGTATATTATTCTTAGAGGACTAAATAGCTCAGAATAAAATTATTTTTCATTTCATTTTATTTCATAATATTAAATTTATTTTATTCTAAAAAGTGAATTATGGCATTTTCTCAATTTCAAGACTTTTGAGTCCTCAATCAGCCTTATCATATGGTTTTGATCACTTTTTTTTTTTTTTTTTTTGTAGGGTTTTCTTTGGACAAATTTATATTATAATATTGCCTTAAATATTTTCATCTTAAAATTTTATATATTCCTTTACTCAAAGCAGAAGAAATAACAAAATATTAGATATTTTACATTAAAAACAAAATTAAAATCTGATATAAATTAACAGAATTGTATACACTCACAATTATGTTGTTTAATATAATTATTATTAACTCAATCTAGTCTTATGTTAAGTATATTTTCACTGAAATAGTCACACCAAAGAGCACCTTAACTTGTGGGCGCCAGCCTCTACGTGGTTTTGCCGGTCGTTGGTCTTCTGATGAATGAAAAAAGAACTTTATTCTGGGACTAAGTCCCTTGAGAATAATACACATGTACAAAAAAAATAATGACTACAACTGGCCAAAAAACACATATAAAAAACTAATAATATTAATGATTGCAATGATTATTTACAATTATTTTAATAGATGAAAAGAGAGAGAAATGAAAAATATAAATAAAAAAAATACAGTAATATCTAAATGTAATATAGAACTAACAAAACAAAAAAACATTATAATAATTAAAAATAGAAATAAAAATTAACTTTACTATTATTTATATTATGAAGTGCAGACATTTCTCACATCACTTTAATCGTTGTACTGAAATTAGTTGGCATCTGATTGGGAAGCAAGAAGGTGTTTAAAAAGGAGAGATTTGAAAGAAGATTGGGAAGAAGCATGACGGATGTGTGATGGGAGAGTATTCCAGAAGAAAGTGGACCGGGCTAAGAAGGAAAATTCATATTTTTTGGTTCTATGGGAAGGCGTATAGAGGTCGGAAAGATGGGATCTGGTTTCCTGAGTATGGATTGTGGATTTAAATTGCAGGAGACTATAGATGTAAGAGGGGCGGTGGGAGCAGAGCCACTTTGACTCATCATAGAGGTGGGACACAAGTGACCGTCTAGAGGTACCGAAGACAAATCTTAAGGAACAGTTCATGACTCGTTTCAATCTGTCCTCAAGCAACCTCGAGAGGCCACCATATACCGCACAAATATAGTCAAAATGGGGGAAAATAAGAGTGGATACAAGGAGCTTCCGGGAGGATTGTGGGAGAAGGTGACGGGACCGCTGAAATAGTTTTAGTGTGCTGAACGATCTTTTGGAAATTTGGGCAATATGGGGTTTCCAGGATAAGTTTTGGTCAAGAATTAAGCCAAGGTTTTTGACGGAGGAGGTGAAGGTAATAGGGTGATGATCAAGCAAAAGAGAAGGAAGGGTGGTGATAGAACTAAGGAGGAAATTGGAACCGATTAAAATGGCCTGGGTTTTCATAGGATTGAGCCTTAAGACTATTCAGGTTTGCCCAGGCACTGATCAGGTCTGCCTGAATATTTGCAAAGGCTAATGATAATTCGAAAGGAGGAAAGTATAGATAGATTTGGAGGTCATCAGCGTATAGGTATTAGGAACTGTGATGGATTGAATTAGGGAGGTCATTGATATAGGTATTGAACAGAAGAGGGAAAATACTCGAACCTTGAGCAACACCTGAGGATAGAGTTAGGAAGGAAGATAAGGGTTCATTAGGAATAGCAACTGCTTGAGAATGCTCGGAAAGAAAAGATTGGAACCATTGGATAGAACTATTAGAAAAGGATAAACATTTTAATTTGGAAAAAAGGATCGAGTGGTTCAGGGAGTCAAAGGCCTTGGAGAAGTCTAGGAGTATTAGGACAGTTAATTTTCTTTCATCCATTGTGGTGTGGATATCACTTGTGATTTTGGTAAGGGCTGATTGCGTGGAGAAGCCAGGTCGGAAGAGAGATTAGAAAGGATCAAGTTGATTAGTCTCTTCAAGGAAATGGGACACTTGGGATTGTACAATTCATTTTAGAGGTTTGGAGAGATTAGACAGGATAGAGATAGGGTGATAATCTTTAGGTGATGTCGGGTTAGGGATTTTGTTGATAGGATGGACTAAGGCTTTTTTCCATGAAGTAGGGAATATAGAGTTCTGGAGGGAGAAATTGTAAATGAAAAGAAGAACTGGTAGGATTTCAGGTAGGCATAATTTTAACAGTTTGACGGGTATTCCATCAGTACCAATGGAAGTGGTATGGGATTTCATTAAGGAAGAAATAAGGTCTGTGGGAGAAATGTTTGAGAAATAAAAATGATCACAATTAAATGATGGTGTGAGAGAAAAGTTGGTTGAGGAGGCAGGGGTAATATTGGAGGAATCAGATGAAAAGTATGAGTTTATGATTATGGTATTAAAGTATGATGGTCATAATTAAGAGTTTCTAAACCGCTAAAACTAATCGTATGTTCAATGGGCTAGGAAGTCGGATGTAAGGTCACTTCGTCAAACTACTTAGCTGATTAGTAAGAGTTTTAGGACCATAAGAAATGCATTTTTGTAATAAGTATGATAGAAAGAAATAGTAAAAATATTTCTAGATGTATGTTCCATGAGGTAGCATGGATCTATAATACAAAAAATTGGGAAAATTAAAAAAAAAAAACTTCACTTTATAGTTAAACTTGATATTAATGGATATAGCCTCAAGAGCCACATCAGCCTATTGCTTTTCATTGAGAGCGAAGCTAAACACAAGAAGAGAGCTTAATAAACCAAAGACCCTAAATTATAGGCATACAAACCCTCAAATCCAAATCTAATTTTGTGGATTTAAATTCTCAGTAAAAAAAAAAAAAAAAAAAAAAAAAAAAAAAAAAAAAATGGTATTAGATATTTTTTTTTATCTTCAGGTTTTTATGGAGAGCTAAATCAAAATTTAGCTTAATTTTTTTTTAATTACACTAATTTCTTAATAATTTAAACAACTTTAATTATGTGGTAGACAAAAAAAACAGTAAATTTTTTTTTAGAGTTCTGTGAATACTAAATGTTAAATTAGAAAAAACATGTCATTATCACTTTTTAAATATGAGATATGAAATAAAGTAGTTTCATATATTTTTTCTAAGCTCCTACTACCTATTGGGCAAATATATTAAATATTGGTTGACTTTTTTTCAATGTAGAACCTAAACAAATGTAATTAAAATGGACTATGAGCACTTACAAGTTTAATATTATGTACTCTCTTTTTTCTTAAAGTAAGAATACTTTTAAAATGGCAAGCACAATAAGTAATTCTTTGATAATACTAACCATGCAGTTTGTACAAAGTTTGAAATTGAATAATGGGTGACAATTGTCAGTAGAATTTAAGCACACTAGGCAGAAATTATAAGGATCTTTTCTCCTCTCTACATCTGTAAAAAAAAAAAAATTATATATATATGTATAAACTATTGATGTTTGTTGAACAAATATGCTGAGATAGAAATACAAGAGTTCATTAACTTCAAATTACTGTTTTATAGATTATTCAAAATTTGATGAAGTATATTTATACATAAAAAAATTAGGTAAATATTCTGAAGTGTCACTTTTCTTATCAGTGGGCGTGTTTATAGTTATACACAGTGCTTCTGTTGAGCTTAAATGTCTTCCACCCAACTTTTGGCACTAAATTCTCGAACCCACACCATACTTGCCACGTGTTTAGAAATATAGGTTAGGATATTTATCCCTAATGCTCTCCTTTCCTAACCCACCTTTTCAGCTATTTTTTGTAATGTTCATCAAAATACTAACCTTTATTTAAGAAATAACTGTAAAAATAATGGCGGGAAATTGAACTTATAAATCCATACATTTATTTAGAAACTAACTTGTAAGAGCTTGTGGAATATATTTTTTAACCATAAGAAAAAAATTATTTAAACGTGTTTGGCATTATGGGTTGTTGTAATTTGAAAAACTAAAAAACCTCACCTCTCGACTTTCGGCTCCCAGGTTTCCTTTCTGTCCTGTTTCCTAGGTGAGGGGGGGGGTCAGAAAAAATAGGATAGGATGAGGCGATTGACAGATGGGAGCCCTAGGACTTCTAGGCACTATTCGACCGCTCCCATGACCATTGGAGCTATGCCTTAGTCTAGGACGAACTGCGTATATCTCTCTTAAGGATTAGTGGGCTAGATAAAGTATTACGGGGCAGCATCTACTGGTACTGAATTAAAATAAAATAAAATTATATTTTCGCAGGCATTCCCGCCAAAACATAACTAATTATCGAAATAAGGACTTCAATTTTATTTACTTGATGAAACTTTTCATTTCAATTTTATTTTATTTAACAAAAAGTGTTTTAATAATGATTATAATAAATTAAGAAAATTATTATTCATTCTATTTTATAATTATTATAAAATAATATAATATAACTATTTAATTATACATACATACATACATACATATATATATATATATATATATATATATATATATATATATATATATATATATATTGTTTGTTCAATTCTCGACTGTTGATAATTTAAGTTTCTATTGTTCTTAGGTTTCAGTCAATGAATAAACAATTTTATTTATGCAAGGTTTTGAGAATTTATTTTTCTCTTAATCATGCCTTAACAGTGGAAAAACAAAAAAAATAGAACACTAATATTATTATACAATAATTAATATATGATGTTATTGTTAGAGATATAGAAAATTCATTGTTCAATATATTATTTTCTATATCTCTACGAATAACATCATATATTAATTATTGTATAATAGTATTAATGTTCTGTTTTTTGTTTTTCCAATGTTAAGGCATGATTATGAGAACTATAAATTCTCGAAACATCGCATAAATAAAATTGTTAATTCATTGACTGAAACCTAAGAACAATAGAAACTTATTTATATATATATATATATATATATTGTTGTGATATGTTAAGTAGGCATAAATAAAAAAGAAAGAAGATCATGAAGGCACAAAATGACCAAAAAATCAGAAAGGAGAATGGAAATGCGCAGTATTGTTAATGTAATACTACTTCCATATGTAAATTAATATAATTATACTATCATTCATGTAGTATACCATTAAGGTATGGAATATGATGTTATAATAAACGGTCCTTATGTGGGGTTACCATGTAAGGAAAAAAGAAAAAAAAAAAAAATATATATATATATATATATATATATTATATATATATATATATATATTTAAATATATTTAAAAAAAAAAAACTGTGCCACTACAACCCATGAAAAGTCTTGGGCTCGGTACATATATAGATTCGTACTGTTACAAGGCCAACGGCTGTGCAATAAGGTGATTTGGCCGAGATCACGCTCAGCCCCCAGGTTTTTTCCCCATTTATGGGTACCCACTTTCTAGAGGTTGTGTCTGCCCCAGGAGGGTTTCCATAACCCAGGACCCGGAGCATAGTAGACTAGCACTCTATCCACTAGACCACACTGCTCCCATATATATATATATATATATATATATATATATATATATATATATATATATATATATATATATATATATATAAAATAAAATAGAATAGAAAAATAATTTTTATTCTGGGACTGGGTCCCTTAAGAACAATATGATATGTACAATTAATATATACAATGTGTCTGGCCACAAGACCAAAGGATTATAATTAATTCTTATTTACAAAGCTTTAAGAAGAAAAGTAGGATAAAATAAAACAAATGAGTAAAATAAATGAATAACTTCTGATATGTTGAACAAAACTTAACATTGAAACTGATTCATAATAATTGATGGATATAGAAACATGAACAATAAATAATAAATTTTCTTTTTTAATAGATATTTGATTTGAAATATCAGGCTTGTGGAGCATCTGTTTGAGATGACAATAGGTAATCGAACAGCTGGGACTTGAATGATGGTAGGGAAGAAGCATGGTGGATATGAGTAGGTAGGGAATTCCAGAGAATAGTAGAGCGGACAAGAAAGGAATGTTGAAAACTTGTTGTTCTGTGGACAGGAATATAAAGGTCAGAATGGCGCGATCTTGTTTGCAGGGAGCGGACTGACAATTTAAATTGCAGAAGTTTGTGGATATAGGGAGGTAGCTGGGAGTTGATGGTTTGGTAAAGGAATGATCCAAGGAAATATTGTCTGTGGTTTGAGGGAAGGAGCCACTTTAACTCACTGTATAAAGGGGTCACATGAGACCTCTTCGGTGTCCCAAGGACAAATCTTAAAAATGTATTCATAATTCGCTTTAGCCTGTCCTCCAGCACAGTCGAGAGGCCACCATATACCCCGCAGCAGTAGTCAAAGTGGGGGAAAATAAGTGTGGATACAAGGAGCTTAGGGGTGGATAGTGGAAGAAGATGGTGGGAGCGATAGAAAAATTTGAGGGTAGTTATTGTTCTTCAGGAGATTTGGGTAATATGGGGTTTCCAGGAAAGGGTTTGGTCAATGGTAATACCTAGGTTTTTGACAGAGGAAGTGAAGATGATTGGCTGATCATTTAGGGTTAGACTCGGAAATGTAGTATGGGATCTGAGGAAGGCATTGGAACCTATAACGATTGCCTGAGTTATCATAGCATTTAGCCTTAGTTTATTCAGGGTTGCCCATGCACAGATTCCATCCAGGTCTGCCTGAATATTGGCAAATGCTACAAGAGACTCGGAGGGAGAGAAGGATTAGTAGATCTGGAAATCATCAGCGTATAAGTGATGGGAGCAGTATATATATATTAATATGATTGAATAATCATGATATTAATTATGATTGAATCAAACAAAACATTTTTTAATAATGATAATAGTAAATTACAAACATTATGATTTATTAAATTTCATAATTATTATAAAATAATAAAAAGTTAATATAAAAATAGAACTATTTAGTTTACATATATATAATTAATTATATAATATATATAATATATATATATATATATATATATATATATATATATATAAATTAATAAATTATAATTTTATATATATTTTTTTTTTTATAATAAAAAAAATTGTATGAAATTATGATAATGATGTATTTTATATCTATATTTTAGTAAAAATCGTTAAAATTAAATAATATAAACCAGATTATGATAAATATTTCATATTTCGGTTCCTACCAATCTTTTTATATTCAGCACAATCATTTTAAACAAAACAATTAAACAAACATTGAAACCATAATTTAGAGAACGCTTCAAAAATCAAAATAGAGAAAACCAAGGTCAAGTATTTTATTATTTTCAAAAACATTTTGACCACCATTTGAAACATCTCATCCTTCAAATACATTTCATGGTCAAATATATAATATTTAAGAAAACTAAGTTCACACAGTTGACAAGCATAGACAAAGGAGAGTTGGAGAGGACAATTTGGTTTGGCTTGCTCATGTTTGTGATTTAACAATCAGTAACCACACTGAGCGCTATTGGTGTATATGGCATACACATTGCTATATTAATTCATTTATTTTTAATATTCTGTATTTGTATTGTCAGTTGGTGAAATATCAGAAAATAAAAATTATCGGGATTAAATGAAGGAACTAGTGGAGGGAAGTTGAGGAGAATTGTAAGTGGAAGCAGATGAGAAATATAAATTTAGTTCATCAGGTGAGACCTGAAATACTTCAGAGGAAGAGGATTTGCAGAGGGATAGTTAGCGAAGTATTTGACATTTTGATTTGGAATCATATGCTGAGGAGAGGGCATCGTGAAAGTATTTCGATTTCACTTGTCTAATTGCTGTCTGTGTCAGATTGCGAAGTGCCCTGAACATTTGGTAGTCATCTGTCAGTCTGGTACGTCAAAAGTGTCTATGTGCTGCCTCACGCCTTTTTTTGTAAATATTTTATTTCTTGACACATCCAAGGAGCAGTTCGACGACGAAAAGTAGTGGTTTTGAGAGGAGCATGGGAATCAAGGATACTAAGTAAATTGGATGAGAGGATGTCTACCATTGAATCGATGGAAGGAATATATTTCATACCAGTTTAAGGATTCAAGTTCGAGTAAAATATTTACTCGAGTTAGGCTATCTAGGTTATGGAAAAATATAGTTTTGGGTAGGAACACTGGAGTTTGGAAATCATATGTTATCTGGATGAGGTCATGGGATGATAAGAACGGAACAGGACGTTTGAAAGCAGAAAGAAGTTTATGTCCTGAATCAATTACATACAGGTCTAGCCATGTGTTGGATCTGGAAAGGTGGTGAGTAGAACCATATGGAACAATAAATAGATAAAGAGAAAAGAAGAGGTTTTCAAGATATAGTTTTTACTGGAGTCAATGAGGATGTTGGTGTTAAAATCACCACTAAAGGGAGGATCAAAAGGGACCAAAGGAGGGCGATATAGTATACAGGAAAGGACGAGTGTTGCAGGAGATTGTGACGAAAGGAATTCGATATGAGGATAATCGGAATTGAAAGAAACATCTAGGACACGGGATTTCAGGCTATTATGGATATACAGTCCCATCCCTCTGCCAGTCCGGTCATGGTGGATAAAGTAGTAATTAGAGAGGGAAACAGAAGAGGAAGGAATATAGGGCTTTAGCCATGTTTCGGAGACTGCGATAATGTGGTAGAAGTTGTGGGTTAAATATTGAAGGAATTCATAAAAATGGGCGGATAAGGAATGGGTGTTAGCATGATAGGTGGTTAGGATATTAGACATACAGGAAAGGAGGTGGGAAAGTAAACAGAGTGAGAAGGAAAGACGCTATAGAAACCACGTGATAATCGTAACACAATTTAAAAAAAAAAACAACATGAATTATTAAAATAAAAATAGTACAAAGAGCATTTGAAGGAAGACAGTAAAAGAAGGAGAACTCCATATCTAGTAAAATATGAAAACAAAATAACCTTTAAAAAAGAAAATTAATAAATAAATATTTCGGGAGAAAGAGAAAACATTAGTGGATGCCAAACTCGATTCCGGGTCACTGCCAGCAGGTAGACGGGTACCTAGGAGTCAGCCGAAGACGTCCATAACCTGGGATTTTCAATAAAGATGACAGGGTGGCCATATTCCTTCCGGCAGTGCACTATGCCGCCCAAGAACCAGACATACTTAATTCTTTTCTCAGACCTCTTCTGCCTGGCGAGCCAATACAGGTGTCTATTCATCGGAGACATCTCCTCACTGAGATAGATTTGGTGAGCATCATTCTCTCATCATATCTCGCGTCGAGAAGTCTCTCTTGACTTTTATATTTCTCACCAGTTCGTCGCGCATCGATTGCCTCACGAATCAGGCGATGACAGAAGGCGGTCTCGGGTCATCCTTTTTTGGCCGACACCTCTTCACCAAGTCTAGGTCCCCCTGCAGTGATTTTTATCCCCAGGCCCATTGCTACGCTGGTCACAAGGGCCACAGGCATTTCTCCCGGACGTACTGAAATACCTCTAATTTTTAAAAACCTACAGAGGAGGAACTGCTCGGCCTTATTGATGCGGACTTCTAAATCGCTTATTCTAGATTTCAAAACTTTATTCTCATTGGTTACCTCCATAAGATGTTTGTTTTTATTTTCTAGATGTTTCTCTATATTAGTGAGGCGGCTATTGAGCTCAAAGCTTAGCTCATCATATTTTTGGACTGACGATTTAAGGCTTTTGATGTCCTCATTGACCTCTGTTCTGAGCCGGTTCATAGCGGCAAGTATGTCTGCTATTGAAGGTTCTGCAATTTTAGGAGGGCTCGTCGATTTTTCCCTGCCTTGGACCATCTTTTTTCCTTGCTCGTATTTCTTACATAGCCAGGGTTTTTTTTTGTGCTTTCGAAATTTCTATCTCTTTTTCACTTAGGTTGCAACACCTGCCGTGGAAAAATAACACGACATTATCACAACCAATATTTCCCTTATCTTCCCTTGTGATGGCATTTTCACAGATTGTGCATTGAACCATTTTAATTAATATTTGATTCAATGCGAGAAAAAAATACTCACAACTGAACTGTTTGTAAACAGGAGTGAGCGTCCTTGCTGTTAAGTCCTAAGACGTTTAGGGATTAACTGCCAACTGCCGTAGGCTGCTTTGTAATTTCTACGATCTCCTTGACGTATTCTCGTGAATGTTTATTTTCTATAGTCACTCAGCTCAATGGATAAACTCTTTTAAAGTAAACGGACATACGAATAAAAAAGAAATAATAAAAAAAATAATAAAGTTCTATAAATAATGTAGGTAATGAACAAAAGAATGATAGATGTTGCCTTGATGCTATCTCGGGCCAGACTGACAGGTTAACAATCTTATATCAAATATTATGTTAGGCAGGCTGACAATCATGTTTAGGTATTGACAGCTCTAAATTGTATGTTTGTGTTTAAACATGGTCGCCATTTTGGAAGCTTGTTGCAAATATGTAGACTCCATTTTGGATACTAACCAAAACCACTGCCAAATCTATCTTCCAGTTTTAATTAATAAAATTCATATATTCCACAAGCCAGTTTGTAATATCAACTATAATAGAAGAATCAATTATTTAAAAAGAAGATACAGAACCAAAAATAACACATTTGGTAAAGAAGAAACTGAATTTTGTTGGCCAGAGGTGAAGAGGAAAAAAGGAAAACCCCAGAGGAACCAGGTAGAGAAAAAAGATAGATCTGTTTGGAGTGTTGAAGTGTGAGGACCTCCAAGAGTTAGAGCTGCAGTCAGAAGAATAGAAGTTAATATCAACATTGTTAGCCTGCTCATTACTTCTTTATTTTGTAAGTTTTAGATATAATTAGTTAGTTATAAAAATTGTGCCTGATTGTAAAGAACCAATCCCTGAGAAAATTAAATATAAATTATTAAATATTGTTTAAATTAGTTGTTTATTTAAGGAATATTTTAAAAAGTAAGAATAATATTATATAAAGGTTGTGATTGTGTGATAGCTGGCACGTGTCGATAAACAAAAGCAATTATATCGCTTAGAATGTTAAATTTGTCTGCGCAGAGTAATAACCGTGATATTCATATTAAAAGCCAGAGCTTCACAAATATTTTATGTTAAAGTAATTTAAAATTACTATCCAATGATATCTTGCGGACCCCTCAGACATTGTCTGCGGACCCCCAGGAGTCCGCGGACCGCTAGTTGAAAACCACTAGTGTAGTACATTGCAGTATCTACAAATAACTATGGAAAAGGTGTCCCAAGGATGCAACTGGTATGATTTGAAGAAAAAAAGACTAAGTTCATGATCGATTTTTGATAAATCTGACAATTGTTCAAACAAAAAACTGGCAATCAATAATACTACTGTAAAATAATAAGTATAAATACCTAGGAATAGAGTAAATGTTGAAGGAAATCAAATTTAGAACCACAAGATCGGACCATTTCAAAATGAAGAAACATTTCTGCAACAGAAATCTATCATTGAAACTTCAAGCCAGAATGTTAATTTTAACGTATTTTCTAATTTGTTGTATGACATGGAAGCCTGGATGATGAGGGAAGCTCATATCATGAACATCAGTGTATTTGAGATGTGGTTAACCGCAGGATACTAAACATACCCTTCAATGATTAGGGTATCCAAGATTGAAGTATCAAGAAGAATGGGAAAAAGATTATGTAATCATTAAAATCATTAAATAAAGGAAGTTGCAATACTTTGAACAACTTATAACAGGAAAGAAACATGAAATAGTGTAGTGCATCTTACAAGGAAAGAAAGAGGAAGGTCATTGGTGGAGTGGATTTTAAATCAATAAAGGATTAGTTTAATACAGTAGCAAGGAGCTATTGAGAGCAGCAAGCAACATACATCGTATTGACATCCTGATTTTTAACCCTCCATAGAAGAGGAACAAGAAGAAGAAGAAGAGCAGTAGTATAACGTATAATATACTGTTGGAAAGTTAAAGATTTTAAGAATTTATAAAAATCTAATTTATAAAGATGTGTATTATATAACAGATAGTGATGAAAAGCTAAAATAAAACTACAAGATTATGGAAGATGATTATAGCTGATTTAGCTGTTTAGAGACAATTAACTCATTTTTGTTATTAATTAATTTAGACAAATTATTTTTTTTATTTGGGTTTTAAGTATCTTGAAACATAAGCCCTCAAAGTTTTAGAGGGTGAGATAATTTATTTTTTTGCCTATTACAAAGGCTCATTTTTGAAAATAATTAAACAAAACATTTTTTATTCTTTATTTCAATAAACAACTAAATCATTCATCAGTAAAAATCAATTATGCCCCAAACTGGTTGATGAATGTTTTTGTTTTCACTTGTTTCACATTGTTCTTCACATCCTTCTTTCAGGCTCACTTTGCTTGCCTCTCATCTTGCACCCCCAACTTGTGCCCAAGTTAATCCAGTCTTCTTTCCCTCACAATGGTGAAAATATTAACTTTATATGGAGTAATTACATCTATGAAGGATGGGATGATTCAGGTGGCGATTGTAGAACATTAGAAAATATTTTGTTTAAAACTATTCACATCTATCCAGAATAATAAATTGTTTTTTCTCTATTTCGATTCTTTTATGACCACCATCTCATTCTTCATATTCATTTTACAACCAGTTAATGAGTAATTAAAGCTTTGTATGGCCAATTAATTGATTTATTATTAAGTTCAAGTTGTTATTAATAATTCGAACAATAGGATGTATGGTGTGAATGTATAATGGCGGGAAATTCAAAAAGTAAATTGTGCAAGAAAGTGGAGTAAGTTCAGTGGTGGGAAGACCGGGTAATTTAACAATAGCACAGTGGTTTCGGGACGAAATTCTGCTATTCTCGTTCTAATTGAGATATATAACCCATTTTAACGTCTTTTTTTTTTTTTTTTTTTTTTTAGTAAATTCACTTTAAAAGGGTATGATTGACATATTTTTAGCTTATTTTTAAATCATGAAAATTTATAAGTTTTGTCGATTATTTCAGAGAAATGTCTCTATAACTAATTATTCTAATAAAAATCTTTAGATGTCTCTCTTTCCTGCATTTAACTTTGTTTAGAATCGTTATTAGATAAGAACATGTTATAGAAGCATTGTTGGCTTTAGAAATTTCTGAAATGGAAAGACCAGAAAAAAATTGACATATAAAATTATTTCAAGATCTAACTTTATTTTATTATTATTTATTATACTGTCCCGAAGCGAGATACAAATATAAATGTGTTTTGTACGGTATTTTTGTTATTTATTTTCCTTAAATTTAATGTATAAAATTTACTTATTGTAATGTATACAATTTAAATGATAAACTAATATTTCAAATTAAATAAATAAATAGCAAAAAAAAAAAAACCTACAAAAACACATTTATAATTGTATCCTGCTTCGGGGCAGTACTTCATTATGATTTATCATTTGAAAAAATTAAGTTAAACCTTAAAATAATTTTATATGTCTATTTTTTTCTGGTCTTTCCATTTATGAAATTTCTATAGCCAACAATACGTTCTGCTTTGCCAAAAACGTAGAAATCAATTTACGCTTTTGAAATTTTATCGGTAAAAACTAGAAACAAAACTAAAATTTTGAAAGTACATTACACTTTATTTTATTGTGTATGTATAGATATATTTAAAATAATTTTAATTTTTTTTAAATTTTTTGAAAATTCTTAAAAAATCACCAAGTCGTTATATGAAACCCAAAGTTTCCTTAAACTTATCTAATAACGATTCTAAACAAAGTTAAATGCAGGATAGTTGGATATATAAAGATTTATATATGAATAATTAGTTACAGAGTCATTTTTCTGAAATAATCAACAAAACTTATAAATTTTCATGATATAAAAATAAGCTAAAAATATGCCAATCATACCATTTCAAGTTAATTTACTAAGTAACAAAATTACGTTAAAATAGGTGATATATCTTAATTAGGATGAGAATTGCAGACTTTTGTCCTGAAAAAGTGCATTTGGAATTACTGTGAACATGTGTTGGAGGGTGAACTTGTAATGGTGGGAAATTCAAAAAGTAGGAGAAATGGACTGTGGTGGGGGTAACGATACCCCTCCGTAAAAAGGTGGGAAACCTAAGCTAACCATAGCTGTGCACAAGGAATAAGTAGTGCAATGCCCACTTGTCAACAGAAGTGAAACTTCGGAATAATTACCAAAAATTACCTGTATTCTCTTTATCCTTTTCTTCGTTTGTAGACTTAATTTTTTTAATAAATGCCCACATATGATCTGGAATGCTCAAAGAATCTATAACATGCAATAAATGTTAGAATAATTGGGTTGATATTATTATAAATGTTTAATTGTAGGTACATTGATACAATTAGCATAATCATATTCTTAGGAATATATAAGAAGAAAGAGTAGAAGCAACAAAAGTTCTTTGCCTATTTAACTGATCTACTAATCATTAAGATGTAATGAACGGTAATGTATATTCTTATAACTTTACAGTAGAAGAAATATTAATTTGTACAATCTTAGCATAATAATTAATCGAGAGAGACTTCTCAATATAGGATATTGGGTGGCAAGAGAATGATTTTAACAGGATTTATCTTAGTGAGGTGATGTTTATAAAGAATAAACACAAAAGTACAAAAATACTGGCTTGCCAGGAAAAAGAGATCAGAAAAAAAGTATGTCTTTCACTGCTGATAGAATATGCTGCCAGAAGGAGGATGGCTAGGATCTGTACGTCTTTGGCTGACTTCTAGGCACATATGAATTGGAAATGGTGTTTGCACCTAATGATCTTTTTTGTTTTTTCAGGATTATTTATTCAATTGTTGTTGTTTTTTGTATGTTTATTTTGTTTTTTCTTTTTAATAAATATAATTTTTTTTTCCATTGGTTTCATTGAATTATTTTTCATTAAGGTTTCCTGCAACGCACAATCTCTCCTTTATGCTGTGGTGATCACTCTCTTTTGATACTTTTTGATCTATACTTTTATTTTATCCTTCACACCTTTTTGATCTATACTTTTACTTTATCCTTAACAACTTTTTGATCTATACTTTTACTTAATCCTTTACAACTATGTCCTCTTGTAAAATAATATTGTAATGCGTTGTAATTTTAACACCAACCTATTATTTAAATCCAACGATGGTCCCAACTTGGATAACCTCTTCTCCACTTGCTGATCCTTCCATTTGCTTTAAATCACCATTCTGACACCTTGGCTGGACCTACATGACACCGGTTCAGCGCACAACCTTTTTTCCTCTTCTGAACTGTCTGTTCCATTCTTAACTGTCAGTTCTGTTCTTATCTTCTCATGATCTTATTCAAATTTCATACAATTTATAAACTTCAGTGACCATTCTCAGAAGCTTTATTTTCCAAAACTTAAATGGCCTTACCTGAGAAAATATTTCATCTGGTATTGAAACCTTGAATTAGAATAAAATGTACACATGTCCCAATATTGATTCAATGGTTGCTATTCTCACATCCGATCATATCAGTATCCTTGGCAACCATAATCCAATCAAAACCTGTACTTGATGTCACAACCCTGTTCTCTGGATGAGTCTACAACTCAAAAATTAACAAAAGAGGTGTGAGGCAGTCTGTAGATATTTTTGACATGCAAGACAAATAGGTGACTTTCAAGCATTCAGGCCACTCTGCAATGTGACACAGACAAGCAAAATTTTACTACTTTCATGAAGTTCTCTCCTCTGCTCCTGATTCCAAAATCAAGATCACAACTCCTTCGCGAACCTTCTCTTTTCAAATCCTCTGTTTCACTGGTCTCATAAGCCTCACCTAATGAATAGAATCGCTTAATTTTTAACCCTTCTCCTTCCCAAATTTTAGAAAAACTAATCTAGTCACAAAAATCTAATTTTTTTTTTAAAGTCTAACCTTATTGATCCTCTCTAATCTGTTTTTTGACCTGAATTTTCCTCATAATTCCCTCTCCTTTAAAACACGAGTGACAATGTGCGGGCTTCTCACCCACTCTCGGTGAACTTATTTAGCCATAGTGCCCTACCCAATGTTTGATAACTTCCAGTCCTCCATATTTCTACTGTCACCCTGGGGAGGGGGGATCTGATGTGACACGCAGACAACAGAGGCGAGGTCTTTTAAACTAGGAGAAGGCCTTAAAGTTTTTTTTTTTTTTTTTTTTTTTTTTTTTTTACAGACCTGCACACCCCATTGTAGTACCTGTAGTATATTTACCCTCATACTCATGGGAACAAAATGTCCGAACCGAATTTTAAAGAATTTTTGTTTATTTCAAATGACTGAATAGATTTGCCTGAGGAATTAATAAGGAATAAAAACTACTGTTAATGATCTCTTGAAAGACCATCTCCTGGAATCTCGGCCCCAGCTCCCAAGAAAGCAAAGGAGACTTTAACAAGCTACGCTTCTGCCATGAGTAACCTGTTGGTTGCAGTTGTCCCAGTTTGATGGAGCCAGTTACAAGCTGGAAGTTTTATCGTATGCTGTAAGGATGGTGCCACCAAGTCATGGTTAGACACAACCAAGGAGATAGAGGTAGTCAAAGGTCATCCTAAGAGGGTTGATAATCCTTGGAACCTTGAATGCCTTAACACTTCATTATCTGATGATATAAGGCTGTTTACAAATGCGAGGAAGGCACCGTGGTGGAACAATGATCTTAGCAAGTTGAGATCATTCACCAGGAGAATGTTCAACTCGGCCAAAAAAACTGGCAGATGGAAAAGATACAAAGTTGCTCTAACTGAGTATCATAAATTTGTCAGACATGATAAACCTGTCATGGAGAAATGTCTGCACTGACATGGACAACTTACCAGCTGCATGCTGTGTTAAGAAGATCTAATCTAAACAACATTATCAGGGGATGTTAGGTACCCTTAAGACTCACAACATGCAATTAACAAATGAATATGAAAATTTACTCATACTTGCGGAATCTCACTTTCCCAATCGCAAAGTTTTAAACTTAATAAACACTGAAGTGGTCTACCTTTCTGACCATGTCAGCAATGAGGCCTGGCATTCGGCCAGAAGAATTATAACTCCAAATAGACCCTGTCATTGATGGGATCTTTCCAGTTTTGCTGCAAAAAGACCTCCTAATCATTAAACCCTACCTAATTACATTGTTTAGAGGTAGCTTAGCATTAAGCTACGTGCCAATCAGTTGAAGGGAATCCAAATTCTGCTACATTCGCAAACCTGGGAAGAGATCCACATGGACCCTAAATCATTTAAACCTATCTGCCTGTCCTCTTTCCTGATGAAAAATCTGGAAAAAATCCTGGACAGGCACATAAGAGAATACCTAAAAATCAATAAATCATTAAACTCACTTCAATTCACCTACCAGATTGGTAAATCATGCAAATTGGCCTTACACAATCTTTTTTCTAGAATTGAAACTATTGGAAATGTAAGAATTCCATAATCATAACAGGGATATTTTCATGTTACAACACTGTTATCATGTCAACACTGCGTGTTATTCTGGAAATAAATTAGTTTGTAACCTTTCGTTGTTCGATAACTGTGTGTTATTTATTTCTCCCAATTAAAACTAAAATCCAAAAGGTTATGGGCCCAGTTGAACGTTTTCTTTTAAAGTGTCTTTTTCTAATTTTTGTACTCTAAATTAATTTGCGTGGATGTGTTCCCGAGTCAAGTGATAACGGTTATTAATTATTAGTCTTTGTTGTTTTTACATTTGTTGCAATGGGTGAATCGGACAATATCAACGTCACAATTAATAAGTTTTCTGGAAACAATTATCCCCAATGGAAATTTCAAATACGGTGTGCCCTAACGGCAAAAGGTTTATGGAAGATTGCAGCAGGTGAAGAAATAAAACCAGAACCCTCAAATACAAATGCCGGTGAAATAGAAAAATGGATACAAAAGGATGCAAAAGCCATGTTCGTCATAACAAGTGCGATGGATTTAAATCAAATATCATTAATTGAAAATTGTGAATGTTCTAAAGAAATTTTTGCTAAACTGGATTCAATTTTCCAACAAAAATCTGATTTTACAAAAATGATGTTGCTGGATCAATTTCATCAAATTAAAATGGACCCAACCGACACAATAATGCAACATATTTCAAAGATTGAAAATTTAGCTAAACAAATAAAAAATGTCGGTGAAGAATTAAGTGATGCGACGATTATAACGAAAATAATTGGGACTCTACCAATTAAATATAAAACATTCAGGCAAGCCTGGTTGTCGATGGATGAAAGTAAGCAGACAATTATGAACCTTACAGCAAGACTTTTGGATGAAGAAGCTTCACTAACAAATACTGAATTAAGTGAAAAGGCATTTATGGTTAAAAGGAATAATAATCGTGAGACTAATTATTTCGGTGACGATCAAAGAAGTTCTCAACCAAATTATCGCAACCAAGGTAACGTTCGTAATAATCACAATAACTTTCGACAGAATCATAATAATTTTAACAATAATGTTCGAGAAAATCATAATAATTTTAGACAAGGTCAAAATAATCATCAATTTAAACATAATCAGGTCAATCCGCGCTTTTCTTCAAATAATAGTTGGAATTTTCGGTATAATGGTCAACAATCAAATTATTCAAAAAGATCCTGTTACCAATGCGGATCTAGAGATGGCCATTTAGCTAAAAACTGTCCCAAGAACGCCCATAAGAGTAATAGTGACGAAAGCTGTAAACCTACTGCTTTTACTACTTCTATTTCAGTTCATGATAAACATGAAAATAATGACACCTGGATCTTAGACAGCGGGGCTTCTTCCCATATGACGTATGTAAGAGATTTTCTTACTAACTATTGTGAATCCCAAACTTCAGAAGAGTTTGTACAACTTGGTGATAATTCAACCCTTCATGTGAAAGGTAGGGGTACAGTTCATATTAAAGCTTTTACTAATAACAAATGGGAGAAATGTACTATAGAAAATGTTTTATACGTACCTGAGCTAAAGAAAAATTTATTTTCTGAAAGTGCCATCACTAGGAAAGGTTTTAAGATTGTTAAAGAGAACAAAACAGCTGAAATATTTGATGAAAATAATTATCTCGTGGCCCTTGCTATATTAGGATCTAATAATCTATATGAAATGAAGATGACAACTGTAATCCACCATGATGCAAATCAAGTTAACAATTCTAAAAATATTCTCAAATTGTGGCATGAGAGACTAGGCCACATAAATCTCAACTCGATGAAAGAGCTAAATAAAAAAAATTTAATTCCTAATTGGAGCAAAGAAAGTGAAGAAAATTTCTTTTGTGAAGGATGTCAGTACGGTAAACAACATAAATTCTCATTTAATGAGAGAAAAAATAAAGAAGACTTACCTGGCACAGTAATATATAGTGACATTTGTGGTCCTTTTTCCCAACCTTCTATAGGAGGAGCAAGATACTTTATTTTATTCAAAGACAGTTACACCGGTTACAGACAAGTCAAGTTTTTAACACATAAAAATGATGCTTTGCATTTTTTTAAAGATTATGTAAATTTATGCAAACAAAGTTTGGTCATACGGTAAAAACTCTACATGTGGACAATGGAACTGAATACTCCAACCACGAATTCCGAAATTACTTAACTGAAAATGGTATAGTAATGGAAACTACTGCTCCGTATACACCAGAACAAAATTCCAGAGCAGAACGAGACATGCGAACCATTGTAGAATGTGCACACACAATGATATACTCAAAAGGTCTACCTTAAAATCTTTGGGCTGAAGCTGTAAACACAGCCACATATATTTTAAATAGGACTCCCACTACCCAAACACCTGAGACCTCTCCCTATGAGATATGGACAAATAAACAGCCTACTCTACAACATTTGAAGGTTTTTGGTTCTGATGCCTATATGCACATTCCTGATCAATTACGTAAAAAGCTCGATCCAAAAAGTAAAAAGATGATTTTCGTAGGTTATGATTCTGATTCAACCAACTATAGACTACTTAATCCTATTACTAAAAAAATTCAAGTCTCCAGAAATGTCGTTTTCAATGAGGATCATAATTTTATTAGCAATAGAGAGGAGTTAGAAATCAAAATTCCTTTGGAACAAGAACATGATGACTTTGAGCTTGACCCGGTTCAAGATGTAATTCACCAACGAAATCTACGTCCCAGATCCGAAATAAAACCACCTATACGTTATCGAGTTAACATAGCACAATTAGTAGTTCCAGAAACCTATAATGAAGCTTTAAATAGCCCACAAGCTGTAGAATGGCACAAGGCCATTCAAGAAGAGTTGAATGCACTTCACAAAAACAACACCTGGAAATTATGTGATTTACCTCAAGATAAAACCTGTGTGGGTTCCAAATGGGTTTTTAAGATTAAATACCTACCCAATGGTGACATTGAACGTTTTAAAGCAAGGCTATGCGCAAAAGGATTCTCACAAAAGGAAGGAATCGACTACAATGAAACTTTTGCACCAACCGCAAGATGTGACACCTTAAGAATTTTATTTGCAATTGCAGCCCAGAGAAATCTTAAAATGAAACAGTTTGATATAAAAACTGCTTTCCTTTATGGAACATTAGAAGAAGAGGTTTATATGGAAGTACCAGAGGGTCTAGAAAATCCGGATAACAAAGTTTGTAGACTACATAAATCTCTTTACGGACTTAAACAAAGTTCACGTTGTTGGAATCGCCATTTTACTGAAGTTTTGAACTCCCATGGCTTCAAACAAGGAGAAGCTGACAAATGTGTTTTACACGCAACAATTAAGGAACATCTTGTTATATTGGCTTGTTATGTGGATGATGGAATCATTATGTCTTCCAATGAAACTGTCTTGGATGAAGTAATTAAAAGCTTAAAATTGAACTTTGAGGCGACAGTTGATGATGTTCATCAATTTATTGGGATGGAAATAGAATTAAAACAGGATGGCTCAATCAACCTCCATTCACATGGCTATATACAACGGCTGTTGAAACGTTTTAATTTCGAAGACATTAAACCTAATTCTGTTCCAGCTGATCCCAGTACAGTTTTAAGTAAAGAGTCTATACCATTAGATGAAAAGGTACCATATCGAGAGGCTATTGGTTCTCTTATGTTTTTGGCCATCACTACTCGCCCAGATATCATGTTTGCAGTCAACCTAGTCAGTAGGTTTCAAGAAAATCCTGGTCAATCTCATTGGAACGCTGTCAAACGAATTTTCAAATACTTGAAGCAAACACAAGACCTAGGTATCACATACTCATCTGATCCTAACGATTTTAAACTAATAGGATTTTCTGATTCCGACTACGCTGGAGATGTCGACTATCGAAAGTCAACTTCAGGATACATCTTCAAAATGGCTGGTGGTGCAGTTTCATGGGCCAGCAGACTACAGCCAACAGTATCAACATCTACCACTGAAGCTGAGTATGTGGCAGCTTCCGCAGCTGTTAAAGAAGCTATATGGCTCAAGCAACTTTTATGTGACATAAATATGTTTCAAAATGTGTGTGAAAGTCAAAGTGTTCCCTTGTTGATTGATAATCAAAGTGCTATTAAATTAATTAAAAACCCTGTTTTGCATAAGCGCACAAAGCATATAGATATTTGTTTTCATTTTGTTAGAGAAAAATATGAGAGTAAGGAAATAAGTATCTCATATGTTGCCACTGAAAATCAGTTAGCAGATATATTTACTAAACCTCTACCGAAACAAAAGTTTGAAAAGTGTCGGTCTTTGATTTTGAATGAATAATTATGTACATATTTTTGAATAATTGAATTAATTTTGGAATAGATAGTTTTTATTATATGCTTTATTTACTCTAGGTGTAATTTTTGTTTTTCTTCTAATGTTGCCATTATTAACAATTTGTGTATTTTCTATGTAATCAAAGTTAAAGTTGGTTCATATTTCAAGAATAATTATGGAATTAGGGGGAGTATTGGGAATGTAAGAATTCCATAATCATAACAGGGATATTTTCATGTTACAACACTGTTATCATGTCAACACTGCGTGTTATTCTGCAAATAAATTAGTTTGTAACCTTTCGTTGTTCGATAACTGTGTGTTATTTATTTCTCCCAATTAAAACTAAAATCCAAAAGAAACTATCTTTGGAACAGAAAAAGATAATGCTTTTGCCCATACTCCCTACACTATCCTGAGCACTTTGACTGACTGTGATATAGATCTAGTCATCAGAGACTGCATAATGGCTATGCTTGAAAGCAGAACCTTGGTATTAGAATTAGCACATACTGTACTAAGGATCAAACCTTATGGTGGTTGCCCGCAAGGTGGCGAAATTATCACCACTACTTTGGTGTTTGGTAGTTGATCCTCTTATTCAAAAATTAAACACCAAAGGCTTTTACACACAAGGATACACAGATGATATTTCTATTCTGATAGGTGGCAAACATCAATCCGGGATATCCTCAATACTTAAAAGCGCTGAACGCATTCTCTGTGTTTAGAGTCAAACCTCTGTTCTTAACATCGATCCACATAAGATAAATGTCTGTACCTTCATGCATAAAAGGAAGGTAAGCATTAATTTACCTAGTGCAAATGGTGGTACACAACTCACTAATACAAAGGAGGTAAAGCACCTATGGGTCATACTTGACCACAAACTGCAGTGGAATAACCACATCTCCTTCATTGCTGGCAAAGCACTAAAATGCCTTTGGACATGTAAAATGTGGTCAGTAATGGGGGTTAGGGTATGGGTCAGTATGGGGACTCAAACCCCAGATTGTTTATTGGCTATCCACAACGGCCATTAGAGCTAACTTACTCCTCCGCCATCTGGTGGCGTAGGGCTCACATTGGGAGCAACAAAATTGTACTTGTAAAGCTGCAAAGCCTTGCTTGCCTAATGGTAACAGGTGCAATTAGGACAACTCCTACACCTGCTATGGAGACAATGTTGAACATCATGTCTCTAAATCTAGAGGTTGGAGCTTAAGCGTTAAGGATTCTCTATCACTTTGCTAAATTAAATTATAGTTCTAGTAAGTTTACTTACAATCGACACTGCATTTGATACTTAGCAGGCTTGAGCAAAACAACACCTTGGCGATGCCTTCAGACAAACAAATCCAGAAATTCATTAGCACCGGTTACAATGTGATTATTGATAATTCAAGAAATCACAGATCTAATCATACCATAAACTGCTATACTGATGGTTGACTAATGGATAGTGGCTTGGGTGCGGGTGTCTGGAGGAAGGAAAAATCACAAGCTGGAGCTACCATACCACTAGGCAAAAATACAGAAGTCTTTCAAGCTGAATTACTCACCATCCTCCATTGTGCTTCTGATTTGAGTGCTGATAAAGTTAGTGGTAAAAGAATTACCATTTATACTGGCAGCCAAGTGGCACTTGTAGCTCTAAATAACCATACAACAACCTCAAAAGTTGTTGAAAAATGTAATCAAACCTTAAATAATCTTGCTCGTAATAATAAGAGTTAGCATTGAATGGGTACCTGGACACCCCGGATTTAGTGGCAATGAGAAAGCTGACTCACTGGCCAGGAAAGGCTCAGTAATCATTCCCATAATGCAGGAACCCCTTTGTGATATGAGCTTAAGTTTTGCCTTTATTACTATTAAACCATCCTAATTAACTAAATTTAAACAGCTTAGGTTAAATAAAGGACAGCAACACTCACATAAATTTTTAGATGGTCCCAGTATTAATACAAGCAAGTACCTACTTAGTATTTGTAGGCCTTCCTTAAAAATAATAACTGCTTTCTATACGGGACACTGTAAACTTAACTATCACATGTTCAAGCTTGGAATTTGAAGTAAGCCTCTGTGTAGACTATGCAGACAAGAAGATGAAACATCTTCTGATATAATCTTCTGTTGCAATAGGCTCTCAAGGTTACAGAACACACTTTTTGGCATTGACTGCCCTGAGTATCCATTGAGAAATGAGCTAGTCGATCGTGCAGCCTTTTAAAGTTTTCTATTGCAACTAAACTCATATATTGATCATACAACTTCCTTACTATGATGCACAATAGACCTGTTTGGTCGGAAGTGCTCTTCTATGCCAGCAAAAAAATTTTTTCAAAATACTACTAATAATATCGATACTGATACAAATCTCTAGTAGAACAATAAATACCCTTAATTGCTCGTGTCACCTTCTCTTACTATCCACCCATAATCTCCTTGTATCTTCACTTATACTATTGCTGGATGGTATGTGGTGGCCTCTTGACTGTGCTTGAGGACAGATAGAGAAGTGAATTATGAACATTTTTGAAGATTTGTTTACGGTACTCCGAAGAAGCCTCATGTGACCTGCTTATAGGGCCAGTTAAGGCACTTTCTCTCCACTCATAAACAATATTTCCAAGGAGCATACCTTTACTAAACTATTAACTCCTACATAGTCTTATTCAATCATAATCCTCAGTCCACTCACTTGAAACAAGATCACGCCATTCTGACCTTTAAATTCCTAACCATAGAACTATAACTTTTGATGGTTCCTTTCTTGTCTGCTCTACAACCCTCAGGAATTCCCTGCCTACTTATACCCGCCATACTTCTTATTTAACAATCAAATCCTACTTTTTTTAATACTTGCTGTCATTCTAAAATGATGCCTAACAATTATGATATATCTATTTAAATATTAGACTTTGAATGAATGAATATTAATTTCCCAAATTTAAGCTTTGTAAATCAATTCATTTATTTTTAATTTGGTTTTAACTAAATGATCTTGCAGATATTTTGTTCTTTTAGCTTAGTTGTATATTTCTATTTTTTTGTATATTTGTTATTCTTAAGGGTCCCAGTGCCAGAATAAAATTATATATATATATATATATATTATATATATATATATATATATATATATATATATATATATAGTTACTCCAATATCATCATTTCCAGCAATTTCAACGTTAATATGATCTCTGAATCATATGATAAATCCTTCCTAGTAAACCTCTTGTTTTCCCTAAAATTTTATTTTGTTCATTATTTTCCAACCCATTATATGCAATTCTTTGACACCTGGCTGGACCTTCACATAAAAGATTCATCTCTAAAAATCCTTTCATCCTCCCAGCACCCAGTCCCGTTTCTTTCATCTCATGACCTCATCCAGATTTCATATGACGTACCAGTAAAATCCTTCACTCCCAAAGTGATATCCTATCGTAATTTGAATCTCCTATCCTACGAATCACTTCGATCTGATCTGGAATCACTAAATTGGGATACTATATACCCCTGTAACTTTATAGATCCTATGATTTCCTGTATCACCTTAAATCTGAAAACCATACTATACATACATGCTCCTACTAAAACCCAAACCTTACGCCGTCCCACTGCTCCATGGCTGACTTCCGAAATAAAGGAAATGATGAGAAGAAGGGAAGCAGCCGGACGTAAACTTCGTCGCACTCGCTTTCCCAGATGATTACGCAAATTATAAGCAGCATCGGAATGAATCCCAGGACTTGCGAAATCCATAGTGCTCTATATCCATAGTGCCCTCTCCAGTGCTCCAAATTCTCAATCCAAATGGAAAATCCTCCGAAAACTATCCCTTCCAGAATCTTATAGATGTAATTCCATTTCTGTCCCACCAGACGATCTTAACAATTATTTTGTATTCTTATCACCTTCCTCATCTTCCACTACCAATATTGGACACAATACTTTTAATCCAGAAAGTTTCTTCTTCTCTCATATTCCATATGTCGAATTAATAACAACTGCTCTTAAATCCCACTGTATGGAAAGGGGCGGTGTTAAAATATATACCACTATCCTTCTTCCCTATAATAGATGCTGGTTCAAAAATTGGTTATAAGTTTACTTATAATTAAAGTGATTAAAAGAAAAAAAAAGGCAAAAATTATTGTTATACACTTTTAATATAATAAAGATAACATAAATTGAAACTCCTAATTATTAACAAACAAAAAAAGGAAATAAATCTTTTAAAAATTGGCTCTAATAAAATTATAGAAAAAGTTAAAACACTAAAACATTAATATATAATAAAAAAAATGTCAATACAATACAACGTGTACACCTGGTGGCTACATAAGAAAAGATTGGCGTGCCGATATATTGGAGGCCGGGCCTGGGTTGGCTTCAATGTCAATGGTTGCAGTAACAAAAAATGCACAGTGCACTATAATGAGGTCTTGCTGGGGCAAAGACTGGGCGAGAAGAGAGATAAGCGGCTAAGGCGAGCGTGGAGGGGACGCTAATTCTACCGCTTATATACACTTAGAGTATTATAGCTGTATTCAGCAACCCAACATTGTTCAAAATAATTCTCTTATATAAAAATAAAAATATAAATAATAAAGGTAATACAAAACAGATAGAAACGTTTATTTGCCTATTAATTTTATGTTATCTTGTATTTTGCACTTATATTATTAGTATATTGTTAAAAAAAAATAAAATAAAAAATAATGATTTTTTTAATCAAAATTGTATGTATGTACGTATTTCTTATTATGTTTATTATCTAGTTTAAATTTCAATATAATTATTTGAGGCTGCTTTTTAATCCATTGTTTGTAATTTCTATTGTTTCTTTGTATTGTTTTTGTATACTCTTAAGACCTTAAAGTTTTTATATTAATTTTCTTGTCATGTTATTCTAAAGGGACCATCCCTAACCATCCCAGAATAAATAAAGATTTATTATTATTATTACTTATTTTACAGCAGTTCTTATAAAAGGAATATTCCTGGAGAGGGGGAGATTAACTCCAAGCACTTCAGGTGCTTTTAGTCAAATGACACTATTGTATGTTTAGGAAACTCCTAACAATTCTAGCTGTGTTCAGCAGTACAGCTTTCTGGGCTTCATTCATAACAGCTGTAGATAGGCCCAACCAATCAGTGGCTTTCACTGTGGACTTTGGTATCAGACCATTGCTGGATATCACAATCGCCCTCACAATAACACTATCCAGCCTGTACAGTTCTTTTAGCTCAGCTGCTAGAGCTTGATACTTGCGAATTTTTTCAGCACAGACTGAACTTGTGTTGCCATCATTCGGGAGGGCTACATCAATTAGCTCAGCATTTTTCTTATTGGAGTCAATCAAAATGATGTCAGGCCGGTTGTAGATAGCTGTGTGATCAGTTATGAATGACTGGTTTCAATACAATTTTATTCCTTCATTTTGAATGAGGTCTTCAGGTTTGTATTCATAATACGGTATAGAGTCGTTGAACAACTTTCTTTTTGAACCTGGTGATAGACCTTTGCAACATCGTCATGCCTATTAAGGTATTCCGTCCCGGCCAGCGCGGCGCATCCTCCAGTGATGTGCTGGATTCATTCATAAGTGTTTGCACAGAGCCTACATTTGTCTGATGTATTTTGTAATTTTAAGACGTGACGGCAGTAAGACCTTGTGGCTATCACATGATCCTAATAGCTATCAAGAAGTTTTCCGTTTCAGGAAAGAGATCTCCCCTGACCAGCCAATGGGTAAAAAAGTCTTATCGATTTCAGCTTGCTGAAGCTGATGGAAAAATCTTCCATGTAGTGTTTTAGTTTTCCACTCTTCCAGACGATCGCTGTCTGTGACAATTGTGGGCGCAGCACTTAGAGAGTCCAATTTAAGAGCAGAGTGACTGTGGTCAAGATTGCAAATCATTTTATGCAGGGGCACTTCGCTTTGCCTGAAATATTGTCCAAGCATCATTTCTTGCTTTCGGCATGCCTCTTCTATGTTTTTTAAACCTCTACCTCCTTCTTTTCTCGACAAGTAAAGTCTTGCTGTGGATGAAGTAGGGTGATGCATTCTAGATCTTGTCATGCTCGTCCGAATCAGCCTGTCTAATTCTTGTAGAGATGTCGTATACCACTTTAGGACCCCGAAGCTGTAAGATATGGCTGGAATAACCCAGGTATTTATTGCTTTAATTTATGATTCTGAAGACAGATGTGTTGCAAGTATAGTTTTTAATCTATTTTTTAAAGAAGTCCTCATTCTTAGTTTTACATTATTATTGTCATTATTTTATATATATATATATATATATATATATATATATATATATATATATGTATATATATATTTCCTTGCCCTATCCTCAGGTGTTGCCTAAGGCTCGAGTATTTCGCCCTTTCTGTTCAATACCTACATCAATGACCTTCCTAATTCAATCCACCGCTGTTCCTATCACCTGTACGTTGACCACCTCCAAACCTATTTATCCTTCCCTCCCTTAAAGTTATCTTATCTATAGCAATTGCCAGCATTCAGGAAGACCTAGATGGAATCATTACCTGGGATAACCTGAATAAGTTAAGGCTTAATTATACAAAAACTCAGGCTATCCTTATTGGTTGAAATCCCTCCTCCGATCTATCACCACCTTTCCTCTGCTTTTGCTTAATGATTATCATATTGCTTTTAGTTCCTCTGTCAAAAATCTTGGCATCATCATCGACCAAAACCTGTCATGGAAACCCCAAATATCCCGTCGATCGATAAGTAACTTGAAATTATTCCCCCGATATCGCCACCTCCCACAATCCACCCGTAAACTCTTAGTTTCATCATTCATTTTCCCCCGCTTTTACTATAGTTGTGTGGCATATGGTGGCCTCTCAAAGGTACTCAAACACAGATTGAAAAGGATAATGAATTGCTTTTAAAGACATGTGTTCGGTACCTCGAGATGATCGCCTGTATCCACCTTTATGATGAGTTTCCACCACCTTTAAAAGACAATATTTCCTTTTATCAAATCATTATCTCCCACCATCCATTTTATGTTTACAGCCTTCTTCTGGTATATAAATTCTCAAACCATCACCAGGAAACAAGATCCTGTTTGTCCGACCTCTATACTCCTTTCTATGGAACCAAAAAATTTGATTGCTCCTTTTTAACCCGGTCCACTTTCTTCTGGAATACTCTCCCATCACCCATCCGTCGTGCTTCTTCCCAATCTTCTTTCAAATCTCTCCTCTTTCAATACTTTCATTCTCTTCAGTCAGATGTAAGCTAATTTTTATTATGTTAACTTATGTGAGGTGAATAGAGTATTTACTTTAATGAGATGTAAAAGTTAAATTTTATGTTTATCCTTATTTATATATTTCTAGAATATGTGTATATGTGTGTGTGTGTATATGATATAGGCTTCTACTTAGAACACATTGTTGAAATAACAAATCCATAATTAAGGTTTTTTTAAGTTAAAAAAAACTATATTATGAAACATATTTTATTTAAAATAGTAAAAGATGACAGTTGAGGTTATAAATCTTTGATTGAAGCACTTACTTTTTAAACTTTTTTGGTCAATTAATCTAAAATGTTGATTTAGGATATTATTCTCATTAAAAAATGAATCCTGAGAAGTTATAAGTTGTTTATCACACCTTCTTTCATGTATGATGTTTTTTAATAAATCTGGATCTACAAAAAAAAAAATTATCATTTATTGGCATTAAGACTATACCAAAATATAATTAATGAAGGCTACTGGCTTGAAGTAAGCGGTGGAATCAGTATCCAGCCTAAGCCAAAACTTAGGTTCAGGGTTGCTGCCTCTATAGGTTTTCTCATTTGAGTCCAAGACTTGTATGTCTTGAGTCAGTATGGCTTAAGCTGTCAACAAGTGAGCAGTTACTCTGTTTCATTGTGCTAAAACTACCTAATAACTTTTCTGTGAATAATGATCATTGTTGCTTTTAACATTGATTGTGAATAATGTAACATTTTCATATAACAGCATAGTAAGTATTGGTGAGCAAACAGAGGCTGAGGATTATATTGGTAAGCATCATTAAGGATATATGTATAACTGGACCTTTCTAGTGATCCCTAACACGAACAGTCTAAATTTCTATATTCCATCAGTTGCAAGCAAGACACCACAACAGCTCAATTTCTGGTTTGTAAATTGAATATTACCAGAGAAAATAAAACAGCCAAGGCATGCCCAACACATAAACATATAAGGCACTGCAAATGCTGTAATGTCTCTGAGAAAAATATATCTTTAAATAAGAAAAAACATGTGTCAGAACTGTGACAGCACAAACAGATCCTCAGAGAGGCAATTCTGCACTATCCCAAGAGTGCAACATGGAAAATGGAAAATGTCACTGCTATTTTGCTCAACTTGGGCAAAGTAACAGATAGCAGGGTAATGAAACATTAAAAATGCTAAAAAAACAACAAAAAAAAACAAACAATGGATATGCCGAGACAGAGCTGAATTTTTAAAATAGAAAGAGGCTCGGGTGGATGGAGGACAGGACTAAGAGGCAGGAAGAAATGATAAAAGAGACAGTTATTAGAGCATAATTTAATAAAAAATAAATTCAAATAAAAATTATGAAGATGAGACCAAATCAAATTGAACAAGCTATGCAGAAATAAGAGGGATTCCTCTGAAGACTGGTGGAACGCTAGAGAGGATTGGGATGTCCATCTTTCAATTTATTCCTTCACTACTTCTAGAATATTTTTTATTGCATGAATGCATTAGCAGAAACCTGACTCAAACTAAATATCCTTAACTTTTCCCACATAATATCTATCATCTAATTATTCACCTTTGAATAAGATACCTTCTCCTTCCTTAGTCTCTGATTTTAGACTACAAATGTTTTCAAATTTAATTAAGCCTTTGTATAATATTGCTCACTCTTGTCGCCTCCTTAATTGAGCAAAATGTCCTCAATCCCTACTATTCTGGTTATTCCACACAAATCAGGTTCTATTTTGGTTATTCCTTACCAACTACTTTACTAATTGCAACTCAAGGAAAGTATTCCACTATAGACTAACATAAAATCATAATCCTCATCCTCTAAATTGTTCAAAATCCTTCGATTCTGTATATCATTTCATTCCCTTCTCCAAATTATTGGCTTGTCCAAAAAATAATTCAGGATATTGGTTAAAAAAAAAAAAAAATAGTCAAAATCAATTTTAATTTAATCAAAATAGTCTTCACTACTATCAATACATTTATGCAAACTTTGTTGTAACTTTTCCATTTCCTCGGTATAGAATTTCTTAACTTTAAAATTGATTAACTCCTAAAACATATTGTCTAACCTTTGTCCATTAAATTTTTGTCATGTAAGTAGAAGTCAAGGTGTCTAAAAAAATGATTATCCATTGGTAAGAGGTCTGGAGAGTGGGGCAGATGTGGCAGAATTTCATATCTAAGCTCCAATAGTTTTTGTGACGTCACGCATAAGATATATGGCCAGGCATTGTCATACAACAAAATGAGCCTCTTCCAATTGACCAAAAATGGCTTTGTTATTGCCAATTTCCAATGTATTGAATACATTTGATTACAATATAATTCGGTATTGATGGTTTCTTCAGCATTTAAGAAGTTGTGGTGCATCAAATCAAATAAAGTTCACCAAATAGTAACAATGACTGAGATAGAAAAGAAATGGGCTTATTTTATATTTCTTCCAAAAAAAAAAAAAAAATTATTACAATGAAGAACATTAATCAATGTTTCACGGAATTTTGCCCATCTTCAGGATTCTATTAACAATATCAACACATCAATAAATATTCATTAAAAACAATTAATTATAATGTAAATCACTAAACATTTGTTGTTTATTTTAAAATGTTATTCAAAACCTGCACCCTGCACCCTCAATCAACTTCTAAGATGTGTATCACCTATTATTCTGGTAGGATGGAGATGGAGAAAACAACGGATATTGTCAATAAGGCTGCCAATGGCTTCTAACATCTTAATAAGACTGCCAATGGCTTTTTAACATCTTATGAGATGAGCTAAACTAAATTATGAAGCCTGAGCCCTCCTTTTGTATGTTATGTGTTATTTGTAATTATTAATAAAATGTTCTTAAATGAAACTAGATTTTATTTTTAATAACAAATAAACGGCTCTTGTTGTTAAGCACATACTGAGACCCCCAATATTGTTTATTGAGTCTGTTTAAAAGTGTTGACCATTGTAATGATAAAAGTGAAATTGTAATGGTAAAAAGACTACCAATAGGCAGGGCACACCATATCTATAGGTGAGAATTATGACCCAAAAAATTGTTAAACAATTATATGTGTCTAGAAGAGTTGGTAAATCAATGTTTTGAATGGCAGATGGTGTGGTAGTGGATGCTCTGACCATCTTACACATCCTTTTAAGTTGGTTCCATATCTGGAGATATTGAATGCTTTGATGAATAAAACATCCCAGGACACCTCGTTTTAGATGGAAAAAGGAGTCAGCTAGGGTGAAAGTCTTAATTAGAATAATTATCAAGTTTATTTATTGGTCCATTGTCCCCAAGGACCATTGGCAAAAAAATTAACATTTAACTTGCTTTAAAGGTAGGTTCTTTTAAATTCTTCCTGTTTAGTTGGGTTTCAAAAACTATACAGTCTTGATTGTGGATTCTAACTTTTAAGATAGAAGAATAAGAAATACATGATAAAATGAAGTAAACAGAGAACAAAGCGAGTATTTTGAGTTTGAATAAGTGAAATATATGATTTTGTTGTGATTATATAAAACATCATTACTTACCTGCAATAGCTTTTTTCAACCATGATAATTTTTCATTATTAGGTAACGTTAAAATTATTTCATATTTACGTTCAGTATAAAGCTGAAACATCAAAAATGAATGTATACATGAAGATCATATCTCTAACTAAAATTTAAAAAATGAGTTTTATACAATAAAAAAAAAAAAAAAAAAAAAATATATATATATATATATATATATATATATATATATATATATAATATATATATATATATATTATATATTCCCATGACAATCAATGATATATACATAAAGTACTGACAGATGTTCTTAGTTCTTGAAATCAAAATATTCTTGGCCGACACTTGTGCTACTATTATCTGATTTATCCCACTTGCTCTACTATTATCCGATTTTAAAATATTTAGCCTCCATGTTCTTTTATTATGTTTAATTTATAGTATTAATTAATTATATAAAGTTATAGTATTAATTAAAAATCAAATAAAAAAAAAAATCTGCCTTATTGTCAAAAACCCATACCCTAAGAGTAAATAAATTTTAATTCAGTAAATATTGTGTAAATTAATTATTTCTTAAAAGAATATATTTAAAAAAATATATATATTATATAATTTATAGTAAGGGAAAATATTGTGATTGTGAAAATTTTTGAATTCTGGTTTTCACTGAAAATACACTTTTTAGAGTCCTCTAAGTCTTAATGACAAAGTCCCGCAAAAAGGTAGATAGGAGTCTTTGTATGGAAAGTCTAGCGCGGAAAAGAAAAGTCGTATGAAACTTATATTTCATATTTAAGACAACTAGACCTTCAAAATGTTATAGCAACTTTTATATCAAAATCAGCTAACCAAAAGAGCCAGTTTATAGCATGCATTTTGCACCTTTTTATGATTTTCTCAAAAACGGCTCTAATGATTTTGATTAAACTCACTATATATCGATGTAAAATTAAATGGGCTTTAATATCATATAGGTTTCATTCTAATTAAAATAGTCTAACAGGACTTAAAGGCAGATATTTAAAATGGTCTTCCTCTAAAGTACCTTTATTTTTGTAGACTCTTTAGCATTGATAAAAAACAGATAAATATATAAGTTGAACAAATTCGATATCTAACTAAAGAAGAAAAGATTAAACGTATTTTATAATGAAATTTTTGTGTTTTGATTTTTGAGTGATGGAAAGTCGATAATACTAACTGATTGTGATAAATAATAATATGATAGATTATTTAATAAAGCACATGTTTCTATTGAAACTCAATGTAATTAATTCTTTAACAATTTATTTTCACCTCTAAATGTATTTAAAAATTCATAAATTGATTAAAACAATGGAGTTAAGTGTAAGTCTTGTGTTGTACACACCAGATTTTTTAAAACAAGTTTAAATTGTATTTAAACAAAATGAAATAAACATATTTGTAGCAAAAGGTCATCAAAAGTTTGATTGTGGGGGTTATAAATAGGGAGCAGATTAGACTACTTGATAGAGCACTACTGTTCTTCGAGTCCCAGGTTCTAACCTAGATGTGGCAGGATAGTTATTATTTCTCTACTTGGATAACCATAGGCCAAGCCTAATTATCTCCTCTATCCCTCAATTTTCTAATACTTAGCACCATTTGATTTGCATGTTGGCTAACTGATCGAACAAAATGATTATGGTCTGTTGGACATGATAAAAATATATCTGCACTAAATTGGATTTCTAAGCACAGAAAACATAAGTTTTGAGTCAGTAAAGGAGACAATGAAAGCATATATACCAAGTTACTTTAACTCTATAATGGGTTAGCTAAGAATCAACAAACATCTAAGAATCTCTGGATATAAACAAATACAAAGTTTAATTACGTCTATGCTTTCATAAATGGCTTCTCTTCTCATAACATTTTCATTTTTCTTTAAAGTCAACTTGGGCACAAAAGAAGCATAATCCATTATGTATTTTTTTGGAACCTGAAAGAAATAATATGATAATAGTCATGCAGAAAAATTTATAGCATATATTTTTTAAATATCTTTATTATCTCTTTTCATTTTTATTTTATTTTTTTGGTTGGGGCGACAGTCAGGCCCTTGGTCACCATTTAGTGTGTTTTCTTATGATTCCATCCTGCAATTCTTAATAACTGTTAAAGGATAGGTTCATCATTATCTTTTGGCAAATCATTTGGTAATATCTCTCTTTAGTTAGGCATGATAGGCTTTGGAGGCTTTTGGTGGCACAATGCAGATTCCTAGGATTCTACACTGATTCACTATGTTATATTATAGGATAGGGTCATCGCTGCCTATTTCTATCTTTGCGAGTTGTCACCAGGTGGCTAATGGCCCTCACATACCCAGGATGGCTATGGGTTAACCCCTTTATAATTACTTGGTTCAAAAAGTCCAAGCAGGAATGGTATTCAAACTCACAATCTTTGGATATGTAGAATAACAAGCTAGCCACACTGCCACGGACTCCCTTAAACAAAAAAATGTAGAACCAAGCCACCCAAATGCCAGATTTAATCTCTTGCTTAAAGAAAGGAAGAATAAGATAGATGGATTATATACATACATAGCATGTATCAGAACAGACTCCTAAAATGAATAATGGAGGGATCTCCAGATGGAGAAAGTCAGAGAAGATGGCTAAAACTATCATTGTTGGACAACAATGTGGAGGGCTGACCTTATGTCACTGGATGTGAACAGTGAAAGCTGCAGAAGAATGGTCCGAGTGGAGGAAAATAGTTAAGAAGGCCACGTTCTTACATGGGTCAGAGGAATAAAGGGGAAGAGGAAACTGCAGAATTAACAATATAATTTTGCACTAAAGTTGAATTTAATGAAATTGCTACTAGTTAATAATATACACACATAATTAAATCGAAAAAAATAAATAAGTTTCTGAATTTGGAAACTAAAATTTCTATTTTAAATAAAAGCAGTTAGTATATTCAACTACTTTTTTTACCTAACAACTCAAGTTTATAACAGAGATGGTTTTGTTAACAAGTTCAGTGTGGTACAGGGTAAATTAACCCCAAATTTAACTTTCCACTAGTGCTGGGTGTGTAAGAGGTAAACTTTCAAAAATGCTAAATGACCTCGTTCTATTCTTCTCGAAAAATGATGAGTTAATCACTCCCCTTCCCTCTTTTTTATATTTTTGTTTATTTTCCTAAATTATGAAAAAGGTTATGTTTGTTTGTTGTAGTTTTAAGGAGTAAAACCCAAAGGTCATCATCGCCTATATGAAAAAGGTTATGTTTAGGTGGGTGGGAGGGAGGCTAAACCTCACAAAAAAATCAGTCATTCTGTTTCTAAAACATCATAAAATTTAATTTGAGTGAAAAAGTCTTTTGATTAAAACGAGAAAAAAAAAATTATATATGAATACAACTTTCATGTGGTTAATGAACATTCGAATGAATCAATTAAAGCCCTACTGCCATGGTATCCTCATCTAAACCTATGGAGTGGGAAAACAAATGATTTTGCCTAATTTAATCAGTTTTCAGGAAACTGAATACATTTAATCTATGGAAAGAATTGGCAATTGACCCCGTGACGCACTTGTGGATAGTTACGGATTTCTCCTTCTATACTGAACGAGTTAAAACATATGTACCTACTTCAAATGAAATCTTTACCTATTCATTTATTTTTTATCTGCATATGTTATTAAACATCAATTTGTCCCAAAAGACATCATAGCAGCTATAAGATATAATTATAAAATAGTTAAAATTTCATCATTAGGAATAATAATATCATAAAAGGAGATTAGTATATTTACCTTCGAAACCCTATTATCTTTTAACCAAAACACACAGCACTGATTTTCTTCGCAACCAGAAAAGCCAGTTGTTTCTCTTTTCAATATTATGGCTAAAATCATGTAATAAAATTATGAAATAGATAATAATCTTAATTTTATTCTTTTTAAAGAGGTTATATCTAATTTGCAGAGTTGTAATGTTGGAAAACTATTTTTCAAGTATTTAAAAGTTATCAATCGGTTTCTTTTTTAAGCTATCAATCCCTTCAATAATTTTTTTGAACTAGTAATTTTTTTTTTTTTTTTGTGCGAAGAGGGAAAATAATTAGTTGTGGATATGTGAAGGCTTGCTGAATATTTAGAGCAGTAGCGAAATGAATAACCTATATGTGACAGGTCCCCATATAATGTGGTGGGTAAGTGGATGCTCATTAGAAAAAGAGGACAGTAGAGAAATAAGTGATTCATATATGGCACACATCCACATATGAGGTTATATAAATGCTCGCTGGATATCAAGAGTAGTAGAGAAATTAATAATTCATAGGGGACACATCACCATACAAGGTAGTTGATATGAGAATGTTCATTATAAATAGAGGGCATTAGAAAAATTAAGTACTCTACTCTCAATATAGAGAGGTCAGGAAGAAAATAAAATACCTCTAATTAAGCTATGTGCAAACGGCTTATGATCCGTGAATATGACAAATTTTGGCCCTTCAATATCTGTTAGGAAGCAATGGACATTTGAATATAATGCCAAAAGTTCGTGGTAATAACTTGAATTATTTTACTGACTTCAAGAAGTACCGTCCTTCTTCGTGAGTACATGGAGTGCACTCACTCACTGGCTTTTAGAAGGGCAACTGATCCTTCTGCTTCTATCATTCTACTGAATTCTTCCTTATCATTTTACTGAAATCTTTCTTATTCTACTGAATTCTTCCTTATCATTTTACTGAAATCTTTCTTATTCTACTGAATTCTTCCTTATCATTTTACTGAAATCTTTCTTAACAACCTAGCATAGTTCTGGAACTAACCTTCTTGCTTTCACATTAACCGGTTTTCCCGTAGTCTCAATGTAATGATCGGTAAAATGCTTCACTGACTATTTTCTTGATGAAAGTTGATTGAGGAATTCTCTCATGATCTCTGCAAACACATGTCCTTTGGGTATGAATGAAAATAATTTTGGCCATGTTATTTTACCATATGTTCCAATATTATTCTGAAATATTTTATCCTCTAAGAATAAAGAACAAAATAAACAGAAAAGATCCAGTTTGCTTGGAATCATTTAAATAGATGATTATGTAGTCAGCTAATAACTATGAAATATATATAATTAAAATGGGTAAAAGAATAAAGCAAATGAAAAATTAAATAATTTAGTTGCGCATTATTAAATCCAGATAGTTTACATGCCTGTGGAAAATTGATATTAAAGGAGGTAAAGAAATAAGTTATGTTTGAATGTGGTTAAGGATGATACCTTACAAAGGGAGATGGGTAGTGAGTTCTAAAGTATGGTATCATGGATGATTAACGAATTTTTAAAGGGTGCAGTTCTGTGAGAGGATATACTCGTATATAAATAAGCAGTTTGAGATCTTGTGTTTAGGGTATTTACTAATGATATTAAAGAGTTAACTTCATTACTTACTCTACCAGTTGACATTAAGCAGATAGCATTGTTGATTGATCTTTATCTCTTTAAATCCACAAACAGATCATAATGGAACATGAAATCAGCACCAATAATTGGTTTAGGTACGTCGGCTATGATAAATTTCCATGTAAATGATCACCTAAACCCAAAATCTTACAGCTGGTTCTACTTCCCTATATGTTTTAATTATAGTTCCATTGGTGGCATATAAAGTGTATGTCTTAGGAACTAGTTTTCCTATTGGCAGGAGGTACCACTGACAACGCTGTTCCAATTTCTGTTAAGAAACATTGCCCAGATTTTTTGTCTTTCATAAATAGATAATGTTGAGCTTTGGTGAAACCATACAAAGCTATTTTGGGTTCGCCTTATAATTTTCCAGGGCCCACTTGTGATGAGATTCCCAGGCATAGGGTCAGAAACATTACTTTCCTTAATCATTAAACTTTTAATGATAAAAACAAAGCCTATTTTCCTTTTAAGAATCTCTTCTATACCCACTTGATCCTCTTTAATACGAGCTTCTACTTGTAGAACGACTTCTGTAAATGTTGCCAGAAATCAACACTACAAAATTTTCTCAGCTAGCTCATCTATTAGCCTTGAGATGTGCAGTCCAGTCATTGCTTATAACTAGGGCTAGAATTCCTATGTAAATACATATTGGCTCTTGACTTCAATATCACCTTATAATAACTCTTAGTATATGTTTTAACGCAATCAGGATCAAATTAAGCTAATTTAAATTTACATATTATTACATATTTGACTAAATTTACATATTTCTTATATACTTTGCGGATTTTTACATATTTTACTCCATATTTGTTCATTTTTAAATTTCTTTGCAACAAATCTGAATCACGAGTGCATGAAGAACATTGTTCACTAGAATTGGGTCTTCTATTGCAGCTGTTAATTGCTTCTTAGAACCAAAACTTACAAAACAATTCTGATATTTCACCTCCCTTCATTTTGGCTCTGAATAAACAGAACCAAACCTATTTCTAATTTAGTGTTCATCTGTGAGTCCTTAAGTGTGTGCCACTCTTGCCAAACATGATTTGAAAATTATGTTTTGTGATTTATCCCATTTTCATTTTTTTTTCAGAATGAGGAAAGTTACTCAAAAAAACTAAGGACAAGTTAACGAAGGATCTTCGCAACCTTCTAAACAAAATATTCAGGGGTGATGGAGACATTTTATATTTTTCTTCCTGTGACAAGGCTGTATCCATTACACAATGATTCCAAGGGACCCAACACGTTGGCCCAGGATCTCACAAATCGAGCAAAGAGAAAAAGTAAAAATTGAAGCGCAAAGTTTCATCACACCATCTAACTCAAGCGGAGACAGTAGGTTCACCTTTTATACTGATTTATGTCGAGCGTTTGTTCTAGCAACAATAGCATTAAAAGAGTCCTCAGAATGTCTGAAGAGAAAATGAGAAGGTTTTTCATCACCTAAATGTTGCACTCTCTTACTTTCGGTCTCTGCATATGAATTGACAATCCTTTTCTATTTATCCTCATATGAAGTTGAAATGAGATTTCCATTAAATGTCAAACTTGCTATAATGCATCTAGGTTGAGAAGAGTAATAATTATATCATATTTGATTAGACTTGTGGTAATTTTTACAAGTGGAAAGGTACTTCTATGCGACAAAACCAGGCTCAGTATTCTGAAATTTGATATTTATCTGAAGAAATTAAAGCAAAAATCTCCAGTTCTGCTTTGTCTTTAGCCATTTTAACTTATCAACCCATTTATACCCAGTGTTCCAAAAATGCAACAGCTGGCTTTGTTGGGAATAATCGTAAGATTTCACAACAGTTTTCCACCAATGGAAATAATTTTCCTCAATCAAAAAATTTCTGGGAACAAATGGGTTAAGGTTACAAATTTAACAAAAAATATTTACTTAATGAATAAATATTGTATTATTTATTTATTTTTTTACTATCGGCGTCACCAATTTAGCATTCCTAAGCAGGTTAAATATAAAACAATAGTTACTCAGTAACAATCTAATCTACGAATGCAAACAAAAAAATTATAGTAAATCAAACTAAAGAATTAATATAAATTTCTACAGAACAAAAAGACATATATTTAATAACTTACTTTCAGTTCATAATCAAGGTTAATAAATGTCTTATAGTAAAGCTGGCCTGCAATTTCACACACTAGTTCAGAATACCTACTCTCGTTCCAAAGATATGGTATTATTTTAAATAATGACTTAAGTTATTTATTGATTACATCAGCAAAGGACAAACCATACACTCCCCTTAATAATCAGGAAACACCCTATTTCAGAGTAAAAAAAAAAAAAAAAAAAATCATACTGTAAACAACTGAGTTTGCTACCTGGCCAATAAGATTCCTTTAAAGTTAGTTTAGCCCATACTAAATTTCCTTCAATGAATAAGTTATTACAACTTGATGAGTCTGATGATGTATTTTCTTTTACAGATACAATCCTGTAATCATTTAATAAATGCACACATTAAAAAAACAAAATTTTTGTTTATTAAGTAATAATAATAATCATACACTAAGAAGATACTTAAACTTAATATAATAGAGACTTAAAATGAATATAAAATAATAAATAGCAATTAATACGTTGCATGAGATAACTTCAGGTAAATAAGAAGTTCAGAAATTATTCTGTAAAATTGTGAAATTATAATTCTGTGTTCAGAAGATAAATTATTTATTAAAATGAAAAATACGATGATACAAATAAAATTTTGGCTATTTAATTAAAATCAGCTTGGGTGTTGATGACCAAGCTGTTGTATGCCCTAAAACTTAACAAAACAAACTAAGTCAGCTTAGTAATATAGAATAAAACTGAGATCAATTTTAAAGGAAGAGATAAAATCTAATTAAAAAATAAAATGTCAAACTTAAACATCAAAATTACCTAGTGGAAAAAAGAATTATATGTAGATGAAAGTGTGTATATAAGAAGATAAATATGGGTACAGACCAAAGTAGCTGTGTTATTTCAATTAATGTAACAATGGAAATAAGAAACTTATGATTAATTGAAATTAATTAAGTAAAAAAAGACAAAGACAAATTATGACTGCTAAAGGCAATCATGAATTGGAAATACATATCTGAGAACATTGTAAAACCGAAAAAATTAAAAATTTAAATGAAACGAGGTATCATCTAAACTCAGTTTAAATACAGTAATAAAGGGTAATTTTTATGTCTCAGTGAAAAATTTGCAGGTACTATTAGCTAAAATGATCATTTTTGGAATACAAACCCTTCTCCTTCTTCAATATCAGTAGAGGAAATGCTGCTATTTTCTGAAGTATGAATTGGAGTAATTGCATTCTTATTAACTTCTATTTGGTTATTGTTATTTTTTTTAAGATCAACAACTCTTCTGAAAGAAAAACAAAAAGTGAACAGATTTTCTTGGAAACAACAAGCCTCATTAACCAACTAATTTATTAATAAATATATCCTTATCCTATTTTCCTATACTTAATTTATTAAATTGTTCCTAATCTGTGTTTGTGAAGATATTAATTTGTGTTTGTATATATTTCTCGGATATCTGTGAGGTCCATCAGGATACAGATGGCAAGTAGCAACAATAGGCATAAAGAAGAGATGACCCTACCTATAACTAAACATCATGAATCATAGAGTAGTCTCTGAGGAGAAGATGTCATGTGGCCAAGGTCCTTTACTGCCTGCCGTCCCAAGTCCCCCCAAAAAAGTTGTATATATATTGTAATATACCCATCTTTTATAATTTTAGTATTTATTTATTTATTATTTGATAATTGTTTTAGGCAGGCTAACAATAGGATAAAAGTAAAATTTAAATTTAAAAAACAGCTCCTATTTGGTTGTTTGTTTACAAACATAGCATCCATTTTGGATGCTAAGAAAAAAGGTCCCTGGCAGGTAGGATTGGGTAAAAAAGGTACCTACCAGGTAAAGGTCAGTCAGAGTTGGGGTTATGAGCTGATAGGAGAGTAGTTTTTTGAGTGGGACTTGGAGAGTGTGGAGTTGAATATGAAGAGGAGGAACTGCTGTAGGGATATGAAGAATCATTGTTAGCCTGGCTGCATATTGTTTGTGTTATTTTTGTAAGTTATTATTATTATGATTAAAAAAGTTATATAAAAGATTGTGTGCCTGATTGTCAAGAACCCATATCATACCCTGAGAGTAAATGAGTTATAATGAGTAAATATTGTGTTAATTGATTTTTTCTTAAAAGAATATAATTTTTAAAAATAAGCATATTATATAATTTAAATAAATAAATACTAAAATTATAAAAGATGGGTATATTACAATATACTCGTATATATGTATATATATATATATATATCCTCGCGCGGATCTCATTACCGCGTATGGGGAGCATCCCACGGGTGGTGGATGTGGGGATGGATGGTAGAATTTCCTCGGAAGCTCCTCCCGGCTAAGTCCGATGGACTCGCTGACCAACAATGAGAGCGGCCCTCCAGGCTTGCTGGAAGGTGTGACGTAGGTTCGAATGCCCTACTCACATATTTTAGTTCACAAAATACCACAAACAGTCATGGATTCCTCTGAGGTAAAACGCCCATAGTCCAGAAGTAAACTAGTCCCCCATTCGGGTCTCCGGGTGGGGACTGCTTCAGAGGAATCTAGGCGCAAGATGCAAAGTAGAGATCTAACAAAAGGGACGTGGAATGTTAGAAGTTTAAAGTCGGTCGCGAATGAAGTTAAGGGGTACCATTTAGATATTGTTGCATTACAAGAGGTTCGCTGGCCAGGGGAGGGTTCGTTAACAGAAGGAAAGTATACTATTTGGCATGGGGGGAGCGTTAATTATCGTTTAGGTACCGGGTTTCTGATCAGGAATAGATTTCTTTCCGCATTACGGGATGTGTAGTTTTTTAGTGAAAGAATATCAGTTGCTATATTTCAAGGTCGTTGGCCTAAAATCGCGTTTATAAACATTCATTCTCCCACCGAAGATAGTGATGATGAAGTAAAATGCGAATTTTATGATAAACTAGAGTCGGTTTACGATAAGTTACTGCGAAATTACATTAAAATAATACTAGGTGACGCGAACCCAAAGGTTGGAAGGGAAGAAGTATATCATCCTACAATCGGTAAAGAAAGTTTGCACGAATATAGTAATGATAATGGGACCCGACTAATAAACTTTGCCATTTCGAAAAACCTAATAATCAAAAGTACTACGTTTAAACATAAGGATATTCATAAGTATACGTGGACATCGCCGGATGGACAAACTCGGAATCAAATAGATCATGTTTTAGTACAAAACAGATGGCAAAGTAGTATAATTAACGTGAGATCATATCATGGTGCAGAATGCGGTTCTGATCATGAATTAGTAATCGTGAAACTTCGACAAAAACTAAATACAAAAAGAGAACACCGAACTATATTCATCCCGAGAATTTTGATTTAGTTAAATTGAACAACCCCGAAATTAGAAAACAATTCGCGATAGAAGTAAAAAATAGGTTCGCAGCTTTGGAAACTTTAGATGACGAACACGAAGATATAAACAAAATATGGGAAGGTATCAGGGATAATATTAAAGAGGTCAGTAATTTATGTCTTGGGAAAATCGAAAATAAAAAGAACAAACCTTGGTTCGACAGGGATTATCAAAATATGTGTGAAAAAAGAAAAACCGGTAAACTGAATTCCTTAAATAATCCAAGCGATAATAATGTGGCTTTCGGGTAGTAAAAAAAGAGACTTCAAAATTCTTAAAAAATAAGAAAAGAGAGTATCTTAAAGGCAAAATAATAGAAATAGAAAAACACAGAAGCGAAAAAAACGTAAGAGAGATGTACAAGGGTATAAACAAATCGAGTAAAAGATTTGAACTTCTATTGAATGGGGTTAAAGATGCGAATAACAACATAATTGCGGATCCGACTGAGATATTAAATAAATTTAAACAACACTTTGACAGCATTCTAAATACGGAAAATAATAATCAATCTCCTCCCTCTGAATACCAGAGCGCTGAACCATGAATAGACGCACCGAGTAAAGAGGAAGTTGAAATGACGATAGGAAAATTAAAACGGTATAAAGCTGCAGGAAATGATAATATCACGAGTGAATTAATCAAGGCGAGTTGAGAAGCGGGCGTTTCCAAATTACATGTTTTAGTTAAAAAGATCTGGGAAAATGAAAAAATGCCCGAAGAATGGAAAGAATCAGTACTTATTCCGATTCACAAAAAAAGGCCGAGGACGGATTGTTACAACTATCGCGGGATCTCTCTTCTCCCAGTATGCTATAAAATATTCTCATCCATACTGACCAGCTGAATCATGGAATATGCTGAGGAAATTATCGGAGACTACCAATGTGGTTTTAGGCGGAATCGCTCGACTATTGATCAAATATTTTCCTTACGTCAAATATTAGAGAAGAAGCTGGAATACAACGGTGTAGTCCATCAACTTTATATCGATTTTAAAAAGGCTTATGATTCCATAGACTGTCAGAAGCTATATAACATCATAATTGAACAGGGAATACTTAAAAAGTTAGTAAACCTAGTAGAAATGTGTTTGTCGGAAACATTTCATAAAGTTAGAATCGGTCATAATCACTCTGAGAGATTTGAGGTACGATCGGGTTTGAAACAGGGTGACTCCCTTTCACCTGTTTTGTTTAATATAGCCTAAGAATATGTTATAGAAAAGGTGATGTGTACCGAGAAAGGCTTAAATATGGGTGACAAGATTCCGGTTTTGGGGTATGCCGATGATTTGGTACTACTAGGTGAAGACACAAAACTATACAACTAAATACAAGTGTGTTAATAAAAACCGGTAAACAAATAGGTCTCGAATTAAATACTGATAAGATGAAATATATGATTAGTTGCAGAAATGGTGGCGATCTTGATGATATTAATATTTCAGGTCATACTTTTGAACACGTAGAGAAATTCAAGTATTTAGGTTCAATGATAACAAGAAAAAATGAAATCCAGGAAGAAGCACATGAAAGCAAATGAAAGCACTCAAGGTAATTTGACCTAGGGCCAAGACCCTAGTCTGCTAACAAAGCTCTCACTGTCAATTATCGACATGGATGACTAACATCCCCAAGAGCTGACACAGCTCTTCAGATCACCCAAACGGGTATCTCCCTAGGTCAGATTTACTCTGCCTTTGTAACACAAAGTGGTCTATCTTTATTTCACTTCCTTCTTCTACCTTGACTCCTTCTTACCTTCGCTTCTGTCGGGCTACTACCCCACAGTGCGAGTTCCTACTGATCCTCGCTACTGTCGGGCTACTACCCCGCAGGGCGATTTCCTCCTTATCCACGCTACTGTCGTGCTACTACCACGCAGGGTGAATTCTCTCCTAACCCACACTACTGGCGTGCTTCTACCACACAGAGTGTAATCCGTCCTAACCATTCCTCTCTGCTAATTCATTAAATGTCATCTCTATTAAACTCTCTTCCTTGCATGAATACGCAATTGTCGAGGCCTTCTGATACTATTTCTTGTCCATTATAACAACCATACCTCGACACTATTATTCTTCCAACGGTGCTTTACGGATGCGAATCGTGGCCGCTTACTTTAAAGGATGAACAACGGCTTACGGTTTTTGAGAATAAGGTACTGCGTAAAATATTTGGTCCAAAGAGAGATGAGGCCACTGGGGAGTTTAGAAGGCTGCACAACGCGGAATTGCGGAGTTTGTACCCTGTGAATATAATTGAGTTGATGGCATCGCGGAGGAACGGATCCCGAGAAAGTTGGTATTCGCTGAACCGACTGGTAGGCGTCCGAAAGGAAGGCCGAAGCGTCGATGGGAGGATGCATTAAGGCTGATCTCGGGGGCTTGGGCTTGACCAGTGAACATTGGACGAGTCTGTGCAGGCGAAGTTTGGTGGTATCGGCATTGAACCTTCGGGTTCGGTAAGCCTATTATTATTATTATATATATGTATGTATGTATATCGTTGTCTGTACAATATTTTTCTCTGTATTTTTGACACTCCTTATATCATATTCAAGTTTTGAGGATTCAGAGGGGGGCAAGTGGGTAGAGCAATGGGTGAGCTAGAGAGGGAGATAGTTGCAGGCTTCTCCACCACTCTTTGTGAATTTATCAAGCCATAGTGCCCTACACCACTGGTAAACTTCCAGTCCTCCTATTTCTACTAACTCCTACTGTCAACTCCATGTGGTGCCACCCAGGGAGTCCGATGGGACTCGTGTACGACAGAGATGGGGGTTCGTCACCGTGGTAATGACCCTCTTAAGACACCCAAGCTAGGTGAAGGGTGCTCAAGCTGAGGCTGAATGGCAGAGGGTGTATAAAAATACACTGTCTTTAATCCACCCACCTTGGGGCACCTGGTGCACCCCATTGTACATTAATGCCCACTGCAGGGAGAGGGGGTTGTACCTGCAGTGAATTTAACCCCAATACTCAAGGGACTAATAAGTCAGATCCTAATAAACTTTTTCATCAGGTAGCAAGGAAGAGATGGAGGAGTTGTTGGGGATACTGGCCGTGGAGACTCAAGAGGCCGTGGACAATTTAAGAAAATGAGGGCTCAGACCGAGGATGACGCTCGACCTTTGAGACTCTCAGAGAACCAATGTAAGGGGGTATCTTCCAGTGGACTTTTGGGACTCTCAGAGAACTGGAGCAAGGCAGCCCCTGGAATGAGCTCAGAGAAAAGACCAAGGACCTCACCCGGGAACTCCGTGTCAAGGTAAGGAGAGCTAGGAGTGCAGCTCCAAATTTAATTTTTCAGGAAGGGACAGATCTGGGTGTCTCCTTGGTAAGAACCTGTGAAGGAATGACGTCTCGGCACCCATCTGACTATGGCTCTTTGGCGATGTCCGGTAGGCCTGCTGATCCGGGTGTCTCCTTGATAAGAACTGGTGAACGCATGGCGACCGTATGTGGTTGGCACTTAGGCTGGATCCTAGGGACACACCGGGGTGCGACCCCCATAAGAACAGAAAGCAACAATGGTGCTGCGGCTGTTGTAGATCATCCAACATCACTGCAGCAGTATGTGAGGTAAGAATATTGATATTATTTTAATACAAGAACCTTACTTATTTAAGGGCAGTATAAAAGGGCTGGCAATCCGGGAGTACAGAGTAATAGATGTGTCGATGCGCTCCAGGACCTGTATACTGTATAAAAATAATCTAAAGTTGCTACCTCTGTATGAATATTGTTGCAGCAATCTAACAGCAGCAAAAGCGATCCTCTTCGAAGGCAACAACAGAAGGCAGATCACAGTATGTTGCATGAATCTTCCATATGAGGAGAACATCCCTTCAGAGGCAATCAGAAGTCTAACTGCAGGGAGAGAAGGCAAAATTCTCATCATAGACTCAGGAGCAGTAGCAATAACAACCAGAGAGGTGAGTCTCTCTTAGAGTATATTCTAAGCTATGATCTTATTATTCACAATAAGGGCAATACTGCGACCTTTGTGAACAAAAATAGATCCGAGGTCATTGATATTACACTAAGCACACATTGTGTAAATGATTTCATTAAAGACTGCCATGTTTCCTATGAGTAAACATGCTCAGATCACAAATATATCAGATTCGATATAGATCTTAATGACATGTCCGAGTCGGTGTACAGGAACCCCAAACATACTGAATGGAATTCAGTAACTCGAACAAGAAGTAAGCTGATGTCCCAAATCAATTAGGGATAAATGGATATTGGATTGCCTCAATGTATCACTTACTGAGGCAATAATGAAATCCTACACAGACAATAATATTGTATGTATAGTCAAATCTAACAGGAACGTCACCTGGTGGAACAGTGAGCTTGGCAAATTGTGAGCTTCAACTAGGAAACTCTTTAACAAAGCCAAAAGTACAGATAGTTGGGATGCTTATAAGCAAGCACTGACTGACTACAATAAGGCCATTAGGAAAGCTAAGAGAGGGGCATGGAGGAATGTTTGTAATGATTTTGTTATGTATGTTGTTATCTCTTGTTATCTATGATCTTGTTCCCAGAAGAGTGGTGAGGCACTGCAATGCCTCTTCTTAAATATTGCATTGAAAGAGGTGGTTAGAGAGTCCGTCATACAGATGACTGGCACTATCTATAATAGAAGTGTCCAGATGACATTGACATCGTGAGACAATCCTTTCTAGCGACCAAGGATACAGGCCTCATCAAGGAGATTTGCCCTACAAATTAATGAAGAAAAGACCAAATTCATAGTGTCAGGCCCAGAGGGTTGGCAAAGAGGAATGGATAACTATCGGATCCTATCACTTTGAAAAAGGTAATGAATTCATCTACCTCGGCTCTCAGATTAACATGAATAACAACATGACAGCCTTGATTAGAGGAAGAATAATGCTGGAAGATTAGAAGAATAATACCTCACAAGGATAACAAAAATAAGGTTATATAAAACCCTAATTCGCCCTGTCTTTCTCTATAGCTCTGAGACTTGAACTATCACCAAGAGTTGGACAAGCAACGACTATTAGTTTTTGAAAGAAATATTCTGCGGCAAATCTACGGTCCATTGAAGGTAGGTGAGGACTGAAGGTGGAGAAATAACTTCGAGCTTTTTACACCATATGCTCAGCCAGACATTATGAGAAATGTCCGCATCGGGAGGCTTAGGTGGACTGGGCACATTGCCAGAATGCTAGAACAAAGCATTCCCAAGAAACTGATGTCTGACCAAGTCTATGGCCCAAGAGGCATCAAAAGACCTAAACTGCGATGGAAAGACTGAGTTGCAAGTGACTTTAGAGTTCTTAGAGTACAGAGTTGGACTGCGGCTGCCCAGGATAGAAAGTGATGGAGATGACTTCTAGAGGAGGCCCTGACTCATTTATTGGGTTGTTGCACCACTAATGATGGTGATGATTAGGGACAACATACTGGCTCATAAACCACTACATAGCGCTCAATATGTGTATCAGCCTATAAAATACTGTGAAGCTGCTTTAAATTTCTCAGCCTCAAGGATTGAAAAAACTCTGACTAACAGAGAAATTGTGGCAGGCATCTTTTTTGACATTGAGGGTGCCTTTGACTGAACTCCTAATGATACAATGGCTCTAGAAGATAGAGATGTGGGACAACTGACCTCTGGAGGGATTAATACTATGCTGGAGGGATGGATGTTTACATCTGAATAAGGACACACCAGACTTTGGATGAGACCGAGAGGAGGATGTCCGCAAGGAGGTGTGTTATCTCCACTCCTATGGTGCCTCGTTGTCAACTCTTTGTTGACAAAACTGAACAACACAGCATTTTTCTATGCACTGGGATATGCTGATGATATCGCTGTGGTAATTGAAGGCAAATTAATGGAATAATCTCAGAATTTCTAAAAATGACGATGGGACTTCTGAGGGATTGGTGTCAGATGAATGGTCTTAGCATCAACCCTCAGAAAGTTAATCTTTAGTTCTCTATCAGCTGAAATATAACAATTAGACCACCCCGCCTTGGTGAGCTAAAGGTCAAAATTTGTAGTAAAGTTAAACACTTGGGAAATTCTCCTGATACTAAATTAAAGTGGAACAGCTATACATTGATAAATCTTGCACCAAGGCACTTAAGTGTTTATATGCGTGCAAAGGGTCTGTTGGAAAAACCTGAGGCCTTAATCATAAGATGGTCCATTGGTTATATAGAACAGCAATAAGGCCCATGGTCTTATACACTGCTGTAGTGTGGTGATATAAGGCAATTTTACATGTAAATTTATGCTTCTGCTTGGAAAGTTGCAAAGATTAGCATGCTTTATGATAACTGGAGCTATAAGAACTACTCCAACTGCTGGAATGGAAGTTCTATTGAACCTAACACCATTGTACATAGCAGTTGAAACTCAAGCAGTTAGGAACAAGATTTAACTCCCTGAGCTACCAGGGACAAGGTAACTTGTTCACAAGAATTGATGAAGATTTGGTGCTTGTGATGCACTCTGATCTTCAGGTAAAGAAATAAAAGAACACACTATACTGTGTAGGTACAAATAGGACTGGCTCACACAGACTGTGCAATGGAGTTAGATTGTTATAAAGATGGATCCCTGATGGCATTAGGTTCAGGGCTGGAATATGGAGAAAAATACTTTTAAAGACAAAAAGGCTTTTGTTGTAAAAAATTATTCTATCCTATTTATGTGTGAGTTAATAAGAAACCTATTTATAGTAAAATTTAGAAATGTCAGTAATAAAATAAAGACATGTGATGTAAGCAGTGAAACTTCCAATATTTGGCACTTTAGATTGGGCCACTTAAACAGGGGAGGTTTACACTGAATGGTCTTATAGTCAAGATCCGTGTGATTCGTGCCAAAAAGGAAAGACTACTAGATCACCTTTTAAAGATGTTATTTAGCCCAGGTCAAGTAGCATAGATAATTTGTTACATTGTGATGTTTGGAGTCCTACAAAACACACTAGCATCAATGGGGAACAATACTATCTTGCAGTAAGAGATGATTTTTCACATTTTACAACCTTATATTTGCTTTAACAAAAATCTGAAGCTACTAAACAGGTTATAGATCATATTAAACAGTTAAGAGCGTCTCATATTTATGTTTCACAGCTGCGTGTCGATAATGGTACCAAATTTACTTGTAATAATTTAAGAAAATTCAGCAAAGTGGCCTCAACCAAATTTTTTTATCAGAATTAAGGTCATTTCTAGGTTTTGTTAATTATTTTGGGAAATTTAGCAGACATGTTGGAACCACTTTATAGACTAAAAAAAAAGGGGTACGGCTTTTTTATGGGACATCAAGATGTGAGAATGCATTTTAAATGCCACTAAAGGAAATTGCATCTGATCTGGTCTTAGTCCATTATGATCTGTCACTACCTATTTGTTTCTATTTTGATGCTTCCAAATGTGAAATAGGGGCTGTATTATTACATGAGATGCCTCATAGTTCCAAGAGGCCCATTGCATATGCCTCAAATATTGAATGATACTGAAAATATTTTTGTAAGAATAATGTAATTTCACATATATCAACACCTCATTTTCATCCATCAAGCAATAGTACAGCGGAAAACTCAATAAAGAGCTTTAAAAAAGTCTCATAAAAGCCTAGGTTGATTCTCATAGGGAACAGGTTTCCATTGCAACTTAAATCAGTCAGTATCTGTTCTTTTACAGGATTTCTATCCATAGTACAACCGGATAGACTACAGCTAAGTGGATGTTAGGAAGAGAGATTCAAAGTAGGATGGATACTCTGATAGATGAAGGAATACCAAGAGCTGGAAGAAAGAAAGGCAGCAAGATTGATTTCCAGTGAAGAGAAGAGGTGTATGTTCATGACTACAGGGACTTGCCATCAGGAAAGAGGACCAAGTGGATCTGAGATGTAGTCACAGGAAGGCTTGGAGAATGGCTGTACCTAGTGATGTCAGAAGGCACCCAGCTTACCTGAAAGAGACATGTGGACCAAATGCTGAAAACATTTGGCACTTTCAGCGAGGAAGATGACGGTGAGAGTGAAGGCTTAAGGATAGAGGAGTGATAATGTGATAAAAGAACACTTAATATTGTATACATATCATGTAGCAATATTCTTTGAAAAAACATGTGTTTTCTTGAGTATGCTAAAACCTTGATGAGGAAATAAAATGTTTTTATTGAATACTTGAATTTATGAGTTTATTATACAAACAAATTTGGAAAAACTAAAAACACAAACACTCTCTCTTGTCCTTAGATAGTTAAAGTATAAGCAGAAGTAAGGGCTTACTCAATGCTCAAGTAAGAACTTTTTGGATCTAACCCATTGAAGAGTCCTGAGAATAATGAGGTAATCAATCCTAACAGCCTTATTAAGTTTGCATGGGCAACAAAACGTATGTACTAATTCGTGTAAATATCTTATACTTTGATATCAATAGCATTAACCACTGAGCTTCAGGAAATAAGCTGAGCCTGAATCCAGCAAAAACAAAGGCAATGCTCATAGGCTCAAGACATTCTCTTTCCTGCTATTCGTTACTTTTACTGAATAAAATTCCTATCCAGTTCCAAAACTCCTTAAAAAACCTAGGGGTCGCCTTTGGTCAAAATTTAACCTAGTGTTACCATATTTCCAAAGTTAAGAGGAAATCAATATCCATCCTTAAACAGTTCCTATGATTCCATGACTTTTCCTAGAAGTACCCGTGAACTTTTAGTATCCTATCTCATACTCCCCCTCTTTGACTATGAATGCTTAGTACATGGAGGACTTAGTGGCAAAAATGAGATAAGGCTAGAACAATTGATGAATAGGTTTATAAGATTTATGGGCGTCCCCAGACGATCAGAGGTCTCTCATTGATATTCTGGTCAAAGGTAGCTCTATCCTGAATCCCGAAGAAAATACCTACTTGGCATCTTTCTACTACAATCCTTAAAGAGCCAGAAAACCTTCCTATATCTTTGACCTCCTTACTCCAAGCTCTTCTATGTACAAGCCTAACACAAGATCTCAACCTACCGATTTATATTTACCCTCTCTTAGAACTGCTTACTTTGTTAAGTCCTTTATCATCTGTGCTACCACACTTTGGAACTCTTAACCCACCTCCCTTTGTAAAGTGTCATCTCGTACCACTTAAAAACACCATTTATTTTTCCAACTTTTCAAAATTTAATCTTCAATTTAATATATCTTGACTTAATAATGTGCAAATAAACTAATTCAAAGGTATCTTCTTCTTTTTTTATATCTTTTGTTTGACTTTATATAATTTACTATTTGACTACATAATCATGTAATAAATGAAGTCAGATATATTGGACTTCCTCTGTTCATTCTACATTATTCTTAGGGGACAAAATATTCCACAATAAAAATTAATTTGCACTTATTCATTCATACTATGTCACACAATCTACCTTTAAGTTCGTGATGCATTTATGTCATCGGAAAAATCAGAAAAATAAAAAAATTGGATAACAAACCCTTCTTCAGGATAATCAAAAGAAACACTGCAATTTTTTGAAGTAGGAATCAGAGGAACTACCTCTTTGTTAACTTGCACTCGGCCTTTTTCTTTTTTATTAGCATTCACCATTTCTCTGAAAAAAAATTAACTAATTAAAATAAATTCCAAAGCATTTAATAAATCATCTCTCCTTCTTAAGGGCTAAGGCTGATTAACCACTAAGACCAAGGATTCTCAAAATCATTATTTTGAGAAAAACTATGTAAGAGTAATATAAAACAATAATAATATAAGGAAATTTTATAAGGAAATAAAAAGTAGCCAGAAATTGAGACGTTGAGTTCCAAAAGGTACTATATCCACTTTAGACAACTTTACAGAAAACACTAAAATCTGTTCATTTATTTATTACTGGACCAATTTCATTGATTCTTTTTTTTAATAAAATCTAAATTTGATTTTTTACTTTATTAACAACTTATTTTTCCAAATTATAGCACTTTTCCCATGACTTTTTAACAATATAATATGGATATAGTACTTTTCGTAATGAAACGTGGTTTAGTACATTTTGGAATGATTTAAAAGGGATATAGTACTTTTTGAAGAATATAATGCAAGATAAAGGTCACCATAATCTTTCTCATACAAGATTACTCATAACTAATGTCTTTATAATGTTAATTACTAAGTTATGTATATTTCCCTATTCTCACTCATCTTTCCTTGTTGCTGAACTAGATTTTACTGTTTACTCTTCATAAAAAAAAAATTGAATATTCAAAGGACCTTTTATTTATTTTTGGCACTATAATAAGACAGTATGTAATTATGTTTGTTTTGAACGTTTACTTATTCTTTCTGTGAATTTAACAAATGTATTTATATTATTAACTAAACTAAGTGTAAACAATATTTAACTATAAAGACTGATAAATAAATAACTTTTAAACTTTTATTTTTGTCTTTTAACTTTAAAAAAAAATTCTATTAGGTTAGATCAATCATGATTTTTCTTCTCATATTTAGCAAGGTCAGGGAATTATAATTCCAACCATTTTCTGGATAAAATGCCATTATTCTACAAAAATTTGAATTTCTGAAAATTTTTATATCCAATTTATGTGGCTGCAAGAAGAAATAATATGAAAAAAATTAATTTAATTGAAAACCTACGAGAACCAATGCGATGCAATTAAGTTGTTTAAAACAGCCCCAAACACTGATTATTAGTTTAAAACTATTGATAAAAATAATAGCAGAGATTCAACATGTGCTAAATGAACCAATAAAAATGCACAAAATGAAGAAAACAATAAATTAATGACGATATATAACTCAATAAGGTGCTTCTGCTGTATAATATGAAATATAGTACCTTTTGGAATGAAATGCAATTTTCATATACGTTTTTAAAGGATTTCTTTGTTTTTTAGATAAAATCTGATGACGAATTTAGATAAAACTAAACCTTTTGTAAACAAAAACGTCAAAATATCAATTTAGAAAAAAATGTCTTTTAGTACCTTTTGGAAATCAACATCTCAATTGTTCAAATCAAGCATAAATATTTGGATAGATAAAGAGGGGAAATCATATAATAAACAAGATAAACATTCTGGAAGTGTGACTAAAGTGTTTTGATGTCCTTATAAGTGATGTAGCTAGAGAAGAAAGATAAGAAATTGAGATGGCCTCAGGGGAGTTGAAATTTCTTGATATGGACAATGTCTATGAAGCAGTCAAACTACAAAAAAATTATAAAGCTCCTGGAAAAGATGTATTCCTTGCAGTATAGTTTAAACTTGAAGGGGAATAATTAGTAAAATTCTTTTTGAATATTAAAATGGATGTCTGGGAGACAGAGGAAGTCCCTTCTGAATGGCATAAAGCAATTATCTGCTTGATTTACAAGAATTTAGAAGTACTTGACAGTTGTAACTATCATGGAATATCCCTCTTATTATGTGCTACATAATATAGGAAAGTATCATATAAGATTTATGAGAGGAAAATCAACCGCTGATCAGATTTTCTCAGACAGGAACATTTCAGAGAGGTGTAGAGACTATAATATCCTCAAATATTGCTGTTAAACAACCTTTGGGTGGCCTATGATAGCATAAAAATAAATAAATTCTACCCGGATCTTCTTGAAGTGGGAACACCAATGAAGCAAACAGATCTGATTAAGGCTACAATGAAGAAAGTACCATGTACAGTTAGCATTCAGATAACGATTGAAGATTTGAAGCCCCCAAACCTGAGACAGGATGATTGCCTCGCATACCTACTCTTCAATTTGGCCAATGAAAGTGCATAAAGAAATTATGAAATACAAATTGGGGAAACTATTAATAGATCTACAATACGTCTGGCTTTCATCAATGACATAGATATAATTGGAAGAACTTTTAGACTTGGAAACAAGTAGAGTGGGAAGAAAGCAGTAGCTAGAGTAAGTTTAAAAGTAAATCAAGCAAAATTGAAATATATGCTCCACAACTGGATGTTCACGAATCATCACACTTAGTACCTAGAAGCTCCTCATTTGAAAAGGTATAAGAGTTTATTCGCAACAGTGTCCCTCATCCCACAAAGTATAAGCAGCTAAGACAGTCCCACCTCACGCAGAAAAACGTATATATTCCAGATTCTAGTTTTCAACAGAAATGCAATTTGTAGGGTCTCAGAGTCCAAATAAGGAAGTCTCACAAAATTGGTTTTTTGGTATATGTGTGTGTGTCTATGTTTCTGGGTGTGTGTATGAGGTAATTTTAGCACAACGATGAAAATCAAAAAAAGTTACATTTCCTTTTTTTTTTTTTTTTTTTTTTTTTTTATCTGCTTAATTTATTTTGCATCTTTTTACAAAAATGGCTCAAAACATTTTGATTTTACTCCCTATATTAATGGAAAGTTGAATTGGTTTAATATCATCTACATATTATCCTCATTGAAATAGTATGACAGAGTTTAAATCCCAAAATTTCTTCCTCCTAACATTTTTTATCATCATAGTCCATGCACATCAACCACTTATTTAACGTACACTATCGCACGACATAAGCGGCTGGCGATACTGGATTAAACTCTTCGATCCTTGAAGAAATCTCTTCTAATCTATTTAGGCCTGTCTTTGGGAAGCATACTCTTACACCATCTTCTCTAGTGTTTTTGTGTCTACCTCTACATTTTTGACAAAAAACTATGTTAGGTTTCCATTCTAAAAATAGGTACAAACTATCTTAGATAGTTTTCTTCAATAATTTTTTCTGCAAGTTTGACCCAGAGACTTGACATTGTGTTTGTAATAGGCGTGGGATCTCTTTTGATTTTTTTTTCTTTTATCTTTCTGAGGAACCTAAGAAATAAGTTTATTTATAAACTTTCAATTTGGTGACCTCTCTTATATTCAAAAGTTTCTGTTCACAGCATACAACATTTTTCCTGCTGTGTTTACCTACTCCTTAATCTCATTAATAATAATGCCATTTTCATCCAAATCACCTCCTAGATATTTGAAGCATCTGAATTGCACAATGGACTTATCTTAAATTCTTATTATCCTTATCTCTCGTTGAGTCATACTGCTAATTCTTGTTACGGTTGTAATATTAATAGCACCGTTATATTTAAATAATATTAGTAATATATTCTGGCCGTATCTAATATACGCAAGTAATTAGTGGTGGGGAGGCGCAGAAGTTGCATGCGCATCTCACATGCGATAAGAAAGAGAGGCGCACGGAGTGGCAGTAGTAAGACACCCGAGTGAAAGGCAGCCATGCTGGATTTGTTCTCCTCCACTACACGTCCCGATGACTTCGTGAGGAAGCAGGGAGATTTTTCCGGAAAGGAGATCGGAGTAAGGAGAACTGTCGCACGAGGACTTACGGTAATTGGGAGAGCGCCACTAACCCGCCTCCCTGTGTTGTGTTGTGGTAAATAATCCTACTGGCCAGGGGAATAAGGACTGGATAACTAAGCAATGTATATAGATTTAATAGAGGATATATTATGGGTTTTTTTTTTATTTGTCTATAAAAATATAATTTGTAGATGTAATGTTGAGTGTAGTTTACAGGGTTTTCTTTAATTAAGTATAAATAGTTTTGTTTTTATAATATACTAGAGTAGGTTTTTTTTAATTTGTTGATGTAAATATATTTTGGTATGTGTGAATTTGTTTTTATTTTCTCCTTTAATTAAATATACATATTTTTATTTCTTTATTATACAGGAAATTTTATGTCTGTTTATTTATGGTATGTGTAAAGGTACAGCCAGGATTTATTTTTCTATAACCTAAAATAATGACTAATTTTATTTTAAAGTTTAAGTTTAATGTTTTCGTTATTTACATTAAAAAAAATAACGTGGCGCCCTGAATAATAGACCAGGACAAATTTGAACTCACACCCTTCTCTACTGAGTGTGGGCAATCTATGAGACGAGGGTTACATTCTCATTACTTTTATCATCTCAAGGTTAATCTCTATGTTGATTGAACACCCCTTGGAGAATTTTGATATTGGGAATAAGGTTCCACTCCTAGTTGGCTAAGACAACTATGCTAAAAACGAAAGCCATAAAGGAATAGGTAACTAATCGCAAACATTTAAATTCCAAGTGGAAAACTTCTCAATTGGATCTTAGCCTAAGATATAGAGGAATCCAGAGCCAGTATAACAGACAACAGAAGTGTGCTTAAGCTGCAACTCTGTCTTATTCCTAAATAGGTTCTTAACTGTTTAGAGTAAACATTTGAAGTTCTCACTGTAATTATTTTTTTCCTCCATCGGCTCATTATTGCCAGGATTATTCCTTTATCTTCCAGAGCATTATGGATGCCTTTCTGTCAAATCGTTTTTTGAGGGCCACAAAGCTTATTTTTAAATTAAAAATGAAATATAATAATTATTATATGATTTTTGGGAAAAAATAACTATAGATTTCAAACCCTGCTAGAAATAAGAGTATTAACATTTATATATAAAATATACCATTAGAACAAAAAGGTTTGAGAAAAAACTAAACATGCAAAGCTGTAGAAAGTAATGGAGAATAACAAAAAGTGCTCAAACTCTAGTGATTGTAGTATATAATAATTTGTATCTATCCTTAAAAAGAGGAATTAACTTAATAATTATTTCTTTTATGATCATATGATTGTAATGCTTGTAGAAATTTCGATCTTGGCAACATTGTCCTTTTCTTAATATAAATTTTCAAAAATAGTCTAAAGGTATTTTCAGCAATGTTTAAAAAACATCTTAAAAGAGACAGAATAAATTGAAATTACTTTTGATTATAAAAGTGTCATGGCCGCTAGTAATGTACTACTTACGTATCGCTCAGTGACTATTACTTTGTCATCTCGCTGTTATTGATGTTTCATCTACCAAAACTTGTGATTCGTGAGTTTTTGAACTAATGAACCCATTAAAAATCGCACATATAGAGGTGAGTGCACTTATTTTCATAACGCACGTAATAGACTGTTGACTGCCTGGACTAGATAAGAGGAGGGGATAAATCCCTTCTGTACACCTTATCGTGTTTATAAAGTCTCGGTCAAGACTGTTGTCAGCTACGAGATCTTAACGAAGGACTTGTATATATATTTTCTAGATTTATTTCTCAAAGACTATTATATTTTATTATTATTAATTTTTTTTTTTTTCCTTCTAGAAGACTTTTCATTTTTTATTACTTAGTTGTTATTAATTAATTATGTGTTTTTTAATTTTTATGTTATTTGTAAATAATATTGTAAATAGTTTTATTAGTTTAGATACTTTTTTTTTGTTTTTTAGGTACTTTTTAATTTGAGTAGTAAATTTTATTAATTTGTAAAAGTATATACACTTTTTTTTTTTTTTTTTTTTCAATTTATTTTTAAAAATTATTTTTCTCTCTTTACGGCGTATGTTTTATTCATGGATCCTGACATGAATACATCTTGTGACGACTCGGCTGAAGAAACACCCTTCTCTGAGATAAGCGAGTCTGATTCGCAATACTTACAGCGGACACGACACAAAAGGCAACGAAACTCAAATCCCGGGCTTGGGGATTCACCTAACAAAAAAAAAAATCGGCCAAAACTAAACAGGCCATTAATCAAAACAATTCACCTCCTAAAACTCGCAGTACCACTACAGCCAGCAAAAATGAACTCACATGTCCGGCTATCTCAGCCGCCCCATCCTGCTCTAAGACACCGCCTTCTACATCAGCCAGTAACGTTCCAGTTGCAGCGAATATTTCTAAAGCGATCCCGGAGCCACAAGGGTTTACTGACCCAGAGCCACCCCCTATATTTGTTAGTAATATCAACAACTTCATGACTTTCGGTCAAGAAATCGCCAACTTGATCGGTCAGCCTAACTTCAGATGTTTCTCAAGGCTCAACGATATCAAAATTAACACTAACTCTAAAGAGAGTTATAAAAAACTTATAAAATATTTAAATTCCAAAAATTATGACTTTCACTGTTACCAGTTGAGGGAAGAAAAAGCATACAGGGTGACTCCACTCAACGACCCCCACTGAAGCAATTAAACGAGGACTAGAAGAGATAGGGCATTCTGTTAGACACGTTTCATGCGTCTTACACCCCTCCAAAAAATACCCTCTACCATTATTTTTTGTAGATTTGGAGCCGGCAGAAAATAACCCCGACATATTTCAGGTTACAAGACTTTTATATTCAGTTATTCGATTTGAACAACCAAGACAAAGACCAACTATAGTTCAGTGCACTAAATGTCAAAACTTAGGCCACACCAAGTCCTACTGTTTTCATCAGGCCAGGTGCGTCAAATGCGCCGGTCCTCACTCATCTGACACCTGCCCAAGATCGCCTAATGAGCCAGCTAAATGTGCTCTTTGCGGTGAGGCACACCCTGCAAGCTATAAAGGTTGTGTGATTTACAAAAACCTTCTTAAGCAGAGAACTCATAACTTGCAACAAAGAAGCGTAGAGCAGACAATTATCACGCAAATTCTTTCGAATGATTCGAGGAATTTTCCTGAGCTTCAGCAACGTCAAGCAGACAACGCTCACCAGCCTTCTACCTCAGCAGACAAGATTATAACCCCTCAACCCTCGAAGACACCGTTCATCCCAAAGAATCAACAAATTCGTCGTCAGGCGCCTCCGGCCTCTCAATCCAAACCCCAGAACTCCAAACCGCAACCTAAAGTTCCACTTCAACCAACTCCCTCCAATCATCTACCATTGCAGGTCAAGTTACCACCGGAGCAACCTCATCAAGTCCTTACCCGTCCTAATGACCAGCAAAAACCAAATCCCCCTCCCCTATTATCAACCAATGTACTTCCTCGTACCCCACGACGATCCCAGCCTACAAACATTCCTCATGCCCAAACGAATCATAATCCTCATGCCACTGATACAAATCCCTTCACTAATCCAAATTCACCTGACATATACTCCATCCTGAATTCCTTCCTTTCAGACCTTCAAGAAACCATAAGACCTCTTATCACTCTCCGAATCCTTTCTGAAATCCCGTTCAATGTCTCACGATGAGTGTAAAGCCCCTAGCTATCCTCTTGTGGAACGCTAACGGCCTGCATAACCACCGTGACGAACTGGACATATTCCTCCATGACAATCACATAGACATAGCACTACTGACTGAAACTCACTTCACTCAACGATCACGTTTTTACATACGAGACTACATTACTTACAGAACAGACCATCCTGACAACACTGCCCATGCTGGTTCTGGCATCCTTATTCATAAATACATACCCCATTCCCTTGTTCCGTCTACTCCAACTGACGCTCTACAATCAACCTCTCTAATCATTTCAGCTCGTCCTTTCCATGTAACTCTCGCAGCTGTATAATGTCCTCCTGGAAATTCCATTTCCCACACCCTTCTTAATTCCTTTTTTCTATCCCTTGGTCCGCGCTTTATTGCCGGAGGAGACTACAACGCTAAATACCAACGGTGGGGTGTCGAACGTCCAACACCCGTGGTAATATCCTTTCTGCCGTCTCAAACTCCAATAGTTATTCTATCCTCTCGCCCATGAACCCTACTTACTGGCCTACATCTCTCTAAAAACGTCCGGATATCCTTGATATATTTGTCACAGCTTTCCTCCTCGCAAACAATAGTTAAATCCTTGAACGACCTCTCATTAGACCACAGTCCAGTTTTGCTTTCCTAGCATTCGAACTTTATTCCTATCCCAAGCCCTCCTAAACTGATCATTGGACGAGTGAACTGGGACGGATTTCGAACAGACTTGGAAACCAGATTGGACTTAACTATTCCATTAAAAACTAAAACAGACGTTGACAGTGCCGTAGATAAACTTACAGACTCAATACGTACCAGTATTTTCGATAACACTACAAACACTAACGCCAACATCAACAACCCACAACAAACAAACCTGCCACAGCACATTCGTATCTTGCTAAGAGAAAAACGTAAAGCAAGATCGAAGTGGCATAGGACTAGATACCCAGGAGACAAAACATATTATACCAAACTGACGAACAAACTAAAAATAGAAATCAAGAATTTCAAGATTCAAAACTTATTGAGTATGACTGAAAAACTTACTACTACCACAAATCACTATGGACTACTACTAAGAAACTGTTAAACTTCAAAGACCTTAATCACCCTCTCCTTAATGAATCTCAATCCTGGACTAGAACCGATGAAGAGAAATCCCAAACATTCGCTCAGCATCTTTTTAAAACCTACAATCCGCATCCTGATATCCTTAACCAGCATCACCTCGAATGCATTGAAACAGAACTGGATGTTCCACTCCAGCTGACCCTTCCTCCTAAAGCATTTCATCCGTCAGAAATCTTAAACTTAATCCATAGATTACCTTCCCGTAAAGCTCCTGGTAACGATCTAATCACTGCCCATATCTTAAAAAAACTTCCTAGAAAAGCCATCCTGTTCCTCACATATATTTATAATGCCACACTCCGTACTACCTACTTTCCTGATTCCTGGAAATTATCTATCGTTAAAATGATCCCTAAACCCAAAAAACTGCTAGAACTTCCTTCTTCCTACCGTCCTATCTCTCTTTTACCTATTATGGGTAAAATCCTGGAAAGACTCATCCTTAAACGTCTTTATCCAATCCTGGAACTTAATCACATAATCCCAGACCACCAGTTTGGGTTCCGAGCATCCCACTCCATCATCCAGCAGTGCCATCGCGTGGTGGATGTAGTCTCTTCTGCATTGGAGCGCGGATTGTACTGCACGGGAGTCTTTCTCGACGTGGAACAGGCCTTTGACCGAGTCTGGCACCCGGGACTGCTGTACAAACTCCGTAAATTCCTCCATCCAATATACTTCCTCATCCTCCAGTCCTACCTCTCTGATAGAACCTTTAAAATCAACCACAATAGTTCCTATTCATCCACTTTTACTCAGTCTGCTGGTGTTCCTCAAGGCAGTATCCTAGGACCCATTCTCTACACAGTCTATACAGCTGATATCCCAACCCATCCTAACACATTACTTTCTACCTATGCCGATGACACTTGCGTGCTATCAGTTAATAACGATCCTAGTATTGCCTCGCAAAACCTCCAATCCCACATCAGAGACCTTGAGGTATGGTGTCAGAATTGGAGAATTAAAATCAACTCCAATAAATCCCACCAGATTACCTTTACCCTTCGTCGTAAACCTATGGCATCCTGCCCTACAGTGTCCTTTAATGATATTCCACTTGTCCCTGTTGAACAGATCCGTTATTTAGGCCTCCTGCTTGACAAACGTCTTACATGGAATCCGCATACAAGACTGAAAAGACAAGAGACTGCTCGCCGATTTCGGTTACTTCAACATTTACTTGACAGACGCTCTAACCTTCCTGTTTACTACAAAAGACTAATTTACATGACAATCATAAGGCCTATCTGGACTTACGGAGTTGAGCTTTGGGGCTCTACTAAACCATCAAACTCTTCCCGTATCCAATCCTTACAATCCAAAATCTTTCGCAAAATCCTTAACGCTCCTTACTTTGTCACCAACAAAATCATCCACAAAGACCTTAATGTTCCATATGTTGCTGATCTGGCCTGTACCAGGTATCACTCCTTCCATGAAAAACTCCACTCCCACTCTAATCCACTAGTTTCAATCCTTGCTTCCACTTCAATTCCTGACAATCCGCCGAGGCGTCTGAAAAGAAGATGGCCTCGAAACCTTCTTGTGTAGATTCACTACTAGAGTGCTGCCAATGGGCAGTTTCTCTTTATGTTTTTTTTTTCATGTGTATTATCATTGTAGCCTATTTACTTGATGTATGAACATACAGTTGTAAATTTCAATAAATGAATTAAAAAAAAACAAAAAAACTTTTGATTATTTTTAATAATACAACCAATACTGTAGCATTTTAAGAACATACGGCATAAGTTTAGTGGCTGAGACTCAATCAGTTCTAGGGTTATTAATGTGGCATGGCTTTGAGTTGGATAATATGACAACTCTTGCAAAGCAGCATTATTCAATGCATTAAAATTCTAAGACAAACAGAATCAGTTTCAGTAATACATTAGCAAGCCTATTAGAATCTATAAATGAGACATTTTAGCATTATACACAACAATTATTTATGTAACTCCATTCTGATTACTATATTCCAAATTTTCTTCTGCACATAAATGTGGAAAAACTTGATAGATATTTTAGGATTACAAACGTTTCTTTAGTTTTAGTAGAGTAATTACACTAAATTTTTGAAGTATGAATTGAAGAAATGATCTCTTTGTTAACTAGCACTCTTCAATTTTCCTTTTCAGCATTAGCTATTCTTTAAAAAAAAATTTAAGTGAATTGAATCTTTGGACAATTGTTAATAAGCAAAGCAAATGGTTGACTTCAGTTTTAAAAAAAAATTAAACCAAGTTGAAAAATTTTGAATCTTTTTATTATAGTTCTCAAACATTATTCAAACAAAGCTGAAAACATTTTGAATATTTTTATTTAAAGTCATAAGAAGGTGACCCGAGTTTATCTTTTTCATTCAGTGAAGCACCGATGGTGCAAGGAATATTGGTACTCAGGGAAGCACTAATGCTGCAAGGAATATTGGTGACATTAAATTTATAAGTAAAATATAAAATATTAATATCAAACTACTTATTTCACCTTTTCCTTGCTGTGTTAGCTTGTTTAAGAGGAGGAAAAGCCACAATAATTCTCATAAGTAAATCTTCTAATGACATTTCTTTATGTTTTGATTTCGTAAGAACTCCATTGATTTGTTTGCTTAAAAAAAAATAATAATTTTTTAATTATTCAAATAAGCATTAATCATGTTTTAAAATACATTTGTTCATTTTAAAAGGATATTAATCATTTATCATTATTATATAGGCTATAACAAAAAATCATTTATCTTATATAATGAGTGAGAGTACATTATTTATAATTATAAATAAATAAATATTTAATGACAATTTTTTAAAAATTATTCTAAAAATAATAATATTCTAATAATAATAATTATTATTATTTCTTTCTCTAACCTTGGAATTCAATAATTAATACAGAAATTTAATAATAAAAAAAAACTTAAAACCTATATAAAATGTTCAGTTAATTTATTATTAAATTAGGAATTTTGAAAAAGCTGAAAACAGACTCCTGAATTTTAAGTAGGATGTGACGCCATTTTTCTGCCGGCTCATCACATCCGACCTACCTATATACTGTTAAAATATTTTATTTTTTAAAAGAAATAATATTTAATTTTTGAATGAAAAATGAACGGTTTTTCAATAATTTAGGGTTTTTCAAATTAATAACTCTTGAGTCATGGCTAAGGTTAAAAAAAAACTTATATTCTTGAAGAAATATACTACAATATAAAACATAATTTAAAAACTATTTAAATTTGACTATATATAAAAAAATTATAAATTATCTGGATTAGTTGTCTTTAATTGATTCTCCATTCCTATTTTTCAAAGTGATGTCTTCAAATTCCTTAATTTGAACTTGTTATTAGTGCACTAATGATGGTTTTAAATCACAATGATTTGATGGTTGGTGGCATAATCCAATCACGTGTCTTCAACGCCTTGCTTCGCCCACGGCTCACAACAGAAGAGAGAGATTGCCGTAAAAAACGCCTCACTTGGCATGCTCTGTTCGCATTTTGATTACTTTTTCTCATTGGCCGGTTACCTCGTGCCTTCTTGATCTTCCTCAATTCATTTTTCTCATTGGCCGATCACCTCAGGCCTTCTTGATCTTCCTCAATTCATGTTTATCATTGGCTGATCACCTCTCGCCTTCTTGATCTTCCTCAATTTATTTTATTCCTAACTTATTAATATATCACGACCATACCTACATACTTAATTTAAAATTAATACTAATAAAAAAATACCTAATTAGGAATAAACTTCTCGTGATACTGACGCAGCTGAGGATATAGATTATGAAATTCTTATTAACACACCGCAACCGGTTTAAGACATGTACCTTAGTTTGCCTTTTTTTCATACGCCGCATAAAATATATTTTTAACGATAAATTTTTAGATAATGTGAAATTTATTATATAGGGCCAACACATTGGGTAATTTCAATTGAACAAATGGGTACATTGAAATGTAGTTCTCGTTTCTTGTGGTATCATCATTTATTATATTTGCTTGAAGTGCTTGATGTAGCATCTAGTAAATCCCCCAGTTTATTTTATTTCAACCACTAATTACGACAGTGATCTGAGTTGATTAGAAATTAATTATTTTTCTTTATTTTATTTTGTCTTTTCATTTTCAATAGGATAGAAACAATTTAAGAAAAATGGCTATTAATCAATTATAGTTTAAGGAAAGAAAAAAAAAAAGTGTTTGCTCCCCAATTGAACAGGGAATTCATGTAATACGAACTAAAAAGTAGTATTATTTCTGTATTTTTAGCCTGAAATATTAGATATGAATTAAAACAGCTGTTAGATATATGAGAATAAAAAAGAGTGATAATGTATGGTTCCTAAGTATGTAATTATTTCATAGCAATAAGAAGACATATTATTAGCGACTGTGGATAAATTTAAATAAAAATGTATAAGTTGTAAGAGTCAGCTTACAGGATTGAATAATATACTGGAACAATCTCAAGAATCAATTTTTTTCATTGAAGAAGTAAATTACTATTTTGATAGTTAGAGGAAATAAATGGGCAATTTTAGGAGGTACAAGCTGAAATGGAAGTCCAAGTAAGTGAAGAAAACCTTTCTGAAGTTCAAGATTACTGGTTTAATTTTGAAGACGTACATAAAAAATTTTTTAAATTGATTTTAAATAAATCAAATATTGAAAACTCAGCTGGTAAAACAGTAACTTTAAATTTGGATACATCAGTAAAATCATGTGGTGTGAAATTTGTAAATTTTAATGAGGAAATAAAAAAGTTTTAAAATTTCTCTCAAAGGTTTGATTACTTCTTAAAGCGCAATGAAATTGAACAAGATGAAAAAAAAGTTTTAATCTTTTAAATTCTTTACCCCCAAATATTTACAAAACATTAAGAGAAATCTGTTTTCCAGGTCTTCCTAATGAAATTCCTTAGAATAAATTACAAAAAATTCTTTTAGAATATATTGATCAGTGTTCTAGAACTTGGGCACAACAGTTTAAGTTCATTACTTGCATTCAACAGGAACATGAAAACATAAATGATTTTTATCAGCACTTGAAGTCAATTTCTACAAAATGCAATTTTCATTGTGGATGCAGTCGTCCTATTGTAAGTTTGTTCCTGTGACTACAATTTATTCGAGGCCTTAAAGACCCTGGGATTTGAGCTGAATTGATACAACCCGAGAATTTAGCTTATAATAAACTAGTCAATAAAGCGAAGCTATCAGAACTTTCAAAGAGAAAAGTTTGATGGTAGGTACTAGTTAAAAAAAAAAAAAAAAAGGTTGCAATTAAATAAAATTCACAGAAAGTTACTCTCCTCGAAAAAACAAAATTGAAATTCAATAGTTGAAAGGGAAGTGCTACTCCTGCGTTTCTCCTAAGCACAAGGCAAATAAATGTAGGTATAAGTGTGATATGAAGAATGATATGATAAACAAATAGGTCTCGAATTAAATACCGATAAGACGAAATATATGATTAGTAGCAGAAATGGTGGCAATCTTGATAATATTAATATTTCAGGACATATTTTTGAACCCGTAGAGAAATTCAAGTGTTTAGGTTCAATGATTACAAAAAAAAATGAAATCCAGGAAGAAATAAAGTCCCGGTTAAAGGTGGGAAATGGGTGTTATTATTCAGTTGCTATATTACTTAGCTTGCGGCTTCTGTCTAAAAACTTAAAGGTTAGAATTTATAAAAACAATTATTCTTCCGACGGTTCTTTACGGATGTGAAACATGGCCGCTTACTCTGAAGGATGAACAACGGCTTAAGGTTTTCAAAAATATGGTACTGCGTAAAATATTTGGTCCGAAGAGAGATGAGGCCACTGGGGAGTTTAGAAGGTTGCACAACGCAGAATTGCGGAGTTTGTACCCTGTGAATATAATTGAGTTGATGGCATCGCGGAGACTCAAATGTGCACGTAAAGTTGTTGGGCTCGGTGAGGAATGGATTCCGAGAAAGTTGGTATTCGCTGAACCGACTGGTAGGCGTCCGAAAGGTAGGCCGAAGCGTCGATGGGAGGATTGCATTAAGGCTGATCTAGGGGGCTTGGGTTTGACCGGCGAACATTTGACGAGTCTGTGCAGGCGAAGTTTGGTGGTATCAGCATCGAACCTTCGGGTTCGGTAAGCCTATTATTATTATAAGTGTGATACCTGCATTCAGTGAGGTAAAATCGGTGACCTAAAATAGGCATGTTTGAGAGCTAAAACTGGAAATGATATAACTAGGGCATACCAATTTGTCTTGTGCTCAGAAGATCCAGATTCTGAAAATAAGTCCTACGATAGTGTTAATAATAAAATTACTACTACCAATAAAATTATGTTAAAATGAACAATGGAAGAGAACAAATTTTAATGGAACTAAACACTCGAGCATCAGTTTCATCAATATCATTAAGCGATTTCTACAAACTATGTCAAAACATTGAACTTGTTAAGACCAGTTTAAGATTAAAAACATACACGGGTGAAATAATTATTTCTAATGGTGTTGCCCACGTTAACGTTAAGTATGAAACCGATACTTTTAGGGGGAAATTGTTCGTAATAGATCAAGATGTATCACCTATTTTGGATAGAGACTAGCTCAAAGATATTTATGTAAATTGGAATGAAATAAATAATGTTTCAAATGTAAGTTTACCTAAAGTTTCTTTACAATTCACACTACATCAATTTGAAGACATTTTTGAACCTAAAATAGGAATTATTCCTAAAATACTTTGTCGAAGATCGGAAATTTATTCTTATTACAGATCATAAATCCCTGGTATCAATCTTTCATCCTGAAAAATCTCTTTTAACTATGACAGCAACTTGACTTTTGAATTATGCACATTTCTTATCTGGGTTTGATTATACAATAGAATACAGAAGATCAAGTGAGCAGGTCAATGCTGACCTTTGTTCCAGATTTCCAACTGGTCAACCTAGTGGTAAAAATGATAAGGATGACTGTTCAATGTTTTATCTGATACCAAAAATAACAAGAACAAATACAAAAAAGTATAAGAACAAATACCAGTTATTGTAGAGGAACCCCGAAAAGAATGGAAAATTATGAGACTTTGGCACCTATTTTAGATACATTAAAATCTGGAAAGGATTTAGAATGATACAGAATATATATTGGAGAGTATTCTATAGAAAACGTGCATTTTTAGAAGATCTCAAGTGGTTATATTAAAGATGTAAAAGAGAAGAATCCTGGAAGAATTATATACTGTTTAAGAATTATAACAGTCTCAGTCACCAAATTTATGTCACTTATAAACATCGTAAAGATGTGTAACCAGTATTTTTAAATTTTTACAGCAAGTAGAACTGTGACTAAGCTATGAATGAAAAAATAATCAAAGGTGAGTCTCTTATCTTTTATATACTTTTAACTCGCTAAAAGTCTCATTTTTAATTAAGTTTCAAGAATTTTTTTAACCACTTTCTTCACTTTTAAGATCATAAGTTCTAAAGAAAAAATATATTAAGCATGTTCTTATCTTATTGTTGGTTTTTGTTTTGAATCGATATCTGCAAAATTACTAGAATTAGAGAGATTTTTCCAACACATTTTCAGCGGCGAAGCTGACTTAAAATCGATGCAACACTAGAAGTATTTTCCAGAAAAAATTTTATTCAGGGTTTTTTATTCTTGAAAAGATAGAGAATAATTCCTTCCTATCCTATCGTACGCCTCAGAATCGTGGACTCTCGCCTCAAAACATAGGTGCCAGATACAGGTCATGTTGGAAAGTCCAATATGAAATCAGTGGCGAGAAGCTATTGTTACTGAACAAAAATAGACAAAGACATTGAGCAATTAGTTGATGAATGCGTCCAATGCGCTTCTGTTCAAAATAACCATCCAAGGTCAGTTCTGTACTCTTGGGCGCAACTATCAGGACCATGGCAGAGGATCCAATTAATTACACTGATCCATTAGAAGGACTACTTGTTTATTGTGTTTGACGCATTCTCAAAATGGTTGGAAGTAACCCCCATGTCGATAACAACTATAGCCAAGAAGATAAAAATCTTAAAGGATTTATTTCCTTGATATAGGTCTCTGTATACTATTGTGTCAGATAATGGGCCACAATTTACTTCTAATGAATATGCATGATTTCTTCCAATCAAAAACATTGCACACAAGAAGACAATACCATATCATCCTTCTAGCAATGGCCAAGCTGAGCACTATGCTCAGACAGTGAAAAGGATATTATAAAGTGTAGATGTTAAGAAGGGAGACCTTGGAAGAATACTAGTGAATATACCCATGCAGTACTGGCGGACACCAAATGATGTTTAATAGAGAAATGCGATCTAAATTTTTGATGCTAAAAAATGAACAGCAATTATATCAATCTTATCAATAACCAAGAGCAAAAAAGGTCAAGTGAACAGAGGAGTTTCAATGTGGAGGATGGATCATGTTCAAATTTGGAACTTCAGCAAAAGAAGAAAATTGGACAAGTCAATTACATCATCAGATCGGACAATAGAGGAATCAGAAAATGGCATGTAGATCAAATAAGAAAACTTGACATCGATTAGTAAAAATATTGTTTTTTCTCTGCTTATATTTCTTTTGTTGTAGTTTTTATTTTCACGGAGGAAAACTATTATATATTAAATAAAACATAAGTTTAATTGTAAATTATTAGATATTAATTAAAACAGCTTTAATAAATATGAGAATAATTAAGAGTGATAATGTATGGTATCTAAGTGTGTAATTATTTTATAGCAATAAGAAGACATTATATAGAGTGTGCCATTGACGTAATAAACAGGCTAAAGAACCATAGAAGCAGAAGATAATTATGATGTGTTTAACAGAAGTGGTCACCAACCAGTTAAAATCTTCCTCAAAATATGTCAATTAGGTATTTGGAATCTATGCCATAGTGTAAGGCTAGGGGATATATCCAATTCACAAGAAAGTGTTTCAGCTGTCAGGAATTTTTCGGTTTCCTCTCATTAACAGTTCTCGTTAGTGGAGTAAAACGATAGGCTCACATCTATCTAGATCCATAAGAAGAGGGAAGGGGAACACAAATTACAAGCCATGCAAAATTTTGGAAAGTCGTATAACACAAGTTAGGAAAAAAAACAATGACTATATTTACACAAATGAGCCATAAATATCTGAATGTCAGGAATAAGATGGAGCTCATTAATAACTTATCAAAGTTGTTATTGTTAAAATATAAGTAATGTCAGAAAATATAATTTACCACAATTTTATCTTTTTTGGAGAGGTTCCTATATTTTCCTCAATAGAAAGAAGTCTCTTTGGTTGAAGCAATGCCATTTAATCTGAAAAGAAAGATAATAAAAAAAAATCTTTCACTGTTATAAAAAAAAAAAAAAAAAAAAAAATCAATTTTATTGCTTGGTAAATATTTTATGAATGTAGTAATTGATCACTATTATTAATGTTCTAATTGGGACAGAGTGTAATATCACTCAATAAAAAATTTTATTTGAGACTCAGTTTGATTTCAAAATCTAATATATTACACATTACTGCCTTGGAAGTGTTGCACCCATCTTATCAACCTACTTGATGCCAATCCAAAGTAATAACACTTGAACCAGTTGAGTCTCAACCATTAAATTTTATCTTACAGTATTATTTTTAATCTATTATTTGTAATTTGTATTGTTTCTTTGTATTGTTTTTTTTATACTCTAAGACCTTAAAGATTTAATTTTAATTTTCTGGTTATGTTATTCTAAAGGGACTAGTCCCAGAATAAATAAAGATTTATTATTATTATTATTTCATATTTAATTAGCAACACTTCTTATCAAGGAATATTCCTGGAGAGGGGAAGATGAACTCCAACCACTTCAGGAGGTTTTAGTTAAATAGTATTATATATTTAGGAATCTCTTAACAATTCTAGCTGTGTTCAGCAGTACAGTTTTCTGGGCTTCATTTATAACAGCTTTAGATAGGCCAAGCCCCTCAGTGGCTTCCTAAGTGGACTTTGGTATCAAACCATTGCTTGATATTACAATCGGCCTCACAATGACACTATCCAGCCTGTACAGTTCTTTTAGTTCAGCTGCTAGAGCTTGACATTTCCGAATTTTTTCTGCGCATACTGAACTAGTGTTGCCATCATTTGGGACTGCTACATAAATTAGCTCTGCATTTTTCTTATTGGTATCAATCAGTACGATGTCAGGCCAGTTGTGGATCACTGTGTGATCAGTTATAAATGATTGGTTCCAATACATTTTTATACCTTCCCTTTGAACGAGCTCTTTAGGTTTGTATTGGTAATATGGTATTGATTCATTAAATAACTTTCTTTGTACACCAATAACCTGATGAAATATCTTGGCAACATCGTCGTGCCTCTTCAGATATTCTGTCCCGGCCAGCTCGCCGCATCCTCCAGTGATGTGCTGAATCGACTCGTAAGTGCCAGCACAGAGCCTACATCTGTCAGATTCATTTTGCTGTTTCAAGACGTGTCAGCAGTAAGACCTAGTCGCTATTACCTGGTCCTGAATAGCAATAAAAAAGCCTTCCGTTTCTGGGAAGAGACTTCCTTTGGCCAGCCAGTGAGTAGAAGATGGTTTGTCGATTTCAGTTTGCTGGAGTTTTATTATTATTATTACCATTATTTAGAGGTATAATCTGAATGAGTTCCATAATTTTTCACTTAGTCCATTTTCAGATATTTCACTATATATATTACTGAACTTGGAGATAGTCCTTATTTAAAAATTTATAATAAAAAGAAGGACAATACTTGCACGATCGGAATTTATACTAAAAGTAGCGTAACACTAAGACTATACAAGAAAAAAAAATTAAGCGTGAGACTCCTTTCTAACCTCCCTTGTTATAGCCTGCTATAAGTTTCAGTTGATTTAAATTTTCATGAAATTTATAAACAATTTTCTTGGCTACTCAGGTACGATGCTTGTAAGGACCAAAACTGTATACAGTAAATTTTCATTATGATTCTAGTTTTTGTTTCGTTCAGAAATATGCAAAATTTTAATTTTAAAGAAAAGTTATTTTAACAGCAAAGAGAATTTTATAACTCGGGAACCAGAACAGTCTCAGTCACCAAATTTATGTCACTTATAAACATCGTAAAGATGTGTAACCAGTATTAGTTTCATAATTTTTCACTAAGTCGTTTAGAGATATTTCTGAGTAAAATTTGCTAAAAACGAGTTTTTGCCATTTTCGAAAATTCATATACAAAAAAAGACTATGTTTTTAAGATTGAAATTTTTACAGCTAGTAGAACTGTGACTAAGCTATGAATGAAAAAATAATTAAAGGTGAGTCTCTTATCTTTTATATACTTTTAACTCGCTAAAAGTCTCATTTTTAATTAAGTTTCAAGAATTTTTTTAACCACTTTCTTCACTTTTAAGATCATAAGTTCTAAAGAAATAAGATATTAAGCATGTTCTTATCTTATTGTTGGTTTTTGTTTTGAATCGATATCTGCAAAATTACTAGAATTAGAGAGATTTTTCCAACACGTTTTCAGCGGCGAAGCTGACTTAAAATCGAGCAACACTTGAAGTATTTTCCAGAAAAAATTTTATCCAGGGTTTTTTATTCTTGAAAAGATAGAGAATAAATCCTTCCTATCCTATCGTACGACTCAGAATCGTGGACTCTCGCCTCAAAACATAGGTGCCAGATACATGTCATATTGGAAAGTCTAATATGAAATCAGTGGCGAGAAGCTATTGTTACTGAACAAAAATAGACTAAGACATTGAGCAATTAGTTGATGAATGCGTCCAATGCGCTTCTGTTCAAAATAACCATCCAAGGTCAGTTCTGCACTCTTGGGCGCCACTATCAGGACCATGGCAGAGGATCCAAATTAATTACACTGATCCATTAGAAGGGAACTACTTGTTTATTTTTATAGAGAAAAAGACACGGAGATAGGATATGGACATGGATATAATAATTTCTTTATTTATTCTGGGACAAATCCCTTTAGAATAATATAAAATACAATAATGTGACATTTACTGTCTTAAGAGTAAGATAAAAAATTAAATATACAGTGAATAATAATAAGTAAAAAGGCAGAACTATATACTGGCTAATCTTGATGTCAAACCGGTGGAGACTGTTCTAGAGTAGCTTAAACTGAGGTGGACATCTTAGGATGAATCCGGAGAGAAGTTTCAGGAAGACTTATGAGACCTGTACAAAAAGGGAAAAGACCCCCATCTCCTGGGAGGACAGGATAAAGGAAGCATGCAGAAGGCGCGGAATAGACTGGAGTAGGAGAATGGAGTTAGCACAGGAAAGAGACATATGGACCAGACTCTCCTCACACTGAACAGCAGTAGAAGAGGAAATTATATGATGATCTTCAAGAAGAAATAACCATGATAAATATGAGGATCAACTCAGGAAAAACTAAATGCGTAAGAATAATGAAGAAGTATTAATTGGAGTTGGGAAATAGACCTCAAGATAGGGTAACCTGGTCCGAAATATCACCCAGAATAAATAGGGTATCAAATATGATCATGAGAATCAATCTAGCAATAATAACAGGAAATCAAAAGAAGTGTAGTTTACTGATAGTCAGATTCCTATTTTAGATGTTACTTTCAACTTTAAAACAGTATCTACTTTCTAGTTTAAAATCTTGCATCTTAAGTTCAGATGAAAGAGAATTAATGGTTAGGTAATATGTTACTTGTAACTGATCCATAAAAAATTATAGATTTTTAATAAACACCGATTTTCCACCAGGCGTTAGTTGCACAGTAACCAAAATCCCTCGTCATGAAACCTTAACCTGCATAAGATTTCAGGCACCTCCTTGATTGTACATAAAATAGTTCCAACATAAATAAATTATTTTGTCGATTTTTACTGGTAATAAAGATTAAAAAATAAGATAAATGCTTTATAAATAACTATTATTCAAAATACTATTACTTACACAAATGATGATGAATTATCACGAAACACTGATAAACGGCAATAACACACAGAGTGATGGTAAAATCTAGGCAACTGAATGTTCCAAGAGAGGTAGATATGGGGTTAGACATGTCCCCTCCCTTGTCGGTTCTAGGAACCCCCGCTGGTTTCTTCACTAATTTTATTCTACCTTAGGTTTTAGAGGCAGGTGAAAATTAGTGAGAGCGTGGTCTTGTGGAGTTCACTTAGGTAGGTATAATTTGTTTAAAATAAATTCGGACAATAGCATCAAATTAAAACAATCCTATAATATCATTAATATTATTTTCTTAAACGTAATAATAAAACTAAATGATAAAGTTTTATAAAAACAAACAATTGTTACATACGCATTATAAAAACACGTTTTAGTAAATATAGAAACTCTATTTTAATAAATTAAACTTTATTTATAATAAAGGCCAAAAAAAAAAAAAAAAAAAAAGTCATAACGTTTTACATTAAAATACATGCATATTAGTAACATGTTGAAAGTGTGTGAGAGTATATGATAATTCACTATCGCTGACATTACATCAAATCTTAACACATGTTCATATTTTGCTTTCACCTACTCTCGCCGTTCAGTGTGGTCTTGAATGGAATTTTTTTCGCTAACGACTTTTTTATTCTACTACAAAAACAAATTTTAAGCTATTATCATTTTTTATTTTTCTTGGCATTTTCATTTTGTTCCTTTTTTTTTCTTTTCTTTTTTATATTATATTTATGTATGAAGTATTTATTTTATTTTTCTTAATTCAGTTACTGTATTTTTATTATATATATATATATATATATATATATATATATATTATGTATGAAGTATTTGTTTTATTTTTCTCCATTCAGTTACGGTATTTTATTGTATATATATAATCAGTATATCAGTATTTCAGTATGGTCATGATATTATAAGGTAAATACTATGTCTGTAATTTGACCGTCTGTCATCGTCTGTTAGAGGGCCCCATTCATAAATAAATAAATTAAGGTAATAATGTATGAATCTTATATAGTATTCGATTTATCGACAATCATGAAAAATAAATAAATATTCACGAATAATCCCATCATTGTAGAAAAACAGGTGCGCTCAACAAGCTTTCACCTTCCTACCTACCTTCAAATCAAGCTTTAAAGTTCTAAATAATACTAAATTTGAATATACAAAATGATATTGAGTTTCGATGGAAACATTAATACTAGATTAAATAATAATAAAAAATAAAAATTATTATTGACAACGATTTCTTAAGTTTGTGCCCTTCTCTTCACTTTACAACTGTATATTATACATCTATATTACTATTCTTATTTGCGGCCAACATATCTGGTGCGTGTTACTGTTACACGACTTCCACTTACTTCTCGTGTTAAAATTAATTTTAGAATGTTTAAGTTGTGTCAAAATTAAAAAGTGTGCCGTATATTGCTGATATGGCCCGAACCAGGTGTACTTTTCCTTTCAGGACCAACTCCAAACTCTATACTCCGCGATACATAGTACACGCAGAGAACTGGTAGTAAAATATCGTGAGAGCGAGGTCTTGTGAGAGTTCACTAAAGTAGCTAGAGAGGCGGAAGGCATAATTATTTAAAATAAATTCGGATAATAACATAAAATATTACTTTTTGAAAAATCCTTTAATATCGTTAAATATTACTTCTAAAAATCTGTTACGCGCAATACACGGCTTTCACTTACCTCCGTTATTTATATCAATTTAAGAATCTTTAAACAAATTTAGAAACGAAAATAAATTGTTAAAGAATTATTTACATAAGATTTTAAAACAAACATGTGTTTTATTAAATAATCTATTATATTATTATCTACGACAGTCAGTTTGTTTTATCGGCTTTTAATCATGATCCGTTAACTTTTACAATGATATGTATAAGATGATATTTTTTCTAAAATCTTTGGCATTCCAACAGTATATTATACATGCATATTACTGTTCTTAAGTTCAAAAACAAAAAATTGCATTAAAAAAATATTTTTGCTGTTATCTCCTTTAGTTGGGAATTAAATTCGTTCAACTTATATATTGTAAATAATAGCAATGCTAATCAGATAGTAGGGGTACTCACTACGTTTGCTATAGCATGCTATTTGTGCTATTGTGCTAAACCCATCAATTTTCTACAGGAAATAACTGTAGAAACTCGACGGGTTTAGCAAAATAACACAAATAGCATGCTATAGCAAACGTAGTGAGTACCCCTAATATTGTCAATTTTATAAAAACTACAAAATTAAAGGTACGTTAGAGGAAGAAATTTTGATATATGGGCATTTAAGCCCTGTCAAACTTTTTCAGTCAGAATGAAACCTACACTATATTAAAGCTCGTTCAATTTTACATCGATATAGCTAGTTTAATCAAAATCATTATAGCCGTTTTTGAGAAAATCGTAAAAAGGTGCGAAATGCATGGTATAAAGTGGCTCTTCTAGTTAGATGATTTTAATGAAAAAGTTGCTCTAACATTTCGGGCGTATAGTTGTCTTAAATATAAAATTTCAGTTTCATACGACTTTTAGTTTTCGCGCTGGGCTTATCACACACACACGCGCACACCTGTTCGTTCACAACATTTACCTGTTCTCTAGCCGTGTACTCCGACCTCAAACCATTTTTATAGAAGCGTCTGTATAGCCAGGCTTGGTTTAGGTTATTTTTGAAGTGCATCCAATAGGTAACAGTAGGTGAATCATGTCATTTTTTTATAATTCCCTCAAATTTACTATATGTATTTATTGCAATGCAGTTACAAATTACAATAAAGATGATGAAACAAAAAAAAAGTAATTCACTTTCGATGGAAGCACTGATTTTAGAATAAATAATATAACAGTAAAAATTACCTATAACTCACTTAACCTCGCGCGGATCTCATTACCGCGTATGGGGAGCGTCCCACGGGTGGCGGATGTGGGGATGGTCGGTGGAATTTCCTCGGAAACTCCTCCCGGCTAAGTCCGATGGACTCGCTGACCAACAATGAGAGCGGCCCTCCAGGCTTGCTGGAGGGTGTGACGTAGGTTCGAACGCCCTACTCACATATTTTAGTTCACAAAATACTACCAACAGTCCATGGATTCCTCTGAGGTAAAACACCTCATTATCTGGAGGTAAACTAGTCCAACGTTCGGGTCTCCGGGTGGGGAATGCTTCAGAGGAATCATGGCGCAAGATGAAAATTAGAGATCTAACAATAGGGACGTGGAACGTTAGAAGTTTAAATACGGCAGGTGGGTTAAAGTCGGTAGCGAATGAAGTTAAGGGGTACCATTTAGATATCGTTGCATTACAAGAGGTTCGCTGGCCAGGGGAGGGTTCGTTAGCAGAAGGAAAGTATACTATTTGGTACGGGGGGAGCGGTAATTATTGTTTAGGTACCGGGTTTCTGATTAGGAATAGATTTCTTTCCGCATTACAGGACGTACAGTTCTTTAGTGAAAGAATATCGGTTGCTATATTTCAAGGTGGTTGGTTTAAAATCGCGTTTATAAACATTCATTCTCCCACCGAAGACAGTGATGATGAAGTAAAATGCGAATTTTATGATAAACTAGAATCGGTTTATGATGAGTTACCGCGAAATTACATTAAGATAATACTAGGAGACGCGAATGCAAAGGTTGGAAGGGAAGAAGTATATCGTCCTACAATCGGTAAAGAAAGGTTGCACGAATATGGTAATGATAATGGGACCCGACTAATAAACTTTGCCATTTCGAAAAACCTAGTAATCAAAAGTACTACGTTTAAACATAAGGATATTCATAAGTATACGTGGACATCGCCGGATGGTCAAACACGGAATCAAATCGATCATGTTTTAATACAAAACAGAAGACAAAGTAGCATAATTAACGTAAGATCGTGTCGTGGTGCAGAATGCGGTTCTGATCATGAATTAGTAATCGCGAAACTACGACAAAAACTAAATACGAAAAAGAGAACACCGGCCTATATTAATCCCGAGAATTTTGATCTAGTTAAATTGAACAATCCCGGAATTAGAAAACAATTCGCAATAGAAGTAAAAAATAGGTTCGCAGCTTTGGAAACTTTAGATGACGAACACGAAGATATAAACAAAATATGGGAAGGGATCAGGGATAATATTAAAGAGGTCGGTAATTTGTGTCTAGGGAAAATCGAAAATAAAAAGAACAAACCTTGGTTAGCCAGGGATTGTTAAAATATCTGTGAAAAAAGAAAAACCGGTAAACTGAATTCCTTAAATAATCCAAGCGATAATAATGTGGCTTTCGGGTAGTAAAAAAAGAGACTTCAAAATTCTTAAAAAATATGAAAAGAGAGTATCTTAAAGGCAAAATAATAGAAATAGAAAAACACAGAAGCGAAAATAACGTAAGAGAGATGTACAAAGGTATAAACAAATCGCGTAAAAGAATTGAACCCTTATTGAATGGGGTTAAAGATGCAAATAACAATATAATTGCGGATCCGACTGAGATATTGAATAAATGTGAACAATACTTTGACGGCATATTAAATACGGATAATAATAATCAATCTTCTATCTCTGAATATCAGAGCGCTGAACCATGGATAGACTCACCGAGTAAAGAGGAAGTCGAAATGGCGATAGGAAAATTAAAACGTTATAAGGCTGCAGGGAACGATAATATCACGAGTGAATTAATCAAGGCGAGTTGAGAAACGGGCGTTTCCAAATTACATGTTTTAGTTAAAAAGATCTGGGAAAATGAAAAAATGCCCGAAGAATGGAAAGAATCAATACTGATTCCGATTCACAAAAAAGGACCGAGGACGGATTGTAACAACTATCGTGGGATCTCTCTTCTCCCAGTATGCTATAAAATATTCTCGTCAATATTAACTAGTCGAATCACGGAATACGCTGAGGAAATTATCGGAGATTACCAATGTGGTTTTAGGCGGAATCGCTCGACTATTGATCAAATATTTTCCTTACGTCGAATATTAGAGAAAAAATTGGAATACAACGGTGTAGTCCATCAACTTTACATCGATTTTAAAAAGGCTTATGATTCAATAGACCGTCAGAAGCTATATAACATCATGATTGAACAGGGAATACCTAGAAAGTCAGTAAACCTAGTAGAGATGTTTTTGTCGGAAACATTCCATAAAGTTAGAATCGGTCATAATTACTCCGAGAGATTTGAGGTGCGATCGGGTTTGAAACAGGGTGACTCCCTTTCACTTGTGTTATTTAATATAGCTTTAGAATATGTCATAGAAAAGGTGATGTGTACCGAGTGGGGTTTAAATATGGGTTACAAGATTCCGGTTTTGGGGTATGCCGATGATCTGGTACTGCTAGGTGAAGACACGGAAACCATACAGCTAAATACAAGTGTGTTAATAAAAACCGGTAAAGAAATAGGACTCGAACTAAATACCGATAAGACGAAATATATGATTAGTAGTAGAAACGGTGGCGATCTTGGTGATATTGATGTATCAGGGCATACTTTTGAACACGTTGAGAAATTCAAGTATCTAGGTTCAATGATAACAAGAAAAAATGAAATCCAGGAAGAAATAAAGTCCCGGTTAAAGGTGGGAAATGCGTGTTATTATTCAGTTGCTAAGTTATTTAGTTCGCGGCTTCTATCTAAAAACTTAAAGGTTAGAATTTATAAAACTATTATTCTTCCGACGGTTCTTTACGGATGTGAAACGTGGCCGCTTACTTTGAAGGATGAACAACGGCTTAAGGTTTTCGAAAATAAGGTACTGCGTAAAATATTTGGTCCGAAGAGAGATGAGGCCACTGGGGAGTTTAGAAGTTTGCACAACGCGGAATTGCGGGACTTGTATCCTGTGAACATAATTGATTTGGTAGCATCTCGGAGACTCAAATGGGCGAGTAAGGTTGTTGGGCTCGATGAAGAGCGGATTTCGAGAAAGTTGGTATTCGCTGAACCGACTGGTAGGCGTCCGAAAGGTAGGCCGAAGCGTCGATGGGAGGATTGCATTAAGGGTGATCTCGGGGGCTTGGGCTTGAACGGTGAACATTGGACGAGTCTGTGTAGGCGGAATTTGGTGGTATCGGCATCGAACCTTCGGGTTCGCTAAGCCTATTATTATTATTATTATTATTAACTGTCACTTAACTTTAGTTAACCTAGCGGTTTTAGTCATAAAGTTACCTTCTACCACTTTATATGTTAGATAATTTTTTATCTAATAACTTTAGCTACGTATTGCTATTATTTCTTTTTCTTTATTCTTTTTTAACGTCACTTTATGCTACTGTGGCTAATCGGACGATGCTACAGTGGGAGTGCTACATTTTTTCTATCCAGCTTCATTTAGAAAAAATAGAAATGAATAGAAATGAACAGGGATCTTTAACGAGTACCTGACATCGCACAGGCTTGGTACCACCATTTTACGTCCGGCATAACCAAGGATTTTTTACTCCCTTTAAAAAATCCTAGGACAGCCTCCTTGGTTCGAGCCCGCGACCTAGGGGCATGGTAGAGGGCTGCGATGCTAGCAACTAGACCCAGATGATCCCGTATTACCATCTTTATTTGAGATCAAAATAATTTAACCTGCAAAAATATTGCTGTAGTTTTCTCCTTCAGTTGGTTCAAACATAATGAAACCTACATGATTATTTAAGCCCATTAAATTTTAGGGAGTTAAATCAAAATTGTTAGAGCCGTTTTTGAGAAAGTTGTACTCCTACATAGAAAGCTAAGCAAAGCTCTTTAGAAAAAATTAAAGTTACTTTAGAGGAAGAAATTTATCACATTAAGCCTTGTCATAATATTTCATTAAGGTTAGGATCAACAATTATATATTAAAGCCAAGTTACTCTAACATCAACATAGTGACTAAACCAAATCCGTATTTGAGGACATCGTAAAAAAGGTGTTGAATGCGATTTAAAAAAAAAAAAAAAAAAAAAAGGAAAAAAAAGTGCTTCACACATGCCTATAGCTATTTTAAATATTTAACGTTTTTATATCTTATTTCTTTTGGAGCTACACTTAGGACAAACCGATACACAGACAAACAGGATCCATTGAGTCCAAGTCGCTCGAAAATGTTTTTGTGTGTGTAGTGGAGGGGGGTGCCTGTGTGAGTATGTGTCCATGTGTGTTGAGTCTAGCTCGTAAACGATAATTAGTATGAAACTAAAATTTTATATTTAAGACAACTATACACTTGAAATGTTACAGCAACTTTTCCATCAATTTCGGCGTGACTGAAGAGCCACTTCATACCATTGTATGAATTCAATGCATTCATTTTGCACCTTTTTACGATTTTCTCAAAAACGGACCAACCGATTTTTATTAAACTGATGATGATTTCATTCTGATTGAATTAGCTTAATAGTCTGATAGTGCTTAAATGCCGATATTTAAAATTTCCTCCTCTAAAGTACATTTAATTTTGTAGATTCGAAAAAATTAACAGTATCATCTTGTTAGCATCGATAAAAAACTGGTAAATAAGTAACTTGCACTAATTCGATATCCAACTATAGGAGAAAAAGAGCAAATATAATTTTTAATCCCATTTTTATGTTTTTGAAAATAAGAACAATAATATAGATGCATAATATACCGTTGGAAAGCTAAAGATTTTAGAATTTTTTTTTATCTTGTTCACAAAGTTGTTCATAGAGAGTGATGAAAGGTAATAAAACCAACTGATTATTGTAGATAATAATATAGTAGATTATTTAATAAAACACATGATTCTGTCGAAACTCAAGGTAATTTTTTTTTTTTTTTATCTCTAACTGTATTTAAAATTCCTAAATTTATTTGAAGGAGGTGTGTTGCGGGCACCAGATATTGTTAACTTTAAGTTTATATATAATGTTTAAAATTTATTTAATAGGGAGTGGGTGATTAAAAGTTAAGCGTTGTGTGCACCAGGTTTTTATTGCATGCATTAAAAATATTAAGGAGAGGAATGAACAAAACAATAATTACATAATTTATTTATTCACAAATTATTATTTATACACAAGTTCAGTATATTGTTAAACGCATTGTGAAAAAATATACATAATTCAATATAAATAAGAAAACAAAAAATACGATGAAGAGAAGTTAGAACTATAGGAGGTGTGAACTAAGAACTTTTAACCTGAGAGGTAAAAGATAATATGGTTATTTTTGATTAATACACATTCTTTATTTATAACATCCATACTTCATCATTACATATCGACATATACCAGTCAGAGGGGATTCCCTATCAAAGACAATGAAACTAAGATTTCAAAATTATTTTTACTTTTATTTTCCAGTTTCATTTTATTAAATATTTTACTAGTTTACACAAGATTACACCTTTGAGCAGTTTAGTAATAAAAACGAGTATTTTGCTAAGAAATCTAAATAAACTGTATCTATAGTTCTTTTGAATTGTCTTGAGAGAATAAATGTGTTCTGATAATATTAGGAGGACCGATAATCGAAAATTCAATTAATATCGAATTCTAATTATCATAGTATATCGTTATTACCATAAATAATTTTATGAGTAATATATACAAATTTATAAGTAGAATGATAAGTTTTTACATCATTTTAAAATTTATAAATAATGGAAAACCATATTTGTTATCCGTACTAAGAGTGAACCAGATCCGGCTATGGGATGTAGCACGTATACTTAGGGAATCTATTCCATAATTTCTTCTTGAGGACCGACCAGTTGGTAGTCGTAGCAGAAGAAGAATACGTCTTAGGTGGCAAGACAAAGAAAGAAGATGAATAGGAGAGAATGGAGAAGAGTTACAAGGAAGGCCCAGGTTCCTACTGGACCGTAGCGCCAAAAATAAATAAATCAATTTTCTGATATCTAGTTCTGATAACTTATGCTGGAATTTAAAACCAGTTACAAAAAAATGTTGATTCTTTGTTAGTGAGAGAAGAAGGTCAAATGTTACATTACACTAATGAAATAAGAGATGAGAACTATAACGTGGCTTAAACACCATCTTAAAAACATGAAATTAGTTCAAGATTCCACCTAACGGCTATACCTAGAAGATAAAGAAAAGGAAGAACACTATTTTTGTGAATGAGAAACCCATGAATTTTCAGCAGTTTCGGGTCAGTGTTGAATTTTGGAGGGAGGGGGGGGGGGTGAGGAGGTAAAATTTCTTACCATATATTACGTACTTCTACTTAGAAACATATAATATAGAGATATATTACATCTAAGAAATGCAAGAGGTACTAGTAGTTTTTTTTGTTTCCGGTGGCGCTACAGGTCACAACGTGTGCAATCTGCGGTATTTTATAGAAACCAGTTGGCTGACGGGTCTCAAATACCCAAGGAAAAGGCTGTGAGTGAACCCCTATTTAATTAAATGCTTGAAAAAGTCCCTCCAGGACTGGGATTCGAACTCACAACCTTTGGCGTGAGAGACTAGCGCGCTAGCCTTTATTTTTTAATTGTAATTTATAGCCAAGCTAGGCTCTATTTGTATGGGGAAGCCCCAAAGACAAAATAAAAAAAATTTCTAAAATTTCTAGCGCGCTAGCCACTCAGCCACGGGTTGCACTGTTTATTTTATCTTACAGTAGCAAATTCGTTGAAACCTTTTGCCAGATGTTTTTGTTGTGGTCTGTGATTTGTAAAAGTCTCCCTGCTCCTTCAATAGGTATTTAGAACATTGAAGTATGTAATTTTTTTCTGAGTGGTCATTTGGGGAGCGTTTCAGTCTATGTGACTTCAGGATTATTAGATCCGAATGTGTTGTTGTGAATCAGATTACTAGTACAGTTGTAGGGATACCCTCCCCCTCGAAGGTATAATGTAAAAATAATGCTACTTCTTCCATCAACGCTTTGACGCACAATTGGTTCTTTTTTTTCGTTGATAAAGCCACCATTAGTCAAAGGTACGTTATCAAAAGTAGCGTCAGCTACAACTTCTTCATATCAGTAACTTCAGGATCCAATGCACTGTTCCACAAAGCCTAATCAATGAACCCTTTGTCTTCTTCATCATAGTATGATAGTAGCGAGTAATTTAATTTTAAGACGATTGGTCTTTTGATTTTTCTTTACTTATTTAAGTTCGATAGGTAAGCACCACATCGTCTGGCATATGCATCCGTTTCGTTTTCTTCTTCAGATCTAGTTAATACACTGCGAGTCGTATCCCATCCTTATCAAACTTTAGTAAGTGAAGAAGTGTTAAAATATAAGCCATCTTTAAATGATAACACTGCCTACTGCCGTAGTAGTGTGAGGGACTTATGTACTCCTAGATATCCATTCAATGGTTTATAAATTCAAAAGCCAGTTATAAAGTTGTAAATTTCTTTTATTTATTGAAGAAAAACTTCGTTAGGAGCGACTTCGGGTAACTAAATGCTTTGGATGACTTCAATGCAACGGAAACGCTAGTTCTCTTGTTTGCCACCAGTCGAATCGTTTTCACATTATCACGATGACAGTTTCCACACATAAATGACACTGCAAAGGTTATGTTGGGTGCTTTTCTATTTGTTAATATGCACGTGTCTGTATTAACATTAAATGTAGAAAAAGGCAATAAAGAATAAAATCATTCTTAACATAGTGATAATATAAGAATGTCAGTGTGGACTATTAAAAATATAGTCAATTTCCTAGAAGAAAATATGAAAATTGTTTATATATTACAAAGGGTGTTTTTAAATTTTGGAAAAGAAGTAATTGAAAAAAATATACCAATTCTCGTAGTAAGGATTAATAAACTTATAGGGCTCATTGGTTGTTTTTCCTGTCAATTTCTTTATGTAGTAAAAATCCCGTTACAAGACAACTAATTCAAATGTATATTGCAAGCATTCAAATTATATATAAAGTAATATAATGTAAAGCTTATATAATAAGTATTATTCTTAAACAAAATAAAAAAAAGTTATACTTCCTAAGAAAATATCATGTTAAATGGTAAATATATTGAACAAAATTGTTAAGGTGACCAAAGTTGAATACTAACAGACTCGACCAATTATTTTCTTTAGCTGAAACGAATCTAATGAACGATTCTCCAGCAAAATTAACAAAGAGATATGGTACAACGATTAATGCAATTTTCTCAAGAAATTTAGAAAATTTTCCAAGTAGATTTAATGTTTCTCATTTTAGTTATTATAAACTTATCATTACATATTTACAGTACAATAATAATTGAATTAATGTATTTATTATGTATAATGCTCAATAGAGATAATTGTATATATTACTTTTATTAAATTATCAATAATATATATATATATATATATATATATATTATATATATATATATATATATATATATATATATATATATATATATATATATATTTAAACTCTAGCATGATTTATTTATTTTTAACTTAATATTCCGTCACAATATCAGAGAAGGTTTACTTCAATCGCGCTTAAAGGTTACACGCACACATCTTTTTTAGCTGAATCAAATAAATTTATAGGTTAGAAGAAACATTCTGAATATTACTGAAACATTGACTGTCAGTTTCTGAGCGTATTTATCCGTTCGATATTTTTGACCATCGGTCCTCCTTTACTATTGATATAACATTCATCAAAAGATTTGAAATGGATTAACATAACGGATGTAGTAATTTAAAATTAACTAACACGACTGCCAATATTAAAGCAAAAACTAGAATCAAGTTTTTGATTGTCCATGTTATGGTTTTCGGGGGAGTGGTTGTGGATGTCGTTTCTCGCCGAGTCGCTATGCCTGGCCTTGTCCTGCCTGTAAGGAGGGATCTCGCTTGGCCTGGGATCTCCTGGCATGAGCCGTTGCTCGTAGCACTGAGGTCCGTAGGGATCGCCTTCGTAGTTCGTGCCCATCTCACCATAACCCTTGGGCCCCTTAGTGTCGCCACTGTTGTAGGCCATGTTGAAGAGCGCTTCTGGGTCGCAGACGAATTTGTAGACATAGCGCTCCCCTGAAAAAAAAAAAAGAAATAGGATATAAATTGTTATGTATTAAGGATAGTGGGGGGAGTAAGTTCACTATTAAATAAGTTTGAAATTAATGAAGTAAATGTTTATATGGCTTTGTCAGAAAAAGTTAAAAGGCTTGTACCTACCCTCCCCCCCCCCATGATATTTCTCATGGGCAGATGTGATATCCCAAGAACTTTCTAGACCCCAGTTACTAGGTTGGACTGGGCACTTGTTATATCAGCCCCCGCCTCCCTTTGTCCAAGAAGTGATCGGGACTTTTGAAAAGAAGAGGGAAAGAAGTGACGAGGGTGTTCCATCCTCAAGGAGTCAAGATCCAACCACGAGAAGAGCAGAATCAGAGATCGAGGAAAGGTCCATCGGGAGTCTAAGCAGGGAGCAGCAGGAGGATGAAGCCTAGAAGGGGCGCTTAAGTCTGCCTTCGCCAGCCGAATAAGTGTTTTAAAGGTATCTGTTTGAAATATTTTATGGCAAGGTTGACTGTAATGTTCCTCAGAATTCTCAGGCAATGTGCAAATTATTTGAATATGCTTAAATTAATTTAAATAATAATGTCATTTATTGAAACATGTCTAATTTAATCTTACTCTGCATGCCACCTACTTGGATCGGTAAATACGATACCTTTGGAAAGGAAGTCCAATGGTTTCAGTAATATTAATCTATACATACATTAAATATATAAATTAACCTAGTTTTTGAAGCGACCGCTGTCTTAGAAAAGCAGCCGGTGAAAAACATTGCAAAATAATTGAGACGTTGATTTCCAAAAGGTACTAAAGGGTATTTTTTCCAAAATTGATATTTTGACTTGTTTGTATACTAATGGTTTAGTTTTATCTAAATCCGTAATCAGATTTTATACAAAAAAATATAGAAACCCTTTAAAAACGTATTTGAAAATTACATTTCATTCCAAAAGATACTAAATCCACATTTCATTTCATTCCAAAAGGTACTAAAAGCATTTCCTTCCAAAACGTAATATATCCTCTGTAAACAGATATAAACTTTCCTTTAATATCCTTCCAAAAGGTACTATATTTTCTATATACAGAAGCACCTAAGCCCGTAATATATCACCATTAATTTATTTTTATTGGTTTATTTAGTACGTATTGAATCACTGCTATTATTTTGATAAATAGTTTTAAACTAATAATCAGTTTTTAGGCTGTTTTAAACAACTTAATTGCCTCGCTATTAAAATTAATTCATTTGTTAATTGTCATGAGACAAATCAGTTTATTTTCACCCATGAGGATGAAATTGAAGCTAGTTTGTAAAATAAAAAAATAAACAATTTAATTATCATTATTTATATATATATATGAATTTACCAGCAACTTTTTGCATGATTCCTTTCTCATAGTAATATCTCAGAGATCGACTTAATTTGTCGTAATTCATAGCTGGCCTGTTCTTTTGAATCCCCCATCGTCTAGCCACCTGAAGAAAAAAATGATCGATAAAATTTAACAAAAAAAAACAAAAACATGACAATACCCCAAAAAATAATATTAGTTAAGTACTTTTAACGGTTAAATTAAGAAATGGTGTAATTTGTAATACTTACTTCTTCGGGCTCAACAAGTTTGAACTCCAGTCCGCGCCCCGTCCAAACGATACAAGAAGAATTATTTGGGTCATCCAAAAGTGCAACTAGAAACTGCCAAAGTTGTAGAGCACCTCTTCTCTGTGGTACTGGACTACCTACATCTCTTCTTACTAAACATAGAGTTAAAATTAAAATAAATATAAAATAATTAATTTGAAGTTATTATGGTAAATAGTAAAAACCTTATATTGCCCAAATCTCCAGAAGAATAATAAGTACCCTCAAATTTTTTCATCTCTCCCGCCATATTCTTCCAATATCCACCCGTAAGCTCCCTGCATCCTCCCTTATTTTCCTCCACTTTGACTATTGCTGCATACTATATGTAGGCCTCTCCACTGTGCCCGAGGTCAGGCTAAAGCGAATCATGAACATATTTTTAAGATTTGTCCTCGGTACACCGAATAGGTCTCATGTGACCCATTTATACAGTGAGCTGAAGTGGCTCCTTCCCTCTATCCACAGACAATATTTCCTAGGATCACAACTTTACCAAACCATCAACTCCCAGCTACCTCCCTTTACCCATAGACTTCTGCAATTTAAATCGTCAGTCCAATCCCTCCAAACAAGATCGCCCTATTCTGACCTTTACATTCCTACCCATAAAACAACTTTGGAACATTCCTTTCTGGTCCGCTCTACTACTCTTTGGAATTCGCTACATACTCATATCCACCGTGCTTCTTCCCTACCATCATTCAAGTCCCAGCTGTTCCAGTACCTACTGTCTTCCCAAACAGACGCTCAACTAGCCTGATATTTCAAATCAAATATCAATTCAAAAAGAACATTTATTATTTATTGTTCATATTTTACTTGGTCAATGGATAAATTATTATGAATCAGTTTCAATGTTTTGTTTTGTTCAACACATTAATCTATCAGAAGTTATTTATTTATTTTACTCCTTGTTTTATGGTATACTTTGATCCATTATTTTTTGTATTATATCATTGTGAATAAGAATTAATTACAATCTTTTGGTCTTGTGGCCAGACACATTGTATATCTTAATTGTACATATCAATTGTTCTTAAGAGAACCTGTCTCAAAATAAAAAAAATTATAAATTAATCCACAGTATAGGCACGGCTTTAGCAAACATATTTGAACTTAGAGATCGAGTTCGGTGCGCGTGGAAAACATATTTCATTTAATATCTATGGTTTTAGTGAAGGTAGAAAAATAAGTTGGGTGTCAAAATTACCGCATTTCAAAGTGAAATAATTAAAATATTTATGTTTTATACTAATGGAAATAACCCTAAAATATAAATAATCTCGTCAAAACAGTACTTTTAATAAGGTTTCTTAAAAAATTATCTCAGATTAAGATTCCTTTTTAGGAGTGAGGGTCACAGTTTTTAAGATACCTTATTGAAAGTACTGTTTTGACGAGATTACAAAAACTTATTTTTCTACTTTCACTAGAACTTTCAGAGATATTAAATAAAACGTGTATTTTGCTCACAAACTTTCTGATTTTTTTACGTGACTCCTGGAGAGCGTTTTGCAGATTTTTTTTTTTTTTTAAATATGCCTTATTCGTTTTATCCCAAAAAAAAATTCATCAAAATTAGTGAGACACAATTAGGATCCTCTCCTAGTTAGAAAATTGAAAATGATTTCAATCTTCAAACGCGTTTTTTAATGGTTTTAGATGAAATCGAAAACTGTGGTTCCATAAAAAGATTAGAATAAAAATAAATCAATATATCAACTTTGTAAAAAATGTTCTATAACACCTTTCAGAATGTCAGCATCTTATATGATCAAAATCTGTGACTAAAATAAAATAATAAGTGTTAAGGAATATATTAATAAATGTTAAAAATTATCATTATAATAAACTAAATAAATTATGAGAATATTGGTTACGTAAGTTGATATGTATAAAATATTACTTTCACATAACTATGAAATGTGTAGTAAGGGAAAGTATTGCGATCGTGAATATTTTTTAATTCGAGTTTTCACCGGAAATAATGTTTTAAAATGCCTCGAGTCCTAATGACCAAGTCCCGCAAAAAAGGTCTGAGTGTTTGATTAGTGTAGATCTAAAACGATAAGTTGTATAAAGCTGAAATTTCATATTTTAAAAGCTTATATGCCAAAGATGTTAAAACAACTTTTTCATCCAAATCGGCCAACCAAAAGAGGCACTTTATACCATGAATTTTCCTCATTTTTACGATTTTCTCCAAAACGGCTCCAGCGATTTTAATTAAACTCTCTATATCGATGTTAAATTTAATGGGCTTTAATATGATGTAGGTTTCATTCCGATTGAAACAGTCTGACAAGGCTTAAATGCCGATATCTCAAATGTTTTTCCTCTAAAGAACCTTTAACTTTGTAAATTCTATAAAAATAACTATATCATCTTTTTAGCACTGATAAAAACAGATGGACATATACTTTGAATGAATACGATATCCAACTAAAAGATAAAAAAAAGTAGGTCTTATTCTGATTGAAATAGTATGACAGGGCTTTATTTTCTTGATTTCAAATAACTTTAATTTTATAGATTAGAAGAAATTTAGCATTTCATTTTGTTATCATTGATGAAAAACAGGTAAATATACAAGTTGAACGAATTTGATAACAAACTAGTTTCAGGTATTTTTTTTTAAACATAGGAATAGTAATATAGATGTATAATATTCTGTTGGAATGCTAAAATGTTTTTTTAAACACAAAGTTGTAGAATGTAATGCAGAGAGACGTAAAGCAGATAGAACTAAATGTTGTATATAATAATTTTAATTGTTAGATTATTTAATAAGAAATTAATGTATCCATCGGCAGTCAATGTAATTTTTAAACTTTTTTTTTATTTTACTTTAACTTTATTTAAAAGTTCTTATGTTCATTTTAACAACGGAGGTAAGTGATAGTCGTGTGTTGCGAGCACAAGATTTTTTATGTATGCCAGATTAGCGTCGTCAAATCTTTTAAATCAATGATTAGATAAACTTAAGGTCGCTCTAAATGGCTAGAGTAGGGGTAAGTAAAATATGAAAATGTTTGTTGTGATATCGACGATAGTGAATAATCATACACTCCCAAAGTGAGTTTTAACGCAGAGAGAAAAATGCTGCATTAAATAAACATTATGTAGCCCAAATTGTTTGTTTTGATACAGCTTTATCATTTAGTTTTGTTATCTTATTTTTTTAATAATACCTAATAATACAGTATTTTTTTTGAAAAGTAATATTTGGTTTTATTATCTGAATTTATTAAAAAAAAAATTATGCCTTCCCTTCTTCCACTACTTTCGTGAACTCTCACAATCCCTTGTTTTCACGAATCCCTCTTCTCAGAAGCTCAGCTTTTAGGTCGTGACAGAGACAGACAAGTAAAAGCTGAAAGTGAGCGATAAGTTGGCGTTGTTAAGAATAATCACACACTTTCAACGTATTATAATAAATATACTATATACGTATTTTCAATATAAATTTACCATTTATTTTTTTAAGCTTTTGTCATAAATAATGAATTATTTCTTAAAATGGTTTTTATAAAAAAAAAAAAAAAAATATTACATAATGTGTGTATTACAGGAGTACTGTTTTGATGTAAATGCATCATATAGTTTTTTTTATCTGTCTTTAAAAATAATACTTATTTATATTACAATATTTTATAAACAAATTAATATTTTATGCTATTACCCGACTTATTAAAATAATTATGTATTCTCCCTTCTTCAACTACTATCGTGAGAGTGTATTTACTAGCCTATCTTTGTCATCATGTTGTGCAGGCTTTTAACGCTATAGCTACGAGGCATGTTTTTTAAGTACCGTTTTGGAATTTTAAAAAAACGTACAAAGATATCGCAATAATTTTATTTTTACATGAAAGCCTGTACTTTAATCTACATTTCTACACAATTTCCATGAATTTTGAGGCATTTGTCATAACGTGGCACCAGTTTTTGAATACCCTCCTCAAAAAATTCTGCCGCCTGACTTGTTAAACGACGTCAACGAAACATGGGTGGCCTACGTCACACCAGAATCAAAACACAATCCATGGAATGGCGACATTCATCATCACCCTAAAGAGTGAAGTTTAAGCAAACAATTTCTGCCCGGAAAATCATGTGCACAGCTTTTTGGGACAGAGCAGGAGTATTGTTAGTGGAGTTTCTGCCTCGTAATGAGACAATCAATGCTACCATTTGTTCCCGCACTTGAAGAAACAACTGGGCAGTCGGCGTCTTCAAGACGATAACGAAGTCAAAACATTTGTGATGCAGTGGTTAACAAGTCAGGCGGCAGAATTTTTGAGGAGGGTATTCAAAAACTGGTGCCGCGTTATGACAAGTGCCTCAAAATTCATAGAAATTATGTAGAAAAGTAGATTAAGGTACAGGCTTTCATGTAAAAATGAAATTATTGTGATTTCTTTGCACGTCTTTTTTTAATTACAAAACGGTACTTACTTAAAATACATGCCTCGTAATTTAAAAATAGCAATGAAATTACGGAGCAATATTCGTTCAGTTCCAGCTTTGAATATTGTATTTGTTTTTCATAATTTCATAATGAATCAATTTTAATTAGTTACTTAATTATAGTGTACTCTACCAGTTAATACCTATTCTGCTATTAAATGCTATTGATATTCTCCAGAGTAAAACTTTATATGTGCAATCTATAAAAAGTATGTTTATAAATTTAAAAATACTCTAATGACATTTACAGTAGGCCTAACATGGAGTCAAATCTGTGGTATTTTGACACTATAGATAGCCCAGTAGAAATAGGATTTTGGCTAGAAAAAGGTGGAGTAAATTTAATTTTTTGGCACGATTGTTTGTACTGCTCTCCTTATTAAAATCCCAAGTTTTTACACTTTTCACCCTTGTGCGTTTCCCGCCATCTTGGAAAAACCTCTAAAAAATAGCACTTTGTTCAGTTTTTTCCTTCTAAATCTCTTCCTGGACATTTTAGAGCAAACTTTGTCGTTAGCAATTTTAAACAACAATAAATTTCCTACATGTTTTGTATGTAACATATTGAAAAGTTCGGAACACCTACTGAGATACGTGGTTGTCAATATTGGCCAAATTGTAAAAAAAACACAAAGTGTCAGAAAGTCAAAAGTCAGTGGTTTCGCTTCTATTACTATTTCGGTGTGCAGTTTATTAAAAAATACATAAGAAACAATCTTTTAGAGCATTAAATTTCTAACAAGGAAGATGTATACGATTTTTAATTACTCCTAATATACACCAAGAAATGTTGAAATAACATTTTTAATGAAAGTGCTCTGTTAATGAAAAATAAAATACTCCGTTTTAATTAGATCTCCTTAACGTAATATTATCTTAAAAACATTATTGTGTATATTCTAGGAAAAGAAAAGCGTTTTTTTAACAAATAAGAACAAATTTCCAATATATTAATTAATTAATTAAAAAAAAAAAGCATTTTAATGATACTCAAACAACTTTAACTTTTCTGACACTTTGTGTTTTTTTTTACAATTTGGCCAATATTGACAACCACGTATCTCAGTAGGTGTTCCGAATTTTTCAATATGTTACATACAAAACATGTAGGAAATTTATTGTTCTTTAAAATTGCTAACGACAAAGTTTGCTCTAAAATGTCCAGGAAGAGATTTAGAAGCAAAAAACTGAAAAAAGTGCTATTTTTTAGAAGTTTTTCCAAGATGGCGGAAAACGCACAAGGGTGAAAAGTGTGAAAACTTGGGTTTTTAATAAGGAGAGTAGTACAAACAATCGTGCCTAAAAATTAAATTTACCCCACCTTTTTCTAGCCAACCCCCTTTTTTGGTCTAATTCTACTGGGCTAAGAGATTTGGAAGCTCCCTTTTGTAGCCACCAGAAGCAAAAAAAATGTCAGCTCTGTTCTTTGAAAAGGCAGCAAAAAGTGATCTCTCGAAGCCAGGTATCGAACCCTATTAATGCGGACCTATGGGTCGTAAATCCTTCTGGGAATATTTGTATACTTCATAATAATAATTCAATAGTCAACTCTTCTGCCTCCTTCCAGGTAATTTCTGTATCTTCCTACCCTCAACTTTCCCTACTAAACTTAAAACATACCCAGTCATCGTTTTAAAGAAGGAGTAATTAGTAACTTCTCTAAATATTTAGGTGAAGATTCCTAATTTTGAGAAAAGCCTTCAAAAGTAAACCAAATAATAATAAATTATGGAAAAATTAAGAAAACAAAATCATTATAGTTTAAAAAATCAAAATGTTCGATAAGTTAAGTTCTCTATCCTGCATGAAGAAGTTGAAGGTCTATTTCAAGAGTCCATTTTTTCGACTCTTTGGAGTATTTATTTTCAATAACTCCATATGTGTGTGTGTGGTTAAGACTAATAGGTACTTAGTAAGAATATAAGTATTTACAGTCGTATCATTGCTATTATATATTGTTAAAGAAATTGAAGTGATTTATTTTTAGTTTTATTAAAATAGCCTATTTTTGTTAAACATGCAAGATAATTTAATTTATATTATAACTGTAATTTGTTTGAGTGAATATGTGTATTGCTGGGTTCTTTTTAAATAAATTGATCCATTTTCACTCAAAATTTCTTTATTTCTTTCTCCCTACATTTCGGCCTTTGCCATTTTCAAGGGTTCTATCAACAACATTTATATTAAAATTAAAAGATAATCAACATTAATTTTACTTTCACTTACTATATATAGTAAGGGAAAGTATTGCGATCGTGAAAATTTTCGAATTCTAGTTTTCAACGGAAATACACTTTTTAGGATCCCCTGAGTCTAAATAAACAAGTCCCGCAAAAAGGTCTGTGTGTGGGTGTGTGTGTCTGGGTGTGTGTGTATGTGGTAACTCCAGGGCGGAAACGGTAAGTCCTATGAAACTGAAATTTCATATTTAAGACAAATATACGCCCGAAACGTTACAAAACTTTTTTCATCAAAATGAGCTTACCAGAAGAGCCACTTTATACCATGCATTTTGCACCTTTTTTCGATTTTCTCAAAAACGGTTTCGACGATTTTGATTAAACTCGCTATGTCGATGTAAAATTTAATGGGCTTTAATATCATGTAGGTTTCATTCTGATTAAAATGGTCTGACAGGGCTTAAATGACGATATATAAAATTTTCTTTTTCTAAAGTAACTTTAATTTTGTTTATTTTGTAAAAATAACTATATTATCTTGTTACCACTGATGAAAAACGGGTAAATATATAAATTGAATGAATTCGATACCCAACTAAAGGAGAAAACAGAAAACATATTTTTTTAATGCAATTTTTCGTTTTTTAACATAAGAACAGTAATATACATGTATTATATACTATTGGAAAGCTAAAGATTTTAGAAAAAATATTATCTCATACACATGTTTTTCGAAGTTAATAGAGAGTGATGAAAAGAAGATAAAACTGATTATTTTAGATAATAATATAATAGAGTTTTGAATAAAACACGTGTAAGGTCTGTATGTGTGTGTGTGGTACGGCTAGCACGAAAATGAAATGTCGTACGGAACTGAAATTACTGTATTTAGAACAACTATGCGCCCTATATGTTTCAGCAACTTTTTCATCAAAATAAGCTAAATAGAAGAGTCACTTTATACCATGCCTTTGGCACCTTTATACGATTTTCTCAAAAACGACTCCAACGATTTTAATTAAACTCTCTATATCGATGTTAAAATTTAATGGGCTTTAATATGATGTAGGTTTCATTCTGATTGAAATAGTCTGACAAGGCTTAAATGCCGATATCTTAAAGTTTCTTCCTCCAAAGAACCTTTAGTTAATTAGATTCTATAAAAATAACTATATCATCTTTTTAGCACTGATAATTTGAACGAATACGATATCTTACTAAAAGAGAAAATACCAAAAATATGTTTTTAATGCAACGTTGGGGGTTTCGAACATAAAGATTATTTAAACGTATAATATACCGTTGGAAAGCTAAAAATTTTAGAAAAAAATATTATCTTATACACTAAAGTGTAAAAGTTAATGAAGAGTGGTGAAAAGTCGATAAAATTAACTGACTGTCTTAGATAATAATATAATACATTATTTCATAAAACACATGTTTATATTAAAATTCCATTAAATTAATTCTTCAACAATTTATTTTTATCTCTTAGTGTATTTAAAAATTCTTAAAAACTATTGAAATTGATTTTAACAACGGAAGTAAGTGAAGGCCATGTGTTGCGCGCACCAGATTTTTTTATTGTTTTTAATTCACTTTTTACTTGTTTATATGAAAATTTCATTTTATATATCTAACACATTTTCTTTTATATTTATATCATAGTTTTCTGTAGTTTTTTTTATTCTTTATTAATTTTTAATCATTTTCTTTAATGTAAAAAAATGTAAAAGGAACTATTTATATTACGTCCTTACTGATGTATGTATTATGCTTGAAGCGTAGACCATGTGGACATATACTTTTTATTTTGTAGATGAACGCGGCCATCGCAGAGGTAAACAAAAATTATATATGTATATATCATTTTTCTTTTTGGTCGAGTACATTTACAGCCTTATATTATTTCTGTAAAGAATATTTTTAACCTTTTCCTTAGTAAAATCCTCAACGCTCCTTATTTCGTCACAAATAATCTCATCTATAAAGACCTTAATATTCCATTTGTTGCTGACTTAGCCCGAAACAGGTACCGTTCCTTCCATGACAAACTCCATTCCCACTACATTCCATCAGTTTCTATCCTTGCTTCCTCATCGATCCCTGATAATCCTCCGAGGTGTCTGAAAAGAAGATGGCCACGAGACCTTCTAGTTTACAATATTTTTAGAGAGCTGCCACTGGGTAGTGTCTCTACATGTATTTCATGACAGTTTTTTATATAACCATCACATTTACTTGTATTTTTTTTTTTAAACAGTTATAGATATATATATATATATATATAAATAAATAAATCTTTAATTGATATAAATAACGGTAAGTGCAAGTCGTGTGTTGCGCGCCCCAAATTTTGTTTATATTATGTTTAAATAAAGTTTTATTATGTTCAATATTTTCAATTGACTTTATACTGTTTTTTTAACAAGTGTTAATTGTACTTTTTATAAAGGATCCTCAAACTATTTTAATATTATTTAAATTAATTATATAAAGAAAAGACAAGTTGTGCAAATACTTTCTTCCGTCTCTGTAAATGTATTTATCAATGAAATTGGGAATTAAAGAGTATAAATGGTATATTTCAGGTATGTATAACCTGTTGGTAACTTTTTCACCTGAGGGGGGGTGAGTTTTCGGTTATTAAAGAGGTGGGTTGGTAGGGGGTGAGTGCCCCACGGGACAGAGCTCTGCCGAGAAACAAATGGGAGTAGTTAAAAGCTTTGGCTCAATTATTTACAGGATCCCCCCTCCACGACCCCCTCTAGACCTCCTCATCCTCTACACTTCTATTAGGATTACTGCCTAGTGTATTCAAGATTAATTAAAATTAAATAGCCAATCCTTCTCATTCCAAATAGAATAAGGTATATATAGCCTTTTTAGCTTAAGTTTCAAGTTCGATCCAAGCAGTACCGATCAAACAATAATTAACCTTTAACTGGTGAGGTGAAATTTATAGTCAAAATTGGTGAGGTGGGGTATCTCAGACCCCAGACCTCATTTTTTTTTTTTTTTTTTAATCCTGAAATATTTAGAATTGTTTATTCTTGTAAAATACGTTAATTCAACCCATTTTCGATGGGTACCATTCGAAAGAAGGCTTGTAAAATTGAATAAATGCCTGATATTATTAAATACATTTTATTAATACTTTTTTAATGTTATATTCTAAGCAATGAAAACATTTGTAATATAATATTTAAACAAGTCCTTATCTTAAAGTTTATTATATTTAAAAAACTTAAAATGATAAAAAACATTAAACTTTTGTATTGTAAAAAAATTCACCGCTAAAATTAGGCAACGTTGTTGCAATAGGAAACCGAACATTGTCCACAAATATTTTTTTTATATTTAATACTAACTATAGATGACTTCAATTCATACTTACTTGAAATATATTGTGAGGGGAAGTATTGCGATAGTGAAAATTTTCAAATTCCAGTTTTCAACGGAAATACATGTTTTAGGGTCCCCTGAGTCCAAATGACCAAGTCCCGCAAAAAGGTCTGTGTGTGTGTATATATATAGTATATATACATATAATATAGTTATAATTAGGTACGGTGGCTAGGATGTCAGGAATGTCAAAACCAAAATCGAAAATATGGTTCCATTTCCTTCTTTCCAACTTAAGCAAAGTCAAACGGAAGTATGTGAAAGTCATGTGTTGTGCTTACCAGATTTTTGCAATTAATAATGTTATTAACGAAAAGACTCATGTCTCAGTCTAAACTAAAGGGTATATATATTTTTTCAAATAATCAATTCAATTGGTAAATAAAGAAGCCGTTATGAATATCTGAATATTTGAAGAGATGGTTGGACCCGAAATCCCGTCCCAAGTTTATGAGGATTACAACTGCTGAGAGATTAATTGAGGCAAGGATTAGCGTTTAATATAATATCAGAGGTCCCTCCTATTATCCTTCATTAATATTCATTCCAAAATCATTTCACGCCGTAATTTGTCATCATCTAACCGAATAATTGGTCTAATGATTTTAATATGAACAAAAGATTATAAAAGGATATAGTAAATATTATTTCAAAACGACATGATTTTCCAATAATGGAGTTATTATTGAACGTGAAGGATATATGAAGGAGAAGTTGGTTGAGTGTGCGGTCAACAAGAAAAACACTCTAATAAGATAAACTTATTTTATTGAGTGCTGACGTTTCGGCCAATATTCTTGGCGTTCATTAGGACTGAGAAAAAAAATATGACAACTGATACAATTAAAAGAAAAATGATGATTAGCTAGGTTTAATAATAAAATTACAGTAATAACATATGGAAATAAACATTAATGCAAAACGTTATCGTTAGTTAAACTTAGGTAAATTTATTTAGCCTGATAAATATATTATCCTAATTTTCATCCTAATAACGAATGAAAAGATAATAGATAATTTCAATTATTCGTTATTTAAATAATAGATAAAACAATTTAATCGTTATTTAAATAATAGATAAAACAATTTAATCGTTGTTCGAAAAAAAAAGCTAAATCTTTCCTTATCTTTTATTCGTTAGTTAAAATAAATAATTTTGCCCTACACTGGTATAGAGTGGCTCTTCTGGTTTGCCTAATTCGTTGAAAAAAACAAAACATACCCACATACATACAGATTTCTTTGCGGGGCTTGGTTATTTAGTCTCAGGAGACCCAAAAACGTGAGTTTCCGGTGAAAACTCGAATTCGGATTTTGATACGGGTTTCACCTTCATTTAGGGGATTGTTTCCTGAAGGTTTAAAAGCAAAATCTATTGCAATTTAGCTTTTATTTAAATAAGAAAAATAAATTTTCTGTGATCAAGCCATACAAAATTTATTCCTGAAATATAAGTAGTAACATAGACGTATAATATACCGTTGGAAATCGCAACATATTAGTAAAGTTAATAATAATAGGCTTAGCGAACCCGAAGGTTCGATGCCGATACCACCAAATTCCGCCTACACAGACTCGTCCAATGTTCACCGTTCAAACCCAAGTCCCCGAGATCAGCCTTAACGCAATCCTCCCATCGACGCTTCGGCCTGCCTTTCGGACGCCTACCAGTCGGATCGGCGAATACCAACTTTCTCGAAATCCGTTCCTCATCGAGCCCAACAACTTTACTCGCCCATTTAAGTCTCCGCGATGCTATCAACTCATTCATATTCACAGGATACAAGTTCCGCGATTTCGCGTTGTGCAATCTTCTAAACTCCCCAGTGACCTCATCTCTCTTCGGACCGAATATTTTATGCAGTAACTTATTTTCGAAAACCTTAAGCCGTTGTTCATCCTTCAAAGAGTAAAGTTAATATGCAATCAAATAAGTCGGGCGATTTAATATAAAGATGTTATTAGCGCATAAACATATGCACAAATGTTATTTGTAATGTTGTGGATTAGGGAATTTATGGCGATTTATTGTGATCGTACAGTTTATACTCTTCATACAGTAGTTAAACTTTTAGAAAAAAATATTATGTACCTAATCGAACGAAAGTGGCTGAAATGAAGGAAAAGGTGTTATAAACTAATACTATTAATAATTACGTCTACTTTAGATCATTTCACTTAAAATAGTATTTCCACTGTAAAATAAATGGGACTCACATGGAAACTAAATTAACCTTAATACATTAAAATGTATTTAGAAGAAGTTCTAATGAAATTTAAAATTGTAATAAACCGAATAAAACAGGAACCATTAAACATAATAAACAAATAAACTAAATCAATTTATGTTTCTAATTTCTGCCGATGATTAAATATAAGAATTAATAAAAGTTATATAATAAACATAATATTTTCTTGCTTAGTGCACTTTTCTTTAAGATGAACTCATAATCCTATAATCACATTTAAATTGCACCCGCGAAAAGGATGGTCGAAAAGCGTGTCGCTTGTTTATTATAAATTATGTTTAATCCCTTGAAATGAAGTTTCTGTATTTAAAAAAAAAAGTAATATTTGATGTTAATATCCGAAATTATTTTTTTGAAAATATGACCCTCTCCTCTCCCGCTAATTTCATGAACTCTCACAATACCTCGCCCTCACGAATTTCTCCTACCTCTTCTCTCACTGTATTGCGCGACCTTAATTTAATAAGGAGTACCTAGTTACCAAAAAAAAAAAAGGCGCTAGGCACAATTTTTCACAGGTTTTAGGCGGTAGTCATTGGGAGTCCTAAATTTCGTTTAATCAGGATTCAGATCCTTAATGAATACCTGACATAGCACAGGCTGGGACTACCACTTTACGTCCTCTCTGAAGGACGGCCTGACCTAAGATTTAAAAAAAAATATCTACCGGAGTCCAAGCCCACCTAGACTTAAATTTAAATTTAAACCTTTAACCTAGACTTAAAATTTAAATATTCATTATTAATTAATTTCAATTATCATTTTTAATTTGATCAATTAGTACACAGTGCAGTGTGTTTACTTTTAATATTGAGATATTAAAGCCGACCCAACCGGGCCCGGCCTCAAATATACATTGCCACTGTGACCTTTTGGAAGTGAGCCACCAACCAAACGTTTCAACCGTCATCGTAGATATGTACAGACATTTTTTTTTATTTAATTTTTTCTAGGTGTCTCATTTTGTTTTAATTATTAATTGTTATCTTTAATCCAAAACCATTTCGTTAGTTTTATTTTCATTTTTTTTGTTCATAAGTATATTGGTATGAATTTATATTATGTTTATATTATTAAAAGTGTATAACAATATTTCCGCTTTTTTTCCTTTTATAACTTATTAATTTAAGTTTTCATTAATTAATAATTCTAATTTATTATAATCATTAATCCTTTTTAAATCAGCGTCTATTCTAGGAAAGAAAGATAGTGGTTGATTTTTTGACTCCCTTCCCCTACAGCCGGATTCGAAACCGCGATCTTGGGTATGGAAGGCTGTTCTGCTCGCCACTACACCACAAGTGACCCCACAAAATGTAGTTATCTTCTTAAATAAACGCACATAGTACTGATGCTGTCATAGTTAAACAAACAGCGGTAACTTTTAGGTCATAATATGAAGTAATCTCTTGAAGTATACTTAGAATCCTATGGTAGATTTAGATATATAGGATCCGATATTGGGAAGGATTTTAAGGCTGGGAGACGATCCAGGGCTGAAGATGCCCCCGGCGTGTAAACAGATCAACAGGGCAAGCGCTTTGTAATTAGCTCAAGTGCTGTTTACTTTGACTGTTTGTTCGCTTCATTAGACTTGGGCAAACCTAACCCTCCGGCTACCTTTTATATCGATAACATCATAACTTCAATATAGATACTACCCTACTTTGTATGTAATGCTTCGGGCGGTTGGAGGGGACTTCTTTAATAACAACGGTCAGGTAAGGTTTTTGAAAGTTGATGTATAAAAAATATGTTTAAAAACAATTAATATCAGAGTGTATCATCCTCTACGATATTCGTGCAGAACTCAAAAAATAAACCCCACCCACCCCCCAAAAAAAAAAAAAAATAAAAAAGACAATATAAGGCCGACGTATGTTTGTATGTGTGGTTGAGACTAATAGGTACTTAGTAAGAATATAAGTATTTACAGTCATATCATTGCTATTATATATTGTTAAAGCAATTAAAGTGATTTCTTTTTAGTTTTATTAAAATAGTCTATTTTTGTTAAACATGCAAGATAATTTAATTTATATTATAATTGTAATTTGTTTGAGTGAATATATGTATGCTGGGTTCTTTTTAAATAAATTGATCCATTTTCACTCAAAATTTCTTTATTTATTTCCCCAACATTTCGGCCTTTGCCATTTTCAAGGTTCTATCAACAACATTAAAATTAAAAGATAATCAACATTAATTTTACTTTCACTTACTATATATAGTAAGGGAAAGTATTGCGATCGTGAAAATATTCGAATTCTAGTTTTGAACGGAAATATACATTTTAGGGTCCCCTGAGTCCAAATAACCAAGTCCCGCAAAAAGGTCTGTGTGTGTCTGTGGTAACTCCAGGGCGGAAACGGTAAGTCCTATGAAACTGAAATTTCATATTTAAGACAAATATACGCCCGAGACGTTACAAAACATTTGTCATCAAAATGAGCTTACCCGAAGAGCCACTTTATACCATGCATTTTGCACCTTTTTTCGATTTTCTCTAAAACGGTTCCGACGATTTTGATTAAACTCGCTATATCGATATAAAATATAATGGGCTTTAATATCATGTAGGTTTCATTCTGATTAAAATGGTCTGACAGGGATTAAATGCCGATATTTAAAATTTTCTTTTTCTAAAGTACCTTTAATTTTGTTGATTTTGTAAAAATAACTATATTATCTTGTAACCACTGATGAAAAACAGGTAAATATATAAATTGAATGAATTCGATACCCAACTAAAGGAGAAAACAGAAAAAATTTTTTAATGCAATTTTTCGTTTTTTAACATAAGAACAGTAATATACATGGATGATATACCGTTGGAAAGCTAAAGATTTTAGAAAAAATATTATCTTATACACAAGTTTTTCGAAGTTAATAGAGAGTGATGATAAGAAGATAAAACTAACTGATTATTTTAGATAATAAAATAATAGAGTTTTGAATAAAACACATGTTCCTATAGAAATTCAATTAAATTAATTCTTTAATAGTTTCACGTATTTTTATCTCTAACTGTATTTGAAAATTCTTTCATTGATTTTAAAAATTGAGGTAAGTGAAAGTCATGTGTTGCCCGCACCAGATTGTTTACATTTTTATAAGACATTTTACATACCTTAAATTATTCTTTTATATTGCACATATATAAAAAATACATTTTGTCACATATTAAAAAAAATCGATTACAGGCTGAATTAGCCTTGTTAGCTTGTTATCATCAACTGGATTAAAGTTTTGTATCCTTTCACTTTTAACAACATTTGGTATTAAAAACAACATTTTTCTTTATCTTTATTTAGAATGTAATAATTTCAAAGCTATATAAAATAACATTTAATTTTTTTTTTCTTTGGCGCGACAGGCCGTGCAGGTCCTGGACCTCGCGGTGTAATCACTTAGGAGATTACACTCGCGTTTCTTGATGCAATTTGTAGTGTAGGGTCCACACTTCCTACGCCTAATTTTGTGAGTGATAGAGCCAATTCAAGTCGAACTAGAAACATAGGAGCGTCTGGGAATTCCACATGTGAATCTAATGAAATAATTCATTAGACTTCTGAGTCTCATGTCAAATTTCTCAGACGGCGGCTATACACGAAGTAACCGTAGTCAAACTGGAGAAAAATGAGAGAAGAGACCAGTAGCATACGGGTTTTAGGTGGGATGGAATCACGAAATCTTTGGAATCGCGTTAGGAAAGGGATCGATTTGCTGGTGATTTGAGAAATATAGTTATTCCTGGATAAATTTTCATCAATAATGACTTCCAGGTTTCTTACTGAGGAGTGGAACTTGATAAGCAGTCAATTAAGGTTGAGTAGGAAAAAATACGGAAGAGAATTTAGAAGGTTCATGGAACCGATGATGACGGCTTTGGTTTTTTTCTGCACTCGGCTTTAAATCATTGGTCGTAGCCCATGCATTGATCTATTCAATATCCTGTTTTAGCTTCTGGATAGCCCCGAGCTTTTCGGTGGAAGGTTAAATAGTTTGCAGATCGTCAGAATATAGGTAATATTGTGATTGGTGGCCTGTTTTGTTTGTATTTGTATTGATTATGGTCTTGCACATTTATTTACGAAGTACTTATTAATATATCCTGAAGGTAAATTTATTATTTGGGCTGTCTCATACAGCTCTATTTGAATAGGGATTGCCCCAAAGACAATTAAATAAATTATAATTATTATGCTATGTGTATGATAAGTTCGATTATAAGTATTTAAAAAAATCTGGTGTGGGCAATATATAAATTTCTCATTACCTTCCATTGCTTTGTAAGTTATATAACATTTTTTTCTATAATATTTACCTTTCCAACAATATATTAAGGCGTCCCAAAAGTTTTTCCTCGATTCAGTAAGTCAAAAAAATTGAGACGTTGGTTTCCCAAAGATATTACAATATCTTTTCTAGAAAATTTCATAAGCATCGCAAAAAGGACTCATTTCATCTTATCTGCGAAGTATTTTAAGAACTCCTAATCCTCTAGAATGCTAGGTTGTATTGAAATGATTCTAATATATACATGTTGATCAATATATATTAATATCGTTCAATAAAACTCATAATGAACTATTTTAACATAATCTGTTGATTATCAAGGAAGGTGGATTGTGTTATGAAACTCACCACTTCTTGCTGCAAATCACTGCAACTTATTGTGAATTTTTTCGAAAATGAAAAACAATTATTATTTTCGATAATTTCCGAACATTTCGGAATTATCTAAAATAAAAGAACCGAAGAATTGACGATTAAATGGAAACATTTAATTTCCCTGAAGATATTTATCTATTTTTATGTTAGTATTTTTCATTTATATCATCAGATCATTATAACCCGTTCCATATGCTTAGGTCACATTGTGGTTTAGAATATGAAAGGAATAAAATAGGATTTACCATCCGCATTCTTAGCTGTATTATTTTTTAAATATTGAAGGAGCTTTCTAACCCCCCCCCCTCTCTCTCAAAAAAAAATAATAAAAAAAAAAAAAAAATATATATATATATATATATATATATATATATATAATATATATATATATATATATATATATATATATAAGTAGGAAAAATGCCTTTACCGAACACACTTTAAAGAAACTTTTTTTTTTAAATCTATACCTTGCAGAAACTATATTCAACAGTTGTACTATCTTATGTTGAATTTTCATCTGAAGAAATTATATTAATCTTTCCTCGATGTATTGGGTTTAGTACTACGAACATAATTTAAAAAAAAATTATATGTATATATATTGGAGATGTAAAGCGGTGAATATTTTCATATTTTACGAAATAGAAATTGTAAATACATTGTTTTAAAACTTTCAGTTGTGAACAACAAAGCTTCAGTATTTTTTGAAGTAATAATGAGGGAAACGAAAATTGAGTCAATTAAACTTTGTTTTGCCTTCTATTACACTTCACGTATTTTAGGAACCTTAAAATATATAACAGAAATTATTAGCTAGAAAAAAATAAATAAAAATTTATATTGGAAACATTTGGTGTTATTTATTTTTTTTTTTAATAGGGGTTAATGGTACTAAAATACCATGCATGATACAATTTGATCAATCAGTGTTATTTCGATTTAAAGATCTGAAGGTATATTTTTTAACATTATTTTATGCAAAATCCATAAATATGCCTCATATTTTAAATTTGTTTTTTCTTTGTTCCATTGGAATATTTTTTTTTATTCACTGAATAAGTATCTAAAATATATTATTTTGTTGAGTTAAATTTGTCGATTTTTGGCCTTTAAACAATAATATCTTATAAATTCTGTATACTTTGTAAATTCTTGAGTAGGGCAATTATAAACGCATTAACCTCTATTGAAGCGGATAATAAGTCATTTCTTTCGATTTGAATGCCCTTATATATATATAATGAAATTGATCAAATACAAAAAAATCTGGTGCTCGCATCACACGAATTTCACTTACCTCCTTTGTTAAAATCAATTTAAATTGTCCTTAAGAATTTTTAAATACAATTAGAGATACAAAATTTTGTTTAATGAATTAATTACATCGAAGTTCTGAAGAAACATGTGTTTTATTATATTGTCTATTATATTATTATCTACGACAATCAGTTTGTTTTACCGGCTATTTATCTCTCTCCGTTAACTTTTACAATTTTGTGTATAAAATAATATTTTTTCTAAAATCTTTTGCTTTCCAACGGTATATTAGGGGTACTCACTACGTTTGGTATAGCATGCTATTTGTGCTATTGTGCTAAACCCATCAATTTTATACAGGAAATAACTGTAGAAACTCGACGGGTTTAGCACAATAGCACAAATAGCATGCTATAGCAAACGTAGTGAGTACCCCTATTATACATATTTATTGCTATTTTCATGCTCAAAAACACAAACATTGCATAAAAAAAAAATTTGATGGATAAGATGACGTAACATCTCAGACATCCCTTAAAATGTGAAATTTCAGTCATATACTACTTTTCGTTTACGTGCTAGACTTACCACATGCACACACACATATTTTTTTGATACTTGGTTATTTGGACTCAGGGGACCCTAAAAGGTGTATTTCTGTTGAAAACTGCAATTCAAAAATTTTTGCGATCGCAATACTATACAATATATTTCATATATAGGTAAGTGATAGAAAAAATACATGTAATCAGTGACTTTATAAAATAATTAAAAATATTAAAAAATGTAACGAGAGCATTTTTTTCACACTCACTAATAAAGAACATCTCATATTCATAAATGAAAACATAATTTTTAATTTATCTTGACTAGATGAAGAGTAGTAGAGTTTTGGCCACTAAAACGCGATTTTTTACCACTGTGGGTCGGTGCAAAGGAATCTCTGTTAACTTGTGATTGACTATTACTAAATTTATAGTTAACGACGGTTGGTACAACTTGGCCTAAGACTAAAGTTAAGGAAATGTGAGGGGCAGGGCACATTTTTCATCTTTAGCGAAGGGTTTACAATGGCACTAGTGCCACATCGGTATTGACTGATGGATAGGAATTGGATGAATTCCGTAATCTCCATTAAGGATGGGAAATATGACAGTCTCGACTGATGCTATAAAGCAAGTGATTAATGAACCCTAGGTTGACTCAAACTGCCTTCTTCCGAGGGGAAGCTTGTATTCCTTGGTGCTACGACCTTTGAACACTTATTTCATTAGTCTATTTATCCTATTATTTTTTTAAAGATAATTCTTTCGTACAAAAAAATTTCTAAAGCTAGAAACACTCTACTTTCTTTTACCTCGTTTGTTAAAATCAATTTAAGAACTATTAAATAAAGTTAAAGTTTAAACAAAATTAAATATTTAGTTTTATTGGAAATATATTTTTTAGATTAAATAATATAACAATATAAAATTATTATGTACCATAGTCACTTGAGTTTTTAGTATATGTACCGCCGCACACTGGGACGAAACACCAAATTATTGGACATTGTAGTATTATGGCCAGACTGTTGGGTCGTAAGAAAACAAAATCTGGTGCGGACAACACACGACTTTCACTTACCTCCATTTTTAAAATCAATGAAAGAATTTTCAAATACAGTTAGAGATAAAAATACGTGAAATTATTAAGGAATTAATCAAATTGAATTTATATAGAAACATGTGTTTTATTAAAAAATCTATTATATTATTATCTCAAATAATCAGTTAGTTTTATCTTCTTTTCATCACTCTCCATTAACTTCTAAAATCTTGTGTATGAGATGATATTTTTTCTAAAATCTTTAGCTTTCCAACGGTATATCATTCATGTATATTACTGCTCTTATGTTCAAAAACGAAAAATTGCATTAAAAATATTTTTTCTGTTTTCTCCTTTAGTTGGGTATCGAATTTATTCAATTTATATATTTACCTGTTTTTCATCAGCGTTAACAAGATAATCTAGTTATTATTATTGAATCTACAAAATTAAAGGTACTTTAGGGGAAGAAAAATATCGGCATTTAAGCCTTGTCAGACCATTTTAATCAGAATAAAACCTACATGATATTAAAGCCCATTAAATTTTACATCGATATAGCGAGTTTAATCAAAATTGTCGGAACCGTTTTCGAGAAAATCGAAAAAAGGTGCAAAATGCATGGTATAAAGTGCCTCTTCTGGTAAGCTCATTTTGATGAAAAAATTTTTGTCACGTCTCGGGCGTATAGTTGTCTTAAATATGAAATTTCAGTTTCATAGGACCTACCGTTTCCGCCCTGGAGTTACCACAGACACACACAGACCTTTTTGCGGGACTTGGTTATTTGGACTCAGGGGACCGTGTATTTCCGTTGAAAACTGGAATTCGAAAAGTTTCACGATCGCAATACTTCCCCTTACTATATATAGTAAGTGAAAGTAAAAAAGGTTAAGCGTAGACCCCCCTTATTTTTTAACGAGGAATCGATTTCTGTATTCAGATTTATATTTTGATGTACAAGGTGTCCCAGAAGACACTTTTTTTTTTTTAATTGGAACTCTATGATTTGACGCCGTGAATTGATTCCACTCCCTATTTCCAGCAACTTTTACTTAAGACACTTTTTTTGATAGGAGCAATCGTATAAAAAGATTACGGAGTTTTTGGGCAAACCAAACCCCCTCCCCTCCTCCATTTCCATATAAGAGGAGTATATACCATTCAATTGACAATAAAAAAACATGAACGAAATCCATACAAAGTTGATTCTAAATTAAATTAGTTACTTTATTAAATTAGTTATTATATTGAGTTACTTTGGCTAATTATGTTTGTACATAATTATGTATTACAAAAAAAAAATTAATTATCTACAGGTATGTTGGTTTAGTAAAATATTAAAAAAAAAAAGTAGAAAAAAATAATTTATTTACAAATTTAGAGCATCAGGAGATAATTTATTTTTACGATTCATGAGAATTAAAGACAATTATTCGATCATAAAGTATAAACAAACATTTTTTTTTTTAAACATATTTATTGATATTTACAACTGTATTAAATAAAAGTACATCTAGTAAATGTGATGGTAATATGTAAAACTGTCATGAAATACATGTAGAGACACTACCCAGTGGCAGCACTCTAAAACACTCTTAACTAGAAGGTCTCGTGGCCATCTTCTTTTCAGACGCCTCGGAGGATTATCAGGGATTGAAGAGGAAGCAAGGATTGAAACTAATGGATTGTAGTGGGGATGGAGTTTTTCATGAAGGAAAACAAACATTTAAAATAAAGAATCTAGAATTTATAGGGACAGCGTTTAAAAAAAGCAAAGATAATAACCCGCAGGTAATTAATATAAAGTAAACTATAAATCTACTTAATTTCTTTAGTGGTAGATTTCAGGGCGAGTTTGAGCGATTTTCGTTATGAATGTTTTAAATTATTTTAATTAAAAATACGTTTTTAATTAATAAAGAAATTAAGAATCTATAAATGTTTAAGCTGCATAAACTTAAATTATGATAATAAAGTTAATTTACCGGACTAAAGATGATTCATTAATTTGGTTCATCAAAACGGTTGTGGTAATTTTTTTAAAAAGGGCGTTTTCCATGAACAATTTTGTTTCATTATTTTCATCATTATGTATGTCGTTTTAATAAGATATCTAAGGTGGAGATTTTTAATAAAAAAAATTTAAAAAAATGACGATGTACTAGGGATTGCAATCCGGTGTCATTTTCAATCCGGCCGGATCCGGTCCCAAATTCCATCAATCCGGACGGATCCGGCCGGATCCGGATGGCTTGACAAAATAAGGTTGATTTTCACTTTTCGGTCCAAGATGAACTGTCATTGAGTTATTCGAGTATAATTGTAGTCATACTAGGAAGTTTATAAAATAAAAGATAAGTTAGGATTAGATATGGAGCAAAAAATTAAATTTTAGTAATGTAGGTGACTAGTAAAATTTTAATGGCTATTGAAACAGTCGGCTATTGATTACTATTTGCTGAAAATTAAGACTATTTTTTTTTCAAATCGATTTTTGATAATATTGGGTTGATGCAAAATTAATGCAGGTTTCCTCTATTGCAATATCTTAATTCCAATTGTGTAAACAAAGCTAATCCTAACATTGATCATTATTATACCAAAACAAACCTTATCTAATACCCTCTCTTTCACCATGAATTTGTTTAGTAAAATCGTTTTGTTCAGTGTGTTCAAAGGTCTTGAATCGAAAATGTCAAAGTGCGATTTTCGTCAAATTTATTTTTACGAATTTAAATTAGGGCGCAGCACTGCGCAAACGGCTCGTAATATTAATGAAGTGTGGGGTCAGGGGGCTATTAATGAGTGCACGGTGCAGCGTTGGTTCCAGAAGTTTCGCAGAGGAGATTTCGACCTCGAAGACAAGGAAGGTCGGGGCCGTCATCTTGCTCTGGACAACGACCAGCTGAGGTCAAAAGTGGAAGAAGACCCAACCAAAACCACACGAGAAATGGCGGCGGAACTCGGAACTCAAAAATTGCAACGTCTTTGCCCAGCATTGATGAATCGGAAGGGGCCGATCCTGCTCCACGATAACGCCAGACCACACGTTGCACAACCAACGCTTCGACGACTGCACGAGTTGGGCTACGAAGTTCTCCAACATCCACCTTATTCACCTGACCTCTCTCCTACAGACTACCACTTTTTCAGGAATCTGGACAACTTTTTGAGGGAGAAAAATTTTCAAAACCAGGACGACATTGAAAATTCTTTTCGTGATTTCATTGAGTCCAGGGATTCGGATTTTTTTTGTGGTGGAATAAGAAAGCTTGTTGAACGTTGGCAAAAGTGCATTGATTCAGATGGAAATTATTTTGATTAAATATATATGGTTAAAGTAAAGATATGGCGTATTTACAATACCTACTAAAAACCTGCATTAATTTTGCATCAACCCAATATATACTAAAGTTATGGGGGAGCCCGTGGCTGAGTGGCTAGCGCACTAGTCTCTCATGCTACAGGTTCTGAGTTCGAATCCCAGTCCCGGCGGGGCTTTTATAAGGATGTAAAAAAATGGGGATTCACTCACAACATCTCCCCCGGGTATGTGAGACCCGTCAGCCAAAGGGTGGCCACTCACAAAATTAGTCGTAGGGAGTGATGACCCTACACCAAAAATAGCATCGTGAAGCGTGAGTGTAAACTTGCAGTTTACACCGCGAGGCCCAGGGCCTACATGGCATGCCGTGCCACTGAAAGAAAGAATACTAAAGTTATTAGTACTTACATACTATTTGAAAAATAAATTTAAAGATAAAGTCAGTAGAATAATTTAAAGATTTATTCTTATAATTCAAACTCATTTTTGTGATAATTATGCCATTCATTAGACATATTCATCAAAATATGATGGTGTCTATCATAAATATAAGACTTTTTTGTGATTGTTAGCATTCTCAAATAATTTAAGATTATTGTTATCACAATTCCCATCTGAGTTAATATGGGGAAATTAGAAATTTCAGATATCGGTCCTATATGCAGCGAATGCATAGGCTCGCCCCATTGTGCACCTAAGCGATGTCCCGCGTACCCCAAAAATAGATTTCGATACAAAGGCGTATATAGTAATATTTCTCTGGGAACTTTTTATGAATTTCTAGCGGATTCTCTGGTAATAGACTTAAAACTGTTAGATGCTTTCGTAGCTGGAAATCTAAAAACCAAGTCTACACATGTCGTGTCATTAAGCGGATTATAGGATATTCAGTAAGAATAAAACTTACAGCCTTTTCATTGTTATTATTTATTCTGTGTACTTTTAAATTGTTAAAGGAAAATTGTAAATTGTTGTTATATAGCAAAATATTTTGTCACTATAAGCCTATTATGCTAATTTGTTTCTGTATATTTTAATATACATAATTGTATTTTGTATAATAATGTACTAAGTTATTAATGTATGCTGGCGATATATCTACTTGTTTGTGCTATGCCAGGTCAGCTCTATTTGTATAGGGAATACCCTAAAAAACAAATAAATAAATTACCATTAATTAACTTATGTTTCTGGTATATTCGTCACTTTAAGTTACCTCCTACAACTTTGCATGTATGATAAAACATTCTCTGAAATATTTAGCTTTAGAATGGTATATTTTGTCGAAATCACAAATTCCGAGAACCCATTAGAACATAAAATTGGTAATTACAATAATACATCAAATAAAAGAACAAAACATGTTCTTTTAAATTAATATTTTATTTCATATTGTGTAGGTTTTTTTCTTGTTACTTTTCCTGTCTGTCTTAAAAAAAATATTATAGAAACTTCATTATCATGAAAGAAGGACAACTGTAATCATGATACGAAACAAATTTGTATTTAATAATAATAATAATAGTTCATTATTTATTCTGGGACAAGTCCTTTTAGAATAATATTACAGTAAATAAGAGTGGCTTCTGTCGGCTTCTGTCTAAAAACTTAAAGCTTAGAATTTATAAAACTATTATTCTTCCAACGGTTCTTTACGGATGCGAAATGTGGCCGCTTACTTTGAAGGATGAACAACGGCTTAAGGTTTTCGAGAATAAGGTACTGCGTAAAATATTTGGTCCGAAGAGAGATGAGGCCACTGGGGAGTTTAGAAGGTTGCACAACGCGGAATTGCGGAGTTTGTACCCTGTGAATATAATTGAGTTGATAGCATCGCGGAGACTCAAATGGGCGCGTAAAGTTGTTGGGCTTAGTGAGGAACGGATTCCGAGAAAGTTGGTATTCGCTGAACCGACTGGTAGGCGTCCGAAAGGTAGGCCGAAGCGTCGATGGGAGGATTGCATTAAGGATGATCTCGGGGGCTTGGGCTTGACCGGTGAACATTTGACGAGTCTGTGCAGGCGAAGTTTGGTGGTATCGGCATTGAACCTTCGGGTTCGGTAAGCCTATTATATATATAAATAAGAGTGGGATTTACAGTGTTAGAGTTAAAATAAATATTAATAAAACGATCAAAATGAACAAACATTTAAAATACTTATAAAGTTTAAAAAAATAAAATACAATAAATAAAAGTTTAAATATATAGTTTGAAAAAAAAATCTAATATTTTTACAATAAAAAAAAAATAAAAGAAAAAAATTTGTAACAAAAACAGTTTGGATATAAAAAAAAATATTCCAATATCTTTATTTTTTTTTTAAATACATAAAAGAAAAAAAATTAACAATATACAGTTTGAATATAAAAAGAAATTTACAATTCCTCTAATCTTCTTAACACTTTTAGTGCCGGATGACGATATATCGTCGTGCGGGTTATAGCGCTTTATTCTTTGCATTGCGAGAAAACTTTATATCTAAATAAAATTATAAATGAACTAATTTGATTTAAATGAACAAATTTCGTTGAAAAAAAAATTTGTAAGCCGTTTTGGGTCTGACATTTTACACATTCTATACCGGAGAGTGCTGAAACTTTGTTTACGCAGCACAGTGGAAAATATTACCGATTTAGGTGCACAAAAATTTGAAAGTTGTCCGTATTTAACCTTTGCGGTCCCAGATTACAGAAAAAAATTATAAAAAGTAATTAATTTGTTGACACGATTGGCGAGCGCACAGTGGTCAAACATAAAATTTATTTGCTAAAATCTACATTTTACGTTTGAAGTCCCACAATACGGGAAAAATAATACAAAACATCTAATTATGGCTCAGAGTTGCTGAAACCTGCTAATGAAGTATTTTTTATCATTTAGGAAACTCTTCAAATTATAGATTGTAAAACTTTTGATTCGGAGTGTTGTGTCTGATAAAAATTATGTATAACCCAAAACGCAAAAATTCTTTGTAATATTTAAAGACTAGAAAGATTTATGAAACAAATTCTACAAACAAATCCTTGGGGTAACTTGGGGGTTATATAGTTTTTCGTTATTGAACAGGGGCATACATTTACAAATTGCTAAATTAACTCTACAGGTGAGATTGCAATGTATATTCAATAACGAGATTGGAAATATAATACCTTGAATGTCTCAGCAATGTCCATTATTAAATAAAAGCAAAACTTTTGCGCTAAACACACCTTGAACACAATAAATGGCCATCGAATAAAGATAATCCCACTGCTGGTTATGAGGCACTTGTGCGAACAGCAATGATTCAATCATTTGTAGTTTCGTTTTTATAAGCGTTTTTCCAAAACGTGGAATATTTTTCAAATTCGGCCGGTTATATTTTCATAGGAGCTCGTTTTTCGTCCGGCACTAAAAGGGTGAAAATAAAATACTTTAAAAAAAATCCCTACTTTGTTACCAATAAACTCATCCATAGAGACCTGAATATCCCACTAGTTGCAGAAATAGTCCAAAAAAGATACACCTCCTTTTATTCCAAATTACGCCCCCATACAAACCCGCTTGTCCGTAACCTCTTAATGACATCTATTCCCGATGGTCCTCCGAGGCGTCTGAAAAGACCGTGGCCTCGAAAACTGCTGATCAAATAACCATTGAAGTGCTACCACTCTCTGATTCTTCTCAAGACTTTTTCAAGCCAGTTTTCCCTGAATAGCTCATTTACTTATTTTACTATGTACAGTTGTAAATTTCAATAAAATATTAAATAAATAATTGTATTTATTTATATAGTGTACATTGTAAATTTTCGCTATAAATAAATATTCTTATTCTATATGTGCTGAGTTCTAGACTTATCGTTTTTTTTTTTTTTTTTTTTTTTTTTTTTTAATTACTGCCTTCCTCAACCAATAAAATAGGTATTGATTTAACATGGTATTGTTTAAAAGAAAATATAAACAAGAAGCATATATTTTTCTTATTTTAAAAATAAATTAGCTGGGACCCCTCGAAGGAGGTAAGTACACAGGAAGAATCCGAAATGAACTGTGTCGGTAAGTAAACCAATAAGGAGCAACCTGTGCAACTGATAACTGGATCTCTATTGAAAATTAAGAAAATATTTGTAAAGGGATTTGAGTGAGGCCTGAGGCAGGGATGAGGGTTCCTTGGGATGCTTGGCACGCGCTCCAGCTCCAATACCTCCAATTATTCCTCCGACCACCCTCTCATGCCGATAGGCAAATCCGCAACCGAGGAAGTCAATTCGCAACAACTTCATGCTTTCGCAAGTAAACCTCTTCGGTTTCGCGTGGATCGTTTCGCGAATCTAGGCAATACAACACCCAGCATGCGATTAATAAATCGTTTCATTTTAATAACAAACAGCAACATAACGTCCAAATGATCTTTGGAACTATATCGAGGAAAATATCTGGCTCGCGAAACGCGCTCCCTTGTTGAAATTTTTATCGATTTTAGAATTTTTTTAATACCATATTTATTGATATTACAACTGTATTATATATATCAAGTAAATGTGTTGGACATAGTAAACTGACATGAAATACATTTAGAGACACTGCCCAGTGGCAGCACTCTAAAAATGTCCTAAACTAGAAGGTCTCGGGGCCATCTTCCTTTCAGACACCGCGGAGGATTATCAGAAATCGAAAAGATGATAGTATAGAAACTAGTGGGTTAGAGTTGGAATGGAGTATTTCATGGAATGATTAATACCTAGTTTGGGCTGATACAGTAACATATGGAACATTAAGGTCTTAATGGATGAGCTTTTTCGTGTCTAAGTAAGGAGCGTTAAGGATTTTGGATTGCGAGGATTGGATACGAGAAGAAATCGATGGTTTAGTAGAGCCCCATAGCTCTACTCCGTAAGTCAATATCAGTCTTATGATGGTCTTATAAATAAGTCTTTTGTAATTAAGTGGAACGTTGGAGCGGTTGGCCAGTAAGTGTTATATTATATTATACATGTTTTTTCTATAAAATATATATATATATATATATATATATATATATATATATATATATATATATATATATATATAGAGAGAGAGAGAGAGAGAGAGAGCGATTTGAGAAAAAAATGTTATATTATATGCAGAGCTGTAAAAAGTATTATAGAAAGTAGTAGCTCAAAACCAAAAAGCCATACGAAACTGGAATTTCATAGGTTAGATAATTATATGCCTGGGATCCAGCAATATTTTCGCCCAAATTGATTGAACAGAAGATATAAAGAAAACTAGCGGTGGTAAAACAATTCTTCATTAACCCTCAGTGCAAAATCTAAAAAAATAATTCACAGACTATATTTTTTATTTGTATTTTATTATTATTTTCTTTTGTGTCTCTTTCCTTCCTCATTTACATAAGTTTATTTTATTTTTTATTTACTCATTTATATTATTTTTGATTACGTGACTTATATTTGTATTCATTTATACCAAACATGTATTGGCCATACAGGATTTGGTTTTGAAATGTTGAAAGTCACTTACATTTAAAAAATAAAAAATACCGTATAACATGCATTTTTCATCTTTTAACTATATTATATTGGAAATGTTCATACGCCTGTTTGCCTCTTAATCATCTAAAAATTAAATTATTAACTTGCAAACACTCCTAACTTTTTTGTTTTTGTGTTTACGTATGACTATTCTATGCGTTATTATGCTATATAATTGGCAAGAATAATATTATTTAATTTATCTTTCTTATGGTATCCATTGTTTAACTAACTTAATATTACTAAATGTATGAAAAATTCCAATATGTGTCGATAAAAGTGGTTTAAAGTTCAAAAATTACTTACTTTCGAAAGAGGGTCCATTTTCGGGAGGTTCTTTCTTCACAGATACATTGCCGTAGGGTAGAACAGGAATCCTTGAACAAACAAAAGATGATAAGAAATTAGCAATACTGTTTAAATTTCTGGTTCAGTTATATGGTATTGTTTTAAAGTATAATTGGCTGATAGGTACTCAAGATTATTACGTTTAGGAAGGGAGAAGGAGGTACAAGTAGGTTAAAAGTAGTTAAGGGAGACAGGGGATTTTCATTCTTAAAAATATAGTTATTTTTTCCAAACACTCCAACTATATATATATTTAAGGATTTAAAAAAAGTAAATAAAGTAGGTGGTGTTATGTATTGAGAATACTGAGGGCTCTGAATTCAATATTGAATAATTGATACATTAATCAAATAATTATTAATAAGCCTTTGTCGGCAAAAGTTGAAAGGCCTGCCTCCCCCCCCCCCCATGATATTACCCATGGGCAGAGCGTGATACCCCAAGAACTTTATAGACCCCAGCTACTTGGCTGGACTAAGACTGGACTGGGCACTTTCCATATCAGCCCCGCTTTCCTTTGTTCGATAAGAGATCGGCAAATTCCAAATTATGGATTTTTTTTGGAAAAGAAGAGGGTGTTCGATACACAAGAAGAGTGAGTCTCATTCCAGCAAGAGGAGAGTCGAGTTCCATCCTCGAGAAGAACCGAGGTCCGTCTGGGGGTCAGGGAGAGAAGATGGAAATCTAAGAACCAAGAAGGGGCGCCTAAGACTGATTCCACCTTCGCCAGACGACTAAGTGTTTTAAAGGTATTTTCTTTGGTTGTAATATTGTATGGAAAGTTTAACCATAATGTCCATCAGTATTCTCAGGCATTATGTAAATAGATTGTATATGTTTTAGTTAATTTAAATAATAATGTCATTTATTGAAACATGTCTAATTTAATCTTACCCTTAATGCCTCCTACTTGGATTTGTAAACGCGATACCTTTCTAAAGGAAACCCGATGGTTTCAGTAAATATAGTTTATATATTAATGATATTAATTAATGCTGTTTTCAAAGGTACTGCTGCCTTAGAAAATCAGCCGGTCAAAAACATATCAGTGGATGGATATTCGAGCAAGAACGCTATCTAACCAAACGTTTTTTATTAAATAATTTGTTCTTTATTAACGTTTCGGACTCAAGCATCTCTTCAAATATAAATGTATTGATTTTATTATCATTATTTACTTTTTTTTTCACCTCTACCTTGCCTCTGAAGGGGGACCAGTGGGTGGGGGCGGGGCATAAATGCCGAGATAAAAGTCCCCCCGGTACCGAGGCACGAACTCGTAATGTTTTGGTTTCCAATGTGGTTGCTAGGCAACGCGCGCTAACCCACTCGGCTACCCCGCCCCTTCATCATTATTTACTTGTTCTTCATTTTTAAATTTACCTTCTAATATTTTGCCCATATTTTACTCATGAAAAATCTAACAGTTTACTTGCACACTTATTATCCCTAGAATAGAGCTACCGTCCGGTTGCCCCTTTTTCTCAAACAGTTATAAATATGCAGTGCGCGCAACATAAAACTTTCACGTCTGTTTGTTCTGTAAAAGTAAATACATTTATAGTGTCTCCCATGATAATCGTAAATTGAACCGTGTCATAGTATTCACCCACACTAAAACACGCAGAACGACAAATTATGGTCCATACAACGATGATATTTGAGACTAACTGATGAGCAACTACTGTCATTGCTAGTCGTTAATTTGTTTATCAGGTGATTAGAACATGTTATTTAGTATTAAACACGTCAAACTTTGTACAGTCATTCTTAATGTAGTAAATAAATAATAAACCTTTAACCTTAGATATCTGTTTAATAAATGAGTTTGAGACATATCTTAATCTGAACTTTTTTGTATATTTTGTGAACACATGCCTATGTATAATGCCTAATAGTGCAGTGCGACCACGAAACACCCTGTATAAATCATTTTAAAAAAAAAACTTATATTTCTACCTACATGCACACTAGGGGTGGGCATAATCGAATGACGATTATCAGATCATTCGGTTATTTCAATCATTCAAATTAATCGATTATCGGATTAATCGGCTTGGAGAAACGAATGATCATTCGAACTGAATTTTGTAACGATAACGGAGGGATTATAAGGGGTTGGGACCGAATGACCTTTTTTTTTTCTCATCACATAAATTATAGGCAGCTCAGCAATCGTAGAGAGGGAAATTGTGCCATATTATCTTTCTGTCTTTCATAACCCATTTTAATCATTGGATCATTCGATTATTTAAATCATCGAAGTCCGATCATTCGATTATGACGATCATCGAAGTCCGATCATTCGATTATGAAGATCATCCGATTATGCCGACCCGTAATGCACACCCTTACGAAAATCCTTCTTCCGGTCTAACCTTTGATATCTGTTTAATAAATGAGTATGAGACGTATGCTAATATGAACTTTTTTATTTATTTTCTGTTAGTGAACACATGCCTAAAATAGTGCAGGGCAATCACGAAACACCCTGTATATATCATTTTTTTTAAAAAACTTATTATTCTACCTGCATATAAATCCTTCATTCGCTCTAGTTTTCCATATTTTTTTCACAAAGTTTTTACTGTTTTGCTTATTTTCCTATCAATAATGATCAAATGCCTTTTGATTTGTGTACGATTACTTATTAAAACACGGTTGCTCCCAACTTTCCTTTGTAGCAGATTATACGGATTCCAGTTTTATTTATTTATCAAGAGGAAATGTATGAATAATTAAGTCATAAAATAATATGAATATGGAGGAGAATTTGGAACAACTCGCATGTAATTTCTAAACGTGCAAGGTTCTACGAAAATGAACAACTCGGCCTTTTCCAAGCTTATTTGTAGGTAAATTATCATATTTCCTTTCTAAAGTTTTTGAATATATATGTTAGCCGGTAAAAGTATATATAATTCTGTAATTGTTTTATTTATTAAAAGTTTGGGCGGCATTAATTCATTCCCTTCTTACACAGTCGGCTTCAATCATTCCAAACAATGGATATATGTTGTAATATTAATATATCAATGATTACCAAAAATGGAAGTAAAAAACAATGATATCTTGCACTTATAGATATATATATATATATATATATATATATATATATATATATATATATATATATATATATATATATATATATCTAAAAAGCAGGCCAACATAAAAGCAATTTTACTGATTGAAGACAGCAATAAGGAATGAAGACTTAAATACTCAATAGACTATCAATTTTTCACGCATATATATCATACTGTATATAATAATACTTAGCAAAGAAGAAAAAAATCGTAAATTAAATAAGACGAGAGAATTTTAATCTTCCATCATCAGTGAACAATTCATATAAAACAGCTATGTAACTTTACTTGTTATTCCTATGTATCTAAGTTTAAGCTAGAACACTGAGAAAATATCTAGTTAAAACCTGAATTTAAAATATGCTTTATATTGGGTTTTTTCACACGAAATGTCCGTTTTTATAGTTTCTGAAATACATAAAGGATTTTGCAGGTCTCTGTTGTTTTCTTCCGAATGTTTACATACTTAAAGTAAACAGTTACTAATCAGTTACTTTACCTTTGTATTATAAACATTAGCTTCCCTCTCAATTACCTACTGTTTAGTATACCTCCAAATATGAAGATGGAAACACGCGATTTTTGAGTAATATTTTTGTACGAGGTTAAACTCGGCCATTCAGTAGCTGAGGCCTCTAGAAATATTTGCAAGGCGTTTGGGGAAGGGAGTGTTAATGAATGGACCATTCGCCGTTGGTTTGCTAAGTTTTCAGCTGGGATACCGACTTGGAAAACTTGCCCCGGGGAAGACCTCCGCCCGTAATAGACAACGATGTCCTCAAACATACAGTAGAAGGAAACTCCAACCAAACAGTTGAAGGACTCTCAGCACAACTATATGCAAGTGCATCTACCGCTTCCAGACATTTAAAGTGTATTGGGAAAGTAAAAAAGCTCGATACATGGGTACCTCATGATCTCACTGAGCGTCAGCAAGACCCCATGTTTCAAAACATACCGTGCAAAAATTGAAAGAACTGGGCTACGAAGTTCTTCCGCACCCACCATATTCTCCCGACTTGTCTCCAACAGATTACCACTGTTCAGGAATTTAGACAACTTCGTCAAAGGAAAACTTTTTGAAAATGATGATGGAGTGAACATTTTGTTTCACTTCAAAGCTCAGAGTTTTTCAGTTCGGGGATAAAAAAAGCTGGTGTCACGTTGGGAAAAATGTGTAGAAAAAAAAGGTAAACACTTCGAATAAAATTATCTTTAATAAAAAACCCTTTACCTTGAAAACGGACATTTCATGTGACACAACCCAATATAAAGAGTTATTTTTGAAAAAAACAACAGCAACAAAGTATTAACTAATGAGTTAGGAACCGTTTATTTTGAGGTTGTTTACAAAAAAAAAAAGAACGTAAAGCAAATTATATTCTGGGACTTTCAGTCTCCTAATAATAACAGTCGTGAAAAAAAAACAGAGTGTTATGTCTGAAAAAAAAAAAAAAAGCATTAAAATAATATTATACTTAAATGACTTACATTATTTAGAAAAGTAGCACAAACAAAATATTAATAAATAAATAAAAATGTTGGTACACAAGGATACTGTTGTTATACTGTTCACTCCAATGACATCATCAAAAAAAAATTTTAATATTTCCATATACAGTCGACGTCAGAGAACATTGCATCAACTATGCTTTAATTTTTTGTGGTAATAAATTTGATCCAATCGAATATTTTTTTTTTCCACTTATTTATATCATAAACTTAATGAAATAAAAGAAATATTAAGAAAACAAATGACGTTCTTAGTTCTTAGTAGTTTTACTTCTCCAAGAATGAAATCTGTAATTATACCGAATTTTAAGCGTTTTTTTTTTTATTTATTTTTTTTTATTATCAGAAACAATTAAACATTGTGAGGTTACATGAATTGGAAGAGCCCTCGAGGAAAATAGCGGTGACAAAAATCAACAGTGGTCACGGTTTTAAAAATTAATATTAGAATTCATTTTACGAGAGAATTTAAACTTATAGGTTTTTTTCATTTATTTTTGTATTGGAGAATACCAGAACAAGCGATACCTTAGAAGAAAGGATTGATAGTGGCTAAATAGACGGCGTTGTAGAGCGCTGGCCTGGCGCGCGTTTTGAAAAAACATAGCTTTTATACAATCATTTTGTAGTGAAATGTTTTATAAGTAATGCAATTCTAAATTTTCGGTGAGAAATAATTGTTTACACACTTTTCTAAGTAGAAATATAAGTTAAATGCAAGATTTCAGAAAAAAATAAGTTATTATTTTTTTTTCACATTGTTCCACCACTTCAAAAAATTCGAAAAAATACCTGTGAATAGAAGATTATAAAAGACATTTTCTTTAAAACATTGGTGTTTGACACTTTTCAAAAAGTTAAAAAAAAATACATATTTGATTATATTTTATCCACTAAAAATTGGCTTTACGTTTAAGAATCATGATCATAATTATTTGTGCATTTGACTCCTAAGAATCAGAGAAAAATCATCATTAATTAATTTCGAATTTTACTATAAAAAAAAACGAAAAGATAGGTTTTTAAAAAATCTCGAAACCGTTATAATTAAAAAAGCTACAAATTTAGGTGAATTATTTCTATTCGATACCAAATTGATCCCCCAAGTTTGAGTCAAAAAAGCCGCGGGGGCAGATTTACCATCCTAACCTTTCCCAACTGTAACTTTAAAGGGATGAAGAAAAGGAGTTATTAATGTGGTAAAACTGTTATAAAAAGTTCTAAAACTAATACGACTATAAGATTTCAGGCACATCTGATGAAAGTTACTAATTAAGTGAGTTGGTTATAGTTATTTCTAAAAATCTAAGGCAGCAATAATAGAATAAAAAACGTTTAAACTGTAATTAAAAAAATCCTTAGGTACCAATAACTATTTTGACTAATTTATAAAATTATTAAGAATAACATAGTGATACGACAAGTTCTTTGGGGATGTGATCATAAAATAAATTTCACTTAAATAAGGTTTTGGTTTTATTAATTTCAATGATGAACCTTTGTAATGGACACAAAACAAAAAAAATTACCTCTCTCAAAATTGAGGTCTTACATTTCAAGATATGTAGTGGCAAAAATAAACAAATCTGCTCACTGTGCGCCGTCCGCTGCCCACACTTTACTCCAAAACAACTCCAATTTCTTCAAAAAGATATACAATGGAAATATGGGATATCAATACTATCTTCGTTGTTCAACCATGTTTCAAATAAAAGCGATATCTTTTAATTTTTAGCAACACCGTCGTTAACATACGGGACTGTGCGCGAAGACTGACAATTGAATGAATATATTGATATTCCATTTCTGTAGGAAATAAAGTATAAACATGAAATGACTTACCTATACGTACGAATCACTCTTTACAGTAACAATAACAATAGTTATGTTTTTTATAATGTTTAATGTTTTTCCACTATATAATACACCACTAACTACATACACTAACCTTACAAGATAAACCAAAAATGTAAAACAAATTATTGTTAAAATAATAATTATTATGACGTTTCAATAATAGATATTAAAAACTATTGATAATATTAATTGTTAATAATTCAAACATAAACATAAACATAGGGACAGTAGTGAAGAGCAGATGACACTTATAATTTTCGCTCGGTTAAACTCGGTGGTCCCGAGTTCACCCGATCGTGCGTGACGGAACAGCATCCCTCGCAACCTAATAAAAATCTGTGTGCGCTAAAAGAAGTTTACACTTCAAAACGTTACGATTTAAACAATAATATAACCATATATTGGTATTTTGAAAAACGTACCGCCATTTTGTTTCAGATTCAACACAACAAACCAACCAAGTCCTTCTTGATCGAAGGTATATTTTTAAAATATTATTAAATTATATTATATTTATATTATATTATTAAACTAAATATTTATTTTAGTAAATATTTAGATATCCTCGATAATTACAAACAAAAGGCTTTTTTGTCTCAAGAAAATCATATAATTACGTCATTTAAATAAATATGATATACGATGAGTTGAGATTGGTACTACTGGCGTTCAACCACGCCTAGTCATTCCGTCATCAACTTCTTTCCAGTTAAGGTTGGAGCTATGAACTGCGTACTGTGTAGGCAGACTGTCTTCGGTTGCGGGCCTGTATTCCGCTGTTTGGTATGTTTAACCTATTGGCATGTTAACTGCTACTACAATGGAATTTCATTGTTAAACCTTCGTGGCCAACGTGGCGACTTGCAGTTATTTGAGTGCGCATTTTGCTCCGGAACTCCAGGTAACCCGTATTCTTATCTGCCAACTATTGCTTTGATGCCGATGGCCTTAAGGGATTTCAACCCAAACATCTTTATTATTTAAATCCAACTTTCAAGTTCCTGTTCATATTTGAAGAATTTGATTCGTCAGAATCTTCAGATGCAGCAACAACTAAAGCTTTAATTTTGCTCAAGATAAGAATGTTTGGTAACATTTTTAAGCTTCTTTGTAGACTTTGATAAATTTCCATATATTTTTGCAGTTTTATCACTTAGTTATTTAGAAAATTATACCATTTGATAAAGCTGCTTGCTTTAAACCTTATTCTTTGAAGGTATCATATTATATTTCTCCTCTAAGACTAACAAATCAAAGAGGCAATATATAAGTTGAAAATGTCTAGTCAAAAATTTTACAATGTTAAATATTTTTCTTGTATACCTACATCATAGAGACCTTGCTGATGCTATTTAATTGTAATAATCAATTTATTGAAAAAACAAAAACATAGTTTATGCAGATGCTACTCATTATATTAAAAACTAATCATATATATTCTTTATTTTACATTTTTGTATGTGTCTAAACTCAGAAGTTTATTGTGCAGAAGAAATGTTGTAATCACATAAAATCAATAAATATATATAATGTATACATTTTACATAATGTCTTTATATGACATATTTTTACTAAAATAATATATATTAAAAAAAAAGATGAGTTGTTATTTACAGGTATTGTGATATATATTATTGTGATATTTTACCGTCCAAATTGTGTTTCAAATTAGCTTTCAATCAGTATATAAATTACTGGTATTGTCTAAAAACTATATTTTAAAAATTATGAATTATACATCATAGAGTCCTTGTTGATGCTATTTTATTTTAATGATCAATTTATTGAAAAAACAAAAACATGATTTATGCAGATACTACTCACTATATTAAAAACTAGTCATATTTATTCTTTATTTTATATTTTTGTATGTTTCTAAATTCAAAAGTTTATTGTGGGGAAGAAATGTTGTAATCACATAGATGAGTATTATTAATTTAAAGATCCTTATTTTATTTTGTTTTAAAGTCAATACATATATATATATATATATATATATATATATATATTATATATATTATATATATATATATATATATATATATATAATATATAATAATGTATACATTTTACATGATATCTTTATATGGCATATGTTTACTAAAATAACATTAATTAATAAAAAAATGAGTTGTTATATACAGGTATTGTGATATATATTTTTGTGGTATTTTACCGTCCAAATTGTATTTCACATCAGCTTTCAATAAGTATATAAAATTACTGATATTGTCTAAAAAATATATATTTTAAAAATTTATGAATTATACATCATAGAAGCCTTGTTGATGCTATTTTATTGTAATAATCAATTTACTGAAAAAACAAAAACATAGTTTATGCAGATGCTACTCATTATATTAAAAACTAATCATATTTATTCTTCATTTTATATTTTTGTATATCTCTAAACTCAGAAGTTTATTGTGGGGAAGAAATATTGTAATCACATAGATGAGTATTATTAATTTAGAGATCCTTATTTTATTTTGTTCTAAAATCAATACAGATATATACATATATATATATATATATATATATATATATATATATATATATATATATATATATATAATGTATACATTTTACATAATATCTTTATATGACATATGTTTACTAAAATAATATTAATTTTAAAAAAATGAGTTGCTATATACAGGTATTGTAATATATATTTTTGTGATATTTTACCGTCCAAATTGTATTTCACATTAGCTTTCAATCAGTGTATAAAATTACTGATATTGTCTTAAAATTATATTTTAAATAATTATGAATTATATATCATAGAGTCCTTGTTGATGCTATTTTATTTTAATGATCAATTTATTGAAAAAACTGAAACATGATTTATGTAGATGCTACTCATTATATTAAAAACTAGACATATTTATTCTTCATTTTATATTTTGGTATGTTTCTAAATTCAGAAGTTTATTGTGGGGAAGAAATGTTGTAATCACATAGAAAATATATATTTAAAAATGTATGAATTCAAATAAATTTTATATAGAAAATACTTTGTTATATTAATGAAATTTTTCTCAAGTCTTCTCACATATACTAACATCACCCTATATCATATTGCGCATCTAACACCTCAAGCAAACTTTAAATGTTAATGCAGAAAAGTAATTTTTATTAATTACAAATGATAGATCTGATATATATACATACATAATATATATATATATATATATATATATATATATATATATATATATATATAATATATATATATAACATAATACAAACTAATATTTTATTGCCTGTGTCCTGGGAGCCTGTGAAGAAAATATATTACAAACTACTGTTTTTTTTTATATTGCTCGATATAAAAACATATTGCAATATCATTTAATAAGTAAATTATTAAAGGAAAGTATATAGAATTAGGCTATGATCTACAAAGGTAATCTGACTACTTGGATATGAGGCAGGTATGTACTATTGATAAAAATTAGTCATGGATTATAAAATTATTTTTATCTAATATTCAAAACAAAGTTATATCATTAAATGATAACCAATATCATTAAAAATGACTCATCTATCACTAAAGATATAGATGGATATTTATTTATATTAATTATTTATATTGTATTTAAATTTCCTATTTTTTTATCACAAATTTTGATGAATAAGGAGTTACAATTTAATTATATTAAAGAACTAAAAATATTCTATTAAGCAACCAATAAAAACTAACACTAAAATCAGTACTAAAATGAAAATGGAAGTAACCATAAGCATTGTGGCTCAGTGATAAAAAAACTAGGCTGTTTATCTCCGTATCCCTTTTTCGAATCCAGCTTTGGCAGAATAATATTTATTCTATTTACAATTCATTCTAGGATAAGAAGACCACCTTAGTACTCACCAAGCCTTTACAAAGTAGGTACCCTAAAATCTGGGGGAAACCTCTTTCCGGTTGAACAGAAGGAATCCCATATGAACTGTACTCAAGACCCTTCATGGGTAGTTCTGGTACTATTTTTTTTTTTTTTTTTTTTAATATAAAATTTACAAAAAAAAATATTAACGAGAAATGAAATGTATATACCAAAATCAGTTAATCTACAATAATCTAATCTACAGCAAGGGTTCCAATCGTTCTAAGATATTATACAAAATAAAAATAATTGTATAATTTTTTTATAGCTAAAAAAAAATCATAGCTATCCCGTAAAAATGTGTGGCTCTCCCAAAAAAAAAGTTTTGACGCAATTTTTCCGCTCTCTTTCCTGATGTACTGAGTGTTTATGGAAGAAAGGTTCGATCACATTTTGGAGGAAAGTATTGGTCCGGAAAAATAATAATAATTATTATTATTATTTTATTTTTATTTTTTGTAAATCTAACAGTGCTACTTCACGGTATGTTCTTTCCTCAAGGATACATTCAATTTTTTATTCATATTCATTATTATATATTTTGCTACCTATTGTTAAGTTATGATGTCTGTAAACAGTCTTCAATGACCAACTCCTTTTGTATGGGATTACCCCGAAAACAAATAAGTATTATTATTATATTATATTAATTTTACATTTAATGATCATTAAACTGCACGAAGTTAGATATCAAGTATCACAGTTATCTCTAATTTATCAAACAATGCAGCGTCTTGTTCTCCGCCATTTTTAGTTTTTGTTTAATTAGTTTTTTATACACTTCTCAGAATTCCTTCCTACATAACTTGAAGATAATGCATTAGTACCTCCATTGACGAATTTTGACTGATCAAGGGTGTAATTTACTTCATAACAGATTAACTGTTTTTATCCTACTATTTACTAAAAAGATCTTGTCTCACAATTATCCCAACTCAACAAGGCATAATTTCGTTTGTTCTTCCTCAATTTAGGGGAATAGCGAAGCTTGAATTAAAATTAGCATTTTTCCACGGTTAAATAATGATGTAGGATCGTTAGGAAATAATAGAAATCGTTAAAATGGATCGTTTATAAAGATATAGTGTTCTTGATAAGTTCAGATAAAGTTTTATAACACAGGTAATTATCAGAAGGGGTATCTTATTTCTAAACCGATAACGTCGGCTCCAGAATTATAGGTATGCCTAATAATATTATGCTTAATAAAAATACAATATATCAACATTAGCTTAATATATTTTGTTTATAAGTCTGTGAAATTAAAATTCTGATTCGCGCATCCGACTACTCCCTCATTGAAATAATAACTCCCTATTTGAAATTAGAAACTTTTTTTTTTTTCTTGAATAAATGATTTTATGATAAAATATAATGTTTACGACAATGACGTAAGATTATACGGTTTCGTCGGAAAAGCAAGTGAATTAATAATTATATCATAGTTATTTTTACTTTCACTAACCTATATATGAAATATATAGTAAGGGAATGTATTGCGATCGTGAAAATTTTCGAATTCCCGTTTTCAACGGGCTCCCTCAGTAAAAATGACCAAGTTCTAAAAAAAGGTCTGTGTGTGTGTATATCAGTGTATGGGAAGTATAGCGCCAAAACGAAAAGTCTTATGAAACTGAAATCTCATATTTAAAACAACTATACACTCAAGATGTTACAGCAACTTTTCCATCCATATCTGTTGACCAAAAGAGCCACTTTATACCATGAATTTTGCACCTTTTTACAATTTTCTCAAAAACGGCTCTAACGATTTTGATTAAACTCGCTTTATCGATGTAAAATTTAATGGGCTTTAATATGATGTAGGCTTTATTCTAATTGAAATAGTTGACAGGGCTTAAATGCCGATATTTTAATTTTTCTTCCTCTGAAGTACCATTAATTTTGTAGATTAAAGTTAACCATCTGATGAGCATTGCATATAAATATACATGTTGAACGAATTTGATAAAGAACTAAAGGAGAAAAGAGCAAAAATATGTTTTAATGTAGTTTTTGTGTTTTGAACATAAAAACAGTAATATAGATATAATATAATATTTCGTTCAAAAGCTAACGATTTTATAAAAAATATTATGTTATACACAAAGTTGTAAAACTTAACGGAGAGTGATAATGCTGATGAAACAAACTGATTGTTGTAGATAATAATATAATAGATTATTTAATAAAACACATGTTTCTATGGAAATTCCATTTAAATAATTCATTATGAATTTATTTTTATCTCTAAATGTATTTAAAAATTCTTAAATTGATTTTAACAACGAAGGTAAGTGAAAGTAGTGTGTTTCAGATTTTTTCTAAAACTCTTTCATAGTTTATTTCTTTATTTATAATTACTAATAACAATAGAAGATCGTTAATTATTTCAGAATAAAAAAATTAAAGGTACTTTAGGGGCAATTCTGTTTAAAAATTCAAAATTTAAGCAACTTACCTGACTTATGTACTTAACAGAACAGGTAATTAATTATACATCACCATGAGTTTAATCTTTTTTTTTTTTATCAAGTATAATTGATTTCGTGCAAATTTCGGTTTTTTTTTTGCTCCAATTATCACATACACAGACCCTTGAGTGATGCTTGACTATTCGGAATCAGGAGAATTTTTAAAACGTGTGTTTCCATTGAAAACTCTGATTAGAGATAGTTTATAATTGCAATACTTTCTTCCATTACAATATATATATATATATATATATATATATATATATATATATATATATATATATATATATATATATATTATATTGGTAAGTGAAAGTAATGTAAAAAATGAAGAATGAAACGTACGATATTATTGGATTGAAAAAATAAATAAAAAACGAGGAAAGATTTTAAATTCCTATTTCAGGCAGAATTAAAGAAATTAATTTTTATTGACAAAAGTACTAGAATTCGTTGATGCATTCTACGGTAGAGCAAGACTGGTTTAAATTACTGCTTAGAATTCATCATATTTAATAATTGAAGCTGAGTTTAGTAAGGATTAGTTGGCTGGGGGCTTACTACCCTCCCTTAATTGATACCAGTTTTTCCCCTTCTTAAAAAGTGTTTATTATTTATTTATTATACCACTCATTTTAGATACCAGGACGTAATCAATGAATTTAAAGTAATTGGAAATATATATATATATATAAAATATATATATATATATATATTATAATTTTGTTTGAAATAATTCGGGTTTTAGGTCATTAAACTAATACTCCTTCTTAATTTTCTTTATTTGGACGTTTCGATCCTCCGTCCATGAATACATATAGGATCCTTTTCAACACTGCAACAAAGAATTTCATTGAGCACCGGCATGCCGGACGGAGGATCGAAACGTCCAAATAAAGAAAATTAAGAAGGAGTTTTAGTTTAATGACCTAAAACCCGAATTATTTAAAACAAAATTATAATATAAAAAAAAAGGGTCGATGAATTAATTTCTTGTATATATATAGTATTCAGAAGAGATAAAGGCTGTGAAAGTTTTAGTTCTTCTTACATGTAGAAAAAATGAATCATCAGATGGATACAAATACAACACTTAATCTAAAATTAATTAAAGCTTAATGAGCGTATGCACATATTTACATTAATTTCAATTTTTAACGTTTTAAAAGGTAATATTAAGAAAAATAACTAAAAAAATTACAATAATATAGGTGGAAATAATCAGAAGTCAGTCTTTCTTTTTTTTTTTTTTTTAATTTTAATTTTGCCGACGTTTCGGCTCAAGCTTGTGCGCCATCATCAGGGCATTACTGAGCCATGTCCAAGCATAAACTCAGTTTTTGTACAGTTTTACTTTTAGTATTTTTTTTTTTTTTTAGTTGTTTATTATTTACTTATTTCTTGTTTTTAGAATTGCTGAACCATGTCCAGTTTATGATTGGACATGACTCAGTAATGCCTGATGATGGCTCACAAGCTTGAGCCGAACGTCGGCAAAATTAAAATATTAAAAAAAAAGACTGACCCCTGATTATTTCCACCAATAATAGTTTCTACAGTCGACTGTACATCATCAACAAATTTACAATACTATGATTGGAAAGCGCTGTATTACTTATATATTTAATATTGGAAGGAATTAGTCCGGTAAAAGTCCTAGTTTCCATTTGCCCACCATGCGCCCTGATGATGACCCACAAAGGGGGGTCGAAACGTTGGCAATCCATAAATAGTTGAAACTATTAAGTTATTTCATTTAATGACCGCCACCCGGACTAATTCCTTCCAGTAATTCTCAACGGTCAACTAATTATATCCACTATATTTTTAATAAATTTACAGTTGGAAATATGTTGCTTTATTCTTGTTTTCAACATTTTTGATATTTCACCAATCTAACAATTTTGGCAATTTTTGCAATCTATTTTATAAATAACAGTTTTTAGTTTGTTTCCTTTTTCTATTATGTCCTTCATATTAGTCATATATGTATTTAATTTATTGTTATTGTAGAGTCCAAATTTTATATTATTGTGGTCATATTGTTTAAATATCTTCTTTTATTCATTTAAGCCAGTTTATTAATTGAACTGTTTATTATTTATTTCATCTATAATACCTATTTGATTATTTCCATTTCTTTTATCTTTATCTATTTTGTCTATTCCATAGAAATCATTAAATGTAAATTGTCTATTTCTTATTTTATTTTGTGTATCTTTTATTTTATTATTTTCATTAACAATTATCAATCAATTATTTTCATTATCATTTCCAACTTTTTGATTTTTATACCATATTAAAAAAAAAAAATCTTTTTGGATATAAATTTTCAATAAACAATTATTTAAAAAAATTCTTTTTATTACAACTGTCTTTACTATCTGCCATTTTTGTGCTGTATTGATTAAATTCTTAACAAAAATCATGACCAACCGCTGGGTTTTACCCAAACCCTTGATAGGTAGGTACTAACTGTATTTACACTGTCTTCCACCATTAATGACCAGCCATTGCTAGTAAACTGAAATAAAATGAAAAATTAAAATCTTACATTGAATTATTATTAAATTTGTAAATTATATTTACCAAAGAAATTATAAATCTGGAAAAATAAAATAAATTTACAGTTGAGTAATAATCACGCTTTTTCATTTGGATTAAACTCTCCAAGATAAACTATAAAACATCAAATACAATTTTGCTTCGTCACACACATATTTTTTGTAGATTGTACGTGAGGCTGATCCGTCACGCTCCGAGGTGTAAGGCTCGATCGGGTGAACTCGGGACTACCGAGTGTACCCGAGCGAGGAAGATACACTCAGCTGCTCTTCACTGCTGTGTTGCTGTTTACTACATTCAATTTATATGAAATATTTGTGATTATCAATTATTCAATAGTTTTGTTTGTTTATTCGTTTAACGTCACTTTTATGCAACTATGGCTAATCGGACGATGCTACAGTGGGAGTCCTAAATTTTGCCTATCCAGGTTTTATTAGGATAGGGATCTTTAACGAGTACCTGACATCGCACAGGCTCGGGACCACCTTTTAACGTCCCCTCCGAAGGACGGCGTAACTAAGAATTTTTTACTCCCATTAAAAAATCCTAGGACCACCTGCGGGTTTGAACCCGTGACCTTTGGCAAGGGAGGCTGTTACGCTAGCCACCCAGCTACAAGTGATCCCGTTTTTCATAGTTATTATTTATAGTTTTTTCATAGTTATTATTTATACGTCATAATAATTCTTATTTTGCTATAATTTGTTTTATATTTTTGGTTCATATTGTGAGGTTAGTGTATGTAGTTCGTGGTGTATTATATAGTGGAAAAACATTAAACATTATAAAATAACATAATTATTGTTATTGTTATTCTAAATAGTAATTCGATCGTATAAAAAGTTAATAGCGAATAAGAGTGAGTGCCATTTATATCTCACCTAATCAAAGTATAAATAAAATAAAATAATTTATCAAAGAAAATTTACTTATATATACTACAACAGGGTCTGCTTTACTTAATCAGAACTTAAATAAATTATCCATGATCTTGAATGGAGATTTCAATATCGCCTTTTCACAAGAAACATCAAAGCCTATAATTGAATTTTTAAAGACCACATTGGATTTATTATATAAATTATATAAATGAACGTACAACAAAATACGGAACTACAATTGATACCGTTTTTTTCTAGATATATAAACAAAACTCAATCAAAAGTATTTATTTCTTTTAGTTATCACAAACACATTGCAACACACATCCTTTGTAGAATACGAAAACGAAAATAAATAATTTGATTTTTATAGAATAAAAAAAAAAAAATAATAACTTTAATTTCTGATTTGTTTCTTATTTATCTTTCTAATCCGGTCCATAATAAATAATAACGTTTTTAAGCACACACATATATATATTTTTTGGGGGGGGGAGTCCTCGATCGTTTGATGATATAATAAAAAACAATTTTTTTTTTTTTATTATTTATTACGAGATAATACAATCTGCCACCTTCTGGGGCAATGAGTATTACAGATATAAGAAATCATTCATTCCATATGTACATTACTGATAAAAAAATATATATATAAAAAAAAAAAAAATAAAAATTAAGTTTTAATATGTTAACGTTTTCTTACATTTTGGTTTAGTTTTGATAACTCACTCGTTGTTTGATTGAAATATGTATTTTAACATACAACCAATCCTCTAATCATATAAAATATAACTATAAGACGTTTTAGAGATACAGATATTTCTAAATATAAAATTTACCTTTGGTTAGAGTAAGCAGAAGGATAGGAACAGCAAGGACTACTCTGTTCACTTTTCATGCCGCATACTTCTCCTGTAACCAAAAATATAAATTATTCTCCAAAAAATTCTTATAAATATGACAAGAGTAAGAAATAAATAACAATAAGAAATCTTATAAAAAAAAAAAAAAAAAAATCCCCCCCAAAAAAAAAGTTCCACATCCCTCTATTACATATTTACTGGGTGTGTGTAAAAAATCTATTGCTAAGAAACTGTTGCATATAATATATGGAGCAAAGAATTTTATGCAAGAAGACAATTTGAAGAACAGTTAACAGATAATAAATAAGCTATATAGATAACAGTTTCATACTTACAGGTAAAGTTTGTGGAAAAGAAAAAATTCGTAGAAACTGGTACTCTTTTTCACAGGTTGAACTAATAAGTCAAAAGTACTACCCACAGAACAAAACCATATAAACATATTATTTAAATGGGGTCCAACCAATTAATTCATATACGGTAAATTAAGTGGCTTTCACGGAAATAATAAACACTGTTCCTATTCGCCCCATTCTACGGTTTATAAGTGGTCATTTAAATATAATTACAATAATACGTATGTATATTGATTTTTGTTAAATTAAGGTGAAAGTAATAATTAAATAGTAAAATAACATTACTGTCTTAATATTCCATCACTTTATTTGAAATTGCACTACGTACGCTCAATACTCCAATTTCAGCGCCAAAAATTTTTCTCTTAAATATACTATTATAATTTCTTTAATGCAAATAATCTTGAAAAAATAACCTATAACATAATATAAAATATTACATGTGTTACAAAAAAAAAAATAAATAAAATAGAATAAAGTGACTTGAGTAGTAAGACTTTTTATTTTATTTTACTAATGATATATATATGTGTGTTGTTAATTATTTTTTACATCTGAGACAATGTGTATATATTATTTAAGAGGTATTTCAAAATTAGGAAACAACTTTTCAAATGACAGGTATCATTATTTTTTTTTTTTTACTTTCACTTACCTATATATAAAATATATAGTAAGGGAAAGTGTGATCGAGACAATTTTTTAATTCGAGTTTTCAACCGAAATACACGTTTTAGGGTCCTCTGAGTCCAAACATAGATGCATAGTTATCTTTAATAAGTATAGTTGTCTTAAATATGAAATTTCAGTTCCGTACTACTTTTCATTTACGTGCTAGACTTACCACACACACACACATACACACACACACACACAGATAATCCTTCGAAATATCAGTAAATAAGATTGTCTAGAGACGTTCTGGACTAATAGAATTATTATTAAAGTATTACTAATGGATAATTTCAATGAGTCATATGTCATGGATGAATTAGTTGTGTTTTTAAAAACAATATATTTTTCGCTTTTTTTTTTTTTTTAAACTATATGGAGCGGCGTGGCCTATTGGATACAGCATTAAGTTACTGTTCTCTGGTGTCCTAGGTTCGAATCCTGGCTGAGGCAGAATTATTTATTCTGTTATTTCAACCGTGGATCGACCCTGGGGTAGGAGACCCTCCTGGGGTACACCCAGCCTCTTTAAAGTGGGTACCCGAAATTGGAGGGAAAACTGGCCATTGAAAAAACTTGGTGATTTAGGCCTAATCACCTCCTTGCACTGTCGTTGGCCGAGAAACAGTACCAATCTCTATAAGTACTGAAGCCGAGACATTTCATGGGTTGTAGAGGTATAGGTTTTTTTATTTTCTTCTTATTTTTATTTATTTATTTTTTGTATAGAGGTCTTTCACTTAAGGCAGCGTTACACGGTGAGAAATAGGGTATGTGTAAGTGAAGTGAAAGCAGGTCTTGTGAGAGTTCACGAAAGTAGGAGGAGAGGGAGAAAGCTTATTTAAAAAAAAATAAATTTGAATAATGACATCAAACATTACTTTTAGAAAAACCCTATATCATTAAATATTATTTTTTTAAAAACATAAAAAATCTGAATGATAAAGTTATACCAAAACAAATAACTGTAATACACACATCATGAAAACTATTTTTTTTAATGGAGAAACTCGATTTTTAAGAAATTAAACATTGTTTATAATATAAGGTAAATTATGAAGTAATATAGACAATTTGGTAATTGAATATTTAATATAATATGTTGAAGGTATGTAAAAGTGTATGATAATTCACTCTCACCAAATATCACGGATTTCACCACACCTACTTCTATCTGAATTCTCACCGTGTCGCGCTACCTTTAAGCAGGTTCGACTTTACTTAAAATTTTAAACACGTCTGTGGCAAGCATTTGTGATTTTGATTCATAGTCAAGACTTTACAAATACTTTACTTTAAGGCAATTTAAAATAATTTTCCAATTATCTTTCGCAGATCTCCTGAACATCGTCTGCGGACCACTTAGTTGATAACTACTGTCCTAAATGATGGTAAAAACCGTCGCGTGGTTTAGAAGAAGTTCGAGGAAAGCAAGAATTTCGATATAATTTTATTTACATCGAGATAAATTGAGTCGTGAAAACGACAGTTGACTGTTATTCCTTTGATAAAACTTTTGAAAATACGGTCAATATTATACTCAATCTTAAAATTTACTGATGGATATTAAAGTACTAACAACAAAGTCCGTGAGGTGTTGTGCGAAACCGGTTATCCCCGTGAAAGAAAGTACCATTAAACGGTTGTTATACATGGCAGGGGACAGGAAGGTGAATTGGGGAGGGGGTTGATGAGGGGGTGGATGTGACTTGTAGTAATAATGTGAGGCACAAAGGAGACTGATGGCACCCAGCGGGGTACCTTTTTACGAATCTCCACTTCGCCACTTCAATATCTGGTATGTCTGAAGCAGCCATGTCATCGTCTCATGTAGCGTCTTAAGCCCTCCACCCCGATCCTTCAAGGAGTTTCCCTTATACTTGTATAACTTTCATCTGGCTATGATTGATCTCTTTATATACATATGGTAGCGTTCTGATTTTCAATTTCACCTCTATGCCAAAATCAATTTCTTCAATTCAACTAAGTCAATCGTGACAATAGAGTAAGTTTCTCTTGTAATGGGGTAAAAAAAAAAACAAAGCTCTGTCAAGCTATTTAAGCTCTGTTATCAACTCATTTAGTCCAACAAATGAAGCTACTGTTTACAACAATATTCCTCCAAATTTTAAATTTTCTCACACAAATCCTCCAAAGTGTCCAAATTATTACTACAATATTAAAATATGGGCGAAATCCCTCAGTGAAGAAAAAATTGCCAGCCAATGCCAGCTTGCGTCACCCATTCTGACATCTATCTTGTATACAAGTATATGTATTCTTTATTGCCTTTTGATTTTGTCAATTTCTTACTGTGTATTATGTTTTGTTTCTTTATATTGCTTATTATGTAATTCAATCTTGTATTTACTTGCCTTAATTTTATATCTTGCATATATGAATTTGTATTCTTTATTGCTTTTTATTTAGTCAGTTACTGTTTATTTCTCTGTACTTTTTTACTGTTTCTTATAATTGTTTTTTTATATTTATTAGGTATTATGTAATTCAATTTTATATATTCATGCCTTAATTATATATCTTGTATATATGTATTCCTTACAGCTTTTAAGCTTAGTCAATTACTGCTACATACTGTGTACTGTGTTAATGTTTCTTTATTATTGTATTTTTATATTCCTTATGTATTATATTGTTTTTTGCTGTGTAGTTTGTTACTGTTTCTTTATAAAAAAATGTGTCATATTATTTAAGTATTGTATTGCATCATACTTGTACTGTTACAATTTGTGATTGCACTTTTATTGAATTGCAGCAGGTGAACTCCTTTCCTACACACGGGCTCGCCTTAGTGGGATAATGACTTCTACTTACACTGTAAAATGTCTGTATTTTGATTTAAATAAAAAAACCTTTACCACTACAACCCATGAAGGGTCTTGGGCTCAGTACATATAGAGATTCGTACTGTTTCTAGGCCAACGGCAGTGCAATGAGGTGATTAGGCCTTAATCACGCTCAGCCGCCAGGTTTTTCCCCAATTAATTTGGGTACCCACTTTATAGAGGCTGGGTCTGCCCCAGGAGGGTCTCCATACCCTAGGGTCGCCCCCCGACTGAATTAACAGAATAAATAATATTTCTGCCTCAGCCGGGATTCGAACCCAGGACCCGGAGCACAGCAGACTAGTACTCTATCCACTAGACCACGCCGCTCCCTTTTTGATTTAAATAAAGAAGTTAAAAAAAAAATACACAATTAGTTTCTGAAGATTGTTTTTATTTCATTTATTTATTGTGTTATCCGATAAGAGGCATGTGCATATGTATATATTTTCAATATGTTAAGATTAATGTGCAAAGTTTTTTGTTGTTATTTTTAAGAGAGTTGTTTATGCATAGGAAAAAAAATGATAAAACTAAATTAGGAAGAAAAAAAAAATTAATTATATTATTATATTTCGATTACTTAATCTGTGCACCAGAGTTCTAAACTTCAAATATATTTGTAGAAAGAAATAAAATAAAATAATGTTAATAACTAAAAGAGAAAAAAATTGTAAATATTATAAATTTGTATCAGAATAGAAAAAAAAAATATGAAAATTTATGTGAAATATGTCCAAGGGATTGATAAGTATGCTATGTTATTTAAGCAACCCGATTTATTTGGGCAGCATTGCCAAATAAATAAAGCATTTATCTCTATATTACTGTTATACATGATATTATAATTATTTAAACAAATATTTCCAAGGAAATTGTAGTAAGCTGTGTTTTGAGCAACCCAATATAAATTGGCAGCATGACTTTATTAATAAAGTTTTTTTATCTATATACTCATCCATAATTGTAAATAGTAGTTAATCACAATCATTTACTCTGTTGGCCAGACATTTTGTATAGTTCAACTGTACAAACCTGTTATTTTTAAGGGACTCGCAGAATAAAAATTATTTCCTATTCTATTCTATTCTAAAAGTTCTTGAATCGACTTTAACAACCGAGGTAAGTTAAAATCATGTGTTGCACGCGCCAGATTTTTTTTAATGAATTGTCAAACGTGCCAAAAGCCAGTTTTCGAACAAATGCATTAAAATGGGATTCACTAATAGTTCTGCATTTAAGAGCTAGTTAGTTTACTGAGTTCGTAACGAGGGTTTACTGATGTGTTAAGTTGTCGAGTTGTCAATGACTATTGTTAAATACATCTGACATTGAAGACAGTTAAGAGTGGTATAATGACGGGGTAATGAGAATCATGGATTGGGGGAGGGGTTGGGGGATTCGAGTCGGTGATGCACGTGCTCATAGTTGTGGATGCATTGCTTCCACTTCACTGAAAATACGCACCAAGTGGCCGTGACCAATCCATGGATTATGCGGTTCCTATGCAGCTGTCTCTTAGGATTTGTAGAGCTATCTAAACCATTGATTTTGAACAACGCATCACAAATCTAAGGTACTCAAAAGCCGCTCCTGAATATGCGATTAGGAGTATTTCAGCAAAATACTTTAAGACATTTTTAATTAATAATAATTACAATCATAATTTTTTTTTTTACTTTTACTCACCTATGTATGAATATATAGGAAGGAAAGTATTGTGATTATCAAGATTTCCGAATTCCAGTTTTAGGGTCCGCTCAGTGCAAATAAGCAAGTCGCGCGAAAAGGTCTGTGTTTGTGTGTGTGTGGTAAGTCTTCTTGAGACACCTTCTCTGTCACCCTGATGAAGGCTCCCAATGTAGGCCGAAAGGTCGGCAAACAATTAAAATAAATACTATTTGTTAATGTTTTTTTTTTTTATGACCGCACCCCCAACTATCTTCTTATCTGATATTCTCCATCATTATGAATCAAAAAGGTATCCAGGAGGTAAGAATCCGGGGCCACCAAAACGGTTGGGAGGTACAGTCAGTTTTACTTCATACACGTCTCCCATCTTTGTTCTTACTATTATATAGGTTATATTTTAAAAAATATAATTATTTAAAAAAAAATTGTATCATTATTATATTATTATTATTATATGTTCAACTTTCATTAATTCTTTGTATGGTAGTATTATGATTTTAGTCATTATTGTCAGATCCTGTCCATAAATACGGTACCTACTTTTCATTCTACCTACCCTCATTCTTCCAAACTGAACTATTTTCCATTCGCCACGATATGGTACGTATCTCCACTCAACTTCATATTTTAATGTTTCCTATTTCATGTGAATATTGATATCTTTGTACATTATCTTTGCATAATTCGATCAGTATAAGCCTCTCATTATTATACTATAGCTGTTTAGATATAGTCACACGGCAAAGCTCCATATGTTGATGACTGGAGGTTGCAGTTCAAGTAGATTATTTACATGTTATGTGTAAATTATAATAAATTATTTGATATATCTAATCTTCCATATAAATTTAAACAATAGCCATTGTAATTTAATTAATTAATTTCTTTACCAATATATTTCTTTTTTTTTTTATGTTTTAGTACCGACATACTCCATCTCAATAGTTTATACAATATTGTATTTAATGTTATTGTAATTGTATTTCTTTTGTATCTTTTTAGCCTTGATGATGACTCACAATGGGGGTCGAAACGTTGGAATAAATAGTTGAAACTATTTATTGTTTTCATTTACTGACCGTCACCCGGACTAATTCCTTTCAGTTTTATTAAAATATTTTGCCACCAAAATGATTCAATACAAAAATTAAAATCTAAAAGATATTGGAAGTGGATCATATTATTTAAAAAACAAAAGAATATTATCATACATATTTTTAACCTATTGAAGTTTTTAATTAGATTTATTAATCAAAATGACGAAGTTATTGAATAACAAACGTGCAAAAAAAGTTTTTACAAGCCCAGTGTAATTTTAGATTTTTTAAATATCTTTAGTAATGTAGTATTTTCAATACGTGGGATACCTTTTTAATATTTTTTATAATATTTTTAAGTAACTGTTAAAAATTCGAACAAATCTTTAATAATTACTTTATAATTAGTTGTTTTTAATTAATATTTAGTGATGTATTGGTATTGCTTGAAAGATTCTGAGGTGACATACCACGAAACGTTGAATAATGTTTTCATTTTAATAAAAGTTTGTTTTTTTTGGAAGAAATATACATTAAGAATCCTATACATTTTTATTGTTTGATTTTTACATTGCCAAACCAGGTTCTTAAGAATCCATATGTTTGGAATTTCAACAGAACATAATAAAGAAAGAAAATACAGATTTATAAACAACATTATTTACATAAATGAATTTTTTTTTCTGTCAATATTAATTAGTATATTTACATAAATGCTATGGCAATGGCAAGCAGTCTGACAGCTATATGACTATAAGCAAGTTTTTTTTTGTTGTCATAAATGTGGTAAGCATATAAAATTTAAACATGCTTGGTATAAATAAAATAACATGAATAGGTTGTTTATACTTCAAATATGAATATTTTCATTTCTATTCTGAATTTCCTAATGTTTATAATATTTTTAAAATCTAACTATTTCCGTTTATATCTCAAATATTATATACATGTAAACAATAAAATAAATAAAAAAAATTAAAACTAGCACTACCGAGTATAAGATCAAGTACGTATTGGAGTTTTCTTCTAGGAAATTTGGTAGCTGGGTTTGAACAAGGCGATCGAGTGGTTTTGTTGTGGACATTCTTCTGTCGAATGTCAAGCTAAGATAATTTATTATGTCTGTGGAATTTTGACTTATAAAAATAATTAAACTGAGTTTCAATAAAAAAATTAATAGATTGAATAGGCTAACAATATATATTATTTTTTAACAATAATCACTTAAGTTTATGCCCATTTCGTCTTTCTACATTACGTTTTACAGATTTGTATATAACACAGCATTTTTCTAAAATCTTTAGCTCTCTAACAGTACATTATACACCTATATTACTATTATTGTGTTCAGAGGGGGAAATACGAGTATATATATTTGCTCTCATCTCCTTTAGAATCAAATTTGTTTAACTTGTATATGGAACCTTTCTTTTTTTTTTTTTTTTTGTATCAAAGCTTATAAAACTTTGATATACGCTCTTTGGTTTTTTGAACAATTCAAATCTAATTCTTGACCGTAGGCATTCGAAAAGAATGAATGGGACCGCGTGTAAAAATGAGTCTTCTCCGAATTTATTTCTTGCTATGGGAACTATGTGTTTGGTTGATCGTAACGGGTAAAATTATAAAAATTAGCCCACTTATTTTCAACCTCAGAAATACTGTTTTTATTCCGGATAATAGAATAAAACAATAAAATAAAATTTTAATATTTCTAAGAATATTTGGACATTTCAAGCAGCTATTACTCTTTTAAGTCCTAAGTGTGAAATACCGATGCGGGAAGGCAAGACTGGAAAAAAAGGACCCCGATGAAAATTGGGTGTATCCTAAATGTCTCGTCATATTGTAGGAGCAGATATTAGACCTTAAACAGAACAAAAAAATACACATAACCCATGGTCCTATTTTCAAAGATTAGGGGTGAAAATCAAATTTTATAAGGTTTTATTATTAACATTTTAGATTTTTTTTTTTTATTAACTTATTAATCTTAAATGATTTTTATTTGTTTGTAATTTTTCAGGAAGTTATGTGTTCTGAGGAAATTTTTAAGTATGGTTGTATCAAAGAAATAATAATTGTATCCTTTCCTAAAGTAAAAAACAAAGATGGTGGGTTCAAGATACAAACGTAGTGCAATTTAAAATAAAGTGGCTACTCCACCACTTTAAAACATCCTTTTATTTTACTATTGAAAGAAGGGGTCACCTATTGTGTAGTGGCTAGCATAAACCCCTTCTATGCCTGTGGTCACGGCACATAGAACTCGACAGATGGATGATTTTTAAAGGTAGCAAACAATCCTGGGCTATGCCGATCTTCAGAGGGGACGTTAAATGGCGGTCTCGAGCCTATGCAATGTTAGGTACTCGTTTCATACTAATCAAACCTGGATAGACAAAATTTAAGGTTCCTACTCTGCATCTGTTGACTGGCTACATTAGTTTAAAAGTGACATTTCAAGCAGCTATTACTCATTTAAGTTCTAATTGTAAAGTTCCGATGCGAAAAAAAAAAATTGAGTGTCTCCTAAATGCCTAGTCATATTGTGAGAGCAGATACTAGACCTCAAGAGGAAACAAAAAAGGACATATAAAATCAATAGTCCTCCTATTTTCAACGATTAGGGAGAAAAATAAAATTTTAATTTTTTTGCCGTTATTTTTAATGGTTTTCATCAGAAATATGATCCATTCGGATAAGAGAGCTCCTGTACCAAACAATCAATACTTGAAACAATGAGGTTTTATATTTACCGACCCTAATTATATGAAATGAAAAAAAAAAGTTGTTCTTAATTAAACAATCAACAATTGTTCTTAAATTAAAAATATTGGCGTTCTTATGGTTAATTAATCAAAAGAAAAATCGCAACACACGACTTTCACTTACCTCCGTTATTGTAATCAATTTTAGAATTTTTAAACATTAGTAACATTTTTAAAAATAAATTGTTAAAGAATTAATTACATTGAGTTTCAATATATAATATATATATATATATAAACATGTGTTTATTAAACACCTATTACATTATTACCTGCGACAATCAGTTAGTTTTATCGGCTTTTCATTAATATCCATTAACTTTTACAATTATGTGTGTAAGATAATATTTTTTTCTAAAGTCTTTAGCTTTTCAACGGTATATTTATTATATACCTATATTACTCTTATGTCCAAAAACACAAATATACAAGAAAAAAAAAAACGTTTGCCCATTTCTCCTTTAGTTATTTATGAAATTCGTTCAACTTCTATATTTAGCTGTTTTTTATCAAGGATCATCAGATGAAATGGTTATTTTTATAAGATATACAAAATTAAAGGTACTTTAGATGAAGAAATTTAAAATTTCGGAATTTAAGCCATGTCAAACTATTTCCATCAGAATGAAACCTACATGATATTAAATCCCATTTAATTTTACATCGATAAAGCGATTTTTATCAAAATCATTATAGCGGTTTTTGATAAAATCGTAAAAAGGTACATAATGCATAGTATAAAGTAGCACTTCCGTTCAGCAGATTTTAGTGAAAATGTTGCTGTAACATCTCGGGCGTATAGTTGTCTTAAATATGAAATTTCAGTTTCGTACGACGTTTCGTTTTGTTGCTAGACTTACTACACAAACAGACCTTTTTTCGGGACTTGGGTATTTGGACTCAGGGGCCCCTAAAATGTGTATTTTCGTTGAAAACTGGAATTCGAAAATTTTCACGATCCCAATACTTTCTCTGACTATATATTTCATATATAGGTAAGTGAAAGTAATAATCAATTATATTCCTTTTGATGCATTTTAAGTTACGATATAAAAAACAAGACCGTCTGAGTGGCAGGGTGGGTTGTAGACTAGGGTCTCAGCGGTGTTGGTTCAAACCACAAATGAGTATAGGGCATTTTTATTCGACTACTTTATAAAATAAAGTTCTGTAGGCTTTATTACACACATCAGTATTGTGATGAATACAAGCCAGTGTTTTATTAATTACAAGTAACTGATATATTATTTCATTTGACCATGATAAAGGCTTATTATTAAAATACAGTAGAGGGACATAATGTAGCCATCCCTTTGTAAATATTATGGTTCTAGTTTTATCTTGTTTTATTATAGTATGATTTTCATTTAATAAAATCTCTTTTTACTCTGGTCTTCTCTTTGTAAATAGAGCTTGGGAGTAGGCGGGATAGTAGGTAACTGAGAAGAGATTCGAACAGCCAGGTCAAACGCTCCCCTCCTATCCTTGAATCTTTTATTGAGCCAGATTCACCTGTTATGTTTTTATGATTTGAGGGAGGGGAGTTTACTTTTACTTTCCTTTAAATGCAGTACCAAAAACATTAATAGATTTTTCAATATGATAATTATGATTTTTTTTTATTCTGAGAGGTCCATTTAGAATAATATAACAGGTAATAAAAACATAAATGCAAAAATCTGGTGCGTGCAACGAACGACTTTTAATTAAATCGGTTGTTAACATCAGTTCAATAACTTCTAAATAAAGTCAGGATATAAAAAAATTACATTAAATTTTGTTGGAAACCTATATTTTATATTAAAATATAAGAGTATAAAACTGTCTCATTAACGTAAAACAATCACATAAGGGTATGCCCTAATCGTCACTTTACATTACCTTCGACAACTGTGTATATAACATAACGTTTTGTTTCTTAATTTTTTTTTATTATCTCTCTAACGGTATATTATACATCTATGTTACTATTTTTAGATCTGTTATGTATTGAGGATACTGAGGGGTGTAGATTCATCATTTGATAATTAGTATATCAATTAATTAAATATTAATAAGTCTTTGTCGGCAAAATTTCAAAGGGCGTTTACCTATCCCCTCGAAATACCCCGGGAAACTTCCTTGAACCCCAGCGGCAGCTGATAAGAGTATTAGGCCTGATCTAGAGATAGAATACTTATGATAAAGGTCTACAAAGTCTGGACCGCCAACCGGGGCACTTCCCATATCAGCCCCGCCCGAATATCGAGGATGAGAAAGAAGATTCGAAAGGGCAGTTGAAGTCCAGCGGGAGAAGAGTTGGGTCCCATCTAGAAGAAGAGGAGATGTCAGTCGGGGGTCAGAGAGCAGCTGGAGGATGAAGCCAAAAATGGAAGCCTAAGACAGATTCCACCTTTCGCCACCCAACAAAGTGTTTTAAGGTATTTCTTTATTGTAATATTGTTTAGCAAGATTAACTGTAATGTGCCTCAGTATTCTCAGACATAGTTTAAATAAATTGTATATGTTAAAGTTAATTTAAATAATAATGTCTTTATTGAAACTTGTTTACTTTAATCTTTCCCTGGATGCCACCAGTTGGGATTGGCAAAAACGATACCTTTAGAAAAGAAATTCAAGGATTTCATTAAATATAGTCTATATATTGATTAAATATATTAATTAATATAGTTTTATAAGTTAGCGCTGCCTTAGAAAAGCTGGCGGCCAAAAACATAGCATTTAAAAGTATTGAGGATACTGAGGGATTTAGATTCATCATTTGAAATTACTATATTAATTAAATAAATATTAATAATTATCAAATGATGAATCTACACCCATCAGTATCCTCAATACATAACACATTGTACATTAAAAAATAATCTGATTTTTCTCTTCAGTCTGTAAATTTATTAATAACAATTTAATGAATTAAAAGAAAATTCATTCAACATACCTTGCATTATATCGAAGTGCTGAAATACGGGGTACTCTCCATCTTCCGTCTCTCTACTGCTACCTGCAAATATATTGAACATTTTAAAAGTTTTAGGTAAAATTAAACACTCATAATTTTTCTATAATGAACTTAGATAAAACTACGGATAGCTAACTCTCGCACATTGACATGAATAATCGTAATACATAATACAATTATTCTAAAACGAGTCCTTATTATTAAACAGAAAACATACAAAATAGAACCCTCTTAAACTATGTATGTTAGATTCATAGATAGAAATAATCAGGTGTCAGTCTGGGGAAGGTATTTTAATTTTAACTCAAGCTCAATCATGTTATGTGTTCTGCTAGCAATTGAAAACAAATATCAATACTTACGCGGATGACACATGTGTGTTATCCGTTCATAAGTTCCAACCGTTCTATCCCAAATCCTTTAGTCTCACATCATAGCCAAAGAGGAATTGTGTTAGAATTGGAGAATAAAAATAAATCCTAAATAATCCCAACAAATTACCTTTAACCTTCGTCGCAAACCGATAGCCTGCCCCACTGTATCCATTATTACCACCCCTCTCATTCCCGTTGAACTAATCCAATACCTAGGACTCCACCTTGACAAATGTCTGACTTGAAATCCTTATACACGGCTTAAATGACAAGCGATTGCACGTAGATACCGATTACTACAACACTTGAAAAACGTTCAAAACTTCCACTCTATTACAAAAATCTCATTTATGCAACCATTATCAGGCCAATTTGGACATATGGAATCGAGCTTTGGGGTTCTTTTCCATCTAATTCTTACCGCATCCAATCCTTACAATCCAAAATCCTTCGCAAAATCCTAAATGCTCCTTACTTCATCATAAATAAAATCATCCATAACGACCTTAATATCCCATTTTTTGCAGACCTAAGGCTAGCTGTAGTATATATATTGAATGAGAATGTTTATAATTCAAACTCATTAAATATTTTACCAATTTAAGGAATTTAATCAAAATCGACAAAGCCAAGATTGAGTAAACCGTAAAAATAATGCATGGTTTTATAGTGGCATTTCCGGTTCGTAGATTTTGTGGAAAAAGATACTTATTTTAAATATAATATTTCACTTCATAACCACTTCTCGTTTTTTAGTTAGACTAACCACATACTCACCCACACAGTCGTTTTTGGTGACTTGGTTATTTGGACACGGGTGTGTTTGCTTAAAATGTGTGTTTTCCGCAGAAAACTCGAATTTTTAAACATTCTCGGTCGCAATACTTTTCCTTACAATATTTTATACATAATAATAATATATTCTTTCTAAGGTGTAGATTCTTTTAGGTGAAGGTCAAATTTTTTATAAAAAAATTGGAGGCTGATGTCTACTTCACCACTATTTTATTGAAAAAAAAAATTGTAAGACGATTATTTGTAACTTGACAATATTTTGTACTTTTAGATCTAAGTTGTTCCACTGCACCAGAAGATGGCATTGTTAGCCGAAACGTAGTGCGAATATTTTTTTTTCAATAAAATAGTGGTGAAGTAGACATCAGCCTCCAATTTTTTTTATAATATATTCTTTATTATTCTGGGGAATGTCCCTTTGGAATGAAATTAAATTATATACATATAAAAAAGTTAAAAATGAATGATATAAAACAGACATACCTGGAAAGGATAGGAAAAAAATAAATAAAGCTTATTTACAACTCTTTTGGGACTGGATAATCATTAAATGATTAAATATGCGGGATTTGAAGGTAGAAAGAGAGCTGGAGCAAAGGATGGAAAGAGGAATAGAGTTCCATAGGATTGAGAATCGAATGAGAAAAGATCTGTCGAAATGTATAAATCTGAAGGCCTAGGCGTGTATAACGGGGGTGGATAGAGGATTTGAATTGTAAAAGGTCAAAAATGTATGATCGACGGCGAGATTGGATAACCTGGTAAAGGAATGATGCAAGGAAAGATTTGCGACGATTGGAAGGGTAAAGCGACTTCAACTCGCCATAGGATTGGGTTACGGAGGTGTACCTAGGGACCCCGGAGATGAATCGGACAAAACAATTTATCAAGCGTTTAATTTTTACCTCGAGGTCCCCAGATACACCACCGTATACCGTACAACAGTAGTCGAAGTGGGGAAATATTTGAGAGGTAATGAGGAGTTTTCGGGTTTCATACGGGAGTAGATGACGAAAGGAATTCAGTCGAAAAGGCACCGTGGGAGATTTTGGAATTATGTTTTTTTAAGGATAGCGTTCGATCGAAGAATACTCCCAGATTCCTGACTGTCAGGTAGAACTTTATAGGATCTCTATTTAGGCCCAGGGTCGGATTTGTTTTAAAGAGATGATGGGATCATATCACCATTGCTTTTGTTTTTTCAGAATTTAGTTTAAACTTATTGACTACAGCCCAGTCTTGACTTATAGGTAAGTGAAAGCAAAATAAAATAATGATAAAGTTTTATATCAATTACTATTATAGAAAATTAATTTAAGTTATGAATATATTAATCGGAACATTCTCTTCTAATTTGTTTATATATTTATTTATCATAACATATCAAACATGATAATTACATTACGTTTCGAGGTACCTTATGCCTCATGTTCAGATTTTCAAATAATATCTAAAATATAATTGAATAAATATTATAACCAATTATATATCCATTAAGAACACATTATCAATAAATTAGAATCAATTTATCATTTAAAATATTTACAATCTGTTTATTATTAGAATTCTACTTACACTTATTTCCATATTGTATCTCAATATAGGTCAATTACTATTATATTATTATTCATATTAAGCTCATATATATGAATAATAATTCTGTTAAAATCTATCTTTTCATTATCACATATTCATTGTTTCAACCTTTTGTTGCTGTGCACTTGCAACTATCATGTATACTAAAATAGCATTTATCTAATACCTTTCTTGTGCAATTCAATGTTTTCAAATATCCGATATGATAAAGTTATACGGATAAATATGGATAGTATTTATGTCATCGTAAATACTTTGCTAGTTGAGTACCATCACGATAGGAAGTTTATCATTCACTATCAGCTTATGTACAAGCCTTCTTACCTAAACATGTGTTGGGAAAATCTCTCTAATTCTTGCAATTTTGCAAATATCAAATAAAAAAAAAAACTAACAATAATATAAGGATATACTCTATATATTTTGTATATATTACGACATATTACCATAAAAGTGAAGAAAGTGATTAAAAAATTTCTCGAAAATCAATAAAAAATGAAAAAGTTAGCGAGTTAAAATTCTATAAAGGAAAAGAGACACCTTTGATTATTTTTTTATTGATAGCTTAGTCAAAACCTTGCTTGATGTAAAAATGTCGATCTTGAGAATATAGTCCTTTTTTTTATATGAATTTCCAAAAATGGCAAAAACTCGTTTCTCGTTCTACAGAATAAAAAAAAAACCCTAAAAGATGGCTAAATGTAATAAATTAAAATGAATCATATATTATTGATTATGAATATTTAGAAGTTTTTATTTAAATCACCAGAAAAAAAAAACCCTGCAAACATATTTTATAACCAAACATTTTATCTGATTTGACAAGGTTAGAGGCTTATTGTGAACAGACAGTTGGAGGATAGAATGAGGTCTTCTCTTTGTATATGTATTAGTTTTCAACAGCTTGGAATAGATAAAACGAAAGATGGATCTATGACGAAAGGTATTTACCGATAATGAGGAGAAACAGGAGGGGGAAAAGGGGATTGAAAAGAGGGTCCTGTAGGTGACTTGGTATTGTGTGTAGTCTGTGTGTATGTGTAGTAGACCTCAACCCAGCAGTTAATCACTATAATGGTCAGGCATCAGGCTAATTGGTTCCCAACACTCAACACACAGTTAACGTTCGATAACCACATTCGAGATCACACCCTACAATATAAACTAAAAGGATCAGAGTAAACCATAAAAAGGCTTAATGTAACAAAGGAAAATGACATATGTTAAACAAATGCCTAAAATTCAATAAAAAAAAAAGCGAGTTAAGACATCTAGAGAAAGGAGGGAGAAAAATACTAAGAAATTGTAAATATATACGAATATTGTAAATCTCTTATAATCAAAATTTGTAAATGTGATTTGTATAAATTCTCATATTTTCCTGTTTTATTTTCTGTCTAAAGACTAACTTGGAATCCGCATACCATACTTAAACGACAAGAACTTTGCCGACGATTTGGCCAATTATACAGACTGATAAACAGAAAATCTCCGATATCTATTGAAAACAAATTGCTAATTTACAAGACTGTACTGAAACCAAACTGAACTGTGGGGGGGGGGAGAGCCAAATTTTCTATCAAACGCATTCAGTCCTTTCAATCCAAAGTCCTCCGAACAATAGTTAATGCTCCTTATTATGTCACCAATCATACCTAACACCACGACCTAAATATTCCATTTATTTTAAACCTTATTTCATCAAAATTTTCCCAATTCCATCAGACCCTTATTCATCACCCCAATCCGCTAGCTCAATCCCTAACCAGCTCCACACACCCTGACCATCCCCCTAGAAGGTTGAAAAGCCATTGGCTTCGAGACCTCTTGTAAATATGTATATATTGGAGTAAGGCTAGATTACTCTATTCACGTGCTGAATGCTTGAGGATAGTATATAGGTATTTTTTGTCTAGCTTTTGTATAAACTTTTTGATTCATTATTATTATTATTAGAAGTCACCTTTTAATTTATTGCTATTGATCATTTTTTATTTTAATTTTTACTATTTTTACTTTCTTTTTTTTCATTTGTGTACTCTTAGACATTAAAGTTCTTTTTATGAACTATGTGATATTATACTAAAGGGACTAGATTATTATTAAATAATGCATGCCAAAGTAGATTATAAACGGCAGGACCGGTGGGAAGAGTCTGAGGTCGTTTGATGACATGAAGGGTGCTTTGAGGCAACTAGGGGTGAGAGGGTGTCGAAGGAATGCTGAAAATCGACAGAAATGGCTTGCGTGAGGCGAAAGTCCAGCGAGGGCTGTCAAACCATTCAATCAGAAATTAATGGCATTGTTTGATTATGATAATTAATCTTAAATAATTTTCCATTCTAATATAATAATAATAAAACTTTATTCTGGGACTATGTCCCTTTAGATTAACAAAAATGAACAGTAGATATTCATATTTATGTCTGGTCAAGAAAACAATGAAATAAATTTTTATTTACAAATGTGCAAAAAAGAAAAATTAAACACTACCTAGACTTATATACATTCATTTACAAAAAAGTATGGATAATAAAACACAAGAAAAAAAAAAAAGGAAAGAAAGAAGAGAAATCTCCTAAAGGCTACTGATAGGGTTGAGGAAATTATAAAAAAACAACTAATTATTCCACACTGCTAGGGTTTGGGTAAAATAGATAATTATAACTTATATTGAAATTAAAATAAGTCAGTTCTAGATTCACATTTGTTGTGCATCTATTTGGGATGCCAAAATATGTTGGAAAAGGTGAGATTTGAATGAGAGAAAGGAAGAAGCATGGCGAATATGATTAGGAAGGGAATTCCAGAGGGTTGTAGAAAGGATATAAAAGGAGTGATCAAAAGATTTAGTTCTATGGGTGGGAATATAAAGGTCGGAATGGCGGGATCTAGTTTCAAGAGAGTGGACTGAGGATTTAAATTTAAGGATGCTGTGAATGTATGGAGGGTGTTGGGAGTTTATGATTTAGTAAAGGTAGGATTTCCTCCGTATAGCAGGTAGGAGCCACTTCAACTCGCTGTATAAGTGGGTCACTGGAGACCTCTTCGAGGTGCCGAAGATAAATCTTATGAACATGGTCATGATACGCTTGAGTCTGTCTTCGAGCACCTTCGGGAGGCCACCATATACCACACAGCAATAATCGAAGTGGGGGAATATTAATGAGGAGACGAGAAGCTTACGGGGGGGAAAGTGGGAGAAGATGCCGGGAGCGATGAAAAAACTTTAGAGTGCTTATCGTTCGTCTGGAAATATGGGATTTCCAAGAATGGGTTTGATCAATGGTAATACCAAGGTTTTTGACAGAGTAGCTAAAGGTGATAAGATGACCATTTAGGATTAGACTCGGAAAGGAAGTATTGGATCTGAGGAGGGAATTGGAACCTATAATAATGGCCTGCGTTTTCTGTATATTTCTGTAGCATTAAGCGTTAGTTTATTCAGGGTTGCCCTGGCACAGATTCTATCTAGGTCTTTCTGAATATTGGCAAATGCTACGAATAACTCAGAAGGAGAGAAGGATAGGTAGATCATTTTTTACATTTATTTTGTTGTTTCTTTTTAAAAGATTTGAAATGATATATTCGTAAATGAAAGTATTATTAATAGATTCTCTTCAGTACAATTACCGTTCACCAATCAAAAGTCATCTGTCGTGTAGTGAAATAACAGCATTCTACGCCCAAAGATGCGGATTCAAAACTTGTTGGTGGCCCTAGGATTTTAAAGGGAGTAGAAAATCCTTGGTTATGCTGTCCTTCGGAGAGGACGTGAAACGGTGGTCCTGATCCTGTACGATGTCAGGTACTCGTTACATATCCCTATCCTAATTTCACCTGAATAGGCAAAATTTAGAACTCCCATTGTATCATCGTCCGATAAGCCTCGGTAGCTTTAAGTTACGTTGAATGAATAAACAAACAATCCCAGATATTGAGATCCTTGTATGTTCTTTTAAAAATATATATAATCTGCGACTGTTTGTAATAAATACTATAGAGAGAAGCTTTTACCTAATTCCGTCTAATTTGCTTACTGCTGATTGCTTGTTTTCCAATCCGTTTCTTCCAATAGGAAGTTGCTTCTCAAATTATTTTTAAGCAATATATTTATTTTGTTCTAAAAATTCTAAAATAAAAAAAATCTTACCATCCAAAAACATGGAGTCTTGTATATTTCCTTTATGTCCTAGATAACTGTCATCTGAAAAAATAAAACCTCTTTTTAGTGCAAGATTATTATGAGGAAGGTTTTTGCCTATTTATAAATTGGCAAAATCATATTATTATATGTTATACAGTGTCTTAATTCCGCTGGGGCTTAAAATGGAATTTTTGTATTTTATCCCTATCGAATACTATATAATCACGTTGATTATTAAATAATTTACCGCGTGATGAATATTGAAATCATAAAATATTAGCAAAAAGAGAAAGAAACTATTTATTAACCAACGTTTCGGCCCATGTTTTGGGTCTTCACCAGGACTAAAAATAAACAAGTAGGTGACTTGTAATATTCATATTTCTCGTCATATAATGTCAATATACCATATATTTTATACTTCATATTTACCCTTCATTTTCTATATTATTATTCTGTCTCACTATTTTATTTTTCGAGAGTTTCTTACATTTAGGTGGAAATACATAATTGAATAATAAACAAGAAAAGAAAATCTTGATTTTTTTATTAAAAAAGTTAAAATAGTGGAAATATGGTTTTCTGGCATATAATTTTCCAAGATTTGTCGAGGAAGGACTTTTTCCTCTTTGAACATCTGTCAAGGGCCCAAGAAGGATCTTTCTCAAGTTTTGTCAAAATAACATTTCGATCTCTTCTACTGCAAAGAAACCCGAATATTACACTTGTACAATTTATCCTTTGATATATGTTTAATAAAGTTTGAGATATATGTTAATATGAACTCTTTTGTTTATTTTTTGTAGTGCGCACATACCTAAAACAGTGCCGCGCAATTACGAAACACCCTGTATAAGGAACATTCCACTTACGATCCCTCAAATCTGTAAAATGCTAGTAAATAGTAGATGTTATACCCATTCAAATATTTAGAACAAATAGAGTTATATTTCTAAGACTATTCGTAAAAGATTTGCTGTATTTTGTATATATGTGATCTTTTAATATTTTGTCCTTTTATTCCAAAATTGAAGATGAGGATAAGATCTTTTTTTTATTTTTTTTTGGTTGTACTGTTTCCTTTAGAGACTTAGTCTTTCTATATGCAATCCATAATTTGTATCCTAATTTAATATCTTTATGTTATTATATTTTCTATTATTGCTTCTTATACATATACACACTTTATATTTTCTAAGCATCTTTTATTGGGTTGTAAAATAAGTTGATAGCATTTTTCAATATTTCAATTGAATCCTCTCTGTGTTTATAAAATCATGTTTACTCGGTCACTAATGTTTATATACTCTAAAAAAGGGTTTGGTTAAGGCGCTTTTATACATCAATTTCAACCGAGATTCCTTATCTTTAAGTGGTATTTTGTTTGCTCAAAATGGATGAGAAAAAAAATCATTTCCGTCATTGAATGATTTTTTATTTCCGTAATGGAAAATCTGCCACAGAGACGGTCAAAAAAAGTTGCAGCGTGTATTTATTGAAATAACCAGTGAAAACCTAAAAACTTATTTTACAACCCAATATTTAAATTATATGTTTTATTTATTTTATTGGAATTGGTATCAAATCTTCAATAATAAATAATTTTGTTCTTTTATGAATTGAGTGATTAGTATTACGAGGAAGGAAAATATAAGTTAAATGCGTCTATTATAATTTAATCAATGTTCATGAAAAATTGTTAAATTAAGAATATTAAACAAAAGTAACTCACCGTGATGTTTTTCCTGATATGTGAGAAATGTATGTGTGACTCTTCCATAGTAAACGTCATTCACCTAGGAAAAAAATAGTTAAAAAATATACGTATCTTTTTACAGAATAAAATAATGATGGTTACTAGTACATATTTACTTTTCTAATAAAGTTAAAAAAAAAAAAAAAACATGCGTAAGGAGTGTAATGCGCACCAATAAATACCATTTGAATCGCGGTGTGGTCTGAAGGTGCGCCCTAGAGCCTACACGGCCTGTCGCGCCCACAATAAAAAAAAATCATGCTGTTTTAACAGACCTTTATGATCTTCGTCCGAAGAAACTTATCTTTTATAGGCCAGCTGATTTGCCTCGAGTTCAGAAGAAAATTGGATATTGCTTTTTTTATGAGCAATATTTGTTTAAAATTTTGCTAAGAAATCTTTTCCTCATGAAATTAAGACTTCTTTAAACCCTAATATGAGTTAGTGTCAATACTGACTAACAAGATATTAAGTTGAAGTAGAATATATGTTCGGTAGCTGTAAAAATTCAATAAATAAACATTATTTGAATGTTTCCCAACGAAAAAAATCACAAGCCCGAAGTATCTTACTTTATTTGAAATTTTTAAGCATAGGAATTAGAAATAATAATAATTTTTTTTAATTATATAATGATATGCAAAATATAGTACAGAAAAGACCAAGTTATTTGGAAAATGTGTACCACTACAGCTCTGAACTGACCCTACAACTGAAGGATTTGTGGTTCAGGACTTAGCAATGATCCATACTATCCCAAGGTCAACGCTAAGAGGCATGAATCTGATTGTGTCTAAATTACACTCAACTGTCAGGTTTATCAGCAAATTTTTGAGAACCGTTTTGTAGAGGCTGGGTAAGCATCCGGATGGTTTTCCCACTCCCTCGCTCGCCTCACATGACTGAAATAACAGAATAAATTATTATCCTTTTACACCCAGTTTCAAGTTTAATATTAATTTAAGCCTGGAACCGTATAGTCAATAAGTATCTTGTTTATATCTGTCAGCTAGTGTGAACATGATGGTGAACATATTCGAATCAGTTTGTTCAAGGTGTCACCTTAGCATCGCATAAAGCTATATCGGTTCGAATCAAGACAAATTGAAATTTATTTCGAGTAGGTGAAGTCCCTGGACTGAAACTGGGCCGGGGAAAAATCCTGGCTAGAATAGGTCAATCACTTAAGGGATAATCCGCTGTATTAATTAAACATTAAGAACGCTAAACCTTAAGTAAAAGTAAAAAGGTTGAAAGGTGGAAGAATAGACAGACCCAAGTTATTTCAAAAGTAGAATAAATGGAAAAGGGGCGAATTCTACAACCATGTTATAGGCTTTTAGTAAGATTTTACCATAGCATATTTCATTAATAAAATTAATATTTATTAGACAAAAAAAGCTTACTTTTCGAAGTCCGCACCACGTAACAATCGTACTTTAATTGTTTTTTTTAAACATATTTATTGATATTTATAACTGTATTATATACATCAGGTAAATGTGATGGACATAGTAAACTGACATAAAATACACGTAGAGACGCTACCTATTGACAGCACTAAAAATATTCTAAACTAGGTCTCGGGCCCATCTTCTTTTCAGACGCCTCGGAGGACTATCAGAAATCGAAACGCTTGACAGGAGAGAAACTAGTGGGTTAGAACGGGAATGGAGTTTTTCATGGAATGATTAATACCTGGTTTGGGCTGATATAGTAACATATGGGACATTAAGGTCTTTATAGATGAGTTTATTCTGGACAAAGTAAGGAGCGTTAAGGATTTTACGAAAGCTTTTGGATTGTAAGGATTGGATACGAGAAGAATTCGATGATTTCGTAAAGCCCCAAAGTTCTAATCCATCAGTTCATATTGGTCTTATGATGGCCATGTAAATAAGACTTTTGTAATTAAGTGGAAGGTTTGACCGTTTGTCCCGTAATCATTGAATTAGTCGAAAATGTCTGGCAGTTTCTTGTCTTGTCTTGTATGGGGATTCCAAGTTAGAGGTTTTGAGGATTCCAAGGTGGAGCCTTAGGTATCGAATCTGTTCAACAGGGACTAGTGGAGGATACGGTAGGGCAGGAAGTCATTGGTTTACGACTAAGGGTAAAGATTATTTGCAATTTAATTGAAAAGTAAAATCCACGAATAATTATTATCTGGGCCCAATCTTCACGAATGCCATCCAAAAACAGCAAAAGGTACTCTAGAATTGGTTCGAACAAACGTCGCAGCTAAATCTTCGTCTTGCGTACTCTCTCTCAAAAAAAATATTGAAATGGATTACGCGGTAATTTCCACTTGTGCTCTATCTGAGAAACCCACCCTCTTCCCTAATCTATTTAGGTGCTCATCTCTAAAGTATTTTCCCGAAATTATTGAGTAAGCAAATGGGAAGGAGTTGAGGGGAAATGCAGCCATCCCGCGGCGGAAACCGGCCCATTCATGAGGCGGCATCGCGCCGGAAATAGCCAATCTCATCACAGCGCCCTCCAGTCATTGTCTGTTGGAGAGAAACAGTCTTCCAATTCCTCCAATATCTTCAATCCAATATGCGTGATTCGTAAGATTGAGAGATTTCGAATGGTAAAATGTTTTAGCACGTCGCTAACGGGTGAGCTCTTAGTGCTAGTAGATTGTATTGAGAGGATAACATCCCTGGAAAGGGATAACAATTAAAGTAAATGTTACCTCAGATCATGCGCGCTCAAGCGGCATCAGACTAAGCGGTCGAGTAAAGCCCGGGTATTAACTTTAATTGAACATTTGGATTAGTGATGACCTAAAACGTTCAGGAGACCTTCCATAAAATTATCGAAAAAATCAGATTAATCTCTATACCTATCAATTTTTCTTGGTTACGTTATAACGCGTGAGCGACGGGACTAATTTCGCTTTTTCTTATTTATTTTTTTGGTTATGTTTGCGAGTACCAGGAGAAAGTACTTAGGTATGTAAAAAAAAAAAAAAATAAAAATAAGAACGTTGCGTTGAACATTAGAAAAGTTAATATGGTCGTTAAGTTTTTTTAAAGTAACCTTCTCAATGCTCATGACAATATAAACATGTCCAATGTAAACTTAAAGCGTTTGACTTAGTTGTTAAAATATAACTGTCAGCGATTGTCAAAATTATATTGATAAAATAATTCAGTACAGTGAGTTTTTGAGAAGTGTTTATCACGGCTATTTCAGAGCAATCATGCATAATATTATTAAAAATTCAAGTTATAGCGTTTTGGTAAGTTTTAATAGACTATTTTAAGGTATGTATGTTTATAAAGAATAATACAATACGATATTTTTTCTCAGTAAAAGTTTTGTTTTTGGTAATCTCAGCAATTAGACGTACAAACATAAGTCGTAGAACTAGCAATGCTACAATTCATCGAAGCCACAATTTGAAAAGGAAGTACATAGGCGAAGACGTCCACGGATTCCTTTGATTTTGAACGACATGCCATTCGTATTTTAACGGTTACAATATTCATGGTTTTCCACATCTAGCATTTGCTTTCTAGATAAATAAATCGCAACGGCAGTCGCTAAGTGTTTGTGGCAACAATCTGGAAAATCCATGTTTTTCACATGGCTATTTGTATGTCGCCTGTTCCCGTGTCGGAATGCCAACAAAACTATGCATATACGCGTCAGGAAATAAAACAAAGAATGTTGTTTATCATAAACCACAATAATAATTAACACTATGTTTTTGAGTATTTTTTTATTATACCAATACGAATTTAATATACACAGTTAAGACAGGACAACGTCTGACGGGTCGGTTTGTAAAATTATAAATGTGTTATACTTAAATAGATTAATAAATGAAACCATAAATAATGGTTTCACATTTCAATAGCAGTAGCGGTAAATTTGGTGCAAGTCTTGACTAAGGAATACCCCTTGGACGCCTCTCATTGCTGTCAGTCAAAGCTGATCAGACATAAAAATGACAGAAAAAGTAATGAAGATTGGAGTTTCAAAAGAAAATTAGATTTAAAATAAACAGATCTATAAATTAATGGTATTCTCGTCATCGACTAGATGGAACAAAACCTACTATCTCTAATGAAATACATTTCATCTTCATTACTTAATAATAAATAACGGCATTAAAGATCGGCTAATCACTAAGGAATATATTTTTTAATTGAAGAGATACAAGAGCATATGCCAATGCCCGCTAACAGGCTACACAACGTAACTAAAGCATGCACCCTCCTTCTGATCGGCTTAGTGAAGGTCAAGCATCCAATTTCCCCTCGGTCATCCCTGGGGTGGCAGGAAACGATACTCCTATCAGATTGACCAACAAGAAATTAAACGATGCCACTCAGCGAAAAGGGTTTTTGTTGAAGGGTTGGTTTAAGAGGTCAGTGATGAAAAGACTCGGACAAGGTACTCAACTTGTTTTCACTAATTTAATAAGTATCTCTTTAAGATTTGTCTTCAGTACATCTAAAAGCTGACATGTTACCCACTTATACATAGAGTTAAAGTGGCTCCTTCTCCTCACCCCACAGAAAATATTTCCTAAGAACATATTGTACCTTTACCAAACCATTAACTCCCACCATCCTCCCTATATCCATAGTCTCCTTCAATTTAAATTCCAATGACCCTCTGGGGTAGCGGCAAAAGAAACAAAATAAAAAATCCTCCTTAAGTCCTCTTGAAACAAGATCACGCCATTATGACCTTTACGTTCCTGCCCACAAAACTAAAACTTTTGATCGTTTCTATATTATCCGCTCTTCTACCCTCTGGAATTCTCTACCTACCCACATCCGCCATGCTGCTTCTCTATCCTCATACAAATCCCAACTTTTCCTATACCTCCTGTCATCCCAAACTGACGCTCAACAATTATGATATTCTGTTTAATCTAGGTATTAAATTTTGAATGAAGAAAGTAGTTGTCTACTGTTTAAATGTATATATTATTTGTCAATCCATTTATTTTTCATTTTGTTCAACATAATCGTTCTCGGAAGATTTTTTTGTATGATATTTCTTCTTCTTTCTTATCTCATTATTGTAAATAATAACTAACTATGTTAATTTTGTTTGTTGGCCAGACATATGATATTATTTTCTTTATATCAATATGTTCTAAACAAGGAAGATCTCATTTAATTATTAAGGTTAATTTAGGGCTGAATAATTCTTCCATTAACACTGATCTTTTATTTCATTGACGTTTCGGGATATTCTCCCATCTTCAGAAGTCTACAAAAATTTTTTTTATTAAGCAATTTACCATCTCATTAAAAATCACTATAATGAAGTGAATGGTTTAAACAAATTTATAAATTAGGAGTCAATTGATAACATACATTTTAAAACTATTAATTAACAAATTTTAAAATCATAAGGAGGCAATAAAAGCAAAAATTTAACAATGTTACACAGTACTTAGTTAAATAAATATTATAAAGTTACCTCATTATATATTCTGTAATCCCAAGAAAATTAATAAATAATATCTGGTATTCTGAGTTTAAATATAAATCTCTTGATAAGAACCCTGACAATAGTATTGGTAACAAAATACAACAAACAGTTAGAATAATTAAAGATATTGGTAGAATGAGTGAGAAAAATAATAAACAGAAAACCATTACAGATTTTTATAAAAGCGCTACAGATGAAAAAACAACAGATGTTAATAATCAAAATATTAAAGATGCTGAAATAAATAAGAGCATAAACATCAGACAATTTTTCAAAATGCAATATATACCACATCTTACTAGTGAAATAAATAAAACATTATTAGCTTATGATTTACCCAACATCAAATTAGGCCTTTATAACCATAATAAATTACAAAAATTCCTCACCAGTACAAAAGACCCTATAAGTAATGAAGAAAAATTAAATGTTGTATACAAAATAAATTGTCTGGACTGTGAAAAATGTTACATTAGGGAAACGTCCAAAAAAGTTAGTACTAGAACTAAACAGCACAAAAGAAATTGTAACAACAGTAAAAATATAAATACAACTGCTTTATCACAACATAGCATACATTTGAAACATAAGTTTGATCTCAATAGACCAAAAATTTTGGAAATAGTCAAAAATAAACAAAATAGAAAAACCATAGAGGCTATATTTATCAATAAAAATATAGATAAAACCGTGAATTTTAAAACTGACTCAAGACATTTAAGTTACCACTATTCCGATTTGATTAATAAATTAAAAATATAATATAAATAATTAATAATAAATTTTTAAAGAATTTCACAATATGAAATAATAATAACTATATACAAGTTAAAAATTGGTCTAATCCTTAATCCAGTTGAGGACAAAGATCTGAGCAATACTCTTGCTCAGATCTGAAGTGTTTAGATATTGACTTCATTTTTCTTTTTTACCTGGCTGAAGGTGTGACTAGAGTAAATGTCAGGATTACAGAATATATAACGAGGTAACTTTATAATATTTATTTAACTAAGTACTGTGTAACATTGTTAAATTTTTGCTTTTATTGCCTCCTTATGATTTTAAAATTTGTTAATTAATAGTTTTAAAATGTATGTTATCAATTGACTCCTAATTTATAATTTGTTTAAACCATTCACTTCATTATAGTGATTTTTAATGAGATGGTAAATTGCTTAATAAAAAATTTTTTTGTAGACTTCTGAAAATGGGAGAATATCCCGAAACGTCAATGAAATAAAAGATCAGTGTTAATGGAAGAATTATTCAGCCCTAAATTAACCTTAATAATTAGATATTATTTTCTATTTCGCTGTACATACCTGTTATTCTTAAGGGACCCAGTCCCAGATTTTTTTTTTTTTTTTTTTCCATTCTATTTTATTCTAATGGCTTTCAAAACATTATTTAATTAACTTTTATATTTTATAATTCTTACTGTTTTCACAATAAATCATATAATTAATTCATCCTCTTTTACACGTTGTGTTACACATCAGAGATAATTTTCAGAAGAACGATTTTAATTTAGATTCCTTCATAACATTATCAGAAGAAAAGTTGAAATTTTTACAGCAAGTAGATTAATGACTAAGTTTAAGAAAAATAATCAAAGCTGAGTCTTCTTTTCTTTATAAACTTTTAACTCACTAAAAATCTGTTTTTTTTTTTTAATTTTCAAGAATGTTTTAAACCACTTTCTTTACTATTTAGGTAATGTTTTGTGAGGACATACCCTTTACATATTGTCAGAATTTGATATTTTAAAAGTTATTAAACTTGAAGAGGTTTTCCCAAACCAGTTTAAATCTGACATAACATGGCTGTCAAAATAAAAGTGTTAGTCAGATTTTTTTTTTCTACGGTTTCAAATTCAGAAAAATATTTAGAATAACTGTTAAAAATATCATGAAAATCTTAAATGTTGAACGGCAAAGTTAATTAGAATAGGAGGAATTTCGGTTTGGCCCATAGGTAAATAAAATATAAAAGTCAATGAGATATTATTCTAAAAATGGGAATTGTTCTTCTCCGAAATATATATACAATTATAATAATAATAGGCTTACCGAACCCGAAGGTTAAGTAAGTACTGAAACCTATCTGGACCTACGGACTTGAACTGTGGGAGACATCCAAATTTTCTAACATCAAACGCATTCAATCCTTCGAACAATAGTTAATGCTCCTTATTATATCACCAATTATAGGTTACACCACGACCTAAATATGTCATTTATTTTGGACATTACATCAGAACCTTATCCATCACCCCAATCATTTAGCCCATTCTCTATCCAGCTCCACACACCCTTACCATCCCCTAGAAGGTTGAAACGGCAGCCGCCCTGGGACCTCTTGTTAACACGTATATTGGAGTTCTAGCACTGGCTATATTATCCACTCAATATGCAGTATGTTTGAGGAAGGTGTGAGTGACTTCTAAACTTTGTAAATATTATATTAATTCTTTATTGTATATTATTTTATTGTTTTGTAAATATTGTATGAATGTTGTACTTGATCACTATTATAAATGTCCAAATTAGGACAGATTGTAATATAATTTAATGAAAAAAAAAAAACAATAACAAATATAAATACAAAAATAAGGAAATTATGTCTCTTTATTTATTTAATACATTTTTGTAAGAGATTAATAATTTTATGATTTGAAGAAATAATTCCATAAGAGATGGGAAACAGGGATCCGATGTGTCCTTAAGACACCTGTTCCTGCCATGTGAGGGAGAATAATAGAGCTCACCCTAGTCGAGGTCAATGTGTCTCTCCCAGGGGTGCTTTTTCAACCCCTACTAACCTCATAGCATTAGTTCATGTCCTCATACCCACTCAACCATTATATCATTTTTCTAACGAAGATGAGCCGTAATACTGTTGCTAACTGATTCATCAATAGCTGTAGATTATTTATGAAATCTCGGCGAAATAGCGAAAATAATTAGTCAGTTGTATTAAAAATGTTTTAATTTTGCCGACGTTTGGTCTCAAACATGTGAGCCATGTCAAGCATAAACGTTAAAAAATATATTAACAAAATAATCCATGCTAAACTTGAAAATATACAATTCCTTCTTCAAAAATCAGAGATTGAAATAATCGGGAGTCAGTCGTGTTGTGGTGATTTTAATTTTGCCGATTAATCTGGTATTAGATAACAAAAAAAAAAAAAAACTGAAACATTTATGTCAGAACTCAATTATATTTTAGGGAGAGGGGAATATAATATATTAATAAATATAATTTTTGAGCAATTCGTTCAATTTTTATATAAGGTATCATTAAAGTAAGGGAAGGAGGAAAAATAATGTTTATAGTAATGAATTTATGTTACTTTAGAGGTTCATTATATAAACGACAGCTCCGCAAATCTAAAATAAGCTCCCACCAAACGGTGTCAATTATTAATAAATTAAAATAATATTAGAATTATTTAAAAGCTTTAATTCGGAAGAATCTTGTAGTAGTACAACCCGTAGAAGTTTAGGTATTTATCTACGAATAAATTAGATTGAACATTATGGTTTTATTGTTTTCTCCAGGTAGGTATTTCACTTATTTAATTAAAATCTACAGTAATACTATCTGAATGTGCTAAATAGAATTATCGGTTTAAAATATTCTTGAAATGTTTCTGATTTCCATGAAAAAGGATTCGGATGAAGGGATTCAGAGAAAATCAGGATAGAGCCGATTAGAGAAACATAAACATTGTTTTGTTATTCCAATCATTGCATCTTGTAGAAATAACATATTTGATTAATTTAGATTAAAAAGCATAATGTTTCATGGGACTACTGACCACACAAAAAACGTAATTACATTTAATGATTTATGAAAACAATTTTTTTTTTTTAAAGTAACATTATTCTTTCGCGATATTTGTTTGGGTTAAATTTTGAGGATTAAGATAAAAGTAAATAACATTGGTGCATAATTACATAACAGGTGAAATGTTTGTCATTTAAAAGATAAAAATAAATTATAATTATTGATAAATCGCTGACCTCAGAATTACTGTTAATCTCCATATTTTAATAATAATAACGATAATAAGTTTCTATTTATTCTGGAACAACTTTCTTTGGAATAATATCACAGAAAAATTAAAAGAGAAAATGAGATGAAAAAATGGATAATAGTAATGAACCAAGAGGTAGCTTCTGATAATTAAACCAAATACGAAATATGTTCAATTTCATTCGAAAAACTCTGCACCTCTACAACCATGAAGGGTCTTAGGCTCAGTACATATAGAGATTCGTACTGTTCCTAGGCCAACGGCCGTGTAATGAGGTGATTAGGCCTTAATCACGCTCAGCATGAGGTTTTTTCCACCAATTTGGGTACCCCTTTAAAGAGGCTGGGTTTGCCTCAAGGGGGTCTCCATACCCCAGCCATATTTTTCTTGGAAGATATACTGTAAATATTTCATAATTTATTTTATTGGTCGTTTATTATTTTCGCTATTCTTTTAAACAATAATTCTTGACCTGCCAACTCTTTTAACTCACATCGTGCAATTATACGGATACAAAACATGAGATATATATAAAATATTGCAGGATTCTTAACAGCAACATTCCCAATATTAAAGTAAATCTTTCTATTTTTAGGTTTTTCGAAAAAAAATAATCAAAAACATTTATTTATTCCTAAAGATGTAATGACAATGACAATTAATTAAAATATAAAATAAAACTAGAAAAAAAAGTGTCTCCTGCGCGAATCCGGTTTTGGTTTTTAAGAAAACAGGAATAAAATTTGTTTTAAAAATATGATTAAATACATTGTACAGAACCAAATTCTTTATTTTGTCAATTAGAATGAAAACAAAGTCACAGATAATCAAAGAATCAAAAATAATGGAAAAAATATTTTAGCAGTATTCTTTATAAAAAACAATCTATTAATTTTGATTTTATTTTGATGTACAATTAAACACAGAAACGTAGCTTAAACTAACATTTTGATGTTTGAAATTAGAATGAACTCTGAAATAATGAAAAAACAAATCCTTTGAATAACTGGATGTATTTCAGAGATATCAAGAGAAAAAAAAACACATGAGCTTGAATTAAATTTATTTATCTAAATGAATAATTTAAAAAAAGTAAAATTTACTCAAAATTATAATATATATCACTAAATATTTTTGCATTAGAAAGAGTTGATTAATTTATATTGGATAAAAAATGTTCACTGGTCACAGTTCAATATCCAGTTCAACATAAACATAAAAACATTGTGCATGAAATCATTCCGAAAGAATTCTGCACTTAGTCTATTTCAAATTAAATTACTAATATTAATTTTTAAACAGTACTTTGTTGCCATCCAAATTTAATATATCTGATAGGAGTCTAGTTTTGTAAAAGTTTGAAAATAAATTTCAACAGTACAAAAAAATAATATTATTAATTAATACTTCAATTCATGTATAGAGTCAATTTTTTGTAAGTATCATCTATTTCAAAATTTTCAAAACCTGAAATTGTTATTCATACAGTTTATCACTTTTCTTAAAATCGTGTATGTGATTTTGATAGCGATGTAAAAAAAAAAAATCCAAAAGCAACCAAATTTGGATAGAATGCTGTATAGTATTCGTTTTGATTTATTATTATAATTTTTAATGATTTCGTTAAGCAATAATCTAATGGTCTTAAAAACATGTCTCTTTTATTAGACTCATGCTTTATTTAGCTCTTTGCTTTGCAACTGCAATAATTATTTCCTGGACTCAATTTAAATTTAAATTTCAAATGTATCAATTTTACGGTCAGAATAACTCTACGTTTCGATATTAATTCTTTTATAAATACATGAACACAAAAGCGATTCAATAGACTAATTCAAAATAAACACAAGTATTTTCTTATAGCTCAAATCAATTGCAGACATAAAAATTATTATAAAATAATTTGTAGTTTTACGTATTTTTCAAATGTTTAATCATACCATAAAACCGATTTTTTTTACAAAACATAATCTTATGTGAATCAATTTTGAAAGATTTTAGGAACTTCAAGTTACAATATAAGTATATATAAAGTATTGTTGGAAATTTCCTCTTTTTTTAATTTTAGTATATGTGAAATCCAAAGTTTTTTTTTTTTTTAATAATACATTTCTGGCAGTATGTTCCCAGGGATTTTATAATAGGGTATTGTTCAACCCGATTAGGTGTAAAAAGAAAAATTCGATTTATTTTAATTTATGTTCAGTTTTTCTTTTATTTGCACCGGTTTACGTTATTTTTCGTTTTAATTAGAAATTGCTATAAATTTGTTCCTAGTAAGTTATAATAGAATTGTACCACGATTTAGTGATTTTTTTTTGTTTGTTTTATCTTAAAAGTTTTTAAATATATTTAAAATGATATAAAATCGATTTATTTTAACTTCTATCCAATATTTCTTGTTTAAAAGAGATTTTTAACATTATATTATATATATATTGTTTTAATTTTCATTTTTGCTTTTATTTAAAAATAAAAAATTAGACCATTTTTAACTTCTCTCTTTTATTTTCAACTTATACTTGTTTTTTGTTTTTATTATTATTTTACTGATAGTCATTGATTATTAAATCAATTTTGTTCTTTTTTTAATAAGTAATTTCTAAATTATATTCCTAGTGATTTTATAATAGGCTTGAGCTAATGATTTGTTGTTTTAAAAAAAAATCGAATTATTTTAAACTGATTTTCAATTTTTCTTTTCTTTTTTTTTAATTTTTCTATTGAGAAATTGCTAGAATAATATTCCAATTAAGTTATAATAGAGTTGAAATATGATTTATTGATTTTTTTATCTTAAAATTTTGAATACTCTTTAATAAAAAAAATCGTTTTCTTATAACTTCTGTCCTGTATTTCTTTGCATATTACAGATTGTTAACATTATATGCTATATATCTTCTCTTTTTTTTTTTTTTCATCTTCATAATTTTCAGTAATGCTTGCTTCGATTTTAAAAGTAAGTTTTAGAAGACTTTTAACTTCTCTTTTATTTTCACCTTATTCTCTTCTTTTTTTTTATTTTAGTGATAGTCGTCTATTATTTACTCAAGGATCTCTCAGTTTTTATTGTAGTGGCATTTACTAATGGCTTGAAAATTACACGACAAACACTCTGAAAATAATATAAGGACTTACCGCCCTGGATGTGGAGTCGCAGATACTCATAATTCAAGAAGACTGAAACTGTGTGTGAGGGATGAAAAGGCGGGGGCGGAGGCATTTGGGGGCGGTACGGCACGCCCCTTGGCCAATCTGCGCCGCCCCGAATTCGATTGCTCTTCCACTTAGCCTCCACCAGTGTATGGAGCCGCTGTCCGGTTGCCCCTCTTCCTCCAAGTGTGAGAAAAAATCTTGTGCGCGTGGCCCACAACATTCACTTACCTCGTTAAAACCTATTTCCAAAGTTTAAAATTAAAATTAAAGATGAATCAAAACCTATCCAGGAGTAACCACATTTCTCAAATTCATCGCTATCCTAAAACAATTCTTAAGATTTCATGATTCCATCCAACCAACCCGTTTGATTCTAATATCCTATCATTTTCCTCCCCATTTGCCTAGTTCTGTGGTTCCCAACAAAAAATTTTCGCGGACCCTTTCGTACAAGCATTTCATTCTAAATATTAGACATATATATAGATCTTTATAGGATTGCACTGTATCACGTTCATTGCATGCGAAATCCCTTTACTGAAACTCTGTATTCTGAAAACTGCTTAGTAGGGGAAATAGAAATGAAGAAAAAAGAACCAGGCACTGGCAGTTTAATTCAATCCGCAAAAAGATTAAATAATTAAAAGGTAACGTTATGAGAGAACTCAGTATGTGGAAGGAGCCTCACGATACTTAGATGGACGACCTATGATAACTAAAACTTTGGCAAAATCTTTCAACTGAACCAATTCAAATATTTAGGAGAAATCATTCAGACACATAATTAACAATCAAAAGTCCAAATATGTGTCAGTGAATGCAGAAAGAGATATAACAATGTTTGAGCATATCATCAATAGAGAAGATTCATTTCTATACCTTGGGCATCTTATTTCTGTTAAAGGGCAAGCTGAAGAAATAAGCAGGCGGTGCACTCAAGGATGGCGCTCACTCTCCAAGTTTAAGGAGCTGTATAGGTCGTCTGTGAGCTTTGAAGTAAAAAAAACTTTGGATAAGCACTGTGCTACCTGCTATGACCTATGGCTGCGAAACATGGGTAATCGATAAGAAGACCAGCCACAAGTTGAGAGTAACGGTCAGAGGTATAGAGCGATACCTTCTCGGAGTATCGAGACGAGATAGGAAGACAAATAAGTGGCTAAGATCAAGGACCAATCTCCCAGGTATTGTAGGAAAAGTCCATCTAAGGAAGTGGACCTGGACCGGACATGTTATCCGGAAAACATTACATGGACCAGGCAGCTTATGGAGTGGTACCTAAGGGAGTTAACAAGGGAGCGTGGACGTCCACCGACAGACTAGGACAATGAGATGAAGAAGAGTTGCGGAGGTGCAACCTGGAAGAGAGTGGCACTGGGTAGAAAAGGATGGGACAGGTTCATTACTTACTGTGGTAGCAAGAATAAGCCTATTAAAATATTCAAACAATCGAACTCAAAAACCTCAACTTAAGATTGATTTTGTACATATATATATTTGAATTGAACAGATGAGGAAGTTTTGTATATATATTTTTTGTTATATTTCATTTACAAATAAAGGTTATTCTTATTCAGACCCACGGTTTAAACTGAGAAGCAAATAAAGAAAGAATTTCCAAGTTACAGAAAGCTTACAGAATCACTTGGAATAGGTATAATAAAAAATCAATATCTCGGAAAGCAAAACTTAGACATTATAATGCCGTAGTCAAACCAAAAGCGTTTAATAAATCGGACACCTTAATTATTAGAGGCAGATCTTTAATCAAAGACATAGAGAAACCAGAAAGGAAAAGAAGGCCTACACATCAACTAAGCAGGTTCAACCGTGCTCCTGAGTCGGGAATAACGATGCAATAATAATAAAATTATAGGTGGAATAGTCAGGAATCAGTCATTTTTTGAATAGTTTTTAATTTTGCCAACGTTTCGGCCCAAGCTTGTGAGCCATCATCAGGGCTACAAACATCAGAACAAAAGAGTCTACAGTCGACTATACATCCTCAAAATCATAATAAAAGTTAATGTTAAACCTGGCAGATGGTCTACGAAAATTTTTTTAAAGGAATGAAAACTTTTTTATGCTGTCCTTCATAGGGCATTCAAAGGTTCTTCGATTCATATCACGGCAATCATAAAAAATGTATTATGAATATAGAATAGTTTATCCTATCTATATTCAAGGAAGGATGAGCTGAATCAGGTGGCAGAGAATGAAAGTAAAATTTTTAAAAATCTGGAGCGGTAAACACACGACTTACACTTACCTCGGCTGTTAAAATAAACTTACAGTTAAAAAACATTTGAAGTTAATTTTATATATAAAAATTGTATTCAGTTTTGCTGGAAAAATATGATTTATGTTAAATAATATAACAATATTAAATTGCGACGTATAATAATCAGTAATAAGTTTATGCACTACACTTCGCTTTACATTACCTTTTATAACTTTGTTTATCAGATGATAGTTTTTCTAAAATTGTTCTATTCCAACGGCATCTTACACATCTATATTGCTGTTGTTAGTATCAAAAAGCCAAAGTACAATAAAAAAAATTTGCTCATTTCTCCTTTGTTTGATCATCGAATTCGTTCGACATACAAATTCAACCGTTTTTACTTTCACTTACTATATATAGTAAGGGGAAGTATTGCGATCGTGAAAATTTTCGAATCCAGTTTTTAACGGAAATGCACGTTTTAGGGTCCCCTGAGTCCAAATAACCAAGTCCCGCAAAAAGGTCTGTGTGTGTGTGTGTGTGTGTGGGTGGTAACTCCCGGGCGGAAACGGTAAGTAATATGAGACTGAAATTTCGTATTTAAGACAACTATACGCCCTCGACGTGACAAAACTTTTTTCATCAAAATGAGCTTACCGGAAGAGGCACTTTATACCATGCATTTTGCACCTTTTTTCGATTTTCTCGAAAACGGTTCCGACGATTTTGATTAAACTCGCTATATCGATGTAAAATTTAATGGGCTTTAATATCACATAGGTTTTATTTGGATAAAAATGGTCTGACAGGGCTTGAATGCCGATATTTTAAATTTTCTTCCCCTAAAGTACCTTTAATTTTGTATATTCAGTAATAATAACTAGATTATCTTGTTAAACGCTGATGAAAAACAGGTAAATATATAAATTGAATAAATTCGATACCCACCTAAAAGGAGAAAACAGAAAAAATATTTTTTTAATGCAATTTTTCGTTTTTGAACATAAGAGCAGTAATATACATGTATGATATACCGTTGGAAAGCTAAAGATTTTAGAAAAAGTATCATCTCATACACAAGCTTTTAGAAGTTAATAGAGAGTGATGAGAAGAAGATAAAACTAACTGATTATTTCAGATAATAATATAATAGATTTTTTAATAAAACACATGTTTCTATATAAATTCAATTTGATTAATTCCTTAATAGTTTCACGTATTTTTATCTTTAACTGTATTTGAAAATTCTTTTATTGATTTTAAAAATCGAGGTAAGTGAAAGTCGTGTGTTGCCCGCACCAGATTTTTTACTTTCACTTACCTATATATGAAACATATAGTAAGGGAAAGTATTGCGATCGTGAAAATTTTCGAATTCCAGTTTTCACCGGAAATACACGTTTTGGGGTCTCCTGAGTCCAAATGAACAAGTCCCGCAAAAAGGTCTGTGTGTGTGTGTGTGTGTGGTAACTCCTGGACGGGTGTTAACGAAAAGTCCTATGAAACTAAAATTCCATATTTAAGACACCTATACGCCCGAGATATTTTAGCAGCTTTTTCATCAAAATCAGCTAACCAGAAGAGCAACGTTATACTATGCATTTTGCACCTTTTTACGATTTTCTCAAAAACGGTTCAAACGATTTTGATTATACTCCCTATATCGATGTAAAATTTAATGGGCTTTAATATCATGTAAGTTTCTTTCTGATTGAAATAGTCTGGCAGGACTTAAATGCCAATATTTTAAATTATCTTCCTCTAAAGTACCTTTTATTTTGTAGATTTTATAAAAATAACCATATTATCTTGATACCACTGATGAAAAACAGGTAAATTATATAAGTTGAACGAATTCGATACCCAACCAAATGAGAAAACTGAAAAAAATATTTTTTTATTGCAATTTTTTGTTTTTAAGCATAAAAACAGTAATATACATGTATAATATACCGTTGGAAAGCTAAAGATTTTAGAAAAAGTATCATCTCATACACAAGCTTTTAGAAGTTAATAGAGAGTGATGAGAAGAAGATAAAACTAACTGATTATTTCAGATAATAATATAATAGATTTTTTAATAAAACACATGTTTCTATATAAATTCAATTTGATTAATTCCTTAATAGTTTCACGTATTTTTATCTTTAACTGTATTTGAAAATTCTTTTATTGATTTTAAAAATCGAGGTAAGTGAAAGTCGTGTGTTGCCCGCACCAGATTTTTTACTTTCACTTACCTATATATGAAACATATAGTAAGGGAAAGTATTGCGATCGTGAAAATTTTCGAATTCCAGTTTTCACCGGAAATACACGTTTTGGGGTCTCCTGAGTCCAAATGAACAAGTCCCGCAAAAAGGTCTGTGTGTGTGTGTGTGTGTGTGTGTGTGTGTGGTGTATGTGGTAACTCCTGGACGGGTGTTAACGAAAAGTCCTATGAAACTAAAATTCCATATTTAAGACACCTATACGCCCGAGATATTTTAGCAGCTTTTTCATCAAAATCAGCTAACCAGAAGAGCAACGTTATACTATGCATTTTGCACCTTTTTACGATTTTCTCAAAAACGGTTCAAACGATTTTGATTATACTCCCTATATCGATGTAAAATTTAATGGGCTTTAATATCATGTAAGTTTCTTTCTGATTGAAATAGTCTGGCAGGACTTAAATGCCAATATTTTAAATTATCTTCCTCTAAAGTACCTTTTATTTTGTAGATTTTATAAAAATAACCATATTATCTTGATACCACTGATGAAAAACAGGTAAATTATATAAGTTGAACGAATTCGATACCCAACCAAATGAGAAAACTGAAAAAATATTTTTTTTATTGCAATTTTTTGTTTTTAAGCATAAAAACAGTAATATACATGTATAATATACCGTTGGAAAGCTAAAGATTTTAGAAAAAGTATCATCTCATACACAAGCTTTTAGAAGTTAATAGAGAGTGATGAGAAGAAGATAAAACTAACTGATTATTTCAGATAATAATATAATAGATTTTTTAATAAAACACATGTTTCTATATAAATTCAATTTGATTAATTCCTTAATAGTTTCACGTATTTTTATCTTTAACTGTATTTGAAAATTCTTTTATTGATTTTAAAAATCGAGGTAAGTGAAAGTCGTGTGTTGCCCGCACCAGATTTTTTACTTTCACTTACCTATATATGAAACATATAGTAAGGGAAAGTATTGCGATCGTGAAAATTTTCGAATTCCAGTTTTCACCGGAAATACACGTTTTGGGGTCTCCTGAGTCCAAATGAACAAGTCCCGCAAAAAGGTCTGTGTGTGTGTGTGTGTGTGTGTGTGTGTGTGTGTGTATGTGGTAACTCCTGGACGGGTGTTAACGAAAAGTCCTATGAAACTAAAATTCCATATTTAAGACACCTATACGCCCGAGATATTTTAGCAGCTTTTTCATCAAAATCAGCTAACCAGAAGAGCAACGTTATACTATGCATTTTGCACCTTTTTACGATTTTCTCAAAAACGGTTCAAACGATTTTGATTATACTCCCTATATCGATGTAAAATTTAATGGGCTTTAATATCATGTAAGTTTCTTTCTGATTGAAATAGTCTGGCAGGACTTAAATGCCAATATTTTAAATTATCTTCCTCTAAAGTACCTTTTATTTTGTAGATTTTATAAAAATAACCATATTATCTTGATACCACTGATGAAAAACAGGTAAATTATATAAGTTGAACGAATTCGATACCCAACCAAATGAGAAAACTGAAAAAAAATTTTTTTATTGCAATTTTTTGTTTTTAAGCATAAAAACAGTAATATACATGTATAATATACCGTTGGGAAGCTAAAGATTTTAGAATAAATATCATATTATACAAAAGTTTGTAAAATTTAATAAATAGTGACAAAAAGCCAATAAAACTAACTGATTATTCTAGATAATAATATAATAGATTTTTTAATAAAACACATTTCTATAGAAATTTAATTTATTTTATCCTTTAGTGGTTTCACTTATTTTTATCTTTGACTGTATTTAAAAATTCTTTAATCGGTTGTTAAAACGGAGGTTAGTGAAAGTCGTGTGATGCCCGCACCAGATTTTTATCAATGTTAATAAGATGATATGTTTTATTTTTTCGAATCTACAAAATTGAGAGTACTTTAGAGGAAGAAAATTTCTCCATCTCGCTGAGCCAATTGACACCGTCTGCGGACTCCTTGGGTCACCAGTTGGGAACCACTAGCCTAGTGTATGGCGGGCTGTCTTAAATATTTGACATGAGACTCGAAAGACTAATAAATTGTTATATTAGATTCATATGCGGCACCCCCAAACGCACCCAAGTTTCTCATAGGTATAACAAGTTGAAGTGGCTCTATCCTTCTTTCCGTCGACAATAACCCCTATACTAAAGGCAGTGCAGGGTGAGAATTCAGGTAGAATTGAGGTGACACTAGGTGGGAGTGAATTATCATACACTCTCACATACTTTCAACACATTATAATAAATATTTAATTATCGACTTTTCTATTTTACTTCATCATTAATTTTTTTAATCTTGTATTATAATTAATGTTAACTTTCTTAAAATCGCTTTTATAGATTTTTTTTTTTTTTTATTTATTTAAAGAAATTCACAACTGTATTAAATAAATACAACAAGTAAATAGGCTTTTATAGATTAAAAAAGCATTTTTCCATGATGTGTATATTGCACTTGTTCGTTTTAATGTAGCTTTATCATTCCGTTTTTTTTATCTTTTTAAAAAAATAATATTTAATGATATTATAAGATTTTTCAAAAAGTAATATTTTCTGTCATTATCTATTTTTTTTTTAATTAACCCATCCCCCACTCCCGCTACTTTCGTGAACTCTCCCTTGCTTTCACTTCACCTACACATACCCTTTTTCTCACCGTGTAGCACTGCCTTAAGAGAAGATTTAGGCAAGTAAATTAGTGAGAGCTAGGGCTCGTGAGATTTCACGAAAGTAGCGGAAGAGGGCAAAGGTATAATTGTTTATAATAAATTCGGAGAACAACTTCAAATTTTACTTTTTTAAAAATCCTATAATATGATTAAATATTATTATATTTTATTAAATATCCTATATATATATATAACTTAAAAAAATTATTGTGAATAGCCTAGCCAGGCTCTATTTGTTAGGGGAATACCCCAAAGAGAAATACAATCTATTCTATTCTACTAGCCACTACACTTCAGGTGACCTTTCGTCATTCGTGCAACCCTGTTTGGGAACTCATCGCCTATTTCCATTCGTATAGCCTTATCATTAACCACTTTCAAACATCAATTCTTTCTCCATCTCCTAAACTATCAATCAACCCAATATGTGTAATATATAAAGCTATAGATAAAAATAGTCGCTGTCACGAAATCTGATCCATTTCTGTATTGAAATCTTATAAGACCAGATAAACAACATTTATTTTATATATTTTTGTCATTCTTAGGGGACTATATTGTGCTAGGATAAAATCTATTTTCATTTAATATTATTAAAAAAAAAAAAATTTTTGCGCGCAACATAGGATTTTAACTTACCTTCGTTGTCATACACGTACATTAAAAAAATATTTTTCCATGATATGTATATTGCACTTGCTTGTTTTGAAATAACTTTATCGTTCAGTCTTTTATCTTTTAAAAAAAATATATTTAATCGTATCATAGGATTTTTCAAAAAGTAATATTTGTTGTCATTATCCAATTTTAATTTTTAATAATAAGCCTAAAAACTCCCGCTACTTTCGTGAACTCTCAACTAACCCCGTAATATATTACCATTAATTTATGGTTTTCTTCATTTTGTGCATTTATATTGGTTCGTTTCACGTCTTGAATCACCGATATTTTTTTGATCAATGGTGTTAACCTAATAACCAGTTTTTAGTCTGTTTAAACAACTTAATTGCGTCGCTTTGGTTCTTGTAGGTTAAATTAATTTTTTTCAGAGGTATTGTATCGATCAATATATTGATATTAATTTACTTTGTATATATTCAGTCAGTGATTGAATATTTTATATTGATCTGGCGAAATTCTTAAATTATTAAGGTAATATTGGGTATGAATCCGAAATTTTAATGTTGATTTTAATGTGATGTCTGTAAAAAAATATACATAATCTCAATTATGAAGACGCTGTATTTTAAAAGAGATGAGCTAGTCGGCAATATTTACCAGTTTTGTGTGCCAAGACCAAAACATAGCTGGACGATACACCAGTTTTGTTGTTCAGTAGCTACTGTTTACAATAATATTCCTCCAAATTTTCGATATTCTCTCACAAATCCTCCAAAGTATTACTACAATTTTAAAATATGGACGAAATCCCTCCGTGAGGAAAACATTGTTGAATATTATGTAAATTACTTATATCTAATTCTATATAGACTTGTCAGCCTCAATGCCAGACTACCTCATTCATTCTGATGTTCTTGCTTATTATGAATGATGTGTTGTAGTTTATAATTGTGTTTTTATATATTTAAGGTTTGTATAATTTAATTTTGTATTCACCTACCTTTATTGTATATCGTGTATAAATGTATATGTATTCCTTACTTTTTTTTTTGTTTAGTGAATTACTGTTTCTTTTTGTGTACTGTGTTATTGTTTTTTGTAGTATTACTATTGAATTTCCGCAGGTGAACTCCTTTCCCAAACACGGAGTTACCTTAGTGGAATAGTGACTTCTATTTGCACTGTAAAAATGTCTGCAATTTGATTTGAACAAAGAATTTATTTATAAAAAAATTAATAATTTAGTAACAACTTTTATTGAGGAAATTACAATCTGTCCTAATATGGACATTAATAATATTGATGAAATACAACATTCGTACAATATTTATACAGCAATAAAATTATAAAATAATAATAATAATTATATATATATACAATAAGAAATCGATAAAATGTATACAAAGTCTAGAAATCACACATACCTATATACACGTCATAGATACAGCACATAAAGTGGAGAATCTAGCCAGTGCTAGAACTCCAATATACATATTTACGAGAGGTTTCGGGGCCACTGCCGTTTCAACCTTATAACCGTTTCTAGGGGAATGGTAAGGGTGAGTGGAGCTGGATAGGGATTGAGCTAGAGGATTGGGGTGATGAATAAAATTCTGATGGAATTGGGAGAATTTTGATGGAATAAGGTTTAAAATAAATGGAGTATTTACGTCGTGGTGTAAGGTATGGTTGGTGACATAATACGGATCATTAACTTTTGTTCGGAGGACTTAGGATTGAATGCGTTTGATGTTAAAAAATTTGGCTGTTCCCCACAGTTCAAGTCTATAGGTCCGGATAAGTATCAGTACTGTCTTGTAAATTAGTAATTTAATTAAGGTTTTTATTTAATAATTAAATAAAATAAGAAGGAAAATGAAATTTCATTGACTTTCGATTTATCATAATCATAATCTGTCCTCAATGAACCCCTTAAGCAGTGTGAAGTCAATGTAGCTGTCCCTCTCCAGCTCTGCCGTTCTTCCACAAGATGACATCAATCATTCTAATTAAGTCATCTTCTCTGGAAATTCCTCTTTACTTCTTCTTCCCATTTTGTCCTTTACCTCGCTTGCCCTTCCTTTTGAAATTGAGGGCTTCGCCAACAATTTATTTCCAAAAGGTACTTAAGGACATTTTTTTCGAAATCGATGTCTTAACATATTTGTATTATAATGATTTAGTTTCATCTAAATCCATTATCAGATTTTATCTATATAACATGGAAATCCTTTGAAAATTGCATTTCATTCTGAAAGGTACTATATTTCCCATTATACAGCAGAAGCACACAACCCCGTAATATATTAACATTAATTTATTGTTTTCTTCATTTTTTGCATTTTTATTGGTTCATTTAGCACGTCTTGAATCACCGATATTATTTTGATCAATGGTGTTAACCTAATAACCAGTTTTTAGTCTGTTTAAACAACTTAGTTACGTAGCACAGTGGTTCCAAACGAACTTTTTCGGGACAAAAAGTCTACACAAATCGTTCTATTTAAGATATATCAGCCATTTTAATGTCATTTTTCTTCCTTATTAAATTCACTTTCAATGGTATGATTGGCATAGTTTTAGCTCATTTTTATTTCATGAAAATATAAAGGTTTTGTCGATCATTTCAGATAAATGTCCCTTTATCTAATTATTCTTATAAACATCTTTATATATATATATATATATATATATATATATATAATATATATATATATATATATATATATATATATATATATATATATATATTTCCTGCATTTAACTTTGTTAAGAATTGTTATTAGATAACTTTAAGTAAACTTTGGGTTTCATATAACGACTTGGTGATTTTTTAAGAAATTTAAAAAAATATCGAAAAAATTAAAATTATTTTAAATATCTCAATATATGATCAACATAACGAAATGCAAATTGTTTTAAAAAATTTAGTTTTGTTTCTAATTTTTCCGGACAAAATTTAAAAACCCTAAATTGATTTCCACACTTTTGGTAAACTAGAACGCATTTTTGGCTATAGAAATTTATTTAATGAAAAAAAAAACAGAACAAAATTGCCATATAAAATTATTTTGATGTATAACTTAATTTTTCCAAATGATAAACCATAGTGAAGTCCTGTCCCGAAACGAGATACAATCATAAATGTGTTTTTGTAGGGTATTTCCGGCTTCCGACTTGGCTTTTCCACAAAATCCGCTCTCCTTCAAATCACTAACGACATACACACTGCTATGGACGAAACGAAACTGACCGTGCTAATACTTCTGGACTTCTCGAAAGCATTTGACTCCCTGGATCACTCCATCCTTTTCTCCAAACTAAAGTCTCTATCCTTTTCCAACAGTACTATCAGGTGGTTTCAATCATTATTTCTGACAGAACTCAAGCTGTGGCCATTCCTAACCATCCCCTATCTTCCTTTTGAGCCCTCTCGGCATCCAAATCTCCAAGTAGTTATATGAAACCCAAAGTTTACTTAAAGTTATCTAATAACGATTCTAAACAAAGTTAAATGTTGGAAATATAGATATATAAAGATGTATATAAGAATAATTAGTTACAGAGACGTTTCTCTGAAATGATCGATAAAACTTCTATATTTTCATGATATAAAAATAAGCTAAAAATATGCCCATCATACCATTGAAAGTGAATGTAATAAGGAACAAAATGATGTAAAAATGGCTCAAAAGGAAGATTTTTCTCTTCTTTTATTTGGTTCTACTTATTTTTCTGTACGTACTCATCAACTAAATATATTTGAGTTTTCCTGCTGCAAACGATCAATAACCGGATGTATTGAGTTTTAGAACTAGTAAAGCGTGATAAAAAATAAAAAAAATGATCTATATATTCAAGTCACAAATTATAATAGATGTAATTCCAAAACTCGGTTATTATTATTGAAGATAAAAAAAAATCGAAGATTTTCGAGATCAAGACACCGCGATCAACAAAGAGAAAAAAAAAAATGTTATATGGTCAATCCACAACTTAAAGAGATGTGATTCGCTGACAATTCGGTTATTGTTAAAAAAAAATGTAAGGTCTCTGGAATCATAAAAAATTTATTAAAAAAAAATTCTCCCTGTGAAAATTTGATGGTTTACGTTTCAAGATACGTAGCACCCGAATACCGAATAAAAAAAATCCGTTTTGCCGAATTAACAAATAAATAAATACATAGTAATGTTCAATAGAGAATTAAATTTCCTACAAAACGAAAAAAGAATCATTAGAATCGGTTAAGAAATAGCAGAGATATAGCATTTTGAAATTAATAGTGGTGATAGACGGTTTTAGACCATTTTCTTTTGAATTATTTATTGCTTTTCATATTGTTTAACTGTGTGTAAATAGCTTTATAAACATTTATATCCTATTATAGTTATTTGAAAATAAATCATTGTGTAATAATTTGTAGGGTTTTTTAAATATATAAAATCCATTTTAAGAAATTAAACATTATTTATAATAAAAGATAATGTTTTATATAAAAACGACTAATGTATATTTATTAATATTATGATGAAAGTGTATCATAATTCACTATCGCCGACATCACTTCAAACCTTCACGCATTTTCATATTTTACTTTCCCCTACTCTGGCCGAGTCGCGTGGCCCTTAACAATCGTTTGTTTTGATATAACTTTATCATTTGGTTTTGTTATATTTTTTTCAAAATAATATTTAATTATATTATAGGATTTTTTAAAAAAGTTATTGGTATTTGATGTTATAATCTGACTACATTAAAACAATTATACGTTACACCTCTCCCGTGCTACTTTCGTGAACTATCACAAACACTAGCTTTCACATATATTCACCGATCCCTTGCCTCACTGAGAAGCTCAGCCTGTAGGCACTACATGATAGAGACAGACAATTAAAAGCTGAAAATGAGCGATTAGTCGGCGTTATTAAGAATAATCACACATATTCAACGTATTATAATAAATATACTATATACGTATTTTCAATATAGCTTTACCATTAATTTTTTTTTAGCTTTTGTTGTACATAATGAATTATTTCTTAAAATGTTTTTTTTTATAAAAAATAAAACTGTTTCATAGTGTGTGTATTACAGAAGTACTGTTTTGATGTAACTGTACCATATAGCTTTTTTAGCTGTCTTTAAAATTAATACTTATTGATATTATAATATTTTATAAAAAATTAATATTTTGTGATATTATCCGACTTAAAAATAATTATGTCTTCTCCCCTCTTCTACGACTATCGTGAGAGTGCTTAATTCAATCACCTATCTCTATCATCATGTAGTGCTGGCTTTTAACTCTATAGCTAATTTAAAAATAGCGATACATTTACGGATCAATACTCGTTCAGTTCCAGCTTTGAATATTATATTTCCTTTTCATAAACATTTCATAATAAATTAATTTTAATTAGTTACTTAATTATAGTGTACTCTACCAGTTAATACCTATTCTGCTATTAAGGAAGAATGAATAACTTGGGGATTAAATGTACAACTCAAATTCTGATCTTGATATTCTCCAGAGTAAAACTTTATATGTGCAATCTATAAAAAGCATACTGTATGTTTATAACTTTAAAAATATTATAATTGGGTTGTAAAAGTACTAGGTATGTCTAAACATGATGATTAAATCAACTTTCTAACGAACAAATTTTATTGATTAGTTTATAGTTGGCGTGTGATTATTGGCTGGTTGGGATGACGGTCAAAATGATTACACAAATATTTAAAAACTATATATTGTGCAACTAACGTTTTGGTGAAAATTTTGTTTTTTCAGCAGGGCTAAAAATTAACAATATACTATGTAAGAGTTTGTATCAAAATTATAAGGAATTTAAAAAAAATAGAAATTAAAGTTAAAAATTGGGAACAAAAGTAAGAAGAATTAATGTAGCAATAAATTAATATATAGTCAAGAGAAAAATCGAATTAACCTATATAACGTTGAAAAGATTAATTAAAAGTAAAATAATGGTATTATAACAAATGTAAAAAATAAAAAATAATAATAATAAATATAAATGATTCTTCTCGTACCCAATCCCTACAGTCCAAAGTCCTTCATAAAATCCTCAATGCTCCTTACTTTGTCACCAACAAACTCATTCATAAAGACCTTAATGTCCCATATGTTGCTGATTTGGCCCATATGAGGTATCAATCCTTCCATGACAAACTCCATCCCCACCCTAATCCTTTCGTTTGAATCCTTTCTTCCTCTTCAATCCTCCGAGGTGTCTGAAAAGGAGATGGCCCCGGGACCTTCTAGTTTAGAATAGTTTTAGAGTGCTTCCATTGGGAAGCTTCTCTACATGTGTTTCATGCCTTTTATATGTCATTCAAATTTTCTTGTTGTATTACTTGTCATACAGTTGTAAATTCCAATAAATAAATATTAAAAAATAATAAATTGAGGTAATAAACTATGTTTATATTTATAAATCAAACTTTTAAAACAAAATAAATCAACAAAAATAGATACTTCCTTAGAGATAATTGAAACAGAATAAAAACCAAACAAAATTGGTATTTCTAGTATCTGCGGTTTGAGGTTATTGTCTCTTTGACTGGGAAAGAAAAAGGTGGTTGAAAAGGAGCGATTTAAAGGAGGAAGCAGTTCTTGCATGACGGTTCTCAGGAGGGATAGAGTTCCTAAGAGAGGCAGCTTTGGATAGAAAGGACCTGTCAAAAGCACCAGTCCAGTGAGGAGAAGGGTAAAGATTAGAAAGACGGGATCTGGTAGAACGGGACTGAATTGACGATTTAAATTGAAGGGCGCGAAGTATACCACCTGTGGCGCTGAGTTCTGATAACCTGATAGAGGAAGGAAGCTAAGAAATACTGGCATCTGTAATGAGGATAATGAGGATACACCTTAACTGGGAGTAATAATGGGTTATGTGCGTATCTCTGATGATTCCGAATACAGATCGTATTACACAGTTCATAATACGCTTGAGTTTTGCTTCGAGTTCACCTGGAAGTCCGCAGTACACCACACCACCGTAAGATAAAGTGGAGAAAGACAAGGGAGGAAACAAGGAGTTTGCGGGTACTGAATGGTAGGAGATGATGGAGGAGAGCAATTGCTTTAGGGCTACTATGGTTTGGCAGGAAATGTTTAAGATGTGCGGTTTCCAGAGGGAGAGTTTGATCATGAGTAACTCCTACGTTCTTGAAAGATGAATGAATAGATATAGGAATATTGTTTAGGAGAATGTTGGGAGGGCTAGGAATGAATTCAAGGAGGATCCTATCAGGATAGAGTTTCTTGGGACTTAACGATAGTTTATAGCTGAATGCCCAGACACGTAGCGTCAGGGAATTCATTTGAGGTAAAGGAAATATAGATTCGAACATCGATGGCATAGAGATGATATTGGGAGTGTTTAATGGAGAGCGGAAGATCATTGATGAATATGGAAAAAAGGTTAGGAGATAATGTAGGAACCTTGGGGTAGACCTTTTGTTAGAGGCAGTGTTTCAGAGCAGGGTTTTGTTAGGAGCTACAACATACTGGGAACCTGAAGGAATGATTAGAACCACTGAAGAGCGCCTGTGGATACTGTGATATGGAAAAAAATAATGAATCTGGATCGAAATGGTGCATGAGGAAAGCGATAGTAGGTTGGTGTTGAAATTCTCTGTAAGGATGGTATTGTGATAAGATGGGATTAATTTGTAAAGGGTATACTCAAATACTGAATCAAAGCATGCTCTGGTAGGGCGGTAAATGACTCCAAGTAGCAGGGAATTTGAAACAGTGGATATTTAAGCGAAAAGGTATTCGAGGTGAGGGCAATCGGAATGGGGTGACTGATGAAACTCTTTGAATTTAAGGCTATCATGAATGAGACCCACACCGCCACACAGTAGGAAAAAATCACGATTTATTGGCCACAATTCTATAACACTTGATTTAATCCAGATAAATTAAAAAATCTTTTTTCATTTATGAGTAGAGAAGGTCCTTTATTAGTGAGTCTCAAAAAATTACTCTCGTTACATTTTTTAAAATTATTTTTCAAAGTTACTGGTTTCATACATTTTTTTTCATGATCAATTTGCTCTATATAGGAGCATTCGAATCGACAGAAATGATCTATTTTATGCTTCTGTAGAGTTTTCTGCGTTAATAATTGCCTTACTCAGGTATTTACAACGTATACAGAATTTATAAGGAATTATTGTTTAAAGGCAAAAAATCAACAAATATAACTTAATAAAATAATATATTTTCGATACTTATCCTGTGACTACAATTTTTTTTTTCAAATGGAAAAAAGTATAGACAAATTATGAAATATGAGGCATATTTTGCCTAAATTAACGTTATAAAAATCTTTAAATCGATATAACACTGATCGATCGTATTGGGTTGATGCAAAATTAATGCAGGTTTCCTCTATTGCAATATCTTAGTTCCAATTGTGTAAACAAAGCTAATCCTAACATTGATCATTATTATACCAAAACAAACCTTATCTAATACCCTCTCTTTCACCATGAATTTGTTTAGTAAAATCGTTTTGTTCAGTGTGTTCAAAGGTCTTGAATCGAAAATGTCAAAGTGCGATTTTCGTCAAATTTATTTTTACGAATTTAAATTAGGGCGCAGCGCTGCGCAAACGGCTCGTAATATTAATGAAGTGTGGGGTCAGGGGGCTATTAATGAGTGCACGGTGCAGCGTTGGTTCCAGAAGTTTCGCAGAGGAGATTTCGACCTCGAAGACAAGGAAGGTCGGGGCCGTCATCTTGCTCTGGACAACGACCAGCTGAGGTCAAAAGTGGAAGAAGACCCAACCAAAACCACACGAGAAATGGCGGCGGAACTCGGAACTCAAAAATTGCAACGTCTTTGCCCAGCATTGATGAATCGGAAGGGGCCGATACTGCTCCACGATAACGCCAGACCACACGTTGCACAACCAACGCTTCGACGACTGCACGAGTTGGGCTACGAAGTTCTCCAACATCCGCCTTATTCACCTGACCTCTCTCCTACAGACTTCCACTTTTTCAGGCATCTGGACAACTTTTTGAGGGAGAAAAATTTTCAAAACCAGGACGACATTGAAAATTCTTTTCGTGATTTCATTGAGTCCAGGGATTCGGATTTTTTTTCTGGTGGAATAAGAAAGCTTGTTGAACGTTGGCAAAAGTGCATTGATTCAGATGGAAATTATTTTGATTAAATATATATGGTTAAAGTAAAGATATGGCGTATTTACAATACCTACTAAAAACCTGCATTAATTTTGCATCAACCCAATATTTGATCGATCAAATTGTATCATAGTATTTGATGCCATTAGCTCTCTACAACATTAAAGAAAAACTATAACCAAATGTTTCCAATGAAACATTTGATGACGTTTATTATTTTTTGTAACCTAGTTTATGAACTAAAGTAATTTTTTTACACTCAATAATAAAGGACATTATCTATTCATAAATAAAAAAGAATTTTTAATTTATCTTGATTGGATCAAGAGTTATAGAATTTTGGCAACTAAATTTTTTTCCAATCGTGATTTTTTTCCCACTGTAGGCCACCCGTTCGGTCTTCTCTGTCATGTCTGACTGATGTATAGTTCGGAAGGGAAAACTTAAGAAGTCGGAATTGTAGGTTTCAGCCAGATTTCAGAAACAGCTATTAAGTGGTAATGGTCATAGAGAAAGAAGTCATGGAATTTATCAATATAGGCTAGGATTGACTGTGCGTTGACGTGACAGGTTTAAAGGATATTAATCACGGGAATGAGAAGGTTAGAGTAGTAAGCAGAAATTATGGGCCATGAGAATAAAGGTATATTTACGTTTATAAATAACTAATAACTAGGAATATTAATAAAGGAAATGATAGAGAATAGAAAAAAAAAAAAAAAAAAAAAAAAAAGGGGGAAAGGGTTGGTTGCACAACAAATGTTATCTTCGGATTATTAATTACTGATATTGGCTATCACTTAAATGATATAGAAGAAGTATGATAAATATTATCTTTCAATTTTTTTAAATAAATAATTATGATAGTAAATTGAAAAAAAAAAATAGAAATTGTGACTTTATCTGAAGATTTTTAATCTCCTATGATTAAGCTTAAAACTTATTTTTAAACCAAAATTAACCTTTCCCCGAAAATAAATCACATGTAGATCGACAGTTTAAAAAAAATCAAAACATCTTATCTTTTGTAGGCTGTGATGAGGCGGAATGGCAATTTAACGTCCTTAAATTTATTAAATTATTTTAACGACTATTATTAAATTGGGTTTCTCCGACGACGAAGTTTTTTTTTTAATGAAATTTATTGAATTCACTTAGTTCTTAGTATAATTCAAACTATCTTCTAATTTATTTAATTAGTTTCATATTTTTTTGCTTGGCTTCTTTAGTGATATTTAACCTTAAATATTTCTACAAATATTTGGGTCATTTTCGAAAATGTATGTTGCAAAACATGACTGGGTTTTCAGCATAAATTTTTTCACAGGTTTTAGCATCAACACAGCATCAATGTTTTCACGAGCGTCTCTTTGTTATCTTTAACCCTCCTCGAACCGAACTAATCTGGAATGGCTTGAACAAATATGGGAACCAAATTGCACCCTGGAATGTGGAAACCTAAATGCGCCTTCTACTCGATGGGGCTACACGACAACTGACCCTGTAGGGAATGTATGGGAAGATTTTAAGGACACCAACCCGGTAATGTTCATTGACAACAGCCAAGGCCATCCTACACTCATATCATATGGTGGCCATTTGTCACATCCTGGAATAGTAGTGGTTCGCCTTGCGCTTAATACCGACAAAATTAATCAGAACTTGTTAAACCCTCCTGGGGCTTTGGCTATAGGATTCTCTGCATTGAGATTGCTTTATACACTAAAAAATACGTCCAAGAAAAATATGATAGCATGGAATATGAAGAAAGCCAATTGGAGAAAATATGCAGACAAAACAGATGAACTAGTTACCCCATAACTCATGCAATGTAATGTTGACAAATCTCTATGGAATAACAAAGATGCTATTATAAAATCCGCCCATCTCTCCATTCCAAGAGGTAAGGTAAACAAATTCAGTCCATCTTGGAACAAGAAACTTGAAAACCTTAAAAGAGAACGAGATGAAGCTCTAGAAATATCAATAATGACAGGACAAACAAAAGACAAAATGGAGCTCAAGCGCAAAGCTGCTGAATTAAAGCTTGCAATAAAATACTCTAAAAGGTTAACAAATAGATCCTTTCTTGAGGAACTTTATTTCAGAATGCATTCCATCAAAGCCCTGAGGTTTCTGTCAAAATTAAATAATAACAAAACATATCTATACAATTCGATTCAGACCGAAACCAAGTTGCTTACAAATGAAATTGGCTTAGAACGGCATTTCTGTAAGCACTACTGTAATATTAGCAATTTCAAGCCCAAAAAAAAAAAAAGATCCCGAAATCAGACTTCCACCAACTTGCTTCACAGAGGAAAAATCAAGGCTTTTTGATGAACCATTTACATTAATGGAAATGGAGGCTACTGTACAAAAGCTTACAGCGGGAAAAGCTCCAGGACCGGACAAAATATTCCCCGAATTTCTCATAAAATTGGGAACAAAGGCCAAGGATGTCGTTCTTTCTTTCCTGAACCAAGTCTGGAAACACCATATCCCCAATGAGTGGAAAAAATCTGAGGTAATCCCAATATTGAAAACTGGTAAGACAAACGGACAAACCAGAAAACTTCAGTCCTACAGCTCCCACAAGCTGCTTCTGCAAGTTATTAAAGAGAATAGCAATATACCGACGGCAAACATTAGTGAAGAAAAACAAACTATTATCGCCATTACAAGCCGGATTCAGAAAAAAATAGAAGTACAGTGGAGCAGATACTCCATTTTTCACAGGAAGTAAAAAAGGGGTACCAAAGAAAACAAAGCTCATTGGCTGTTTTTGGGAATTTCAAAAACCGCTTTTGACAAGGTCTTGAAAACACGGCTTCAACATAAGCCATGGGGATTCCCCCGTCTTTATGAGGAGACATGGATGTCTGTACAGGTTTTTTCGTCTTATTTGTCTCCAAAGATTAATTAGGGTTAAGTACAAGAGCAGGTATTTACAATTTAAACAAACAAAACAAGGTCTTCCTCGAGGATCAGTGTTAGGTCTCCATCTTTTTTGTCTAGTGATAAATGATCTGACGAAATTTCTGCACCACAAGTTTCCTGGACTAAAAATGCTTTTGTTTGCAGATGATCTAGTCCTTTGGGCGACCAGCAGAAATATAAACGCTCTGGAGCAGTTCCTAGGTGAAGTTATGAAGCAGCTAAAAATTTGGTGTGAAGCAAATGAAATGACAATAAATGCATCAAAAACTGAATTCCAACTGTTTTCGCCAGCCAAAAAGCTGCCTCCTATAACATTGAAATATGGCTCAGAAATACTACCTGGGACAGAATCAGCCACTTACCTAAGGGTCAAGATTGACAACAGATTAAGCTGGAATCTGCATGCAGGATAGTCGGCCAAGAAAAGCAAACATAGATTAAACCTACTTCAAAGAATTATATGAACAATGTGGGGATTCACGCAAGATGTACTGTCTTCGGCATTCAGAAAATGCATGCACCCGTCCTTGTAATATGCTGGAGAACTATTAATAACAATAACAGAACGTATTTAATAACTTAAGACTCAGGTCACATTCTTCGAAAAAGTTGAAAGTTTTCGAGAAAAAACAGGCTTATTCCCTGCTCCAAAGGAACCACTTTCTGTAATGCCCGTCCTTGGAAGACGCTGGAGAACTTTTGATAACAGCACCAGAACGTGCCAGGCAAAAAATCGAGCGGGTCCAAAACTCAGCGCTCCGAGTAATAACATGTGCTCCAAACTCCACTCCTATTGTAGCTATGCAGCTGCAAGCAATCGTCAAACCATTGCATATGGGTAGAGAAGTAAGCTAAATGGGCGTTTATGAACGCCTATGTAGACTCCCGGTTGACTACTGGTCAAGTAGAAAGAAACCCTCCACAAGACTTAAGACGTAAATAATTCTTCGAAAAAATTGAAGGTCTTCGAGAAAAAACAGGCTTATTGCCTTGCTCCAAGAGAATCACTTTTTCTAATGCCACCATGGATCCCTCAAAAGACTGATTTGAAGATTAGTGAGAACACGAATATTTGAAACCATTAAGCAACAGGATATCACGATTTCCGAATACGTTTGACTCTAATTCATTGTATTCAATCTTGTACTTTAAAATTATTAAAATTTTTAAAAACAATATAATTTTCGGTATCTGGTTAGTGATTTTGCTTTATGGAAGTCTATTTTAAACAATCATATAAATTAATAGTTCTGAAAAATACTTATTATATGAAAAGAAACACGAATTCCGAATACTTTTGACACTCACTGTATGTGTGTGTGTATATGTATATATAATATATATATATATATATATATATATATATATATATATATATATATATATATATGTATATATACAAGATGATATTAGATGTCGAAGGATGACAATGGATTGAATTTAAATCAAAGAGTTAACAGCAAATATTATCAATTGTTTCAGTCATTAATTATTGAATCGGGTCTCTGAGCATCTTTTATATTAAAAATACATCTAAATATTTACAAACATCCACAGTTACTATTCAACACTCTTTTTTATCCGATTCGTTTGTAGATATTGACAAAATTTATTGATCTAGCTGATTTTCGACCAATCATTATTTTTGGATTTTACAGGCAAAGCCTATTAAACAGTTTTAAACATTTAAATTTAAAAATCATTAACTAATTTATTAATACTTGGGTTATTGTATGTCTGTCTTGAGTAATTATTTTCAAATTTTATACTCTGATTTCATTCAGGGCGATATATATTAATATTATTATAAACATTCCAGCTACCGGCTAATTTTGAATAAACACCGGTAGACTTACAAACATTAGTTGCTTTCTATATGATAGCAGCACTAGCAACATTATAACTCATATAAATTAAATACTCGAACTCTATGATATATATTAAAGATCTTGTTAAAAATTCGTAATAAACTACAAGAGGTACAGGTTTGGATATTTTTCACCTTGTAAAATTTCAGGCTGCAAAAAAATATATACTGTAACTCAGTTTGATAAGTGATCGATAGTAGAAGGAGTACAACAGCTCTATTCTCTTTGGCATTAGTGCTCTGGGCAACAATAAACAACTTTGTTTACAAACGCCATCCTTCAATTTGTGATATTCGTGCTAACAATGGCCAAATTGTTTAAGTGGTCTGAAAGAGCTGAAAGAAAATTTAGCAAGACCATCAGAGGTATTAGACCTTCATGTGAGTACATTTTTATGAACAGCCTCACCCTTTCTTAACTATTAAATGAGACTTCGTTTTATTTGATAGAAAGATGTCAGAAGGAATTCTGTTTTACTAATGATAACTAATTAAAATGATGTTTTCTAATTATTTATTTGTAATACATTTTGTATAGTTGTGCAATTACATTTGTACAATATAATTTTGATGTATTTTGAAATCTTATTATTATTTTAGTAATCATTATGTCTTATACAACTATAATTCATTTTCTAGAGTTTTGCTAATGTGCATTGGTTGTATTTTATCAATGTTAATTTTTATTTATAGAATATTTGTCTTATTACTGTTATATTCTTATTGGCTATTTAGTTGTTTAAACTTATTTCTATTCTTTCTTTTTTTTTATCTATTAACAAGCTTCATTTTTGTATCTTTGTTAACTGTTAAATTACAATCTCACAATAGAGATATTTAATCTTTAAAAATTTAATTAAGGTACATTGTAGATGCATGATTCAAAAGAGGTGGTAAATAAAAACACATTAAATTTTAATCTTTTAATAAAGCTAATTAGATCCTTTTTTTGCAAATAACAATCTAGTAGATTTTGATCTCATTGAGCTATGTTCTGGGGTTGCTCTTTATTCTTCTTTTTTATTTTTATCAGGCTTGCATCTGCTCTGCTGTATCTAGTACGTTATTGTGTGCCATCCATTATCCTGTTATGATAGGTCGATTGCCTTTGTGAATCTGACTAAACTGCATGGATTGGTCAGTTCTCAAAGCTTAGAATCTGACATACGGTCATTGCCCAAAGTAGTGTAAATAATAAATAAATTCTTTATTATTCTGGGACAGTCCCTTTAGAATAACATTAACATTATATGTAAATTGGGCTTCAGAGTCTTAGAGTAATTAATTATTTAAAATAAGTTAACTAATCGAAAACAGACATATGCTAATATGTAGAAAATAAAATACAATAGAGTCTTATTTACAATTTTGTTCTGACTGGATGGTCATAAGATGAATGAATAAGTGGGATTTGAATGTAGGAAGAGTTGGAGTGACGGATAGAAAGAGGAATAGAATTCCATAGGATTGAGGATTGGATAAGGAACGATCTGTCAAAATGTGCAAATTGGTGGGCCGTTGAGTATAAATCTGAAGGCCTAGAGGGTGTACAGCAGGAATGGACAGAGGATTTAATTGTAAAAAAGTTGAAAATGTATGGATTGGATAATTCGGTAAAGGAATGACGCAAGGAAATACTTGTACGATTGGGAGGGTAAAGCCACATCAACTCGCCATAAAATTGGGATACGGAGGTGTACCTAGGGACACCGAAAATGTAATTGGACAAAGCAATTAATTAAGCGTTTAATTTTTACCTCGAGATCCCCAGAAACACCATTGTATACTGTACAGCAATAGTTGATGTAGGGGAATATAAGAGAGGTAACAAGGAGCTTCCGGGTTTCATACGGGAATAAGTGACATAGGGAATTTAGTTCGCTTTAAGGTGAAAAAGGTGCAGCAGGAAATTTGGAAATATGGTTCTTGAAAGAGAGGGTTTGATCAAAGGTTACTACCAGATTCCTGAGGGTCGAATAAAACTTCATAGGGTTACCATTTAGGAAGAGGGTTGGGATATGTAGAACAGTTTTCAAGAAGTGATGGTATCCTATTACAATGGCTTTGGTTTTCAACATTTAGTTTCAGTTTATTTACTACAGCGGAGGGAGCGGAGTGGTCTAGTGGATAGAGCACTAGTCTGCTGTGCTCCGGGTCCTGGGTTCGAATCTTGGCTGTGGCAGAATATTATTTATTCTGTTAATTCAGTCGGGGGGCGACCCTAGGGTATAGAGACCCTCCTGGGGCAGACCCAGCCTCTATAAAGTGGGTTACCCAAATTAATTGGGGAAAAACCTGGCGGCTGAGCGTGATTAAGGCCTAATCACCTCATTGCACTGCCGTTGGCCTAGAAACAGTACGAATCTCTATATGTACTGAGCCCAAGACCCTTCATTGGTTGTAGTGGTACAGGTTTTTTTTTTTTTTTTTTTTATTTTTTTTTTTTTATTTACTACAGCCCAGTGACTTATTTGATCTAAGTCCTCTTGTAGTCTTTTTGTTGCTGGTAATAGGTCGGAAGGTGGAAAGGAAAGGTAAATTTAAAATCGTCAGCATAGAGGTGGTATTTAGAGTGTTTAATATGGAGAGCAGGTCATTAATATAAACAGCGAATTGGGTTGGAGATTGAGACGACCCTTGTGGGACACCGCAGGAAAGGGGCAAGGTTGAGGATGGAGGCTGATCTGGCGCTAATATGTACTGAGAACGTTTGGAGAGAAATGATTGAAACCAGCGCAAAGCACTGTTGGATATTGAAAGAATTTTGAGTTTGATAAGAAGGATGCTATGATCAACTGTGTCAAACGCCTTTGAGAAATCAAGGAGGATAAGAATTCTTATTTGTTGGTGATCGATGGCAGTTTGGAGGCCTTGTGTTATTTTAAGGAGAGCGGAATGGGTAGAATAACCAGGTCGAAAACCAGATTGGAGAGGACTGAGGGGGGAATTTTCTTACAGGAAATTTGAGAGTTGGGTTTGAACAAGGCGTTCGAGCCGTTTTGAAAGGAGAGAAATAGGACAGAAATCTTGCGGTTAGGTAGGATTTGGAACTTTATTTAGTAGTCGAACAAGGGAAGTTTTCCAGGAAGAAGGAAAAATTGAATTTTGTAGAGAGAAATTATAAATATGATAGAGTATCGGTATAAGAGGCTGGATTTTAGTAGTTTTACAGGAATATTGTCAGGTCAGTAGTCACCGGTATGGGATTTTAAGATTGTAGCAAGTAGCTCGTCGTATGAAACATGAGAAAAAAAAAACTGTCTAGATTAAACCTTCGGTAAGTAATGTCAGGAGTTGTTGAGGAATTAGAAGCTGTGGAAATGTAATGATTGTTGAGTTCGTCAGGGGTGACTTGGAAAGAACTGAGGTTATTGGATTCAGGGAAGGACAGTTTATTAAGAATTTTCCTTATAGATCTAGAATTGGGAGCTTCTGAAAAGGGCAGAATAAATATGGAGGGATTTAGCACGTCGCACTGCGGATTGGGTTTCGTTTCGGGGCTACTTTAACTGTATTTTAGCTTTTTCTTCACAACTGTATATCAATATGATTAGCAGTTTCTATCTGGGAGAATCTTCCCTTACTAGTCCCATATTTTGGAGGTGCATGTTAAGCTGAAAATGTCTTGTATATAGTTTCATCATCTTTCTCTGTGTTATCCCATCCATTGAGAAAAGAGTGTGACTTCTCTCTTTGCAGGGTCCCTCCGTGAAAAACTTGGAATGATACTGCTCATTATTCCCCCGTAGAGCTTTGTTTTATTGCCAGCAGCCACCTTGGTCAGACCTTTTGCATAGCTGAGGCTTATTCCACAAAGAGGGTGTGGATGGTATCTAAGCAGAACTCTACCTTGTGAGGCTATCAGTTCTCATTAACTAGGCACCCTCTATGTTTGGTACTTATTCTGCAGGGACAGAGTGCCATGATATTCCTTGTGCTCCCCAAATAGTTTGAACTGAGTCAGGATTTTCCATGCACTCCCTGCTAGTTTTGATTGAGTCGTGTAGCTACACAAAGCTCAAATAGCAGGTTAGCTGTCAGTATAGAGAGTTATAAGTCAGTCTCTCACCCCTTTAGGGCCCCTGTTAATTATGGTGGTGTGCTACCATTTAAAAGGCATGGAATATCCTCTCAGAAGAAGGAAGAGTACTGATGGCCTTTAAATCTATACATTCATTTTTAATTTATTAATTAACTAGGAAGGAAGCTCTGAGTCATATTGGGATTACAGTCAAGCCATACAAATCAAAGCATAGGGTTATCCAAGTAGTTCTAGCGATCATGAGGCAGTGACTTGGGCAGAGAGTTGGGTTTTTGGAACAGTTAAACATGTACTAGTGTTTAGGAGTTGATATTAATAATTATGGCAGGCTGTATTCTGAAATAAATCAACACATGAGTAAAACATTAAAAAAATATGACCAGCTACTAAATGTCATTTTAAAAAAAATGGAAGTGGAGATTAAGACGAGGATGACAGTATATAATCAAGTATTCATCCCTTTGCTGACCTATGCTGCTGAAAGCTGGCCTGGCATTAAACAAATTGAGATCTGTGTACAAGCTACCATGATGAAATTTTAGTAGAAAAGCTCTTAGTTGGGCAATATTTGATCGTTTGAAAAACTGAAAGATATGAGAAGAAGCAGAACAGGAAGCTCTAATAAAAAACAAATAAATAAGATGACCTTGTGGGTGGCCTAGAAATAACATGAAAGATTTGATAGTCGAACTCCCCAAGAGGATAGTTCTTCCTCTTGGAGAAGTCGTGAAACTTGCTTTTGATAGAAAAGTGTTTTAAGAAATGGACACAGGCTGCTCCAACATCGTAAGGTGTAAAGGAAGGCTAATGATGAAGAAGAATTTAGTTGTTATTTGTTAATAATGATGAAATAGTGGTTGACTGTAGGTACAAATGAAGGAGAAGTTGATTGGGGGTGCATTCATATTAACACTTTTAATTATGTGAACCTAATGTATTGTGCCAATATTTTGCTCTAAATTTTAAGCCATCTTCATATGTGATGTCTGTTTCATTTGAGTTTTGTTTTAACTGCTTCTTTAAAATAATTTAACTTTTAAACTTGGCTAAGATTTTATCTATATTTTATGTATAGAATTTATATTTAACCAGTTTTTTTAATATTCATATTTAAACCATTGAGTGCATGAAAAACGTGTTAGACTTGTGAGGATGAAACCTACTTGTAGCTCATTGAATTTTACATCAGTTTGGTGAGTTTGATAAAAATTAATGGAGTAATTTGCGAGAAAATCATAAAAATTTGTAAAACACAGTGTCTAAAATGGCACTTCTAGTTAGTCATTTTTGGTGAAAATTAGGCTTTAATATATCTAGCATATAATTGTCTTTCATATGAATTCCAGTTTTGTAAGAATGTTCTTGTACATTTTACGGAAAATACATTAAAATTCGTCATTATATGTTCAAAAAAATATCTGAAATAGACATTTAAGATTTTATTAAACTATATAAAGTTAAATAAATAGAATTTTAAGAAATGCACGTTCCTTCAATTTGGAAGAGTGCCAGAAAACATCTGCATAATATACAATAATAAGGAGTTTTTAATAAAATAATTTCTACGGGAATGATTCGTTAAAATGAAGTACTATTGCAAGAACTACTCCACAAGATTGGGAAAATTCTTAATCTTAAGACAGTTATTAGAAAGCAACATAAGAGTTGCAGAAAATGTGTTAGGCTGCACTATTTCAAGATTCGTCTGGATACCCGTAGTACTGAGAGATCTTTTGCTGGGTTCTTTTTTGACAAAAATGGAGCCTTAAACTATATGGGAAATAACTAGTTGGTGTTGAGTAACATCACACTCAGATAGAACCAAAAAAGATACTAATTGAATATCTCATGAATAAAAGAGATCATATATTTAAGGTAGATATGAACAAAAGGACACTTTAAAGAGCTTTTGAATTTAATTTATTTTTGCAAAGTATAATTTAAATAAAATTCTATGGGATATTTAATTTGTTTCATGCATAGAACATAGAGTGTTGGAAACCTATTTTAAATTTTGTTTATGTATGTATTGAATAAAATAAAGGTATAAGCTATTTAGGTTGGCTAAAGTATTTTTGTGGTACATAAATTTAAAATTTTACTGTTTGCCTATGGTAGGTTTGCTTCATCATTTTATTGTACTTGCTGTATGGGAAAGATTCAACCAGTATATGCATCCTGAATATTTATCTATTGCTGAAGTTCGAGGAAAATTGGAGAGGGTTTGTCGAGAATATAACTTGGTAAGCTAAATTATATGTTTATTTCCTTGATAGAGCTTCATTAGTTTAGTTTTAGATTTTTTTTTAACCATACAGTTTAAAAAAAATATTATTTCTTTTTTTTTTTTTTTTTTCTATTAACTTTACCATATTCATAGACCTTACCGAATATAAATTCATCAAAAAATAATATAATAATTTTTTTACAAGTCCACAATCATGAATTTAGCTGGCCCTCTGATAAAATTTGAAGTAATCTTCTATTTCATGGATTATTGCAGGTTTCATCAGGGCCAGATATTGACCTTGAAGATTATAATAATAGTAATGAGTATGTATTAAACAGTAAAAGAGGATATAAGTATTTATATGTATATACCAAATTTCATTGCAATGAATATTCTTATTGTATGATTTGTTAAGCATAAGAAAATTAAAACAGAATCCACAAACTCAAGAATTAGAGATTTACTCAAGAATGAAGAAAAAAATAATCAATTTACATCATTTCAGTGTTGTCCTAAAGAAATAAGGGAGAATGGCGGAAATAGGACAACTTTAATAATGAAACTCTGCTCCTGTAAAGCCAGTGGACAGGGGCACAACAAAGGTCCCCTTGAGAGAAACAACAATAAAGGATTGGATTCAATAAGACACAATATACAAAAATTATTTTAATGCCTTTAGTTTAGTAGTCCTAAAATTAAAATGAAGAATAAATTCTCTGAATTTAATCACTGTTCCAAAATTATAAGTAATTAAAGGTTAAATTTTTGGTGTTGAACTACAAAGTCAGTCACTTTTTATTTACAATATATATAATAATTACAAGGTTTCTATTAATTTATCCGTTTATTTTTTTATGTAATTGATAAATGTAGGTAGTTATAACTTCTGATAATAACTGTTTAATTGGTGTTTTACCCTTAAAGCATTCAAACAGCTTTTTTTAATTATAGGAAACTAAGATGGACAGCATGTTTAGAGTGGAGGAGTTTTCATTATCTCCTGACCAATTTCCTGAATGTCAGGATGATGTAAACAGGAATGAATCAAATTTTGGAAATTTGGAAGATAATACTGCTTCAAATGATGAGGCTGGGCCAAGCAGTAAGAGCTGATTTGAATTATTGTTATCAAATTATGATAACTGTTTCATAACTCAATTTTCAAAATCAAATTAAAAGCTATTTATTATATGTTTTTTTTTAAATTAACATTATTCTAATTTTTAATTTTAGAAAATCTACAAAAGTCTTTAGTTGAACTTTTGATTAGATTTATTCTTTACTGGGGTCATTAGGGTTATGGGGTTCATTTAATAAATATGCTCTTGATTTTGAACTCATGTGCTGAAGTATAGTTTTATTTTGACCAATTTTGGGGTCTATATCCGGGTTATGAGCATTAACTTTTTGGGATTAATTTGTATTTAGGTTTAGATCACCCATTCTCACTTAATGCCTGGTCTTGAAAAGGATATTGGTTTCTTGAATACAAATGCCTATCATTCAGAGGTTCATTTATTTTTAACTGTTATATTTCTTCTTTTTTTTTATAATATAAACGTGGTGTGAAAGAAGTCTTTCATCACTATAACCTTTCCTTGTCTCACATGAAAAAGTAATGTAACCGTACTATTCATGTATACATAAATTTCTCGAAAATTGCTCCCGGTTACTCTTATTGTTGTGCCCCAACATAGATCAATTATAAAAAGTTAAAGAAATAAATTGATACTTTAGTGCTTGATCTTTTAATCAATATTATATTCATTATGCAAACCCTCATAACCCAACTACAGACCCTAGAATCGATCACATCAGAGACATTTTGAATAAATCTACTTGAGTGATGATTATTAAAGTCAATATTATTTTCATTAAATGAACCCAACCAATTTTAGTCCCCAGTATTGAATTATTCCGAGAAGTTAAAATGAATTGATTCTTAAGTGTGCAATCTTATAATCACCAGTATATTCACTTCTGACCCTACTGCAGACCCTAGTATCAAATAAATATGAAAAATTTAAAGTATAAATACTTTCACTTTTTTTTTTCTGGGTTATTGTTTTGCACTGCAGCCTTAACTAGGCTTATTGTGTGCCATCCATTATCCTATTAATAGAGGTCTATTGCCTATGTGAAGCTGACCATACTGTAAGGATTGATCAGTTCACACAGCTTAGGTTCTGAAATACGGTCATTGCCAAAATAGTAAACCGTATCCTAGCAATCTCTGCCCAACTACATATCACATGATGGCAATTTTATCTTTCTTCTTGCACAATTTGCAAGTCATTAAGGCTACCAACCCCATATTGTGGAGGTGCTTATTAAGCTGAAAGTGTCCTGTAACCCTCCTCAGGGTTATCCTGTCCATTGAGAGAAGAGTGCATCTTTTCTCTTTGCAGGGTCCCTCCAAAAACATCTTAAAATGATGCTGCTTTCCTGTATCCCACCAGTAGGCTCTACTGGTTCTATTGCCAGCAGCCGCCTTGGTCTAGCACGCAACATTAAAATCAATGGTATATTCATTAAATGAAGCCCTCCCTCCCATGACCCAATCGCAGTCTCCACTATCAAATTAATTTCAAACGTTAAGAGAAATCAATGCTTGGTCTTAAAATTAAGAGTAATTTCATGATAAAGTGCCCTGAGAACAGATAACAAGCCTAAATCAAATCTTGGTCTTAAAATCAAGAGTAATTTCATGATAAAGTGCCCTGAGAACAGATAACAAGCCACACTGGTTGAAAACATTATTATGATTAACATTGATGATTAAAATAACCATATAGACATACAGTTACGTTATTTTTATTAATTTATTTGAATAAAAAAAGGTAGAATTTGACTTGGAAGAGGTTAAACTTGAAACTGAATAATCATCAGGCTCATCAAATATGATTATCATAACATAACATTAAATACAATAATCTTTTCAGGAGCCTCTAATAACCAGATGAACAAAAGGAAGAAGGGGATCTTTGGAAAAATTAAACATGTCACCCCTACTAAACCATCAAAGAAAAACAGAAAGTAAAGTTCCTTTTTGTACCTTATTACCCATTAGGGGCATCTCATACTATAAATGTCCCATGTAGACCAAATCTTCCAAATGTAGTTTAAAATTAAGTTCTATTTAATAGTTGTTTATGTAATAGTAATGTAGATTTCTTCTGTTCTTTAGCTGAAAAGATTTTTTTTGTGTTCATATTGCAAATTATTTCATTACTTAGGATTAGAGATCAGGTGCTGGTTTTTTTCCCAGTCTATTTTAATTTTTTTATCTTTTCGCCAAATTTATTAGTCAAACCAGAAAACCTTTTATTTTTTCTCAATATTTTTGATCTTTATCATAATACTGTACTTGCTCATGTATTTTTTAAAAGTCTAATATGTATTTTATTTTAGTTCTTTCAGTTAAAAGTTAGACTATAAATTATATATAAATGGTTTTCTGAAATGGTGCTATGGTTAGTGATGGATATATTTACTTATTAAGTACTTTTGTTTGATGTTGACCTAAATTTGAAAGTTTATATTTTACTTAGACATTTGTTCCATCTGGGGCTAGTTTCTGTGTCTTAATGTTATGTTCCATGGAATTTTAAATAGTTAGCAGTCACATAAAATTTTGGAAGTTATTGAAAGTATGTTAAATAGTGACAGTTTGTAGTTATTCCTCTATATGTGATTATAGTAGTGGGTTGTCTCATTAAAAGTCATTCTTAAGGTTTGTTGACTCAATAGATATATTCTATGAATTAATTTTTTATCAAATCCTTCTTGTGATTTATATAAATATGGTATTCCTCAGTCCTATTGAAACCAACTGAATAATATTCTCTGGTCTTAATAATTAACTTGATGCTTATTTACTTTTCATAATCTTGAAGTTTGTGTTGGTTCTTTTTCTACTGTAATGACAAAAACCTAAGTATCAAGGTTGCTGCAGCCACCTCCAGAATGTTTTTTTCCTCCTATGTTACCCCCGCCCCCCCCATGTTTATTCTTTTGTTATCTTACGATCCCTTATCAATTCTTAAGATTTCGACTGTGATTGATTGCTTCTTCTTCATCTTCCTCTACTCACTCCCTATTTTTAGGTCAGGGCCTCCTGGATTGTCATCTGCCAGTTGTGCCAATTCCTCTGTTGCAACCATCCAGTTCCGAACCCCTAAAAGGGCCACTCCGTCTTACATAGGAGTTTTTATCTAGCTTGTATTCTTCTCTCATCACCTGCTTCCTCCATGGTCTTCGTCAGTATGTCCTGTATTGAGCTTTGTGACCAGCCTTAGCCTTCCCATACAGATAAATGTGCTACATTCGCTCCTTTGAACACCTCCAACAGCTGTTCTCTTGGTTCGATCTATGCCTTCCTTTGATTTCAGCTGATACGTCATTTCTGGTGTTCACATTACAGCTATGTAAATTCATTGATTTGTTCTAAGGTATGTGTGCCAATTATTATATTATCCCCTGGCATTACTTCCTGCCATCTACTTCGTCTTTGATGAATCGTTCTATAGGCCCCATCCTGCTCTAGTGCCTTTAAGGCCGTTTGGAAATCTATCAAGGATCTTCACACAAAATCTAGATCATCAGCACAGCCTTAGAGCTGGAAAGACCTATTAAAAATTTTACCATTTGTTTGAATGCTTGAGTCCCTTGCAGCCTTTTCAATTTCCAGATTGAAAAGCAGGCATGCTACAGCATCACCCTGCCTCAGACTCTTCCCAGAAACAAATGGTTTGCTAAGACCAGCCTGCACCCTAATTATGTACTCAATTCCATCCATTGTTATCTCCTCTCATCAGAATTATCTTTTCAGGAATACTTAGCTCCTCCATGGCACTGTATAATTTGCCCCTGTGAACAATATCATAGGTGCTTTTGAAATCTATGAAAAAGTGATGGTTAATTACGTCATTCTCTGGGTTTTTTTTTTTTTTTTTTTTTTTCAAGAATTTATTGGAAAGTAAACACCTGGTCAGTTGTGGACTTGATCTTTCTAAATCCACTCTGATAACATCTGATTGCTCTATAAATAAATCTTCAGTGACCATATAGTCTTATCGTTATGTTTATATAATTGTTTAAAAATAAAAAAAAACCTGTACCTCTGCAACCCCTCATGCAACACTTCATGAAATGTCTTAGTACAGTACATAAGAGATTCGTGCTGTTTCATGGCCAACGGCTTTGATTAGGTCTTGATAATTCTAGTCTATTTAAAGATAAAGTGTTCTATTATCCAAAAGTAAAGTTCTTATAACAAAGCATGGATTGTTTTTATATATTTAGTCTTTATAATTTTTGTTGAGGTCTCATTGCGGGAATTTCTGTTTTACTGAGTAGGAGTGCAAACCCTACACCCAACAATAGCTGGGTACCTTACAGTTTTCTCAACCTGGGCTTGGGACCAGACTATGGCAGTATTATATATAAGATTTTCAGTTTAAAATTTGTTCATTTATTAACAATTATATGTGGAGTGGCGTGATCTAGTGGATAGAGCACTAGTCTACTATTCTCCAGGACCTGGATTTGGAATGTGGCTGAAGCACAATTATTTTTTACTGTTATTTTAGCCGTGGAGCAACCTTGGAGTATGGACCCTGGTAGACCCTCCTGGGGCACACCCAGCCTTTATAAAGTGTAAACTCCAAATTGGGACTGGGCGTATGAAAGCCTAATTACCTCCTTACACAGCTGTTGGTCATGAAACAGTACGAATCTCGATTATATGTACTGAACCTAAGACCCTTCATTCACATCAAGAAATTTTTTCAAAAGTCAAGAAATATTTTATTTTAATTTGACTGGATTACATTTTAAATTACAAGAGGTTAAATCAGGTTGGTTACCCATCAAATTTATCAAATCAATTGTCCATTTTCCTTTGTTTGAGATTCTAGTTATGAATTATTTAATGATTTCAATGTTTTTTCATTTATTTTTTTGGTGCTATCCACATAGGTATGTTATCATTTACCCTATATTAAATTTTATCCCACAGAAATATAAAAAAAAATAGTTTCTCATTTTATTTTAGGTCTAAATGTGGATCATGTTGATCTACAGTCTTATTAGTAAATTCAAAATCCATAACAGTTTAGTATTGTATTACTTTTTGAACTATAGAAAAATTTCTCTTTTTATTTCTCAAGTTAGCATACATTACTTAATTATTTTTATAGTACAATAAATGCAATGTTGACTTGAAAAATTCAGGTTTATCAAAACTTATATTCTTTTATTTATCTATCAATGTATCTATATCTATCACTTATAAAATTATCATATGTATTGTGTATGTTTGTTAGGCCTTTTTTAACAGTAGATTTTCTAAATATATTTTTATGCATAGGGTGTAAGTAATATTTTTTTTTTTTTGTGATTTGAATTTTATAGTAATTTTTAGTTATCATCATAGTATCATTTATAGTTAACCTTTTTGTGCCTAGGTCGCAACTATACTGGCCACTATTTTAAAAAATCTCTTTAGGTCCCTATAACTCCATGTTTAGTTTTTTTTATCTGCCATGATTGAAAAAATAGGTTCCTTTTGTGAAAATTACTTTACATCTTTCATTTAACTATCTCAGATGAACTTCTGTTTGTTTATAGCATCTAAAGCAAGCAACTACCACCAGCAAATTAAGTTATGCTTTTAAGATGGTACCCATTCCATATTTAGTACTCCTAACTGAGATAAAATTTGAGAATTCTAAAATGTCCTTTTTTATAAAGTATCTGAAATTTTCCTGGCTGGTGGCTGTGACAAGTAGAAACATGAAATAGTTGCACTGAAAGGGTTAACTAGCATTACTTGTCTTTCATTTTCTTATAAGCTTTAGGTTATATTTAAAATGTTCCTTGTTTAGATATTTAAGAATTTATGAGACTTTTGAACTAATTTAAACCATAAAATGTATATGTTTTTATTTTTAAGGTTTGGCTAATTAGAATAACAGACTCAAAATTATGAATCAAGTTTAGTTGATCCTTCTCTTGTGAATTTTTCAACTTCTCTTTCACCTTTTCTCTACCCATTAACCTTTTTAAAAAAGTAAAGGAGAACTATGAAATTGGATGATAATTTGATTAGTTTATTGAAAAAAAGAAAGTTTTCTTTCAATATTCTAGTCCACAGTTTCCCTGACAAAACATGATAGCTGGGGTAAGTGTACATAAAACAGATTTGTTATACAGTATGTACTTAGCCTTTTTACCATATTTTTATAGCACAACTAAGGAGTGGTGCTTAAAAATTAGAATTGTGTCGAATAATCTCAAGTATTTAGAGAAAAGTTTTAGAAAGTTCCATTTACTAATTAAATTTAATAAAAGATCCGGATTTTCATTAATGACAATGTCCTTTCTTTAATTTCATTGTTAGACTAACAGCATAGTGGATTGACGCTACATGGAAAGATTCATCAGACGCTACAAGCAAAGAGTTGTCCCCTCATAATGGCGCGACAAAAAATCGATTAGAAACTAGATCTACGTCTCATTTTTATTCTATCACCTGCCCTTACGAGCTTTTTATTGTCCACTTACACATTCCACTTCATTTTCGTAGGAAACGCTATATTTCTCCACTTCTCAAGCTGTAAACTGTTAATTGACATTTGTCCCCTCACCTCTTTTAAAGGCTTAAAAGATAATGAATGAAAGACTATTAATTTAATTACCAAACAACACAGTTCACTGGTGCAATTGAGTAGCTGTAATAAAAATCCATAAGAGAGATGAAATTAAATTTCATCTAATATCAATCAAAATAGATCCATTAATGGAAATTAATGTAGTATGAGTTTTCCTATTTTTCATTAAATATTCTTTAGGCAATTCTGTTTTAAATAGTCATATCCACTCCCTCATTTCAGTGTTAACTTATTTATGTTATTCTCTGTATAAACCCTTATTATGTTTTGCTTGTGAGACTATGAGCTAGCACTTAAAATCTAAAAAATAATCAAAGAGCAATAATAAATCACTAAGTATTTTGAAAAATGGCTTCTAAAAGTTTTATCATTCTGAAAAAAATACTAAATATTTTATACTTACCTTATTTTTCTTTACCAATCATACTTATAAAACGATAATAAAAGAAAACTATGAACATCTTATTTTTGATTTATGAATTTTTTTTTTTTATTTTATTATTTAAGTTAGACAATGGTATGCTCCAGCAAAACATAATAGGTAAGGTATTGCCCTGTTAAAAAACATGAGAGTTGTGGTAAGTATACACTTGTCCCAGGGTTTAAATTTAATTGTGCACTTACCTTGAATACTTACCCCACATTTTCTTTACTATTTTCATACTTTCATAATAAAAACATATATACATTTATTAGTTGCTCAAATAAATGTGAAGACTGGTACTCCTTGATTAGTATAATTGTGTTTGCTAAAATATGTGTTATTATAAAATTATAATAGCTACAGCAATACTTTATTGTGTATGATCTCATCAGTATTGCATGATAAATTAAAACATATAATAATTAGTTAGGTTTTTTTTCCAACTTTTGTTTTCCCATTTTTTTATATATATCTTTAATTACTGCACTAGGATTTTTTTTTACACAAATCACAAAAAATTATCATAATGGTAATATACCAACAAGAAACCACTCATTAATTAAAGTTCATGAGCTTTCGTTAAAGTTAAATGTTATCAGGTGTGTCATTAGATTTGAGAGAATGTTACAATATAAATTTTCTAGAAAATTTCAATTCTCCTTTCATAAAATTATTTATATACCTAGCAGTATTTAATGTCATAATTGACCTTATGTATTAAGCTAATTTCTTTTAAGGTGCATTGCTCTTTATTTTTTTTCAAGGTATAATTTTGGCTGAGATTGATGAATAGATATAAGTTTTCTGACTGAAACATGTTTAGTTGTTTTATTTATTTACGTTTTAAATTTAGGTCACGTGAATAAATAATTGTAGTTATGTTAAGAGACAGCTTTTGTAGAAAAAAGACTTGACAGAGTTTCTATTGGAACTTGTATATTTTCTTGTCATTAGGCTGAAATACATTTATTTATGTTTTTCTTAGAAAGTTGAAAAATGTTATGATTTTTTTAGAATAATTTTTTATAGATTCATTCCTACTTTCTACCTTTCAGGAACGAATAGCTTCACCGTTTTTAAACATAGTTAACTTTTCCACTTTCGTTTCTATAATGTGGTTTTTATTTTTTGTTACAACTAGGCATTTAGTTATGTTTTCTAATGTTCCTTTCTGATCAGCTGATTTATTTTTTATTTTGCTTATGTATATTAAATATTAGTTTTTGTGATTTTTATTTTCTTGTCAATAATTGTTTTTTTAATTAAGGTGCCTCCAAAGTGTGTTATATTAAAATATGTAGTTACATTATTATTTTTATTTTTTTAAATAATTAAATTGTTCACTTTACTTATTTTATTATTTTAGATGAAATGTTTTTCTTGATAAAATCGTTATTTCTATTTTTTATAGGATTGTATTTAAATATATTTAAAATAATATGTGTTTTATAAGTGTATTGTTAAATACATATAACTTCAAAAACATTATTTGAGTTCATACTTTTTTTTACCTATTCATTAAAGAAGCTTTATTAATTGCTATTTAGTTTTGAATGGAAAATACAGAAAAATAAGCAGTAATAGAATTGATGAGGATGATATATGTTTTATGACACTGATTCATATGAAGTATAATAATACTTAGAAGGTATTTTAAGAGTTTTTGTTTTAGTATTTTAAAAAATATACATACAGGGTACTGAAGAGTTATACTGCTTAAATCTTTCTAAAGGTGTTAAATTTTGAGGTCCTATTAGGATATTGGCAATTACTTGAAGAATAATATGTGTTTTCTTACCAAGAAAGGAGTTAGACCACTTCAAAATTGAATACCAATTTTTTCATTGTTAAGAATTGAAAAACTTCTAATTTAAAGTATTATTTCTCATATATATATATATATATATATATATATATATATATATATATATATATATATATATATATATATATATATATATATATATATATGGAGACTTCATTACCAATATACCACAGAATAACTTATTCTTTTCCAACTTGGGCTCGTTAAACTCGGTATATCGATGTAAAATTTAATGAATTTTAATATCATCTAGGTTTTATTCAGATTTAAATAGTCTGACAGGGCTTAAAGGACGAATTTTTGATTTTTTTTCCCTCTAAACTACCTTTAATTATGTAGATTCGAAACAATTAACCATATCATCTTATTAGTATTGATAAAAAAACAGCTTAATATACAAACTGAACGAATTTGATAACTAACTAAAGGAGACTAGAGCAAAAACATTTTTAGGTAAAGTTTTTTTCAAACACAAGAATAGTAAATATTTAATAAATATTTGAGAAAAACATGTTATCTCATATATAAAAGTGTGGAAGGTAATTTAAAGTGAGGAATAGTGCATAAACTTAAGTGATTATTACACATAACATTTTTTTTGTTTACTTTTATTTTATCGAAATTTACAACTGTATATTATAATAAAACAAGTAAATATGCTGCTTAATGATAAAATACATGAAGAAAAATTTCCTAGTGGCAGCAATCTATAGTAGTAAATCTAAACAAGAAGGTCAAGATTGTCAGGAATTGAAGAGGAAGCAAGGTGGGAGTGGAGTTTTTCATAGAAAGAGTGATACCTGATAGGACAAAACCAGCAACATATGGAACATTAAGGTCTTTGTGGACGATTTTATTCGTGACAATTAAGGAGCGTTAAGGATTTTGGAATGTAAGGATTGAAAATGGGAAGAGTTTGATGGTTTAGTAGAGCCCCCAAAGCTCAACTCCGTAGGTCCAGATAGGTCTTATGATTGTCATTTATATGAGTCTTTTGTAGTTAAGTGAAAGGTTAGAGTGTCTGTCTAGTAAATGTTGAAGTAAGCGAAATCGCCCAGCAGTTTCTTGTCTTTTCAGATTTTTATGCGGATTCCATGTAAAACGTTTGTCAAGCAGGAGCCCTAAAAAGCGGATCTGCTTAAACAGGAGAAGCAGAATATCATTAAGGACACTGTAGGGCAGGATGTCATAGGTTTACAATGAAGGGCAAAGGTAATTTGACGGGATTTATTGGAATTGATTTTAATTCTCTAATTCTGACACCATACCTCAATGTGCCGGGATATCACCTGCATAGACTCTGTAAAGAATGGGTCCTAGGATACTGCCTTGAGGAACAAAAGCAGACTGAATAAAAATGGATGAATAGGGACTTGACTGATTGTAGTTGATTTAAAAGGATCTAACAGAGAGGTAGGACTGGATGATAAGGAAGTAAGTTAGAGGGAGGAATTCACGGAGTTTGTACAGCAGTCTTGAGTGTCAGACTCGGTCAAATACAATTTTATATTGTTATTTATTTAATAAAAAATATTAGTTTCCAACGAAACTTAATATAATTATTTTAAAATTTTTTAACTCTATATTTATTTCATATATTCAATATCCAACAGTAAATTCACGACAAATATAACAAGTTTCATTCTTCAACACATCACCATCCATATATAATATATATATATATATCCATCTATCTATCTATTATACTATCTACTATATATCAATTACTTATTTTTAAAATATATTCTTTTAAGAAAAAAAAATTAATGATCACAATATTTACTTCATTAAAATTCATTTTACTCTCAGGGTATGGTATGGGTTCTTGACAATCAGGCACATAATCTTTTATATAACGTTTTAATCATAACAACTTACAAAAATAACACAAACAATATGCAGGCTAAATATAATTATTCTCCATGTTCAGGCAGCAGCTCCTTCCTCCCTCAGGTCCCCACTCAAACCTTTCCATCTTCAGGTACCTTCTTTACCTTTTTTCTTAGCATCCAAAATGGATACTATGTTTGTAAACAAACAACCAAATTGGAGCTGTTATTTAAATTTTACTTCTTATCTTATTGTTAGCCTGTCTAACACAATAATAAATATATAAATTAATAACTACTAAAATTTAAAAAAATGGGTATATTACAATATATATATATATATATATATATATATATATATATATATTGTTAATATTAAGTTGAGACGCAAGGGGGCTCTATTTCCATAAAAGGGAATTAAGGGCTAGTGACCGTTCGGGAATCATAGTGCGCTGGGAGTTACAGAGGGACTGGTCGCTTTTGCCAACATCGTCACTCTCGCCATCATCACCACTTTGCAATCGTCCTCGCTTTCATCTCTAGAAGTGACCTTAAGTACTCTTTATGTTTTCTCTAGAAGTTAATTTTCATTTGTGTTTTTTCTCAATATATGTATATAACAAAGATGGTTATATTATTAAAACCCTTAACGTAACCTAAATAAATAATAGAGATTCAGTGACAGCGAGCAAATGAGCTGTCGCCCCTCTCCCCTGCATAATTTTGGAGGCACCGGAGAGATTGCTGTGTTTTCTCAATTTGTTTAGGTTTTGTTTTGTTGACTTTCGCTTTGAAATTAAATTGATTAATTTTAATTTAAATTAAAATAAGTTAATTAGGTTAATTGTGGTTTCAGGGACAGTTATTCTGGATTATGTGGTAGAAAGATGATCTGACAAGAAGTTTAATCTTAAAGGTTAATTTGATTGATTTATAAACTATTAGACCAGCTTGATAGCTTAATAAAAAATCTTTTGCGCGCAACACATGACTTTCACTTACCTTGGTTGATAAAATCTAAGTATTGTGAAATAGATATTATTATTATTGTTTTTTATTGGCAACTGCGTTGCTGCACATCCAGCGAATGTGTGGTATTATTTATCCTCTTGACCAGCGTCCTGAATTTTCAGTTTAAAAGATCTCTCGGCCATTGTCTTTTAAGTCTTTTTTGGGTCTGCCCTGGTAACAGGGAGGAAGAAAGGGAAGAAACAAGTTGATTTGGATGGTGATGTGTTGAAGAATGAAACTTGTTATATTTGTCGTTAATGTATGAATTTACTGTTGGATATTGAATATATGAAATAAATATAGTTAAAAAATTTTAAAATAATTATATTAAGTTTCGTTGGAAACTAATATTTTTTATTAAATAAATAACAATATAAAATTGTATTTGACCGAGTCTGACACTCAAGACTGCTGTACAAACTCCGTGAATTCCTCCCTCTAACTTACTTCCTTATCATCCAGTCCTACCTCTCTGTTAGATCCTTTTAAATCAACTACAATCAGTCACGTCCCTATTCATCCATTTTTACTCAGTCTGCTTTTGTTCCTCAAGGCAGTATCCTAGGACCCATTCTTTACAGAGTCTATGCAGGTGATATCCCGGCACATTGAGGTATGGTGTCAGAATTAGAGAATTAAAATCAATTCCAATAAATTACCTTTGCCCTTCGTTGTAAACCTATGACATCCTGCCCTACAGTGTCCTTAATGATATTCTGCTTCTCCTGTTTGAGCAGATCCGCTTTTTAGGGCTCCTGCTTGACAAACGTTTTACATGGAATCCGCATAAAAATCTGAAAAGACAAGAAACTGCTGGGCGATTTCGCTTACTTCAACATTTACTAGACAGACACTCTAACCTTTCACTTAACTACAAAAGACTCATATAAATGACAATCATAAGACCTATCTGGACCTACGGAGTTGAGCTTTGGGGGCTCTACTAAACCATCAAACTCTTCCCATTTTCAATCCTTACATTCCAAAATCCTTAACGCTCCTTAATTGTCACGAATAAAATCGTCCACAAAGACCTTAATGTTCCATATGTTGCTGGTTTTGCCCTATCAGGTATCACTCTTTCTATGAAAAACTCCACTCCCACCTTGCTTCCTCTTCAATTCCTGACAAACTTGACCTTCTTGTTTAGATTCACTACTATAGATTGCTGCCAGTAGGAAATTTTTCTTCATGTATTTTATCATTAAGCAGCATATTTACTTGTTTTATTATAATATACAGATGTAAATTTCGATAAAATAAAAGTAAACAAAAAAAATGTTATGTGTAATAATCACTTAAGTTTATGCCCTATTCCTCACTTTAAATTACCTTCCACACTTTTATATATGAGATAACATGTTTTTCTCAAATATTTACTATTCTTGTGTTTGAAAAAAACTTTACCTAAAAATGTTTTTGCTCTAGTCTCCTTTAGTTAGTTATCAAATTCGTTCAGTTTGTATATTAAGCTGTTTTTTTATCAATACTAATAAGATGATATGGTTAATTGTTTCGAATCTACATAATTAAAGGTACTTTAGAGGGAAAAAAAATCAAAAATTCGTCCTTTAAGCCCTGTCAGACTATTTAAATCTGAATAAAACCTAGATGATATTAAAATTCATTAAATTTTACATCGATATACCGAGTTTAACGAGCCCAAGTTGGAAAAGAATAAGTTATTCTGTGGTATATTGGTAATGAAGTCTCCATCAAACAACGAACGATAATGGGGAGCGAATGATTGATCTAGCAACAGCTAATACACTAGAATAGAATAGAAAATGAACTTCATTCTGGGACACAGTCCCTTGAGAATAATATTGATGTTATAAATAAAGATAGCACTTCTGGCCAGAATACATTAAATAGATTGAATTATTTACAAACTTAATTATTTACATAGGTATAGTAGATTAACCAAAAAAAATATATATACACAAACACACACACATACATACACAAATCACAAAGTAATAATCATAATAATAATGATAGTAAGTACAATAGAATGAGAAAATAAAAACAACTTATTTTGTAAAAAAACATTTACATAGGTAAAGTAGACTAACAAAAATATATATATGTTCACACACACACATACATACATACACAAATCACAAAGTAATAATCATAATAATGATGATAATAAGTACAATAGAATAAGAAAATAAAAACAATTTTGTAAAAAAACTCAATCAAAATAAAGTAATCATTTAGTCATTATAATGATTAATTATATCATCAAATATCAGATTTAAGGTAAACAAGCGTCTGTGAGGGATAATAGATAATGGAAAAGGAGACATTTAAATGTGGATAAGGAAGAAGCACGACGTATATTGGAAGGAATGGAATTCCAAAAAGCAGTGTAACGGGCAAGAAATGATCGACCAAAGGCTTTAGTTCTGTGGGATGGGATATAAAGGTCAAAGTGGCGCGATCTTGTTCCAAGCAAATGGACTGAGGATTTAAATTTCAGGAGACTGTGGATTTAGGAAGGATGCTAGGATTTTATCGTTTGGTTTAGAAATGAATGAATGAATGAAAAAAAGAACTTTATTCTGGGACTAAGTCCCTTGAGAATAATACACATGTACAAACAAAATAATGATTACAACTAGCCAAAAAACACATAAAAAAACTAATAATATTAAAGATTACAAAAATTATTTTAATTGATGAAAAGAGAGAGAAATGAAAAATATAAATTTAAAAAATATATAGTAGTATCTAAATGTAATATAGAACTAACAAACAAAAAAAAACATTAGAATAATTGAAAATAGAAATGAAAATAAACTTTACTATTATTTATGGTATGAAGTGTATACATTTCTCACATCACTTTAATCGCTGTACTGAAATTAGTTGGCATCTGATTGGGAAGCAAGAAGGTGTTTAAAAAGGAGAGATTTGAAAGAAGATTGGGAAGGAGCATGACGGATGTGTGATGGGATGGTATTCCATAAGAAAGTGGACCGGGCTAAGAAGGAAAATTCATATTTTTTGGTTCTATGGACAGGCGTATAGAGGTCGGAAAGACGGGATCTGGTTTCCTGAGTATGGATTGTAGATTTAAATTGCAGGAGACTATAGATGTAAGAGGGGCGGTGGGAGCGGATGACTTGATAGAGAAAGGAACCAAGGAAATATTGCCTTCGAATCGACGGAAATAGCCAATTTGACTTATCATAGAGATGAGACACATGTGACCGTCTAGAGGTACCGAAGACAAATCTTAAGAAACAGTTCATGACTCGTTTCAATCTGACCTAAAGCACCTTCGAGAGGCCGCCATATACCGCACAACTATAGTCAAAATGGGGGAAAATAAGAGAGGATACAAGGAGCTTCTGCGAGGATTGTGGGAGAAGGTGAAGTGACCGCTGAAATAGTTTTAGTGTGCTGATCGATCTTTTGGAAATTTGGGCAATATGGGGTTTCCAGGATAAGTTTGGTCAAGGATTACGCCAAGGTTTTTGACGAAGGAGGTGAAGGTAATAGGGTGTCGATCAAGCAAAAGAGAAGGAAGGGTGATGATAGAACAAAGGAGGAAATTGGAACCGATTAAAATGGCCTGGGTTTTCATAGGATTAAGCTTTAGACTATTCAGGTTTGCCCAGGCACTGATCCTATCTAGGTCTGCCTGAATATTTGCAAAAGCTAATGATAATTCGGAAGGAGGGAAGGATAGATAGATTTGGAAGTCATCAGCATATAGGTGGTAGGAACAGTGATGGATTGAATTAGGGAGGTCATTGATATAGGTATTGAACAGAAGGGGGAAAATACTCGAACCTTGAGCAACACCTGAGGATAGAGTTAGGAAGGAAGATAAGGGTTCATTAGGAATAGCAACTGCTTGTGAACACTCGGAAAGAAAAGATTGAAACCATTGGATAGAACTATTAGAAAAGGATAAACACTTTAATTTGGAAAAAAGGATCGAGTGGTTCAGGGAGTCAAAGGCCTTGGAGAAGTCGAGGAGTATTAGGACAGTTAATTTTCTTTCATCCATTGCGTTGTGGATATCACTTGTGATTTTGGTAAGGGCTGATTGCGTATAGAAACCAGGTCGGAAGCCGGATTGGAAAGGATCAAGTTGACTAGTCTCTTCAAGAAAATGGGACACTTGGGATTGTACCCATGACCCAAGGAAGTACTGTCTGCGTGTGGAGGAGAGGAGCCATTTCAACTCGGTGTAGAGGTGAGACCGTCTTGAGGTACCAAAAACAAATCTTAAACAACAATTCATGATACGCTTCACTCTGTTCTCAAGTACCATACAGAGGCCACCGTACACCGCACTGCCGTAGTCGGAGAAGATGAGTGAGGAGAGAAGGATTTTACGCGTGGATTGGGGGAGAAGGTGACTGGAGTGATGGAAAAACTTTAGGCTGGCTTCGCGAGAGATTTGGGCAACATGGGGTTTCCAGGATAGGGATTGGTCAATAATAATTCCTAGGTTTTTGACAGAGGTACTGAAAGCAATGGGATGATCATTTAGGAATAAATTTGGAAAGGTTGGGTTGTATCTCTAGAGGGGATTGGAACCAATCATAATAGTCTGAGTTTTCATAGCGTTTAAGCTTAGCTTATTCAGGTTTGCCCAGGCACAGATTCTATCTAGGTCTACCTGAATAGCGGCAAACGCAGATGATAATTCGGAAGGAGAAATAAATTTGGAAATCATCGGCATAGAGGTGGTGGGATCAATGGACTATTGAATTAAGGAGATCATTGATGTAACAATTAAAAAGGAGGGGGGAGATGCTGGAGCTCTGGGCCACATCTGCCGATAGGGCGAGGAAGGATGATTAAAAATGTAAACGGCTTGGGTTCGACCGGAAAGGAATGATTGGAACCAGCGAATTGAAACTGTTGGAAAAGGATAGTGCTTTTAGAGTGCTCTAAGGAATCGAAAGCTTTCGAGAAGTCAAGAAGTATTAAAACAGTGAGTATCTTTTCGTCTATAGCAGTATGTATGTCACTAGTGGAAAAGCCTTGACGGAAACCAGATTGGAGGGGATCGAGTAGCTTGGACTTTTCAAGGAATTCGGATATTTGAGTCTGAATTATTCCCCGAGAGGTTTCGAAAGGTTAGACAGGATGGATATAGGTCGATGATCTTTATCAAGGACAGTGTTGGCGGTTTTGTTAATGGGATGGACTAAAGCTTTTTTCCAAGAGCTGCGGAATACTGAATTTTGAAGGGAGAAATTATATATAAAGAGGAGAGCGGGGACGATTTTAGGAATTTAATTTTAACAGTTTAACAGGAATTCCATCAAAACCAAAGGAATTGGTGCTAGATTTCATAATGGATGAAATAAGGTCACTTGGAGAAATGTCAGAGAAGTAGACATTATCTGGGTTAATTAATAGAGCTGAAAAAGATTGAGGAGGAGGCAAAGAAAAATTACAAGATGAGGATAAAACATGGGAATTTAATTCATCGGGAGATATCTGTGGTTCATGTGAAGAAGAGGATTTGCAGAGGGAGAGCTTACAGAAATATGCCATTTTGTTTTCGAGTCAGAAGCTGAGGAGAGGGCTTCTTGGAAACAAATAGATTTTGCTCGTCTGATAGTTGTCTGTGTCAAGTTACGGAGTACCCTAAACGCTTGATAGTCGTTAATCCGTCTTGTACGTCTACGCCTACGGGCAGCCTCACGTCTTTTGTGTAGGTCTTTAATTTCTTGACTCATCCAGGGAGCAGGTCGGCGACGGAAGGTGATGGTTTTGGATGGTGCGTGGATATCAAGGATGTAAAGAAAATTAGCGTTAAGGATATCAACCATGGAGTCAATAGAGGTACAGGAATATATTTTGATCCAGTTAATCTTTTCAAGGTCAGGTAAAAGGATTTCACGGATCAAAGCGTCCAGGTTACGAAAAGTGAACGTTTTCGGTAGGAAAGCTGGGGTTTGAATATTATAAGATATTTGGATAAGGTCATGAGATGAAAGGAATGGTACTGGATGCTGGGAAGCGGATAGAAGGTTATGCCTTGAGTCAATAACATATAGGTCCAACCAGGTGTCAGACCTAAAGGTATAGTGAGTTGGGGCATATAAAACAATGTAGAGGTGGAGAGAATAGAAAAGGTTTTTCAGGAAGAGTTTATCATTGGAGTCGGAAAGCAAGTTGGTATTAAAGTCGTCAGAGATTATAATATGGTTGTAGAGGATTGATCAAAAGGAACCAGGGGAGAACGATATAATACAATATGCAGGAGAGAACTTGAGCTATAGGAAATTTCAACAAGTAGGAATTCAACATAAGGGTGATCGTATGGGAATGAGACCTCAAGGTTCGGGATTTGAGGCTGTTATAAACATAAGGACCCACACCTCCACCGTTCCTGCCGATACGACGTGCCGGATAAAGGAATAATCAGGAATGGAAACTGAGGAAGAAGGAATATAGGATTTTAGCCAGGTTTCAGTGGCCGTTCCACTATATCGACGCCTTTGGTGTCAATTTTAAACCCGAGTCCGCCGCCACGCTGGCACCTGGGCTGCCGGAGCTTCCCCCGGGCGAACCGGAACGCCTCGGATTCCAACAGATCCGCAGAGTAGACCTTGTTCCGCTTTATTGAGGCGGACTTCGAGCTCGTTCACCTTATTTTTTAAAACTTTATTTTTCGAAGTCAGATCTTCGATATGTTTCATTTGTACTTCCAGAAGTTTTTCGATTTTAGAAAGTCTACCGTTTAATTCGAAACTGAGTTCGCTTCATTTATCAAGTGAAGATTTGTAATTTCTTCAATTAGTTCGGTGCGTAAGCAATTAACAGCAGCGAGTATGTCCGCTGCCGTGGGTTCTGCAGTCTTCGAGGCAGACTCGGCTATCTTCGGTGAACGATCAATTATCTTCGATATACTTCTAGATGGGCTAGGAGATTTTTCTTTGCTTGACCCGACGTTCTTTCTTACTGAGACGCACTTATTGCACATCCATTGGGTTTTTTGAGCTATGATAGTCTCAATGTCTTTATCAGTGTGGCTGCAGCACCTGCCGTGAAAAATCACGCGACACTAACTGCAGCTCACATTATTTTTGTCATCACTGGTGATGGTTTTATCACAGTCTGTCCACACCACCATTATGATTAATTAACAATAAATAAGGATAAAAATAATGAATCACAGGTGGTATTAGTGGTGAATATCGTCAATTAATCCTCTGAAGCTTCGGGATTAACTCTAGCTTCACTGTTGTAGCACTGTAAGTTAAGAGGTTTTATTATCTGTTATTATTATATAATAACAAATCACTGTTGTAAAATAAGTTCGTTGAATCGTTAATAGTTTATTCGTGAATAAGCAAAAAATAACGACTAAAAATCACGATGGAAAGATAGCGTCCTTTTAGACCTGAGAAAAACAGGAATAAGCACAACACATTCTGCAGACAGAACTGGGGCAGAAAGATCGAGGAGGCTAAGGCAGCTTCATGCTCTGTTGCGCCAAGTAAGAAGAAGATAACGAGTTTAATCAACATCTTTTAAGTCTTTTTTGATAAAATCATAAAAATGCAAGGTTTAAAGTGACTCTTCAAGTTCGCTGACTTTGATGAAAAAGTCAAAACTTTAACATCTTATATATATATATATATATAGTTAAAACTTTAACATCTTATATATATATTTTATTATAACTTGAAACTATAGAATGAATGTATATTTTATAAATGAGAATGTATAGAAACTATCAACACACACTTATATTTGAATTAATAATTGCATATGTAAATAGCTGGGAAGGTTACTGCGAACCAGTGTTGCTACAGTTCTTCCCTCACTTATAAAATTGACATTTCATTTATGTACAATGGTTATAATTTATGATCTTTGGACTGGTAAAATGGAAAAGTGTGTCAGAAAAAAACTTGATTTACTTCTTCACTGAAGAATTCATCAGATGACGAACTCGATTTCTGGAGTGAAGCCCGAGAAAGGCGACGTTTCATTGTATCTACCTTTTTTACACTTCACAGCATAATTGAACTCGGAAATGAATGATGCATACCTTAGCAAACGTGCAGATGTCATTTGTGGAAGGAGTTTACGGTAATGAAATGAAAAAAAAATTTATTCTGGGATCATGTCCCCTTAGAATAATGAATAATGAACAGAAAGAAATCCTTGAGGTCTGGTAACTTAAAAAAAAATATATATATTAAAAAATATGCATATAAAAGAAAAAATATGTATACATGTAAAGGATCAAATATTCATTATATCTGTAAATATTTGCAAATTTATACTATATATATCTACGTTTTACATTGCAACGAAAGATTGAAATGTGAGTAGGTAGTGGAAGAGTTGATGTTTGAAGGAAGAGAGAGGGGTGGCTTTACGAATAGAGTTGGGCAGCGAATTCCAAAAGGATGAGGAACGAACGAGAAAAAATTTGTGAAAGGATGCAGTTTTATGTAATGGGGTATAAAAATTGATTGATTGGGTACTAGTATTTAACGAATGAATATCAGATCGGAGGGTGAGGAGCTCTACTATGTAGGAAGGTTTTCTATTTTTTAGAGTTTGGAATAAGTAGGAACCAAGGAAATATTGTCGTCGTACAGAAGAATAGAGCCAATTTAAGATGGTATAATAACCAGAAATATGATCACGTCTACGGGCTCCAAAAATGAATCTGATAAAACAATTCATAAGTCGTTTTAATTTTATTTCTAGTTCATCAGTTAGTCCCCCGTACGCCAGGCAGCCGTAGTCAATGTTTGGGAAGATAATAGAGGAAACAAGTAGCTGACGGGTTTTTAAAGGTAAGGATTCACGGAATCTATAGAGCTGTTTGAGTATGGAAATGGATTTTCGAGATATTTCGGATACATGGTTATTCCAGGATAGGTTTTGTTTAAAGGTAACTCCAAGATTTTACCCCGTTTTCTGGAAAGGAATAGGGATTTTATTAAGAAAGAGCAACGGGTAGTATGGAAGGGAGTTCAAGGTTGGTTTGGAGCCGATGAGGATTGCTTTAGTTTTACCTGCATTCAGCTGCAGCTTGTTTTTATTTGCCCATTGACAGATTTGATCTGTATCATACTGCACTTTATGTGTTGCTTTTATAAGATAAGAAGGGTGGAAAGAAAAGTATATTTGCAGATTATCGGCGTAAAGATGGTATCTGGAGTGATGAATGGAATCTGGTAAATCATTTACATAAATCGAGAAAAGGAAGAACCTCGAGGAACGCCACGTGAGAGGAAGAGAGGAGATGGACATTTGCCAGGGATGCCCACTGTCTGTGAACGATGGGATAAGAAGGAATGAAACCATTTGATGGTACTGTTGGATAAGGACAAGTTAAGGAGTTTGGATCATGATTAACACAATCGAAAGCTTTGGTAAAATCGAACAGGATTAGGAGTGTTATTTTTTGTTCCTCAGTGGAGGACTGTATGTCCTGTGTGATTCTTAATAAGGCGGATTGGGTGGAATATCCAGAGCGAAAACCTGATTGAAAACGGTTTAGAAGAGAGTTGTGTTCTAGGTATGTAGAAAGCTGGTTTTGGACTAACGAAAGCGGTAATGCAATATCCTGGACAAAGGCTCGTTATCGGTGACAAGATCGAAGTGTTTTCCATACAAGTAACTGTAGAAATGAACCACGCCGAAAATTATTGCTAGAGCTTCTCGATCAAGCTGACTATAGTTAATTTCTGGGACCGTCAGTGATCTTGATACATAGGCTATCGTCCTTTCTGTCCCTTCGATGGTATGGCTGAGGACAACAGCTATTCCTGTTGGGCTGGCATCTGTAGTCAGAGGAAGTAGCAGAACGGGATCAGTGAGCAAAAGAGAACTCGGTTGCCACAGAGTTCAATTTTGAGTTTTAAGAATGCTTCCTCACATTTGGCAGTCCATACCCAAGGCTCATTTTTCCTTATTAGACAAAGGAGAAAATACGATATTGTAAAGAAGACTGGTACAAATCTTGAATGTCACTAACTCTAGGAAATGTCTAAAGTCATCGAAGTTTGACGGACGTTGCATATCTTGAATTGCTGATCTTGTTAGGAGATTTTCTCAGTTTGTTGTACTCTACAACGTGTTCTAAATATTCGATTTTCTGTACTAAGATCAAAAATTTGTTTATATTTACGATCAGGTCATGTTGAGAAAGTCGTTGCAGGCGAAATTGTGGATTCTGGATGCATTATTCCATTGAAGGACCATGTACGATGATGTTAATCAAAGTACGAGTCAGTTTTAATATTGGAAACTGGAAATTTAGTGAGTTTATGTGTCAAGCTGTTGAAATTTGATGCCTAAACTCCGAATCCACTGACGCCCTAGCAAAGCTTCATGCCCGGCTGGAACGATATGTAATTCAACCAGAATCCCTTTTTTATTCAAAGACACAGTGACTGTAATTACATCTCAGGCATATACACTTCTAAAATATACAATTATAGTTTTATACAACTTGCCGTTTTCGAGCTAGACTTACTAAACACACGTACAAAAACAATTTTGCGGAACTTCATTTAGCAAAACTTGTGTTTTTGGTGAAAACTTGAATTCCAAAATTTTAAGATCGCAATACACTCCTTATTATGTATTTGATGTAGAGGTGAGTGAAAGTAAAAAGGAATAATCCAATAAATTAATTGTTAAGTTACTATAACGATGAAAATAGAGTCAGTTATAGTTTATGAATAGTCAATATATAGTGGTAAATAGTGTAGAGTAGTGGTCTAGAGTTTAGCAATGGATCACCCATTTTCGAGTTATTACCTTCGTCCCAAGCGGGTATACTACCCACCCCTTGAACCTCCATTTTTAGGACCAAAACCATCCAAAATACCAAAATTTAGTTATAAATCAAAAAGACGCTACCATCGTCCCAAAGTCATCGTCGACTCTTTGGGACAACTGCAGAATGTCCTGAGCATGGGCTGCGCTTCTCATAGCGAATCAGGATACTCAGACGATCCAGATTTGACGACTTACAAAGGAGAATATTCAAACGGGTTAAATTAGATAGGGATAAGAATATTCTAGAACTGCCAGCTATAAAAGTTTCTCGCTTCAAAAATCTTAGACCCAAGGTAGGATTCAAAGCGAGGCTGGGACAAAAGAACGAGTTACTTCTCGAAATCGTACGAGAAATTTCCCGTTTTATAAAATTTTACCCAAGATGTAGGACATTAATGAACGATGAAAAGGTAATCCCATTTTATAATGTTTATAACTGGAGTCCGATAAGAAGTGAAACTGGTGGAACCAGAATGGACAGCCTTTTCCTTTTACTTAAACAAATGAAGGACCAACTGCCTCTAACACCATGTAAACCGTTTTGTATCAAACCGAATCGAGATCAATCTAGAAACACCTTTATGGGTGCACCTGATCCTTTAGGTGGACAACTGTACAGCCGTTGGTTAAATGGTAATAACTGCTTTTAATTATTTAGTATTACTTAACAAAATAAAACCATGGATAAGAGCAAAAATCTGAAAATTTGAATTTTCTCCCTTACTGTGACAATTGAAACAATGGATTATATGAACTTTTTGTTTCTCTTGAGGTCTACTTTTTGCACTCACGATATGAAAAGATATTTATGAGACACGTATTAAGAACTTTTCTTTTTGTCCTATTTTTTTTAATTCTTCCCTCCTTGCATTCTTGATAATCGAGTGAAGATATGTTTGTTTTGCAACATATTAAAGCTAATTAAATAAATAAGTTTTTTTGAGATCCGGTAAATTTAAAACCTGACTGTAGAAGAGTAATATCTGCTTGAAATGTCCCTAAAATTCCTAAAAATATTAAATTTTAATTTTTGCATGACGTGCGACACTTACTTTATCATTTTGAGGGTTCGACTTCTCAAACTTTAAAAGTTTAGTATCTGCTTCCACATCATGATCAGACATTTATGAGACAACTTGTGTATACATATATATATGACAATGGATTTTTAATAAATCCTGTTCATTGTTTTCAATAATGTGCGATATAAGAAATTGTGTTATTGGTGGAAACACGTTATATTTTGTATATAATTATTATAAATTATCGAATAATCTTATTGTTTTTTAATGAATATCAAGTTATTTTGATATAATGTATTTGAAATACGATATGACGTAAATATTTTCTAATTTAATTGTTTTGTTTTTTACAGACTATAGAAGAATCACAAACAAACCCAGGTATAGAACGGTCGTTTATCCAATAACCCATAAAATTGTAGGTAATAAATTATTTTTACACTTACCTGTGCACGATCCCGAATTTTATTTTAGATTATTGTAAATCATACATATAATTAAGAATAAATATCATTAACTAATATATTGTATATCTTCATATCTTGATGGTAAAACCGAAAGCGGCAAATTTTTCAACATTCACTTGTGAATATTGATTTACACTAGTTAACTCTGGTCTGAGAAACACAAATTAAAGAACTCCACATTTGAAATAGCTATCAACTGTAGTGTCTGGAATCCCGAGTAAGCCATGTTTGCTTTCTCGGATCGAATTAAGTGGTTTATTGTGATTCTTGTTTCGTTTGTTTGTTCTGCTCGATCTTATTGTGTTCCATCTTTAACAGAAAAAGTATCACTTAAAAGTGATAGCTATTATTCTGCCATGTGTTTTATATTTAGAGTAGTGTATCTACTATTTTCTCCTATTTTCATTTTACGAATGTAATAAAGGTCAGTCGTTGGTTAAAATCAGAGTTAGCTTAATTTACGGCAACCCAAAAGCAAGGGATACTTCACAGAAACAGAAAATGTAGGAAAGGAGCTGGTGTGACGGCATATTTTCAAGAAAGAAGCGCTCTAAAATGTAATGAGGTGTAAACAGAAAATGACGCTTTTCAACCAAATATTTTTATTATGTCTTTGATATAAAATACAATTAATACTCAAAGCATATACAATTATTATCTACCGCCATTAGCCATCAACTAACCCAGTGGTTCGCAGACCCCTAGAGGTTGTTATTGGGAAATATTGGAGCTTTTATCAGCGAGATGTCATTGGAAAGTAATTTAAATAACTTAAACGTAAAATATTTTTGAAGCCTTGGCTTTATATTGCTCAAGCTAAATCACAGACAAATTCAACATTCTATGTGATATAATTTCTAGCGATCACTGACGAATGGCTGCTTCTGCACAATGACAATCTTAATTTAATTTTAATCTTGATTTTCTAACATTTCGAAAATAAGGAACTTCGAAAACAGATGTAACTCAGTATAAAAAATTGAACATTATTTTTTTTTTTATCAGTGTTTGATAAAATATCTATCTAATATGACTTTTATATAGCAATTCAATGTTTTGAGGATAAAAGAAAAACTCCTAGTCCTTCTTTTCATTTACTCTACTTTGCCACTTCTAATATATAGAACTTCGGTATCAGTGGTATTTCTAATGGAATGTATATGATACGGGGTAACCCAATAGTAATCTAAATATATATATTTATAAAAGATTTGGGATATACATTTTTAACACATTATAGCTATTAGCTGAAATGCCTTAAAAAACAATGGTTTTTGACACAAGCTTTTTAACTGCGCAATTCCAGACAAATGTCCATTGGAATTTTTTTTTATTGTTTTGAGGTCCTTAATTCATTCCTGAAGTCTGGCAACTTAATGCTTAAACATCCTGTAGAGTTAACATCAATTTGGTTTTAAATATACTAAGTTTATTTAGATGTGTTATTAGTCGGGCTCTCGGTGTCGAGTTGTTTATGGAGTAAGCGGCTTATTCCGAATGTTTCTCGTTCTTTCTTTCTGTTATTCACAATCTGTATCATTTAAAGCATCGCTTACTACTCCTTCAAAAAATCGAAGCTTCAGTCTTCCTTTCGGTGAAGTTGCTGCCTAGTCAGTATTTAAGGAAGCATTATATTAAAATTATTTAAATTTTGGTTGTATTATTTATACTTATTTTTTCATTTGACCTAGGTGAGTAATAAAAAATTGGTAATAATATTATGTAGTGATGCTTAGTGTTTTATTTAAAAACTTCTTCACAGTTTTATTCTATTAACATTTATTATTCTTATTTTGTTTTTTATAGGATACCACAGATGGAGGCGATTTGAAGAAGGCGCATTAGACAGTAAGAATGGTTTTTTTTTTTTCTCTATATAAGGTGTGTTAGGGTAAAAGAATAATAATTAGAATAAGACGGTATTAAAGACGTAAACTGTACACCGATATAGAATATAAACCTGTTATGTATTAAGGATACTGAGGGGAGTTCATTATTAATTAATTTTAATATTAATCAAGGAAATATTAATAATCCTTTGTCGGCAAAACATCTAAAGGCGTTTACCTCCATAGGGCCCCCCAGCGATACCTCGAGAAACTTCCTAGACCCCAGGGGCACCCATATCAACCCCCGCCTTCCTTTGTCTGATAGGAGATCGGCATTTTCCAAACAAGAGTATTTTCGGAAAGAGAGGGATGAGGTGATGAGGGTGCGATTTTAGAATTAGAGGAGAACAGTCTTATTCCAGCCACGAGAGTTGAAGTTCTATCAACAAGATGAGGAAAGGTCCGTCGGGGGTCAGAGCAACTGGAGGATGAAACCGAGTAGGGGCGCTTAAGACTGATTCTAACTTCGCCAGCCCACTAAGTTTTTGTAAGGTTTTTCTTTATTGTAATATTTTATGGCAAGGTTAACGGTAATGCCCCTCAGTATTCTCACGCATTGTATAAATAAATTGTATATGTTTAAGGTAATTTAAATAATAATGTCTTTTATTGAAACTTGTCGAATTTGATGTTAACCTGCATGCCACCTACTTGGATCGGTAAACACGGTATCTTTGAAAAGGAAATCCAATGGTTTCAGTAATATTAGTCCATCTATCGATTAAAGATATAAAGTAATCTAGTTTTTGAAGGTACCGCTGCCTTGGAAAAGCAGCCGGTCTAAAACATAGCAAACCTTTGCCAATAATATTTTAATAATAATATTATCTTTTGCTAAAAAGTTCCTTAACTATTATTTATTGTGATTCACAAATATTGGTACTATGTGCTTGTATTAGTTTGAGTATTTTTTTTTCTCGGTGGTTTTAAGGGGATAGAGGAGGGGGGGTGCTTTCCAACCCTTTTCCCCCCTCTGGATTCGCCAATTTATTGAACACGCCTTAAATTGTATACCTTTATATTATAATCATATATAAAAAACATATCTGTTAATATGTTAATGTTTTTTTAATTTAACACGTTCACGCCGGGGCGAATATCTACGTTGTTTCTTGTTTTTTTGCTTGAGGTAGGGCAACACTGTTGCAAGTTCGAAGGTGTTTAATGCAAGTTCACAACAGTTCCAGCCCTAGAATGCACTCCACCCCACGGTATAGCCAAATATAACCCACGGGTGGGTCACGCCACCCCACGGAACAGTCAAGTGTGACCCACCTGTGGGTCACGCTGGCGTGAACGTGTTAATCTTTATTGTAGCCTATAGAATACACTACACATACATCATGCTGTAACAAGCGTAGACCAGTCTCTTAGGTAACCACACGATAACATAAACACAGGATATATTCACATTAATAAATTAATTTTTTTTAAATATATAAAACTACCTCAAGTAATTCTTTTAATTTAAATGTTTCAGTCGAAGACAAGTATGAAGGGGTGCTGGATATCAACGCTGAGCCATTGGCGTTCAATGCTGTTGACACCGCTGCCAACTATGTTGCCTCCGTTGTCGATTCCGAAGAAGAAGGGAAATTCTACAAATACTTAACGCAGGAAGTACCGGGTATATATTTAAAAACTACATATCTCATACATAACTAAAAAAAAGATAATTTTTTATATAGTGCTCCGGGGTTTCTATGCCAAAGAGGTACAGGAGTTATTTATTCATATCCATATTTCAGGAAATTAATCTGAAACTAACAAACCCGGCAAACGTTGTTCTGCCATATAAATTATTTCTAGTGAATATTCTGATTGTTTTAAGATAACGAATATTGTAAGTGTGTGGGTTTCGGACCTATGACAGGAAGAGGCATGGAGGCATGGATGGCAAATAACCATCCATTCTTTTTCTCAATTCAATGTTTTTCATTTGTTAACTACGAACCGGCGCGCTTATCTCAGTTTAAAATGTCAATGTTTATTTCGTTTAACTCCTGAAGCTTGTGATTGAGATGCATGCATAGCGATATGCTCAGGCGCACGTTTTCATAATCTCGTTGGATTTGTTCGTCAGTTCTTTGTATTCTACTATTTCGCATGTTTATTGCTTTATTTTTACGACGGCCCAAATTGGCTCCCTTGAGTCTTGCTGGCATTATTCACTGTAATATACGCACACAAGTGGAGACAATTTTTGAACTTATTGATGAAAAACGGTATACCAATATTGTGTTTGTTATTTTAGTATTTTACTTTTTATAAAGTAGATATTATTTAATCTATATGATATGTTTCCAATGAAACTGAATAAGCTTTTATTTACATTAACTTTGTAATTTTTTCAAGTTTAGGTTATTTTTTTTATAGTTCTTAAATAGATTTTAACAGCCGAAGTATGTGAAAGTCGTTTGTTGCCCGCATCAAATTTTTGTAACACGAACCGATGTAGTATTATTTGGATATTGTTCATACAAACTTAATGAATTCGCGATAAAAAATTGCAAGGGTGGGCGAAGGAGTGTGTACATTTGGGGTTTTATGTATTTTTTATGCTAAATCATTTAAAATCATTTTTTTCTGTGAAGGGACACCAGAATCACCTAGCGGTACAAAATGTACTTTATGAACGTTCTAATACCTATCACATATACATATAAAAATTCATAAAAATCTCTAGCCGTTCTGGAGGAGTAAGACCACAAACACCGTGAAACGTGATTTATATATATTTCTTTTCGTTCCTTTTTTTTTCTTTTCCGTGCACTACAGACCGAAGTGGTCCTTGGCCTGCCTTTACATCTTTTGCCACAGGGCTCTGTCCTCCACAAAACGGATGCCCGCCCTTCTGTCTTCCACATTTTCCCTCCATCGGGCTCTTGGTGTGCGCTTTGACCTAGTAGCGAAGATCCTTCTTATGTATACTTTTTTATCTGTCTTCACTCATTTGATTGAAATGGCCAAACTATTTCAGCCTATTGATTCTAGTGGTTTGACAGAGACAGAGCTCTATATATACCATATACCTCCCTACTTCGCCACACTCCATTCTCAAGCATATATATTTATTAGACTATCTAAACGCTTATATATAAGCGCACATAATAACATTAGTTGAAGAAATTCCAGAAAAAAAAAAATCTGGTGCGGGCAACACACGACTTTCACTTACCTCAGTTTTTAGAATCGATTAAAGACTTATCAAATACAGTAAGAGATTAAATGAGTAAAACCATTAAAGAATTAGTTAAATATTATATTTCTATAGAAACATGAGTTTTATTAAAAAATCTATTATATTATTATCTAAAATAATCACTTAGTTTTATCGGATTTTCATCACTCTCTATTAACTTTTAAAAGCTTGTGTATGAGATAATATTTTTCAAAAATCTTTAGCTTTCCAACGGTATATTACTGGTCTTATGTTAAAAAACAATAAATTGCATTAAAAAAATATTTTTTCAGTTTTTTCCTAAAGTAGGGTATCGAATCCATTCAATTTATATATTTACCTGTTTTTCATCAGTGGTATTGAGATAATATAGCTATTTTTATAAAATCAACAAAATTAAAGGTACTTTAGAAGAAGAAAATTTAAAATATCGGCATTTAAGCCCTGTTAGACTATTTTAATCAGAATGAAGCCTACATGATATTAAAGCGTATTGAATTTTACATCGAGATAGCGAGTTTAATCAAAATCGTCGTAACCGTTTTTAATAAAATCATAAAAAGGTGCAATATGCATGATATAAAGTGGCTCTTCTGGTTAGCCGATTTTTATGACGAAATTTTTGTAACATCTCGGGCGTATTTCTTTCTTTTTTTTTTTTTTTTTTTCAGTGGCGCGACAGGCCGTACAGGCCCTGGGCCTCGCGGTGTAATCTCCTGGGAGTTTACACTCGCGTTTCACGATGCAATTCATAGTGTAGGGTCATCACTCCCTACGCCTAATTTTGTGAGTGGTTTGTGAGAGAGATTGGAGAGGCTACGAGGGAATCCCCATTATATTACATCCTTATACAAGCCCCGCTGGGGCTGGGATTCGAACTCGTAACCTGTAGCATAAGAGACTAGCGCGCTAGCCACTCAGCCACGGGCTCCCGGGCCTATAGTTGTCTTAAATATGAAATTTCACTTTCATAGGACTTTTCGTTCCCGCCCGGGAGTTACCACACACAGTGCAAGCTTATAAGAAAGGTATTCTTTAAGATTGTTCTGGGTTGTTTTTTTAAATTTTGTGATGGATAGTGAGATATTCCACAGCTATCATCTTCTCCAGAACCTTCAGCGTGTTCTTGTCCACTTCTTCCTTCTGTTTGAAAGAATCTACGCGAAAGTTGGTACCCACTATTGATGACAGTCCAGCATTACCGACTTCTTGAGCCTTGTTGCAATCACCTGCTCGCTTCCAACTATACCTGAGTTTATACTCCTAGTTTCATCAGATTCAGGTGAAAGGGAGGGGGTGTTCTGAATACTGTTCCAGCAATGTTGGACTAATATATGTTCAAATAATATACATTCCTTTTTGTAATTAAAAAAAAATTCTTGGAATATCACTAAAAAACTTTCACTAAACGGCGTTCCAGGGCAGAATCTCAAAATAAGTATATTTTTTTAAATTACCGCTACTCCTACTATTGCTAGTAAAAACAAATTTTAAGACAAGGGTTTCAAAGTTAATTACAATCCAATGAGCACTCCCTTTGTTGCACCCCTTAAAAAAAAAACTTGATGCATCAAACATAATGAACAGGCAAGCTGGGGAGGATTCTAACGTGAAAATTGTTACGACTGCAACATCGATGGCTTCTTTGTAGACTGTAATGATAGTGAGGGAAGACATCGATTTGTTAGTCAGCCTAACTGGGACTCCAAATACGATTAAAAACATATTCGAGTACATTAAAAACTAGGAACAGGCAATTCATCACCTAACCTCATGTACTCATATATGAAATGCAATATCTTTTATCCACATGCTGCGGTACATTCTTTCTTGTTTTTAAAAAGGATGCTTAGAATATCATTAAAAAACAAAAACTTTCACCAAACGGCGTTCCAGGGCAGAATCACAAAATAAGCATTTTTCTTAAATTCAACCCTATTCCTGCTATTGCTAGTACAAAAAAGTGTTTAAGACAAGGGTTTCAAAGGTAATTAAATTCTGTACAAATTTATTAGATAAAATTTTCGCTGAGATCAAGTCTTTCCAACGTTTTTGCGGTGGGAAGTGGAAAGAAAGGGAAAAAAGTTTGGCAAATCGGCAATTTTCTTCCATATTCGCCTCGTAGCTCGAATTGCAAAAAATCTTTATATACCAAATTTAATGGAAATCTTGTTGTCTACATTTTTATAAACCAACTTAAAAATCGACTAATGCATTGGTTATGAGCTAAAGGACAAAAACTGAAAAAAGTTCCAATTTTTGTCGGTTTTTTCAAGATGGCGGACGAAGCAAAAGAGTGGGGATGACGAAAACTTGGGTTAAGTACTACCTAATGGTCCTAAACAATATTAAAAAATAAAATGACGCACCTTTAGTAGTTTGAACCATCCTTTTCAACCTTTATTGACCGGACTAAACTTTAAAATAATATTATTAATATAGTAAAAAAAATATTCTATTTAATGTGAAAATAATCAAATAAGCTGGTTTAATATAGTAATAAGATTGCGCCTCTTGTAAACTTTTCTAAAATGGATATATTACATTTGGAACTCAACGTCTCATATCCATCATCAATTGAGACGTTGATTTCCAAAAGGTACTAAAGGACATTTTTTACGAAATTGATTTTTTTACATATTTATATTATCCTAATTTAGTTTTATCTAAATCTTAAATTTGATTGTACCTAATCAACACTTATGTCCTTAAATAACGTGGTTTAGAAATGCTATTAATTTCTTAAGATACTTATTACACATTTAGTTTCATTCTAAATCATAACAGAACATTTCATTTCATAACTTTAATATGGTTTTATTAATATAGTAAAGAAATAATTCTAGATTTTAATGCGAAAATACCCAAATTAGCTGGTTTAATAATAATTAAGAGAGAGATTTTCGCGCTTCCTGTAAAATTCTCCAGAATGGATATAGTATTTCCACACAATCCGCTCTACTCAAAATCACCAGCGACATACATACTGCTATGGATGAAAAGAAACTGACCGTACTAATACTTCTTGACTTTTCAAAAGCTTTTGACTCCGTGGACCACTCCATCCTTTTCACCAAACTACAATCCCTATCCTTTTCTAACAACACCATTCGTTGGTTTCACTCTCTTCTCTCTGGTAGAACCCAAGCTCTCACCATTCCTAATCATCCGCTATCTTCCTTTCTTGCCCTTTCGGCAGGTGTGGCCCAGGGTTCAAGTATATCTCCTCTCCTTTTTAATTCCTAAATAAATGACCTTCCCAACTCTATCCATCATTGCTCCCACCATTTGTACGCTGATGATTTCCAGATCTACCTATCCTTCTCCCCCTCCGAGACATTATTAGCATTTTCGAAGATTCAGGAGGACCTGGATAGAATCAGCGCCTGGGGATATCTGAATAAACTCAAGCTAAATGCCATGAAGACACACGCAATAGTAATAGGTTCTAATTCCCTTATCAAATGTCATACCAACTTTCCAAGTCTAATCCTTAATAATTACCCAATTACGTTCAGTTCTCTGTCAAAAACCTAGGTATCACCATCGACCAATCACTCTCCTGGCTCATATTGCCCAAATCTCCCGAAGAACAATCAGTACTCTTAAATTTTTCCATCGCTCCCGTCATCTCCTCCCCCAATCCACTCGTAAGCTCCTCGTATCCTCACTTATTTTCCCCCACTTTGACTATTGTTGTGCGGTGTATGACGGCCTCCCGGCTGTGCTTGAGGACAGACTAAAGCGTATCATGAACATTTTCTTAAGATTTGTCTTCGGTACATCAGGGAGGTCTCATGTTACCCACTTATACGGTGAATTAAAGTGGCTCCTCCCCTCAACCCGCAGACAATATTTCCTTGGATCATACCTCTACCAAACTATTAACTCCCAGCATCCTTCCTACATCTACAGTCTCCTTCAATTTAAATCCTCAATCCACTCACTTGAAACTCGATCGCGACATTCTGACCTTTACCTTCCTACCCACAGAACCAAAACCTTTGATCGTTCCTTTATTGTTCGCTCTACCACACTCTGGAATTCTTTACCAATCCATATCCGCCATGCTGCCTCTTTATCCTCATTCAAATCCCAACTTTTCCTATACCTTCTGTCATCCCAAATAGACGATTAGCAAATGTGATGTCAATTTTATCTAGAAATCTACATTGAATAAATGAAGATTACTGTTTACCGCCCAAATTTCAATTTGATTTTGTTTAAATAAAATTTTCATTTTCTCATAAGATAAAATTTAGAAGATATATATTTTTATTAATTCTTTGTTATTTTTTATGTATATAACTCCTCATTGTAAATAATTGTAATTTTAATAATCATTGTAAATAATAATTAATCATGTTTTTATTGTCTGTTTGCCAGACATAGTATATATTCAAATTGTACATAACTGTTATTCTTAGGGGACCTAGTCCCAGAATAATTTTTTTTTTCTATTCTATTCTATTCTAGTACCTTTTGGAAATCAACGTCTCAACTGTAGAATAGTCTTGGATGGTCCAGTCACCCCTAAATTCCTTGGATAACTTGACCAGTAGGACAAGGAAACTTATACTATTTATTAAAATATATAATGTTAAAATGTAGCATTCATAATTTAAAATACGTTGCTAAATAATTATGCGTTATTGCTCAGTCAAAAATTAACTCTTAATTGTTTTAAATTAAAATGTGTTAAAGGTAAGCAGAAGTCGTGTCGTATGATTACCCTGGAGCACTATACCATTTCTAACACAATTATAATAATATCAGATTTACCTTTATTAATTTATACTTCTCTTCCTCAGAAACCTGTCTCATTTATCGTGAACCTATAAAAGTTCGTAAGTATCTTAATTTGTATTACTTTACTTTACTGATCCTTTATTAACTTCCACTTAATTCTTATTTCGTATTTAGAGGGCGGCTTATGCAGATCGTTGGTAGACCGACGTTTCCGTATGCAGCATAGACATTTACCTTACTATTTCAAGCTCAGTGTAAAACCGGACCCTTTTACAGCGTTTAATTATTGGGAGCAAGCCTTACGCCGTATTAAATATACAGGTAAGTTAGGTGTCATTCGCTTTTTGTATCTTATTTTATATAATATTTGTATTAGAAATATTTTGATATCGTTTAAATCCTTGACATTACAATATTTTTTTTTTTTAAATTACGTGCCTACTCATGGAGATGAGCCTAGGCGTGAGTGGTCCTCCCTCTAAAAAATCAAGTAGCAAATAAAATTAGTCAGAGAGGCTTAAGATGAGGCTAAAGAGACTAATGAACTGCTTCATTAGTTTCGTGTTTAGGATTCCCAAGCGCTCTTATGTCTTCACTTGGTATGCTGAGTTGAATGAAGTGGCTCTTCCCAAAATTCCGACAGCAATACTTTCTAGGAACCTACCTACCTACCTATCAATCCTTTAGAACCCAAAAACTCCTGTATATTTACAACATGTTCACCCCACTCTCCTCTGTCCACTCTATCAACACAAGATCTCAGCTACTAAACCTATTTATTCCCTCTCATAGAATTACTTCCTTTAAGACACCTTTGTCATTCGTGCATCTTCATTCTGTGATTCCTTACCTAACTCCATTCGTACATCTCAATCCTTAACTGCCTTCAAAAATCAACTATTCATCCAACTCCTAGAATATAAATCTACGGTGCCTTTTTAAAATTATTGTTTCTTCATTTTTTATCTTAATTTATTAATGTTAAATTATATGTTTTTGAAGTTTGAATTCTTTGAGGTAACAATATTACCTTTGTACTATAAATTACCACTAAATACCTTTATATTATTGAATATATATATATATATATATATATATATATATATATATATATATATATAGCATTTCCAAAGCAAATGTAACCATTTACTTTCCAAATATAACCTTTTCCATTTCAAATGTAACCGTTTCCAAAGCAAATTTAACACTGTCCTAAGCAAGTATAACATTTTCCATTTCAAATGTAACCCTTTTTTTCACTTCTAGCATTAAATATTCCGTTTTATTTATTTGTTATAGGGAAGGATTATTTTGATTTCGAGGGGTTATGATTTCATTTTTTTTAGAAGAATTTTAACTCGGCTTTTCTTTTAATGTTTTATAGCTCTTGCGGATTTCAACTCGCTTTTTCTTTTAATTTTTTTTTTTATTGATATAGGGATTGATTTTATTTTTTGTTTCTTATTATAACGTTTGAGCTGCATTATTTATCGATCTTGCGGATTTTAACTCGTATTTTCTTTTAACGTTTTTTATTGTAATAGAGATCTATAATTGAGTTTTCAGGAGGTCATGAAAACGTTTATCGAGCTAGATTTTGTTTTTTTCAACTATTTCTTTTTATAGATGTTTTTTATTGTGCGATTTTCGATTTTAGCTTACAATTATTTGATAATTTCATTGAGGAATCATTTCTCCTATTTTCGGTTGTTCTAATAACATTTTTCGAATCTTATTTGCTATCTTCTTGACACATTTTAACTTAATTGTTTTATAACAATTCGATATAGGGATCGTTTTCGGGAATAAAAATAGCGTTTATGAAATTGTTTTTAATAGTGAGTGCGGATTTTAACTTAACTGAAAAGGAATTTCGAAGAATGCGCAATTGCGATTTAACATACTGTTCAAAAAAACTAATCAGAACCCAAAAAAACTATAAGGGATTTTTACATTAAATTATAAAATAATATAATAATAATATAATTTTCAAAGCGCATTAAAGAATGAAGTTCGAAACACGTAATCAGAACTCCCTAAAAAAAAAAAAAAAAAAAAAAAAAAAAACACTATCAAATTATAAAATGATATTAATATAAGTTGAAACGCGCACGCGCTATAAAAAATCATGCCAAAAAAAACGTAATTATAAACCCCAGAAAACACAAGAGCCAATTCCTTCATCAAATTATTGTGGAAAAGTTAGTAATCGGTCCCTTTAAAAAAAAATACGAGTGTAGGCGACGAGTTAAAATGCGCACGAGCGATGTAAAATCCAGCTTGATATACGTTTTCATAACCCCTCGGAAACACATTTATAGATTCCTATAACAATAAAAAACATTAAAAGTAAAAGCGAGTTAAAATCCGTACAATCGATAAAAAATACAACTGGAAAACGTTATGCTAAGAACCAAAATAAAAAAAATAAAAAATCAATTCCTATATCAATAATTATCATTAAAACTAAAGGCGAGCTGAATTGCGCTCGAGTGATACAACAGCACAAGACACGTTTCCTTTATCCCCGAAAACACAAGTGTAGATGTGTAAAAGAATAAAACACGTTAAAAGTCAATTCGAGTAAGAATGCGCGTGAGCGAAAAAAAATACAGCTCAAAAAACGTAATCATAAGACCCGAAAACACAATTATTAACCCCTATATTAATAAAAAAATTAAAAGTAAATACTATTTAAAATGCGCGCGAGCGACAAAAAAAAAATCAGCTCGAAAAACATGATCATAATCCCCGAAAGCACATTAATTATAACCACCCCTCCCCTATAAAAAAATTAAAATCAATAATCTTAAAACTAAATATACGATAATTATTTTTTTTTAAATTTTAGCTCGTTAAAATCAGCAATTGACATCAAATATCTAATAAAAAAAAATGTGGATAAGATGTGCCAAAATTATTATGAATGACAACTATTTTTATTTCAGAAGGAATTAGTCCGGGTGGCGGTCATTAAATGAAACAACTGAATAGTTTCAACTATTTTATTATTTGCAAACAATAAAATAGTTGAAACTATTCAGTTGTTTCATTTAATGACCGCCACCCGGACTAATTCCTTCAGTAATTCTCAACGGTCAACTAATTATATCCACAATATTTTTATTTCAATTAATAAATAAATAAAACGGAATATTTCAGGCTAGAAGTGTAAAAATGTTCACAATTGCTTTGGAAAAGGTTACATTTGAAATGAAAAAGGTTACATTTGAAATGAAAAAGGTTACATTTGCTTTGGAAAGTGTTAAATTTGCTTTGGAAAGGGTTACATTTGAAATGGAAAAGGTTACATTTGAAATAAAAAAAGTTACAATTAACTTGGAAATGCTATATATATATATATATATATATATATATATATATATATATATATATATATATATATATATTATAAAATATACCTAATTTTTTCTTCATTTCATGTTAGGCCTTGACTGACTCATATAACCACTGCTTTGTTACACATAGTTCTTACTATCTTATCACGTATTATTTTTTCAAGTTATAAAATTGATTATTGTTAAAAAAATACATAGTTCACCATTATTTCTTATTACTAAAAAAAAAAATTAATCTTAATTATTGTTATAGATGCTTTTATATTTTTATTTTTTTCCACCATCAGATTCGGACACAAATATTTTTTTTTTTTTTTACAGTATATGTTTCAAAAGTTTCGGATAAACTTTTGTATCATAAAATGTTAAGATCAGCTGAAGATTTGGAAGACGTAGATCTTTGTGGCGATTGTCACTCAAGTAACGCTTCTTCGTATTGTGAGGACAACGAACCTAAAAGAAAATTCACATATGACATGGCAAAGCAGGGTGCCATGTATGCCTACATCCATGTAATACTCCATTTAAATCAAATTATTCTCCATAGTAGTAAATGTCGCAGAAAATCTTATTCTTAACTTAACGAAACATTCTGTTTTTATTAAAAAATATTTTTATTTTTACATAGCAATATATTTTCTTATTCATCAAAACAATAACTAAAATAAAACAATTGCTAGTAAATATCCTGGTATGTATTGGATGTTTAAATAAAATAGTATTAGAAGTGTTTTTATTATTTTCTTTTATCTTTAATATTCACTCTCTCTCTCTCTCTCTATATATATATATATATATATATATATATATATATATATATATATATATTTTTTAATCCATTTGAAATCGTCCCAAACTTGCCTCTCGACATATTTAATTTTCATGATTTTTTACCGGTTATTTTATATTTCCTGAATATAAAACCGTAATTAAAATATTTTTTTTTATCAATACTTTAAGTGCAGCAGCCGTATTAAGTTAGCTTCGAGGCTAAATAGATGTATTGGGAAAATATTTGTAATTTTGTAAATATCAAGTCAAAATAAAATCTAACAATAAGGTAGGGACACTTTGTATTTTTTGTCTTCACTATTACCTTTACTATATTTCTTCATTAGCTAAATAGTGAAGAAAGTGGTTTAAAAAATTCTTGGAAATGAATAAAAAACGAGACTTTTAGCGAGATAAAATTATATGAAGAAAAAAAAGACAAACCCTTGATTATTTTTTTCTGTATAGCTTAGTCATAGTCCTATTTGCTGTAAACATTTTGATCTTGAGAACATAGTCCTTTTTTTGTACGTGAATTTTCAAAATTGGCAAACTTTTTCGCGTTGTTCACATGGAAATATCTCAAGAGGGACTGAGTAAAAAATTATAAAAAAACCCTCAAATGGTGAAACCCTTAATCCTTACGCAGGAAAAGGACTAATTTTTCTATTTCAAAGGATATGCCCGAGTTTCATATTTTAAGGAATCTTTTAATTATTTTTTTTATTCTAAGTTAGAGTCGCCAATCTCATTGAAAGGATTCTTAACAATTGACGTATATTGTAACTTGGATACGATTCAAAATAGTATGTTTGTAGTATGAAAAGCGAAAACTGGAATGAATTAAATTTTAACATATGTAAGACCGTGACTGTGGACATACCAACGTTATATATTCAGATTTGGTCGCAATACAAGTTTCTATTGGGTTGATGCAAAATTAATGCAGGTTTTTAGTAGGTATTGTAAATACGCCATATCTTTACTTTAACCATATATATTTAATCAAAATAATTTCCATCTGAATCAATGCACTTTTGCCAACGTTCAACAAGCTTTCTTATTCCACCAGAAAAAAAATCCGAATCCCTGGACTCAATGAAATCACGAAAAGAATTTTCAATGTCGTCCTGGTTTTGAAAATTTTTCTCCCTCAAAAAGTTGTCCAGATGCCTGAAAAAGTGGAAGTCTGTAGGAGAGAGGTCAGGTGAATAAGGCGGATGTTGGAGAACTTCGTAGCCCAACTCGTGCAGTCGTCGAAGCGTTGGTTGTGCAACGTGTGGTCTGGCGTTATCGTGGAGCAGGATCGGCCCCTTCCGATTCATCAATGCTGGGCAAAGACGTTGCAATTTTTGAGTTCCGAGTTCCGCCGCCATTTCTCGTGTGGTTTTGGTTGGGTCTTCTTCCACTTTTGACCTCAGCTGGTCGTTGTCCAGAGCAAGATGACGGCCCCGACCTTCCTTGTCTTCGAGGTCGAAATCTCCTCTGCGAAACTTCTGGAACCAACGCTGCACCGTGCACTCATTAATAGCCCCCTGACCCCACACTTCATTAATATTACGAGCCGTTTGCGCAGCGCTGCGCCCTAATTTAAATTCGTAAAAATAAATTTGACGAAAATCGCTCTTTGACATTTTCGATTCAAGACCTTTGAACACACTGAACAAAACGATTTTACTAAACAAATTCATAGTGAAATAGAGGGTATTAGATAAGGTTTGTTTTGGTATAATAATGATCAATGTTAGGATTAGCTTTGTTTACACAATTGGAATTAAGATATTGCAATAGAGGAAACCTGCATTAATTTTGCATCAACCCAATATAAGTTATCGAAATCCCTCCTCTATTATTTCTTTAAATTTCATTAAAACTTTTTGGACACAGTTATCAGAAAAATATTCAAAAGGAAAGCGGCTTAGAGAAACTATTTCTTGAGTGGGAGAATATTTGAGAACGGTTATTAAATTTGTCAAAGCAATGCTTAATAGGCTAAAATGTACAATTTTACAAACACATTTACCAACTGGATGTTTAGGAAACCACGTAATTCTGAATACTTTCGATACTGCTAAAAATGTGTGATTTTTTTTCGTGTAGGGATTTTCAAAACGTTTGAAATAAAATAATTTGTGTTGTGATTTTTGGCTTTTGTTACTGTACACCGCTCTTCCTACCTAAAAAAGTGGGTAGAGACTCTTCAAAAACATAAAAAGAAAATTAAAAAATCAATTACAGAATTATAGTCAATTACGAATACTTTTGAAACTTACTGTATATGTTTCTATATAAATTTTACATTATTTTATTATACAGGAGATTACACCACGCGGCCAAGGGCCTACACGGCCTGTCGCGCCGCTATAAAATATATATATATAGCGATGCACATGAATGTCTCTGAGTTTCTCATTTCTTTGTTCCTCTAAACCCGCACACCTTTTCTGTTTGTCTGGTCAAAACTCCCTAATAGGGCGCATCTATATATCCATATATAATTGAAATATCATCATTAATTATAATTGTTTCAATCGCAAAACTAAAATTATTATATTTTTTCAACCTACACAATTCTGTATATATTATAATTTTGTAACTTTGGTTATTTTATTGCCCGTTTTTTCTGTCACGAATATTTGAGAATAAATTTGAAATGTAATGCACGTTGCCTTAAAATGAATTGTAAGGATAATAGTATTTGTATAGTTAATTTTATAGTATATTTTAAGGTTTGTTGTACAAAAAAAATCTCTGTATTTATATGACCCTTTTTCTTTATTAATAGTATTAATTCCCCACCTTTTAAAGGTATGAACCACGGTTACGTCGACTTTAATGTGAAATAAGTTTCTTTCAAGTCTTAATACATCTATTCCAGGGTGTCTCAAAATTGCCTAGTCATATTGTGGGAGCCACACTTCAAGATAAATCTTATAACTTAAAAAAAAAAAAAAATTGTGGGAGCAGATACTAGACCTCAAAAGAAACAAAAAAAAAATTATGTGACCCATAGTCCGTTTCTCAACGGTTAGGGAGGAAATCTAAATTGTTTATCCTTTTTTAATAAATATAGCATTTCCAAGTCAAATTCAACCTTTTCCAAGTCAAATTCAATCTTTTCCAAGTCAAATTCAACCTTTTCCAAGTCAAATTCAACCCTTTCCAAGTCAAATTCAATCTTTTCCATTTCAAATTCAACCTTTTTCGATTTCAATAAAATAATAAAAATCAAATTAACATGATTTTATGTTTTTATAATTATTTTAATTACACATTATGTTTTTAACCCTTGTGGCTTGTTAAATGTTCCCAGGGGTCTTTTTACATATAATTAGTCACGATTATAATAATAAGTATAACCGATACTTTAATTTTTAGACATTTTCGATACAAAGTCCGGTAGTCGGATTAGCGGGGGTTCGTTTTATTTTAGTTTTATAATCGCAGACGAAAATATTATCAATAGAGGTTTATTTTAACTTTTTCGCATTTATTGGATAGCAGGATCAGTAGATGCGTTCCCAAAGGTTCGTTACCGATTATACTATTAATTTTAATCGCGCTCGCTCGAGTAAAGGTTTATATTAATTTTTCGTATTTATTGGATACTAGGCTCCGTAGCTGCGTTCCCAAAGGTTCGTTACCGATTACACTATTAATTTTAATCGCGCTCGCTCAAAATTGGGTTTATTATAACTTTTTCGTATGTATTGGATACTAGGCTCAGTAGCTGCGTTCCCAAAGGTTCGTTACCGATTACACTATTAATTTTAATCGCGCTCGCTCGAGTAAAGGTTTATATTAATTTTTCGTATTTATTGGATACTAGGCTCCGTAGCTGCGTTCCCAAAGGTTCGTTACCGATTACACTATTAATTTTAATCGCGCTCGCTCAAAATTGGGTTTATTATAACTTTTTCGTATGTATTGGATACTAGGCTCAGTAGCTGCGTTCCCAAAGGTTCGTTACCGATTACACTATTAATTTTAATCGCGCTCGCTCAAATATGGGTTTATTATAACTTTTTCGTATTTATTGGATGCTAGGCTCGGTAGCTGCGTTCCCAAAGGTTCGTTACCAATTACACTATTAATTTTAATTGCGCTCGCATCAAATATTGGTTTATTATAACTTTTTTCGAATTTATTCGCTATTAGGCTCAGTTGCTACGTTGCGGGAGGTTCTATCCCGATTATTCAATTTATTTTAAGTGCGCTCGCTCAAGAAGAAGTTTATTTTAACTTTATCGTATTTATTGGCTACTAGGCTCAGTAGCTGCGTTCCCGAAGGTTTGTTACCGATAATAATATTAATTTTAATCGCGCTCGCTCAAAAAGAGGTTTATTTTAACTTGTTCGTATTTACTGCATACTAGGCTCAGTCGCTGCGTAACCAAGGACTCGTTACAGATTATACTATTAATTTTAATTGCTCTAACTCAAGTAGAGGTTTATCAAATGAAAATGGACGTATAAAATCGCTCTGTTTAGCTGATTATTATCAAACTCCAAAATATTAACCAAAAAGATAACTTACTATCCTAATAAAAAGGATTAGCGGTAACCCAATAGATGAAAAGTTACAAAGAAGTCAAAATAAACATACATTAGACCAACTGACTAAAAAAACATTAACACATTCACTAACAAAACCCCCCAAAATACAAATACAGAAATTAGCATAGAAAAGAAACACGAAGTTATAATAAACCTATATTTGAGCGAGCGCGATTAAAATTAATAGTGTAATCGATACCGAACCTTTGGGAACGCAGCTACTGAGCCTAGTATCCAATAAATACGAAAAAGTTATAATTAACCCATTTTTGAGCGAGCGCGATTAAAATTAATAGTGTAATCGGTAACGTACCTTCGGGAATGCATCTACTGAGCCTACTATCCAATAAATACGAGAAAGTTATAATAAACCCATATTTGAGCGAGCGCGATTAAAATTAATAATTTAATCGGTAACGAACCTTTGGCAATGCCGGTACCTGAGCCTAGTATCCAATAAATACGAAAAAGTTATAATAAACCCATATTTGATCGAGCGCGATTAAAATTAATAATGTAATCGGTAACGAACCTTTGGGAACGCAGCTACTAAGCCTTGTATCTAATAAATACGAAAAAGTTAAAATAAACCTCTATTGATAATATTTTCGTCCTCGATTATAAAACTAAAATAAAACGAACCCCGCTAATCCGACTACCAGACCTTGTATCGAAAATTTCTAAAAATTAAAGTATCGGTTATACTTATTATTATAATCGTGACTAATTATATGAATTATATCAAATGAAAATGGACGTATAAAATCGCTCTGTTTAGCTGATTATTATCAAACTCCAAAATATTAACCAAAAAGATAACTTACTATCCTAATAAAAAGGATTAGCGGTAACCCAATAGATGAAAAGTTACAAAGAAGTCAAAATAAACATACATTAGACCAACTGACTAAAAAAACATTAACACATTCACTAACAAAACCCCCCAAAATACAAATACAGAAATTAGCATAGAAAAGAAACACGAAGTTATAATAAACCTATATTTGAGCGAGCGCGATTAAAATTAATAGTGTAATCGATACCGAACCTTTGGGAACGCAGCTACTGAGCCTAGTATCCAATAAATACGAAAAAGTTATAATTAACCCATTTTTGAGCGAGCGCGATTAAAATTAATAGTGTAATCGGTAACGTACCTTCGGGAATGCATCTACTGAGCCTACTATCCAATAAATACGAGAAAGTTATAATAAACCCATATTTGAGCGAGCGCGATTAAAATTAATAATTTAATCGGTAACGAACCTTTGGCAATGCCGGTACCTGAGCCTAGTATCCAATAAATACGAAAAAGTTATAATAAACCCATATTTGATCGAGCGCGATTAAAATTAATAGTGTAATCGGTAACGAACCTTTGGGAACGCAGCTACTAAGCCTTGTATCTAATAAATACGAAAAAGTTAAAATAAACCTCTATTGATAATATTTTCGTCCTCGATTATAAAACTAAAATAAAACGAACCCCGCTAATCCGACTACCAGACCTTGTATCGAAAATTTCTAAAAATTAAAGTATCGGTTATACTTATTATTATAATCGTGACTAATTATATGTAAAAAGGCCCCTGGGAACATTTAACAAGCCACAAGGGTTAAAAACATAATGTGTAATTAAAATAACCATAAAAACATAAAATCATGTTAATTTGATCTTTATTATTTTATTGAAATCGAAAAAGGTTGAATTTGAAATGGAAAAGATTGAATTTGACTTGGAAAAGGTTGAATTTGACTTGGAAAGGGTTGAATTTAACTTGGAAAAGGTTGAATTTGACTTGGAAAAGGTTGAATTTGACTTGGAAATGCTATATATATTTTCCATTTTTACTTTCACTTACTATATATAGTATGGGGAAGTATTGCGATCGTGAAAATTGTCGAATTCCAGTTTTCAACGGAAATACACGTTTTAGGGTCCCCTGAGTCCAAATAACCAAGTCCCGCAAAAAGGTCTCTGTGTGTGTGTGTGTGTGTGTGGTAACTCCAGGGCGGAAACGGTAAGTCCTATGAAACTGAAATTTCATATTTAAGACAACTATACGCCCGAGACGTGACAAAACTTTTTTCATCAAAATGAACTTACCAGAAGAGGCACTTTATACCATGCATTTTGCACCTTTTTTCGATTTTCTCAAAAACGATTACGACGATTTTGATTAAACTCGCTATATCGATGTAAAATTTAATGGGCTTTAATATCATGTAGGTTTTATTCTGATTAATACGGTCTGACAGCAGAGATGGGCAAAATCGCATTCGGATATACGAATACGAATGCATTCGGGAAGATCGAGTTTTGAAAATACGAATACGAATGCAATCGTATTTCAAAAAAGAATACGATATGCATTCGTATTTCGAAAAAAAAATACGAATACGAATATATTCACAGATGTAGACAGGTATACGCCCGAATTTCACAGGTATGCAAAGGGATACGGTCATATTCCACTGGTCTAAAAACGTATACGGGCCTGTGCACAAGTCAATATGTGCGCATTTGCTGGCGTGAATTCGAATACGGTCGTATAATATCTTATATTAAAAGACATAAAATTTAATATTTATAATTTTTTTTTTAAATATGATTCAAATATTGTTTAAATAAATTCTTGAAATACGAATATCTATTTATTTACATATATCAACTCTCATACAGTTCTATTCTCTATAATGAAAGAATTTAACAAATATTTCTTAAAATTTATTAATTTGTGGAAAATGAAAAACATAAATGCAGTAATGCGCTTATAAATTATATTAAAAAAGAAAAGAAGTATTATCCCTATGATATATTTTTTTTTCAGCTTATAATCTTATATATTGAAAGTAAAGTTCAGTAAATATTTTAACTTTTCAAACCAACTATGTGAAAATAAACACTACGCATCCAATAATATGTAAAATGTTTAATTTTAAGCATTTACAGTGAAGTGTTTAGGTAATCTAGGTATGGAATGACTCATTGGTTTTTCATGATTATGTTTCTATTTTCTAATTTTAGAAGTTTGCTATTATTCCAAAACAATGAAAGTTATAATAAAATTAATTCTTTATAATGATGTGAAGTAAAGCGCTAATAAGTACTTATGTAACATTCAAAGCTGTAATTGAGAGTGATGATAACCGCAAAAAAACTTTAGTTATTATCGTGTATACTATATTATTATTTGTAATTTGATCTAAATTAAATGCTTTAATTGAAATTCAGTATAATTCTTTTTTCAATGTTAACTTTGTTTGAAGATAAGAAGTAATACAAAGCCGCCTTAGAACCACGGGACATCTGGAACTTTACCATCGGTAATTTTACCATGATACCTGCCCTGGGATTTTGAGCCTATCAAAAGAGGCTAAATATCCGACAACATTCTTTTGATTAAATTAAAAACCAACTAAACAATTTTCACAATAGAGTGTAAAATAATCTAAATGGAGTAGGAATACACTTTGCCTTAGAGGCATTTTTAGAAAATAATTGAGACGTTGATTTCCAAAAAGTACTATAACCATTCTAGGGGAATTTTACGGGACGCTCGAAAATCACTAATTATTATAGAAATAGAAATAGAAATAGAAAATAAACTTTATTCTGGGACAATGTCCCTTCAGAATAACATTAATGGTCAAAATAATAATTTATATCTGGCCTAAAACAATATATAACTACATTTAAATAACAAAAAAAAAAAAAGAAGAAAAAAATAAATAAAAGGTCATTGTGACATCTCTATGTACATTTTCAAAAATAAATAAATAAGAATCAACCTAGAATATATCTTTTACATCTCATTAAAGTACATAAACAAATCACCTCACATAAATAGGCATAATAAGAATTAAAAATTAGCTTACATCGGACTGGAGAGAAAGTAAATATTGAAAGAGGAGGGATTTGAATGATGGTAGGGAAGGAGCATGTCGGATGTTTGAAGGGAGAGTATTCCATAAGGCAGTGGAACGGGCTAAAAAGGAGCAATCGTATTTTTTGGTTCTATGGAAAGGAGTTTGGAGGTCAGACAGACGGGATCTTGTTTCCTGGTGATGGGTTGAGGATTTAAATACCAGAAGGCTGTAGACGTAAAATGGGTGGTGGGAGTTAATGATTTGATAAAGGAATGATCCAAGGAAATATTGTCTTCGAAGGTTTGGGGTTAACCACTTTAACTCGTCGTAGAGGTGGGATACATGAGACCGTCTCGAGGTGCCGAACACAAATCTTAAAAAACAATTCATAATTCTTCTCAATCTGTCCTCGAGCACCTTCGAGAGGCCGCCATATGCCACACAACTATAGTCAAAGTGGGGGAAAATGAGTGATGAGACTAGGAGTTTACGGGTAGATAGTGGTAGGAGGTGGCGGGATCGGTGGAATAATTTTAAGGTACTAATCGATCGACGAGAAATTTGGGCAATTTGGGGTTTCCAGGACAGGTTTTGGTCGATGACGATGCCAAGATTTTTCACAGAGGAACTAAAAACAATAGGGTGATCATTTAGCAAAAGCGGAGGAAGTGTGGTGATAGATCGGAGGAGGTATTTGGAACCAACAAGGATGGCCTGAGTTTTTGTAGGATTAAGCCTTAAGTTATTCAGGTTTGCCCAGGCACTGATCCCATCTAGGTCTTCCTGAATACTGGCAAATGCTACAGACAACTCGGAAGGAGGGAAGGATAAATAGATTTGGAGGTCATCAGCATATAGGTGGTAGGAAGAGTAATGGATTTAATCAGGAAGGTCATTGATGTAGGTATTGAACAAAAAGGGAGAAATACTCGAGCGTTGGGCCACGCCTGAGGACAGGGCAAGGAAATTAGATGGGGGTTGATTAGGAATGGCAACCGCTTGAGTGCGGTTGGAAAGAAAGGATTGAAACCATTGAACAGAACTGTTAGAAAAGGATAATGACTTTAATTTAAAGAAAAGGATCGAATGGTTAAGGGAGTCAAAAGCTTTGCTAAAATCTAAAAGTACCAGGACAGTTAATTTTTTTTCATCTATAGCAGTATAAATATCATTTGTGATTTTGGTAAGGGCGGATTGCGTAGAGTAGCCAGGTCGGAAGCCGGATTAGTAAGGGTTAAGTTGGTTGGTTTTTTCAAGAAAACTGGATACCTGGGATTGTACAATCCGTTCAAGAGGTTTAGAAAGGTTCGATAGGATGGATATAGGTCGGTAGTCTTTAGGGGAAGATGGGTTAGAGATTTTGTTTATAGGATGGACCAAAGCTTGTTTCCAGGAAGCAGGGAAAACTGAATTTGGAGGAAAAAATTGTAGATGAAAAGAAGGACTGGCAGGATTTCTGGAAGGCATAATTTTAGCAATTTTACTGGAATTCCATCGAAACCTAAGGAAGTAGTACGGGATTTCATTATGGAAGATATGAGGTCTGTTGGTGAAATGTAGGAGAAATAAAAATTGTCAGAATCGAATGATGATGAAAGAGATAAGTTATGAGAAAAGGATGGCGAAATGTTGGAGGAGTCGTTTAAGAAATAAGAATTTAGTTCATTGGGTGATACAGGAAAGACTGAAGAGGTAAATGATTTACAGAGGGAAAGTTTCCTAAGAAGTTGCCACTTGGATTTAGGATCAGGAGCAGAGGACAGGGATTCTTGAAAATAGTTGGACTTCGCTCGCCTAACTGTTGTTTGTGTCAAGTTCCGGAGGATCCTAAACGCTTCGTAGTCATCTGCTTGTCTTGTGCGCCTAAAGCGCCTACGGGCAGCCTCACGCTTTCTTTGTAGTTCTCTTATTTCTTGACACATCCAAGGACAGGTGGGCGGCGGAAGGTACGGGTTTTGAGGGGAGCATGTTTGTCAAGGACGGTGATCAGGTTGGAAGTGAGGATGTCGACCATGGCTTCAATGGAGGAACAGGAATAGATATCATCCCAATTCAGGGTTTCAAGATCGGGTAGGATGTCTTCACGGGTGAGGGAATGGATTTTACGGAAAGTTATGATTTTTGGAAGGATTTCTGGAGTAGGGATATTGTATGATATCTGAATTAAGTCATGGGAGGATAGGAATGGTACTGGTAATTGAGAGAAGGAGAGAAGGTTCTGTGCTGAATCTATGATGTGAACATCTAACCAAGTGTCTGAACATCGTGTATGATGTGTCGGGGAAAAAGGAACAATGTAGAGGTTGAGGGAAAAGAAAAGGTATTCTAGTACTTTTTATCATTGGAATCGGAAAGAATATTGGTATTAAGGTCGCCGGAAATTATGATATTGTTGTAGAGAGGGATATAATTGTAGAGGTTGTTTCAAATAGAGTGTCAAAAGGAACGAGAGGAGGGCGGTACACTACTGCAATAAGGAGAGGATGGGTGTTACATGTGATTTCCAAGAAAAGAAATTCGATATGTGGTAGTTCGGATGGGGATGAGACCTCTAATATGCGGGATTTTAAGCTATTATGGACGTAAATACCGACGCCTCCACCTGTACGCCCTATTCGGTCATGACGGTATGAAGGAATATTCAGGTAGGGAGACAGCAGAGGAGGGGATATAGGGTTTCAACCAGGTTTCAGAGACTGTGATGATATGATAAAAATTGCTTGTAAAATATTGGAGGAATTCATCATAATGAGCGGGCAAGGATTGGGAATTAACGTGACAGATGTTTAGGTACTAGACATAGGAATGGGAGGGGAAGGAATACAGATTGTAGGAAAACGATGTAGCTAAGACAATAGTGAATTTCAAAATATCTGAAACATAAATGTCAAGTGAAATTAATAGAATTAGAATGTGAGGAATAGCTGAGAAAAAAAGTGACAATTTAACATTGAAACAAAATGAAAATAAAAAAATAAAAAGATATGTTATAATAAATAAGATATACAGCGGAAGATGAGAGATGGAGATCAAAGAGAAAAGCCATTCATAGCCAGGGGGTTGACGGAAGCCTAGATGTCAGTCGAAGACCTCCAGATCTTGCGCTCGATCGATGCAGACCACTGGATGTCCATCGTCTTTACGGCAGCGCACTCTGCCGGCCGCAAACCAAACATATTTCAATTTACCAGGTGCCCTCTTCTGTCTCGCGAGCCAGTAAAGGTGTTTATTGGTTGCAGACATTTCTTCACCGAGATATATTCGGTGGCTATCATTAGCTTCCCATCCTATATCAAGCGTGGTGAAGTCCCGCCTCACCTTTCGTTGTTTTACCAACTCGTCTCTAGTAGTTTGCCTTACAAAGCGGACGATGAGAGGAGGTGGCCTTTGGTCACCCAAATTATATTATTATAATTATATTATAATTATTATATTGTTAAATTTGCTAATTTGATTCTTTTCGCATTAAAATCCAGAATTGTTTTTTTAGTATATTAATAACATCTTATTAAAGATATGAAATGAGATGTTTTGGTATAATTTGGAATGAAATTAAATGTGTAATTATTTCCTTTAGAAAATAACTATATTTCTAAATTGCGTTTATAAAGGGCTTGGGTGTTCATTAGATAAAATCAAATAGGAGATTTAGATATAACTAATTGATGAGAATACAAAAGTGTAAGAAAATCAATTTTGTAAAAAATGTCCTTTAGTGCTTTTTGGAAATCAACGCCTCCATTCATGATGACCCTGTTTCTATTTCCTATGAAATTGAATGTAGTATATCCTAAAACATTGAAGTAGTATAAAAAAAATAATAATAACAAAAATAATTTGTTATAATGAAGTGAAGTAAAGCGCGAATAAAAATGAATATGAAACAATTATTAATATTTATATCATTAATTGTTACATATTCACTTTTAAATCTATAGATTTAAGTTTATTCTGATGAAATAAAAAAATACCTTATGTACTTTATTTTAACTATCTCACCATTTCTTGTTGCTAGTGTTAAGAATAAATGGATGAATATTAAAGAAACTTAAATTCACTGGAGGATAAATGTAAAAAAAAACTTTTTCCAGGTTATTATTTTTCAATTCGCATATTAGAAAAGCATAATAGACCGTTATAGATCTACAGATTTTACAGAAAATGTTAAATAATATAAAAAGTATCACCTTAGTATATGATTGTATATAATAATTATGTTATTTTATTTAATCTAAAATATATACTTCCGACGAAATTCAGTTCTATTTTCAACATTGACTATTTATTTCAAATTGACCACTATCAATTAATCACTTTTTAATGTACTGATTTTTCCTACAAATAAAATTGTTGGGAGACTGGATGAAACTTTAATTTGCAGCATTACACGTTCATTCCCTGAAATTTAGTATTTAAGCTAATGTTCTCGATATTAATGGGTTAAATGAAATGAAGATATGTTCAGATAAATGAACTAATTTTAAACACCGAATTAAATTCTTTCATTATAGAGAATAGAACTGTATGAGAGTTGATATATGTAAATAAATAGATATTCGTATTTCAAGAATTTATTTAAACAATATTTGAATCATATTTAAAAAAAAATTATAAATATTAAATTTTATGTCTTTTAATATAAGATATTATACGACCGTATTCGAATTCACGCCAGCAAATGCGCACATATTGACTTGTGCACAGGCCCGTATACGTTTTTAGACCAGTGGAATATGACCGTATCCCTTTGCATACCTGTGAAATTCGGGCGTATACCTGTCTACATCTGTGAATATATTCGTATTCGTATTTTTTTTCGAAATACGAATGCATTCGTATTCTTTTTTGAAATACGATTGCATTCGTATTCGTATTTTCAAAACTCGATCTTCCCGAATGCATTCGTATTCGTATATCCGAATGCGATTTTGCCCATCTCTGTCTGACAGGGCGTAAATGCCGATATTTTAAATTTTCTTCCCCTAAAGTACCTTTAATTTTGTAGATTCAATAAAAATAACTATATTATCTTGTTAACGCTGATGAAAAACAGGTAAATATATAAATTGAATAAATTCGATACCCAATTAAAAGAGAAAACAGAAAAAATATTTTTTTAATGCAATTTTTCATTTTTGAACATAAGAGCAGTAATATACATGTATGATATATCGTTGGAAAGCTAAATATTTTAGAAAAAATATTATCTCATACACAAGCTTTTAAAAGTTAATAGAGAGTGATGAAATGAACATAAAACTAACTGATTATTTTAGATAATAATATAATAGATTTTTTAATAAAACACATGTTTCTATTTAAATTCAATTTAATTAATTCCTAAATAGTTTCACGTACTTTTATCGCTAACTGTTTTGAAAATTCTTTCATTGATTTTAAAAATGGAGGTAAGTGAAAGTCGTGTGTTGCCCGCACCAGATTTTTTGATTAAATGATACAATATATTATGATTTTTTTTAAAACAGGTGCTTTTAAAATTTGATACTGCTGATAATTGACGACACTGCTGATGAAGCGGTGAAAGAACAGATATATATACCATGGATATGCATGGTAGGTAACGCATTCATTAAAATGTTTACATTAGATGTATATTTAAAAAACAAAAACAAATAATAATAAAAAAATGTATAAATGCCACAAAAAACTTTTATGTGTTTACAGATGCTTGAAAATAGCCCTACAGGTTGAAACGTAGTGATGTCTAAAAATTAAATAAATAAAAAAATGTATCAAAGACTTCTTTTGTAGAGTGGCCAAATATATATCGCACATAAAATTTAATTTTCCGCATGATGTGCGATACTTACTTTCCGATTTTGATTTTGATTCTGGGAAATGTTCTCTTTTTTCATTTAGTATCACTTATATTTCTGGGCTTGTACATCAAATAAATATATTTGAGTTTTTTTTATGAAAACCATGGATAACAGCAAAAAAATCATGATTTGATTTTCCTCCCCAGCTGTTGATAATCGGACTGTGGGACATGTGAACTTTTTTGTTTTTGTTCCAACAATATGACAATACATTTATGAGGCACCCTGTATAATTATTAATTTACTTATTAGTTTTATTTTATTTCGACAGGCTACCCATTTCAACAGGAAGTCCCCTACCCGCCTTTCAATTTTGTTCAGACTTCTAATGAAACGATACCTGGAGAATGACAATATCAGACAGAATTGGGAAAGGATTCAGGGTTTTCCTTGTGAACGGAAACTGGGTCCTAACATTGAAATGAGAAGGGTGAGAATTCACTTTCCATATCCATTTCCTCGAATTTATTACATTCTTAAGTATTATTTCTGAGAAATTGATCTTAATCATTTCTACTTTTGCAGCTTGCTACGGCTTTCGAAAAAACGTTGGTTCTATTATCCAATGGTAAGTGTGTAAAATAATGCTTCTGAATTTCTACGCATTTTGTTTAATATAATTTTTTGATAAATGGAAACTTGCTTTGATGTAATCCAATGAACAAGTTTATGTATATATGGTTTAGTTAAGGCATGAGTTAAATTTGCGGTATGACTAACAAGGAGAGAATCTCAAATGTGTCTCACCAATTTTGATCATTTTTTTTTTTGTGGTGAAACTAGAATTAAACGATTAGCATCTGCAAAATGTGTACTGTGATACTGTTTGTTATTGTACTTTTATTGAATTGCCGCAGGTGAACTCATTTCCCACACTCGAGCTTGCCTTAGTGGGATAGTGACTTCTACTTGCATTGTAAAATGTCTGTATTTTGATTTAAATAAAGAAATTATTTTAAAAAAAAAAAAAAAAAAATATATATATATATATATATATATATATATATATATATATATATATATATATTTGAAACAACGCTCCCCAGGAGTCGCTTATAAAAATCGGAATTTTTTTTTCATTTATCGAGCTTTACATATTCTAAAACTCTATACAATTGTTCTCCATCTTTAAAAATAACTGAGTTATGGGCGTATTATGAGTTTTTTTTTTTATCAATTACAAAGGTTTATTATTGAAAATAATAAACCAAAAATAAGCTATTAAAAATTTTAAGTTGTATGCTTGGCCTTAAAATTATATAAATTATAAAATTAAATTAAATTTTAATAGGATAATGTAATAAACTTTTTTTACGGGTGAAGAACCTTAATCTGAGCCCAGTTTTTAAGAAACGTTATTAAAAGTACTATTTTAAGGAGAGTATTTATATTTTTAGGGTTATGACCAAGCATAAAACTCAATTATCAAAATCAAAAGGGTTCAGCTTTGGAACATGCTACAGTTACCCTGGTAATGCAGGTTGATTAGGTGATAAACAATAAAGTACTATATAAACCCACTTATAATGGAACATTGATTGCATCAGTCATTTTCTATTCATTAATTAATCTTTTTCCTTCTTTTTTTTTAAACATATTTATAATTATAATATTTATTTAAAGATTTAGCATTAATACATTGCTGACCACCTTTGAAGGAGTCCTGACTACTATTGCATTGACAGCGTTAGTCTATTGCATCGGTATTGAACCTATTCTGTTGATGTAATTCATTGAATATTTTGTTGTGCATAAATATATAATTTTTTTTAAAGGCGTTAAAAGGATTCCCTTAGGATTTCCCTTAATAATAGAAGAGAGAAGGGTCTGAAACGCCATGAATTAAATAAATATAAATCTTTTATAACTAATCTGTGAATATAACTTTTTTTTAAAGTAATAATAATAGTCATATATAAATAAAGGATAAACTATTTAATATCTTGATTACTTTCTGTGAACTTCTTCCTTAATTTAAAATTGCATTTCCTACTTTTTCCAAAAGAAAATTGTTAAGAGATCTATCAATATTGATTGCACCAGTCATTTTCTATTCATTAACTAATCTTTTTCCTTCTTTTTTTTTAAACATTTTTATTGATATTTACAACTGTATTATATACATAAAAAAAATGTGAAGGACATAGTAAACAAACATGAAATACATATAGAGATGCTACCCAATATTCTCTCTAAAAATATTCTAAACCAGAAGGTCTCGGGGACATCTTTTTTTCAAACGCCTCGGAGGATTATCAGGAATAGAAAAGGATGATAAGATAGAAATGTATTAGAGTGGAAATGGATGTTTTTTATGGAATGTTTGATATCTGGTCCGGGCTAATTCAGTAGCACATGGAACTATTCCTGACAAAGCAAGGAGCGTTAAGGATTTCAGATTGTAAGGATTGGATACGAGGAGAATTCGATAGTTTGGTAGAGCCCCATAGTTCTACTCCGTAAGTCCATATCGTCATATAAATAAGTCTTTTGTAATTAAGTGGAAGGTTGGAGCGTTTGTCCAGTAAATGTTGAAGTAGTCGGAATCGTCGTGCATTTTCTTGTTGTTTCAGTCTTGTATGAGGATTTCAAGTTTGTCAAGGTGGAGTCTAAGGTATCGAATCTGTTCAACAGGGGATAGTGGAGTGTCATTAAAGGATAATGTAGGACAGGAAGTCATTGGTGTACGACGAAGGGTAAAGGTTATTTGGTGGGATTAGTTAGAATTAATTTTAATCCTCCAATAACTAATGCAAGCTGGATTTCTATAATAAATATTTGTATTTACTAATAAATGAGTCATTTGAAATCGTCCAAATAGACATTAATTGATTAATTCAAATACTAATTAATTTTGAATCTAAACCTTTTTTATTCTTAAAGATTATTTACAACATAATCGTATTTCTACCTATCTACAGAGCAGGCCTTATTCCGCTTTATTAAGATGAACTTCGAGTTAACTTACTCTTTTGTTCAAAAATTTATTTTCGGAAATTAGATCTTCCAACCCGAATTTTTTTTTTGTACCCGACTTCTTCCTGGATTGCATTTGATAATAGTAATAATAATAATAAATTTTTTATTTATTCTGGGACAAGTCCCTCAAGAATAATATTACAAGAAAATTAAAATAAACACTTTAGAGTCTTAGAGTATAAAAACCAACAAAGAAAAAAACAATACACATTATAAAAAAAATATATGATAATAAATTAAAAAAACAACCTAAAATAAAAATATTGAAAATTAAACTATACATAAAGAAAATAAGAGATATCTACAATTTTGATAAAAAAGAATTTCACATTGATTTATTTTTTTGGGGAGGTTAAATAATATACTAAAAATATAACATGTTCAAAATACGACAACACATAAAATAGAATAAAAGTTTTTTTTTTTTTATTTATTTATATTTTATTGAATTTTACAACTGTATATGCATTAATACAACAGGTAAAAGTTTTGAATTACCATAAAGGGCGTGAAAAGGCTTGTGAAGAAACTACCCAATGGTAGATCTTCAATGTATATTGAAGTAAGTAGGTCCCGAGGTCATCTTCTTTTCAATCGCCTCGGAGGGCTATCAGGAATATGTGAGGTTGGTAGGTTACGAACAAGAAGGTTTATGTGGGTTGGGAGTTTGGAACTGAAAGTGGTATATCTGGTACAAGAAAGGTCTGCAACAAATGGGATACTAAGGTCATTATGGATGAAGAATAAAAGTAAGTAAGGGAATTAGTCATAACCGTGGATTTGGCAATTTGGGATAATTGTAAAAGGGTCGGGGATTAAGGAGTAGAATAAAGCTAATCCTAAAAATGTTAATAATGTATAAGTCGTTGGTATCTGTCAAAATATGAAGCAATGGACATTCAAATTGATAACGCAAATTTAGACTGAGGTTTTCAAAAAATAAAATAAAATGAAATGTAAGGAGCTAAAACATATAGGAAACAATTATTGAAATACTGAATTATGAATGTAAATAAAAAGGATAACAAAAAAATTAAAATATTCTAAATAACAAAATATCATTAATACCTTTTAAAAAACAAAACAAAAATAATGTCTTCTTTAAGGAAATAAAATAAATAAGTCTGTAACTTGAAAACAAACCTTTGACTTTTACAAACCAAAGATATCTAAATCGGCCTTTTTATTAATAATCACCGCTTGACACCCATCGGCCTTCCGGCACCTGACCCAACCACCACTGAACCACATGTATTTTATCTTAGCAAGCCAGTATAGGTGTCTGTTGGCCGGTGTCATCGCTTCGCTAACGTAAACAGGATGCGTGTTGTTCTCCTCCCAGCCTAGTGGCGCGTAGAAAAGGCCCTCTGTACCCTTCTCTGCCGCACCAGGTCATCCTTCACTGCTTGACGTACGATCCTGCTTCTCTAGGCCTGAGGCGTACGCCGTGATCCAGATCTTCCGGGCCCAGGGCTGCCCCGATGCTTATAATGGTCCCAGTTAAATTTTCACCTGGTCTCTCCGGTACACCTCTGAATTCGAGACTATTACTTTTACTTACCTATATATGAAATATTTAGTAAGGGAAAGTATTGCGATCGTGAAAATTTTCGAATTCCATTTTTCAACGGAAATACAAGTTTTAGGGTCCCCTGAGTCCAAATAACCAAGTCCCGCAAAAAGGTCTGTGTATGTGTGTGTGTCTGTGTGTGGTGTGTGTGTGTGTGTGTGTGTGGTAACTCCCGCGCGTTAACGAAAAGTCCTATGAAACTGAAATTTTATATTCAAGACAACTATACGCCCGAGATGTTACAAAATCTTTTTCATCAAAATCAGGTAACTAGAAGAGCCACTTTATACTATGTGTTTTGCAAATTTTTATGATTTTCTAACGATTTTGATTAAACTCTCGATGTAAAATTTACTGGGCTTTAATATATCTAGATTTCATTGTGATTGAAATAGTCTGACAGGGCTCAACTGCTAATATTTTAAAATTTCTTCCTCTAAAGTACCTTTAATTTTTTAGGTTATGTAAAAATAAAAATATTTTCTCGTTACCATTGATAAATTACGGCTAAATATGCATGTTGAGCAAATTTGATAAACAAATAAAGGAGAAAAGTGCTAACATATTTTTTTATGCAATGTTTGTGTTTTTTAACACAAGAATAGTGTAATATAGATATATAATATACCGTTGGATAGCTAAAGATTTTAGAAAAAATATTATCTAATACAGGGAATTGTAAAGTTTAATGGAGAGTGATGAAAAGCCGATGGGAGAGCCCGTGGCTGAGTGGCTAGCGCGCTAGTCTCTCATCCTACAGGTTGCGGGTTCGAATCCCAGTCCCGGCGGGGCTTTTATAAGGATGTAATATAATGGGGATTCACTCACAGCCTCTCTCCGGGTATGTGAGATCCGTCAGCCAAATGGTGGCCACTCACAAAATTAGGCGTAGGGAGTGATGACCCTACACTATAAATTGTAACGTGAAACGCGAGTGTAAAATCCCAGAAGATTACACCGCGAGGCCCAGGGCCGGCACGGCCTGTCGCGCCACTGAAGAAGATGAAAAGCCGATGAAACTAACTGATTGTTGTAGATAAAAATATAATAAATTATTTAATAAAACACATGTTTCTATTGAAATTCAAAATAATCAACTCTTTAACAATTTATTTTTATCTCTAAATGTATTTAAAAATTCTTAAATTGATTTTAGCAACGAAGGTAAGTAAAAGTTGTGTGTTTTGCGCACCAGATTTTTTTAGTTGGTTCTGTTCGGCATTATGTAACCGATCTTCTAAGTTTGTAAATTTTTCTTTAAAAAAAAAATGTTTTCCAAATTTAATTTTTCCCCCAGAATTATTTGATTTTCGAGGAGATTCTCAATTTTTTGTAACCTCTCCATGTTTTTTTTTATGGAGAAAGTACATTTTATGCAATTTATTTCAAGTACAAAGTTTTTTTGGGGGTCGCAAATTGTACACAGTGTTATTATAATTAATTAATGAAATATAAATAAAAACGATGATTCGCAGCTATTAAATGCGAGGTACCTCTGCTGCCTGATCTTGAAACCCTGAAATGGGACGATATATATTCCTGTTCCTCCATTGACGCCATGGTCGACATCCTCACTTCCAACCTGATCACCGTCCTTGACAAACATGTCCCCCTAAAAACCCGTACCTTCCGTCGCAGACCTGCTCCTTGGATGTGTCAAGAAATAAGAGAACTACAAAGAAAACGTGAGGCTGCCCGTAGGCGCTTCAGACGTACAAGGCTAGCAGATGACTATGAAGCGTTCAGGACCCTCCGAAACTTGACACAAACAACAGTAAGGCGAGCGAAGTCCAACTATTTTCAAAAAGCCCTATCCTCCGCTTCTGATCCTAAGTCCAGGTGGCAACTTCTTCGTAAACTCGTAACGAAATAAATTCATACTTCTTAACCAACTCCTCCAACATTCCACCAGCCTTTTCTCCTAACCCCCTTTAATTTCTTTTACCCCTTTCATCATCATTCGATTCTGACAATTTTTATTTCTCCTACATATCACCAACAGACCTCATATCTTCCATAATGAAATCCCGTACTACCTCCTTAGGTTACGATGGAATTCCAGTAAAATTGATAAAATTATGCCTTCCAGAAATCCTGCCAGTCCTTCTTTATATCTAAAATTTTTCCCTCCAAAACTCAGTTTTCCCTTCTTCTTGGAAACAAGCTTTAGTTCATCCTATAAACAAAATCTCTAACCCATCAGCTCCTAATGACTACCGACCTATATCCATCCTATTGAACCTTTCCAAACCCCTTGAATAGTAGATAGATAGATAGATAACTGTTTTTTATTTCTTCAAGCATATTACAAAAACAAAACAAATATTATAAATATAAAAAACATTTGTAGAACTATGGTCTTTTAGACCGTCAGTCTGGAGCCGACCTGTAAAGTTTTACAAATTATATAATATTCAAAAACAGGTCACTCATTGATTCTATTCAACTTCTAACTGTATTAACTTATAAATAAAACCACAGTAAAAAACAAATAAAATAACAATAATCAATTAATATCACATATTAGAAAATATTTTTTTTTTAATTATAATTAAATTCTTTAATAAGCCTATATCTATAAGGCCATGCTATTTTACAAAAATTGTATACAGACAACCAGTTATCACCATTGAGACATTTTATTACATCATCAACTTTTAGAGAATTCTTTCCAAAACATTTTTTTCTAATTTCAGACAGAATCGGACATGAAGCTAGGAAATGAAATGTATTTTCTGTTTCTTTTTGCACAAGGAACATATCACACTACTATTCGAATAAAATCTGTTATAGTTGAGATAAAGAAGTTCACATCTAACTTTGAATATCCATTTAACCCCATTAAAGTTTATTTTATTATCATCAAGATAATGTGTTCCATAGTCATAATTTAAGTTTTTATACAGATACATTTTTTCCGAAACTGAAGCCTTTTGTACATATTTTAATTTGTAAATTTCTGTTAACGATACTCTAAATTCCTGTAGGATTAAATCCCATTTATTTTGATTGTCAAGTCTAATGTCAATGTCAATATTATGTTTTTCAGCTATTTCTGTTAAATCCCTTATCCAGTATACCTTTTATTTAACAACTTCATTATTTAATAAATATGGTAGCCTATTTTTTGTCAGGTTTTTAACTTTTATAACTTAATTATGCTGTATTTTCAAGGTTTCTATAAACATTGGTATTATTTTGGTTTCTAAATGTATTAAGTAGGAAGGGGTGGCTTGCGGCAAGTTAAATAATTTCTTAATGAAGTAATACAGAAGTTTTTCACTTTCAATATATTCTTTACTTCCCCATGCTTCGGCACCATATCCTATGAATGATTTAAAAACAACATTGAATACTTGAATTTTAGATTTATAGGGTATACTATTGTTTAGTTGTAAATTTTTCCATATGGAGTTTATTGCTATTTTAGCTTTTGATATCTTCTGCTGCAAATGTTTTTTCAATGATAGTGTAGGTGTAAGAACAACCCCAAATATTTATATTCGTTTACTACCTCTAATGCTTGTCTCTTGAAAAACCATTTTTCGTTTCGGCCTCGTTTACCCCCACCATTTCTGAAAATTACTATTTTGGATTTATTCAAATTGACCTCTAAATTCCACATTTGACAATATTTCTCTAGATCATTTATCATTAACTGTAGAGTTTTAGGATCAGTAGCTACCAGTGTGATATCGTCCGCATATGCCAGTAATTTTATTTTTCTTCCATTAAAGTTTATGCCACCGCAGATGTCTTCTAAATCATTTATAAAGCATGAAAATAAAAATGGACTCAAAAACACACCCTGCCTTAGTCCGTTCGCGTTCTTGAAATGGGAGGTTAAGCCCTGTTGGCTCCAAACTCTTGTTTCCGCTTCCTCATATAGGTTCTTTATTATACGTAGTATTCTATTAGATATTCCAAGTTGGCTAAGTTAATAAAATAGTGCTTGTCTATCGATTCTATCAAAAGCCGCCTTAAAATCAATGAAAAAACTGTACACTTTTCTTCTTTTTATTTTTAAATTAAGTTTTATAATACTCATTAAGCAGAATATATTATCAATAGTTGAATACTGTTTTCGGAAGCCTGCCTGGAATTCGTTAATTATATTATTAGCATCTGACCATTCAGTCAATCTTAGATTAATTAGAGCAGTAAATAGTTTGCTAATTGTATTGCCGAGTGTTATACCTCTATAGTTTTGCACTAAATTTTTATCTCCTGTTTTATGCAATGGCAAAATCATATATTCTTTAAAACCCTTAGGTACCTCTCCCACATCTACAATTTCATTAAAACATTTTAACAGACAAGTTAAAAATTCGTCAGGTGCATTTTTATAGAACTCGTAAGGGACACGGTCAAGGCCAGGTGCTTTGTTTGCTTTTGTCTTGTTTATAATGGCTTTTAATTCAGCTAGAGTAAACGGATTATCGAGAAATGCATCCTGTAGCAGTGGTTCAGCATATTGTATACATACTGGGTTTAGTTGTTGGTTGTACATATCATTAAAATAATTTTCCCATTCCTCAGCTCTTATCTCTTTACCTATCATGAAATTCTGATTTTTAAATTTTTTAACTAGGTCCCAAAAGCCTTTTGTGTATCTTATATTCTTAAACTTATCTATAGTTTCATTATAATGTTTTTTCTTTTTTTCTCTGCATAACTGCTTATAGTACTTTTTATGCTCAATATATAATAATCTGTCTTCTGGTGTATTATTCTTCCTGTATCTATTTAAAAGTATAAATGACTGTTTCCTAACTTTTATACATTCCTTGTCAAACCAAATTTCTTTTCTATTTATTTTCGAGCTGTAGCTGCTATTTATTGATGATTGTTTAACGATATTAACCAACGAATCTACTGTATTAATCATATCTTCCTCCATCAGCATTCTAGTTGCCATATTTTTTGTAATTTTACATTGATATTTTTCTTTTATTTCTAATGCCCAATTTAACTTTGGAGGTAATTTTACCATTTTTTCACAATTTTTATTTAATTCCGTTTCTAATGTGACCACTAAGGGCATGTGATCCGAGAATATTTCATTTTCCACTTTAAAATCCTTTATTAATGATAATATGTCCCTAGAAACGCAGCAGTAGTCTATTACTGATGATCCTTTTGAGGTGATAAATGTAAACTCTCCCTTGGAATCACTTTTCACTCTGCCATTTAATATTACTAAATCATGTGTATCCAATGCTTCAACTATTTTTTTTCCTCTTGTATCCAAAATTTTATCTTTTGAGTTCCTATGTGGACTAATGACTGTAGTTTCAAATTTTATGCTATTTTTGGGAAGTTTTTGTATACATCCTGTTCTGGAATTCATATCTCCTATTACGATATAATTTAGATTTTTTTCGTCTAGCATTTTAAGTAACATCAAAAAATCTTCCTCCCATTTATTCAAATAAACCGGTATTAAATGAACTACCCTGTGTTTTATCCTCATTTTTATAACGTACCTGTCCAAAAGTTGTGTAAATACAGCAAGATTTTTTATTTTCCGCGATTCTTTTATACCTATCACACAACCACCACTCGCTCTACGAAATGTCACTTCTCTTATTGCCGGAATCCATTTAAGTTCGAAATTTTAAAATTATTTTTCAAATTTATCGATATTATGTTTTTCTATAAATGTTTCACATAGAAATATTAAATCAAAATTTGTAAGGAAGTCGAAAAAGTTTTTTGTTTTTAGAGCCTAATCCATGGACATTATAAGATAATATCTTTAATTCCCCTAACTTTTTGGAGCTCCTGTTATTCCCTTGAATAGTACAATTCCAGGTATCCAATTTTCTAGAAGATACTAACAAACTTAACCCTTACCAATCCGGCTTCCGACCTGGCTACTCCACCCAATCCGCTCTGACCAAAATCACCAACGATATTTATACCGCTATTGAGGAAAAAAAATTAACTATCCTATACTCTTAGATTCTACCAAAGTCTTCGATTCTCTTAACTATTCGATCCTTTTCTCTAAATTAAAATCATTATCCTTTTCCAACAGTTCTATTCGATGGTTTCAATCCTTTCTTTCCAACCGCACTCAAGCGGTTGTCATTCCTAATCAACCTCTATCTGATTTCCTTACCCTATCCTCATACGTTACCCAAGGCTCGAGTATTTCGCCCCTTCTGTTCAATACCTACATCAATGACCTTCCTAATTCAATCCACCGCTGTTCCTACCACCTATAAGCTGACGACCTCCAAATCTATTTATCCTTCTCTCCCTCCGAGTTATCTGTAGTATTTGCCAGTATTCAGGAAGACCTAGATGAAATCAGTGCCTGGGCAAACCGGAATAACTTAAGGCTTAATCCTACAAAAAATCAGGCCATCCTTATTGGTCCCAAATCCCTCCTCCGATCTATCACCACCCTCCCTCCGCTTTTGCTTAATGATCATCCTATTGTTTTTAGTTCCTCTGTTAAAAATCTTGGCATCATCATCGACCAAAATCTGTCCTGGAAACCCCAAATTGCCCAAATTTCCCGACGATCGATTAGTACCTTAAAATTATTCAACCGATCCCGCCACCTTCTACCACAATCTCTACCCGTAAACTCCTAGTTTTCCCCCACCTCGACTATAGTTGTGTGGCATATGGCGACCTCTCGAAGGTGTTCGAGGACAGATTGAGAAGGATTATGAATTTCTTTTTAATGTTTATGTTCGGCACCTCGAGATGGTCGCATGTATCGCACCTCTACGACGAGTTGAAGTGGTTATCTCCAACCTTTCGAAGACAATATTTCCTTGGATCATTCCTATATCAAATCATAAACTCCCATCATCATTTTATGTTTACAGCCTCCTAGTTTTCAAATCCTCAACCCATCACCAGGAAACAAGATCCCTTCTGTCCGATCTCCACACTCCTTTCCATAGAACCAAAAAAATATGATTGCTCCTTTTTAGCCCGTTCCACTGCCTTATGGAATACTCTCCCTTCAAACATCCGTCATGCTCCTTCTCTATCATCGTTTAAATCCCTCTTCTTTCAATACTTCCTTTCTGTTCAGTCTGGTGTAAGCTAAGTTTTATTATGCCAACTTAGGTATGGTGAATTTTACTCTAATGCACTTACTTTAATGAGACGTAAAAGTTACATTTTATGTTTATCTTAGCACTTTCCTTTCTACCTATGCTGATGACACATGTGTTTTATCAGTCAACAACGATCCAACTATTGCCTCCCAAACTCTTCAATCACACATCAAAGACCTTGAAGTATGGTGTCAGAACTGGAGAATAAAAATAAATTCCTATAAATCCCACCAAGTCACCTTTACCCTTCGTCGTAAACCTATGACATCCTGCCCAACGGTATCCTTCAATAACATTCCTCTTGTCCCGGTTGAACAGATCCGATACCTAGGACTGCACCTGGACAAACGTCTTACTTGGAACCCTCATACAAGACTGAAAAGACAAAAAACTGCCCGACGTTTTCGACTACTTCAACACTTACTAGACAAACGCTCTAACCTTCCACTTAAGTACAAAAGGCTATCATATGACTATCATCAGACCGATATGGACTTACGGAGTAGAGATTTGGGGCTCTACTGAATCATCAAATTCTTCCCGTCTCCAATCCTTGCAATCAAAAATCCTTCGAAAAATCCTCAACGCTCCTTATTTTGTCACAAATAAACTCATCCATAAAGACCTTAACGTTCCCTATGTTGCTGACTTGGCGTGAACCAGGTACCACTCCTTTCATGACAAACTCCATTCCCACTCTAATCCACTTGTTTCAATCCTTGCTTCCTCTACAATCCCTGATAATCCTCCGAGGCGTCTGGAAAGAAGATGACCACGAGACCTTCTAGTTTAGAATATTTTTAGAGTTCTTCCATTGGGAAGCTTCTCTACATGTGTTTCATGCCTTTTTATGTCTTTGGAGAGCTGCCAATGGGTAGTATCCCCACATGTGAATCCATAACATTTGTATCTTGTATCTCATTTACAAGATGTATATCATTATACAGTTGTAAATAGCAATAAATCTATTAAAATATGTTTAATCTTAGTTATTTATTTCTAGAAGTTGTAAATAGAGATGACACTTTGGCCCTTTATTCCTTTTTCTTTTTTCATTCTTGTATTATTTAATTGTAGTTACATTTTGTCTTTGGCAAGTTATAATTTATTTTGTCCATAATTGTTATTCTTAAGGGACATTGTCCCAGAATAAAGTATTTTTTCTATTTTATTCTATTCTACCTCCTTTACCGCTGTGGCCCGATAAAGTCGGAGGTTTTCCTTTGTTATTATTAAATAATCAACTAAAGTATTTATAAGTTAGACTTTGTGTTTATTAATAACATTGACTGTTTGATAAATTTTGAAGTGCGCTACACAAAAATAGAATACAAATAAGAAGAAAAGAACGAAAAACAAACAAATTGCGAGATAGGACACAGAATATGTTGCCTAGTTGCCGTCACTGGTCAGACTGAGATTATTTATTAAAAAAAAACAAGTTAAGCGTAAGTCCGCTTTCTAGCCTTTGGTTTTCTAATGCGACATGAGTTTCGGTTGGTCTAAGATTTCATAATTTTTTTAAAAGGTTCCCTACCTAATTAGGTAATGTGTTGTAAAGATCGAAAATGTAGATAATAGTCATGTTCTGGTATTGTTCTTAAATATGCAGAAATTACTCGAGTTGGGAACTGGTTGTGTCTCATTCCCTAAATTTCTGACAATTATATACATCATATATTTTCGTTCAGTCCCTTTAGAATCGTAAGCTATTAAATACCGCAAAAGTTGGCGTAGGGAGTTGTTAGCCCCATCACTATGTTATCAAACCGCAATCAGCTACTGGTCCTCCATGTTGGGGGGGGGGGAGCAGTAACTCTGACAACCAAACAGAACACTATATTCAGCAAACTACATACACCAAACACTTATAGACCGAGGTCAACACGGTATACACACGCCATAGGACAACCTTCCCGGGGTAGACGCCCCGAATGGGGGAGCATGTCTAAAGGATCTAAGGAGGCAGCCCCACCACAAGACTAGGGTATCAATATCCTGCCCAAACTATTATATTACGGAACCACACAGAAGATTAGCCGTACAACCCAAAAAAGGTACTACACAAGGACCGTCTTATGTATTTTTAATTAGGAATTCATAACGTTTGAAAACTCCTTTGTGCTGGGGTTTTGTATATGCTGATAGACTAGCTTGATCATTACCAGGTTGATATTGCTGCTATTCAAGAAGTAAGGTGGACTGGCCAGGATCCCTTAGAATAAGGATAGGTTCATTTTTTGGAAGTTCAGACTGTTGGTGATTGGCCTTAAGGTCTATTGAGTGTTTGCATTGATTGAGGGGGCTGACTAAAAGTTCTTCGATCAGCTGGAAGCAAAATTAATCCAGTGTCCCGAAAATATTAACATTATCGATATAAGATTATTGCTGGTTATATGAATGGGTTGATAGAGAATTTAGTTTTGTTCCAGTAATATACTTTATGAACAGGGTAATGATAGTGAACATAGACTCATAAACTTTGCTAACGTACATAAACTCATCATTGGAAGCACTGTGTACCCGTATAAAAACATCTACAAAGCTAAGTGGATATCCCGGACGGTACTACAGTAAATCAGATATATCACATTCTGATCAGTTCCAGAGACAGATCAAATCTTGGCGTCAGATCCAATAGAGGAGCTAACGTAGACTCTGATCATTATCTAGTCATCTCACGCCTAAGGGAAAAAAACTCGTTGGCGAAGAACATAAAAGAGCCAATAACAAAGTGGTTGGCTTAGAACACTAAAAATACTAGAAGAAAGGTCCATTAACGAAATGTGGAATAAGTACCGAGAGTTAATTCACCAAGCAGCTGAGATAACACTGGGATTGCAACAAAAAGAAAGCCCATCTTCTTATTATGATGAAGACAAAATTAAGCGTACAAAGCCATGTTACAGAGGTGAACACGTGGAGGTATACAAGAGTACCGCCAGAAGCAACGAGACGAAAAGCATCTGAATCGGAAAAGAAAGGATAAATGGATAAATGAAAAGCTAGAAGAACTCAAGAGACTCAGAAGCACCGAGGAGAGCCGATTTTTACCAAAACATTAATAATAGTAGGAAAACGTTTAAGCCCAATTCAAGTGCCTACAATGATAAAAAATGGGCTCACTCTTAGATGAGAAGACCCAAGCATTTCTAAGCTGGATTCGTCATTTTAGGAACCTACTCAGCTGTTACGAACAGACTGATGGGCCTACTGATCGGGGGATACCACGTTCAGACGATAAGATGGATCAACACAATTAGAGGCTACAAGATCCATAATTCAACCTTGCTTAACCTTTTAAATTCCCTGAGGCAATATTGAAATTTAAATTCCAACGTTTGGAAAGAAGAACAAATGTCCAGGGATTGGTACTAGACTGTCATTTGTCCTAAACAGAAGAAGGGAAGGCGACGGAAATCTGATAACTACAGACGTATTTCACTTCACTCTTGTACCTACAGAAGCTTGTCTCATATCCGGTTACAGAAGTTGAGACAATATGTAGAATGAGAGTTTGTTCCTTATCAGTGCGTGTTTCGGAGTGATAAATCTATCTCAGATCAAATATTCTCTCTAAGCAAAATACTCGAGAAAGGCAAGTTATCAAGTACAAACATACCATATGTTCGTAGACAGAATGTTAAAGCGCCTCATCATAGTCTCAATAGATCGGCACTATACTAGGCGATGAAAGAACTCAACATCCCAAGGAGTTATCCGACTCACCAAACAGACTATGCTTACTACATTTGGAAAGATAGTAATCGAATCAGGCACACAGATGAATAAAACTATCTTCCATAGAACTGTCCAGATTCTTCCAATTGCCTCTACCAACGACATGGACGATCCTTTCAGGCGACCAAGGGTTCATTTATGGCCCTAGAGTTCTTAGCAAGGAGGGTTGGTCTACAAATAAATACAGAATATTAAATTCAGGGTTTCAGGCCAGTGGGTTGACCAGAAATAACGGATCACTATAGAATGCCACTTTGAAAAGGTAGATGAATTCGTCTTTCAGGTTGACATGAATGACGATATTGCAGCTATAGCCCAGTAGAATTAGATCAAAAAAGGGGGTTGGCTAGAAAAAGGTGGGGTAAATTTAATTTTTAGGCACGATTGTTTGTAGTGCTCCCCTCATTAAAAACCCAAGTTTTCACACTTTTCACCCTTGTGCGTTTTCCGCCATTTTGAAAAAAACCATAAAAAGCACTTTTTTCAGTTTTTTCCTTATAAATCTCTTCCTGGACATTTTTGAGCAAACTTTGCCGTTAGAAATGTTAAAGAACAATAAAGTGCCTATATGTTTGGTATGTAACATGTTGGAAAATTCGAAACACCTACTGAGATACGTGGGTATCAATATTGGCCAAATGGTCAAAAAAACACAAAATGTCAGGAAAGTCAATATCTATGTGGTTTCGCTTCAATAACTATTTTGGTGTGCAGTTTATTAAAGAATGCATAAGAAACAATCTTTTAGAGCATTAAATTTCTAACAATTTAGATGTATAATATTTTTAATTACTCCTAATATATTCCAAGAAATGTTGAAATAACGTAATAATAATAATAAGCATTGTTCGCGTAACATGTACACTCAATTTAATAATGTGCCACACGCGGCCATATTGTGTTATGAGAAAATCATATGGTGGGAAGAGAAGCAAAAGTACAGCAGAAGCGTGCACGCTTCCTTCTTCTTTTCCGAGTACGTTCCAATAAGAATGGAGTAGAGGAAGAAAAGGTCAACCTTGGCTGGACGACAAGGCGAAGAAGGACAAGATGAACTGAGAAGACGAAAACCAACATGTAAATATGAAGCCCACCTAAATTTAATCTATAACCTAACTCAATTGTTCAGAATACACCAATATTTAATCCCAAAAGTTTTTCTTTCACTCATTGAATACAGTCCACTTGTTATAGCTGCCACTTGGTCTAATCCCAGTCATTTTTCATAATGACGGTTAGACCAAACAAGCATTTTTGTTTGTTTGTTTTTTTAGTCTCAAATGTACTTGATGTGTATCAATGTATCACTTTGAGCGATAGGCGTCAAACTCGTCATCTTCCATGTTATATTTAATATTTGGTATATTATTACAGGATTCAAATCCGCAATAAAGACAGACAATAGAACATTGAAGTCTACCTTTTGTGCTGCTGCATTTCTCTTTGCATCTACAGGGAATCATATTCAGCAATGTTGATAGTGCTGGTTTTTTAAATATGGTCACTGATGTTAGACCACCAATATCCTCCTTCCAGCCCCAGTTTAAGGGGTCTTCCACATTTTCCATCCACACTGGTACTTGCAGATAAGTTCGATGACATGAAATTCAACTACATCCTTTGTTGGAGGTAGAATCGAATTTAGCACTTGCTGTAGCTTTAACAAATCGAAGACACCGCAACTCATCTGTAGAAGTGTTCATATAACCACCATAAAAAGACACTAGGAATTTTTCTGTTGTATCTGCGATCTTCTTTTTTTTGGAAAATCAGTGGTACAAAATTTTATTTTTTCTTGGTAAATCAGAGCAGAGGTTGTATTGCAACTACTTATTGCATAGATAAATGAAATGTTTTCCACTAGATATTTATACTAAAAAGATCTTGTGAAGTAGATCATATCTGGCTACTGAGTAGATCATGCTATGCCACCTCTTCTAGATTTGCAGAAATACACATTATAAGTTGCTATAGCCGTCACCAAAACTAAAAGATCATTATCTTCTCAATCAAAAATACGAAATCATGTTCAGAAGACAAAGAAATTAAAAGATCTCCTTCTGTCTCTTGCTAGGCAACCATTTGTGCTTTCTCGAATTCCTTTAGAATCAGTGATATAAATCTGGATTAGTTCTTTTCATTCGATAAAAACTTTTACTTCGGCATCCGCGAAAACATTTCACCATTAAAAAGAACTTAACAAGATTGTAGCCTGGGAGGACGAGCTCTTTCAGAGTTTTTTGTACTTGGTGTATTTTCTTCAGTGGGGTATCCATCGAAGGCTACCACAGCATTATTGCCAGGATTTCGCTGTACATATGTCACATAATTCTAAAACGTTCGCTCCAATTCCAATGTTCTCTATGTAGAAGATAGCCTGCGTCTAATTCATCAACTTCATTCTTTCTGAGTATTGTTACATTCAGCAATTACAAGCAGAGCAAACAGAGATATTGATTTCGTCACTTTTCGAAAGACTTACTCTGAAAAAAAGTGACAATGGAAAGGGAGAAAGTTCATATTCGATATATATTTTCAAGTCGTCGTCAGATTGCTTAGATGATCATCCTGTGGAAAAGTATCAGGGGATCCAAGGCTACTTTTCCTTTGCTCGTACTGATGTGACTACCAACCGTTGCTAAGGAAACCACTACATCTTTACATCGGAAATGAACATTTCTTGGTATATATTAGGAGTAATTAAACGTATTATACATCTAACTTGTTAGAAATTTAATGCTCTAAAAGATTGTTTCTTATGTATGCTTTAATAATCTGCACACCAAAATAGTTATTGAAGCAAAACCATATAGTTATTGACTTTCCTGACATTTTGTGTTTTTTTGACAATTTGGCCAATATTGCCACCCGCAAACATAACAAACATATAGGCAATTCATTGTTCTTTAACATTGCTAACGACAAAGTTTGCTCTAAAATGTCCAGGAAGAGATTTATAAGGAAAAAAATTGCTTTTTATTAGAGTTTTTTTTTCAAAATGGCGGATAACGCAAAAGGGTGAAAAGTGTGAAAACTTGGGTTTTTAATAAGGGACCCATACAAACAATCGTGCCTAAAAATTAAATTTACCCCACCTTTTTCTAGCCAAAATCCTATTTCTACTGGGCTACAAGGATCAGAAGCAGAGCAACGTTGAAAACAGAAGATTTTTTTCCGGATTGGAACGCCTCTTCAGAAGCCATCACATCACGATGGTAACAAAAATAAGATTCTATAAACCATTATTCACTATAGGTCGGCTGGGCACATCGCCAGAATGTCAGAACAGAGGGTTTCTTAGGGTGCGCGGATAGTAGAGCAGATACTATATAGATAGCGCGCCTTGGTTTTTCCATGTTTGAAAAATCGTTGTTTTGATTTGAAATATACAAAATTATCAGATTTGAAGACATTTTCCCAACGCTTGTTTTTTTTTTTTTTTTTATTGTTTTTTTTTTTTACCCACGGTTTTAAATTCAGAAAAGATTAGAAAATAAATGGTAAAAAATAATCATAAAAACCAAAAATGTTAAGCATTATAGCCTGGACGAATTTCGAATCGATTGACCCATATCGCCAATTTTCTTACAATTAGTCATAATTATGAGAAATGTTCCGAGCGATTTTAATTGATTTAATGAATATATTTTATGAATATTGATTTATATTTATGAATATTGATATAATGAAAAAAAAAAATGAGACTGATTTGACTAATATAGTCAGGGAGACTTTTAGCATTAGATTGCAGAGTAAATTTAATGGACTTAAATTAATTAATTAATTTTTAGTACTGTAGAGCGCATCAACGTCCGTCTTTCTTTTTTTTTATACTGTATCTATGCTAATTATTTAATCCACTGCAATTGAATATGTAATAGGTGGTATAACAATAAATATTCTAATAATTGTCCCTTTTTCAGGATTGGAGCATGTATACATTCATAAAATCTATGATCATAATACGAACCGGTGTATTAGGTGAAGGGGAACACCCTATCTGCAACTCACCACCGCCAAGTGATAATGAAGAGGAAATTGAGTTTTTTGTCAAATATCATTTCACTCCGGAACTTAGAAGAAAACGACTGAAAAAAACTATAGATCGAGTTCCGGACAAATTGGGAAGGATTCATTTTAGAAGACTAGTCGAGCTCCGGAAAGCATTGAAAGATCCTGACAGAGTGATGACCAGAACAGAGCGAGCGGAGGCAAACGAATTACGGCGCAGAATCAACTTGTATATGCTAACCCCAGCCGAAAGAGAAATGTTACAAAACTTAAAAAAGCTTCGATGGTTTTTTTATAATAAAAGATTCGAGTATTACGATGAACATAATGCTAGGCATACAAAACGGATTGAGTGGAGAACAACACCCGTATACAGTATTAAGAAACATGCCCCATTTACGCACGATGAGATAGTGGTAATGTGTGTCGGAATTGGGACATTACATTACATCGGAAAATTAACTAGAAAAGAAATTTTATTACTGATTGAAACTGCGGAAGAATATCATAAAAACGGTCTCGTTAATATTGATGAAGAAAAAGTTTATATTTTGGGAACAGTTATGCCGCTCATAAAAGTAATACTCACATTGCGCATCAAGGCTAAAATGAGGGTATTAAATTCGAAAAAGTTTGGGAAGAATTTTCGTAGGAGGTTTGATTACCTTTTGCATAAATCGAACAAAGCTATGGAAAAGGCGAGCCTGCTTGATCATAATATCGATATTAACTGCGAGGAATGTGAATGTTATGGTAAGAAAAAACCCTCGAAAGGAGATTATAAATGTAACCCATACACGTTTTTCTATCTTTTAACGGAACAACTGACAAAAGTTGAACAACTCGCGAATATAGCTGCTGTAAGAGTGGCTTCCTACAGACATAGAGTCATTAAAAACTTCATGTTCAAAATGTGGGAATATAACAAACTGGGGAGAGTGTTCTCTCGGTTCGTACCTACTCGCGATTTAGCAAAGTTAAATGCAATCCCAGGTGCTCTTTATTACAACACAAACAACACGCCTTACGGCGCTCCCAGCATTGCCCCAATATCTTTTCACAGAGTTGTACAATTTGCGGCATCAGCACGGAGAATAAACAAACAATGTTTTCGTAGATTGTCGCATTCGAAAAATCTGTTAATTGTTATAAGACGATTACAAAAATATGCCCGGGTATTTAAAGGAAGATTTATCCGTTCATTGTGCGCTGAAATGGTCAATAAAAGTATGAAATACATGGTCAAGCACAGAAATGACTTTCGTAAAATTAGTAAAATTGAAAAAAGCTTTACCGACAAAAAAAAGTTACATTTTAGGGCTAAGAAACTTGCACAAAAATACACCATGTTATCTCGAATCGTAAATAGAAGACTGCAGACAAGATTAGATAACCATCCGGCATTTCGAAGAGAAATGTACGCTTTTAAAGGAAGAAGTATCTTCCAAAGAAGTCTTTGCTTCCGTAGAAGAAGAAGAAAGCCGAAGTTTAAAAAAAATCTAGGTAGTCTAATTCCGTTAACTGATGATTATGATACATCACCTATGATGTTTTATAGAAATAGCATTGATACACTCCAACAGGATCCTGATGATTATTATACAATGCAGGATGCAATCATACGGCGTTATAGAACATTAGTAAACGAATTAAGAGAGATACAACAGTTTTTGACAGCAAAGACATTAGCCCAAAAAAGGAAAAGGAAAAAAAGAAAATGTTTTGTTGTGATACGTTCAATATACACGAACGTTAAATTGGGCAAAATAAATAGTCATCGAATTTCAAAATCGATGAATGTTCGGTTACAGTTTGATGCTCATATTCGAAATTTGATGGATAATTTCAATGACGCCATTGAGCAGCTAGTGGATTTTAAATTGAGACATTGGCCACCAAAAGAAAAGAGTTACTCAAATCTGAAACTTTTCGATTTTGAAAAACCCAAAACCGTTATGAGGCCAAAAGAGAAGTTTGATGAATGTACGTTTAATAAAAAATTGAGAGTATTAATTCATAATAAAACCAAAAAGGTACTAGGTGGGTATAGGTCACTAAAATTAGGCACTGACTGGACTTCTAAATATCACGAAATCATTCAAAGAAAATTCATTAAAGTAGAGCATTTCCATCAACAAAAGGATAGTTATGTCATCCAAGCAGGTAAAATGGCCGCTAAGGGATGTGAAAAAGTTGTAAAGAAATGTCTTTACGCTCTCAGGCTTTTTGGTATTCAGAAGAAAGACTTGGATCTTGCACTCTTGATTTATGCTAAATTGAGAATTATGGTTAAAATGGAACCGAAAATAAGGTTTCCTTGTAAAGACAAATTAATAGAAGCAAACAAGTTTTTGGATACAAAATACCAAATATATACCGAAGGTATTGAACAAAACCAGGAAAAAATGTCGAAAATTACACCACTGTATATTTCATGGAGACGACGGGATAACAACTTTATGGATAAACTTTTAGTGGAGAATTGCACTAATCCGAAATCCAGTATAGAAAAGTTCTTTTATGGTCTCGATTTGAGACATACAAAAAGCAGAAAATTCATCGAAAAAAATGAATTATTCGATCTGTATGACTACAAATATTATGATTATAAATCTGATGACGATTTCTCCAACAAATTAGATTATTCATCAGATTCCAGCCTTGAAAATAAAGTTAATACAATCGATTGTTGTACGTGTAATGGAGAAGAGGAAAATCATGAGGATGGAAATGAGTTTGATGAAATCAATAACAAAAGGAGGATTTCGGGTGAAATAAATTTACAACAATTAATACGTACAGAATCTAATAATTCCAAGAGTGATATCATGTTTGCAATTCATGATTATCACACGAGCCTATGGGAATCCGAATCTACAAGGACAGAACAACGACACATAGAATCTTATCCCGACCTCTATACAAATTCAAACAATCTCCACAAAAATTCTAGAAGACATGTATTACGATATCTCACCAAACCTAAATACGATAAGCATTCATATACAATTGCCCTATCTTCTGATAATGATTCGTCATCAACTTCTTATGATACGAAATTTGTGAGATCTTACTTCCAAGATAAGGAAGATATGGAAACAGGTAAAACAGAAATCATGGAATCTGATTTAAGAATTCAGCTTCCAAAACAAGAAAAAAGAAAGATATTCGCACTACGATTAAAACTGAGAGGTGTGTTACATTGGCGAAAAACACCGAAGCAAATAGAAGATACATTTGAAAAATACTTGAATTTTAAATTATCTCATCTAGTGTTTAAATGTCATGACTATAGAAAACACATTGTTCCTGAGTATCGTCCTATTTACTATTTACGACATTTACCTGTTAAGAAAGAGCGCGAAGATGCACTTATTTTGTTTAGCTCTGTAGCGAACTTCCGAAAGAGCCTAATTAAAAAAAATTATACAGATCACTGTAGATTTATTGGTTCAGATAGGAGAAGAGGAACTGAAGATCTGGAATTTCCTATACTCGCGGATTCGGATGATAGCATTACGTCAAGTTCTTCAGAAAGTGAGGAAAGTGATGAACAATTAAAGAGAGATTCCTTATTCGACCACGGAAAGTTATTTGCTTCAAAGTATGATAATACTTACCAACATTTAAGAGGCTATGACTATTTAAAACTGAAGGAGGAAATAAGGCATGAAATTGAACACTTCAAAGAAATGTTGAGGTATGAAAAAGAATGCTTAGTGCAAAACCCCCACAGTAATGATATACTTATGGAAATAGCTGAAAGAGCAGAAAAAGCTTATGCAACAGAGAAATCATTATTGTATACCAGAAACTTTACCCGTGAAAAACGTCCCAACTATCAAAAAAGTGGCAACTTCGGATTCGACCCTAATCAGTGGCAAGATTATTTTGACTGTCTTAAATACAATGTAATGTATGACAAACCTATAGTTAGGGATGCAAAAAAAAAAAAAAAATAAATCAAATATTATTAATCATAGGTTCAGAATTAGAATCAATTCAAAATAAACAAAACCCACCTTAAACGAACCTAGATCACTATTTAAAAAAGGTACCACCTATCAAGAGATAAGTAAAAAAAAAAAAATCAATGTTAAAATATGAAAATAATTAATGAAGGGGAAGGTAAAATACTGTGATATAGACATAAGCTCTAACCACACCCTAGAATTCTTAAAGGAACAGGAAACCTGTATTTTTAAGGGACCTAGTCCCACAATAAAATTATTTTCTGTTCTATTCTATTATAGAAAGTAGAATAGACAGATTTCAACATAAATTCCTCTCCAAGATAACTAAGGTTTTTGTGTGAAATGCATATAAAATAAGTTGCATTCTAAGGTTTGGGAAAATGTTTCTTTACTTTTGATGGCAACGAAAACTAAAAATATGGCATGTACTTGTTTTAATTTAATTTTATTCATAACACATCACCTAAGTAGTAAGTAAATGGTATTTGTAGTTCTTGTTTTGTTTTTTTATCTGCAACATTACCAAATTAGATCAAGGAATATTTGATTAAATAAGGAGGATTTTGACACACTGGAGAATTAAAGTAAAACAATGGTCCTCAGTATGAATGAGAATGAAACTAAATATGCTTGCTTATATTGGTATAAGCTGTAGTTCCATGTTTACTTTTTCGGGACTCAATTCTGCATTCGTCTTTCAATTTATGTTACAGCAGTCATTTTGTTGCCAAGTACATTTACTTTCAAGGGTAAGTAAAATATTGTCCTAATTTATAGTTGATAAACATATACAAGTTTTTTTTTTTTTTGGTCATTTCAGGATATAATCCTCTAATTACTTTATATGTGTGTGTGTGTGTATATATATATATATATATATATATATATAATTTCAAATTATATCATTCCATTTTCGTGTTTATAATTGCAATTAGATGCATTTAGGAAAATTTGGGCTTACATTATATAGGAATTAGGAGATTTTTCAAAAAATATCACAATTCTAATTTATTTATATATCTAAATTAAAATATACAGGAGTAGGGAATGATGAACCTACAATATAACATATCGAGAATCCCAGTGTCTGATCTTAGAGAACCACACCGCATGGCCAAGGGCCTCCATAGCCTGTCAGGCCAACCGAAAAACAAAACTACATATACTAGTAATGTTGATAATTTTCTATTAAATAAAATTTATTACTGTTGTTCTTTACTTTTATTAAGCTGTGGTAGGTAAATTGAATTCTAATGAAATTAGATAATAGAAAAAAAATTATAGAACAAATTTAATTTTTTTAATAATTTTATTTAAACTGAATATAAAACAAAGAACACATTGGCAGTGATGGTGAGATATAGCAGCACATTTCACTTTAAAAAAAATACCAAGAAACAAAATGTAGCTTCACAAATAAATATACAACTATATAAGTTCACATTACAGAATTTATACAAAGATTCCACTAAATATTTATGGTAACTATAGGTTAAAAGATCATGTTTATTTAAACATAAATGTACAAGCTATTGGTACATTAATAAATAAATCACTTGTTACTTACAATTCTGAATCTTGATCAATTCCAGTACTCACAAGATTCACTGTTTATAATACATAAACATTTAAGATATTTACATATAACACAAAAACGTATTCTTCTTATGAAACATCACATCTATATCAACTGTATGTATGTCTGCATGAGTGAGTTAAATTATGTATGTGCTCATGATATATGCATATCATTATATATATATATATATATATATATATATATATATATATATATATATATATATATATATATATGTATGTATGTATGTATATGTGTGTGTGTGTATTAGTTATAATGATAACTACCTATAAAATAAAATGTATTTATTTTTAAATCATGGAATATTCCTTCTCACTTATGTATTTTAGAATACATTTTACAGACACTGTGCCATTAATGTCACTAACAATATTGGAGGAACTAAACAGATATATTAAAAACTTGATCTTACAAATCTGACATAGTAAAATACAGTTTCCTTATCATCATGTTCTTATTAAATAATTTGAATAAAATGCGTACTGATATGTGTTTTTAAATAATCAAATAAACACAAATTCAACATATTTAAACAATTTAATAGAAATACTTGTAAACCAAATGTTGTCAATAAAAAATGTTTGTTAATAATGCAAAGTATTAATTTGTTTTAAACAGAATTTATAATTAAACTATTTATTTTGTATGTTTTATCTAACAATTATACACCTAGATAACAGATATTCATCAAGCAAATTCTAAAACACATAGACAATTACTTTATATTTAATAATATAACAACAGCTAATTTTTCTTAATTTTTATAACATCAACAAATCTAACGAATTCTTAGAATTTCCTAGCCATTTTTTATATGGCATTAACAATCATTTTCATATATCAAACATTGGTTGCATTGTAATTTATGTCTTCAACAAGATCTTATATCTTTGAAACAAGATAATCTCAACACTAACATCTGATATGTTAGTGGTTTTCAATAATCAGGAGTTAAAAAGTTAAATGAGTCCAATCAATATTTATCTGTATTTGATAAAATTTTATGGGATAACAATACATAACCATCATAAATACTTTCCTCATTTTATTAATAAATCTTCATATGAAATTTTTTTTTCATCTATGAAGAAACAAAACAGAATTATTATTAAGATGACTAAGATCTAATCTAGTATTGACCATTGGTAAACATTATATAAAGCCATTTAGATTCAGAGTAATTTAATGAAATATAATCTTATAAAATTGAAATAAAAACAGAATTAAAGATATGAGGAAGCATCGACAGCATAATAATATCTATTCAGCCATATGTAAATAAAAGGTGGTATAATAAATGAAAGGGAGGGTGTTCTAACATAAAGCATTTTTTTAAACCAAAGAACTAATATTAGAAATTTATAATTCAAAATCTCAAAGGAGATAATCAACAAAATAACAATCATCTGACAATCATAAATGACATGGTAAATAAAAATTATTGGAACTAAGATTCTTTAAATTTTTTTCTTTAAATGTTTAGTTCCTGTTTTTCTGTATTTTGTATTCTAGAAATACACCTCTGAATAAAACAACAAGATATGGTAAATATTTCCATTTACTTTGGGCAATTAAAACGGTACTATAGAAATATATAGCGAAATAGAAAATATAATAAGCTTTTTAGAACAAATATCTCTCCAGGCTAATTGAACTAAATAAATTGATGCATAGCTATCGGTAATGCAATCATAAATTATTAGTCATCTGTGCTCATTAATACGGGAGGTCTGAATATTGTATACTAGACATTCGGAACATTCAACAATCGTTATATTAAATGATAAAATTATTTGTGAACAGATGTTTACAAAGTACAAAATCACGAAATCAAATGCATGTTTAAAATATGATAATAATAAAATAACTATCAAATTTTGTACTTCATACTTAAACACTAAATAAAAGATTAATTTATTATTTTTTATATCAAGCTCATAAAGATGCTTCCAAATATAATATAGAACTCAGATTAAATAATAAACATATAAGCCATTGGGAACAAAAATGGTATAAGTCAAATTTTCAAAAATCTTAACACAAGACCAGAAATAAAATCTAGAAGAGCAAACTGTTAAAATAATGAGTAATGCACTAAAAATTTTGTTGATTTGTAGCCAGTTTTTAATTTTTATAAAACCTCAAAATTTTCATTTCTTGAATTACATAACTCATTTTAAAATAAAGCCAAAACAAAGCCCAGACCTTTTCACTTTACAATTACAATCTTTAATCAAAAGTTAGAACTTCGAAACTCATCACAATTCTAATAATACTTAATATTTATATTTCTCAAACTCATAAAACTGACTTACACAACTTTTGTTCTCAGTCTTCATATGATTATCAATAATTTTTACAGTTTTAATTATCTTAGTAATGTGAGAAAATTCAAAGTAAATTTTTTTATTTTTCGTCATGAAATTAATTAGAGGAACAAAAAACTTTTATGAATATTTTAAATACACCCTGGATCAAGAATAACATACATTTTTGATTGATTTTATCAACTAAACATATATTCTACTAAAAAATACATTAACACCAAGGTTGTTGAGTTTCAGGTACATGGTGCCAATCCCATTCTTTACCTTTTGGCCTAAACTTTCCTTTATGATGATAGAACTTTTTTTTGAAATGATGGTGATCTGATGAAGATGATCTTTGGTATTTTGGTGGCAGTGCAGGAGGGCTATGAATTGTAACTGGTGAGTAAGGTCCATCTAAAGGTAGCAAAGGTGGTGGGGGAGATGTAGAAGGAGATGGAGAAGGTGTTCTGGGGTGTGCTAAAGGAGGTTCTAATATTGGGGGTGAATCTCTACAGGGTGATAATTTTGTCCGATACAATTGAGGTGGCTCATTAAAAGCTCTCTTGTTATCTTTAGTCATGTTTTCACATTGACCTATTCCTGAATCAGGGCTAGTATTACAGCTGATACCACCTTCTGTACTCCTTCTTCTTTTTTCCAATTCTGTAGATGCAAAAGCAACTAATCTGTCAAAACCACAGCTTATTTTGTCTTGCCACTTGTCTCCACCTAAAAAAAAAATTCATTACCGCTTTTTATTTGATTAAATTTGTTATTGAGGATTATAGAAATCATAGGTGAAGAAAGGGCAGTAGCCAGATATTTTTAAGATTATTAATGATGTTTATGAAGAAAACTGTTAAATGGAAAGATCTTTGTTTGATGTTGGTAATTGGAACCATAGAGAAATAACAATGTTTTTGACAAAATTGAGTTTTTAATATTAAGGGTGTAGAATCTTGTAGTTAAAAAGTTTCCCAAAGTAAGTCAGTTTTAAATACCAATCAGTGAATAAAGTATTATTACTTTCACTTACGTACATATGAAATACATAGAAAGGGTAAGTATTGCTATCATCAAAATTTTTGGGTTTGAGTTGTCACCAAATAAATGTTTAGGGTCCCCTGAGTTCAATTGACCAAGTCCTACAAAAAGGTGTGTGCGTGGTAAGTCTACAAAAACGAAAAGATGTCCAAAACTAAAATTTCATATTTGAGACAAATATATGCCTCAGATGTTACAGCAACCTTTTCACTGAAATTGGCTGACTAAAAGTGCTACTTTATACTATGCATTTTAAACCTTTTTACAATTTGATCAAAAACGGCTCAAACGATTTTGATTAAACTATCTATATGGATCTTAAATTTAATGGGCTTTAATATCATGTAGGTTTATTTTTTAATGAAACAGTCTGATAGGGCTTATATGCCCATATTTTAAATTTTTTCCTCTAAGGTTGCTTTGATTTTGAAGATTCAAAAAAATTAAACATACATTGTTAGCATCGATAACAAAAATATAAATATATAAATAGAACAAATTTGATATCCAAATAAAGAATAAAAGATCATACATATTTTTTTTAAAGTAATTTTTGTTATTTTAAACATAAGAACAGTACTAGAGATGTATGATATATGGGAATGCTAAAGATTTAAGAAAAACAAATTATAATTAAAGTTGTAAAAAGTAATGGAGAGTAATTAAAATCAGATAAAACTAACTGATTGTTGTAGATCATATAATTGATTATTTAATAAAACACATGTTTCTATCGAAACTCATTAATTCTTTAACCATTTTTCATCTCTAACTGTATTAAAAGGTTTATATTGATTTTAACAACGGACATAAATGAAAGTGACACCAGATTTTTTTACTTCAAGCTGTAAGGAAAAAAAACTTAACCTTTTACAACTCATAGAGGGTCTTGGGCACAGTATATAGACATATAGTATAGTAAATATATAGATTAGTACTGTTTCTAGGCCAACAGCCGTGGCATGGGGTGATTGGGCCAAGATCATGCTCAGCCATCAGGTTTTCCCCATTTTTGGGTTCCCACTTAATAGAGGCTAGGTGTGCCCAGGAGGGTCTCCACACCCCTGGATTGTCCCTTGGCTGAAATAGAATAAATAATATTCTGCTACATACCAGTATTTGAACTACTGGTAATTTGAACCCTAGACCCTGAGAACAGTAGACTAGTGCTCTATCCACTAGACCATGCAACTCCAACCAAGTTATAAGAAGAGTGAAAAAACAGGACTCTTGACTTCCATATCAACACTGAAATAAGGTGGCAGTGGTAAGAGTTATAGGCAATGAGGAACATATATGAATTTACCCATTTTTAATCAATCCTAACAATCAGAAATGGTTAATTATTTCTAATAAACACAATTAGAGGTACTTTGGAGGAATTCATTTTTAAAAATTCAGATTTAAGCCCTGTCCCATTATTTCAATCAGAATAAAATCTACATGAAGTACATTCAATTTTATATCAATATAGTAAGTTTAATCAAAATTGTTAAAGCTGTTTTGATGAAAATCATAAAATAGTGTAAAATGCATGACACTTCTGGTTCGTTTATTTAGGTAAAAAAAGTTTCTGTAACACCTGAGGCATATTCTCATCATAAATAAAAAAATTCAAATCTGAGGGACTTGTTTTTTGAGCCAGAATTACCATACACAGACCTATATATATACACCTATATTCAAAAGACCTAGACCAGCAGGTTCAAACCCGCAGGTGGTCCTAGGATTTTTTGATGGGAGTAAAAAATCCTTAGTTATGCCGTCTTTCGGAGGGGACGTTAAAAGGTAGTACCGAGCCTGTGCGATGTCAGGTACTCGTTAAAGATCCCTATCCTAATAAAACCTTGATAGGCAAAATTTAGGACTCCCGCTGTAGCATCGTCCGATTAGCCACAGTAGCATGAAGTGACGTTAAATAAATAAACAAACCTAGACCTTTTGGTAAGACTTGGTCATTTGGACTCAGGGATTCCTAAAACGTGTATTTCTGTAAAAAAAAAAACTCAAATTTATAAAATTTTGCGATCACAATACTCTCCCTTTCTATATCTTTCATATAAAGATCAGTAAAAGTAAAAAGAAGTACATTGAGTTGCAATAGAAAAATTAATTTAAATAATATAAAAATAGAAATTATTATCACAACTATCACTTGGATTCATGCAGTCTTTGTCACTCTCCATTACCTCCTACAGCTTTCTATATTAGATACATTTTTTCAAGACATACGTACATGTGAATAGGAGGGAAAGAAGGAAGAAAAGAATAACTCGAAGTTGGCCAATTCAAGTTCAAATGCGTTTACAGCTTTGTCTACTTGGGAACCTAAATTAATGAGTATAAATGATATTTTGCAGGAAATTCAAAGGAAAATTAATGCAGCTAATAGGTGCTACTTCAGTCTAAGGAAGCAGTTTAGCAGCAAATTCATTTCAAAGGAAACAAAAATAACCCTTTACAAAACTCTAGTGGGACCAGTGTTGTTATATAGTTCAGAGGCTTGGGTCATAACAAAAGCTGATGAGAAAAGGCCTCAGATATTTGAGAGGACAATCCTGTGAAAGATCTATGGGTCCGTAAAAGTAGGTGAAGCATGGAGAAGACGTAGTAACCAAGAACTTTACAACCTCCTCAATAGCCCAGAAGTTGTCAAGGTTGGGAGACTCAGATAGGCAGGCCATGTAGCAAGAATGGAGGATATGTCGTTCCCAAAGAACATCCTCTCCAAAGAAATTCATGGCGGAAGAAGAGTGGGGAGGCTTAACCTGAGGTGGATGGGTGCTGTCACAGAAGATAATAGGACCTTACTCGGTGTTAGGGACTGGTGAAATGCTGCAAAATATAGAGCCAACTGGAGAAGGCTACTGGAGGCGGCCCAGACTCAGTGACGAGTTGTTGCGCCAGATGATGATGATAAGACTTGTTATTATTGATAATGTGTTAAAATAAAGTTAAAAATAAATTCATGTTAATTAGTTTTCGACAAAACCAGCAGGTACTACAGTTAATTAATTTGTTTAAATCGAATAAAAGAATAAATATTGTAAGAGGTAAAGCCTTATTATTCAATATTTTATTTAAAGTTTTATATAGAATGCTGTAAGTTATAAACTAACCTTCTTCCACACGATGAGGTGACAATGAAACAGGAAAAGAAGGAATTTCCGCTTCAACAAGAAGTCGCTTTGGAGGGAGGAATTCCTGATGAGGGCTGCTGCGTTTGAAGGCCATTTGAATCGGGTCAGGCTTAATGTCAAGTAAGCCACCTTCATAAGAATGTAAATTATCACCATCTTCTTGCTTCACTTCTTCTCCATTTAAAATTCTTGCATGAAGAGTGGCGGCTAAACTGTAACATAATTTTTTTTTTCAATTAAATTAATTGTCAATATCTATAGATAAAATAGCATAACAGATGTTTGTAAAAAATTACTGATTTTTATCATAATAAATTGATTTTTCATTTTCAAAAAGTCATACTCTTGTATCCCAATTAAAAGATATGAGACAGTAGTCTAATATAAATGTAATTTAATTGTTTTTTTATTTAAATATCTCTTTACACTGGCCTCTGCTAAAGATGGTCAACTATAAATATTAATCAACTATTTGTCATTATTGAAGAATGGATTGTAGTAGAAGTTGTTTGGAAGTATATTCATTAAAGTGATCACAATTAAATAAGGAAGGCTGACGATTCAGTCAAAATTTTAGCCCTACATCAGGCCTACAAGACCCAAAATTACAATCAATAAAAAATTACATAAAAGGAAACTAATAAGATAAAAATAATGAAATATTGTGATATTTAGGCTGAAACATTGGTACTCATAAAATAAGTGGTGATCACTTCAATGACCACAAATCCTACCAACTTCTCCTATAGAACATTATAGTTGCATTGCTTATGTAAAAATGTTATTGTTTGATTGCTATACACTCACCCTTCCACTGGCTCTTCACGGATATATGGTTTCATGTCATTGAAATAAGACTCATGATAAGGTTTAAGTTCAGCCCTTGGCAATGGAACTGGTCCATAACGTGATATATGAGGATACATCTGGAAATAAATTTTATTTGTTTACAACATACTATCCCTAACACCATCAGAGAAATTTTTATCTGGTAAACTTTCTCTTAACTGTAAGTATATTTTTTAAGAAAATATGGCTTTGAAATACCAATAAAAAATTAAAAATCTGAGATGACTTTTTATGCAAGCATTTTGGAGACATTAGGTTTTGCACTTTTTAGTAATAAATTACTCAAAGCTAAACACAAATATGTTTTTATAACTTTGAGATATTAGATTTAGAAAATCATAAATTTAAAAAGATTAAATATGAAAAAAAAATAACATAGGTGTTAACAGTATAATTATACAATGACAAAATACTTAGGCAGGTTATTTTGGATAAACTAGGAGTGGATCGGTTGAAGGATAAATTGAAATAAGAGCCTAAAAATATACAACACCCGTTAAATAAAAAAAAAAATATATTGAAACACAATTTTACCACTTTTTTACTATTATAATATATTCATAGCACTATTTTTTAAGGTAAAATAAAGTGGTTTGAATTGTGAAAATGGGGCAAAATCTCAAAGCACTGGTGAGATATTGTATGAGTTTTGAATAAAACCCTAAAGAACACAATTATAAGATATAAAAATAGACAAAGGAATTTATAAAAATTCAAATATTTGATACAAGAAATGTAAAACTATGATTTCCTTCTTTGTAAGGATTGGTAACATTTTAAAATCAATGAGTAGTTGGTTTTTGTTATTGGTGTGTTTTAAAATAAAGTTAAAAATAAAATCATTTATGCTACGATTTCCTAATGGAAAAAAAAAAAAAAAAATCATTTATGGCTGAATACCTGGTGAGAAAGAGGAAGCCTATTATGTATAAATGGCTGGGGACCAGGAGGAGAAACTCTTTCAGGCCTCGGTGGTACATGCAGATTAAGTACAGTATTAGGTGTTGTACTCATGTCAACAGCAGCATTAATAATACTCTGTGAAAAAAAATTAATTGATGAACATTTTTATTCCTTTAAGAAGAACTAACAAGAATGAAGTGAATAATAATAACTGTAATAATAAAGTTTCTTGTTTTTGATTTCCTAGAAAGTTTTTATCATTGTATTAAATAATTATGAGTATTTTAAAAAATATACATTTTCTTTTCTTTTTTCAAAACATTACTTCACATATAAACCATTACCATTGATTTATTATGGGAATACCACTTTAAAGGCATATTGAAACCTGATATGAACTTATCAGGGTGATAAAATTACTACCAAAAATTAATGTTATAATGTGAAATAGTATATTAATATTTTAATAATAAGACTACAAATTCAGAGAAATAGGGACCCAAAGAATAACCAAGTAAAGTAATGTTTATAGGAATGATTATTAAAATTTGAAAAAAATAAAAAGAATAAAATATTTCATATCTAAATTTTTATCTAATTGGTAGACATGTCATTTTTTACTAGCAGAATAATTATTTTTTGTAGCAATCATATAATATATTAATAAAACTGAACAAAATAAATATCAGTTTCTTAGCAACATTTCCAGGCATGATGCTAGGACTTCCACTCTCTGACCCAAATTAACTTGGCATCACGCAATTCCCTTTGTGATCCAATATAGAAACAACAAAAAAATTGACCATTCTTGAAAAGTTAAAACAAAGACAAAATTTGGACAGCATACAAAAAAAATTATCCTTTCCATATATAGAGATTCCAAGGGTGTTTTTTTTTTTTTTTTTTTTTTTTTATGAGCCATCAAGAGTAATATTGTACTGATCACAATTCATAAAATGTAATCATCATATAAAAAAAAAAAATAAATAAAGCTCAGGGTCATACCATGCTAATTCATCCATAAATTTCAGGATCTCAGATATTCATGAAATTGGGTACGATGTATTCTTTCATATAGTTAGGATGATATACAAAATTTTAGTATTCAATTTTAAATAGTTTTCAATTTAGAAACACCCAAACGTTGACATCTTCATAACCTTGAAGCGCTCCCAGAAAAGCTGGCTTACTAAGAGATATAAAATTGTACTATTGTTATTTTTTAGGATGTTCCAGAAAAAACAGCATGAGAAATTCAGATTATATTAATGGAAACTATGGTTATTGCAAGAATAAAGAAATAATTAATCTATGATACACCAATAATTATGAAAAAAATATCATGTATACAACATATAAAAACTGTAAAGCAAAATGAATAGTTTAAAAAAAAATTAATATTGAACCAAAGGCGGTAAGCCGATTGAAAAAATAAATGTTCTATAATACATTCCATTATATTAGCTACCAGGTGCAATAATGAAAATGATGGGATTTTACCAGCTTAATATACAAAAAATATATTTGTTTTAAATAAACAAATAATTTACTTAAATACAGACTTTTAGAAAAAAATATATGAACTAAATGTAATTATTTAAGCAAAAGAATGAATTTTCCAATACTTATGATGATAACGGCTACAGTTTATAATAATAAAAATAATGGGATTTCGCCTGCTTAGTACTAAAAAAAAATATATACTTCTATCTTGTTGGTAAATTTAACGTAAAATAGGATGTTCCAGAAAAAATATATAATGAGCCAAAAGCAATGATATAAGCCAAACCATGATTTGTTTTATGAATTATAATGGTACTAGCTATAATATATAATAATAAAAATCATGGGATTTTACCAGCTAATAAAAAAAATTTTGTTTAAATGAAGAAATTATTAAACTATGGACGTTCCTAAAAAAATGAAACAAAAGCAATAAGCTAAACAAAAGAATGGATCTTTTTTTTCAGTACTTATTATGATAGCTACACTATAATATTAATAGTGAGATTTCACCTGCTTAATAAAAAAAAAATAAAAATTTCTATCTAATTAGAAAAAATGTATGGTAAAATATGATGTTTAAAATATTATAAACCATAATATTATGGTCATTATAATAAATTATGCTGCTATTAGCTACAATATACAATAATAAAAATAATTGGATTTAACCAGCTTACTATTTAAAAAAATAAATGTTTAACATGTTCAGAAAAAATGTAATACAAAATACAATGTTCCAGGAAAAAACATTATGAAGCAAAATAACAAGATAAGCCAATTGTAATTTTATTTTTAGTAATTGTACTGGTACTAGCTACTTTATTTATTTATTTATTTAACGTCACTTTATGCTACTATGGCTAATCGGACGATGCTGCAGTGGGAGTCCTAAATTTTGCCTATCCAGGTTTTATTAGGATAGGGATCTTTAACGAGTACCTGACATCGCACAGGCTCGGGACCACCTTTTAACGTCCCCTCCGAAGGACGGCGTAACTAAGGATTTTTTACTCCCATTAAAAAATCCTAGGACCACCTGCGGAGTTGAACCCGTGACCTTTGGCATAGGAGGCTGTTACGCTAGCCACCCAGCTACAAGTGATCCCTAGCTACTTTATATTATTGTTGCTAATAAGTAACTTATTGTTTTTAGTTCACATATTAGGTTATATTTTTCCTAACAAGATAAATATATATTAAAAAGTTAAAATTTTATTTTATTAAATATTAAAAGCTGCTGATATCTAATTATTGCAGGTGAAATCCCACTATTAATATTATAGAGTAGCTTTTATAATAAGAACTGAAAAAAAAGTAATTTTTTTTGTTTAACTTATTGCTTTTGTTTCATATTTGTTTTTCCATGAACGTCCATTGTTAAATATATTCTTCATTTATAACAAATTTTGTTTTAAAATATTAAGCTGGTGAAATCCCATGATTTTTATTATTAAATATGGTAGCTTTGGCATGTATCATTGCTTTTGGCTCACTATTTTTTTTTTCTGGAACATTCTAAAAAATAACAAAAGTACAAGTATGTATCTCTGAGTAAGCCAGCTTCTCTGGGACGCCAAGGTTATGAAGACGGCAAAGTTTGGGTGGTTCTAAATTGAAAACTATTTAAAACATAATACTAAAATGGGTGGTTCTTATTTGAAAACTATTTAAAATATAATACTAAAATGGGTGGTTATAAATTGAAAACTATTTAAAATAGAATAATAAGATTGTGTATATCACTTAACTATATGGAAGGATATATCATACCAAATTTCATGAATATCTCAGATCTTAAAAGTCTGGATAAATTTGCATGGCATGGCCCAACAAACAAATCACTAACAAAGATGTTATCCACCAAGACACTAGTTCCCACACCTCTTCGGTCACTCACAAGCTTTGGATGAGATCTTTTGCCCAACTCTCCCAAATCACGAGACCTATCTCAATTTATTCTAGTCTCTGCAGATTTCCATGGATCAAAATCTATTCCAAAACAGATAGGATATCAAAACCTAGTAGATCAGTATTTTTTTTTTTTTTTTTTACAATATAACCAAGATTTTTCAACAGCATTGCATATGCAGTAAGTGGGAAAATGGGAACAGGTCATAGTAAATAATTTTTAATACATTACAAATTAAAATAACTTTTATGTCTATAATAAGAAAATTTTATTTCAACCTCAAAAAGTGAAAGGACTTATTTGCGGACCCAATATTACACGATCTTAATTTACAAGATTTTATTGAGACTTTGGCTCTTATGTCGATAAATAAAAATTTAAATAATGAATTTTAGGTCAAGAATAGTTATCAAGAGTTGTGTTACTGTTTTTATTAAATGTGTGTTCTAGTATTAAGTTTACAAATATAATAACTGAATTCAATTAGAAGGTTTTTTATTAATAATTAACACTCTCACATTAGATAATTTTAACTAACTAAAAGTAATGACAAGGTTACAATGATGTTACAAATTTGTTGATAAATAATCAATTGCAGATCTATAGAAGTAATTATAATATAATTAATATACACTTTTTTTTTTTTTAATTATTAGTCCTATAAAGTTGTATTAGCTGGCATTGCAGAGAATATGATACATTAAACATTAGTTTTGTGGACTATTAAAGGCAAATTATTAAGTATAATAATTGCCTACCATGAGTATGATGATTAACTTCTTATTTGATACATTTTAAAAAAGGTGGATGATAAGATTTTCCCACTTTTCCACCCTTAATCATCAGTATAAGACATTAGGGAAGCTGAAAAGATGTATTTTAATAAAAACCAAAGGGACTTGTTCATATAAATAAAAAAATGGCACCAAAGGAAAATGTCTTATTTTTATTATTTATTGGTTATATTTTTTAGAGCATTTGTCAAATGACCAAAATCATACAATAAAAGTAAGGTTTTCTAGGGTGTTTTCAGAATGTATTCAATAAATTGTCATTGGAACATTGTAACCACCCAGTAGATAAAAAGAAGTATGCTTATTGCATTATTGCAAACCTGGTCCATCAATTGCACTGAATACTGTAATAAAACTATTCATTTATCAATCTGAAATTAGCTAGGTCTACCTCAAAAAATAAAGCCACCTTTTTAAGTTCTAATCTGTATGGAACTAAAAATAGCCTATATTTGAAATATTGTTTCAGAATTTTATGATGATTATTAAGTTGTACTGAACTCAATTTATTTGCCGAAACTAAATATATAATAGGACCTAAGTAGTTGGGTAGAAATAGATTAGTTTGCTTATTGCTAAGCATATATTCTCTCTATATGAAAAATTATAATTATTATTTGATATCTGAAATTTGTATCAGCTACCTGATTAGAAATTTCCAATGTTCTCTCAATTTCTCCATTCACAAGATCACCTATAGTTCTGGTACCAACAATATTTGGGGTAGGTTGAAAAACTGAGTGCTGTGCCGCCAGTTTTTCTTGGGACAAATGTCTCCTTAGAGCTAATTTAGCTGGTGAAACCTACAATGAACGTTTTTAAAAAAATGAGTTAGTACAATGCTAATTACTTAACTGTAGTAAATACATTAACATAAAATGTAATCAGCTTAACCATACGAATAAAAACTTTGTACTCGTCTCCATTGGCAAGAAATTTACACTGGAATTATATATTTTAGTAATTATTAGATAAAAACTTATTAATCAGTTAAAATAGATGTATAATAATAGAAAAAAACAAGAAGATACCAGAAAATCTTGATTTTTAATTATTTTTTGTCCAAAATAGGCTTTTGCAATTGGAGTACTATTGAAATATTATTTAAGACTACACAAACCAAAATCAATCTGAGAAAGTTGTATTCATTCATTGCGGGAATCTTAAATTATAGAGAGTTAGTTTAACACAAATATGTAACATGGTATGGTTAAAGTATGGTATAATATTTATAACACATATGTTATGATATGTTACATAAATATGATGATGGTTAAATTGTTGCATAATAAATAAAAGTTTATGAATAATGAATGATGAGATACTTTTGGTGGTAGTCAATAAATAATTTCTCTAAATTGTAAAACCAATTTTTTTACTTACATCATAGGTCTAAAAAGAAAGGAGACACTAGGTAAATTAAGTTATGAATCAAGAAATATATAAATAAATATTGACATGAAATACTGAGAAAATTAAAAACAGTATTCAGTGAAAAGCAAAGACAAATAAAATAAACTTTACTAATGCAATGAAATGAAAAATAATTTTTGTGGATGTAATTAGTTGACCGTTGAGAATTACTGGAAGGAATTAGTCAGGGTGGCGGTCATTAATTGAAACAACTAAATAGTTTCAATATTTATTGTTTGCCAACATTTCGACCCCCTTTGTGGGTCATCATCAGGGCTAAAAAGATACAAAAGAATACAATTTCAATGACATTACATACAATATTATATAACCTATTTAGCTAGAGAACGTCAGTATTAAAATATAACAGAAAAACTGTATATGTAAAAAAAAAAAAACTTAATTAAAATACAATGACTATAGTACAATAATGAAAGTGTTATAAAGAAAAAAATGTTCAACAAACAAAATTTACACAGGTATCAATAATTTACATGAAATATGAAACATAAAAATATGAAGTAGAGTGGAGATACGTACCACATGGTGGGAGAATGGAAACTGGGTACTGTTTGGTAGATGGGGGGTAGGTAGGATGGAAAATACGTAGGAAAAAAAGTAGAATGGAAAGTACGTACCGATTTATGGACAGGGTCTCACAACAATGACTAAAATTCTTAATACTACCATACAAAGAATCAATGAAATTGTATGGTAGTATTAAGAATTTTAGTTATTGTTGTGAGACCCTGTCCATAAATCGGTACGTACTTTCCATTCTACTTTTTTTCCTACGTATTTTCCATTCTACCTACCCCCATTCTACCAAACAGTACCTAGTTTCCATTCTCCCACCATGCAGTACCTATCTCCACTCTACTTCATATTTTTATGTTTCATATTTCATGTAAATTATTGATACCTGTGTAAATTTTGTTTGGTGAACATTTTTTTCTGTATAACACTTTCATTATTGTACTATAGTCATTGTATTTTAATTAAGTTTTTTTTTTTTACATATACAGTTCTTCTGTTATATTTTAATACCGACGTTCTCTAGCTAAATAGGTTATATAATATTGTATGTAATGTCATTGAAATTGTATTCTTTTGTATCTTTTTAGCCCTGATGATGACCCACAAAGGGGGTCGAAACGTTGGCAAACAATAAATAGTTGAAAATATTTAGTTGTTTCAATTAATGACCGCCACCCGGATTAATTCCTTCCAAAAATAATTTTTATTCTGGAACATTTCATCCAGTAAGAATAATATACAGTCAACAGAGGAAGTCCAATTTGTCTGGCTTTGTTTGATAAATGATTATTTAGTCAAATAGTAAATTACATAAAATTAAAATAAACAGAAGATACAAATAAAAACAGATAACAACATCCAATGAGTTTGGTTATGTATTATCAAAATCAAGATTTATCACATATATACGGAAGATTGATTTTTGAGGAAGTGGATAAATAAATGGTGTTTGAAAGTGGTTAGGAATGATACTTTACGGAGAGAGATGGGTAAAGAGTTCCAAAGTATGGTAGCACGGATGATAAAGGACTTCTCAAAGGAGGCAGTTCTATGTGAGGGTAGGTATAGATTGGTATGTTGAGATCTCGTAATTAGGGTGTGCAAAGAAGAGCGAGGAGTAAGGAGGTCAAAGATATAGGAAGGTTTTCTAGCTTGCAAGGATTGGAATAGGAAGATGCCAAGCAGGTATTTTCTTCAGGATTCGGGATAAAGCCACCTTTGACCATAATACCAGTGAGAGACGTGTCACTGAAGATATCGTTCATGAATCTTATAAACCTATGCATTAACCTTTTTAGCCTCATCTCATTTTCACCATTGAGCCCCCCATATACTAGGTATCCATAGTCAAAGTGAGGGAGTAAGAGAGAAGACACTAAGATATGATAGGTACTTCTAGGAAAAGAGTCATGGAAATGTAGGAACTGTTTGAGGATAGATATGGATTTGCTGGTAATTTGGGGAATATGGTTACTCCAAGTTAAGTTTTGATCAAACATAACTCCTCGAATTAACATCTAACTCAAACAAATAATGAAGTAATGAGTATATACATGATACTTTATAATGTATAAATCATACTTTTTAAATGTTTTTACTTCAATACATTTGTTTCTTTTGTTTTTTCTTCACTTTTCACTGATTAACATTATTTTTTTTTTCAATATATTTGTGCCAATATTCATTCATAATTTCTCAATTTGTACCTTAATTGTAATACATTACTTTATCATGTATCTTATTTCTTTTCAGCCATGATAAAAACCAGCAAAATGAATCAAAATGTTGGATTTACAATAAATAGTTCACATTTAAAAAAAATTGTTTATTGACTGTCCCCAAACTATTTCACCCTTCATTGCATATACATAACATTAAGTATTCAAGTTAATTGTCCTGCAGTATATGTTCGGGAAAATAATCAGTTCTTAAAGAATAGAGTATATCCGCACCAAAATGTGAAGAAAAAAAAAAGAAAAGAAAATAAGACTGCTTTAGTACAGCATGTAATAAATAGAGAACATGAATTTGATTTCGAAAAATTTTACTCTAATTTTCACAAAACATATTACTCACACTTTGATAAGCAAAAGGAGCTATATATATATACTATGAAGCATTATACAACGTGCTTCATTCAAAAAAATATGTGCGGAGGTTTATGGCTAGCCTACCTAACCCATATCAATATGTACATCTAACCCATATATCATGAAACTTTAAAAAAAAAATAAAATAAAAAATACTTATTCATCGATATGTATATGTGGAAAAATACTCTGAAATTCTGAGAACCAAACATTTTTTTGTTCAAACCCAAAAACTATGATGATGTGAAAGTCATGCCACTTAATATTTATAGTCCATTAATGAAAAGAAAAATTACCTGAGTATAATCAGGCTGAGGTGTGGTAATGCTTGGAGCAATGTTATTAGCTGAGGGAAGTCTTCTTTCTCGTTCTTTTGAACCAGCTAAATTTCTAGCTTGTTGATCCTCATTAAGAACAGTTGTAATAATACTTTTCAATCGATCTTCAAAATTAGCAACTCTAGGAGGCTCTTGAGCTCGATTGGAAGTGAAACTTCCAGAATTTATAGAACTGGGCCTGGAGATAACTTTCTGTGCTGTTTGGGCATGCTAAACAGTAAAAAAAAAAATAAAAAAAATTAAAAAATGAATATAAATTTTATGTTTTATTATTTAAATAAGCTTAAATGTTTTGTTTTTTTTAAATAGTAAAATAAATTTAATTGATAGAAAGTAAAGGGTAGATATCAAATGACCAAAAAATATACCTAATTCAAATTCACAAAGAGGTGAGTATAAAATTAAATAATTTTTTATTTTCATTGAAAACTCTAAGTTGAAAATTTCTATGATCACAATGTTTTTTTCTTAATATCTATCTAACATAAATGTAAGTAAAATTTAAAAATAAAATAAAATATTATATTAAGAAAATACTAAAAAAAACTTCAAAGCAAGAATCTGAAATATGAATTTATCTAAAATATAATTGTATTAGGTCAATTTAAGTAACCTGTAAAGAAAAAATATCCCTTATGAAAATAATAATTTTTAAGTAAAGAAATAAATCTACCATATATTTTTTAAATACTGCTTTTATTAAAATATTTAATTAATTTTAATTTATTTAAAAGGGGAAGCCTGTGGCTGTGTTGCAACAGACCTTGTAGGCTCTTGGTTGCACAGTGTAATCTGCTGGGAGAATACACTCGCATTTCTCGATGAAATTTTACAGATTAGAGTCATCAACTCCCTATACCTATTTTTGTGAGTGAATCCCCATTTAATTAAATGCTTGAAACTTTGGCATGAGAGACAAGTGCGCTAGCCACTCAGCCCCAGGCTCCCCTTGTTGACCAGCCTAGTTGAAAACCACATGGGCACATCTCTAAAATCTCCTCTGACCATAAATGCAGCTTTTTATTTAAATAAATTACAAATACTTTGGAGGTTGTGCTTTGCAATAACATCCTTCAATAGTCAACTATGTTGTTCATTATGATCCAAAAAACATTGAACCATAATGATGACCTACAATGACGGTCGAAAGGGAAAAAATAAACAATCAAAGACTATTTCATTGTTTTTCTTTATTTTACCACCACTTGAACTATTTGCCTCCTGTATCTCCCAACTATTGAAATATACATATTCATTATTTTTTAAAACACTTTTGACAAAAAAGAAAATGTTTTGTCTTTAAAATACACCATGCAACAAATGTTCAGTTGATAAAACCATATTTATAATATTTTTTAAATATGAGATATAAAATAAAGCAGTTTTGGCATGTATTATTTTTTTCACAGCTCTTAAAAACATTATATGAAAAATAAAAATATCAATATATATATAAATATATATATATATATATTATATATATATATATATATATATATATATTTTCTTTTTTTGCGATGGATCACCCAAAAATATTTTATGAAAATCGGGGATACATACAAAATCAATACGGGTTAAGAATTAAATTAGGAACAAATGATAAAATATGAGTTAAGTGAGTTAACTAAAAATTATGATGATATGTACAATTTTGGAGGCAAGAGAAACAAGGATAAACTATAAATGGTTCTTAATATAATTAATCAACCTTTTTTAAAAAAATGTTAATTTAACATGCAGCAAAATAATAATAATCATAACAATAATTATTTTATTTTATTATTATTTAATGTTAAATAGAAGTACACTAAACATAAAACAAATTGAGTAGAACTAGAAGTGAATAAGGTAATAAGTAGTCAATATTTTTTATATTAAAAGAACATTAGGTACTAATCCATAGCAACAGTTACTCAAATAAGAAACATTAATACCTGAATATGCCTATTAACAGGTTCCTTGTAACGTGAAGTCTCGCGAATTTTCCCTGCTTCTATCTGTCTGCCAGTTTCTAATATCTTCTGTGCTAGTATTTCTGGGTTATTTTCTTCTATTTTTCCAACATCAGGAACATCAGGCCAATCTTGTGATCTGCACCTGTTATCTCTGCTTTTACGGCTTGACTTGACACCATTTATAGACTTCTCCATTGAAGACTTTCCAGGCATCTGAATCAAAAAAATAAATAACTATGTTTTTATAATACAATGAAATATTTTTTTAAAAACTTCTTTTCAAACATACATTAGGATGATGAGAAGCATATTGTTGTTGTAAAACAGATACCTCTGACTCCAATCTGTTCACGTGCGAGTGTAATTTTTTTCTGTGAGACATAGTGGCAAAGATTTCTTGTAGCAAGTGTTCTTTAGTCAATGGAGTACTAATGCCAAGTTGATGTCCAGCTGCTACCATTTCAGCTTGCCGTTCATTAACAAGACGTGAATGTTCTTCTTCCATGGCATTAACCTGTATATAATATCCCATCAAAAAATTAACTCATAAAATGCAAAAAATATATATAACTAAGAAAATAGAAACATTAAAATTATTTTCATAAAACACTGATTAAGTGTGTACAGTTGCAACTTGTATGTAACATTAAAAAAAGTCAAGTAATGTATATTTGAATATTTTAAATAATGTTCAGACTTATAGGATGTTTCATATTAAAACCCTCAAAATTGAGAGGTAAGTCTACTATTTATATTAAGTTACTATTTCTTCAATTTAGCAATACAACTATTACACAGTAAATAATTATCTTTACCTCTAAAATAAATAACAAAATTACACCAGTTATTTCTAATACTCCTTTGTTTTATTTTATTTTATCTAAGTATTTTTTTATGTGAAAAAATTAAAAAACAAAACAATAATAGCAAATAAAGAAGTATAAAATAAATTGAATGATTTATGTCAATGCTAAAAGTAGGGATAAACAAAGCAGCAATGATTTATGTATCCCTATTTTTATCATTTTAAACATAACATTTTTAAAAACAGTTTCATTAAATCATTTGATATTAAAAAAAAAAAAAGTGCACACAAAAAAATAATGATTATCAATAGTAAAACATGAAATAATATAATATAAATAAATATTTCCAATTAATTATTAACAAACTTCATAGTAAATTCTTCATCAAAAACAGACTACATTAAATAGTTTGTGATAGTTAATAGAGGTTATTTTAGGTTATCCCATAGGTAAAAATGGCACAATGTGGATAAACTGCCACCCGTAGCTATAGTACACATGTATTATGAATTATATTCCATGATACAGAAAAAATATCTCGGGAATGCTTTTGTCCCTTTCATAACTTGATTGATTCTTCACCTTAAGCATAAACAACGATTCGCCAAGATTACAACAAACACACAGAATGATATTCAACTAATTTCATTAGGAAAAAATTAAATATCCATGTACTTTTACGTATATCACCAAAACGCACGTATTAATATGCTTATTTCTTATTCTAATTAATTTAAAATTAAGAGACAATACAAAAAATTAAAGGAAAGATGAAAAGGTACCTGCTGTTGTAACTGAAGAGCTTTAATTTGTAAATCCTTATGCCTCAAAACAATTTCGTTTGCTTTTACTAAGATGTCATTTGGTGTATCTGTGTTGATTCCAAGCTCCGCCATTCTCGCTTTTAAAAGAGCAACACTGTCATCAATTAATACCTTAATTTGCTTCTCCAGCTGAGCTGCTTTACATGTCAGTTTTTGATTTCTATCCTGAGAAAAATAAAAACTTTTGACCTAAAAGACTATCAGATAATGTAAACCAATACTTAACATTAAAAGTTAAAAAATACCTGAAATTATACTTTTTAGCAAATTAATTTCTATTTATTCCAAACATTTAAAATGAAAAAAAACAGTAAAGTGTTTGTTAAAATAGATTACTTCGTTTAATATCTTTATCGACATACCCTTTCTTCATCTATTTGTTTTTTAACAACTTCCTTGTATTCAGAACTTTTCATGGTTTCTATTAAAGTCATCATCTGATCTCTGTAGAGGTCCAATAAAATTTGAAGAGCATATGGAGTATCGGCTGGTGCTTGAGGAATTTCTAACTCCTCGTGTATAGTAGATGGTGCAGCAGTGAGTGATGTCAATTGTTGATCAACACAACCAGGAGCAGGAGGAGGTTTCTTTCCCGTTGCTAGAATAAAAAATAAAAATTACATACACACACATTATATATATATATATATATATATATATATATATATATATATATATATATATATATAATATACATATATAAATAATGAGGTAGTGAGCAGGATTTTTGAAAAAATACTAAAAAACAGGTTAATACACCACCTTACTACAAATACTATACTTGAACAACAATATGGATTCTGGCCTCAATCGGGAACAGATAACCTTATTAGCAAGCTAACCGAACATATTTCTATTATGTGCAAAATAGCAACTTATTAGTCATATCTTTAGATGTGATTAGATAAATGGTGCTTTAAATAATGATTGGTGGCCTGCAATCCTTGACAATCTTTTAAAAAATAGCTGCTTGAGTAACTGGTCAGAATGTCAGCCATTGAATAAATAGTAAAACATTTATGTCAGGTAAAATATTTTCTCGATTGAGGTCATCTGGATTGTGAAAAGTTACTGTTGGGAAGGAATGCTAAAGTTTGGATAAGATCATGAGATGATAGGAACGGAACAGTGTGGGTATAGACAGGTTTTGGAATGGTGAGTGTGATGAGTTAAAGGATTAAAGAGGTTATATAGGTAGTGTCTTTCATTGAAGTCAGAAAGGAGGTGGGTGTTAAAATCACCTCACATTATGATATTATTGTACAAGGAGAAGTAGTTATTAAGGACAGATTCAAAGGATGGATCAAAAGGTACCTGAGAAGGATGATAGACCACAGCATGATAAACGATAGGGTTTGCGTTGTAGGATATTTCAATGAAAAGGAATTCAATATGAGGATATTGGGCAGGGGATAAGACTTCCAAGACATGGGATTGTAGGCTATTGCGGAAATAAAGACCTAAACCTCCACCAATTCCTTCCAATTTAGTCATGGAAAATAAAGAAATGATCTGGGAAGAGAAAAAGAGTGAAAAGGGATGAAATGCGATGGTTTAAACCAGGTGTCGTAGACTGCTATAATGTGGTTGGTGTTATGGGTAAAATATTGGAAGAATTCATCAAAGTGGGCTGGTAAGGATTGGGCATTACATAAATTAATAAAAAATTTAATATTATACTAAATATATAATATATATATTATATTATATATATATATATATATATATATATATATATATATATATTAATAACACACGTGAGGAAGCAAAGACCTGGTTGTGGAAATATAGATAAATATATATAAATATATATATATATATATATATATATATATATATATATATATATATATATATATATATAATATAAGGAAAATGTAAAATATTACCTGGAGTTGATGTACTCAGCAATGTTTCGTTGTGTAACAAGTCTAAACCAGTTATTTTTATAGTTTTTTTGGCTTTTCCACGTTTGGATTTGCCTTTACTTCTTTTATTAGTTCGTGGCGTTGGCAGAGATATATCAGATCTATTTCCTGATTTTCTGTTCCTGCCGAATTTTCTTCTCACCTTCTTTTTTCCATTACGATTTTTTCCACGATCTGTAAAAGTAAAATTGTCTATAAATTATAAATTAATAAAAAATAAAGTATAAAGATGGAACATAAGCTTTTATTGACAATTAACTTTTAGTTAGAATATATCTGAGGTATCGTCTATAGAATAGTAATTTAAAGAAGGACCTTGTAGGTGAAGCTAAGACCAGCATTAACTTTTTTTTTTTCATTATTTTTATTGTTGCACTAATACATAAGTTGCTTTTATTTTAATCAATTAAAAATTATGAATTTTCTTTGCCGTTTATTTAGAGTTATCAAAGCACCATAAGCAATGAATCAAAGAAGTAAATAAATATTCACTTATTTACTTAATGATTATTATCCAAAAACCTTAGGGTCATTTTCATAATTATTAATAAATTATAAATAAAAAGTAATTACCCAAACCAAGGATATTTCTTTGTCCTCTGACAAATTTTGAGCATTGGTCCATTACACTTATTACACTATAAGCTCAACAGTTTTATTTAGAATGATTAAATATGGATATATATATAAATACTGATATAATCTAAATTCTATCTGATGATGGGAATGAAAACCTAGATTACAATGTTTTTTTTCAATAATCCTACTACTGAAATTTGATTTAAGCAATGAGGTAATTGTATTTAATAATTAGGATTTGCCTGACACTCTCCATATTTATTAATTTGATGGTCCAGTATTTTAATTTAATACAAATTAATACTTAAACAAAACATAAAATATTCCTTTAAAATTCAATATCAATTATGATTAACAGTGATCATATCAATAAAATGCCGGCCAAATTGTACATAAACTTTTATCAATTTGAAATTAACAACATTATTTGGAAGTATTCATATTGTTATTTGATATTTTAAATTTAATTTATTTTTTTCTAATTAGCCAGAATTATTGTTGTCAATAATTAATTTATCAATTAATAGTTGTTTTTTATTTGATCTCATTTCTATAACTAATAATATTAAAAATCCTGAAGCTTGGTGTATTTTTATGAACATAACACAAAGAAAATCATGAAAAAATACAATAAGGACAAGGTAAAATGTGAAAATAAAAATGCTGTATCCAACTAAGATATTCATTATCTTTCTAAATGCCAAAAAATAAATATCTTTTAGCTAATGTATAAAAAAAAAAAAAAAGATGGATTTAGAAAATATTAGGACAAAATAATATAAACGAGACAAATGGTTTACATTTTTCAAGTATTCCAATATCTCATTATAATATATATGAGACAGTTGTTCTACAATACTTCTACTAATGTAGGGAATGAGCCCAATGTTCTGTCACCTTAATGTTTTTATAACAGAACATGTGAAATGCTTTTTTTCATACTAAATGAGTGACTTACTATTGTTATTATCTTCATCACTTTGGGATGATCTACCTTTTGTGCAATAATCTGACCATGCTCTTCTAGTTGTTACTCTGGGGTATCACTTCCGTCAGAAGTAATATCATCTTCTGAACTCCATTCCAAACTTTTGTCACGACGACAGGCTCTCTTCGGCTGTCCTTCACCATTAACTTCAGCGTTATCATTAGAAAAATTTCCCTAAAAAATATATATTTTATGAAATGTGCAATTCAGCATGAGCAAATTAAATCATCTGTTCTGAGACTATATGTTCTGATAAAAGATTAAATAGATAAAAGACCTACCTAAATAAAATATAATAAATTACTATTTAATTGATAAATTAAATTGAACTATTAAAATTTATAATAATTATTAAAACTTATAATGTTAATTTATCATTTTTATTATATAAAACAAAATAATAAATTATTTAATTGAAGAATAACAACAACATATATATTTATATGTTTAATCAAGCTACTCTAAGAGATAAAAAGTAATCACCCATAGGTAGGTAATATGTGAAATTAAAATATTTAATCCAGATAATAAACTTCTAAAATATCGCATGATCAAAAGAGTATTTTAGCATTTATAAATAGCTGCCTTAATGTAAGTTAATTATTTTTTTCAGATGTCATGGCTGTAGTAATTAGTGATAAACAATTTTGCATTCTTACATAATGCATAAGATTAAATAAATAATTCTCTAACCTTTCCTTTGGGATTTTTTAAACGCTGGAAGTATCTTTCAAGCTGAAAGAAAAAACAAAAATTATAATGATGTCTGGAGTTAAGACAAACAAACTACACTTATAGCTAACAATGAAAATATATCGATAATTATACTTACTAATTGATTACTGATTCTACAATGTAATTATTACTAATATCTTTTATAAGTGATTATTTAAATAAATTATCCATTTTATTTTCTTGGAAATTTTAAGCCACTGATCATCACTATTCGTTTTTCAAAACCATTTATGGTTAATATATTTTTAATCCGTAAACTGTATTAAGTAAGTTTGTAAATGCAAGTTTCCAGTCTGATCTTTAGTAGTCTCATTATTTGATTCAATAATATGAATCTCTTAATTTAATAAAATTCACATAATTTTTTTAGTTTAAAAAAAGGTAGCAAACAAATTGTATATTTTTTGACTGCCTATTATTGGGCACATCTACCTGTTAGTGAATGTAATGAAATAAATAAATGACAATAAAATTTTAAATACAGTGGACTCTTATTACATCCCAGCACACCATACATTCAATACAGATATAACATCCTGGCCTACTCTCTAAATTGCCTTCAAATAAGTTGATAAAACTTTAGTTTGTTGATTGTTTTAGAATGGGAGACAAAGGATTCAAGAGGAAAAGATTTCTAAATGAAAATTAATATCAGATGAGGAAGATTGGTGAAACTCTGTTTAGGCACATCCAAAGAAAAATACTTCGGAATTAGCAAGAGAGTTAAGAATTTTTTAATCCACCATAAATCATGGGCTGCAATACCCACCACAGACACCCTAACTTTACTATTCTATTGACACCTTCGCATTGATGTATGTATTATTCATACAAATGCAGTTTAATTTTTTATTAGAGAAGTTCGATATACATTGGAGTAAGAGAAAGTCCAGAAAAAGACTCCTGGTTGAACTCAACAAGTTGTGACTTCATGTTACATAGTGGTACCTGAACCTGAGGAGAAGTTTTTGTAAACACTACTGTTATTCTTAGGGGAATGAAAGTCCCAGGATAAAATTTGCTTTTCTTTATTTCTTCTTATATATATATTATATATATATATAATACTATTATTAAATATAAATATTATATATATATATTATACTATACAATTTTAATGTTTTAGATAACAACTAATAAGCGGAACATTATTTTTATAAATGAACTGAAATAAAACTTAGACAAAACAAAAAGAGCAACAATATTAATCTGTCTTTCATCAGAAATACAAGACATAGTAATAATCATATTTAATTTCAATACCTTATTCTTTCATATTTTTTATTAACTTATGATGGTATGTAAAATACGGTTTAAATTAAACAGCATTTACCTTGGTTCTATCTATGACATGAAGATAGTATGAAACCGGCTTGCCGGTCCAAGATACTGAACCACGTAAAGGTGTCATTTCAGAAACATGCATAATAGTGCCTATATCTGTAATAGAAAAAATATTATTTTAAAAATCATCATCAGAGAATTTTATTTTTTCATGTAATACACTATATGCTTTTGACTTGAATATCACCTTGACGTAAATCAGAATAAAATGTCATCAAAAATGATTAAGAGATGATTAAATGGTATATGCTTCTTTTACAAGAAGAAAGGGTAAGATAAAGTATAAATACAGAGTATGTATTAAACATTTAAAAATATAAATGTCTCTAGCCACAAGCAATGTATAAGAAAAACACATTCTTCAAAGTATATGAAGTTACTTAAAGAGATATATCCATAGTTTTTACAATATTTATGGGCTAGAAAAAAGCTGCAAGTGGCCATGTTTAACCTGTATAAACCAACTGAAAAATGCAAATATTATGGGTGATAGATAGTAACATTATTTTCTCCTGATTAGCGGGAAATTATACAATTTAGCATTAAGTCAATGAACAAGAAAACAGAAAAATAAAGCTTGAAGGTAGTTGGTTATTTATCAGAACATACAGTCATTCTAAAAAATAAGCTTACCGCATTAGAAGTGCGAATCATGATGGCGAAGTTGACCAAGAAACAGTAATATCATTGTAGCAGCAGTGGAACATAACGCCAAAGAGGTTAAGTAAAGTTGGTTTGCCAATGTAATGCAGTATTGATTTTTATATAAATTTAATTTTCCAAATTTTCAATTAGTGTTTACGGTTTAATTATTCATTATTTTTCTTACTATTATTTCTCTAATTATAAATTTATTTTAAGCGCATTGGCAAACCAACTATTACCTTCCTCATAACGATATATTTTTTAAATAAGTGTTATCAATTGATAAAAAGCATATGGTGAACATTTGATTGTTGAAAAAGCTATAAAAAAGGTTGTTCACATTGCATTCAATAAATCTTTGTTTTGTAACTAAAGAAACTGTGTATATTTTCAAATTATTAGCAATACACTAAATTGGCGGCCCCGACGCGATTTTCTACAACCAGTAGCACTTTACTTTTTTAAAGATGTATACAGGTTTCGATCTACTTACATTATATGAAGAAAACGAGGGAAATACAGATCCGGTCCTTGTACATCAGCATGTAGAAGCTACATCTGCCGCGAATATTAAAGCCCAACTCTCTGTCTTTTATAAGAGCGATCCCGAGATTTTTGTTCACAGTTTTTGCTCTCTACAATATAAAAACTTTTTTAACACGGTTTAGGTACGCTGTTTCACAACTTGATCGAGATGCCGTGAGAGACGTAATAGATTTAGTTAGGTCTCCACCTAATGAAAATTCCTACGAAATTTTAAAGGAAAGGTTAATGGAAAGTTTTGGCGAATCTGAACATCTCCGAATCCGAAAATTAGTAGAGGATCAGCGTCTTGGAGATCGTAAACCATCACTTTTTTGAGAGAGAGCAGCAGCGATTAGGAGGCAGCATGGTATCAGGTGACCTACTCAATTCGATTTGGCTGAGAGGGCTACCTGATAAGATGCGGGTGGCACTAGCAGCAACGGAGCAACGAGATCTCACGAAGCTTAGCCATAGATTTATGAGATAGGAGATTTATGATCCTGCAGTTTGTGAGATAGCTGAGGTGAGAACCTCCCGACCTATTGATACGAGTGGAAAGTTACAAGCAGCCATAGAAGAACTTACGAAACGAATAGCAGCTCTGGAAATCTGGAGAACCGCATACCTTACCGGAGACTTCTTCAACTAGACCTCGCAGTAGAAGTAGGAGCAAAGGTCGTCAACTCTGCTATTATCATGATAAATTCCGTGCCAAGGCTACTAAATGTCGATCACCCTGCGATTGGAAATCCTCTACCCCGACGAATAAGCATCAGGAAAATTAGATGTAGCGACGGCAGAGGCGGGACCCGTTACTACTATCTCTCACCGCCGCCTATTCGTAATAGACCGTCAATCCAAAGACGATATGGGATGGATACCGGTGCCACTTTATTTGTGTTGCCAGCGAAGAAGGAGAAGAAGACACAAACCAGCGACTTCGTCTTATATGCAGCCAACGGGACCGCGATTCCAACGTTTGGGGAACAACTCGTCTCTTTGGATTTGGGTCTGAGGCGAAATTTGACCGCGAGATTTATTTTAGCAGACGTAGGACAACCTATAATAGGAACGGATTTTCTGTACCATTACCAGATCTTGGTCGATCTAGTGGGTCGTCAATTGGTGGATAAAATAACTTTATCCAGCTCCATTGATAATTCATATTTTACACACGTACCCTTGACAGTAAAAGTTATTCTCCTTTATTAGAGGATAAGGTCCGGAAAAAAGAAAAAATAACCAAATAAGACAAGAATCTATCCCAATTGTTTTCGTTAATCGTATTCAGAAAAAGGGACAGCGTTGAATGAATTATCGGGAATCTTAATAGTTAATCGCGAAATAGGCTGAAGAAATAATAGGGGACTATTAATTTTATTTTACATAAAACCGTTTTACCATTGTAAAATCATTTCAGTCAGTTAGGATTCATCAGTTTTTCATCGATTTCATAAAGCTTATGCAACAATGGAACACCAGAAGCTGTACAATCAATATTTTAATGGGACAGAAAATCACAAAGGATTTAGGTGCTCTAATTACAATGTGCATGACTATAATTAATTATAGTTTAAATAAATAATGTTTATTCCAAAAAAAACTTCATTCTTTCAAATCTAAAACAGGGATATTCGCTTTCCCCAGTGATGTTTAATTTTGCAGTTATTCATTATTAGAAAGAATACTCTTACAAATTTATTTATGGGAGATAAAAATTAAGATTACAGCGTTTAATGGTGTGAAAAATAACAAGGTTCACTAAAAGAATTTTCAGTGTTAGAGCAACTGGTAGGTGTCTCAGGGATGGATCGAAACTGCATACGGAAGAATGAAACTGGATATAGAGTTTTGATTGAATTCAGTGGAAGGAGGTTCATATGTAGGGATATATGATCATTTGTGTTATCATCATCCTACCTCCAGGTTCAGCAAATTTAGCAATTTATGCGACCTATCAAGAATAATATCCAGTAAAAAAATTTGTAGAAATCAGTATAGTTGAAAAATATACTTTTATTTTGATATGATAATTTGTAACAAGTTATATGGATTGCTAAATAATACTAAAACAAGTAAATAAAAAATAACACATATTTTATTATGGTCTATATATCAGACACAAGTTATTGTTTCACTTATTTAAAACTATAAAAAAAAACCTCTATTTCTCATTATTTGTTTAAAAAACTTCATAGCCTTGAACAAGATCAAATAACATGAGAATGACTGTTATGTAAAAGAAGGAAAGTAACAAATAACCTATTCCCTTAATATATTAGTATTATATTCTCAGACAACAATATTCTAAAACCAATAACAAAAGAAATGTGGTTACTAAACAGATAAAGTATTTTTTTTTTTTTTTTTTATATACCTGACAGATTTCTATCAGTAATTCTGAAGTTGAGAGGGCAAAATGACTTTGAAGACACTATTCTTGCCCCATCTTTAAGATCTGCAAATCTTTCCTTAAGCATGTGATCGACTGTAGGACCAAATGCAAAATTATTGACGAATACTATTGTTGCAGAAACTATTTTTTCTCTATGTTCTTCAGTAAGAAAATCTCCTTTGATAAGTTGATAGTTTCCAAAATGTTTACCATACCAACCCATCCATTTTCTGAAATTAACATTCATGCCCTAAAAAGAACAAAAATAAAATAAGTGACAGATAGGCAGATAAAACAAATTTCCTAAAGGTTACCATAGGAAGATTCCAAAACAGGCCTTGAGTCTCTTACTAGTGAGAAACTAACCAGTCAACATTCCTCACAATGCCAGATTAGCTAAAATATTGTCTGCTTAGTAGGTATTCACTTCTCTTTGAATACTGAAGGATTTTTTTGGAATCTTCCAATAAAAAAATATGATCTTATTTAATATTAAAATAAATAAATAATACATTGAATTAAAAATAGACTTTTATTTAAACCCAATTTGGGACAAAATAAACATTTTATAATTACAGTAACAGAATTTTATTTTAGTTACAATGTTTCAGTGCACCAAATGCCAAACCTTTGGACACACTAAATCATACTGTTACCACCAGACTAGGTGTGTTAAGTGTGCCAGACCACATGCCTCAGCCACTTGCCCGAAATCTCAGACTGAGTCAGCAAAATGTATTCTTTGCGGGGAAGGCCACCGGCTAGTTATAGGGGTTGTGTCGTTTACAAAAGCCTTCTTCGCCAGAGATCACAAAATTCATCTGTAAAAAGAATGGACCAGAAGATAGTCCTCAGGTACCAGAGTTGGATAATTTGTCTGATTTTCCTGAAATTCCAAAAACTGCTAATATGATCGCTACACAGCAGCCTGCCACACCTGCATCCAGAGTTCCCACTGAAGAAACCAGGAAATCTCTCTCAGAAGTCACCGCTGTAAGAAAGCAACAAACTACCAGTCAGGCCCCTCCGACCTCCCAATTCAAACCTCCCGTCTCCCTTCCTAAACCACAAGCTTCCCGTCATCAGACTTCTTCCCAAAATCTACCCTTACGGGTAAAACTCCCTCCTGAGCATCCTACCAAAATTCCTGAACGTCCATATAATCCACCAAATCAGCCAAAGCCCCAACCACTATTATCTCAGCGGACTGAACAGCTTCATACCCCACGGCGAGTTCAGCTCCCAGCCAATAATCCAGAACCAATAAACTATCCACCCCAGGTATCTTATCCACATCAGTTTCCGAATCAAGATCCTTCCAATATATACTCCATCCTTGAGTCCTTTCTCTCTGATCTCAGAGCTACCATCCAACCGCTGATCACCCTTCTCACCAGAGTCCTTTCGCAAGTTCCATTTAATCTCGAACGATGAGTGTAAAGCCCCTAGCGATTATCTTGTGGAATGCTAATGGCCTGCATAACTATCGTGAGAACTGGACTTATTTCTACATGACAACCACATAGACATAGCACTACTTACTGAAACTCACTTCACACAACGATCAAATTTTTACATACGTGACTACATCACTTATAGATCTGACCATCCCGACAACACTTCCCATGCTGGATCATGCATCCTTATCCATAAATCCTTACCCCATTCTCTTATTCCTTCTACTCCAGCTGATGCCATACAATCAACCTCAGTAATCATTTCAACTCATCCTTTCCATCTTACACTCTCAGCTGTATACTGTCCTCCTGGTAACTCCCTTTCCTTTAACCTACTTGATATCCTCTTCCGATCCTTAGGACCGCGCTACATTGCTGGAGGTGACTATAACGCTAAACACCAACGATGGGGTTGCCGAACATCCAACTCCCGTGGTAATGTCCTTTCTCGCGTCTCTAACTCCAATTGTTATACTATCCTTTCTCCTATGAGCCCAACATATTGGCCAACATCCATCAAATAACGTCCAGATATCCTTGATATATTTGTTTCCTCTCAGATATCTTCCTCCCAATCCACAATCAAAACCCTAAATGACCTTTCATCTGATCATAGCCCCAGTTCTGTTTTCCTTGCACTCGAGCCTTGTTCCTAAACCCACCATTCCCACTCTGATTACAGGACGAATAGACTGGGACGGATTCAGAAGTGACTTGGAAACCAAACTGGACTTAAAAATACCACTTAAGACTACACATGATATTGATAAAGCCATTGAACAACTGACTGACTCAATTAGCAGTAGCATACTTGATAACACTTCGACCATTAAGACTACCAACTCACAGGAGACTACCCTGCCACAGCACATTCGAATCTTATTAAGGGAAAAACGCAGGGCAAGATTGAAGTGGCATAGGACTAGATATCCATCAGACAAAACTTATTATAATAAACTGACTAACAGACTGAAAACAGAAATCAGAAAAGCAAAAATTCAAAACTTACTCAACTTCATCGAAAAACTTACTATTACAGACAGATCATTATGGATGATTACAAAAAAGCTACTGAAGTTCAAAAGCTGTAATCATCCACTCCTAACAAAATCCCATGTCTGGACAAGATCTGATGAAGAGAAGGCACAGATATTCGGTCAGCACCTTTTATGAACTTTTAATCCACATCCAGATGTCCATAATCCTGGTCACATTAAGTTTATAGAAGATGAACTAGATATCCCACTCCAAATGGCCCTTCCTCCTAAAGCGTTCCATCCGTCAGAAATATCTAACATTATTCAGAGTTTACCATCCCGCAAAGCTCCTGGGCATGATCTTATAACTTCCTATATTTTAAAAGCACTTCCTCGAAAAGCTATCCTCTATCTCACTTACATATATAATTCTGTACTTCGTTCCACCTACTTTCCAGCCTCCTGGAAATTATCCATCGTCAAAATGATACCCAAGCCTAAGAAACCGCCTGAAAAACCATCTTTTACTGTCCCATCTCACTTCTGCCAATCATGGGTAAAATATTGGAAAAACTTATCCTAAAACGCCTGTATCCCATCCTTGATACTAATTCATAATTCCTGATCATCAGTTTGGATTCAGAATGTCCTACTCCACTATCCAGCAATGTCATCGTGTGGTGGATGTTGTCTCGTCTACATTGGAGCGTGGCTTGTATTGTACGGGAGCCTTCCTTGACGTAGAACAGGCCTTCGACCGAGTATGGCACCCGGGATTACTTCACAAGCTCCGCCAATTCCTCCCCCCTACATACTTCCTTATTATCCAGTCCTACCTCACTGGCAGATCCTTCAAAATCAATCATAATAATTCATTTTTGTCCATTTTTAGTCAGTCTGCTGGTGTCCCTCAAGGTAGTATCCTAAGACCCATCCTTTACACAGTTTATACAGCTGATATCCCAACCCATCCTAACACCTTCCTTTCTACCTATGCTGATGACACTTGTGTGTTATCAGTCAATACTGATCCAACTATTGCCTCTCAAACTCTCCAATCCCACCTCAGAGACCTTGAAGTATAGTGTCAGAACTGGAGAATTAAAATAAATTCCAACAAATCCAACCAAATTACCTTTACCCTTCGTCGTAAACCTCTGACTTCCTGCCCTACTGTCTCCTTCAATAACACTCCTCTTGTCCCGGTTGAACAAATCCGATATCTAGGACTGCACCTTGACAAACGCCTCACTTGGAATCCTCATACAAGACTGAAACAACAAGAAGCTGCACGACGTTTTTGACTACTTCAACACTTACTAGACAAACGTTCTAATCTTCCACTTAACTACAAAAGACTCATCTACATGACTATCATAAGACCGATATGGACTTACGGAGTTGAGCTCTGGGGCTCTACTAAACCATCGAATTCTTCTCGTATCCAATCCCTTCAGTCCAAAATCCTTGTAAAATCCTCAATTCTCCTTACTTTGTCACCAACAAACTCATCCATAAAGACCTTAATGTACCAAATGTTGCTGATTTGGCCCGTACGAGGTATCAATCCTTCCATGACAAACTCCATTCCCACCCTAATCCTTTCGTTTCAATCCTTTCTTCCTCTTCAATTCCTGACAATCCTCCGAGGCATCTGAAAAGGAGGAGATGGCCCCGGGACCTTCTAGTTTAGAATATTTTTAGAGTTCTTCCATTGGGAAGCTTCTCTACAGTGTTTCATACCTTTTTATGTTTCATTCAAATTTATTTGTTGTATTACTTGTTATACAGTTGTAAATTCCAATAAATAAATATATATATAAAAAAAAAAGTTACAATGTTTTTTGGCAATTTCTGAAAACTAAGATTTCAATTTCCTTTAGCAGTCCTTTGAAAATCATGTCTATAAGCTCCTCATGGTATAAATAAACAATACAACAGACATATGAATCTTAATTTATTTTATTAACTGAAAATAATCCCGGCAAAAACTGATTAACGAAAATAATAAACCCCTTTAATATTCAACTTTGTATATAATTTTGATATGATATCATTTTGAATTTTACAACTTTATTATAAACAGACCAAAATCACATTGATATAAGTCCTTTACAAAAGTTATTGATATAATTTTTGGTAATCCCAAATGCCTTTCAATGTGGTTTTTTAATTAATAATTCTCAATATTGGTTTTAATTAATAATAATGCAAACTTATTTATTAGCTATTTAAAAAACTAGTCTTATTTGGCTTCTAAGTAAAATTATAAATTATATGTTGTAATATTTTGTCATTTTTGGTTATACTTCTGCATATTTTGAAGGAACTTCTGCTTTTTCAACTCCAAGACAGATTTTACAAGGAGTAGCTGCAGCCATCTGGAGAACAACTTGTCCAACCCCTGAGCCAAGATCAACAAATATATCTTCACTAGTTATTTCAATTTGGTCTATCATCTGGCAAACTAGATCGAAAGAAGTTTCTCCATAAACCTACATAACAAATAAGCTACTATTAAAAAAAAAAAATAATAATAATAAAAGTGGAATAAATTAAGTTATCTTTATCTTAATTCTAATTTTGTTCATTAAATAAATTAATTCTGGTCATTTTAGATTTGAAGTTTGAGTGAGCAAAGAACTGACTAATTATATCAATTACAATTATTAGGTTTTAAAATAACATACAAAACAATCATGCTTCATATATACAAGAGGTGGCTTTATTTTTACACACATACATATAATTTTATTACATTAAAAAATTATTGAGATTTTCATTAAAAGTGAGATATTTCAGAATATTAATTTTAACATTTAAAATTTAATGAAATGGTTAGTGATTTATATTACCTCAGGAGAAAATGGCTCATATTGATTAAGCTTTTCAGGATCATAAACAGCTTGATTGTACACCTGCTGCAATATATGACGAAGCAGACCTCTGGAAGGATTCTTGCTCATACGTTGAGATAAGGAAGTCCCTTTACTCTGAGGAATAACAATATTTTCATTAGTGAAATTAATTAAAGTTTACTATAAGTACTCACACACACAGAAGAATTTTTTTTTTTTTTAAATAATGCCAAAGAAGAATTATTGTCATATAACAGGTCTGAGGAATAATTAAAGGAGTACTAACAAAATTAAATAAACAAAGTAAATAGACAACAAAATGGAATTGTTTTATATGATACGATGTTTAATGGTCTTTATTTTATTTTAAAACCATTTATTAAAAAAATATTTAATTTAAAACACTTTGAAAAAAAAAAAAAATAATGTTAGAAACTCAACACAAAATATATTTTTTATGAAGACATTATCTCGCTTCCTATTAAATAACTACTCAAATTAAAGTTGTAGTATTTGAAGAAGCAAAAATGAATAAGCTGGCTATAAAATAAAATTAAAAATGAATGAAAAAGGGCAATATTCAAAAGATAATTACAATTCAAAAACACAGAATGGTATTTAAATTTTTTTTTTTAAAGATTAGCATTAATATTTTAACCTATTCGGTGAATTAATTTGAACAAACTACCAATTTTCAATATTTTAAAGATATATCTTGATATTATTAAATCTTAATTTCATGTATGATATATTAATAAATATAATGTAGATGGCAAAAACACCTAAATAAATTTCATTCATCATTAAAGGGTTCACATAGTAATTCAAGCTGAACAAGTTTCATAGTTTAAATCCCATTTAACCATTGATTAAAATACTAATAGCCAAATTTTAAAATGGTTAAAAAAAGGGCTCTTGTTTATTAATATGACAACTAATAATTGCAAGGTTTAATTTGTATTCTTCCACAGCAATAAACATTTCTAAAATAAACTATAAGTTATTAGAAACGTTCCTATTTTGAATTAAAGTTAACTTTTTCAAGAGAACACAAGTAGATGTTTAATTGTTTTTTTTTTAGGTTTTGCCTAAAGTTCACCCTTGTAGAACAATTGAAACTATTAGAAATCAAGTAAAGTAATTCATAATTCAAATATCGAGAAGAATGAGTTGTGCTTATGAAATATTAATATTATTTAAGATATATTTAACATATATAAATACATAAGAAAGGGGGATTCCTGGCTCTGATCTAAATTATTATACTACATGTGATTAAATTGTAATTCAGAAAGTCAGCCTCAAATATTTGAATGCTAAGCCAGGAGAGAAATAATTTAGAGAAACAAAAGATGGAGTAATTTTTATTTTCAGGAAGGTCTTACTTATGTTTAGTCCCTCATGTAAAAAATACATATTTTTGACCTTCATCTCTAGTAGGGATTTCGACCTTTTGGGATATCTTGAAAACAACAAAAACATATAACTAAATAGAAGCTATTTTTTCTCATTAATTAGTTTTAAGTTGATTTTCGAGAAAAAGTAACCAATTTTAGTTATCGTTAAATTGTATGGGTAACTCGATAATTATGTATTGTAGCATTTAATTATTAAATATTAATAACAATATTAAAACAATATTAATCTTTTCCATTGAAGTCGTAATCCAAACGGACCTGATTTAAAACATTAATAATCATAAATTATACATAAATTATACATAAACAAATATTATAATTTAAATAAAGGCAATTTCTCAGAACTGAAGAAAGATCAAAATTTATTTTTATTGTTGTACAGTTATCTCAAACCGACTAATTATTAATAATAGCTATAAATAAAACGTTTCCTATTATATCTAGGCCAACATACTTCACTAAGAATTGTTTTTAAAGCTTCATTTTATCTATTTTATATGATCTAATCAAAAGGGTACATATCGGATAGGGGTATAAGGGGTACATAATAGGGTGTACATCGGAAGTTGACATAATTATTTGGATATAAGTCCGCCGAATATAAATGATGAGATTTTAAAGATAATATTGAAAATCAATCGCTTTGAAAATGTCTCTTGTATATAATATTCTCTTGGAGAGAAAAAAAAAATACAATAACTGAAATAATAGTTCTCATCTACTAAATAATCTTAGAATCACTAACAGTTTTGTTCCAGTTTAAACATAATATTGTATTTATTAATAAAAATTAAATAATAATATTTTATAACATTTGCCTCAATCTCAAAGAGAAATAAAAACGCGAAATCTCGACGCACTTTTCGCTCATCATGGTCGGATCTCAGCACGGAGCTTCTTTTGTCAAACGTATGATTAAAGTGAGCATATATTATTAGCAGATTTTTTTAAATATAAAATTTACTAATCACTACGTTTTGTTCACTATAATGAATCATCCATAAAAGAGAGAAACGAAACATGATTTTTTTTTTTTTTTATATTCAGTGGTGTTAATCAATACTTTACAAATTCTACATTGTTTTATTCTTACATTCCATGGCCAGCAGTAACCTGAATTTTAGGAGTAGAATAGAGAATAACGAAAAAAGTAATGATATGTATTAAAAAAAAACAACACAATGTTCAAAGCTTATGAGCGACTTGAATCAGTGTAGTAGCATCGCGTAGATCAACGCTGGAAGCGACGGTTCTTAGAAAGTTGCTTCGTCCCGTGCACGAGAAGGTGATCTTTCACTGAAATAAAGTAATAACAAATATATTTACGAGAGGAATCGACAAACATGTTTGAAGTCATATAAATAGAGCGGCAGTATAATAAACGGTATACCAAATTAAAGTAAGTACAAATCCCGATGGTTTAAAATATAAACCCACTTATGAATACAGATTTATTCAACAGAAAAATCATTGTCGATATCCCCATCAGTAATATTGTCAAGTTCAGATATCATAGGCACATTGTGAATACAGTAACATGGGAAAGATAACAATTTAATAGTGTTTTGAATATAATTTTCTGAACGAACTTGTAAATAAGTGATGATCTGTAAATTTGAGTAGTGTCTGTTGATTATTGAATGAATTAAAGAATGCTCTCTTTAAATTGGTAAAAGATAAAAGATATACCAAACTTGAACGCAAATTTTCAACTTATTCAGTATCCTTTTCCGGATCCACATAAGGCGGATCCATCCCTTTGCAATATTGATAGAATAAAATAATGGCTGATTTAAAATGCTACTGCATGCACTAAAAAAAGGGCTGATACCAATACTCGTGGATTACTGTGATGATTTAGCTAGATAGCTAAGTAATCTATGGCTTAATCTGTCCCTTTTGGCTTAGTTGTAATTGAGTTTATCCTGTTTTTATTTGTTATAAAAAATATATTAGTATGATGAAGAGTTATTTTTCCAAGTAGAATAAATTATTATTTTAAATATTTCGTTTGTGTATTTAATGATTCAATGAGGGCGCTGAAGAAAGTTTCGAGGAAGACTTCCGACCACCCGGGAAGAAGGTGTAGAGGAGGCATTCAGGAAGCGTGGGCAAGATTAGAAGAGAAGAGAGCTGGTTCAGAGGAGGGATATCTAGTCCTAGCCGTACAGAAGGCATCATCATACTGCGGGAGGCAGGACAAGACTATGATAATGAATGAGGGTACAAGTGCGGGAAAGTCTTTTGTTTATTGGCAACACAAAATCAGATGTTTAATAACCGTTGGCAAGTAGAAAATATGTAAGGGTGTCGAGTGTGGACTGGTACAAGTCGGTTTAAGTGCCAGTATAGCCGTAAACTTTAGTTATTGGAAGCCAGAAGATAGCTGTCACAAAAAAAAAAAAAAAACTTGGTTATGTCGTCCTTCGAAGGGGGCATAAATTGGTGGTACCTAGCCTGAGCGATGTCAGATACTAGTACATCTGTATCCTAAATAAAACTGAATAGGCGAAATAGACCTTCCACTGTAGCATCGTCCGACCAGCTACAGTAGCATAACGTGACGTAAAATGAATAAACATACCACAAAAATATATTTTCTGCATTATTGTTAGTTCAAAACAGAGAGCAGCTCATCTCAAAATATTATCTGCTTTTCTTTATTATTTTTCTCTAACATTTTAACTGCTTTATTTCACCCATCAACTTCCTTTTTCTCATCAAGAAGGCCTAGAGAGAAACCTAAAAGGAACAACAATCGCCTCTGAGTACAATTTGCTTCTTCTTCTTCAAAAGCTGTTTCTTCCTCATTACAGCATTAGTAATCTTGGTCTACATTAGGAGTATCATTAAATTTTTCTTTTCCGAAATCCAAATATTTCAATCAGCCAAGCCATCTTCTGAGGTTGAATTTCCGGGACGCTGCTTCAAGCCAGGACGGGATGAATCAATACAGAGACTGGGTTGGGCTTAAAGGGGATGTTCCATCAGTTCAATCAATACTCACAGCTGTCTCATGTTCCTTTAAGATGATTTTAGCCCAGACAGTCATATGGTAAAATGTGGCTGACATTCAGTTTCGAGAATCGTAAATATTTATAGATCGAAAATATAAATTTTATTTTTTTTTAAATTCCGATTACTACTCGCTCAAATACAAACTAAAACTATAAGAATAAAGATATTATGAAAAAATACTAAGATCGATTTAAAATACAAACAAAAATCATTGAGTTCACGTTTTATTATTAATGATTTCACAGACGCACCTGCTCATATTATTATATATCATATTCTAATTTAAAATGAAAAATCTGAGGACGTTCAACTGAAAAAATAAACTGTGAATAAAGCATAAACATAAAATACTTCACTTATTAAAAATTTACTGTTATCTAGTCAGATATTTTGTCGTTTAATGCTTTGTTTTTTTTTGCTTTTAGAAGTCTGAATGTATAAATTATAAAACTGTTCGTCTGATATCCTTTTTGACAGTAATTATTTAATAAATAAAAACCACAAGTCATATTTTTTTAAATTAATTCAGTGATACTATCCGTTAATTCGGTTAGTTGAAAATATGAGGGTTTCGTCACCGCTAAACTAATGCTCAATTTTCCCTCAAGATTAGGCCAGTTGAGGACGTGAGAGTTAACCTTTGGTCAATAATAATTATAATAATCAATATGAATTTTTAGTTTTTCACAATTAAATCTATAATTAATACAATGAACAATATAATTATTGATAACTAAATTATATTATAAATATAACTACTACCGTTATAACACCTTCTTGAATTCCCTTCCTACTCATATCCGCCATGTTTGATCTCTTTTAGCATACATATCTCATCTGTTTCGATACCTTCTTTCTTCCCGAAAAGACGCTCAACAATTCGGATTGTTCAAATCAAATATCAGACTTAGAGGGAAAGAAAATAATAAACTTTTTTATTTATTAATTTGTTTAACTTGTTAATTTATTTCAATTTTGTTCAACGCATCTATCTACCAGAAGTTATTTATTTATTTTTGGTTTATTGTATATCTTTTCTCTCTTCTCACCAGTACAAATAAGAATACATATATGTTTTTTATTGTATGGTAATTATATATTTTAATGGTACAAATTTGTTATTCTTAAGGGACCCAGTCCCAGAATAAAAGCTATTTTATATTTTTGTATAGGACTCCATCTTGACAAACGCCTTACATGGAATCCCCATACGCGACTTAAACGACAAGAAACTGCCCGTAGATACCGATTACTGCAACACTTACTAGACAAACGTTCAAAACTTCCAATTTATTACAAAAAGCTCATTTATGTTACCATCATCAGACCCATCTGGACATATGGAATCGAGCTTTGGGGCTCTACTAAACCATCTAATTCCTCTCGTATTCAATCCTTACAATCCAAAATCCTTCGCAAAATCCTAAATGCTCCTTGTTTCGTTACGAATAAAATCATCCATAATGACCTAAATGTCCCATTTGTCGCAGAACTAGCCCGAAACAGATACGCCTCTTTTCATTCCAAACTCCCAACCCACACGAATCCTCTTGTACGCAACTTATCATTCCCATCTATTCCTGACAACCCTCCGAGGCGATTGAAAAGACGATGGCCTCGAGACCTACTTTAATTAAATTTACTTTGAAGTGCTACCACTGGGTAGTTTCTTCACAAGACATTATCACGCCCATAAGTGTAAATTAGCCCATTTACTTGTTGTATATATTGTATGTACAGTTGTAAATATCAATAAAATATTTAAAAAAAAAAAAAAAAAAAAAAAAAAATTTTTGTAAACATGGCCATCAGTGTAAGTATCTCTGTAATAAAAAGGTTACGTCCGTAGTTGCTCATCTGTATTGCGGATACTGTATGCTATGTTCTGTGTCCAAAATTTTAAGCTTCTAAATCTAAGGGAAGAAAATTTAAAATATCAGCATTTAACCCCTGTCAGACTATTTCAATCAGAATGAAACCTACATCAAATTAAAGCCCATACAATTTTACATCCATGTAGAGTTTAATCAAAATCGTTAGAGCCGTTTTTGATAAAATCGTAAAAAGGTGCAAAATGCAAGGTATAAAGTAGCTCTTATGGTTAGCTGATTTTTATGAAAAAGTTTCTGTAACATCTCAGGTGTATAGTTGTCCTTTTCGCGCTGGAGTAACCATAAACACAGAACTGTTTGCGGGACTTGGTCATTTCGACTCAGGGTACCTTAAAACGCTTATTTCCGTTGAAAATTGTAATAAGAAAATTTTCACGATCTCAATACTTCCCCTTACTATATATTCCATATATACGTAAATGAAAGTTAAAAGTGTTGCAAACACATGCATTTTTAAAACCTTATTTAACAAATTATAATATAATAAAATAATATAAAGATTTAAAAATAAAGAACGAAGGATTTTTATGATCATAAGGTTAACTTTTTTTAAAAATATAAAAGTAATTATAATAATACTTTTTATTTATTGAGTTACTATATTAAAGTTCATAAAAATAATTCACATAATCGCAATAATTATTTTATTGTTTCTGAAATAACAAAGCAAGAAAGACAGCAGCTCTATTTGTTGTCTACTACGATTCTATTGACGTATATTTCGCTGCAACAAAAAGTTTGGTCTCTTCTTCTTTAAAAAATGTTCTATTTTGTACTGACTGATCAATTTAAAAAAAAAAAAAAAAATGACTAAACTAGGAACCCATTCTTCTTCTTGAATGAAGTACTTAAACTGTCCCACCTCGAATCCCGACCAGAAGCTCTTCTTCTTAAATATTTATAAGAAATATCAAATAATATATTTAAAACATTTTTAATTTTTCTACCTTTTTTTTTTAAGTAGCATCGAACAGCCTACTAATTTTAATTAGTACAAATTTTCTCAGACTTAATTAATGTTTTCCGACGAGTTTATACACGTAAAAGAAGGCATATTGACAGCATAATTAACACTTAAGTTATTGACAAGCAGCAGAAAGGTACCATGGCAAACTAATTTAATTGTTAGAAAGTTAGTCAATTACAGTTGTGACACATGCAGAGGTACTTGATTATTATAAGCTCCAAGGCTAAAGTTGAGCAACTTCACTTCTTCTTAGACTATGCCTTGGCTTAATTACCATAAAAACCATTCTTTGACAACTTCTCATTATAGTTCGCTCTTAAGTTTAATTAAAAGGTCGAGAATACTTCATCACCATAGTTTCCTGTCCAATAATAATTTATGCATATATATATATACACACATAAACATGTAAATCATCAGTATAACTTTGTTGAATACAAAAATATATAGTTTTTATAGAATATAGAGTATAGTAACGACTCCTATAGTTCTCTCTTCGAATGGTCTAATCCTAAAAAGCACGAAAGAGGGCACAGAAGAGCTTTGCCTAGACTTAAAGAATCTAAAATTAGCGCGGAAAGCAGTTCTGCTTCACATCTGCATAAATGTTAAATTAGTAAAAACTTCTATTTTCCCTTGACTGTTATGTGGGAGGTAGATGAAATTCCAGTTATTTGAGAGGAAGAAAATAAATAATAAAAACTAACCAATCACAGTTGCATAGCTCTAAGACAATTGGACATATTTTCTGATAATACCTGAACTGGTAAAAACTCAATGATTTAGTTATTCACTGATATCTATGAGATATTAGATATTTTTATAACCACAAAAATAAATAAAATAAGAATTAGAGTCTTGGGTTTCGTACATAAAGAGATTAGAACTGTTTCAATAAGGACGGCCGTGATTTGTGATTTATCCTCCCTCACCGGGTAACCACTTTAAAGAGGCTGGGTTTGCCCCAGGAGTCGCTCCACAGTTGAAATAATTGAATAAATAAATATTCTACCACAGCTGAGGCTCGAACTCGGGACAAAGAAGACTGTAATCTAATGTTTTATCGACTAGACAATACTGCATTCTCATTTTTGTTACCCACTTTGTACTGGCAGGGTGTGCCCCAGTCTCCCTACCCAAGGGTCACCCCACGGTTGAAATAAATAAATTATTATTCAACCACAACCGGTATTCGAACCCGGGAACCAGAGATCTGTAATCTAGAGCTTTTTGAACTAAAACACACAGCTTCCTGATTTTTGGTTATCTACTTTATAGAAGCTGAGTGGGCTCCAGGAGAGTTTCCCTACCCCAGGATTGCTCCACGGTTGAAATAATTGAATACATAATTTGATTATCACAGCCGGGGCTCGAGCCCTGGATCCAGAGAGTTGCATCTAGTGCTTCATCTACTAGACCACACCGCTTCCCCCTCTTTAGTTACCCACTTAATAGAGGCTGGATTTGCCCCAGTTTTTTTAAATCCAATCAGCTCTTGATCTTAGACTAAACTAAAAACGTAACAGAGAACCTGATCTGTCTTAGGACTACTCAGTTATGATTAGTTTGAATTTATTCGAATTCCTTGATCCTTGGATTTCTTGGAAAGGAAAGCTTCGTCTAATAGTGGTCAGCAAAGACTCCACTAAATGATTGTTAGATACTGCATGAACGTTGTTAACGTGTATAAATCGATAGCCAGAAAGGGGTGACATTTTTTTGTTGTTGTCTCAAATCAAATAAAGGTGCAGGTGGATGAGCGCAACAGGTATTTGGGGTAGGTCTCAACCCCCATGACCTAGAATACCTTCTAACTCCATTCTGTGACTGACAGGCAACTAGATCGAGCTTCTTAGGTTTTTGAATGACTATGATCAGTTTCATGGATTTTTTTTTACCCAAGGATGTTAAAATAGGAATTACGAAAATGACAGAAATAAGGAATGCTTTCAGTGACTATTGAGGAACTCTAACAGCTACTTATACCATAATGACTTTGTGCACAGCTATGTGTGCAATGGTAGTACTAAAATCCAGTACTTTTTGGATGAAACGTGAGGGTTTGACATTCTTATTTACAGGTTATCAATATATTGCAGCTGTATTGGTAAGGTTGAGTGGCACCACTATAATATTTACAATGCACACTCAATACAAACATGTTTGGTTTCATGATTTCAGTAGACCTTTTTTCATGATAACAGAGTTTCAATCATCCTTTGAATTTACAAATGATTATACAATATTTTGTTTAAGACAGTAGGAAAAGTAACACGAAAAAAAAAACCTACACAATATTAGTTTAATATACATGTTTGGTTCTTTTACCACTATAATAAAGGACTACCTCATAAGTTTCAACCCGCACAGTCAGGATTCGAGCCGAAGCCCTTCGACACAAATTTGTGAAGACACTAATAGTTATTTATTAGATATAATGAAGTAGTGTTTTTAACCCTTTCACTTCAACGGGTGACTATAGTCACCCGCCACAAAACGATAACCGCACACGACGGGTGACTATAGTCACCCGCTCCAAAAATGGAACCCAATGTTAGGATAAATGGTATCGCTTCGTGTATTTCTGTTCGCAAACAATTTCAAGCGCTATTGCAGCGTTCGATTTTTTTTCGACATTGTTTTGTCATTGACCCGTTGGCCTCAAATGTATAATTAATTAAAGGCTTTTTTTTTTTTAATTTATTTTATTTTTTTTTTATATGTAGATACTCTCGAAATTTTTCATTCATATATTTTTTTTCGAATGTCTATTTTTCTTAAAGGTAATAATATTATAGTTAAAGTACCCAAACCATTTTTTATTCTTAAACTGCTATAATACTTTTTACTTTCACTTGCCTGCAGGGGAAAGTATAGTAAGGGAAAGTATTGCGATCGTAAAAATTTACGAATTCCAGTTTTCAACGGAAGTACACGTTTTAGGCTCCTCTGAGTTCAAATAATAAAAGGTCTGTGAGTGTGAGTTGTAAGTCTAGCACAAGAACGAAACGTCAAACTAAAATAAACAATAGCATCTTGTTAGCATTGATAACAAACGGCTAAATATAGAAATTGAACGAATTTGATATCCAACTAAGGGAGAAAAAAGCAAACATATTTTTTAAATGTATTTTTTTTTTAATAATAAGAACATTAATATAGATCTATAATATACCATTAGAAAGAGAAATATTTTATAAAAAATATTATCTTATACACAAAGTTGTAAAATGTAATGTAAAGCGAAGAATAGGGCATAAACTTATTACTGATTATTATACGTAACAATTTAATATATATATATATATATATATATATATATATATATATATATATATATATATATATATATATATATATATAATTTAGATTTAATCTAAATCATATTTTTCCATTGAACGTAAATATACCTTTTATTTGAATTAACTTTCAACTTTTTTCAAATTGAAGTTTATTTAATCGTTCTAAAATTGATTTTAATGCCCGAGGTAAGTGGAAACCGTGTGTTTCCCGCACCAGATTAAAAATAAAAATATATAAATTGAAATTTAAGACTGTATTACTAAAATACTAAAACTATTACTATAATACTAAACATAGTAACACTTTAATAGGATTTTTTATGTTTTAGACTTCGTATAAAAATTTCATCTCTATTATTTTAAAAAATATGAAATTCCTAGATTTCAAATCAATTTACAAAAAGTCGAGTTTCCGCTTCATTAGGAGTTGGTTTATGTTAGAACATGAGCTTGAGCCGCCGCGTTGCAGAACCGACCGCTAGGGTTGTTTTTCACTAGAGCTAGAGGCAAGTAATGGTGTCTTGAGATAGTTTTAAGTTGGCCAGCCTGTAGCAGACGGATCAATACGGCAGAGTCAGTCAGAATGGTCTATATATACCCGCTATGTTGGTAAACAGGGGGAACCTTGACATCACTTCCGCTTTCCCGCCTTTTCCCCTTCGGTTACTTAACCGGTTCTCCGGAATTGCTAATCACTGATGTGAATTAAAGCGATCGAGGTTAAACGATGGCTTTGGAGCCAGAAGGTGAAAAATTAATCGTGGTCGTTGTCAGGCCGAATAGAATGGAGAGTAGCTGTCAGAGACGTCTAGTCGTACTTAGTTAAAAACGTAAATTTATATAAAAGACCAACAATTCGGTTAAATGGATAGAGAAAGACTTGGTCGGATACTGAGATAATATGTAGTAGATCATAAAACAATGAATCTACTTAACCCAACTTTAACTGGAACATATTTTAAAATTAAATTCAGAAGGAAAATTAGTAAACCGTTCGAAATTAAAACAGAGATAAAACAAGGAGACTGATTATCACCTATTTTATTGAATATAGTTTTTAAAAAAATTAAGGGAGCGTTTCGGGAATCCAATATATATGGTGTAAGGGTGGAAGGAGAGGGGAGGAAGGAGTAAAAATCAGTTGCTTATCTTTCAAGGATGATCTAGTATTATTTTTTTTTTTTAATATTTATTTATTGAGATATGTTACAATTTGTTTCTATATAAACATTAGTAATAGTGATATGAGATCACATTCATGTAATATATACAGTATACAACGATGAAGTCAAATTGTCTAGTATTAATAGCGAAAAGTAAGCAAGAGGTTGTTAATCAGATAAATCAACTAAAAAAAAAAAAAATAAAAAATAAATAAAAAAAAATAGCAGAGAGAGCCACGTTCAAAATATTATTTAAAAAACCGATATAATGACTAATGATAAGGAAAAAAAAAGAGACTAAATACGGAAACAGTTTAAATACCTCGGTGAACTCTTAAACTACAATGGAGAAGAAATGCAAGCAACACAGAGTAGGAAAGTAAACTTGGACAGATTAAGGTTTTTAGTCAGTTGTAATAAAAATTAAAATAAAAAAAAATGTATATATATATATATATATATATATATATATATAATATATATATATATATATATAAAACATCATTCCTGGAGAGCCAAAAAAAAAAAAAAAAAAAAAAGGCATTATAAAACTAAGATAAAAACGGTTATTACATGGAGCCGAGACTATGGGATTTACCAACATGGAATGGAACTAAGGGTTACATATGTAAGTATATACATATAATAGTATCTGATCTAGTCCAAGAGGTACTAATGGACCGGAGTAAGACCGAGCTAAGCGATAGGATACTGAAACAGAAAGAAAGATTCCGTGGATAATTCAAGTGCAGAGAAAAGTGGGGGAAGAATATCGATTAAAAAAAGAACGATGAACTCCATGAACATATTGAAAAATGAGGAAAAGGGATTACATTTTTTCCAAGAATATGAAAAGAATGGATCAGAGTAGGTTAAAGGAATAAATATTTGATAAAGTAATGGGACTGGAGAATATAAAAAGTTATTCAGAACAAATATATGAAGAAGCTAAAAATCAGATAGGAAGATTACCAAGGCAGGGATCAATTCGGGAAAATAGTGAAACATATAAAGGTTCTTGTAATGGAGAAGAAGTAGCAAAAAAGAGGGTGATGAAATGAAAAGAAGATGGGCATATGAAAAAACAACCTAAAAATGATATACGCATGGTCCACCGTTGGCCTATACTGCGATAAATATATATGTATAGTATTATTTGTTTAAGAATAAATAGATAAAAATTCATATATTCTCCATTTTCAAGTGGTAATTATAATATATATGTATATAATTGTTGAATTTTCATGAACTTTATATCATGGATTTTAGATATCTTTATCACCAACATGTAATTCAATGAACTTTAGTTTGAGGTAAGATTTATTCCCATGCTTTTTCCTTCTTTCCGTTAAAATCCCACCTTTTCTAGCATTTTTTCGCATCCCTAACATACGCAAAACAAATGTGAATTTCAACTCAATTATCCTAATTTTAATGTAAGATATAATTATCTATTTTGCCCAAAACCTAGCGTTTTTGGAACAACTAGTTTATTTTAAACATGTTTTTTTACACATTTGTTAATAAAAATTAATTTTATTGATTTCTTGGCCAGACATACAACGTACTGTACAGCATTGTTATTCTTAAGGGATATAGTCCCAGAATGTAGTTTTTAAATTATTATTATTGTTATTACTTGGTATTCTTCAGTACCTTTTATTTTGTTTATTTGAAATAACGGACCGACTCCAAAATTTTTAATGGTAACGAAATCTGGATATATATAAATTATGAAATACTTCAATAATTAATTTAAGAATAAATATTGTTACAGAGTGAAAACTGATATCCAGAAATGACAGTAGTAATATAAATGTATAATGCATTATTGGTAAGCAATATATATCAGAAACATTAATATCGTTGTAGAAGGCAATTTATTGTAAATTAATAATTTGTATTTATACATTATTATTAAAAAATAAATACATATAATATATATATAAATTTACTAGCACCAGTTGAGCATATATAGTTTATGGACAATATATAATCATTAAACAACGATAATTGTAGTTTATTTATGAACGATTATTAACTTCATGACTTAAAAGTAAGTTAATATGAGATGTGCTCGTTTGCATTTATGTTATATATATATTTTATTTAGAGTGGTATCGAAACGTTGATTTATCGTAATTATTTATATTTTTACAATATTGAATTTTTTTTATTGTTCTTTTTACTACAACATTACACTTATTTTATTTTATTATTATTATTATTTTATTTTTTGTTACAACGGTTTGGAACATACCGAAATAAAGCTAAGGGACGCCGAGAAGTGAGAAAGAGTGCGTAAGGGGTGTAGAAAATCAATACGCGCCTTCATTGCACGCACTACCAAATACCTTTCACCATGATTCTTGGCTTAAGATGGGCATGTGATCAGAAAAGAATAGTACAAAAATTAAATATTTTCTAGGAAAAATTAATTGATTGAACAGATCACTATTTATAAACTTGCAATTAAATAAAATCATTTTTTAGCTTTTGTATTTAAAAAAATATATTGAAAAGAACCACAAAAAAGTCTAGAAGGTAATGTAAAGTTATGAATAAGGCAAATAATTATTTCTATCGAAGCAATATAATAATTCTCATTTTAAATTTTTTAAAAACTTGATTTAAAAATGCGAGATAAGTGAGAGTCGTGTTTCTGAGTGCACCATTTTTTTTTTTAAACTGTACAGAATATAAAATATCATCAATTTTAAAATTCCAACATAATTTTCTATATTTTTTTCTGCCCTCTTTAATACACACAGATGTAGCCCTAAAAGCACGGAAAGGAAAACAAAATAGTTCCCTAAATAACTGGAAGTGGTTGGAATCTCTATTAATAATTTCTCCTTCGAGGAAGCTTGGAAGGTTGCCAGGAGTAAGACGTTTTATCAGGATATGTGATAAAAAATGCCAGTTTATTTCATTAGGAAAGGGATGTGGCATAAATAAATAAACAAGACAGTAGAGGATAGCATAATGACTTATTTATAAGTTAATTAGCAATTATATACAGCTATTATGGTTAATGCGTGTTGCACCTGTATGTCAAACAATTTGAGGAGAATAATTACGTATTTGCCGAAGGGGCTTTCGCCTATGGTATATATCCCCTGCCCTCAACCCCTGGCCCGAGAAAACTCCCGTTCATCTGCATTTAGTGCCTGGTATTTTTAAACGATGATCTGAACGTTAATTATAAATCTTAAAACCGTGCCATAAGTAGTTATTTAAAATGAATAACAATTATTTATAAATTATAAGAATTTAAATAACGAAATAAAACATATCACGTAAGCTATAAGAAAGTATCATTTTTGAATACGGTCTTATTAAAAAAAAAAGTTTTCAAAGGTCTCTGTTTTGAGTATCATTTTCTTGTAAATAAGCTCAGCAGTAGCGAATTTAGAGGGTGAGAAGGGCGCCATATAATTTATTTTATTTTATTTTTTAATTAAACATAAATTAAAACATTTGATTATGGATAGCGAGGCAGGAAACTTTAAATAATTATATTTCACTGCCTAAATCTCAACTTTTCTTCTATTTAGAAACTTTATAATAAAAAAAATAATCTTTTCTATTGACTAACTTTTAAAATACGTTTTTATCGTATTTAAAATTTGTAATCATCAATAAATTGCTACACAATACTAAGTTATTAACAAATATATTAGAGGGTCAAAGACACATTTGAGATTTCGAAAAGGTAGTGTAATCATTCTAGGAAATTTTACAGAAGCGCAAAAGTCTCTCTTAAAACTTTTATTAAACCGATTTATTTTAACCATTCCCCATTAAGATGTAGAATTTTTCTCACTATATTAGTAACATTGTTTATAGTTATGAAGGAAATGTTTCAATATTATTTGGAACAAAAATAATAGTGCAATTAGCCTTTCTTCTTCTGTTTTATCCTTCCTCTCTGCCATACAGGAGGGTGAAGGAGTCGCATGTAGAACCTAATCTAACCTATTCCTATCCTGCACTACTCCTCTTACTGAACTCCAGTCAACTTCCCTTTTCCTGTAGGCCTTCTTCATCCCTTCCATCAAGTTTTTCTAGATCTTGCTTTTGGTCTCCTTTCCTCCATTACCACCTTTTTTGCAATAATAAAATCATATGATTTTACCATAAGAACAAAAAGGTTGGCCTTTATTGTAAAAATGTTTCCGCTAAAATTCAACTTCGGTGACATGAAGTTAATAGGTGAGCTTATTTACTAAAATTCTATACCCCTTGTTAAGGGAACACGGTCCTTAACCGATTTCAAGATCTAGGCATCTAGCGTGCAGTAGTACAATCAAGTACACCTAGGGCCATCTGGAGGCACACCATCCTAGGACCAGAATCCTCTGCGAGAGAGACGAGGGGAAGAAAGTGGGATTTGAAAAAGCACATGCTGCATCTATAGCAGCAAACTGCATCATATTTTCAAATAATTATCATCCTCATCATCGTGGAGGAGAAGAAGAATATTCGCTGGCCGACCCAGGAACGGAGGAATGACCTAAGAGGAGAGACCGTCCCACCTCCACATCAGGCAGATAGGTTTAATAATAGAATTTAACCTAAAGCAAAATTTTAATAACCTAAAAGTCATCATATTTCCTTGTAACTCCTAATACATTGTAATCTTATACCATATTATAATCCGGGATCACTTGTAGCTGGGTGGCTAGCATAACAGCCTCCTATGCTAAAGGTCACGAGTTCAAACCCGCAGGTGGACCTAGGACTTTTTAATGGAAATAAAAAATCGTTGGTTATGCCGTTTCGGAGGGGACGTTGAAAGGTGGTCCCGAGCCTTTGCGATTTCAGGTACTCGTTAAAGATCCCAATCCTAATAAAACCTGGATAGCAAAAATTTAGGACTCCCACTGTAGCATCATCCGATTAGCCATAGTAGCATAAAGTGACGTTAAATAAATAAACAAACATAATATAATCCCTATTTTCAATTACTGTCCACTGCATTAATTTATCATCCAGCCCTCATAAGAAACTATTAATATTAAGAGCACCCTGGAACGCCCCAGGTCTCGAAATATTTACACCCCTGGTATATCAGCAGCGTGCTGACAAAAAATGCTGCTGACTTCTATTTTGTTTTGGACACCTCAGTAATTTTACAAAAGATATTAACCAGGCAAAGCAATATCCGAACAATAATAGCTTATGTCCGTCATGCTTGGAGGGCTAGGTATTAGTGGAGCTCTAATTTTCTTTATTGTTAATATTTTTATATGACCTTTATACTGTAATAAATCGTGAAGAATAGTGTTCTATATCGTTTATTGTATAGCTTATATTTTCATTAAATTCTTTATCCTCAAGATGAGCATCATAGATGATTGTATTTTTATTTTTTTACCTTCAGTTATTATAAATTAATCGGTGCAGGACCGGTACGTATGGAAGATAGGGGACATTTTGCAGCCCTTCCTTCAACTCTTCGCCGCACAGTGGGCAAAATCACCAATTTACATGGACAAAAGTCAATTCAAAAGTTTGGAATTTTCCAGTGCTTCACCTTTTTATTATTAGTTGGCAAGACCCTTTAATAATATCACCCGCCATACCGTGTTTACAAATAAATAGTAAATGAGTGAATCATAAATGAATGAGGGTGAATGAAAGGATCGTTTGATTAGCCACAACAGCATGAAGTGACGTTAAATAAACGAACAAGTGTCCACATCAACATATGGAATTTAAAAAAACAAAACAGGAAAGTTCAAGTTGACCAAGTTGGTTTTGACATCTAAAAGCCAGCAGAATATAACTATCCCCATGAGCATGCAGAACTTGCAGTACCATGTCGCCACTTGCATCGACCATTCAGCGAGCCTCTAGGACAATAAGACTATCCCGGTGGTCGAAGGAGTTTGATTGACCTAGGGAGAATGATGCTTTATATAGATTTGCTGATCATTTATAATATAACATTAACTACCTACATCACGCCTTATTTCTTGAATATGAGAAATAGGATTCATTCAAACATCAAACTATATTTCCAATGATCCCTCCAATAGGAGTCTATAGTCTATAAATGGAAACAAATGGAACAATGTATGATCTGCGTTAGGTAAAAAGACATGACGAGAGAAGCATGACTAATGTGAAGGACACACTCACGTCATATAGAGGAACTGTTATGGCGTCAGGATGGTCACCTCGCGGGGAAGCGCTACCGCATATTAATTTTAATCTGCGACAGACAAAAATATGATATAAAATAAAATGATTCTCCAGAAGTACATAGGCAGGATCCTTCATAAGCCGATATCAATAATTAAAAAGAAGGGTAGGTAGGACGAACTTGAAATGTATCGGTTATTTTTTATCACAGACAGCTTGCTTTGTTGCCATAGATTGGATCAATTGCCCTAGATGTTCCTGTACTAGTCGAGCTAGCAACGTTTTAGACAATTCATTTTATTTATTCATTTTATATCTCTGGATATCTGGGGAAAAATGGATGATAATAAAAAATAATACAATTTAGAGAAAGTTGTTGACTGATGGAAAAAAAAATTCATGAAAAAACAAAAAAAGTAATCTCAGAAAAGGGCAGCTTCAGTGAAAATGGTGGAATATTGAAGGAAACGCAAGGGAACATTAAAGAAGAAAAAAAAATGGTTTAACGTGTTCTAAACGGTGATTCGAAAAAGAAAAAAAAAAGAAAGAATAATATACAAATACAAAAGAGTATAATAGCGATTTGTATCACATATGCACCGAGTTTCGCGATTACACATGCATAATGTTTATAGATTATTAAAGTTCCTCTGTTTTATTTATTATACCGTTTGCTCTAAACATGATAGTTATGATAGATATTCACGAAAAACTTATATAAAGTAATTTTTATCTGTTTTTTACATTTCTTTGGCTTTTTTTTTTTTTTCTTTTACTAATTACAAGCATATTAGGATTCGCTACTTCTGGTAGCTTTTATTACTGCGCATCCCCTTTGTAAACGAAAAAATGTCGATTTTCGAAACATTTATGTAAGTAAGCCAAGGTTTGAAAAAATAAAGCTATTACTTAATATAAGCGGCTTCTGTCTAAAAACTTAAAGGTTAGAATTTATAAAACTATTATTCTTCCGACGGTTCTTTACGGATGCGAAACGTGGCCGCTTACTTTGAAGGATGAACAACGGCTTAAGGTTTTCGAAAATAAGGTACTGCGTAAAATATTTGGTCCGAAGAGAGATGAGGCCACTGGGAAGTTTAGAAGGTTGCACAACGCGGAATTTCGGAGTTTGTACCGTGTGAATATAATTGAGTTGATAGCATCGCGGAAACTCAAATGGACGCGTAAAGTTGTTATGCTTAGTGAGGGACGGATTCCGAGAAAGTTGGTATTCGCTGAACCGACTGGTAGGCGTCCGAAAGGTAGGCCGAAGCGTCGATGGGAGGATTGCATTAAGGGTGATCTCGAGGGCTTGGACTTGACCGGTGAACATTGGACGAGTCTGTGCAGGCGAAGTTTGGTGGTATCGGCATCGAACCTTCGGGTTCGGTAAGCCTATTATTATTATTACTTAATATAAATTGCTCATCATTATTCCTATACTAACGGGTAAAATGCTCCAGAAATTCCTACCTCGGGTTTTAGGATAAAAATTACTGTATATTAGTTTTTCGAGAATATTTATCATAACTATTACGTCTAGAGCAAGCGGAGGAATAAATAAAATAGAGAAACTTTAATAACCTATAAACATTTACGCATGTGCAATCGCGAAACTTGGTGCATATATGATATAAATCGCTATTATACTCTTTTGTATTTATATATTATTCTTTTATTTTTATTTCAAGAACTTTCTCTAAATTATATTATTTTTGATTATCATCCATTTTTTCCTGGGATATATTAGAGATAAAAGTTAAGGATTCTTCAAAATATCACCGTAAATATTTATTTTGAGGGAATAAAACCTTCCCAAGGTTTTATAAGCGATAAGAAGTTTTAGATATATTTTTTTAATACACAAGTTACTGTACTAAAAAAAAAATATGATGTGATAATATAACACTTTTGGGTGGAAAAACGGATGGACTAGTTCTCGTACTAAAAAATGTTCTTCAGTGTTGATATGATCATATTTATATTAATAATAATTAATATACGATACTTAAACTACCCTCCAACAAACAAGCTACAACGCTGATCCGTCAAACTCACAGGAACGTTTTTTAATTATTTTTTGTTGCTGAAAAATCATGAATAGTCGCAAATCAATCGGGAGACGAAACCTAATTCATGTTTTTAACTGTTATTTTTCTGCATTATTTCACTGTTTAACTCATCAAACGAAACAAAAAACTGAAACTTTTAAAATGAAAATAAATTAAAAACAAAAACTAAAATAATAGGAAGCGAGATGTTCTGATAATTTTGAGAGCTCGGTATTTGAGATTAAAGTTTTCTTCATTAAAATACATACAATTAGGGACGTTTAAAACGGTGTACGTGCCATGCCATGCTTGAAAAGGATAGAGGTGAATTTAAACTTCAAAGCCTGGGGAGTTCTATAAATTAATCGATTAAATTAATTTGCAATGGAATGTTGAAGTTTCGCAAATAAAAAAAAAATTATTACAGCATAAAAAAACAAAAAAAAAAACAAACAAAGAATAACCAGCATTTAGAGTAAGTTCAGATACATCACAAAACCAATTACAATTTCAATAACTGAAAGTAATCAATTTTGAGATAATAACTTACCCTTTACTTACATGCTTGGTGTTATGTATTTTGTTCGTGCGATTAGCGTTCCTTTTACCGTCGGAAAATACAACATATCCACCACTAAAACAACACATTTAGTTATAGTTGAATAAAGTTTCTGGTCTCATACTTCATATTTTATTTTTCAAAAGGTCCACTTTGGAGTGTGATTGCGGTTAACATGAAATGACAGTCGACCATGAAGTACGATAATTCTATTTCTATTATCCTTAATTTAAAGAGTCTCGTAATTAATCCTCCCCCCCCCTCGAAGAAATAGAGAACTTTAATTTAATAGGAACGAAATATGACGGAAAATTAATCGAATATACGAAAAAAAATCACACCAGGAATGGTTAATTTTACTTCTGCTGGCCTATTGGTTGAGATTAAGTGAAAGATTAGGAAACATTCAAACTTTTGAGAATTTTCATTATTAGATGAAGTTATTTCAATTGACTTGATCAGGAGCGATATGAGCCAATATATTAGGCTTTGGAGTTCCAAATCACGGAACTCAAGATCGTCTACAACTTAATAAGAAAGTAATTTTCAGTTAAATCTTTCTAGATTCTTCCCAGGGGTCAGGCTCAAAGCATTTCTAAAATCTGTGAAGGTGCGATTCCATACAAGAACCAAGCGAAACCAAACAGCAAATGTGTAAGCGCGGGTTACTGACGCATGGTAAACTATTTTATAAAACCAACAAATCAAACCATTAAAAACATATTGTTTGGATAGAACACAAGCTTTTAAGAATCGGATTAGACGCTTAGAAGAACTTGTGCGTGTACGATCATTTTGTATCAGAGAACGCTAATTATTCTTTTAATTTGCCAATGGGCAAACCCATAATGTGGGTTTCTGACATCAATGAATCGAATAAAAAACCCAACTCATCTTGACCATATCATCTCCTAGTAACAGTGATAGTGCATTAAAAGAGAATTCAAAGATATATACTTTTTTTCAGGTTGCAGGTTTCAGAATAATATAATAAGTCATATTTACTGAGAGATAATCGCGAAACCTGAAAGAAACATTACACAATACTGTATTACGTGACATAAACCAAATTAATACATAATTAAAGCGGTGCAGTTAAAACATTTATGGAATATGAGCCATGTTGAGATATTAAGTGGGTAAAAAAGTAGTTTCAATCAGAAGTTAAAAGTTATATTATTAATATTAATTAAAAAATTAAACGAAAATTTGTTTGTTCATATTAACCCTCTGGTGGGAACATCTTTTTTACTCGCGATCTGAGAACACCGGTTTCTCAGACCACTACATTTAAAGTGAGTTTGTGAGTTCAAACGGCCTTGGTTGTCTTACCTATTGTGTCAGTTAGAAGTATTTGTCAATGAAGAAAAATAAAGAGGGAAGGGATTTTCCGTGGCGGGAAAAGGAAAGGGAAATATTAATTGAGCATTCTAAACAAGTCGCATGATGCCATTTAATACATTTACAATCTTTCTTTGTTTTTGGTAGGGGCGAAATCGACGAAGTTTTTCTTTTTTCAAGTCAATCCGTTATTTTGAAGCTTGTGTGAGTTTTAAGGGAACTATTAGAAGTCTCAGACCGACAAGGTTCAACGCGTTTTTCCTTAGCAGCCGCTTCTACTAATTTTTCAGTCAGTCCTTGTAATTCAATCGGCAAATTCTTTATTTGCCAATCGCGCTTTGGCGAAATCGAGTACAAAAAATAAGGCCACTATTTCAAGAGAGTGAAGTCTGGGTTCTTTGACAAACCCGTCACACAGTCCATGTAAAACATGAGCATTTGACCCGGCCATGGCCATAATGAAGTAAGATATTCTCAAAGGCCATTATTTTCTTCCTATTGACGGAGTGTATGCTGCATCGCTTGCCTATTGTGTCTATTCCATCTTTTGTGGCGTTGAAAAAAGACACTTTATCCTACTTCGTATTGCAAACGTCTGTATGGGGAGTGTGGTGCATCGTAGACAAGAGGATGAGAGATTTGTTTTTTGGCACGTAAGACAGCTATATCGTTTGTTCGTGTAGCCGTAAAGAAAGGAATCAGCAACTCGGCTCTTCTATGATTGAAACTCCGGAGGTATTTGGTTTTTTTTTTTGTTTTTTTTTTAACTTAACCAATTATCGCACGTTATGTTGCGGTCTGTCCCAAATCTCCGGAGAGCCGGATCGTTGATTGAGATGGGATCCTGAGTTGTTTTCTTGGTTTAGGAAAAGAGTTCCACTGTCACTACCCCCGCCGGTATAATTATGTGCATTATGAAGGTAAGCATTTTGTGAATCTTTCAGTCCCATAAGCTTTATCCCATACTTCGCAGGCTTGCTCGGCGTGTACATGTGGAACCTGCATCTTCCTTAAATGGAACAAGTGATTCTGCGGGAACTATTTTCACCCTTTCCTTTCATATCGTTTTGAAACAAAAAAAAAAAAAAAAAAAGATGCGAGAAAGGCTATAATATCCTGTAGGGAATAATCTAGTAAAATAATAGTGTTAAAGACAAAGAAATGAAGGGCCAAGAATAAAAAATCGTATTGAGATGCAACGGTCTATCAAACCGATCTTCTTCAAATTGATAAACGGGATGAATTTAATACTTTGGGGAACACAGATCGGAGAGACTGCCATTGAAATGGGCTATTGGTAGGCAGTATCCCAGACCGCTCAGGAAAACAACACTACCAGGATCTGGGATCGCCTACTTTTGGAATAAACATAACTTATAGGAAAGTGCAGTATGAAAGTGACACTCTCCTTGGAAGCGAGAAATGGAGAGTGACTGAAGCTGGGTATAAAGTTAGATAAGCAATTAGAAGGTGAAGGGCCTCTTGTCATCAGGAGCGTGTTAACTGGCGTTTTTATGACCAATAAAAGCGGTCTCTCAGGCCTGTGTTACCACCTGAAGGTTAATTATTCATACAGTATAATTTTGAAGTAATGGGAATTCCCCAAATGTATTCATTTTCATTTTAATCAGATAACTTGTCCAAGTGAAAATAAAATTTCAAGTGACTGTCACTCAGGACATATGAAAATAACAGTCTTGTTTTCGAATTTTCAGTCACTTTAAATAGCTTGATATTTTATATATCTTTCATATTTAGCTAGGACTTCGAAACAGAAGTAACTATAATTTCCAACATAACAACTATTTAAATAATAGTTGACAACTCGTGTGAGGAAATACCAATTCCATTTAAGCAATCCGATGACCAACTCATGACGGAAAAATGGAAAGTTTTCTCACTCATTAAACTACCGCCGAAAAATCAGCGTTTGGGGATTTGTGCCTTACTCCTTGCCGAAAAAAATAGGATCCATTTCTGTCAAGAATTATAACTTGTAATGAAAATTGGCTCTTGACAAAGGAAAAGCAGCACAACATTTTCCCAAGCCCCTCCCCCCTAACTATTAAAAAAAAGATGATGATCGAAGAAATTGAAAGAGACCCACCAGCTCGGCACATGTCTCACTTGTGAAGTCACGACGCTTGGCTATGAGACTCTGCCACACCCGCCCTACTGTCCGAATCTCTAGCCTAATTACCATTTGTTTAGACACCTATACTATTTTTTTTAATTAATAACTTATGTGTCAAAGAGCTTTAGAAAATGGATTTTCCGTATTTATAAATTCTGAAGATCACAAATTTTATTCATAAGGTATGGAAAAGCTGCCAACACTTAGGCAGAAATATATTGAAAGTAATAGAGATTATTCTGATAAAAACCGGTATACATTCTTTTTCTTATTGTGACGTAATCCTGCATTATTTTCTGGACAACACTCTGATTATGTCAGTGATGATGTCCCCTGCCCGTAAACAAAAAAAAAAAAAGAAGATATTTTGTTTGCTCAAAACGTTCGAACGTGAGCATAAAATATTAAAAAAATAAATGTGAACGGTTTAAATTGCTTAGCTGTAAATTCTTAATTAATTAATATAAAATTATAATTTCAGAATATAGGTAAAACATGTAAAGTTTATTTTTAAATTCTGCTTTTAATCCAGATACTTGCTGTTAAACAATTAAATATTTAAAAAATAAAAACATATTTAGTATACTGTATTTAATTTACTTTTATTTTTTTCACATAACTCCTATGGTTTATTACTTTTAAAAAAATTATCAACTTATTACATGTATGGACTATCAATTGATCGAAAACACTTTGTACATGAACTCGATATAAATTCATAAAACGAAAATTTAAAAACTAATTTTCTTTATCTTGCGCTAGTCTCTCACGCCAAAGGTTGTGAGTTCGATCCCAGTCTGTGAAGTGCCTATTCAACCGTTTAATAAATGGGGATTCACTCACAGCCTCTCCCTCGGGTATATGAGATCCGTCAGCCAAATTTGGCCACTCACTAAATTAAGCGTTGGGAGTGATTACCCTACCCTATAATACATCGAGAAACGTGAGTGTAATCTCCCAGGAGATAAAACTGCGTGGCCAAAGGCCAATACGGCCTATCGCGCCCGCTCCACTGGAAGAAGACTATATTTCATAGAATAATTAATGAGTTTAAGAATATGTTATGTATTGTCCACCAATAAAATCTATAATACGATTTTATATAATAACCTGAAATTTTACAAACATATCATAGATAGTCCAGAAATTATTATGATTAGTAATACATGTGTAACAAGAATGATTTTAAACCTTATTAAGATGGATAAAGTATAAGTTATGAACGAGTACAAGAGGTTATAATAGATTGAATATTAAATTTTAAAGTTTCTTAAGACTGGTTCTATTTTCAAATACAGCATAAGCTGGATACAATTGCCTATTATCTCAGAACTAATTCATAAATATTCATTCAGAGTATTTTTTGTAATATGTCCGTAACAGGGTTTGTATGAACCCATTAATAAAACAAATGGACTTCTTTGTAGAAACTCTATCAGACACCTGTACCATAATTGAATTTTAAAATTTTAATTGCTTACCAAAGCTACCATGCTATCTATAGCCCTATTGAAGCGATCACATAGGTTCTTCATACTTTCGTAGCTGAAACAAATTACGTAATTACTGTAGACCACTGAACAATGACAATAAAAAAATAAAATAAAAATATAACAGTGAAACAAAATATAAAAAGATTAACAAAAATCAATATCAATAAAATACAACACAAAAACACAGCATGAATGTTATAAAAATATATCAATATATACATGAGAAATATAAAAAAAATATATATATACATGAGAATGAATGTTCAAAGAATAATTAATAAAACTTCAATAAGTACATTAAAAAAAATAGCTTATATTTACATTTATAACAAATTTTTTTAATAGAACTTTTGACAGTTCATGATAAAATATTTCATGATGATATATCCATGAAAGTCAGTATGCTTTCAAGATCATATCGTCCGAAAGGAATGTTGTTTATCGGCCCATTGTCATGAGGCATGTATAATCCATAATGTGATTCAGAAAACAGTCATACGTAGTCTAAGACCCGATACTGCATTAAATACCCCTTTCTAATTCCCTGATCGCTGGGGATGGGGAACTACAAAAAAGCAGGAGTACTGTCTTCAATAGTTTACAATAAACGAAATAAAAAAAAAAATATGGCCTAAATAAATTAATAATAGACCTTAAAATGGACAGAGGCAAATTAATGAAAAGTATGATCTGTATTTCAACTAGTTGATTATTTTAGTACATCCCTCTTACAACCCTTCATTAGAAACTATGTAAGGATCAGTGATCCCTACATATTTTCTAATAATACATTCCTACTTCATAGAATGGATCTCCAAAGTAACAATATAATTTTGCCAATCAAATCGTGTTTTCCCAGTCTCCTGGTGTCCCTCAAGGTAATATCGTAGGTCCCATACTCTTCACTATTGAAAGACAGAACGGTCATTCAAACCTAATAGAGGTCGAAATCTCTATCGTGAAGATAGAAAAATATTTAAAAAAATATCATATCTTTGGTATTAAATGAAACCATCGAATTCCTCCCTTGTCCAATCTTTACAATTCAAAAATTCCAAATATATCCCTCTATTCCGCATCATATTACGATTAACATTATCCTTAAAGAGATTAATATTCAATAACTAGCAAACTTGACAGGAAATTGATAGATCTCGTAAAAGAAAAAAAAATTAAGTTTTTCAAATTCATCAATGTCATCCCATTTTTACCGATCAACCATAGGGGCGTCTGGAAAGAAGATCTGTTTACATAGTTACATAGTTGTTTTTGGTGTAAAAGGATCAAATGTCATGGGGATATCTTCTCATTCACTTGTAGTATTGGAGTAATTAATATCAATAAATAAATAAATCTATTTATATCATATACATAATATATTTACTAAGAAATCTTTTCTAAAGTTGTTCAGAAAGATCTACCCAAAAATCACGAATATTTATTGCTTTCTTCAAAGCTCTTCGCTAGAAAAATGCATGATAGCTATGTCTCAATTCACAACTATACATGTTTTTAAGTCCTATTTGTCACTAATCAAGTTTATATACGATGTCGTCAGGACTGCATCACTCAAGCGTTGTATTCATCATTCCAGTACAAAAAATTAAGTGCATATGTGATATTGTTATATGAAAATAGCGCAGTAACCATTGGATCTGTTTATTAATGATTAGTCATAAATATATTTTAATTTATACTTTAGAAAATCATGATCTTACTTTTCAACAAATTTTTCTATGTAACATCTTTACAACCTTACTTGAAACATGGCTTTAGAAGGTCATGAAAGCGCATGAATCAGCCGTTGACGATGATGAAAAAGTGCTTAGTTTCTAAAACATGATTCTAGTTAAAAGATATAGCTTTAGTATGCTTACAGCAGCATAAAAAAAAATAGGTCTTAAAAAACAAATTTTACTTTTTTTCTTTCCTTTTTTTTTGTAGATAAATTTTATAAAATGCTTATGAAACCAGTAATTTGATTGGAATTGGAAACAAGGGTTGATTTATGATATGTAATTGAATTGAATAATTTATAGAAGAAATTATTGAGAGAAGATATAAAAAAAATCTGGTGCGCGCAAGACAAGATTTTCACTTACCTCCGTTGTTAAAATCAAATTAAGATTTTAAGAATTTTTAAATATATATTGAATTTCAATAGAAACATGTGTTTTATAAAAGAATCTATTTTATTATCATATATGACAATCAGTTATTTTTCCGCTTTTCATCAATCTTCATTAACTTTTACAATTTTGTAATTTTTAGTTTTACAATAATAATTTTTCTGAAATCTTTAGCTTTACAACGGTATATTATTGTTTTTATTTTAAAAAACAGTAAAATTGCAGGAAAAAAAATATGTTAGCACTTTTCACCTATAGTTGGATACCGTATTCGTTCAAATTATATTTTTATCCGTTTTTTATCAGTACTAAATAGATGATATAGTTATTTTTATAGATTCTACAAAATTAAAGGTACTTTAAAGGAATAAAATTTAAAATATCGACATTTAAGCCCTGTTAGACTATTTCAATCAGAATGAAACCTACATCATCTTAAAGCCCATTAAATTTTACATCGATATAGGAGGTTTAATCAAAATCGTTAGTACCGATTTTAAGAAAATCGTAAATAAGTGCTAAATGCATGACATAAAGTGGCTCTTCTGGTCAGGTTATTTTGATGAAGACGTTGCTGTAACATTTCAGGTGTATAGTTCTCTTAAATATAAAATTTGAGTATTGTATGACTTCGTTTTTGCGCTAGACTTACCACAGATACACACGGACGGACACACAGACCTTTTTGTGGGACTTGGTCATTTGGACTCAGGACCCTGAAACGTGTATTTCCAGTGAAAACTGTTCAATATTTTCAAGATCGTAATAATTTCCCTTACAATATATTTCATATATAGATTAGTGAAAGTAAAAATGGAATAATACAATCTTGGTACTTTCTCAAAATAAATATTAACTGACCCAGGAAAGAATCGAATGATATATAGGAAGTTATAATTTCAGTTATGAGTGTGGGAGGACTGCAGCGTAGGGGTGAGTACAGACTACATTCGCCCACAATAATTAGTGGTTTTGTAAATATATTGCTGTTACGAATAAAAGTGCACCTTTCAAATTTATTTGGTATATTTGCATCTTTACGCAGCACGAATCCAGTCGCTTGTTGAATAATTAAACAAGTCTCAAGTCTCAATCAAATATCAATGTTGAGTATTCTAGACGGCTGTATTTTTTTATAACTTTTTATAATCTTGTAACTGTAACGACACCCAAAAACTTTTTAACATGGGACACCCCAGTAGCAGATGTATTTGACGTTATGATGTTTTCAGTATTCTTTAATGTTCTTACTATCATTTTGGGCATTATTTTCGGAAGGTTTATAAGTAAAATACATTACCCATAAACTTACGAACATGTGTTATTTGTAATGCTGTGATGAGGGAGGTTATGGTGATTCAGTATTGCCGCCGTACAGTATCGTACAGGTTATATTCTTCCTAACAATACTTAGGATTTTTGAAAAAATATAACGTACGTAAGTTGTTAAAATAAATGGACAGTTGTTATTCAAATTAAGATTTTAAGAATTTTTAAATATATATTGAATTTCAATAGAAACATGTGTTTTATAAAAGAATCTATTTTATTATCATATATGACAATCAGTTATTTTTCCGCTTTTCATCAATCTTCATTAACTTTTACAATTTTGTAATTTTTAGTTTTACAATAATAATTTTTCTGAAATCTTTAGCTTTACAACGGTATATTATTGTTTTTATTTTAAAAAACAGTAAAATTGCAGGAAAAAAAATATGTTAGGACTTTTCACCTATAGTTGGATACCGTATTCGTTCAAATTATATTTTTATCCGTTTTTTATCAGTACTAAATAGATGATATAGTTATTTTTATAGATTCTACAAAATTAAAGGTACTTTAAAGGAATAAAATTTAAAATATCGACATTTAAGCCCTGTTAGACTATTTCAATCAGAATGAAACCTACATCATCTTAAAGCCCATTAAATTTTACATCGATATAGGAGGTTTAATCAAAATCGTTAGTACCGATTTTAAGAAAATCGTAAATAAGTGCTAAATGCATGACATAAAGTGGCTCTTCTGGTCAGGTTATTTTGATGAAGACGTTGCTGTAACATTTCAGGTGTATAGTTCTCTTAAATATAAAATTTGAGTATTGTATGACTTCGTTTTTGCGCTAGACTTACCACAGATACACACGGACGGACACACAGACCTTTTTGTGGGACTTGGTCATTTGGACTCAGGACCCTGAAACGTGTATTTCCAGTGAAAACTGTTCAATATTTTCAAGATCGTAATAATTTCCCTTACAATATATTTCATATATAGATTAGTGAAAGTAAAAATGGAATAATACAATCTTGGTACTTTCTCAAAATAAATATTAACTGACCCAGGAAAGAATCGAATGATATATAGGAAGTTATAATTTCAGTTATGAGTGTGGGAGGACTGCAGCGTAGGGGTGAGTACAGACTACATTCGCCCACAATAATTAGTGGTTTTGTAAATATATTGCTGTTACGAATAAAAGTGCACCTTTCAAATTTATTTGGTATATTTGCATCTTTACGCAGCACGAATCCAGTCGCTTGTTGAATAATTAAACAAGTCTCAAGTCTCAATCAAATATCAATGTTGAGTATTCTAGACGGCTGTATTTTTTTATAACTTTTTATAATCTTGTAACTGTAACGACACCCAAAAACTTTTTAACATGGGACACCCCAGTAGCAGATGTATTTGACGTTATGATGTTTTCAGTATTCTTTAATGTTCTTACTATCATTTTGGGCATTATTTTCGGAAGGTTTATAAGTAAAATACATTACCCATAAACTTACGAACATGTGTTATTTGTAATGCTGTGATGAGGGAGGTTATGGTGATTCAGTATTGCCGCCGTACAGTATCGTACAGGTTATATTCTTCCTAACAATACTTAGGATTTTTGAAAAAATATAACGTACGTAAGTTGTTAAAATAAATGGACAGTTGTTATAAATCCTTAAACTAATATTTTTAAACTATTTTATATTTCTAATGAACTATTTAAATTACATTTTTCCAATTAACGGAAGTAGCATAAAGTGACGCTAAATGAATAAACAACAAAAATAAATTACATTTTAAAAGTTTAATTAAGTTCCATTGGAATCTCATTCAGCTTTCAGAAAAGATCTGTTTTCACGAAATAGTAATAAATATGAAAATTTAATAACAATATTAATTTTTAGACTTATAACAATTTACCATTTATGTTAACGACTTAGGTACGATTCGGTACGTAATATCGTTTCTAAAATCTGGCGTGCTAACTGTGATAACCTCTCTCTTTAACAGTAATGTATGTTCATAAGTTTCTGGGCTAACAACAATTTTATATTAACTTTTACTTTTATTTCTTTTATTACATATTAACTTTACTAAAATCTTGCGATTTCCAACGGTATATTATGTGTCTATATTACTACTTATATTTCAGGAAAGATTTTTTGATGCCTCGATTAAAAAAAAACTTAATTTTTCTAAAGAAAATCTTTATTGCAATTTATTTTACTTATAAACATTCAGGAAAGAATACCCTATTTTTTTTTCATATACAAGATGGAAACTCCAACGACTTAATGTGGGACTCTAACCCACTAAACAACCTTCTGCAATAACTGAGCTAGCCCAACAGTGGCTCATCCTTCATGATATGCCCTGAATAAAAGTAAAAACCGTATAAAAATCCGTCCAGTGTTTAGAAGGAGTTCAAGGAAACCAAAAATCAAGGTATGACTATATATATATATATAGTAATATTTTAAAAAGTATTTTGAATCGTTCATTTGGAATAAAAAATATTAAAATGAAAAATATATTAGGAACTTTTTAACAGAACAAAAAATAAACTGAACTGTTTTTGATCTATTGACCATATATTCTTCAAATTACTGCCGTCATCCCAAAGTAGTTAAAACTTAACTGGTCAAGTACTTCTTTTCAAACTTAAATGATACCACATTTAAATTACACCCATGCGAAGGAAGTGCAGGGTAAAAAAAAAAAAAACCCTGTACCTCTACAACCCATGAAGGGTCTTAGGCACAGTACATATTGAGATTCGTACTGTCTCTAGGCCAACGGTCGTGCAATGTGTTGATTAGGCCTTGATAAAGCTCAGCCGCCCGTTTTTTTCACCAATATTGGATAGCCACTTTAAAGAGGCTGGGTGTGCCTCAGGTTGGTCTCTAGGCCCTCGCCCGTCTGAATCAGAATAAATAATAAAATAAAACAGAATAAATAATATTCGTCATAGCCGGGATTCGAACCCAGGACCCGGAGAACAGTAGACTAGTGCTCTATCCACTAGACTACGCCACTCCCCAAGTGGAGGGTACTAGTTGAATAATATATTAACAATTTGAAAGTTTTACATGAGTAACTCTTGCTATATCTCGGTCCAAATTAGTAGAGGAATGTAAAAGAAATCTCAATAAGCTTTCCCTGCTGAATAAAGTCCGAGTTTATTGGGTGCCTGGTCACTCGGGCATCGTAGGCAATGAGAGAGCTGACAGCCTCGCAAGGAGGGGTTCTGCTCAGTTACCCTGTACACCTGAACCTGTCTGTGGGATAAGCCTCAGCTATGCTAAAAGTTTGATCAAGGCGGCTGCTGGAAATAGATCTAGGCAATACTGGGGGATACTGGAAAGCAGCATCACTCTAAGATGTTCTTGGAAGGACCCTGCAAAGAGAGAAGTTGTGCACTGCTCTCAATGGAGAGGATAACTCTGAGGAGAGTGACAGGACTGTATACAGGACACTATCAGCTTAACAGGCATCTCCATAATATGGGGTTGGTGGCCTCACCTACTTGCAGATTCTGCAAGAAGGAAGACGAAACTGCATATCATCTGGTATGCAGTTGTCCAGAGATTGCTAGGATACGGTTTTACCATTTTGGCAGCGACCGTATCTTAGATCCAAAGATGTGTGAACTGATTAACCCATATAGCTTGGTCAGATTCACCAAAGCACTAGACCTGTATTAACGGAATGGACGAGGCACAATAAGCCTAATAAGGCTGCAGTGCATAAGATAAGCCGAAAAAAAAAAAAAACAAAAAAAACTCTGGCTATATTATTGAATATGTAGCTCAATATTTTGGGGTGATTAAAGAATTATAAGATTTTTATTTTCATTATTTACAACAATAATGGCCCATGTTAGCATACTTGGAAGTTTCAAATAAGAGCTTGAGGTAGGTCATGGTTTCACCTAAAGTAGGTCTGCAGGGGGAAATCCTGTACGTCCTAAAAACATAAGACTGAAGAATACGATATTTCCAATAAGTTTCCTGTATGAACCGTTGAATGCGATTTTTCATAACTCGACACGATTGTAACATTACGTAACTGTTTCAAAAAGTTAATTGTGCGACTCTTTGTGATTCCAATAGGTGATATTCGTATTTGAAATCTCCCTTATTCACAGTTTGACTGAGTCTAGAAGAGAGAAGACAAGAAAGAAATGCGTCCGTTCATTGGCCTCTGGCTGGTAAGGTGAAGAAGAATGTAGGGGTGAAAAGTATCGTAAAGGAGAGAGAGGGAGAGAGGCAGAAAGAGAGAGAGAGAGAGAGAGAGAACCAGACCGGAATAAGAATAAGCAGGTGCATCACGGACATCAGTGAAATATCTCTTCTTCCCTCAACATATCGCGATTCTCAGTTTCCGCAAATTCCTTCTCAACCACGCGAAGGATATTGATACGGTTTTAACTAAAATTAAAGGCATTCTTTCCTAAAGGTTTATAAGTAAAATACAGTGAATGTCAAAAGTATTCGGAATTCACTACTCTTTCGTAATTTACTTGCTTTGAATTTATTTTTTGTGTGTTTAAGGAGTTTTTAATCCCTCCACAATGTTAGAACAGGATGTCTGGGACTGGGTTCCTTAAGAATAACAGATTGTAGATTGGAATATGAAATGATATTATTATATTATGTCTGTTATATTATTATATTAACATAGTTATTATTTAAAATAAGAAATATTATACAAAAAAAAAAAAAAAAAAAAAGAAATTTTCTGAAAACGATGATGTTGAACAGAATGAAAAATAAATGAATTGACAAACGATATATGCATTTAAACAGTAGGCTTTTTACTTATTTTCTTCATTCTTCAATACTTTTTTTTTTTTAATTCTTTTATTGATATTTACAACTGTACACAGTACAACAAGTAAATGAGCTATTTACAGATCACTGGCTTGAAAAAGTCTTGAGAAGAATCCACCCAGTGGTAGTACTTCAAAAATTCTATACTTAAATTGCAATATCATAATTGTTAAGCGTCTGTTTGGTATATGATAGGAAGTACAGGAAAAGTTGGGATTTGAATGAGGATAGAGAAGTAATATATAATGACTAATTAATTAACGATAATATTCAACAATATCTACCCGACACCAGCTGAAATTGTAGTTGTTTAAGTTGACTTAACAATGAATTATGATGAACTTGAATACTGCTATTAGTATTAATCAATATTAACAAATCTGACTCAAAATTTATTTACAATCAATATATCTTTATAAACTTTAAGAGCTTTTCTGTAATTTTTGAATCACTGTAGCCAAATATTCAGCTTTCTGAAGAGCTCCTTGGAGTAGTTTTGCTTTTTTTGCTTCACCTGAAGGTTGACTTTTTTCTTCTCCACAGCCCTCCTGTCCTTTTATGATATTAAACATTAAACTCGATATTTGCAACATCACAACAAGTGGACATATTGGAACTTTTGTCTGAATGAAGAAGAAACGATGTTATTTAGGGACCATTTTTCCTGAACAAAGAACAAATTTCCTGACTTTTCCATATATTTTTAAAATCCCGGACTTTTCCCGATTTTCCCTGCTGCTATACTTGTAGAAGGAAGGTATACCATAGCTTAAACTAAAAATTACAACAACATTCATTTTATTTTTAACGTTTTAAAAGTTCATTTACGAAAAAAATAAAAATACTGTATGTCAACGGTGTCAAAGGTATTTGGAATCACGTGGTTTCCTAATTATATTAATGCTGTGATCATAAATTAACATCCAGATGGTAAATGTTTTGTATGGTTATACATTTTAGCCAGCTAGGAATTGATCTTACTAATTATTTGATTGTTTGGTGCGAAATATTATCCCACTCAAGCACTAATTGTTTCTTGAGGCCATTTTCATTTTGAATATAGTATTTCCTTTTTAGTATAACCCACAAATAGTTAATTAAATTTGAAAGAAATAATGGTAGAAGGATTTAGAGAACTTTGCAGCAACTAAATCTGAATAGATAACGTAGAGTCATGTTCGAGCGTATGTTAAAAATTTAATTTATTCGTCATTTTTCTTCTACTTTTAACTCTGGCTTTTCACATTTAAAAAATACACAAACCTATCAATAATTCTGTCCATGAATCCAATGGTCTTAAACTTTTTCAAAGAAAAACGGACCTATCACTGACCACTCAAGGTGTTGGCATACTAAATTCTTTATTTGGTTTCCTCCAAACCATAATATTTTCTTAGGAACCATGTACTTTAGTATGGGAGTCATCTATAAACATTTTAATCAACCTTCTCTTTAAAAAAATGTTGCATACATTCAACCTATTCACTTATTGTCTTGCCTGCTGAAAGACGTTTTCAGTACTTCTTGTTACATGTTTTTCTTTTCGTCACATTTTGTTTAGTATCTGGTGAACTGTTGAAACACTTATTGTGTATCCAATAAAGAAATAAAGAAATTCGAATTCCGAATACTTTTGACACTCACTGTACATTGAAATCAAGTTTTTCTTTGGAAGAGAAAATAATATTTTCTGTAATCAAGTCATCAAAAAATTATGAGTAGTAATATAGACGTAAAATGTACCGTTGGAAAGCGCAAGACGTAGAAAAGTTAATGTGCAATAAAAAAAATGGTGAAAGTTAATAGAAAGTTGTTACAAGAGCTATGTTGTTTGTAATGTTATGAGGGACGTTATTGTGATTCAGTGTTGCCATCTTAAAGTATCGTACTTATTATATTCTTCCATATTGTAATGAAGATTTTCGAAAAAACATTACGTACCAAATCGTACAAATTTCTATATTTTTACCGACGTCGAAAATGAAACAGTTTATGTATCTTTAATAAATATATTATCGTCTTTTTTCCCTTTTGTGAACAGTATTTTATCATAATTTTTGATTTTTTAATAATCTTGTATTTATGGTTTTTAGTGCAGATCCCTAACTTTTCGATTTTAATAATTATTTTCCCTGTTTGGTCAAATAAGGAGGTTCCAGTAATTTTCAACACTACCAAATATATCTATTTCAGTTTATACACACCAATTGGGTTTTGTTTTATATTTACGGAAGATACCAATGCTCTGTATCGCTAAATAGAGCTCATTCTAAGAAGATCACCATAAAGATGTATTCCCCTTTTTTATCGTGCATCTGATTTCTTTTTCTCCAGTGGCGCGACAGGCCGTGAAGGTCCTGGTCCTGGCGGTGTAATCTCCTGGAAGATTGCACTCGCGTTTCTCGATGCAATTTGTAGGGTAGGGTCATCACTCCCTACGCCTAATTCTTGCATCTGATAGTTTTTAACTTGTTGACAATAACCTGTATGATTTTATTCAGAAATCACCATATAGAAAAACCAACAATAAAATATTCAACTCCCCTCCCCCCCCCAAAAAAAAAAAAAAAAAAAAAAAAAAAAATATATATATATATATATATATAATTAATTTCATTTTTTGTTTAGCGATACGTTCTAATATAAGATTTATACCTTAGAGAGCTCCTTGGTTGAGCAATAGTTTTTTAAGTTCCTCCGGATCCCACATTCAAACCCGGGCTATAATAATAATCATAATAATAGTCTTACTGAACCAAAAGGTTCGTCACTGATCCCACCAAATTTGGCCTACACAGATTAATCCTATGACAACCGTTCAAGCCAAATCTCCCGAGATCACACTTTATACAATCCTCCCATCGACGATTCGGACTACCTCTCGGAGGACTACCAGTGAGATCAGCGCAAACCTATTTTGTCGGAGATGGTATGCACTTTACAGCCGAGGCGAATAATTAATGGAACCCCGGCTGAGGCAGAATAATTATTTGTTCTGTTATTTCTGCGGTGGGGAGACCCTGTGGTAGGGAGATCCTTTTGGAGTACACCCACCCTCTTCTATAAAATTGGTAAGCATACATTAGGGAAAAAGTCTGGAGGCTGTGCGTGAACCCAGCCTAATTATCTGCTTGTAAGGCCGTTGGCCTTAAATAGGACGAATCTTTTAATGCACTAAACCCAAGACCCTTCAATGATTGTTCAATTTTATATATATATATATATATATATATATATATTTTTTTTTTTATATCTAAGCCTATAGTATATATTTAAAGAGTCTTCTGCCAACTAATTTTTTTTCTTTCACTTACCTATGTATGGAATATTTAGTAAGGGAAAGTTTGCGATCGTAAAAATTTTGAATTCGAGTTTTCATCGGAAATACACGTTTTAGGGTCTCCTGAATCCAAATGACCAAGTGCCGCAAAAAGGACTGAATGTGTGTGGTAAGTCTAGCACAAAAAGAAAAGTCTTAGGAAACTGAAATTTCATGTTTAAGACAACTATACGCCCGAGATGTCACAGCAACTTTTTTATCAAATTCAACTAACCAGAAGAGCTAGTATTCCGTGCATTTTGCACACTTTCACGATTTTCTCAAAAACGGCTCTAACGATTTTGTTCAAATTCACTATAGCGAGGTAAAATTTAATTGGCTCCAATTTGATTTAGGTTTCATTCTGATTGAAATAGTGTGAAAGGGCTTAAATGCCGGTATTTTAATTTTTCTTCCTCTAAACTTCCTTTAATTTTGTAAATTCCAAAAGATTAACCATATCATCCTAATGATATTGATGAAGGACAGCTAAATATACAAGTTGGATGAATTTGATGACCAACTAAAAGATAAAAGAGCTTTTTTTTTTTTTTCTTTTTTTCCTCTATATAAACAGTAATATATACGTATAATATACCGTTGAAAAGAGAAAGATTAAAAAAAAAAAAAAATTATCTGATACAGAAAGTTGTAAAGTTGTAAATCATATAAAGTGACAAATAGGAAATAAAATTATTATTGACTAAAACTTTAATATAGTTATGTTATTTAATTTAAATCATATGTTTCAAACGAAAATGAATACACGTTTTATTAAAATATTTTTCAATTTTAAGCTTATTGAACAGTTCTTAAATTGACTTTAACAGCTAAGGTAAGTGAAATTCGTGTGTTGCCAGCACCAGATTTTTTCATTTCATTTCATTATTATTTTGGTGTTATATTCTGAAATGGCATTTATTCCTCTCTTCAAATTATTCGTCAAAGAATTTTTTTTTTTAGTAACTAGAAATGATTTCCTCACCGAACTTTCAAATCCTTCGTCCCATTTAGCCGACACAGCATTGAATTAAATTTTTAAATGGGCTAATAAATTTAACAATAACTATTTTAAATAATATCCTGCCATCGTCCTTGTAGCCGATGTGAATGAATCAGCTGAGCGAATGTGAATTACAGAAGGGGGGAAATGCGACTTGATACAGCACTTTATTTATAGCACAATGAGATCTCATGCGAGCTCCCACAATTTATTATTAGCACGAAATTCGTTATCGGTGCACGCTACACTTTTTTCTCATTAGGTAATTGAGGTAACAGGTATCTTAAAATACATAACCTGGTATAATTTAAAGCTAAGTACAACTAATTATCACATGAAAAAGTGAATTCTACGAATAAATGAAAACGTATATTTAATATATAAATACCCAGTGAAAAGAGGAAATGTATAAACAAATAAGAACATATAAACTTGGTCAATGTTATTGGAGTAAAAGAAATTAGAATCAACCATAATCGATAAAACCTATTATTCAGTATGAAACGTAATTAGCTTCATGCATAACTTCGTGACATATTCATCACACGATATGTTTGCGTTAGTTACATGTATCCTATTAATTTTTGATAAAGTGGGAAGGATACAAATAAATATTAAATACATTGTTTCCATAAAATATATAAACGTTAATTCATTTTAAATAATTATGAAAAATATGTTCGATTTATGATTTAACCTTCGGAATTGTTTGAAGTTTTTTGTTTTATAATTTAATTTTAATCTTAATTTAATATACAATTTTGATTAAGTTTTGAATAATCATATTATTTAACAACTAACTTATTATTTCAGTTATTTATTTTTTATTTGAAATTCGTGTAAATATATTTTATTTTTAAATATGAAATATATAGTAAGGGAAAGTATTGTTTGGTCTTTTTGAATTCGGCAGAAAAATTATGAAGATTTGTTTTAAATTATTTTATAATTGCAATTTTTAAAAAAGAGTAAACTGTGACTACCCCGTATTATTTGTTTTAGTTATTTGATAGAGAAAAAAAAAACAAGAATAAAATAAAATAAAATCTGTACCTCTAAAACCAATTTTAGGGTAAGGGGGAGATAGGTAGGGTTCAGCAAAACAGTACTCATAGAGATTCGTACTGTTTCACAGCCAACAACATTGCAAGGAGTGGTCAGGTGGTTTGTGGGTACCCACTTTATAGAGGCTGGGTGAGCTCAAGTAGGGTCTCTATACCCCAGGATAAATCCACAGATGAAATAATTCTGGCACAGCTGGGGATCGACCCCAGTGTTGCACTACCCTCTATACCACGCCACTCACTGGTTTTGTTATTTAATTAACAAATATTTAAAAATAAATAATAGAGATCATAAAAAATATATTAGGGGTGTAATTAATATTGCAAACATGATTAATTTTTTTCTTTTTTATTCAGTAAACAATTATAATCTTATGGGGTGTTTTCATTATTATTATTTTTTATACATCTACTAATAAGGGTGTCTTTGAGTCCAAAAGAAGGTAAATAAAAAGAATTGCCGAACAATTTTAAACAAAAGTTCAAACTTTTTGCTTCAGTGCAATTACACACTAAATTTATATATATTTTCGTTTAAATATTCAATACCTAATATCTGTCCTTTATCCATATATCTGCATAACGAAAAATTTAAAATTTAAATAAAAATTGATGATATAATTAAATTATGATTTTATTATTTTCTTTGTTAAAAATCGTTTTGTAGTGCTTAATTTCTAATATTTATAAAATATACATACAGACAAACGTACACATAGTATTACATAAAAAATGTTGTTTTTAATTTTAATAATTCTATATATTTCGCATCGTTCGATAGTAATACTTTTCTTTATTTTTAAAATATGAAAATCGTTTTTTAAAAGACCTCTTTACTATTAAGCTACAAGCTAACCTAAAATACAAACCTAAAATAATATGTATAAAAAAAATTCTTAAAATATAATTTTTACTTAAGAAGGAGTTAAAAACCATTCAATATTATAACATTGCATTATTATATATTTTTAAGTTACTGAAAGCAGATTAATATGTATCAATTAATAAATATCATGATAAACTTTTCTCATTAATTAGAAATATTTTAGTTTACCTTTTAGTATCGAAGTCCGAGAGAATGTTGTTCTCCAACGGTAACTTCAGCTCGGGAAAATCCTCACAGACCCATCTGTAAAATATCGTAAATAATAATTAATAATCAAATATCATAAAAAAAAAAAAAAAAAAAAAAAAAAAAAAAAAAAATTATGAATACATACAAATTAGGATAAAAAAAGTATAAAATATTTACAAGTGCGGAGTTAATATTTTAACAGTCTTATGGAAGTAATTAGCTGATCTTCGTTGTCCAGTTTTTTAATTGTGATTTGGAACAACGACCTAATTTTGTTAAAAACTAAAAAAAAAATATCAATTTAAATAAAATAATTAGAACTAATTAACTAGTTAGAAAGTTGTTTAAACTAAGGTAGACTAGTGAACATATTAATATAGGCCACTTAAACAAAAAAAGTGCATCGTAAAAGTAATGGGGATGTTGTCCCTAACTATAACCTTTATTATCAATAAATAATATGTTGTGTGTTTACCATTAAAATATTTAGTTGGAATTTATTACCAATCACCTTTGACATTTTTATTTATGAATCATAATAGTATGAAAATAGTTTTCAGAGTCAAATAAAGTTTTAGACTAACGTCACAAAACTATAATTTAAGGACTATGCCTTTCCTAAAAAAAAAAAAAATATGGGATACATAAAAAAGAAATAAAAGTCATTTAAAATCCATGGACACCGAATAGTATCGTTTACCACGTGTGTCAAGAACACATGTTAAGCATTAAAGAGATCGTTAAACATTCAATATTTATAGGTTATTTTTATGGCAAAGGGCGGGTGAGGGAAAAAAGGCTGAAGACAAAAAAAAAAAAAAGGCTGTTAAAGTAAACATTTAAATTATGTTATCTATAAATTTATTCGTTAAATATGATTAATAATAATAAAATAGGAATATTAATAGGCTTACTTAGTCATAAATTTCCTAAAACGATTAAATCAATATTTTGAAGAAAAAAAAAACGTATAATGCCGATATTTTAAATAGTCTTCCACTAAAGTACCTTTAATTTTATTTATTCGGAAAAATTTACTATTAAATATTGTTAGCATTGATATAAAAACTAGTGAATATACAATATGAAAGCATTTGATTACAAACTTAAGGAGAAAACTGCAGAAATATTGTTTCAGTCACATTCCCCCCCCCCCCCCCAAACATAAAAATATACAAGCATAACATACCGTTGAAACGCTTTAGGTCTGAGAAAAAAATGTCATATTATGTACGAAGTTGTGAAAGGTTAAGTTACGAATAGGGCATGAGCTTAAGTGATTATTGTACATACAAATTTTAAATTGTTATATTAGGGGTACTCACTACGTTTGCTATAGCATGCTATTTGTGTTATTGTTCTAAACCCATCAATTTTATACAGGAAATAACTGTAGAAACCCGACGGGTTTAGCAAAATAAAACAAATAGCATGCTATAGCAAACGTAGTGAGTACCCCTATTATTTAATTTCTTTTATTTAGCACCTTTCTACGATTTTCTCAAAAACGGCTCTGACGATTTTGATTAAACTTTCTATATCGATGTAGAATTTATTGGGCTTTGATGTCATGTAGGCTTCATTCTCCTTGAAATAGTTTGACAGGATTTAAATGCCGATATTTTTAATTTTCTTCCTCTATAGTAATTCCTCTATAGTACAGTAACTTTAATTTTGTAGACTCGAAAAAATAACCATATCATGTTATCAGGATTGATAAAAAGCGGCTAAATATAAAAGTTAAACGAAATTGATAATCAACCATAGAAGAAAAGAGCAAACGTGTATTTTAGTGTAATTCATCGTTTTCTTAAACACAAGAACGTTAAAATAAATACGTAGTACGCCGTTCGAAAGATATAAGAAAATTAGAAAAAATATTGTCTTATATAAAAAATATGAAAAATATAATGTAGTAAAGAGAAAAATAAGGCATAAACTTATTGCTGATCATGATACTTAACAATTTTATATTGTTTTATTAATTAATCTAAATCATATGTTTCCAACGTAACCGATTATAACTTTTTTCAACTCTAACTTTATTTAATAGTTCTTAAATTGATTTTAACATCAGAGGTAAGTGAAAGTCGTGTGTTGCGCTCACCAGATTTTTTCATATGTAAGTAAGTAAAAGTAAAAATGTACATATGAATGTATTTATAAATACATAAACATCTAGAAAAATACATAGATATGCTGTACTGCAAATAATAATAGCAACCATACCTATGACCGCGGTCAATACTCATGACCTAAAATCAGGTGGAGGATTCCAGGAAACGTCAGAGAAGTGAGTGACCTATGGGTATCGATTTCACCCCGGACCTGGGCAGCTAGGGGTTGCTACCCCCAAACATTGTCCTCACCCCCAAAGGGGTCAATCTTACACGTAACTCTGCCTTTTCGTTGGCTGATCTTATACCCCTCTGACTTAATATATATATATATATATTATATATATATATATATATATATATATATATATATATATATATATATATATATCTTTTATGTCTGACCGTTTATCCGTCTCTCCGACCTCCACACTCCTTTCCATAGAACCAACAAATATGATTGCTCCTTTTTAGCCCGTTCCACTGCCTAATGGAATACTCTCCCGTCAAACATCCGACTTGCTCCTTCTCTATCATCATTTAAATCCCTCCGCTTTCAATACTTCCATTCTCTCCAGTCCGATGTAAGCTAATTTTTATTATGCCAATTTATCTGAGGTGATTTGTGTATCTACTTTGATGAGATGTAAAAGTTATATTTTATGTTAAGTCTTATTTATTGAATATGTACATAGAGATGTGACTATGACCTTTTCTTTTTTTCTTCTTTCTTTTGTTACTTAAATGTAGTTATATATTGTTTTGGCCTGATATAATAATTTTTTATTTTCTGGAAGGAATTAGTCCGGGTGGCGGTCATTAAATGAAACAACTAAATAGTTTCAACTATTTTATTGTTTGCCAACGTTTCGACCCCCTTTGTGGGTCATCATCAGGGCGCATGGTGGGAGAATGGAAACTGAACGTTGGCAAACAATAAAATAGTTGAAACTATTTAGTTGTTTCATTTAATGACCGCCACCCGGACTAATTCCTTCCAGTAATTCTCAACGGTCAACTAATTACATCCACAATTTTTTATTTTGTTCATTAATGTTATTCTTAAGGGACATTGTCCCAGAATAAATTTTCTTGTTTTATATATACATATATAAGTTTTCTACTGGTCTTCGGTTTCAGTCAATAAATAAAAACAATTATTTATGCAACGTTTCGAGAAATTATTTTTCTCATATTCATGCTTTAACAGTGGAAAAATGAAAAACAGAACAATAAAATTTTAATAAAATAATTAATATATGATGTTATTGTCAGAGAGACAGAAAACAATGCATTGAACGATGAACAGATATTGAGTAGTTAAATAGATATTTCTATTAAAATTTAGATTATAGATGTTATTAGAAATTTACTTACGATTTGAGATAAAATAGTGTCTTACATCGACATATGTGTATACTATAAACTTTGAAAGAACACTATAGAAGCAAAGATGCTAAGAAATAGTTCAGCTATGGGGATTTTCGAAGTTTATGACGTAAGGAGTCCGGGGTTTTCTCCGTTTGTTTATATTTTATTTTGTATTTATTATTATTCAGACGTATTGTTAATATGTGTTTATTGAAGTTGAGTAACATGAATTAAGGTTTTGGACATAAGATTTTTTATTTATAGCGCGATTTGTATATTTTTTGACGGAGGTATTGTGAGAGTTTACGAAAGTAGAGTGAAGAGGAAGAGGCATATTTAAAAAAAAAATTAGATAAGAATATTAAATATTAATTTTAAAAAAATTCTATGGTATCATTATATATTATTTAAAAAATAAAAATACTAAATGGTGATGTTATATCAAAACAAACAAGTGTAACATAATTAACATGAAAACATGTTCTTATAATGTAGAAGCTACATTTTAAGAAATTGAACATTATTTAAAATAAAAGTTTAAAAAAATAAATAATGAAGTTTTAAAGAAAATACGGTAATTGAACATTTATACGTTTAAATTATGTGATGGTATATTATAATTCACTATAGTGAGTATAATAATAATAATACTAGGCTTACCGAACCCGAAGGTTCGATGCCAATACCACCAAATTCCGCCTACACAGACTCGTCCAATGAACACCGTTCAAGCCCAAGCCCCCAAGATCAGCCTTAACGCAATCCTCCCATCGACGCTTCGGCCTACCTTTCGGACGCCTACCAATCGGTTCATACCAACTTTCTCGGAATCCGTTCCTCATCGAACCCAACAACTTTACTCGCCCATTTGAGTCTCCGCGATGCTATCAAGTATAGTGGGTATACGATTAAAATAATCGTAGTATCCTGGATATGAGGCACCCCAGGATATTATTATTATTTTAAGATAAACTTAATGTTCACTAAACTATTATTAACGACAGTAGGTATGCCTAATATTGCTCCTAATGACGTGTTAAACAAAATTCTATAAAATAAATTTTAATAAAGAAAAAAAACTGTCAACATTTCGCTAATAATAATTATTGAATGATTCTCTGCTGATAGTAGCAGGCGATTTGAATGAGTGTTATCATTATTTGGAAAAACAAACCAATCAGCCATGACCTATTAAATACTGATAATGTCAAACTTCATGAAACATGTGACTTGGGTTAAGGAATCTCTTAACAAGCATTAATAGAAGAAACAAATTAAAAAATATAAAAGATCATACTTAACAAACTTAGTTGTATTTGAGAAAGAAAAAAAAAAGTATTTCTTATATACCTATTATTTATAAAAATTTCATTACGTAAATAAGAGGTTTATTTAAAAAATAAATCAACATAAACAATGACCCAAGTAATGAGTATAGGGGAAAAAATATTTTTCAGTTGCTTTTCCAGCCCCTGTTTTTTCAAGGCGTAAACAAAATGGGACATCTCAGGGATGCTTTTAAAGATTTTAATCCGAAACCCACAGAACCAAGAAAATTAACACGTATTTTGTAAGCTTACGCTGGGGAAACAAGCTATAATATTATAAAAATTAATAATTAAATGAGATACGGGGAAACTTAGGAAAATATAATTTGCATAATTACGATTGAAGGAAAGTAGCGATTAAAATTTGTCATGAATATTTATAATTTTGCTCCACGTGTAAAGGGTTGAAAGAGTACACACGAGGAAATTAGACCGTTATCTAAACACTTTTTTTTATAATCTGTTTTTTGAAAATCAGCCTTGTTCCAATTGATAAAGATTCTCTACTGAATTATGCTGAAAAATTACTTCATATTTGTAATCTAGTTTATTTCAAAACTAAGATTAGTATTTAAATTATTAATTCAAATTAATATTTATGTGTACATACATATTTATAGATGTATATAAAAAAAAAAAAAAAAATGTACCTCCACAACCCATGAAGGGTCTTGGGTTCAGTATCACAGATATTCGTACTGTTTCTAGTAGGGGTGGGCATAATCGAATGACGATTATCAGATCATTCGATTATTTCAATCATTCGAATTAATCGATTATCGTATTAATTGGTTCGGAGAAACGAATGATCAATGGAACTGAGTTTTTAAACGATAATCGAGGGATTGGGATAATCGAAGAACCTTTTTTTTTTTTTTTTTTTAATTTTATTTACTTATTTTTTTTATTTTATTTTTATTTTTTCTCTCATCACATAAATTTTAAGGATATTTGTACCTATTAATCATTCGATCATTCGATTATGAAATCATTCGATTATTGAAATCATCGAAGTGCGATCATTCGATTATGACGATCATCCGATTATGCCCACCCCTAGTTTCTAGGCCAACAGCCGCACAATGGAGTGAAAATGGCAGTGTGAAAAAGATCACACTCAGCCGCCAGATGTTTCCCCTTTATGGGTACCCAATTTATAGAGGCTGGGTCTGCCCTAGGAGGGTCTCCATACCCTAGTGTCACCCCAACTGAAATAACAGAATAAATAATATTCTTCCACAGGCGAGACTCGAACCCAGGACAATAGACTAGTGCTCTATCCACTCGACCACTCCAATCTCTTTTTAATTTTTATATTTATGCACATATATAAATTTAAAAATTTCCTTCCATATAAAAAGCCTTCTTGATCTGTCTCTAAAAGGTTGGTAATGTAATGAAGAGCTTAGTAATATATTTTTTATTTTGAATTTACAACTTTATAAACATATACAAGGAAATTTTTTTATTTTTTTATTGTTTATTGTTTATTAAGTGAACAATTAATACTTGTGAAGAAACTTTGTTAGTATTAGTTAATATAGTGTGATTTAGTAGTGACATCTGCAGTTTCAGTATGTTCTATATATTTTTATGGGATCCCTTTGAATAATTAAGCATGTTCAGAAGTAAATATAAGTTTTAAACAACATTAAAATAAATAACACGTATCATTGTATTTTACAATTCGGGGCACGTTTTCCTAGAAAAATTAAATTTGCAGATATGGCTATCTGCAAATAAAATGTTTCATACATAAAGATTTTGTTTCGACATATTTTTGCAATAAATTATAAATTCTAATGTATGTAGCTGCCATGTTGGGCCCGCCATTTTGGAATTCAAATTAATATAAGGTCCATTGGCCTAGCTGTTCGTACAACTCTAAAGAAAACAGAATTTAGTAACCTAAGTTTCTTCAAGGTTTTATAAAAGTTATAGGTCGATCATTACTAAATGCAGGGATAAATTAAATAATTGTTGAATATTCAAATTATTAACAAGTCCCATAGTTGAAGTAGCTAACTTGCCTGTTAAGTTATCTCCATGAATAGACTTGGCGATTACAGTCGATAAAAAGCAGCCAAGGTTGCTGGGGGAAGGCAAATGCAGTTTGTTGAGTCTGGAGGGGTTTTCAAGGATAGCATATATTGCCGACCCAACGGCTTCCTACATTGCAATCCCATTTGTGCACTTAAGAAAATTGATAGAAGCATGCCACTTTTCCGCATTGAGTCTTAATGAGATTTGATTTCCAGCCACCGGTTACGTGCGCGCTGTTTACTCTGTTCCGTATTCTAATGACCTGTTGTTTATATCAATAAATTATAAACATATACTGAGGAACTCGCCTCTATATGTCACATCAATAAAAGTATAATGTAAAAAGGAGAATCGAGTCAAAAATTTTAGTTTTCTTCCATTTTAAATCGTATGCCGGTTACAAGATATGTCCATTGTTAAGAATCCTTTCGACGAGAATGGCGAATTAAACATAAAATAAAAAAACAAATAATTAAAACATTTTATCTCCAATCTATAGACATTGATAGAGCTCTCAACTCTAAATACAATCCACTTTATAGAACTATTTTTTCTTTCACTTACTATATATAGTAAGGGGAAGTATTGCGATCGTGAAAATTTTCGAATTCCAGTTTTCAACGGAAATACACGTTTTAGGGTCCCCTGAGTCAAAATAACTAAGTCCCGCAAAAAGGTCTGTGTGTGTGTGTGTGTGTGTGTGTGTGTGTGTGTGTTTGGTAACTTCCGGGCGGAAACGGTTAGTCCTATGAAAATGAAATTTCATTTCACTTTATATCATGCATTTTGCACCTTTTTTCGATTTTCTCGAAAACGGTTCCGACGATTTTGATTAAACTCGCTATATCGATGTAAAATTTAATGGGCTTTAATATCATGTAGGTTTTATTCTGATTAAAATGGTCTGACAGGGCTTAAATGCCGATATTTTAAATCGTCTTCCCCTAAAGTACCTTTAATTTTGTAGATTCAATAAAAATAACTATATTATCTTGTTAACGCTGATGAAAAACAGGTAAATATATAAATTGAATCAATTCGATACCAAACTAAAGGAGAAAACAGAAAAAATATATTTTTGTTTTTGAACATAAGAGCAGTAATATACATGTATGATATACCGTTGGAAAGCTAAAGATTTTAGAAAAAATATTATCTCATACACAAGCTTTTAAAAGTTAATAGAGAGTGATGAAATGAACATAAAACTAACTGATTATTTTAGATAATAATATAATAGATTTTCTTACAAAACACATGTTTCTATATAAATTCAATTTAATTAATTCCTTAATAGTTTCACGTATGTTTATCTCTAACTGTTTTTGAAAATTTTTTCATTGATTTTAAAAATGGAGGTAAGTGAAAGTCGTGTGTTGCCCGCACCAGATTTTTAACTTTAACATTCCTCAGCCGCAGGAGTATTTAACTAACCTTTTAATGCCTGAAAATCGATTGCCACGCAAATGTCTTTTTAAACTAATTAACTTAGACTCAAAAAAGAGAGACACAAGTTTTAATTGGATCTCACAAATAAAAAAAAACAGCATATAATTATAGTAAAGAAGACATTTTCGAAGTGCTAATACCAAATTATTTACTTAATGATAAACATTTAATTATCGAAAAACTAAAGAATCATCTCCACTCTACAGACATTGATAGAGCTCTCAACTCTAAATACAATCCACTCTATAGAACTATTTGTAACTTTAACAGCCCTCAGCCGCAACAGTTTTTAACTTATCATGTTAATATAAAAAAACTGAGACCCGTTAGCCAATTAAGAATATCAGACACTGAAAATTTAAAACTTTTTAATAAGAATACCACTTTTAATAGAAAAACATGAGGAAAAATGGAGATGGTGTCTAGCACATAACACAGGTAACTTAAAACACCTGTTATTGCAATGTCCTGCACTCGGTATTGAAGGGTAACATTACCTGGAGAATTACATCGTTCAAAACAGTAAACAATCATCCTTAGAAAGTATTCTAAATATTGATGATGTGGATAAGATAAATAAAATTTATTTATTTTTCCTATAAACTATATATATTTAAGTTAGATGAGGAAGATGGTTGGGGGTGCGGTCATCAGAAAGTAACACACATTAAAACGTAGAATTTATTTTAATTTTGTGCCGACGTTTCGGTCTACATTGTGGGCCTTCATCAGGGCTAAGAGAAACAAGATAACAACCAATTTAATTATAAACTTAATAATATGTTAGGTATATGATAATAATTTGGTGACAGTTATATAATATGGAAACAGACATAAAACTAAATGTAAAATGATAATAAGATAGTTATAAAAGTATAGAAGTAAACAAAATTAAGATGATAGTATTTCAATAGGAATATTTAAAGAGAAACTAAGCAAATGATTAAATGTTAAAAGAAAAATATGTGAAAAATTAAAAACTAAATTAACTAACAAACTAAATTAACATACTAAAGAACATAGGTAGTATATAAAAAAGAACATAATAATTAGAAACGAGAAATTGATTTTTTTTTTTTTAAAGTAATAGGGGTACTCACTACGTTTGCTATAGCATGCTATTTGTGTTATTTTGCTAAACCCGTCAGTTTCTACAGTTATTTCCGTATAAAATTGATGGGTTTATAGCACTAATAGCCATAGCCCCATTAATAAGTAAGGTTCATACTTGCTATACTGCATCAAACCGTCGAGTTTCTACAGTTATTTCCGTATAAAATTGATGGGTTTAGCACAATAGCACAAATAGCATGCTATAGCAAACGTAGTGAGTACCCCTAATAATTATATGTGAGGATAAAATAACGAAAAAAGATATGAATAGGAAAAGAGGAGGAAGAAATAAGCGGCGAAAAGAGATAATAATCAATAAGAAAGAATAAAGATACCGACTCTAAGACGGTGTCTAAGAAAAGTATTGTTTGCTGTTAAAAACGCTCTCTGCATGTACGGAATATGGAACTAGAGAAAAAAGTCTTTTAAAAATTACGTTAAACTTGTAGGGCCAATCTCCAGGAAATTTTTTTAGTTTACTGATTCGTCTATTTGTTGAAGAAAAAAAAATAAAGTATTGGCTACTGTTTTTTAAATATATATTAATGGCATGAAATAGTGACTAAGATTAAAAATTACAGAATTAATAAGAAAGTATAGGTAACAGAAGGCGAAAAAGATATAAGTATAACCAGAAAGAGAAAGATGTAAGTAATAGTGCAGAACATAACAGAAAGCGAAAAAGATAAAAGTAAGACCGGAAAGATAAAGAAGTAATTGCGACGAGGTACAGATCATAAGAAGTTAGGTAATTGTCATTCGTAATTACTATCACTATTACTAACATCTTTCTCTTTCTAGTCATACTTTTATCTTTTTTCGCTTTCTCTTATGTTCGTCACTATTACTTACGTCTTTCTCTTTCCGGTCATACTCATATCTTTTTCGCCTTCTGTTACCTATACCTTTCTTATTAATTCTGTAGTTTTTAATCTCAGTATAATACCAGAAGTTTTAACACCAGTAACAATTAGAGATCGATGTTTTGGGGGCTTCCCCCATCTTAAGGACTCACTACAATATATTAACAAATTATTGTATATTATCACTAAAAAAAAATTTTTTTTTGCTTTATACCGATCAAAATTCAATTTAGAACAAATAAAAATGTTACATAAAAGTCTATTTACCTGACATTAATGTATAAGTTATGTTAATATTCATTTTATTTAAATTTTATCAATAAAAAATTAAATAAAAAGTCATTACAAATTTTTAAACAAATATAACATATGAAATCCTCCCATCACAGCCAACATATTCTTTGGCATCTCATTTCTGATTGGTGGATTCAATATTTTTTAAAAAAATTATGTTTTTTTATTTAATTTAATAATGAAAGATTAAAAAAAAAAAAATGGATATCTAAATAATTATTATAGGTGGAATAATCAGAAATCGGTCATTTTTTGAATTTTTTTAATTTTGCCAACGAGATGATAGCTCAGTTTATGCTTGGACATGGCTCAGTAATGCCCTGATGATGGCTCACAAGCTTGAGCCGAAACGTTGGCAAAATTAAAAATGTTAAAAAAATGACTGATTCCTGATTATTCTATCTATAATAGTTTCTACAGTCGACTAAACATCCTCAATATAATTCGATATCTAAATAACTGATATATTGCTGTCAGTGAGTCCTGAAGATGAGGATAACCCCCGAAACGTTGACTCCTAATTATTAGTGGTGTCAAATAAACTTTTGAGGAAGAAATAAGAACCATATATATATATATATATATATATATATATATATATATATATATATATTATATATATATTTATATAAATAAAATGATAGTTGATAAATGGTAGTCAACAGACGCTATTTTGGACTCAGAAGCCAACTTATCACTAGGAGAAAGAAGATACTGGTTTATAAAACACTAATCCACCCAGTCCTCATGTAGGCTTCTGAAAAAACGTTACAAAAGCCAGGGAGGATGAAATCCTAATCTTAGAAAGAAAGATCCTCCGAAAAATATTTGAGCCTGTCAGGAAAGTTGATAAGTGGCGAAGAAAGAAAAATGTGGAAATGTGTGAGATTTATGGGGAGACGAACATTATTAAAGGGTTTACGACTTCCCTTGGCCATCTAAAAAAAAAAAGTTTCTTCGGAATAATTAATTTTATTATTTTAAACGTTTCAACATATCCTGAGGAACTCGCGTCCATATAGCACATCAAGAAAATTAAAAGTTTTATGGATTACGAGAAGTTTCAAGTCATAAACACCATTTAATGATGAGTTGTCTGCATCTAAAATGGAATCTCGACGAAGCATGCAGATGATCGTTAAGCAACCTTTAATGAATGATGGAACGTTGTTTCCTCACTCGAGAATTCTTAATTATAGGAATAGAACAGGAGGATGGGAATCTAAATTATGATTAATTGGAGAAACATTGTGAAAGGATTGTAACATCTTTATTATTAACAATAATAATATCAAATAAGAACATTTCTAGGTCAGAAGATTCTAATAATACAAGCGATATTAAGAAAAATTCGTTTTTTAATTTTACATTACTTACCTCACTACTTGAAATAAATTAAAAAACATTACAATGATGGAGTTATTGTTGATCGTTGAGAATATAAGGTATATGAAGAAAAACACGCTAATAAGATAAACTTATTACAAATAAATAGTGTGGATTTTCTTCTAACATAACCGTAGAGTACTACTTAAGGATGGTTCAACTTTAAAACTTTAATTTTTTTCAAAATTGTTCTTCTTTTGACTTTAATTAGTAGCTTACTTTCTCAATATCTTCAAATATTTTCTTACCAACATCATCATTTTATTTTTTATTTTTATATTTTATTATTGTACTTAACGGCATAATGGATATCATTAGTTGACCGTTGAGAATTAAAGGTAGGAATTAGTCCGAGTTTTAACTATTTATTGTCTCCCAACGTTTCGACCTCCATTGAGGGTCATCATCAGGGCTAAAAATATCCAAAAAGAATCCAATGGGTATTTAGGAACATATATATGTGTAAAAATAATGAAAGAGAATATAGTACCTGGTTCCGGGTAAGACAGCAACATGTTGAATATTAAGGTCTTTATGGATGAGTTTATTCGTGACAAAATAAGGAGCATTAAGGATTTTCCGAAGGATTTTGGATTGTAAGGATTGGGTACGAGAAGAACGGTCTTATGATGGTAATATAAATGAGCCTTTTGTAGTTAAGTGAAAGGTTTGAGAGTTTGTCCAGTAATTGTTAAAGTAGTATCAATAACAATCCCTAATATAAAGTGACACTTCCGGATAATCGGTTTTCCAGTAAAAGATGCTGTATCATCCCTGAAATATATAAATCTTAAATACATGCATTATTTCAGTTTCATACAACTTTTCGTCCACACTCACGCAAGCAGACTATCTTGCCATGTCGTGCGCTAGGAAATACCGCCCTCTCATTAAAATTAATTCAAACAAAGCATTTATTTCTATGCTTGAAGTTTCCCATTGCGAAACACCTTGATAATCCCCGCCCCCTCATCATTCCCTTGCCATCTAGGAATTAAGAACAGGAAAAAAATCGTTCTTTCTCGAACAGGAAAATTACGTAAGTGTCCGTAATTGAACTGGATGTAGTCGATTCTGTAAGCGTGGAAACAATGGTACAAAATAAATTAAAATAGGTTGAAGTCAATCTCAAGAAGACATTTAGTCATACTTGTAATGTATTGAGGATACTGAGGGGAGTTCATAATTAAATAATTTTAATATTAAACAATTAATGATAACGAACCTTTGTCGGCAAAACATCAAAAGGTGTTTACCTAGCCCCCTAGATTTCCCATCGGTATGAGCCCACCAGCGGTACCAGAAACCTCTTGTAGTTTCCCCCCAGTGGCGGCCAACAAGAATATTAAGATTGGTGAAAAGATAAGAATAATAGCACAAAGGCTGTACCGCCAACCGGGGTACTTCCCATGTCAGCCCACCCGAGGTGACGAGGATGGGAGAGAAGATTCGTAGGGCAGTCTTATTCATACCAGGAGGCAGTCAAGTTTTATCCTCAGGAAGAGTGAGTCGGATTTTATCTACAAGAAGAGGAGGTGGCCGTCGGGGTTCTGAGAGCAGCTGGAGGATGATGCCAAGAAAGGGGACCTAAGACTGATTTCACCTTCGCCAGCCGGTTAAGTGTTTCAAAGGTATATCGTTATTTGTAATATTGTATGGCAAAGGTAGTAAAATGTCCCTCAGTATTCTCAATCAGAGTTCTAGGCAATGTGTTAATATAATTTATATGTGTAAATTAATAATTATAGTAATGTATTAATTGAATCTTGTTTACTTTAATCTTACCCTGCATGCCACCTATTGGATTGGTAAACACGATACCTTTGGAAAGGAGATCCATGGTATCATTAAATATAGTTTATATTTTATTTTATATTATATTATAAGTAAGCTAGTTTTTGAAGAAACCGCTGCCTTAGAAAAGCAGCCGGGCAAAAACAAAGCATACTGGAATCATCCTGCATCATGTACGCTTATACCACGGGACAACCAACTCGCAATCCATAACTTAACACTGAGAAGCGACAAACAAGGAGTCAGAAAATAATGATACTGTAAAGCGTTTCTGACCACTTAACACATATTCACAATCCACGATCAAAACTTTTTGAGCCAAATGACATCCAACATTTCGATTTAAATTCATTTCCTATAAAAAAAAAAAAAAAAAACACGAGCACAGTACACTGCTTCTCAACTTATACCAAATGAGCTTGTGGGATGTTTTACCACATTGCTTTCATGACATAATGACCAAATCATGTCTATACATTAGCTAATCAAATTATAAATATGATGAATTAAAAATACATAGATAAGAGGGTAATAAAAATATATTTTTTTTTATCCCTTCACATATAAATCTCTATGGGGCGGCGTGGTCAAGTGGATAGAGCACTAGTCTACTGTTCTCCAGGCCCAGGTTCGAATCCCAATCGAGGCAGGATATTATTTGTTTTGTTATTTTAGCCATAGGATGACCCCGGGGGAATGGAGACCAAAAAAGTGGGTACCCAAAAATAGGGGAAATCCCGGGACCCTTTATGAGTAGTAGAGGTAGTTTTTTTTTTGTTTTGTTTTTAAATAATTATAAGCATACTTACTACTATTCATTGTATATATACAACATACCACTCAACAGCAAAATATTTATTTATTTAATGCGAAATCAGTTCGATGATGATTAACAATAATATTAATATTACAGGCCAATTTAATAAAAAAATCGTTTTTATTTATTTAACTTCACTTTATGCTACTATGACTAATCGGACGATGCTACAGTGGGAGTCCTAAATTTTGCCTATCCAGGTTTTATTAGGATAGGGATCTTTAACGAGTACCTGACATCGCACAGGCTCGGGACCACCTTTTAACGTCCCCTCCGAAGGACGGAGTAACAAAGGATTTTTTACTCCCATTAAAAAATCCTAGGACCACCTGCGGGTTTGAACCCGTGACCTTTAGCATGGGAGGCTGTTACGCTAGCCACCCATGTACAAGTGATCCCAAAAAATCGTTTAAAACTACGACTAAATTGACATGTTTAAATTACCCAACATTCAATAAGACTTGTTTTATTTATGCATTTTTCATTAAATATTATTTTCTTGAATTTTTTTTATAGACCTCGCCATAATTTTTATACTTCCTGTGTTAGGTATAAAAACAGATCTTTCAATAAATCTAAAGATATACTTAATATTGATAATTCCAGAATAGAGCCTTCAAGGCTTTCTTCGATGAGATGACGCACCGTGCCAATTCCAGGTTCTAATTCGGTAGTTGTTTTTTTTTAACCATTGCCCTCAACTGATCTAATAATAATTGTTAGATACTAAATATATTATTTTCTTTTCAAAATTTCAACGCATCTTCAAAATACTAATTATAACAGTTATAATAAATAATTAATGATTTTATTATTCAAAAAACCCAAATTCAACAATGCTCGTTTTGATAGATAAATTCTAAAACAACTAACGGTTAACTCATAATTTCAAATGTTCAACTAACCTATTTTTTTTTAGACAGACAAAGAATATTATAAAAACATATTCTTCTACAATTTTAAATAATTTAATTTAAATAAGTCCATCCGTTAACAAAGATCCACTAGGAAGAAATAAGAAATTAATTTTTAGAAACATATTTTACTATAACACCAACACCCTGTTCATTCCGAAAACATTATACATACACAATGTTAATTCTTTTGAATAACTGTAATATAACTAATTATAGCAATTACCGTTTTCATAGTATAGAATTGGGTGTTTGTTCATAATATACTGGGAAGTTTTAGCTCATTCTATTTCTATTTATTTAGGTCATTCTAAAAGACATAAGAGAAAATAGTTATTAAAAAAAAAAATGTTATTGTTAAAAAGACATACATCTGCCAAAACAATTATACTCCATCCGGGATCTGTGGCTATTTTTGGATCAGTTGGAAACAAACCTATCCCTGAAAAGAGAAAGTTAGGAAGTTTTAAAGTGGGTACAATTTCTCAAGTAGTTTCATGTTGATTTAGACAGTTACTTTCTTATGCTGATGTATTTATTTATGGATTTTACAGGTTATTAAGCAATTTGATGAACGGTTAAGCTAAAAATGGATATTAAAAATATAAATTTATGCTTCAGATATATTATCGCTATATAATTTTACAGTATTGCTATATAACAAATATTGTAAACGGGATATTATTATTATATTGGTATAGGAAAAAATATATACCGGCAAAACATAAATATGTTAGAAAAGTTATTAATCTCTCATCATTATCAAATGATCCAATCTTTCTTTTTAGGTAAATATTTGAAGCTAGATTGTTTCTGAAGAAAAGTTGAAATAATTTTACAACTTGAATAATAATTTAGCAAAACATTTTTCAATAAATTATATTTATAATCAAGATTAAACAAAGGTTTTCAACCTTTTTTGACGCCTCCCTTAATGAATAAAAATAATCTTAAACCTCCAAGTTCATTTAAATAAAACTAAAAATTTTGTTAATTTTTGTAACAATGAGAAAATTTAATTGAACTATATAAATGCATTAAGTGTTGATACTTAATTTAAGAGTATTTTGATCGAACAAAAGTGATTTTCATTTTTACTTTTGACTAGTAAAGTATATATATATCTGTTTTTGGTTTTCCACTTATTAAAAAAAGTAAAAATCAGAACTGGTTTTAGCATAGTTAAAAGGTAATATTTGACGTAGCGATTCCTATAACACGTGTAATGTGCATTTCAATTAAGATAAGATTTGAGGCAGACGAGAACGAAATAATGCATTGCACAACTATGAAGTTGCTATTGGGATATATTACTTTTTATCCGAATAGATCATTTATCGTCCAATGAATGTTAGGAATTAGTTATTATTTCTTGAACTAAAGAACTTCCAATTGCTGCATACCGTATGGTTGGCAAACATATACTATCTAATGAAGAATAAAAATAAATTTAGACATGTCTTCATCGTCGTGTTTGGTTTCGATTGGGTCATTTCAAAGTAAAAAATCCGGAGTACCCAACACAATACTTTCATTTACCTCGGTTGTTGAAATAAATTTAAAATTTATATAGTTAAAGTTAAAAAAAGCTTAAATCATAACACTAAATTTCGTTGGAAACATATGTTTTAGATCAAATACTATAACATAACATTACCTAAGTGTATGCCCTATTCTTACATACATTACCTTCCACAACTTGGATATAAGATAATATTTTTTCTAAACCCTTTGGCTTCCTAAGGGTATATTATACATCTATATTTCTATACTAATAAAAATTATTTAAAAAAATACATAAACAAATATTTTTGCTCTTTTCTCCTTTAGTCGGTCCTTAAATTACTTCAACTTATATATTTAGCGATTATTTAAATCAATTTTAATGAGATTAAAAGATTATTATTTTCAAATCCACAAAATAAAAGATACTTTATTAAAGTGGAAAGTTTTATGTATCAGAATTTAACCCCAGTGAGACTATTTCAATCAGTATAAATCCACATTAAATTTTACATCGATATAGAGAGTTTAATCCAAATCGTTAAAGCCGTTTTTGAGAAAATCGTAAAAGGGTGCAAAATGCACGGTTTAAACTAGCTATTCCAATCAGATTTTGGTGAAAAAGTTGTTTGTTTCTTTATTTATTGTCACTTTATGCTACTATGGCTAGTCGGACGATGCTACAGTAGAAGACTAAATTTTGCCTATCCAGGTTTTATTAGGACAAGGATCTTTAACGAGTACCTGACATCGCACAGGATCGGGACCACCTTTTAACGTCCCATCCGAAGGACGGCATAACTAAGTTTTTTTACTTCCATTAAAAAATCCTAGGACCACCTGCGGGATTAAACCCGTGACCTTTGGCATTGGAGACTGTTATGCTAGCCACACAGCTACAAGTGATCCGGGTGAAAAAGTTGGAGTTACATCTCGGGCTTATAGTTGTCTTAAATATGAAATTTCAGTTCCCTACGACTTTTCTTTTTCGTGCTAAGCTTGCCACACAAAGAGACCTTTTCGCACGACTTGTCTATTTGGACTCTAGGGACCGTATACATTCGTAGAATAAAGAATTTTTCACGTATACTTACGTAGAGCATAGCATTTTTAATGATCGCAATATTTTTCCTTATTTCACCTATAAGAAAGTTTATACCATATCCTAGGATGACCTTGAAAACACGTAGTGGAGCTTAAGGTATAGGTGAGGATTCAGGGACAGTTATTTTTTGGAAGCCGAGTTAGGGGTTTTCAACGTATTTACCAACTTTTTAAGGAAAGAATTCGTACTAGATTAACTCGCGAGTTTTGTTACTAGTAGGTATTTATTATATGTTGTCTGTATTTTAAATTAGATTTCATCTATTTAATTTTTTCACGATGGTCATTGAGAAAAACTTTCTTGTGGATCCGCCATTGTAAGGGAGTAACTCAAAAGTGGATCAGATGGCAGAGTTGAGTTTCATACTGAAGGAGAATATTTTGTATGTATGTATAAGAATAGTAAAATAGATATATATTATACCGATGCAAAGCTTAAGATATGAGAAAAAAGTTGTATAAGTTAATAGACTGTGATGAATATCGAACAAAACTAAGTAATTGTTGTATATAATAATTTCAATTGTCAGATTAATTAATCTGAAACATATCTTATAAACAAAGCTGTGGTAGGTAATGTAAAGTGACGAACAGGGCATAAACTTTGGTGATGTACAAACAATTTTATACTGTTATATTAGTTAATCTAAAACAAATGTTTCCAACGAAACTGAAAATAATTCTTTAAACGTTTTTAAAACTAAAAAATCTAACCTTATTTAATTACTATAAGTGGTTTTATCATAAGTGGATCAGATGACAGATCGTGAGTACTAGCACAGGTTTAGTAGAATGAGACTAGCTAAATTAGGCTGAAATAAACATTGAGCTTAGTATACTGATTAATGTATAAGAAGTTTGAGAGAGTTACTAAACATTTCAAGTTCAATTCCAAAATCCAAATTTCTTGGCTTGAACTAGAGTTGATGAAGCCCGAAAGTCAGCATTTTCTTTTGTTATCTTTCTCCACAGTTCTGAAAGACCATCTCGCTGACACTTATTCACTGGATAACATGCCGAACAAAGTTTTCCTCACATGATCTGATGGAAGGAGGTGAAAGCATCCTCTGAGACCGTTAGTGAGTGACTAGGGAAGAAGCCCCGCATAAATAACCATTACCTAACACGAAATGGGACCGGTTCTGGAGGGGGGGAGGGTTTCTAGGCGGTCATCTCTGACCATACCCAACCTTATGTAACATCCACCACAACACTTTTCTCTTGGTTGTAAACGCATGTTTGTATTAGTGTGAGTTAACAATTCAGTGTGAATAATGCAGCAGCTACGGTCAGGAAGTCAGCATGCCAAATGGTTGCCTCTATCTGAAAAGATTGAATGAGACTAATCATATACGGAATTCACAGACTCCCCCATGGCACTAGTACGTACACCGGGACAAAGTTTTACCCTACTTTCCAGCTGCAAAATTTCCTTGGTGCCAGTCTTTTCCGATCCTTTAGAACCAAACAAATTCCTTATATACTTGAAATGATAACTACATGTTCCTCAGTCAATTCTGTAAAGACGAAATCCCTACCCATAAACTTGTATGTACCTTCTCACAGATTCGCCTCCTTCAAAAAATGTTTTGTCATTCGTGCAACCCTATTTTGGAACTCCTTTCCTTTATCAATTCGTATAGCCTCGTCATTAACCTCTTTCAAACATCAATTATTTCATCAACTCTTAAACGACCAATCTAATCGTTACCAAATCTGATCCAATTCTATACTGAAACACTCAGAAGAACATACAAAAATGATTGTTGTACATTCTTAGGTCAACATACGTCAAAAAAAAATAAATAAATAAATAAAAAATATATTTTATATCAATTACTATTATAGAAGAGTATTTTAGAATATGATTATATCAATTGGAACAATCTCTTCTTGTTTTTGTTTATATGCATTTATTTATCCATATATGTCAATAATTAATCTTATAACGTTTCGAGGTTTCACATGCCTCATCTTCAGATGTTCAATATTATCTAAAATATAATTGAATAATTATTACAACTAATTATATACATATTAAGAATATATTATCTATAAATTAGAAACAATTTATATTTTAAACTATTTACATTCTGTTTAAAATTATATATATACTTACATCCATTTCCATATCGTTACTCAATATAGGTCATTTAACACTACAATTCATTCACATTATCAAATTTTAACTTTTATTGAGTAACGATATGGAAATGGATGTAAGTATATATATATAATTTTAAACAGAATGTAAATAGTTTAAAATATAAATTGTTTCTAATTTATAGATAATATATTCTTAATATGTATATAATTAGTTGTAATAATTATTCAATTATATTTTAGATAATATTGAACATCTAAAGATGAGGCATGTGAAACCTCGAAACGTTATAAGATTAATTATCGACATATATGGATAAATAAATGCATATAAACAAAAACAAGAAGAGATTGTTCCAATTAATATAATCATAATATTAATATATATATATATATATATATTTTTTTTTTTTTTTTTTTTTTTCATTAATTCATTCGAATCTTTGATACTTTTTTTTTTGTTCCTTGCATAAACTAGCACTGCGACCAAGTTGGTCTATCGTGCGACATAGAATGGAAGTTGTATAATCAATACATGAGTGTAGTTGCACTTGCAAACTTTATAAGGCTGTTAAAATCAACAAGCTCCTTTCTCAATGGAAGTTTCAGGCGGTCAAGAGCAAAAAGTGTAACCTTGCGAGCATATAGCAACATCAATTGATATGAAAAGATCTTTCATCTTCTTGTCTGCATAGTCTACACAGAGGCGTACTTGACATTCCAAGCTTGAACACGATACTTAAGGCAAATCCTAAGCATTTAAAACCTAATACTAGGGATGACCGTATGCACACTTGTAGTAAACGTGCTACAGAGGTATTACCTTCTAAAGTTTTCACTTGGAACGATCTTCAATATTTTCTGCAAATAAAAATCGACTAATACCTATTGAACAATAATAATGGTATACTTTATAAAATAAGATCTTTAATAATTGTCTGTTTCAAGATCGATAAAATATTGTATCTATACATTTTTTATTTATTTACTATAATTAAAGTTTTATCAAAGGTAAGGGTAGAAGATTCAGATTCCTACAAAAGGTGTTACCAATCTTGGATTTGCTAATGACGAATGGGTTCTTGAAATTAAAAAAAAAAAATAATAACCCTCCAACATTTGTTTTGTTTTTTCAGGACAAAAATGTTTATTTTTGTTTTGAACAATTAAGAAATTAATTTTTATAATTTAGACAGGAAGGAATTTTCCTTAAGAAATTCAAAAAGTAATTTAATTGAGTACTCATTATTCTTTAAGACTTAGGAATGTGTGCTATTACCGATACATTTTGCGGTTTTGTTTATAAAAAACAAATTACTGAAAATGTTTAGATTTTTCTCCTTCTTCCAAATACGTTTTAGCCATATAGGTCTTCTTTTTTTTTATAGAAATGGTGACTAGATTATTGTAAGAACTCTAGAAAAACATTTTTTTTTTCTCTAAATAAATTCGAGTTACTCTAACAAGCACTTTCTCGCTAGAAGAACTCACTTTCGATGGGAGCACGCCCATCAACGAACAACATTGCGACCCAGAAACGATTTAATCGTAAGCGGCAGAAGTTTCTCTTTTCTTTGACATTTGAAGGAGCTTTCCGTTAAGAAGTATCTTTATGCAAAGTGTTTTCTATACATTTTTTAATTATTATAATTAAAAATCTCTAAAAGATAAGGGTGGAAGATTCAGATTACTTAAAAAATGTGTTGCCAATATCGGGTTGCGAATGACGAGTGAGCTCTTGTGCGTATCATGAAACTCGTAAATACAATTTTTTTTTTTTTTTTTTTTTTTTTTTTTTTTTTTTTTTTTTTTTTTTTTTTTATTCGTATATATTACAATTTGTCATAATAGACAATAATAATAGTGCTACAGGATCTCATTCATACAATATTTACTATATAAACAAAAGGAAATTCTAATTACATAAAATAAAATCAAAATAAATAAACGTATACAATAACAAAATTTATAGACAAAATAAATACAAATAAATGAAGTTAACAAATAAATAAACAAAACTCATTCATACCTAATGTACAATATTTACAATCAGCTCGGGAACCCCGGACGGGGCTTGTCCCCCCACTTGTGGAAGGACAAGCAGAGCCCAAAGGATCCCAGCGCCTCCCTCTCAGCCGCATCACTGGGAGTAAATACAAATAGAAAAAATAAAACCTTCCAGCATATTCTTTGTTTTTTTCCAGGATCCAACAACAAAATGTTTTTAACCGTCTTCATCAGTTTTCAACTTTGCATCTCCCAATGCTATATAGGCTATTTGTCTCAGCAGAAACGTTTCCATGCCAAGGTTAGCCATCAAGTTCCCGAACGTGAATATATTTCCTCCTCTAGCGATTTGAATAAGCCAATACAGCAGGTTGGTATAACATCATCTGCTACTTTTGCAAGCCAGGTGAAGAACTGTATAAAAAGCTATTATGACCTTCGGCTAAGATTATAACATGTTATTGAGCTGCCTCAAAGGTATACATAAAATATAATTTAAACCATCGTTAAGTACAGATGGATCATCCTTAGAAATCCATGTTAGTTGAAAAAGAAAAATAGAACAAAGAGAGTGAGTGTGTGTGGTGGAATCCTGAAACATGGATCCTAACTGAAGGCTGTGACTATGATTTTATAAGACCCGAGAGAGTAAGGGAAGAATATCGATTAAACAAGAACGATGAACTTCAGGATTATAGTAAAAATCTGGAATTATCGCTAAGGTAGAAGAGATTAAAGTTTAAAACTGAACAATAAATTTTATTTTAAAAGATCAAAAATATTATAAGTATAAACAAAAATATAGACAATGCAGCAAATCTCAAACTCAGATCCCAGGCACAACTGGATTATTTCGATTCGTTTCCGGTTAAAAGAAGAATCGACTCAAAAATGTAGGTTTTTTTTTTCCAATTGAATCGTATCCTAGTTACAATATATGTCAGTTATTAAGAAACTTTTCAACGAGAATGGCTTCTTTAACTTAGAATAAAAAAAAAAAATTAAAAAAGTCCTTAAAATATGAAAATGGGGCATATCCTTCGAAATAGTAAAATTAGCCCTTTTCATGCGTAAGTATTATATTCAAAAAATGGATAAATAGTTTATTATTGAAGGAAGTTAAGGGTTGGGATGTACGAATGGACATTGGTACGAAATTCCAAACTGAAACGAAAGATCATTGAAGGAAGCAGCTCTGCAGGAGGGAATGAACAGGTTCAGGGACTGGGATTTTGTTTTGAAAGAGTGGACAGAGGAGATGGGGTGAACATGTTATAGATTGGTAAAGATAGGTAAGTACTTGGAAGTATTTCCGTCGGAAATCTGTGTAAAGCCACTTCAACTCGGCATACCAGGTGGACAGATGGTATTGCTTGTAGGGTCCTGAGGATGGGTTACCGGTGAATTATGTTAAAATAATACAAATAATTTCAGAGAAATATATAATTTACGTTTCACCCCCATGTTGGAAACTTCAGATACTATATTAATAGATCCATATTATTATTTGTCCGTTTAGTTTTAATAATGACCAAAACTCAAAGGGCAGAAATAGCAATGATCTTTTACCGAATAAAGTTGTAACGAAATTAAAATAATATTGAACTGTTGTTAAAACAAGAGCCAGAACCGGAAAAGAAAAATCCTATATTTATTTTAATAAATATTTTTATCAGTCGAAACGTCATCAATCAATCAATTCAAATCAAGCGGAATAATCTCGAGCCTGCACTATCGGAATGAAACCTGAAACCGTTCCCAACTTTTTCTAACGTTTCACTTTTACTTTTCGAGATAATGTTTATCTAATGAATATTTCTTGCAGAGATATCTGATAACGAATAGGAAATTAACAGACTGTGATCCGATAATTACGCCAATGGTTATCTTACTTTCATCACTCCTGAATTCCAAGTTTTATGAGGATTATAATACTCTTTGGGTATTACGTCTCAACTTAATAAATTTTAATAAAAAAAAGAAACTTCTTATTTTATATCAAGACGGTACTAAATCAAATGAATAACACAATATGGCTTTAGTAAAAAGAATTTAAATATACATTATTTCAAATAGTATAATATTAAATATCAAAAATAATGTCCCTATTATTTATTTATTTTTTCAGAGTACAAATTACATAGCGTGTACATTTCAAAATATTGTTATTTTTGTTTTTTTTAGATATGGTTTAATCCATAAGAAACCGTCCAGACCATCCCGCTTAACATTTTTGGTTTTCATGATTTTTACCTCTTATTTTCTTATTCTCTTTTCCTGAATAATAAAGCCAAGTTTGCGGCTGAAAACATTTGTTGGGAAAACCTCTCTAACGCTAGTAATTTTGAAGATATTAAATCAAAACAAAAACTAACAATATGATAAGGGTGTCCTTTACATTTTCTTCTTACAATACTTCGCCTAAATAGTCAAAAAAGTGGTCTAAAAAATTCTCGAAAATTAATAAAATTTTATAAAAAAAAAGTAAAACATATTTTCATTTAAATATAGCGAAAACTGGATTTTTGTCATTTCTGCAAATTCATGAAATTCCTGTAAAAAAAAAATAAAATAATAATAATAAAAATCACGATGTTCTCAACGGCAAGTAGGACTATGATGAATAAGCTATGTAAGAAAAAAATAATCAAAGCCTCTTTCACTCAATAAACTGATTACTCGCTAAAATACTTGTTTTTTTATTAATTTTCAAGAATTTTTTTTACTGTTCAGGTAATGTATTGTGAGGACAAAAAATGTAAAGCTTGTCTCTATTATATTGTTAATTTTTTTTTAATATCTAAAAATTACTACAGTTAGAGAGGTTTTCCCGAAACGTTTTCATTCGCGATGCTGACTTGAAATGTCTGCCAAGCTAGAAGTATTAATTAGTATTTTTTTTATATAATCCATAGTTTCAAATTCAGGAAAAGATAGAGAAAAGAAAATGAAAAATTCTGAGCAACAAAATTGATTAAAATTGGACGATTTCAAATGGTTTCACCCATGCACACATAAGATTCACAAATTAAAATCCATAACTTCGTACTACTTCATTCGACCATATTGTGATGCCCCACAAGGGATGCCAAATATCTGCATTTCGCCTACTGCGCGGATATTTTTTAATTTCCGACGAAGTTAATAATTGAGTAATTTGTATAATTCCAACAAAAACTGAACAGAACATGCTGTATATAATTTACTTTTACATTCAAGCTCTGTAGATAATGCTATGACTTCTAAAACTTTTTGTTCCATTTTCGAATCGATTAGATTTAATAATAAATGTTAATAATCGAGTATAAAGCTAAAGCCGACAGTTACATACTTTATTCATACTTCATCAATTATTCGGTTTCCAGCGGATACTATTTCCGATATCGGTTATCCGATATTCCAAGAATATTGTAGAACGATGGATTCGTTCAGTCATGCTAGTTTAAGTGGTTTTTGAATCAGTTTCTTAAACTTTTAGCACGAACTAGTACGAAAACGAAAAGTCATACAATACTGAAACTTTATATTAAAGACAACTATACGCCAGAGATGTTACGGCAACTTTTTTTTATAGAAATCAGCTAACCAGAAGAGCCACTTTATACCACGCATTTTGCACCTTTTTAAGATTTTATCAAAAACGACTCTAACGATTTTGATTTATCTTGCTATATCGATGTAAAATTGAGAACGCTTTAATATCATGTAGGTTTCATTTTGATTGAAACAGTCTGACAGGACTTATATGCTAATATTTTAAATTTTCTTAATATCATATCATTGATAAAAAAAAAATTATAGGTGGAATAAAGAGTTTATGCTTGGACATGGCTCAGTAATGCCCTGATGATGGCTCACAAGCTTGAGCCGAAACGTTGGCAAAATTAAAAAAATGATTCATGATTATTCCACCTATAATAATAGTTTCTACAGTCGACTATATATATGTTGAACGAATTTGATATCGGACGAAAGGAGGAAACTGCAAAAGTATTTTTTTAATTCAAATTGTTTGTTTTTTAACAAAATAACAGAAGCTCACATGTATAATATACTGTTGGAAAGGAAACGATTTTAGAAAAAAAATGATCTTATACAAGCTGGTAAAAGTTAATTAAGAGTGATGAAAAGCTGATAACACTAACTTATTGCCATAGATAATAATATAATAGATTATTTAATAAAACACATGTTTCTATTAAGATTCAATGTAATTAATTCCTTAACAATTTTAATTTATCTCTAAGTGTATTCAAAAATTGTTAAGAACGGAGGTAAGTGAAAGTCGTGTGTTGTGAGCACCAGTTTTTTTTTTAAATAAATTCGGATAACCATATCAAATATTAATTTTTGAAAAATCCTATAATATCGTTAAATATATATTTTTTTTAAATATAAAAACCTAAATGATAAAGTTATGTCAAAACAAACAACTGTAATATACAAAAACATTTTTTTTTTAACTCCAGTTTAAGAAATTAAAGATTATTTATAATAAAGTAATTTTTAAAAAATGATAAAGGTTTATAGGCAATGCGGTAATTGAATATATATTATAATAAGTTGAAAGTATGTATATCACGATTTTTCAGTTACTTGTTTTCTCACCGTGCAGGACGGCCATTAAGGCTAAAAATAACAGGTGAATCAATGGATGCACGTGTGGAACATTATCGAATGTTACAGATACTGACTGACGTTGCTAGGTGAGCCGACATTCCATTATGATTAACAGGTAAATGAAAAATGAGAAAAAGTTTTTATTTTCTGTGTGTTTGCTTTTCTTAATTTTGTAAAATATGAGTTTGTTAAAATTATTGGAGGAGGGGAGGGAGGGTACAATTAAGGTAGTTTATTTATTGATTTTTCAGCCTACCATGAGTGCTATCATCCAGTTTTTTTTTTTTTATCTCTTACAAAGTTTGTAAAAAAAAAATAAAATAAATAAATATAAAGACATTTCGTACTCAACAGGAGTTAAAATTCAGTGGAAGATGAAACAAGTTCTTTGAGTCCGACGGTAGTTGGTTAGATCTAGATTTAAGCTTGGATAGGAAAATAATTCGATAAATCCATATTCCCGAGAGTGGCCCTATAATGAAAAGAAAATCCAGTTAGTAGTATCAATATCCAATAAACTGGTTCAACAAACATCATTAAGTGTAAGGAATATACTACTATCGCCATTACTGTTATATTAAAGTAGCTCCATGAGGTGATTTATAACCGTGATATAGAATAATTACTTTAAAAATTAGCACAAACGAAAATAAATTACAGAAATATATTTTTAAGGTAAATCCTTACGAAATAAAGCTATAAAAAATTACTAACATTGATAATATGGCACTGCTTTTTCAAATTAGTTATTAGGACAGTTAACGAACTAAAACCAACATAATTGGTATGTGATATTTAAGGTTATTGAACAATTTTGAACTGAATTATTATTCTTTTGAGGATGTATAGTCGACTGTAGAAACTATTATAGGTAGAATAATCAGGAATCAGTAATTTTTGAATATTTTTAAATTTGCCAACGTTTCGGCTCAAGCTTGTGAGCCATCATCAGGGCTACAAACATCAGAACAAAACAGATACATATTAATATCATACTTAAATATTATAGATACAAATAATGATAATATGATACACAGTCTGATGATGATAAGCATAAAAACAACACTTTGGACTTTATTTTGGACTTACGTTTATATATATACTTTTTTTTACTTCTGTATTAAAGTCCAAAGTGTTGTTTTTATGCTTATCATCATCAGATTGTGTATCATATTATCATTATTTGTATCTATAATATTTAAGTATGTTGGTATATTTTCTGTTTTATTTCAAATGTTATCATTGTCACTACATTCAAAAGAAAATTTTCATTATCATATTAATATGTATCTCTTTTGTTCTGATGTCTGTAGCCCTGATGATAGCTCACAAGCTTGAGCCGAAACGTTGGCAAAATTAAAAATATTAAAAAAATGACTGATTCCTGATTATTCCACCTATAATGAATTATTATTCGTTTAATGCCACATTATGGTATTATGGCTAATAGGACTACAGTAGGAGTCCTAAATTTTGCCTATCGAGGCCTACTTAATGTAAGAATCTTAAAGGATTACCTGACTTCACAGGCTTGGAGCCACCATTTTACGTTCCCGCCAAGAGCCGACATAACTATTTTTCACTCCCTTTCAAAAGCGGGTAACAAATAACTTTCACATATCTCGGTTGTTTAAATCAATTTAAGAAATACAAAATAAAGTTAGCATAGAAGTTTAATTACATTCAGTTTCGTTGGAAACTTATGTTTTAGATTAAATAATATAACAACGTGAAATTGTTATGTACCATAATATCGTATGCCCTATTCGTCGCTTTACATTACCTAGCAGAAACTTTGTAAATAAAATAATATTTTTTCTCAAATCTTTAGCTTTCCGACGGTAAATTAAACATCTATAGTTGTTTTGACGTTTCTACCCACAGAACCAAATCTTTTGATCGTTCCTTTATTGTTCGCTCTACAACACTCTGGAATTCTCTACCAACCCATATCCGCCATGCTGCTTCTTTATCCTCATTAGAATCCCAACTTTTCCTATCCCAACTTCTGTCATCCCAAATAGACGATCAGCAAATGTGATGTTTCAATTCTATCTAGACATCTACATTGAATAAATGAAGATTACTGTTTACTGCCCAAATTTTAATTTCCTTATGTTAAAAATTAGATTTTGTTTTCATAAGACAAAATGTAGAAGATTTTTTTTTTCAGTTTTAGATGTATAGTATTTCTCCTTAGTTTACCATAGTAAATAATGATTAATCATGTATCTTTTGTCTATTGGCCAGACAAAGTATTTATTATATATTTCAATTGCATATAACTATTATTCTTAGGGGACCAAGTCCCAGAATAATTTTTTTTTCTATTCTATTCTATTTTATATTAAAAAAAAAAAAAATCAAACTTTTCTTCGGTTGTTTATATTATTCGTTTAAATTGTATATAAAGCCGCCTTTTATCAATGCTAATAAAATGGTATGGTTAATTTTCTGAAAACTACAAAATTAAAGGCACCTTTGAGGAAGAAAACTCGGCCTTTAAGCCCAATCAGACTATTTTAATTAACAGATATTAAAGCCTATTAAATTTTACACCAATATAGCGAGTTTAATCAATATCGTTTTTGAGAAAATTGTAAAAGGATGCAAAATGAAGTGGCTCTTATATCACCGCAGACATATGAATTTTTAGTTTTATAAAACTTACCCCTTAATCGGGTCTTGGTCATTTGGATTTAAGGGACCCCAAAACGTGTATTTCCATTGAAATCTGGAATTTTCAGAAATTATCACGATCGCAATATACTTTCCCATACTGTATATTTCAGAATGTAGTAAAAAAAATGGTTCTGCACCTCAAATAATTATAACGGTGATAAACTAATGAAAATATTAATTTATTTTCTGGTTGAAAGGGTAGTAGAATCGACAACAATGGCTGTTAAACTGATTAAACAGGCTTAGTTTCGGATTTCCAAAGGGTAGAACTGTTTGGACAATGAAATGTAAAATCGAAATTTTCACGGCGTTGTAGCAAGTGGAACCCATTCCAAACATGATCCCGTTTCTGGGGAGAAACCTTTGAAAATTCCAACCTTTCTTATATCCCTTTATTAATACCCCTAAAGGAAACCGATTGCGATACAAATTTACAAAGCAAAACCTAACGAAGTAGGAATATGGAATTACATACCTATACTTTTTATAACTATTTATAATATATTTTTGCTTTCAAACCAAGCCAAAAATATTCTACTCCCCGAAATTTATTCAAAATGGAACATAATTTATCTATTTTTAAAAATATAAAAACAGCATTATAAAATTATAGTATAATTAACAAAAAGAATTTCGATTGCACTAACAAAACAAATTTTAAAATTGGACATAAAACTAAATACACGACTTTCACTTACCTCCCTTAAATACATTTAGAGATACAAATAAATTGTTATAAAATTAATTAAATTGAATGTCAATAGAAACATGTGTTTTATTGATCTATTAAATTTTTATCTACAACAATCTGTTAGTTTCATCGGCTTTTCAGCACTCTCCATTATCCCTTACAATTCCGTGTATTAAAAAATATTTAGCTATTCAACGGTATATTTTACATCTATATTACTATTCTTAAGTTCAAAAACACAAAAATATGTTTGCACTTTTCTCCTTTAGTTGTTTATCAAATTCTATCAAGTTGCATATTTAGCTGATATTTATCAGTGCTAACAAGATGATTTTTTGAAATACACTAAATTAAAGGTACTTTAGAGGAAGAAAATGTAAAATTCAATTCAACGAAATTCAAGCCCTGTCATACTATTTCAATCAGAATGAAACCTACATCATATTGAAGCACATTAAATTTCACATGCCTATAGCGAGTTTAATCAAAATCGTTACAGCCGTTTTTTGAGAAAATCGTAAAAAGGTGCGAAATGCATGGTATTAAGCGACTCTTTTGGGTAACTGATTTTTATGAAAAAGTTACTGTGACATCTCTGGCGTATAGTTGTGTTAAATGATTATTTTCAGTTTGTACAACTTTAGGTTTTGCGCTAGACTTACAACGCACACACGGACACACACAGAACTTTATGCTCATTTGGATTCAGAGGACCCTAAAACGTGTATTCCTGTTGGAAACTCGAATTCGAAAATTTTCGCGATCGCAATACTTTCCCTTACTATATATAGCATATATAGGTAAGTGAATGGAAAAATCTATGAAGCTATATACATTACTAAAAATGTATATAATACAGTAAATCATAAAATTTACACCAAAACTATTGGTAATAATAATACAGTTATTATGAATAAATTAAATAAAATTTACAATTTCAAGTTCATTTTAAAGATAATAATAAATGTGGAAATATTAATAATAAAGTGTATCAATTGAGAATCGGGAGAGCAGTGTAATGCTGGATAGAAATACAAATCATGTGTAGTGAAATAAATAAATGTAAAGATATTGACGATTATTTATAAAGATGATTTGGAATAATAATAATAAGTTTAAATTCTAGGTATGTAAAAATATTATGATAAATTATATACAAAATAGGATAGAATACAGTCAATAAAAAAAATATAAAAAATAATATCATGATGTTGAAAATTGTTTTAGGACATTCAGGTATATCCTAGGCAAAGCCTCGAAATGTAATTAATTATTTGATGATATAATAATATTATTATTGGTAATAAGATAACGTAATTTGTCTTACTTACAATAAAGAGTAGAAATAATATATTATGTAAGGTAATGTTCGACACCTTTGTAAAATTATATTGCATTGTGGTTTACGGATCGTAAAAATAAAACAGCTTCATAAACTGCCATATTTAAAACCTTATTAAACATTTTGAACTATGTCAATGTCATGCGTTCTCAGCAGGTATGAATTAGCTAAAAAATATGGTGTATTTACTTTTTCAATTTCTATAATAAGACATTCATTCCATAAACAATCTATTAATAAAAGTAGATTACTTTCACTTACCTACTATGAAATATGTAGGTTAGTAAGGGAAAGTATTGAGATCCTGACAAATTACAAACCATGGTTTTCAACGAAAATACGTGTTTCAAAGTTGTTTGAGGTCTCATAAATAAAATGTTCTGCGTAAATGTGTACAACAGTCGTAGTAAAAAAACGATCGCTAGATGAATCTATAATTAAAATTTTAGACATGTATGTATGCAACGATTCTGAAATTGTTTTTTAAAGATAAGTTCCTAAGTGAATAACCTATATAAGAAAGAATCATTAAGCCTGAGTATATTTTCTTTCTTTATTTTTTTTTTCCAGTGGCGCGACTGGCCGTGTAGGCCCTGGGGCTCGCGGTGTAATCTCCTGGGAGATTCACTCACGTTTCTCGATGGATTTTGTAGTGTAGGGTCTTCACTCCCTACTCCTAATTTTGTGAGTGGCCACTATTTGGCTGACGGGTCTCACTTACCTGGGGGAGAGGCTGTGAGTGAATTTCCATTTAATTACGTCGGTATAAAAGTCCCAGCGGGACTGGGATTCGAACTCACAACCTTTAGTATGAGAGACAAGCGCGCTAGCCACTCAGCCACAGGCTCCCCTGAATACTTTAACTCGCTAAAAGTCTCGTTTTTTTTTATTAATTTCTGACAAAAAAATTTAAACCACTTTCTTCACTATTTGGGTAATGAGTTGTGGGGACGAAAAATATAATGCATATCCTTATCTTATAGTTTGTTTTTGTTATGCTTTGATACCTACGAAATTACACGAATTACAAAGATTTTCATTTTGTACATGTTTTCAGCCGCGAAGCTGACTTACAATGGCTGCAACACTAAAAGTATTAGCTAGAAAAATATTTTATCTACGATTTTATATTCAGAAAAGGATAGATAATAACTAGTAAAAAAAATAAAAATGTTGAGCGGCAAAGTCTGGACGATTTCGAATGGATTGACTCGACTCGGTAACTGATTGTAACAACTCTAGAAAGAAAATTTTTTCGAAATAAATTCGAGACGCTCAAACACGCACTTTCTCGCTAGAAGAATTCACTTTCGATCAGAGCACGCCCAACAACGATCAACGTTGCGACCTAGAAACGATTTATCAAAAATATTTTCGTAAGCGGTAGTAGTTTTTTGGTACTGGATGGAGCCTCCAGTTAAAAAGTATCCTCCAGAAGCTGGAATTCCCGATCCGAAGAGACAGGCGGTCATAGTGAGTGCACCGTTCTCCAGCGGTCGTTGGCCCCATTACGTAACCCTTACAAGATTCCTTCCTCCCTCTACCCAGGGGTGCTTTTCATTCAAGGTCTTCGGGCTCTCTCTTTTCGTCTGTCTGTCTGTTTTAAAAACGAAATTTTATCAGTTTTCTTTAAGGGAAAAACTCAGCAAATTATTACACAATGGTTTATTATTTCCAAATAACTATATATTTTTTTCTCTGGCCAGTAGGGCCTTAGCTGCGTGATATAGACTCCTGGGAGAATATACTCACGTTTCTCGATGAAATGTTTAGGGTAGGGTTACTACTCCTTGGGCCTATTTTTGCGAGTTGCCACCAGTAGGCTCACGAGTCTCACATACCCGGGGAGGAAGCTGTGAGTGAATCCCCATTTACTTATATTCTTATAAAAGTCCCGCTGGGACTGGGATTCGAACCCACAACTCTGGCGTGGGAGACAAGTGAGCAAGCCACTCAGCCACCGGCTCTGTATAACCATGAATCTTAAATATCCCTTCGAATTATTCTATGCACTTGAAGAAAATTCACTGCACTTTCTTTGCCATTATTTTTTCAGAAAATACCTTATAATATATAATTAAAAACATTAAGTAACAAAAATATGTATTATGTCTTTTAATACTTATTGATACGGGTAATATAAACACTATATTAATTAGGAATGATGTAAATAGAAGGTAATCAACCATATTATCGATTTAGTAAAAGAAATTCGATATGGCCCGTATAACCGACTGGTACCAAATTGTTGATACATCATAAAGTAACTAGACTATAAGCTATTATCTGTTTTCATTGTTATTCTTCTAAGGGGACTTGATCCCTGAATTAAGATTTCTTTTATTAATTTCAACTTCATTCATCTGTGAATTAGTCAAAAGCTTATACCAATAAATTAAAAAAATATTCTATACTGTGTTATAAAAGTAAATATAAATTAAGTCCAAAAATAGAATTTCTGTTTTGTAACAAACATTCACTAAACTAATAAAAAACATAGCATCGATTACATATAAGAGGAATATTTAAAGAGGACGCAAATCGTTTAGGAAGCCGTGATCTTTTTCATTTTTATGTGTACCGTTTTTTACATTCAAATTTTTAGTTTCCTTGTCTTGAGTTCTTCACTTGTCTGAAAATAATTATAATTTATTTTACCATTCAAATATGTTTCTATAGATTCTAAATCGCTAACAAAAAATTTAAAAATAAAAAAATTCGGGGTTCTATAAATTTTTTTCATAGAAAATGTTTTTTATGTTGTAAAATTGCTGTACATTCATTCCATAATTTCGACGCTCGCCATAATTTCGTCGTTTTGGGGTCAGAAACATCGTTAGGATTTTACTGAAATTCATGATGTACTTGTTAAATAACATTTTAAATCTGAAAAATCAGAAATAAACAATATATTTATAATAAAAACTCTAAAAAATATTCATCAAAAATTTTTTTTTTAAATATCGATATCATATTATCTTTATCAAAAACAAAACACTTTACATTTGTCAATTGTTTTTAATAATACTTCCTGTATTATTTTAAGCCACGTTTATATATTTTGCCAGAAATCTCAAGTATGGTAAAAAAAAAATAAACTTTTCGAAACAGTAGAAAATGTTTTTAAGATTTTAATTTTACTGAGTCTTTGACAGACGTGGCTAATTACTATTGCTTGGCTATCAACTATCAATGCATAAGATAGTACTATCTATTGATTTTGCACATATTATTTTTGTGTTTATGTTTATTATAATTATTTACTGTTATTAGTAACTTTTTTATTTATTAATTTTTGTGTTTACTTGTAAATTTTTTCCAAGAAAATATTGACGTAATTTATATGCATGACAGAAAGTAACTATTTACTCATGTGTGTGATCATATCTCAAAAATGACAAAGGGTGGGAAGACAGTTTTAATGGAGGTTCTCCTTACTGTCTAAATGTGCAATAAAATAGGTTAGAGAAAACACTCTGTTGAAAAAAAGTTTTCTAAAAGCAAAATTAAAAACTATCAAATATCCTAAATATATAAAAAATACAGTTATCAGTTCATAAAGATCCATTTGTTGCCTCAAATACCCTTCAAGCCCACATCAAAGACCTAGAAGAATGGTGTCAGAACTGGAGAATAAAAATAAATTCCAACAAATCCCATCAAATAACCTTTACCCTGTCGTAAACCTTTGCCTCCTGCCCTACAGTATCCTTTAATAACACTCAACTAGATCCTGTTGAACAGATCCGATACCTAGGACTTCTTCTTGACAAACACCTAAGTTGGAATCCACATACACGACTAAAACGACAAAAACTGCTCCCCGTTTTAGGCTACTTCAACACTTACTAGACAAACGGCCAAACCTTCCTCTGAACTACAAAAGGCTCAAATACATGACTATTATAAGACCAATCTGGACTTACGGAGTAGAGCTTTGGGGCTCTACTAAACCATCAAATTCTTACAATCCAAAATCCTTCGTAAATCCTCAACTCTCCTTACTTTGTCACGAATAAACTTATCCATAAAGACCTTAATGTTCCCTTTGTTACTGATTTGGCCCGGATCAGGTATCAATCCTTTCATACTGGGTTTTATTAAAAAGGTTTTAACTGTATAAAAACTTTATTTATTTTAAGAACATAATATAACTTATTTCTAAAATATAAAAAAATATTATTTATTTATTTGACATTTACTTGATTAACGAGTTGTAAAGATAACTAACGATTACGTTTAAAGTAATTAGGGGATGCCTACCAGTTCTGGTGGGCTACTGTAAATTTTACAGAATAAAAATAGGATATCTAACTAAATAATAACATTCTTCAAACGTTATACCTAAATTTTGTTTAAAGAGTGACTGATTGCAGAATTGCAAAGTTATACGTATCACATTTACTGCAGGGAGCGGCGTGGTCTAGTGGGTAGAGCGCTAGTCTACTGTGCTCCGGGTCCTGGGTTCGATTCTCGGCTGTGGCGGAATATTATGTATTCTGTTATTTCAGCCGGGGGGCGGTCCTGGGGTATGGAACCCTCCTGGGGCACACCCAGCCTCTATAAAGTGGGTACCCAAAAATGGGGGAAAAACCTGGCGGCTGAGTCATTGCTTGGCTTGGCCGAATCACGTCATTGCACGGCCGTTGGCCTAGAAACAGTACGAAACTCAACAAGTACTGAGCCCAAAACTCTTCATGAGTTGTAGTGGTACAGGTAAAAAAAAAAAAAAAACATTTACTGCTAGTCATATATGTAAATTTAGATCAACAAAAATTAAATATCCGGCAAAGCCACGGGGTTACAGCTTATATCATTATAAACTTGACATTATGAATACTTTATCAGAAGAGTTATGATGATACAACGATATGAAAAATTAGGGTTAAAAGCATAAGATAAGGGAATATAGCACAAATTGAAAAATAAATAATGATCTAGCAAAAAAAAACTTTTATCACTAGCTCCTTGAGATAAGGTAAAATTACTGGAAGGAAATGCTGATGAACCCTTTTTTCTTGAAAAAGCTGCTCTCGACATAAATAAAAGTCCATAAATAAATTGCTTCCTCCCACGTCAGGAAAACTCAGGATGACTGGACCGGAAAGTTTCCTACTATTTATAACACGCAAGAAATGCCGACTAAATGTCTATGCAATTGATGAAATGAAAGGTTATGATAATATATATATATATATATATTATATATATATATATATATATATATATATATATATATATATTATACGTTTTGTACTGGCGACTTTAATAAAAAACTTCATGTCCTTGTAAATATTTTTAATCAAGTATACATGACCCATTTTGAACAATTACATGTTGCCATCTTTCAGGTAATTTTTTGAATTTGGTCATCATCTATATATATATATATATATATATATATATATATATATATATATATATATATATATATATATATATATATATATATATATACGATATATCACAAAGGTGATAGTGTTCCTGTTTGCGAGTGTGTGAGCTTACGCACGCGCATACCAGTGATAATTGCGTGTGAACGACACCTAGGTGGCAATTATCACTAATCTTTAGAAGCCCATTTCTGTTCTAATTTAAGCTGGGGTATCTATGTGTGTGTGTGTTTTAAGTTTTTGTTCTCATATATATTTATATTTATTATTTTTTTTTTATTATGGGATTTTATTATTTTTGAACGCAAATAAAACCCCATTATATTGCATAACAATAAAATTAATAAGAATTATTATAGTTGTAAAAAGCAAAAAGATTAATAAATAAGATTATAAATTTTATTATCCTTTCAAGTACGTTGAACATTTAAAATTATTTACCCCATCAAGTTAAAACAATTCTTTAAATTTATACCTCATTTTGTTAAGAATAATATACAAGATCATTTTTAACAAAATGAAATATATGATTTTAAAAAAATATATATTTATTGAAATTCACAACTTTATTAATAATACATCAAGTAAATGTGAGTCACACTTTAAAAAGACACGTTACACAAGTAGAGCACTCCCAAAATATTCTAAACTAGAAAGTCTCAGAGCCATCTTCTTTTCAAATGTCTCGGAGGATTATTAGGAATTGAAGAGGAAGCGAGGATTGTGACTAGTGGTCTAGAGTGGGAATGGAGTTTCTCATGAAAGGAATGGCACCTGGTTTGAGCCAAATCAGCGACATATGGAATAATTAGGTATTTATGGATGAGTTTTTTGAATTGTAAGGATTGGATACGAGAAGAATTTGATGGTTTTGTAGAACCCCACAGCTCTACTCGGAACACATCATTCAACATATATATATATATATATATATATATAACACATTTCACTTATTTTTTTATGAAATATATAGTAAGGAAAAGCATTACGCTCAAGAAAAAATTTCGAATGCGGGTTTTCAAATGAAATGACGGTTTGAGGTCCCTCGAGTCCAAATAAATATAAATGAGTTTTAATCACATGTTCCATGTTTTTGATAATACAGCCATTGTTTGTTCCCAAAATATTATGCGAAACTTTGTTGGTCTTATTTTGAACAATAATAGTTCTCATTTTATTAGGGAAATTAACATTTTTATTAAGTGTCCAAATGTAATACGAAAACATTTGCTATATTTAAAAATATTTTATTTCCATAACGTTTAATATATATATAGAAAGCTGAGATATATTGTAATAATGTGTGCCAATTCTACAGGGAAACATCCATGGCCTTACAAACAAAAATAGAGCATAAATGATGCCAGATTCAGGTGCAATAAACTGCGAATATTTCAGCATACAATGTAAGGCGTAATTGTGCAACCTAGATACGAATATGATTATAGTTATTTGAATATGATTTACATTATTCAATTATATTTAAACAACTATAACATTTTAACAAACTTTTTTTTTTCCATATGAAAATTGAAAAATAAAAAATGTACTATCAAACATTATAAGGAAAATAACTATGTAAAATAATTTCCTTAATATTAAATAGAACATTTTTCCAACTATTCATCGACCTTTACTATTATTCATGTAAATTCCCCTTAGGGAGGAGGTACATATTTATATGTAATTAGTGATTCATCAATGACGAACTTGAATAATAACATAGTAATAAAATGGACAAGGAAAACGGATGTATTTCATCGTTAAAATTTAAATTAATTTAAAACATTAATAAATGAATGAATGTCTCTCTTTTACGTATATATTGAGGTAATAAATTTCAATTAGTTCCAAAAATAAATTATTCATAAATTTCTTACGTTATCAATACATAATACGTAACCGTAATATGAATTTAAAATTTTATTAAAATATAAATAGATATGTAAATTAAATGAAATTATCTGGTCCTATCACATTAAGAGATTTTTTTTTAGGACACACCATTTTATTGCAACGGTCATACCAAAAAAATTTACTTTCCATAATGCTTTTTTTGTATTTTTCTCTATTGCTCTATTCATAGAATCTTTTCAAATAAAATATTGTATATACACAAAAATATATATATATATTTCTTTCTCCGACGCGACAAGCCATGTAGGCCCTTGGCCACGTGGTGTAATCTCCTCGGAGAATATACTCACCACGCTTCTCGATAAAATTTTATAGGGTAGGGTTATCACTCCTACGCCTATTTTTTGTGAGTGGCCACCAGTAGGCTGACGGGTCTCACATAGTCGGGGAAGAAGCTGTGAGTGAACCCCCATTTAAATAAATCCTAACAAAAGACCCACCGGGACTGGGATTCGAACTCACAGCCTTTAGCGTGCGAGACTAGCGCACTAGTCACTCAGCCGCGGGCTCCCTAACATATATATATATATATATATATATATATATATATAATATAATATTTTACTTCGGTATAGAATATAATACAACGAGTAAATTAGCAACACTAGAATTAAGGGGGTAAACAGTCTCGAGTCTCGTGTAAAAACTACCAGTGTAAAACTACACTTCAATGTTTATTAAATTTAGGAGATCCTGTGGCCATCATATTTTCAGACACCTCGGAGGATATCAGGAAGAGATCGAGATGAGAGAGTACTAACTAGAGGGTTTGAGTGGGCTGATAGTTTGGAATTAAAGGAGGTATATCTAATTCGGGCTAAGTCAGCAACTAAAATTTACGTCATTATGGATTATTTTACTGGTAAAAAAGTAAGAGGCATTTAGGATTTAGAATTGCAATGGTTGATGGGACCCCACAGCTCAATACTCTATGTCCATATATGCCAGATAATAGTAGTATAAATTTGTTTTGTTGAATATGTGGGAATTTTTGAGCGTTTGACAAGTAAATGTTGTAGTAATCCGTACATCCGTGGGGACTTAGTTGAGTTTAAGGATTCCAAGGCAGACGTCAAGATGGACTACAACTAATAACTTCGTCACAATACGTAAAAGGCTTGGATAATTACAATACACATGCCACCGGAGGACAATGTTTCGACTCGCCAACTAAGTTATGTTTAGTCAATATCGCTTATGTTGAGTTTTTTTCATTACTGGAAGAAACTCATCCTGGCAGACAAAATGAAACACAAACTCTAAAATTGCAAACACCAACAAGTACTGTTTAATAATCAACGTTCGCGATTTGGCTCGTATATATAGTGTTTTGGCCGAGGTTCCTTGACCTCCCGAATGCCGAAATACAAAAATAAATCTTTCTTTAGGCAGCTTTGAATTAGCATGTGAAAGTAGTCAGGGTAAGCTATGGCCGCTCCTGGCTTCGGTCCAAGAGGAATTGGGTCCCCGTTCCTTAAACAAACGTGTAGACGCTTTGGTGACTCCCTCCTATGCTTTTATTTATGTTTCCAGTCGCTATTTAAAGTGATATTTAAAACCTCAACAGGCATCTACTGTTACGTAGTGCACTTGTATACTGTTTCCCTTGTAGGGTTAGGGCTGACTTGAGGCGTCTTGATTTTTCCTATTTTAGGAAATCCCGAGATTCTATATTACACTTGCGAAGGGAGGATTAGAACTGTTTTCCACAAATAGAATGAGAAAGACCTTATTCATTAACCAATGATACCCAAAGCCATTGCGTTGTTACACGCTGTATACATAGTCAGTGAAAATTGAAATTTGATTTTTTTTAATTTTTTACTTTTACTTAGAAGAGAGTCCAGCAAAAATGTCATTGAGTTCTTTTCCGTGTGTCTATATGTTATAAATGTAGCTTGATCAGTTGTATAAAACTGAAATTTCATATTATAGAAGCGTACATGACTGAGATTTTACAGCAGCTTTTTCACCAAAATTAGATAACCAGAAGAGTCGCTCCATATCATGCATTTCGTACCTTATTACAATTTTCTCAAAAATGGTTAAATTAAATTAGCTAAATCGATGTAAAATTTAATTTGGTTTAATATCAAGTAGGTTTTATTTCAATTGAAATATTCTGAGAGGGCTTGAATACCATTTTTTTTTTTTTTTCTTCTTACGAAATACCTTTATTTTTGTGAAGTGAGAAAGGTAGACTGGGTGAGTAAGTGAGAGAAGTTAGTTCAGAGTGCAGTCAAATTAACACATAATTAAGATATACACTAAATAAACTGGTGCCGACGTTTCAGCCTAAATTATAAGCCTTCTTCAGGGTGCTTTGAAGGAAGCGTCAGAACAATGAAGCAATAATCAACTTCATTGTTCTGACGCTTCCTTCAAAGTGCCCTGAAGAAGGCCTATAATTTAAGCTGAAACGTCGGCACCAGTTTATCAAGTTTATATCTTAATTATGTGTTATTTTGACTGCATTCTGAACTAACTTCTCTCACTTACCTTTATTTATGTAGATTACAAAAAAATTAACCAAAACATCTTATTACCGTTGATAAAAAACTTATACACATGTACACAAGTTAAAATTTTTTTATAATAAATCAAAGTAGCTAAGAGAAGACATATTTTTTTTCAAAAATAGGAATAGTAATATAAATGTATAGTATAATAACCGTTGGAAAGCTAAAGATTTGAGGAAAAAGGGTTATCTTATATACAAAGATTACACAAACTTAAGTGATTGTTGTACATAACAATTGAGGCGTTGATTTCCAAAAGGTACTAGAGGACATTTTTTACGAAATTGATTTTTTGTCATATTTGTATTCTCATCATTTAGTTTTATCTAAAAATTTTATTTGATGTTATCTAATAAATTCTCAAGTCCTTATAAAACGTGATTTAGAAATGCGGTCATTTTCTAAAAGTACTAATTACGCATTTATTTTAGTTCCAAATCATTCTAAAAAAAATCATTTCATAACTTTAATATGATGTTATTATTATAGTAAAAAAATAATTCTAAATTTTTAAGACAGAAAGACCCAAATTAGCTAGTTTAATAATATAGCAATGAGAGATTTTCGCGCTTCCTGAAAATTTTCCTAGAATGGATATAGTACCTTTTGGAAATCAACGTCTCAATTCTTTACTGTTATTTTTATTATTTAATCTAAAACATATGTTTCTTACGAAACTAAATATATATAATTAAACCTTTTTCACCTCTAATTCCATTTAATAACTTTTAGATTGATTTTAACACCAGATTTTCTATCGCATTATGATCCATTACATGCAGTTCATATATAGGTGAATTAAAAAGTAAAAATCATAAAAGATTTTATGAAAAATTAATCGGTGAAGCGTTTATTGTCTTCAAACTATACAAGTAAATGGTCTCCTAGATTAAAATTCGAGGGAGATGAAGTATTCGCTAATAGATTTTTACTTATCGTCACCTTTTCCTTATCTCCATCAGCTGACTCTACAACTATCCGAGGGGTCAATATCTACCATGGACTATATTTTCCTCATCCCATTCATTTGCAGACGCTAAACAAACACTTCTTATCATTGAACAAGCCGTCACGTGGAAAAAAAAAAAAAAAAAAAAAAGTCCACTAACAATTTTGCAACTGCATATCCTTCTATAATATTCTGACTTGAAACGAAACCCATGCGATTTCACAATATTGTCGGCGTTTTCTAAAAACCTAATTTTCCCGCTATGAATTGTTGGTTCCCTAGAAAATGTTTGGATAAATCTTTAAAATATTGGGTTGAGGTGTTGAATGACATGCTAAGGACGATATTGAGCCTCAGATTTTTACAAAACGCGGTAAATATTTTGGAGGCACCGTAGACAGGTGCTTGTTTAAAAAAACAAAAACGGATTGAATATAGAATGAAAGAAAAGCAAATTTTATTCTTGGACTTTCGATACCCTAAGAATAATAATAAAAAGAAAGAAAAAAAAAAAAACGAAAAACTTGTACCTCTACAACCCATGAAGGGTCCTTGGGCTCAGTACATATAGAGATTCGTACTGTTTCTAGGTCAACGGCAGTGCAATGAGGTGATTCGGCCGAGATCACGCTCAGCCGCCAGGTTTTTCCCCCTATTTTTGGGTACCCACTTTATAGGCTGGGTCTGCCCCAGGAGGGTTTCCATACCCTAGGGTCGCCTCTCCCCCCTCCCGACTGAAATAACAGAATAAATAATATTTTGTCATAGCCGGGATTCGAACCCAAGACCCGGAGTACAGTAGACTAGCGCTCTATCCACTAGACCACACCGCGTCACTTAAGAATAATATTACTGTACAAAATCTATATTGAAGTCTTGAATATAGCTCACAAATAAAAACATTTTTAAAAAATTAACACGTTCACGCCGGAGCGTATAGTGAATATCTACGTTTTTTCGTTTGAGGCCGGACTTTCTTAGTTGCTTTCGCTTCATGGGGCGGGGCGACACTGTTGCAAGTTCGAACGTGTTTAACCTTCAGGTGGGAACACAGGCCTGTGAGACCGTTATTATAGGTCTTAAAAATGCCAGTTAACACGCTTCTGATGACAAGAGGCCCTTCACCTCCTAATTGTTTAACTAACTTTATAACTAGCTTCAGCCACTCTTCATTTCACGCTTCCAAGGAGAGTATCACTTTCATACTGCACTTTCCTATAAGTTATGGTTATTCCAAAAGTAGGCGATCCCAGAGCCCGTGTTCCTGGTAGTGTTGTTTTCTTAAGTGGGCCGGGCGACTGCTGTTCCTACTAATAGCCCATTTCAATGGCAGTCTCTCAGACCTGTTTTCCCCAAAGTGTTTAATTCATCACGTTTATCAATTTGAAGAAGATCGGTTTTTTAGACCGTGGCATCTCAATACGATTTTTTATTCTCGCCTCATCATCGCCGGGACGAATCAGAACGAAGTGACACGCAAAGTAAAGCAAACAAATATATATTATTCTGACACAACTTAATAGGCTTTTCCAAACCAAAGAACCGATAACGTGGAAATAAACATTAAATCTCAATCTTCAATATTTGAATCATCAGTCTACACCAATAGACAGATAACAAGATACCTGAAAGAGGTTAATTGACACTTCAATTTAGATTGTTCGGGTAATTGGAAGGCGATAGATTAATGTCTTTAATCTCTCAAACAATCAAAACAGAATTAATCATGAAGGCAGCATCAACTAGCTGGAAAATTATGAAGCTGACATTGAATCAATTATTAATCCTGGGAAATTATTATCAAATTCACCTATATGACACTGTCACATTTTAATTGTTCATTAGGTATATTTCTTTATTCCAATATTATTTGATAGGAATCACGTTCCATGAGTTTACACAAAGAAAGAATTATTAAAAACTGTACCAGAACCGGTTACATGATTTAGTCCACTACTTATTCCTTTATAGTAATATAAGGGGTACTCACTACGTTTGCTATAGCACATTATTTGTGCTATTTTGCTAAACCAGCTGAGTTTCTACAATAGGGGTACTCACTACGTTTGCTATAGCATATTTTTGTGCTATTTTGCTAAACCCGTCTAGTTTATACAAGGGGTACTTACTACGTTTGCTATAGCATGCTATTTGTGTCATTGTGCTAAACCCGTCGAGTTTCTACAGTTATTTCCTGTATAAAATAGATGGGTTTAGCACAATAGCACAAATAGTATGCTATAGCAAACGTAGTGAGTACCCCTACAGTTATTTCCTGTAGAAACTCTATGAGTTTAGCAAAATAGCACAAAAAATGTGCGATAGCAAACGTAGTGAGTACCCCTATTATTTAAAAAAAATCTGTTTCGGTCAATAATGAATTCAAAAACTATAAAATAAACTTGGAGTTTGAAGAACTATATTCAATTTCTTTAACAATATAAAATTGTTATGTCAATAAACTCCTAACCTTATGCGCTATTCGTCACTTTACATTACCTTGCCCAACTTTCTATATAACAATATTTTTCTCACATCTTTAGCTTTCCAACGGTATATTATACATCTATATTACAATCCTTATGTACGGAAAAAAAAAATTACCCCAAAAATATTTTGTATCTTTTCTCCTTCAGTTATTTTTCAAATTCGTTCAGCTTGTTTATTTAGCTGTTTTTTATCAATGCTAATAACATGAGATGGTTAATGTTTTGTAATATACAAAATTGAATATACTTTAGAGGAGGACAAGTAAAAAATTGGTTATTTAAGCCCTGCCATCCTATTTCATCTTAATGAAACCTCCACGATATCAAATCTCATTAAAGTTTACATTAATATAGTGAATTTAATCAAAATCAGAGGACCCTCAACATGTATTCTTGGTGAAAACTCGAATTAAAAATGTTTAGGATCGCAATACTTTCTCTTATTATATATTTCATACAAGTAAGTGAAAGTATTTAATTAAAGTAGGGAATATTTAATGTCATTTTAGCAATGAAATGTGAACAGTAAGTAACAGGAAAGGATTGCAAGTGTAAGGAAGTGAGAAATTTCCCACTTAGTTTCAATATAGACGTGCATTATAGTGAACAGTGCATTGTACTGCGTAAAACGTAATATTTTAAACCATCAAACGGAAACGCTTTTTTTTTACTTCCTAGGGGTTTTATAAAAAGTAGATCAACCCCACAAATTATATTTACAATATAATTTACATCTAGATAACAGCTCATGAGTTCTCGGAAAAAGCATTGCGTGCATGTTGTTAGTTGTGAGAAGTTTGCATGTTGGAAGGTTGAAACAACTTTAGCTATTTGTTTAGTGAGAGTGCATTGTTTATTGTTTGGACTACCTTCACAAAGATATATGGAGTGATATTTATTAAGTGGTTTAGTATGAAGGATGCAATGAAACCTGCTGATTTTAGGCTAGCTGAAGCAGAAGATGGACTTTACTAACGTGGCAAAACTTAATTACTTAAAAAAAATCTTTTGAATTTTACTAAACATTATCGAATGGCATCATGGACCTTTCCATTATCCAAATCATTCTGAAATCAGTCTGTTGGTGTGTTACGAAATATATTTCAACTCGTAGAGGCCGGATTCGATAAAAATATGAGTCCGTTCCTATGAACGTTTTGGTTCCCTGAAACTACGGTCCAATCAAAATGGAATATCAGGTAAAGCCCTGTTTGCTAAGGTGCTAAGGCTCCTTGAAAATACAAATTCACTAAAGAATATATAATAATAGGCTTAGGGAACCCAAAGATTCGATCCCGATACAAACCACTCTTGGCCTACACAATTCAATCCAATGACTACCACCCAAGCCTAAAGCTCCGAGATCAGGCATAACGCAATCCTCCCACCTACACCTCGCCCTACCTCTTGGACGCCTACCACATGGTTTAGCTCATATTACGTTTTGTAATTCGTTCCTCGATAAGCTTAAAAACATTACACGCCCATTAAAGCCGCAACGAGGCCACAACCTCATTTATACAATATGGGTACAAGCTCTGTAAATCATCGGAGTGTAACCTTCCAGATGCCTTTTCATTTTTCAGGGGAATCATGGTGCAAGTTGAGAATTAAAGATTTAGCTATGGAATGTAAGAAGTTTGAATTTATTATAATGAATGAACGAAAAATATTTATTATTCTGGGACATTTCGTTCACTAAGAATAATTTACAGTGAACTGAGGAAGTCCAATTTGTCTGGCTTCATTTTATACATAATTATTTAGTTAAGCAATTATAAAAAGTTAATATAAATAAAAGATACAAAAGGTAGTAAAAGGTTTTTTTTTCTGTTTCGAATGATCCAAAAGAACAAAGAGAGAGGTAAGAGGTAATTCAACTCTATACCTGATAGATAGATACATTGGAGCGTCTGGGAATTCCACTAATGAATACAATAAGACAATTTATCGGCGCATTGAGTCTCATGTCAAATTTCTCAAACAACCCACCATACACGAGGCGACTGACCGTAGCCAAACTGGGAGAAAATGAGAGAAGAGACTAGTAGCGGCTTTCAGGTGGGGTAAAATCACGAAATGGTTTTAGAATAGCGGTTTTCGAATGAATGAAGTTATTTGAGAAATATGGTTACTCCAGGATAGGTTTTGATCAGTACTGACTCCAAGATTTTTCATGTGTTATCCTATCTCCACCAAGCACACTTACAATAACGGATGGGCACAAAAAGCAAAGGAGTGAATACGTTGAATAGATATTATTCCAAATTTTGAAGGTGATTTCGCATTGGATTCCAAAATCCAATTTACACGGAGAGATTCCAAATACAACTATACCCATATTGTTTTAGATATTTTTCTACAAAACAATGGTGCTTAAAGACAAAAGTTGTTTCCCGTTTCGGAATTCACTATCCGTTCCTTCTTATCTATTGAAAAAGACTTGCTCTTTTTTAGCCGTTCCACTGCCTTATGGAATACTCTCCCTTCAAATATCCGTCATGCTCCTTCCCTATCATTGTTTAAATCCCTCCTCTTTCAATACTCCCTTTCTCTTCAGTCAGATGTAAGCTAATTTTTAGCATGCCAACTTATGTTAGGCGAATTTTACTTTAATGAGATGTAAAAGTTAAATTTTATGTTTATTCTTATTAATTTATTTCTAGAACTTGTAAATAGAGATGGCACTATGATCCTTTCTTCCTTTCTTTTCATTCTTGTGTTATTTAATTGTAGTTATATATTGTTTTTGGCCAGTTATAATTTATTATTTAGTTCATAATTGTTATTCTTAAGAGACATTGTCCCAGAATAAAGTTTCATTTCTATTCTATTCTACAAGACAATGGACACATTATGCAAGGTTGAAGCATATTCGAAAGAGATGGTGTATTATTCAAGACAAGACGAGTAGAAGGAAGAGCTAAGACGGCTGGACCGTTAGGAAGGAAATTACAGATCCAGGTGAGCAGCTGACGTGGGGGGGCAGCTGTGGCTTCTTGCGTCGAGGCCATCGCCTCACAGCGCTCTTTCCTCTTTGCAACCACCTGGTACTCGCACACTTGCCTCTCAACCCCTTTGTATTTTTATTCTTAAAATTAAGTCCGTAAAATAAGCACCGTGGTGCGTGTCGTGGTGAAGGATCAGGACTAATAAAAGGATTGTGTCGATAAACAGAAATATACAGATTAGGTTTCCATTATTTACCACAAGAACTTATCTTTAATCATAATATAATACGTTTAAGTTCAATTCGACTCCAATGACTATATTAAATATTAAAAATATGGTCGGCGCAACACACGACTTTCACTTACCTCCTTTTTGTAATCAATTTAAGAATTTTTAGATACCTTTATAGATAAAAATAAATTTTTGACGCAATTAATTAAATTGAATTTCAATAGAAACATGTGTTTTATTAAATAATCTATTATATTTTTATCTACAACAATCAGTTAGTTTTATCGGCTTTTCATCACTCTCCATTAACCTTTACAATTCCGTGTATTAGATAATATTTTTTCTAAAATCTTTAGCTTTCCAACGGTATGTTATACATCTACATTACTATTGTTGTGTTGAAAGACACAAAAATTGCGTGAAAAAATATGTTTGCACTTTTTTCCCCTATAGTTGTTTATCAAATCCGCTCAATTTGCATATTTACCCGTTATTTATCAATGGTAATAAGCTGATGTGCCTAATATTTTGAAATCTACAAAACTTAAGGTACTATAAAGGAAGAAAATTTAAAAAATCGGCATTTAAGCCCTGTCAGAATATTTCAATCAAAATAAAACCTACATTATATTAAAACCCATTAATTTTTACATCTATATAGCAAGAAAATCGTAAAAAGTTATAAAGTGGGTCTTCTGGTTAGCTGGTTTTAATGATAAAGTTGCTGTAACATCTCGGGCCTATAGTTGTCCTAAATATGAAATTTCAGTTGCGTACGACTTTTAGTTATTGAGCTAGACTTACCACACTCACACATACCTTTTTTGCGAGACTTGGTCATTTGGACTCAATTGACCCTAAACGTGTATTTCCAGAGAAAAATCTATTTCAAAAATTTTCACGATCGCAATACTTTCCCTTACTATATATTTCATATCTAGGTAAGTGAAAGTAAAAATACCGAACCTATAAAGACGAAGGAAACTCACTATTTTTTAGGTTTATAAAAAAACTAAAAGATTTATGTAGTTATTTATGTATGCTGGCGATATATTTAATTATTTATGCTGTGCTAGGTGACTCCATTTTTATAGTGATTGTACCTAACAACAAATAAATAAATTATTATTATTATTATTATTATTACATTAGGTGGAAAGAATTAAAAAAAAATGAATTTACGATATTTCTATCTGTAAGTAAAGATAGGAGACCAAGAGGGTATTTATCCTAAGCCATTTTAGATGACATCTAACCGACAAGGCTTTGTGTTGCAGATGTTTCTGAAAGCTTGTTAAATTAATTTTAATAAAAGAAGAAGATGAGGATGATTCGTAGCAGTTTTCTCCACCTGACATAGGTTGTTTTAAGTAAACAATTTAGTTGGAGGGGGGCAGTGAAAGGAACTTGGGCAGGTGGCGGTTGCAAATGTTTCCATCCAAGGCACCTGCGCTCTCGACAGACGCTTCTCGCCGCAACAGGTCTCAAACGGCAGATCCACTCCCTTGGCAGTGAGTTCCGGAGAAATTAATTAATTAAAATATACCTTTTGTTATTGTTATAATTTTGTAATTAATTTTAATCCTCCAATTCTGGCACCCCACTTCAAGGTCTCGGATGTGGGATTGAAGAGTGTGGGAGGCAGTAACTGGATCATTATCTACTGATAGCACACACGTGTCATCAGCATAGGTAGGAAAGAAAGTGTTAGGATGGGTTGGAATATCAGTATTTTTTTTTAAACAAGATTATTTTTCTATTATTTGGTAATCAAACTATATCGTATTTCATTTCTATTTTTTTTATTTTTTTATTTCTACTAATATTTAGAGGCAGTCATATTTCAATAAAAATAATTAAAAGTTAGCGTGCGAGAAACATGATTAATTTTAATGTTTATTTTAACATTATTCAATCACTAAAACATATCAGAAACGAGGTCTCATTTCAAAAGTAAATCATACGAGTGGTTAGAGAAATCTGAAATGTTTTTTCTTATTTTCCCAGTTGGCAGCAATGTTATTGTGGCAAGACTGAAGCGATGAGTTATACTTAAAAAAAATAAATTATTATATCGCTATGAAGTAAACACGTTTACGATGCGAAAACTGTTGAGTCCAAAATGCATCTTACGAGACTAATTTGTCATGGATGGGGCATTTTAGATTCTACTAGCTCAGCCATGGTTAATTAATTCATTTAGGTCCACTGCCTAGCATAATTCTATAGTACTGAACCAGTCGCTTGGTTCATTCATAAACTTCGGTTTTACATACTGTAATTTACATATCGTGTATTATCTAAACAGTGTTCCTTGACTAATCAGTCCTTCCTGCGAAACTCTCATGATAGCAGGGAGCCAAGCAGATATTCCCACGTTCTTTGCTTTGAGTCCTACAAATGCTACTACTCCATGTGTAATGTTTTTCTTGATAGTACGATAAATATATATATAACTTGCAATTCAAATATTAAAAGTTACTTTAAATGAGAGGCATTTGGAAGTTCAAAAACAAAGCTTAAAATCACTGAAAGTACCAAACCAATAAACAACCTACCAGTCACATTTTCTAATACAGCAGGTAGAATAAGGAATTAAAAGAAAAGACAATTAGAGAATAAGTTTCATTTCCTGTCTACAAGTCCCATTTTATCTGGAATTACAAAAAGGTGCTTCGGAAAGAATTGTCTGAACGTTGGAAAAGTGATGAACTGTAAAATTGGAGGCTGATAATTAACTTCACCACTATTATTTAATTATGATGCACAACGTTCCTGCTATAATGCCATCTTCTGGTGCAAGAACAATTTTTATCTGCAAGTACAAATATGGTTTCTTTAAAAATAATCAATCATTACAATAAATGAAATAAAATAAAAGAATAAATAAAACAATTCAATGAAACCAGGAACGATCGTGGATGGAACCAGTTGATATGCTGCGTTCATCGGTGTTAAATTTCCATTAAAATGAATAAAACTTTATTTTATAAATATAAAAAATAATTAATTTAATTTTAAAACATGAAAACCTAAAAGTGAGTGGATAATTACTCTCAGAAGCCTCATGTCTAAATTGGATGTCATTAAGGGGGAGGAAGGGTGATAAAGTTAAAATGGCGAATCATTTCAATTATCATTTTACACGAAGTGCATCGCAATTAAATATAATAGTGGGAAAGTTAATTATCAGCGTCTAATTTTATTTTTACCATCAAATAAAATAATCTACACCTAATAGTGATTCAAAATAAACTGTCTTAATGGCCTAAATTGGATGACTGTGTACATTCTTAGGAAAGTAACATGGCCTTGTAGATGCAAACTTATTAAAGAATTTAATTATATTTTTAATTGTTTATTGTTATAGCTTTGTAGTTTTGAGCCTTGTGAATAAACAGTACAATCCTGAGTGATATGTGTTTTACTGAAATATGTCTTTATATGTATAATTTGTAAAATTTAACAGGTTGGCTCAAGACTAGATTGTTTTTTGTTTTTTTTATAAATTGTAAGATTTGTATATTAGGAGTACTCACTACGTTTGCTATAGCATGCGATTTGTGCTATTGTGCTAAACCCATCAATTTTATACACTAAATAACTGTAGAAACTCGACGGGTTTAGCAAAATAACACAAATAGCATGCTATAGCAAACGTAGTGAGTACCCCTATTGTTGTAATATGCTGAATAAATAAAAAAACAGTTATCGATTTATTTATCTATCTATCTATTTAATCAGGAATTAAAATAGGGAAAATTCTGTTCAAAGCTCAGAAATGTAAATAAAAAATAAAGCAAGTTTTATCTAAGAAGGGCGTAAAATTCAAAACATGACCTAAAAGTTTTGAAGGACAGAATAACATTATTTTGACAATACCCTCATTTAACATTCATAAGTCCTCCTAAATATTACAAATTTACAAGTTTATTAGTAATAAAAACAATAATAATCGTGGATATTTTCATTTTAAATTATAATATATTATAATAAGTGAGAGAGTTCTAAGTCGTTACTCCTTTAATATTCAAAATTATATATACCCTTGACGGATTATTATTAATTTTTTTTTATAAGAATATATACGAAAAATGGAAAATATTCTGAACATTAATCATCATTAAAGTTGATAATACGAAAACTATTCCAAAAAGTTCATATGATAATAGATTTTAATTAATTCCAAACTTTCAAAACAAATAAGCTCTTTATAATAGTAATGAAGGTTAATATTAAGATTTAAAAAAATTATACAAAAATCAAAAGAATGAATTAGGTCATTTATATTATTTTTAATAAATTATATTATACTGAAATGTTATATGTATTTATTGTTAATTAAATACTATAAAAATGTAAAAAGAAAATGTCTGTGTATGTGTGTGTGTGTGTATATATGTATGATTTGTGACCTTTTTAAATATTTTCTTTTGTTTTAGTAATCTATCCATGGATGGTTCGAATAATTGCGTATATAAATAAATTTCGAATTACGTCCTATGGTACGAAACTGACGTCTGTTCTATAAATCTGTTGTAATTATTCATTATAAATTTCAACTTGGAATATCAAATAGGAAATTAAGGAGTTAATAGCAACTTCAAGGTAAAAACTATCTTTTTGATGGCCACAAAACTTGGCAAACAATTTTTTTTTTTGTTTTCTCCAAAACTGTTTAAAACTGGAGACTTTAAAGGTTATTTTTAAGTACAAATATTAAAAGTGGCCAGATGATTCTACATTTACAAGGGAAATCAGTGCAGCCTGATAATCTCACTTTTTTTGCTTTGGAGTAAGAAAGATAAGATAAGTACAAAAATGTGATAACCATGTTTTTCCGGGAACTAATTTACACGAGTCGGATCAAATTTAATGATCGTTTCTGACATTTTTGATACATTGCCGAACTAAACAGTCATAGAGTTACTTAGAAATTCAATCCATTTTTTTTTAAATTTTAATTTTCGCGATTAAAGGAATCTTCGCCGTTTTAGGTCATTTCAACACTTATTAGATAAACGGTCAAACCTTCCTCTTAACTACAAAAACTCATCTACATGACTATTATAAGACCAATCTGGACATACGGAGTAGAGCTATGGGGCTCTACTAAACCATCAAATTTTTCCCGCATCCAATCCTTACAATCCAAAATCCTCAACGCTCCTTACTTTGTCAAGAATAAACTCATCCATAAAGACCTTAATGTTCCCTATGTTACTGATTTGGCCCGGACCAGGTATCAATCCTTTCATGACAAACTCCATTCTCACTCTAACCCACTAGTTTCAATCCTTTCTTCCTCTTCCATTCCTGACAATCCTCCGAGGCCCCTGAATAAGAGATCTCTCCGGGACCTTCTTGTTTAGAATATTTTTAGAGTGCTTCCAATGGGAAGCTTCTCTACACTGTATGAAATAACTATCACATTTTCTTGATGTATTTTTTTTTTACAGTTGTAAATATCAATAAAAATGTTTTTAAAAAAAAAAGCAATCTTACTATGATACATACATCATCAAAATAATACTGCAATGGAATGAGTTGTAATAGTTAAGAATTTTCAATATATTCAATTGTTGAGAATGAAAACCACTGAAGGGGGTGGAGGTGCTAAGTAATAAAATACTGCATTGCAATGAAATATCTTACGAAAACGTATTTTTTCACCGAAGTTAATTTTCATTCCTATTTCTTTAAATTACAACAAACAAAATTTTAATGACTTGCAGTAACCGTTCCTGAATTATGAAAAAATTTCGATGATTAAGAGTATTGAGTTTCAAATCCGTCAAATCGATACCTTCAGAGCTCTAGGCAGTCATGGATGGGGTTGCTAGATACAGAAATAAACCTAACCACGTGGGTTTATTTCGAGCGACCTTCGTTTGGTTAGTATCTCTTCTATAAACCTAAAATAAAATCTAGTAAATCATTGCTCAATAGAAGTTCGAGGAAGATAAAATGCCAAATAAAATTTCAAACATAAAGCTAAATCAAAATGGCATACCCAAACTGATTAATAAATGGTTTTAAGTCACTCAACACAAAATAATAATAAGAAATAAAATAAAAGAGTTTTAGTGGATCTTAATATTTTCTTTGTTTGGCAATTAGTAATAGTCGAAATTCACAAAATCACTCTGTGTTAAGGGTTAAAAATTTTTATTATGAATTTATTAAATGTCCCCTACAGATTTGGTCCGTGGTTTGCATCTGAGAAACAGATATAGGTCCTCATACGCCTGCTGACACTGAATCTGATTATGGCTGATCCGTGGTTTTAGATGGATTCGACTATGTCCTTGAGCTTGTCGAAGGAAAATCCTAGGTCCTCAAGTTATGAAGCTACCACTAATGGTATATTACTTTCGGTTACTAGCAATATAATCTAGTTTAATAGTTACATGACAAAAAATACTTTGAAAGTCAGAACAATTTAGTATTTTTATACTAATAATTAACGATTGAAAAGTAGCCGCCAAATAAATCTGATTGTTCTTGATTGAAATTCTCGAGGAATTATAAATATAGAAAGTTATTGTTATTAATCTTGTATAGTTATATTTAACCATAGCGGCCTCTATGAGGTACATGTCTGCTATATTACGTTCACCAAGAGAATGCCAAAACGAACAAGATTAGGGAAAAAAAGTCCAAATGGTAGGTTAAATTCAATATGTCATGAAAAAAATAATATTACTACATGGATGACCTTTGACAAGCTATTACAAAAAATAAATACAAATAATCCGATTGTACAAGTATCTAGATCATAAATATGAACAAATTATTCAATAAATATAGATTTTTTTTTGTTAATAATTTATTTTCCTAACATTTATCCTACGACATAATAGAAGAAAAACTTTAGTGGGACTAAATCCCCTAAGAATAACATAAAATTTGATATAATATAATATCTACATCTGGCCAAGTTACAAAATTAATGAGGAAAAACAAAAAAAAAATGGATGATCGGACGGTGCTAAAACGGAAGTCCTAAATTTTGCCTATCCAGATTTTTAGGATAGGGATCTGACATCGCATATGCTAGGGACCACCATTTTGCGTCTCCTTCAAAGAACTAAATAACCAAGATTTTTTCAATCCCTTAAAACAATCCTAGGGCATTCTTCTGGTTTTAAATCCACGACCTTGGATATACTAAATCCTTAAACCCATATTAAATGTATTAAGAGTCACCTGTGGAGCAGTAACTCCACTCGTGGTGGAGATCGAACCCGGTATATGACCCTTGTGTATTGTTTATGTTTTCAATCAAATTCATAATTTTTTTACATTTCTATCGTATCTATCGCCATCTGCTGAAGCGAATGAAAAAAGTATTTTCTCTCTCAAAAACATTTAAAGCAATTTAGAACATTTTGAACAATAGTAAATGCTCCTTATTATGTCACCAGCCATACCTTACACCACGACCTAAATATTCCATTTATTTTAGGTCTTATTCCATCAAAATTCTCCAAATTCCTTTAGAGCCTTATCCATCACCCCATTCCTCTAGCTCAATCCCTTTCCAGCTCCACACACCCTTACTATCCCCCTAGAAGGTTGAAACGGCAGTGACCCCATGACCTCTTGTAAATATGTATATATTGGAGTTCTTCCACAGGCTAGATTCTTCACTCGATTTGCCTTATGCATGACGTGTATATAGGTATGAGTGATTTCCAGGCTTTCTAAACATTTTATTGATTCATTATTGTATATTTATTTTATTATAATTATGTTGCTGTGTAAATATTGTATGAATGTTATCTTTCACCACTATTATTGATGTCCAAATTGGGACAGATTATGATACTACTCAATAAAAATTGTCGTTATTAAAAAAAAAAAACAAAAAAAAAAAAACAGTTTAATTTTCAGTGATCCACCTAGTGCTGCACCTTCAATGAAATTTATCTTTTATAAAATATTTTCGCAAGATTTGTAAACAGGAAGCACCTTATCTAACAAAAGAACAAAGAAATCTTAAAAGAAACATCAATACCCCTTAGAAGTGAACCGGATGGAGCCTACACGTACAGTTATCTTGAGTTATGATAGAGGTCAAAGCTTCTGATATAGAGCTCTACCATCTTTATTATCCTTATCATTATTCTATTTATACAACAGCTATTTGGGTGGCTGTGGCCTTGCATGCGGATAAGAGGGGTCACTCGCGTGCATTTTTGGCCGGCAGGATAGTGGCGCATCCCCGGGTTCGTTTGAGGTGAAATATCCAAAGTTGAAAACAGTTGGGCGAGTGTTCCTTGTTGTTATTCCACCGATCAGAATACTTTCTCTTTTTCAAAGCGTCGAGAAAGTGTAAGGAGAGTAAGATAAAGGGAGTGGTGGGGGTAGAAGTGGTCTTCGAAGGACAATCCGTCCGGCGACTGGGCTTCACTTAAATAATACTAGTGAGTCGCCTCTGCTTCGTTCGGGTGCTATTACTTTTATCTTTTATGTTTAAAAATGCACTATTTTGATCGATTTAAAGTTTATAGCATAAACCGAAAATCGCAAGATAATTTTAAATACAGACAAGGAGACAAGGGACAAAGAAGAGCAGGAATATCGAAATGAAATTAAATAAAGATTCCCTTAAGTAAGTCCCCTAAGAATAACAAGAAAAGTACAATACGTAATAATGCGTTCGGCATCCAAAAAAAAAAAAAATATGTACCAACAATTTATTAATTTAAAAATATTATTATAATGATCGGAAAAGGTAAAACTTTAAACGCAACGTGAAGTTGTTTTAATCTGTTCTTCATTATAACAAAATCATAATATAGTAACATAAAAAAATTCAATAATTTTGGTGGCTTATAATTTTAATGTTTTGTTCTGTAGTTAATTTTTTTTTTTTATATTGTATTATTATTATATAAATTTGTTGTTTTGTATATATCGTGTGAATGCAGTATGAATGTTGTACTTTATCTCTATTAAAAATGTCCTAAATAGGACAGATTGTAATATTGTTCAATAAAGAATTGTTTCTAAAAAAAAAAAAAAATTTTTTTTTATTCAGCCTATCTTTGTGATTGATAAATTATCAATCAACTGAAAACATTAAAGTGTAGCGGGACTTAAATAAACTTAAGGGTGTTTTATATATATATACTAGTAAAAATTAACCATGTAATATAATAATTTTATATTGTGACCCATAGAATTAAATATTGTTTTGGTTTCGTTAAAATACCCACAAAACGGCACCCAATTGATGAAATTTAGTTTTACAATACGAGGCTGTTAAACTTGTCTTATTTTTTTAATTTATTTGGTTTAAAACAGTCTCTTAAACTATAAACTAATTAATAAATAATTTTCACGTTTTTACTACCTGCAGCTACAAATAACGTAATAGATTTATGGTCAGAGCTGACACATGACGTAGAAAAAATTCAAACCACAAAAATTGAATTTTGTTTTTAAATCTTAGAAGTCAGTTTTAATGCTAAACTGAAGGATTTTAGGTCCATGGACTACACAAGGGGATATAATCGGTGGTATTCTGCGTAAAGAAATAAAAGCAGAAGCGAAAGAGTCGATGACAATGCCAAAATTCTTTGTGTAAAGCCGCAAAATCAAAATTAAAGAGCACCCGAAACTTCCTCTAGAGAGAAAATAAAACAAACAATAATTTAGAGGGACGAACGAATTCTCAGCCTTGATACCGTCCAGGAATCTGGGCAATGACTTTTTTCAAGGTGATTCGACTTGATTCGGTCCCCTCTGATTTCGGCTCCTTCCAACGCCAAGCCGATGATCCGAGGCGTTTCAAAAATATATTTAAAGTCTTTCAGTTATTTAATGCCAAGAAAATAATTCATCCTCTATCTTCTGATTAATTCTATTTCAGAATTCAATTCTTGGGACTTCTCATCATTCTAAAATACCTTTAATGGCTGCCTCACCACAATCGATCATTTTATCGTAAGGATAGAAATAACAGCATATAAAGGCTCAGTCAAGGGTAATAATTTACAAATCAATAAATAACCGCAGAATAAGAAACTTGTATGTTCCATGTCCCCCAAAACACTGTATCATCTCTATTTTCTATGTATCTGAAATACTGAGTCCCTTGACTCGTATAACGTAGATAGCTTCAATTAGAACTTTTATTATTTCATCATGCACCTGAAGAAATCAAATGGGATGTATTGTTAATTAATCAGTATTGCAATTAGTGCTGTAATTGCGTGCAATGATTAATTAAGCGATGCAATCAATATTGGATAAAACCATCTACCATGATTTAGTAGATTCATTACTCTGAATACTGACTGAATCTGACGTTCTTCCAACGAGCTAGTCATCAGACTAATATTAGATTGTGTTGGAGACAGGGACAGCAACTCTAAGGGTTTAAAAAATATTTAACTTATTAAAGATGAGGTTTTGGGTCAGCCAGTAGCATACTTCGATGTTCATAGATTCGTGCTTTTAATTTTTACGATGAATTTATTGTATCCTAAAAATTTTAATGGTATAAGTAAACATTACTTATCTCATTGTAATAAATAATAAATTTGAAGCAAGAGGAACAAATATTTCGATCCATGCACACTTCAATGTTCAAGAAATGTACAGCCGAGATAGATTGACCTCTTTGGTATGCCCTCTATTCGATAGGAATATTATATAATTTCTGTAGGTCAATAGAATCGAAAGCGTTTTCGAGATTTACTTATTTCTTGATGAATTTTATCCCTAGCAATAGTGGGAGGGAAAATAAAAGGACAAAAGCTGATGGTCATATCTGATCCGATCTATTAGAATTAATAAGAATTCTGTGATTCCACTAGAGTTCATTTGCAAAGGAAATACCCTGAAATGTCTCCCCCTACTAATCTCCATACCAGTAAAATGCCAGACCACTGCGGTTCCATGGGAGTGAAATGGCCGACAAGCTCGCAAAAAAAGATGCTACTTCAGAGCAGTCAGAAAATCTATCTAATCTAGGGATCTAATCTAGGGAAAAGTTATCTAGGGAAGACGTTGAGAGGACAAATAATACTCTACTAAAGGATTCCCTAAGGATAAGTGCGATCAACAAGCACTGGGGCAAAATGTACATCGAGGAAGAACGTGTACCGTAGGATTTGTCGAGGATAGATGCTGTTGCACGGTTCGGAACGACCCGGCCATGATTAGCTGGTGAAGCACTTGCAACGGATCGGAGTGGTTAAGTCTCCACTTTTCTGTCTGTGTGATGCAAAGTGTGAACTGGATACAGCGCATCTAGAAGTATACTCCCGGTTGCAGACAATAAAAACTCCATCAAGATCGGAGTGGCACTGAGCTGCCAGATCTGTTATCCCTTAAAAAAATTTAACACGGTTCTATTGTCATTTAACTTGAATTATACTGGTATTTAGTCATTCGTTTCAAGAATTCATGAGTGCGTTCAATTGTTTATTCACGCCCCGCTACTCGGAGGGATTATTTTCTCGAACAGGCTATAGTTAGAGTGGGCGTAAATATTTAACGCAAAAGCTGGAAAGAGTGAGACCCTACGATCAATATTAGAATATAAGAACCGATAAACCTTCAGCTATACATGAAACGACTGTTATTTCTTGAATCGTGAATAATGCAGAAAGGGCAGCCGGAAGGAACAGGTTGCTATGCGCTCGCTATCTGTGGGATGAAGGAGGAACACTTGAGATATTTGACACTTGACCATCCGACCTTGAGGATATGGTCACAACTGATCCAGCAATTTGCCTTAATGAGGGAACTGGAGTGGCACGGGCCTTGCCAGGAAATATTCGATTACAGCTCTAGAGAGGAGGAGGGCGTTCAAAGGCGTCAAGTCGAGCGTAGTCGACGTGTCTCCATTTTGGCGGGAGCGTCGGATCAATCGAATCAATTAATCGTGTATTAAGGCCACTCACGAAGGAGCCGTACAGTCGAGTGGCAAACTATTTTGATTCATCCTATCATTTCAGTCATGGTCAGTGAACAAAAATATGCTAATCTGAACTTTAAAATACAGTATATATGTTAACTGGAAATTCCTAATGCATAAGCAAATAATTATAGACGACTCAGGCCGGAAGGAACGTAAAACGGTTAATATTAATATAGCTATATTTCTGTTTATTTTGTTGATAAAGAGATATTAACAGATATAAGACTGTAAGCCTAATTCAGAAGTCTAGATTGTAACAGATCTAACTGAAACTTAATTCAAGAGAAAATAACCTTCCTATGCCTATCCTAGACGAGTTTATCATTCCAGATTCAAGAAAAACTATTCAGCTACTGAATATATATAAATATTTTGTTAAGTATATAAAGGTTTTATACCATCTTTGAATAAATTAAAAAATATATCTAACTAGGAGTTAAGCTTAGCTTTAATATGGAATATCCTAAACACAAACGGTAGATTCTATAAGTGTCCAACCTTAGACATAAAGCTGTAGAGTAGTAGCTATATTTAGGATTGGGAATTTTCATGTTGGAATTTTAAATGTTAAATAGCGTCACCAAACGGCCCCCTTTCCTCCTCTGCCTCGAGTAAGGTAATGAATGGATATGTCCTTCAGTGATGATTATATAACATCAAGCGGTAGGGAAGTAGAATTGAATGATGAATCAAATAGTTAAAGTGTGTGACCCGAAGTAGGTCTGACAACACTGCAGGAAGTTATTTTAACTCATAATATAATACAACACAATGATTTGCCAAAAATCTATATAAGTTGATTCAGGGAGTCAAATGAGTAGTGATTGACACTAAATATATTAACTGTTGTTTATGAAGAATTGGATATAATCTACGTCAGCTGTTCTTGGGCTTTTGGGGTTTGTTGAGTTGGCAATTTAATCATTTTTGCGCAATATATAGTAATAATACACCACAGTTTTTAACATAACCATTCCTGTCTGAAACTTAAAACAGTACTTATATAAACTCTTGAAACTAAAATGTACTTTGTTAGTAGTGTTCCGTTTCGTAACGGGATGCTTTTAACAAAGGATTACATCACCAGGTTTTTTTGTTTTTTTTTAAAAAGGTTTTTTCAGATTCCAAATTGCTTTTCCCACAATAAACTTTTATCCTTCGCATCCTTCTAGCTGACTCTCTTGAGTATTTTTTTGTTCAAGACCTTTTTTTATATTCAATACCCTTCAGTTTAGGTAAAACGAGTATCAAAGTAATTTTTGAGCGTTCAGATACTTTAGGAATAGAAGTAATTAATAGCTGCTGCCCAAAACCGGTTCTTACTTTTATTGGGTGGAGTGGGGGAGTAGGAATCTACAGAATCCTTTAGGCCGTTGTAAACACCTGCAAACAGCTGCTTTAATTCCTACAAAAATATCGTAAAAAGCTTTAATTTTATCTAATTTACTCAAGATTTGGAAGTTCAAACAAATCTCGAAACAGGGCAAATATAAGTATCATCTTGTTTTATTACTTGTGATGTCCATTTTTCATAGCACAACTAATTAATATGTGTATTATAATTTTATTTATTTTTCGTAACATATTCTTTAGGTTATTATTGCAATAAACATTTTTCTTAACTATCTTAAAATCACAAGGTCATCCAACAAAATGAAATTCTTGTAAAATAATTATAGATGACCTGAATTTTTATCAGCAGATCCAGAGGCAGTTTTGGGATTAGAATTGAGATTTTAACGTCCTTACCTACTCCCTGACCTACCTAAAGCCAAACAGGACTGGTTATCCTTAAGTTTACCGATTTATGTAAACTTTAATTATGGATACAATTTAAATTGGACATTATTATTTTTTCCTCATTGATTACTTTGAAGAATCGTTACCCCCATTACCTTACTCTAATGATCCGCCACTGCAACAGACAGAGGTCTTAAAAGTTTAAAAGAGGTAATAGGTTAATGTTTGGCCAGGAAAGATGTGTAAAACAACCTTTTAGTCTAACAACTTTTGTAGATAAGAGAGGTAACTAATATTTCATTATTGAGTAGAAACAGCTTGATAATGGTCTTCATAACATTAACCGAATTCGGTTGACATGATCCGATGATTTGTTACAAATTCAAAACAGACACAAAATAACAAAAACAATCGAAAGTTGAGCGCAAAGAAACCATGACGACTGGCTGTGATCTTCGTCGTGACTTTCCCCACCCGATCGGATGGCTCCGGCGGCAAAACACTTTGGGAGGATACCTTGAACCGAGTCTGCTGAGAAAAGTGATTTTCACCAGGTGAGCAATCATCCCCACCAGCGGAGTGGAAAATCGGGTCTATAAAGGGTAGCGGGGGTAGGTGGGGGGAGGGGTGAGTGGCCGGCGGTACAAATATCAATGACGAACCCAAGGTCGGTTGGTTCAACGAACTCAGAAATTATTTGGCAGTCCTTCATCGGTTCGAGCGAGTAGGCGCATGGCTCTATTCTTCTATCCTTTATCTTTCAGAGCTTTACTTTTATTGTTCTATTTTTTTTAAGATGTTCGAACCATTGTATCAGATTACGCATAAGGATCAAAAGCGGTAATGATATTGACTAATTAAAAGGTTTACTAAAAAAATTCCAAGACGAAGTGTTCCAAATAGCAGTAAAAAGTTTACCTGCAAACGTTTCACAACTTGCAGGAATGAAAAACAATAGTTCATATGCTTCCACCGAAATCCATAATACCTTTATTTTTACATTTAATATTGATAATTAAGGAGGTATATAACTAATCAGTGTTTAACACGTTCACACCGGCGCGTACCACCGGTGGCCCGCACTAGTCTGTCTTATCGGACGGCGATTACCACAGTTATTTTCATATCCATTTTATCTATTATTTATAGGGGCATTTTAACTGCCTTTCAAGTTATACTTATTGGCAGAGATCTGAGGAGCTTAGGATGAAAAACCGCAAGAATTACACAACTATACTGTTAACAAACATACAACTCGTATGCTGGTCTGAACAGGCAATAATCGATGAAACGTGGCAGGAATTCCAGCGCCGCCCCAAAGAGCAGTGATTCAAAATCGGCGCCAGCGTGAACGTTTTAAACTAAATGAGAGAGAAGGTCCCCCTCCCCACCTCCCTTCCAAAAAAAAAAGGAACCCCAAAATGCGTTGAAATGAATACACAAATAATCAAGGGTTTTTAAAGGGTGCTGTTCTTTTAGGGATGGCATCTGGTCTTTAATAGACGTAGTAAAGAAGAGTGACATGACATGTTTTTGAATGGGAAATAATAGGCACCTAGCTAAGTAAAACCGTTGGAAGGCTAAGTAAAACCAACTCAATGCGGCATAGCGACTTGGCAGGGCAACGGAGCCCGAGGATAAATCTTATGAAACATACTCGTACGTTGGTCGCTTCAGTCTCGATAAACCATCATGTACTAAGTCGCCACAATCTTAGCATTGGAAAATAATTTGAAATATAAAACACTATCTTCAATATATATGTTACATATTGGAGTGATGTCTGAATCGGTAATATTTTTCTGGTTAGTTGATTACTGGTGGTATATGAGAAACATTGTTGGTAACTTTTAGCAACAGTTTAAAATAAATTTAGGGAATTAGCAGCCAAATAATTTGAGATGGCGATTCAGGATTTTATGGAATTTGGGATTAGATTGAATACGGTTAAATATGCTTAACATATTTTATGTATATGCTAGATGTACTTTTTCTAATCCTTTTCTATTCTGATAGCGTCTGAATAGGTGAAACTTTGACTTCCTAGTTATTTATTCCTATTTTAGGGAGTTCATACTCCAGGCTCTGTTCTGGAATATTCCAATAAATCGATAACAATAACGGCTCCGGCTGTATCTGATTCACCATGTCTTCCAGAAACGGTACCTTAAAGCTGTTACCGTTACTGCCGCGGTCGGAAGGTTACTATGATCTAGGCGGTCTGGAGCCTTGCTAAAAATATGAAAGTTACATTATGTAAATTCAAAAAAGAGCTTCTCATATTAGCATATTTATGAAAGGCATCACGTATTCATGGTCCCATAAAAAGGTAAGTGGTTATGAATAAGTTTAGTAAGAGCATTGCAGAGTTTAAAAAACGATTATGTCAGATTTCAGGAGGACAATCCAGGTGGAGGGGACTGGAGTTGAGGCTGGATAAATATGTAGGGCCTCATATCGACCAGTTTGGGGAACAGGGCGCAACCTATTGTATTCCATACCCTCTTCGAGAAAATAGGGTGGTGCCTTGAGTTCTTAAAAAGGCTTCGACTCGTGGGAATGAAAACATTTTTTGTTATATGATTTTTAAACTCACTGTTCCAAAATTGTATTAAAGACTGAAACTGCTCGTAAATAGATATTACTACAACAACTGATAAACTCTCCAAGCGAACAATATATTTAAAAAAGCTCGGGACTGCCACTTTATTTAACACTTGAAGGGCGGCAAAAATAAAGTTAAAAATCCTTGGTTATACCTTCCTTCGGAGGAAACGTGAAAATAGTGGTCCCAATCCTGTGCGATGTGAGGTAAACAAAATGTAGAACTAAAAATGTATCATCGTTTGATAGGCCACAGTAGCATAATGTGACGTTAAATGATTAAACAAATATTATTGTAAAAAGCTCATTTATATTAATAATATTAATAACTTTATTCTGGGACTATGGGACTTAAGAATAACAATTTCATACAGTAAATACACATTTTAATATACATGTCTTTCCGGGAGAACAATAAAATAAATTTTTATTTACAAACGTATAAAAAAAACACCTATTTATATAAATAAATACAAAATATATGGAAAATAAACAAACGGAAAAATCTATGAAGTACCAGAGCTAAGGCTAGACCCGATTAAAGGCTAAGTTGAATCATTTAATTACTCCCGCACACAATCCTTATTACCCTTAAATTTTCCACAGATAAAATAACGCATGAATAACCTCAATATTCTATTGGTTCCAGACTTATCCCAAAATTTGTATTCCTAATTTTAATTCCAAACTCTTAGCCAATACGAACCCACTTGTTCCTAGTGCATTCACGATGTCTCATTAAACATACATCACATTTATATGTTGCATCGCTGTAAAACACTTGTAAAATTCAATCAATAAAATAAAATAATATTAGATAATAAAGGGTATAACGAAATGTAGGTAATAGATTGTGTTGGTTTGATAACCCAGATTATATTGTTTTTTTTCGATGAATAATGAAGTTATACAGTCAATTGTTAGGGTTACCGATACTGAATCCACGAAATCGCTAACACTAAATATTATCTAACGATTAGAATCCCCAGACCAAATTTAAATAACCGGGTCAAACTCCCTAGATAAAAATATCCTATAACATAAAGCTCCAATTAGATTTTTAAAATACTAAAAAGAACCCAATAGGTGGGTTGTAAATAGAACAGGATTCTTCAACTAGGTCAAACCTGTAGCCCTAAACTTGGGGAATTTCGATCTCTTCCTGGCCTAATAATACTTTGCCTGGCAACGGTTCTTATTCATGTAGAATTTCGTATGAATTTCAACTAATTCCTTTCTATGGGGTTAATAACCTTTTAAAATACAGGTCATCTCTATCTGTATTGTCATTATAGTTGATTATGTTTCTGCACCTATTGTTCGTTGCTATCTTTTTCCCATGTTTTTCACTCAAAAGAAGTGGAATAAACAAATAAATATTACTTTTTGTATTTTTTTTTCTCAGTGATTAAAACCGGCCTTGGAAATGTTCCCCACTCGTTAATACGTTTGGTGCAACATTCTTCAAGATATTTTACTAAACATGTATTGTTTTATTTAACATAATTTATTGAAATTTACAACTGTACTTCAAGGTACAACAAGTAAATGTGACTTTTGCTTAATTTAACTTTTTTAAATGGCGTGAAACAAACTTGAAGAAGAACTACCCAATGGCAGCACTCCTGTAACTTTTCTACACTAGAAGGTCTCGAGGCCATCTTCTTTTCAGACGCCTCGGAGGATTGTCAGGAATTAAAGAGGAAGAAAGTATTGAAACAAGAGGATTAGGGTGGGAATGGAGTTTGTCATGAAAGGAATGGTATCTAGATCGGGCCAAATCAGCAACATACGGAACGTTGAGGTCTTTATGGATAAGTTTGTTCGTGACAAAGTAAGGAGTATTGAGGATTTTACGAAGGATTTTGGATTGTAGGGATTGGATACGGGAAGAATTCGATGGTTTAGTAGAGCCCCAAAGCTCCACTCCGTAAGTCCATATCGGCCTTATGATAGTCTTTTGTAGTTGAGTGGAAGATTAGAACGTTTGTCTAGTAAGTGTTGAAGAAGTCGAAAACGTCGTGCAGTTTCTTGTCGTTTCAGTCTTGTGTGAGGGTACTAAACATGTTAAAAAATTAATATTTAAAAAAAAAATAACCACTCATTTTGAGATAATGGATTAAATATTTTGACAGTTATGTTAAATATTTAGATCAAGTATTTGATTTCTATCGAATCCCAGTCTGTAGTTCTTTTAAGACGATTTTGGCGACGATTATGAACTTTAAATACCCATAACATTTTCCTGATAACAAAAAAATCTATATTGAGATGATTTTATAATTTTCTGTTAGCAATGTATAACGAATATTAGGGGTACTCACTACGTTTTCTATAGCATGCTATTTGTGTTATTTTGCTAAACCCGTCGAGTTTCTACAGTTATTTACTGTATAAAATTGATGGGTTTAGCACAATAGCACAAATAGCATGCTATAGCAAACGTAGTGAGTACCCCTATAGTACATACTTTACGTGGGGGAAAAATTCGACATAATTGCAAAAAAAAACCCTAAAATGTCAGTTCTAACAGGAATCTAACTCTAGTAACTTAAAGTACAATTTACAGTAAAATGTATAATAACCAATCTTGTAGATGATTAAATTTCCTATAAGAAATATACAAAACATTTGTAAAAAAAAAAAAAAAAAAAAAAAACCTGTACCACTACAACTCATGAAACTCATGTCATAAACATTTGTAAATATTGTCAAAAATCGAAAGGAAAGTAAAAATACAATTTTAGAGGACCTAAACAGAAAACTTATAATGCCAACCTTAGCCCAAATAAGTTTGTTTAAATAAAATATTATCTTTATTACAATAGGGGTACTCACTACGTTTGTTATAGCATGCTATTTGTGTTATTTTGCTAAACCTGTCGAATTTCTCCAGTTATTTCATGTATAAAATTGATGGGTTTAGCACAATAGCACAAATAGCATGCTATAGCAAACGTAGTGAGTACCCCTATTATGCAATATACACGTGTAGTTGATATGAGTTTTGCGAATTGGGGAGGGGAGGATGTTAGAAGAAAAAAAATCCACTAATATTTAACAACTTAAATTAAAAAAAAAAAAAATATATTGGTACAAAAAAAAATTAAATTATATTTGTATAAGCGAAATTTCAAGCTAAATGATGTGCATAATTAATCAATTTGGCCAATAAGTGTTAAAAGTTCTTAATTTAATTTCCTTTATTCTGTTTCAAATCGTCTTTCAGATTCTGATCCTATAATGAAGAAATGAGCCACCATATAAATCTCAAAACATGTCCGATAATGGTACAATAGGATATTCTCAATGTATAATTCCAGTTTTAAAAATATCTTGTGAATAATAATAAAAAAAAAATCATTTAAAGAAAGTTGTGGGTTTCTAGGTATAGTGAACTACAACCAGAAAGCCATATTTCTTTTTAATTATTTCTTCGTTTTTTTTTTTTTTGTTTTTTTTCTCTCAGAGGACTCTCTATCGCGAAAAATAATTACCTAACTATAAAGTAATTAATTAGAAGATATGGCATAGTATATACAAATCTAGTTGTTGCTTTTCCCCACTTCTATAGCCATTACTTCAATCATTTGAGAAAATGAAACGCGGTCACCGTCCTGGAAGTGGAGAAGTTATGCAGAAAGCTGGAAACGGTTTGGAACGGGATTATTTCTGTATCTTAGTCCAATACGATGACTATATATATATTCCTGTGCTATACTTAGTGGGCAAGGAAATGCCAATTTCACAGTGTTTGAAGCCAAGGTATCTCAGAACTTCTTTTTTTTTGTTCTTACCAGATCTGGTTACCTGTTATGCTTCAACGTCTTGGTCATCCATACTTGGCCTTCATCGTGTTAGGATAGGCTTACAGTGTCCCCCATAAAAAGCTAAGAGACTTGAAAAAAAACTACCCTCTCATATCTCCAACGCTTTCCTCAAGTGAATCAGACCTCAACCGGCGCCTGTTTTCGTTGCTATAGCAAAATTATATTATTATTAATTCGTTTTTACTGTGAACGAGTGAACATAAACAGTGTTTTTAGTTATATAACGTTTTTATTATATAACTAGTGAGTCGCCCCTGCTTTGTTCGGGTGCAATATAAATAAGGTGTCACTTATGTTTAAAAATGCACTGTTTGACCGATTTAGAGTTTATTGCGGAAACCAAAAAAAGAAAAACAGACTTAAGAGCAGGAATCTTTAATACTTTCTTTGATGGATAACATGGATAATTACATTTAAAAGAATCAAATGCTATTTTATGGATTTATAACAGCTTTTAATTTATTTTAACAACTTACTTACTATTTAGTACGTAATATTGTTTCTAAAATACTGCGTACTATAAAGAATATAACTTGTACGATACTGAACGTTGGCAACACTGGATCTGTCATAACCTCCCTCGTTACAAACATTACAAATAACATATGTAGGGATCACCTGTAGCAGGGTGGCTAGCATAACAGCCTCCTATGCCAAAGGTCACGGATTCAAACCCGCAGGTGGTCCTAGGATTTCTAATGGGAGTAAAAAATCCTTAGTTGTGCCGTCCTTCAGAGGGGACGTTAAAAGGTGGTCCCGAGCCTGTGCGATGTCAGGTACTCGTTAAAGATCAATATCCTAATTATACCTGTATTGGCAAAATTTACGACTCCCACTGTAGCATTGTCCGATCAGCCACAGTAGCATAAAGTGACGTTAAATAAATAAACAAACAAACATAAGCTCAGACGTTAATGGGCTCATAACGACATTCTGTTGACTTGTACAACTTACTTTAATGCCTATCAACTTTTCTAAAATCTTGTGCTTTCCAACGGTATATTGTACGTCTATATTACTAATCATATTTCAGGAAAGATTTGTTGATGCCTTGATTACAGAAAATTTAATTTTTATATCTAAAGAATTACTTTATGTATTTTACTTATGAAACTTCAGGAGAGAATGCCCTGAATGAAAGTGAAAACCGTATAAAAACCGCCATGAGGTTTAACAGAAGTTAGCGAAAACTAATAATCGCGTAATCATTTTATATATACAGAGACGTGAAAGTTTCGGTTAGTAGAATATTATAGAGGGAAAAAGTCTTCAAAGAATATTTGAAGGAGTACAGATCGATAGAAACTGGAGAAGTTGGACAAATGCTGAAATTTACACAATATTTAATGAGCAAGATGTCGCTCTGAGGATGAAGCTTGGAAGACTTAGATGAGCTGGCCACGTGGCAAGGATGGAGAATGGAGCGATCCCTAAGAAGATCCTGGCAGAACCTCTCTAAGGCACGAGAAGAAGAGAGAGACCAAAACTGAAATGGTGAGACGGTGTAGCAAAAGCTTCAAGGGGTGTCCTTGGAGTCGGGAACTGGATGATGGCCGCACAGAGCAGGGGTGACTGGAGGAAGTTGGTGGAGGCAAAGACTCGTCACCAAGTTGTTATTTAGTTATAAGATATTTAAAAAAAAGTTATATGATAGAATATTATACATGGTACCATTGAGTTTAACTTAACATTACACAGTTCAATTGATCACTGATGAACAAAGGAGCAGGTTTAAAGCATAAGACCTTAAATCTCAATTGAGACCAATCAGATTTATTTTACTTATCTTTAAAAAATGTTTATTAGGGGGGGGGGAGTGTAATTATTAAAAAAATCTGGTCGAATCGATAAAATAGACTCACTTACCTCGATTTTTAAAATCAATGAAAGAATTTTCAAATACAGTTAGAGATAAAAATACGTGAAACTATTAAGGAATTAATCAAATTGAATTTATATAGAAACATGTGTTTTATTAAAAAATCTATTATATTACTATCTAAAATAATCAGTTAGTTTTATCTTCTTCTCATCACTCTCTATTAACTTCTGAAAGCTTGTGTATGAGATGATATTTTTTCTAAAATCTTTAGCTTTCCAACGGTATATCATACATGTATATTACTGCTCTTATGTTCAAAAACGAATAATTGCATTAAAAAAATATTTTTTCTGTTTTCTCCTTTAGTTGGGTATCGAATTTATTCAATTTATATATTTATCTGTTTTTCATCAGCGTTAACAAGATAATCTAGTTATTATTATTGAATCTACAAAATTAAAGGTACTTTAGGGGAAGAAAATATCGGCATTTAAGCCCTGTCAGACCATATTTATCCAAATAAAACCTACATGATATTAAAGCCCATTAAATTTTACGTCGACATAGCGGGTTTAATCAAAATCGTCGAAACCGTTTTTGAGAAAATCGAAAAAAGGTGCAAAATGCATGGTATAAAGTGCCTCTTCTGGTAAGCTCATTTTGATGAAAAAAGTTTTGTCACGTCTTGGGCGTATAGTTGTCTTAAATATGATATTTCAGTTTCATAGGACTTACCGTTTCCGCCCGGGAGTTACCACACACACACAGACCTTTTTGCGGGACTTGGTTATTTGGACTCAGGGGATCCTAAAACGTGTATTTCCGTTGAAAACTGGTATTCAGAAATTTTCACGATCGCAATACTTCCCCTTACTATATATAGTAAGTGAAAGTAAAAATCAGAAGTAAATAAAACCTCAAAAATGGGATATACTTCTTTAAGATACTTCTCTGGGTTTCCTTATCGGTTATCCTAGGTTTTTTCTCCACCGGTTTGTTTATCTAACTCCTGATATTTCGTCCAGTTTCTCTCCCAGGATTAGATAAGGAGAAAAGCTGAAACTTTGACAAAGTAAGTATATACCTGCGCACGGCCGAATATATTCGTTTATAAAAGTTATCATTAGTCATATACATTTACATAGTATGGACTAGTTATAGCAGTATCTCATAAATAACAATGTCTATGAAACTGAAATTTTTAATAGTGGTTCCCCTAATTGATAAAATAAGCTGGGTTTAGTTAAAATCGTCCTCTAAGCGGATAAAAAAAATTTGTAAAACCTTTACATTTTTAAATCTAATTCGACCAACTTGTATATCTAGCCGTTATTCATCAATCCTAATAAGATGATATGGTTAATGCTTTGGTATTTACAAAATTAAAGGTACTTTAGAAGATAAAAAATAAAAAAATCCGCTTTTAGTCTGTGAGAATAATTCAATCATAATAAAAGTAAATGGTACTAAATTTTATATTGATATATCGAGCTTGATCAAAATCGTTAGAGGCATTTATGAGTAAATAGGAAAATGCATTGTATAAAGTGACTCTTGTGGTCGCTGATTTTGATAAAAAGTTGCTGTAACATTTCGGGCGTATAGTTGTATTATATATAAAATTTCAGTTTCGTACGACTTCGTGCTAGACTTACCACACACACACACACACACACACACAGACCTTTTCGCTCGACTTGGTTATTAGGACTCAGGGCACTCTAAAACGTGCGTTCCCGCCGAAATCTGGAATGAGAACATTTTCACGATCGCAATACTTTCCCGTACTATACATTTCATATATTGAGGTAAGTGAAAGTAAAGAAGGGTCCTTAATGTTATCAAACACCTGTTGATCAGTCTAATTCTTATACCATTGAAAAATTAACTAAACATCTCAGGTACGTATATGAAGCTTATAAAATATAAAATTTCAGTTTTTTTGTAAGTGTGTATGAACGTAGGTATGTGTGTTAACAAATACACAGACCTTTTTGAAGTATTTGGTCATTTGGACTCGAATTCAAACCCTTTCCCTTACTATATATTTTATATGAAGATACGTAAAGTTAAAAAAACAATAATAAAATAATAGTATTCATATAGTAGAGCGGATTATAATTATCATCTAATATAAAAATTCTCGTGTCACGAAGTTAGTTATCACCAACCCCTATTTTATAATAGTCATTTTATTAATTAAATAATTTTTCGTCCCGCTCGATAAATGATCAATTATGACTTGGCAAGTTATCCCCGCCAGGCGTCACAACTCAGGCAGTAAACAGCACGGAGTAGGGATGGGACCGAAGCCGGTCTCCTCTTTCTCTCACACAATAACTCTTCTCTCACTACCACCACAGTTTTCGTCCATTATTATTGTTTATGCACGAAGCGCCGTAGTAACCTTTACAATCATCATTATAATTAAACGTGGGTATAATTGTCATAATAACTCTCCAGTGGGTAGACCATCCAGTTTGTATTATTTTAGTTAAAGATGGGCTAACAAAAAATACTGTTCACGCTATAGCATTAAGAGATTGATATTGTTTGTTAGTGTTTCTGTCGTAATTAATTAATGATAAATATCATTTTGAGGAATAAATTAAAAAAATTAATGTTTGGTGTTCGTTATTTTTCTATTCCCTCATCGTTCACAGCACGATTTTTTTTTTTTTTTTTCGTGTACTCTATTCATTTCCTATCGGTGGTCTAGTGGATAGAGCACTACTCAACTAGTTCTCCGAGTCCTGGGTTAGAATCCCGGCTGTGGTAGAATATTATTTACTCTGTTAATTCAGTCGGGGGCGACCCTAGGGTATGGAGACCCTCCTGGGGAAGACCCAGCCTCTATAAAGTGGGCACCCAAAAAAAGGTGGGAGAAAAACCTGGCAGTTGAGCGTGATCAAGGCCTAATCACCTCATTGCACTGCCGTTGGCCTAGAAACAGTGCGAATCTCTATATGTACTGAGCCCAAGACCCTTCATGGGTTGTAGTGGTACAGGTTTTTTTTTTTGGTATTTTTTATATGTTTCCTACAAATAATTTATATAGCAAAACTTTTGCCGGATCAGCTAGTCTTAAATATAATGAATACTATTTTTGTACATTAAAGGATTATAAAAGGTAAGAGCTGAATATAAATTATATTTAAAAGCACAGGTAAGGTGACACAGACCACTCCTTCCTTGCGAGGTTAATGGTCACTGTTCGTGAGTCCTTGGTATCCACCTCGTGTATTATGACTAGCCACGGGGAATGCCTATCCTTTTGTCACACATCTACTATCCAGTGTCCTTCTCAACAAAGAATGAAACTTAACAGTATGTTAATTATTTTAAACATAAATAATTTAAATTATGTTAAAATTGTGTTAACGGCACATTGATTATTTTAACTTAAAATACACACCCGTAAAGCCAAAAAGACGAGGTAGAGGTGAGCAACGAAAAAAAAAGTTATTTTTAATCAGCAAAAAAATATATAACCGTGAGCCAATAGTTGAAAATATAGTAGTGCATGTAGCTGCTAGCTACAAAAAATTTATATCAATAAATAATGAACAAAAAAGTCTTAATAAAATAAATTTAAAAAATCTGGTGAGTGTTTAAGACTTTTATAATACAGTTAGAGAGGAAAATAAAGTATTTAAGAATTAATTACATTTAGTTTCAATAGAAACATCTGTTTTATTAAATAATTTATTATTATTTTTTTATATCAATTACTATTATAGAAGAGTAATTTAAGTTACGAATATATTAAACGGAACATTCTCTTCTAATTTGTTTATATATTTATTTATCATAACATATCAAACATGATTATTACATTACGTTTCGAGGTACCTTATTCCTCATCTTCAGATTTTCAAATATTACATTTATTTCCATATTGTATCTCAATATAGGTCAATTACTATTATATTATTATTCATATTAAGCTCATAGATATGAATAATAATTCTGCTAAAATCTATCTTTTCATTATCACATATTCATTGTTTCATCCTTTTGTTGCTGTGCACAAGATAGATTTTAACAGAATTATTATTCATATCTATGAGATTAATATGAATAATAATATAATAGTAATTGACCTATATTGAGATACAATATGGAAATAAATATAATATTTGAAAATCTGAAGATGAGGAATAAGGCACCTCGAAATGTAATGTAATAATCATGCTTGATATGTTATGATAAATAAATATATAAACAAATTAGAAGAGAATGTTCCGATTAATATATTCATAAATTATTATTATTTTTTTTTAGTAATACTATATGTTTGTTTAATTTCTGAAAAAAACGCTTGCCAATGCACGTTATCTTGTCAACAAAATGATAAAACGAAAAAATATTCATAATATATTTATGAAATTACTGTGTACTTGAACATAAGAGCTCTAATATAGATGTATAATATACGGTTGAAAAGCTAAAGAGTTTTAAAAAAATTATTATCTTATGCAAAAGGTTGTAAAAGGTAACGGGGGTGACGAACAGGGCATAAACTTATTACTGATTATAATACATAACAATATTATACCGTCATATTAGTTAATCTAAAACATATGTTTCCAACAAAACTGAGTAACTTTTTATTTAACTTAACTTTAAACTTCTTTTTAACTTAAAGTTTATGTAATAGATATTTAATTAATTTTAACAGTCGAGGTAGGTGAAAGTCGTTTCTTGCTCACGCCAGGTTTTTTTATTTTATTGTGGAAAGATGAATTCAGCTCAACAAAAACAGAATTATTTGTTGCTACATAAAACAGCTGTTTTTATCAATTTTTTTTTTTTTTTTTTTTTTTTTTTTTTTTTTTACTGTAATTTTATACGTTTGTATAATTTCTGATAAAACGCTTGCCAATGCACGTCATCTTGTCGTGAAAAAAAATGATAAAACGAACAAAGTGAAAGTCAAATAATCGTTTACTTATCAAATGATAAGAAGCATGCTTCATCTCAAAAAAGGCACGATAAGATTGAACAATCAGTCCTTTATAGAAATTGAAAAGATAATAGCTGAATATCTACTAGATGGCTCACTAATGAAATGTATATTTTCATTTTTTTGTTATAATCATTACCTAGAACCATATTGAGCAATAAAAGAAGTAATCAAAATCAATTATTATGGAATTTCGACAACTTATAAGAGTCAATGATTTCATAAAATAAATTTTAAAAAGGGTCTTTCAACATAAAAAAAGAGTGGTTCTTTTAAATATGACTAATTTATCAAATTAACGCTAAATTAAAATTTTGAGCGTAAGACATCGCATTGTAAAAGGGGGAAAAACATCTGAATTCCTAAATCTTGGGCGTTCATGAATTCATTCATATACCTCTTGTATGACTTAACTCGAAACAAGTGTCACTCAATAATTTATATAAATACTCTTATCAGTTTTAAATACTTATTCCCACCGTTTAGTATAACTATTTGGACAGTTGGTAACGTGGCTCAATGTTGGTTCACGTGTGGAATAGGAATGAAATTTCCCATTCCACAATGAGGGCATGTTTATGTTAGCATGTCATCGCCTGGTGGTATTTTTAGGATTCTACGTTACCCAGAAAAGGTTGTATAGGTAATAGGTAGAAATAATAAGGAGTCAGTCTGATGTATTTTAATTTTGCCAAACAACCGTGCTATCATCAGGGCTCCAAAGAGGTACATATCAATACAGTATGACAACGAAACTAATGAATGTAAAATTACAAAAATAATCATTTTATAAATACTAAGATGATGAAGAATATGAATTTAAAATTTAAAAGTAAATAGAGAAATATTAAAAAAAAATAATAATATATATATATATATATATATATATATATATATATATATATAACCTGTACCTCTACAACCTATGAAGGGTCTTGGGCTCAGCGTTCGTATAGCGATTCGTACAATGAGGTGATTAGGCCGGGATCACATTCAGCCGCCAACTTTCCATATGTTTAGGATACACACTTTATAGAGGCTGAGTGTGCCCAAGGAGGTTCTCCGTACCCCAAGGTCTCTCTACAGCTGAAATAACAGAATAAATAATTCTGCCACAGACGGGGTTCGAACCTGGGACCCGGATAGCAGTAGCCTAATGCTCTATCCACTAGACCACGCCGTTCCCAATATAATGAATGTAAACTACAATACTTCCATACATAGTGAGGAAATACATTTCGTTATTAATCATCTATTCAATAATTAGTAGTAAATATTGTTTACCAGACTCATTACTTCAACCTATTATAATTTCAACCGCCCTACATCCCCAAGATAGTATAGGTAGTGAAGTTATTGATGAGTTAAGAAAATTGGAATAGTATTTAATGGGAGCATGGTCGTCCGGACCTTAAATCTAGAACGTGGAGGACCACATTTAGCATTTTATTTTATCATTAAGACAACATTTTTACATTCATTAGCTTCATTGTCATAATGTATTGATATGTATCTCTTTGGTTTTCTGATTGTTTGCAGTCCTGATGATGGCTCACGTTTTTGAGTCGAAACGACGGCAAAATTTAAATATTGTTAACCGGGCTGACTCCTAATTATTTCTACCTATTATAATTTCAACAGTCGACCATACATCTTCAAAACAGTGTAGGTAGTTATTGTGAGTTATTATGTGAAAAGCAAATTTCGTTTTCAATGGAATAGTATTTAATGGGAGCATAGTCGTTAAATCTGGAATATGGAGGACCACATGGAGGAGAATTACACACTCCTTTCGCATATTTCTACAAATCCCTTCAACGAGAGATTCCATCTACTTGAAAAGTCCATCTAATATCTTATTTGTTCAAGAGCAGCATCCTCGTGAATTGCTTGGAAGAGGTTGCCAAAGAAGAAATAGGAGTTTTAGACGGGGGGAGATTGCGGACACGGACCTGGGTTCAAGAAACTCGGATGGCCCGGCCTTGAAGAAGCCAACCGGCTCCGACCATTGGCGAACATTGTCAGCCGGTCCATCCAAACTCCGGCCTCCTCCCACCGTCAGGTAGCGGTCACGTCGATCGAAGAAGAGGGGATGTCGCGTCATTGTACTGGTACAATCCTCAACGGTCCACGGCCTCCAATATAGAATTAAAGAAAACGCAAATCCAGAAAAAGTAATAATTTACAATAGAAGGACTCAAACCTGAACTTCATTTAGTGAAAATATATTTTCAAAAAACAGTAAGTCGCCACTGCTTCGCTTCGGTGCAATTTAAATACGGTTTCATTTATGTTTAAAAATGACCTTTTTGACCGATTTAGAGTTTATCACATAAACCAAGAATAGTCTGATGATCGTATACATAGATAGTGAAGAGAAAAAGAGACTTAAGAGCATGAATATTCAATATTATCTTTCAGGGATAACCTTTCATTTAAAAGAACCAAATGATTAAAGTTATATAACAAGAATAGTATGCCTTCTTACACCAGTTAGGTTATTGTTATTTAAAAAAAAAAAAATAACAATCATTCCCATTTTATTTGGTTCATTATTATTTTATTTTTCAAATGAACTATTAACAATACATATAAAGAGTTTAATTTATTTCCATAAAATTCTCTTTAAAATGCAACATTTGTTTTCTTGAAATAATTTTAAAAGTAGAAATAATAAATAACAATGTCACTTATATTAGAAACTTACGTGAAAATTGGAATGAAAACATTTTTTTTTTAAATATTACTCACTGTTTGGAAGAATATAACTTCAACGATACTGTACGGTGGCATCACTGAATCCCACAACCTCCTTCATTACAAACAACATATGTTCATAAGTTTAATACTAATAAGTCTAATAACGACATTCTATTAACTTTTACAACTTACTCTGTTACACATTAACTTTTCTAAAATCTTGTGCTTTCCAACTAATCTTATTTCAGGAAAGATCTTTTGATGCCTTGATCGCAGAAAATGTAATATTCCTATCTAACGAAAAACTTTATTGCAATGTGTTTAACTTATAAACCTTCCAAGAAGAATGCCCAAAATTATAGTGAAAACCGTATCAAAATTTGTTGCGTGGTTTAAAAGGAGTTTTAGGAAACCAAGATTCGCGTTTTAACTTAAAATGAAGATTGAAGCTTACATCACTGATTCAGACATCAGCGCTGAAAATTTATTAATAAAATCAAATTGATGTAAAACTGAGACAGCACATTGCATGTCAACAGCTTAATGGAGATGTAGGGAATAGGTAGAGCACACATAAACAGTCCGATGCTAAATGCAGTCTGAATCAATGTTATTTTCTGGTGGATTTTTTAGGTGTCTTCTTATGAGTTTTGTTTCTTATTTTTTTTTATCGATGAAGAGTATTAGTGTACCTAATCTAAACATTTAAAATTCAATTGAAGTAGAAAGACAGAAGATAGTTTTATTACACAAGGAAATCCAGATTTTTTAAGAAGGTTTAGAAATGTAACAAACATATTTTTTAAATTACATTTTTATCTGTAATCCCCATACAAGACTAAAACGACAAGAAACTGCTCGACGTATTCGGCCATTTCAACGTTTTAATCTTCCACTAATAAACTAATATTAAAAGGCACATCGACATGACTGTGGCCGATATGGACTTACGGAATAGAGATTTGGGGCTCTACTAAGCCATTTAATTCTTCCCGTATCCAATCCCTACAATGAAAAAAACCTTCGTAAAATCCTCAATGTTCCTTAATTTGTAACGAAGAAACTGATCCATGAAGACTTTAATGTATAATATATTACTGACTTGGCCCTCACCAGATACCATTACTTTCATGAAAAACTCTATTCCCACTGAAACACACTACTTTCAATCCTTTCTTTCTCTTCCCTTTCTGATAATCCTCCAAGAATTCTGAAAAGAAAACGACCCCGAGACCTTTTAGAATATTTTTAGAATGCTGCCAATGGAAACCTTCTCTACAATTTGATCATGCTTTTGGTATTTTTACTCACATTTTCTTGTTGTATCGCAAAGTACAGTTGTAAAATACAATAAATATTTAATTTTTTTTAAATAATAAAATAAAATATTTTCAATAAAGCGATTTGTATATTGTATAGTTGGGTATGTATATCATCAGTGAAAACTGAAAAGTAAAGAAAATATTGACTATGGATAAATAAGCTAGTATGATTTTTGAGAAACTTAAATGGCCAGCTGAAACTTTTTCTTATACAACTTCGAAAAAGGTTCGGTCGTTCGGAATATTGACTTGTTCTAGGTCCGCGATTAGTTTCGGTTTTCAATGAGAAGACAACAATCAAATAAAGACGACAACACGGTAGAAAGTGAACGAAACAAAAAAAAAAGGCAGTTGGAGAGGTGCAGTAAAACCCCGTGACAAAAGCCAACCTTCCAAAATCTGTGAGGGTTGTAACAGAAAAAAATTTACAACCCCCTACAAACTGATGGCTTTGTCTGATTTAGGGTAGACTGGTGTGCTAGGTACACATGTACACCAGTCCGCTCCAACACCTTACTTTCTGGCGTTAAAATTTTTATAATTTATGGGCTTATTTTTCTTTTATTATTGAAAAATTATTATAAGATAAATATAAATTAAAAATAAACGTTAAATAAATAATATATAATAATAAAACCTGCGAAAATATTGACTAATAATCTTTTAAACAAAAAAATAAAATAAGACGTGAAAACATTTCATAACAAACATTTAAAAAAAAACAAAAAACTAGGACAAAGACTTTTTTTTTTTTTTTTTTTTTTTTTAAATTTCTGAATAGAAAGTAACAGAGGTCAGCGTCATATATTTTAAATATGGACGAAAGATTTTTTATTTAAAAAAAAATTAAGATATAAACTATCATGAAATTTTTTTTTTTTTTTTTTTTTTTTTTTTTTTAACTTTAAATCTTTATTCACATGAAAATTTAAAGTTGTTTTTCAAGTCGGAGGGAATAATAAATTTGATTAAATAAAATTAAGTACAATTGAACGTATGTGATAATGAGAAATAGAAAACAAATGAAAGAACCTGAAAACATAATAAGTAGCAGATTTATTTTATTTTATTATATTTTGGTTTGCTTGAACCAAAATTTACTAGAAGATTGAAAGCCCCTAAAAAATAAATAAACATCATTAAAAATTCAATAAAACATTAATAAACAAACCTAGATGCAATTTATATTTAAAGTAAATATTATCATTTTTTCAAGTGTTTAAGATAAATACTCATCACAATGTCTTTAATAATAAACTTAATGCTATTTACAGACTTATATTAATTTACACATTCGAATTACAGTTTTTTACGGAAATGCACGCTTTAGGGTCCCCTGAGTCCAAATAATCAAATCCCACAAAAAGGTCTGTGTGCACACTAACTAAGTCTAGCACGAAAACGAAAACGTGCACAAAATTGAAATTTCATTTTCAAGACAACTATACGCCCGAGATGTTAAAGCAACACTTTCACTAAAATCGGCTCGCCGGTAGTGCTACTTTGTACTATGCATTTGCAAATTTTTACGATTTACTCAAAAACGGCACAAACGATTTTGATCAAACTTACTATATTAAAGTAAAATTTAATGGGCTTCAATATGACATAAATTTCATTCTGATTGAAATACTCTGACAGGATCTAAATGGCAAGTTTTTTGTATTTGCTTCATCTAAAATACCTTTAATTTTGTACATCGAGTGTTGCACGCACTAGATTTGTCATACTTAATTACAAAACTATGCTGAAGTTTTGATGCAAATAAAAACAGCGGTTGGATTTGAGTTTCTAAGTAAATAATATAATCTGGCGTGTACTGTGGAAGGTAAAAAAGTTTCTTTACAAAATATTTTACAGTCTTATCATTTTTTGCCACCCCAAAATTGTGTCCCATATGTTACAACTGACTTAATAACTGCATCCAATATTTTAATTTTATGATTAACAAAAAAGTGGATTAATAATCGTGCAGTGAGAATCCATAGGTAAGAATCTAGTTGAGTTGTTCCAAAGACTTTGGGTAAGGCCCCACCAGTTCTCCTATCTCAAGACCAAGCCTTCACCCTCAAACCCCCACCAACCTCTTTCCCCCTCCCAAGCCGGTCGTTCTCACAAGGAGGACCCCTCGAACCGGATCGGAGTGTTTAAAAAACGAACTATTATACGGCAGGTCTTCTCTAAACAAACCTTTGCTTTAGGGTTTCATTCCACAACCCAATACCGCATATGAAACTAACGCTAACAAGGCGAACATCCGAAATGTGTCCCTCCGATTTTTATGAAACTTTTTTTTTTGTGAAACTAGACATTAAACGATTAGCACCTGCAAAATATTAGGAGCCAACGCTCCCCAGGAGTCGCGTGAAAAATTCGGAAGGTTTGTGGGAGAAAAAAAACATTAAATTAATTATCTCTAGTTCTAGTTCTAGTGAAGATAGAAAAATAATTTGAGTTTCAAAATTACCCTATTTCAAAGCGGAATAATTTTTAAAAAATATTTAAATTTTATGCTTGTTATAAAATTATAATAAAAAGATTTCCTAAACTTTTTTTAGGAGTGAGGAATCTTAAGCACTGTTTTTAAGAAACCATATTAGACTAGGGTGTTTAGCAAATCAGCTCAAAGAGACTTTCTGACTTTTCCATATTGTAAGAGGTCTTTTACCTGGCCAAATCTCGGTGAAAATCGACAAAAAAAAGAATAATTATAATTAATATGGTGTACTAGATAAAAAAAATATATAATGGCTAATTACTTTAATATAAGATTCAACTATATCTACCCCGATTCCAGCTGAAATTGTAGCAGTTTAAGTTGACTTGCCAATGAATTATGATAAACTTGAATACTGCTGTTAGTAATATCAATATATCTATATAAACTGTAAAAGCATTTCTTTAATGTTTGAATCTCTGCAGCCAAATCTTCAGCTTTCTGAAGAGCTTCTGGGAGCAGTTTTGCTTTTTTTGCCTCCAATTCCTTCACCTTTGACGGTTGAATTTTCTCTTCTCCACAGCCCTCCTGTCCTTTTATGATATTAAATATTAAACTCATTACAACAAGTAGGTATATTGGAACTTTTGTCTGAGTGAAGAAGAAACTAAGTTATTTAGTGACCATTTTCCCTGACCAAAGAAAACATTTCCAGACTTTTTCATATTTCTTTTTTTAAATCCCCGACTTTTCTCGGTTTTCCCTGTTGCGAGACACCCGTAAACTGTTTTGACGAGATTATATATATTTTTAGGGTTATAACCAAGCATATTTAAAAAAAATATTTAATGGCATATTTTGTTTTCATTATTTCGCTTTGAAGTAGGGAAATTTTGACGCCAAAATTATTTTTTTAACTTCACTAGAACCAGATATATTAAATTGTTTTTTTTTTGGGCACAAAGTTTCCTATTTTTTACGCGACTCTTGGGGAGCGTAAAGCCCAAATATTTTGTATGTGCCAACCGTTAAATGTCTATTTTGACCTAAATTTTTTTTTATCAAAATTGGCGAGACACATCCTCTCTGGTAAGCAGCTTCTTAAGCGAATCTGGTAGAACGGGACTGAATGAAGGATTTAAATCGAATGATGGTTATTTATTAGTTTTATACTATAAGGGTATTACTAGTTTATAAGGGTAGGTATATACTAATATGTATTTAGACGATGTTTAAAAAAATAAATATATATATTTTTCGACCTCCTTGGACCTAACTGACAGTCTTTTATCAAAAATTTTTATCAGTTCTTTATTTATCAAAAAGATTCCTACCTTCACCATTAATAAATCAACAGTAGAATAATAGTCATGTCGTTGAATAGAAATTTATAGACGAAAATTATAAGGTAATCCTAATTCGTATTTAGGAATTTTAAATGGGGGAAGAATAAAGTTCTCAGTTTCAAATACAGGACGCGGCGTGCTAAAAGTTGACTTCGAATATAAATGGAAGAAAGAAGTGGAAATATCCATATATGTAATACATACAAATAAAAAATAATTACAGAAATACAGAAACACTGAAAGAAAAAAACAGAAAAAAAATCATGGCACTGGAATTCCTAATTATGGAGAGATAATTGGACGACTTCAAATACGATCCAAAAATTAGGGAAGTTTGTTAAAAGTTCAATTTGGAAAAAAACATGTTGAATCCAAACCACTTAGCCAAATTTCATTATGAGTTCAGACATCTTTTATATCAAGAAACGTTATCAGTCAACCCTAATGATCAAGCTAATCGTTCTTTGTCGATAAAGCCTATAATTATTATTATTATTATTATATATATATATATTAGGAAGAAAGATATTAGATAATTTACAGTTTGAGACAGTAAAGAACATGAAATATTATAATTTTTTTTTTTTTTTTTTTTAAACTATATAATTAATCATTGTGGATGTAATTAGTTGACCGTTGAGAATTACTGGAAGGAATTAGTCCGGGTGGCGGTCATTAAATGAAACAACTAAATAGTTGAAACTATTTAGTTGTTTCATTTAATGACCGCCACCCGGACTAATTCCTTCCAGTATATAATTAATCATATATAGAAAGAATGATAAAATGAATGTTTAATGAGTGGTGCGAGGTAAATTATTTTGCATGGAGTTGAAAGATCATTGATGGCTGTTATCAAAGTCTTCTATTGAAAATTAAAGTAACATAAATAAATAAAAAAGGTGTATTTTTTTTTTTTTTTAAATGGCATAAATTCTCTATTATGCTACTTAAAAAAAAGTATTTCAGTTTTCAAAAGAAAATGCTATAAATCCTCAGCAAACAGAAAAATGGCATAAAATACGAATTTATGGAGCTTAGACTATTAAATAAGTCATTTAAATTAACAAATTAGTTCTAGCTATCAATGACAGAAATTTGAAATACCAAACGTTCAATAATGAAACATTAAAAGGTGTTAAATCGACCATGATGTCACTTTAGCAAATAATGAGCAATGATTCCTTTGTTTAAAAGGACTTACATTACAAACATAAATGACGAAATGTTTTAATTCAAGGTCTCTTTTATTGTTATCTTTAAATTTAATAGTTATTGTGGTATTCAATTATCTTTAATTGCATAATAGAACAACTATTAAGAACTATGTAGGATATTGAAATAAGTGAAAAATGCTCATTTTTTTAAAAATACATTGTTGGCACTGGTCCCTACGGAAAGACTTTCGGATTTTAATAAAGATAAACGCTTTCTACGTATGTATTAAATATATGAACGACCAAGTTAGATTAATTTTATATAATCACAGCAAAGATTTTTTATTTTATTTTGGATTTTTACGTACCTGCAAGTGAAATAAATAAAAGGGTAAACAAGTATAGTGACCGTGAAAAATCTGAAAACCAAATAATTAATGGAAATACACTTTTGAATTTTCTTTTTTGAATTTTGTCTTAAAAAATATTGTATCTGAGTGTGCTTTAAGTGAGTTAAGCTATAAGTGCGTTTATAGGTAACCGTTAAAAATATAAAATAATTTTTTTTAAATATTTATTTATTGCATTTTATCTATTATCTTATCAACATATGAGGACCATTTGGATAATATTACTTTTATACAATTATACAAACGTTTCACAACATTTTTATTTAATTATAAAATCATTGTACGCCAATAACTTAACCATCAAGATACATGCCAGTAGAATTTATTCGTAATCAGAAAACGTTTTTAATTTTTATTATTATTTATATATTTTAAATATTCGATTTCATCAAGTTAAATTAAATATTTTTTGTTTTTATTTTCTGCTTTAAACGATTTTCAATGATTACTGAAATCATAGATTACTTATCTTATCAATGAGTCGCCTTGTTTGTTTATTTATTTAACGTCACTTTATGCTACTATGGCTAATCGGACGATGCTACAGTGGGAGTCCTAAATTTTGCCTATCCAGGTTTTATTAGGATAGGGATCTTTAACGAGTACCTGACATCGCACAGGCTCGGGACCACCTTTTAACGTCCCCTCCGAGGACGGCGTAACTAAGGATTTTTTACTCCCATTAAAAAATCCTAGGACCACCTGCGGGTTTGAACCCGTAACCTTTAGCATGGGAGGCTGTTACGCTAGCCACCCAGCTACAAGTGATCCCATGAGTCGGCTTGTTTAACACTAATAGAATATTGTGATGAGTTTTTTGATAAAATTTATGAAATTCATTGCTTCCAGTATGTGCGAACTTTAAGAATATTTTATTTATAAAAAAAATCAAAATAATATATTAGTTATTTCTCGTAACATACAACTACAACTACGCAATCAATTCATAACATCTACCCTTGTCATATATTAAAGTACGATATGTATGAATTTAGTTCCACTCATTTTAACGTTAATTTTTCTTTATCATTTTTAGGAGGGGGACATACACGCTTAAGTGAAAAGAATAATGGAGAGTTAAATTTCCTTTTATGTTTATTTATTTTTATTTTAGTCTCAAATTGGATGTTTTATTTTGTTTTGATGATGTTGTAACCATTAGATAGTATTAATACTAGAAATATCTATATATAGTAAATAAGGTTAAATATAAATGTATATACAATTCCTGTTTATTGCAAGAGAGGTCCTAAATGTAACAGGTCAATAATAAACGTTATTCTATTCTATTCTACACCTACCAAATCGCTAAGTTGAGATCACTTCTAGTTATCGAAAAAACTTTAAGGGGTCTTAGGAACAACACTAGATCCCTGAGCTAGCCTTTAGTAACTTAGTCTATGCAGATATTATACCAGATTCAAATAATGCAGTCTGTAAAAGGTTACGGTTTCACATTCACAATGAGTCAGCCTTTTCTTCTTCCTCTGAACGCAAAAGGTAGTTTAAATCTTTCACAGGTTTCATTCTTTAAGGATTATGAGAACGGTCAAAACTTTGAGTAATACTTAGTTATTTTGAAATATCCACCAACGAAACCGCTTCAAAAAAGCTCTCCATTGAAATATAATCCTAAACTCCCATACACCCACACACCCATTTGAAAAAAAGAAACTTTTGGCAGTGCTGTCTGTACAGTACCTCGATCGCAGCTTTGGCCTTCCAACACATTAATTTTAAGCAGTATATTATTGTTATATGGTTTGACGCTTTTATGATGTTCCCATTTGTAGATTCATTAAGACCATCTTGGACCTATCCATTTATTATTTATTTTTTGCGTCACCAAACCCAATGTACAAGACTGGGTCTTAAACGCTAAGTAATATCTTGCTTTTTCCTAATATTAGAAAGCAAGATAGTCCTAATATGGCACTTCAGGTGTTCCGGTCTCGAATCGATATTTCAAAACCTGTCTGATGAGAGATTTATAGTGGATTATTTAAATACACTTGTTCACTAAGTGGCTTGTCAAGTTTTTCCTTAATCCATGGCAGCTAGGGTTGGTAATTGAAATAATTTTGCTTCACTAGTTAACTGTGAACCTACGATTCGGATACCGAGACCATCGAGGGGTTGGGACCTAAGAGAAGGTTCACCTGACACTTTTCTTTTGATCCTCTAGGTTAGGGTCCCAATTTCTTCACGGCACACTCAAGTTCAAATCTGCAAAATATTGAATGCAGGCAACAACAACTTTTTCCATATATAGAAGGAAAAGTAGGCATGTTGAAGCAGTCCTCTTTTTGTAGAGGTTTGGTCCGAGATCCGAGGAAGCTGCCTCCTAAAAAATATTTTTAATTCATGAAAATATGACTAATGACCTTTAAAACCGACCCTAGTTCCCTGCGACCAAAGGTATATGATCCTAACCGAGCGTCGGATTTGTCGAGACCATTGAGGTAGCTTATCCGCTCAGACGGCACCTGTTCCCGTTGAGTGAGATGATAATAAGGCTTGGGAATGTTAAGGGGTGATGGGGAGCCTTTGTAACACTACCCCACAGCCCTACACTGCTATTAATGTCCCCTTCATAATTTATTGCGTCCAGGCTAACCCACCAATCATCGCGGAACACTCAATTTTATTAAGTCGTAGCACTTGTTAGCATCTAGTTTCTTTTTTTTTTTTCTCATTCGATCTGAATAAAAATGAGTTTGGAAAAAGCGTAGTTCCTTCAGCTGCTGCAGCTGAAAGAATACGATGCATTTACCATGGCCTAATCTCTTTACCAACTTCCATTTTGAATCTATAAGAGATTTTTCTTGTTAGTGTTCAACTTTTAATAAGAAACATTGGCAAAAGGTAATAAAAGCGTCAAAATCTTTATTCTCTTTGAATACAAAGGGTCTTGACGACCATGACTTATATGCTATGTCCATTCAACCTCTTGAGAAAGATCTAGAACCTGTACTTCTACAATCCTGGAATGGTCTTGGGCTCAGTACTGTACATATACAGGGTGTCTAGCAAATCAGCTCAAAGAGATTCCCTGACTTTTCCATATTGTAAGAATTCTTTTACCTCGCCAAAAAATCCTCTCGGCGAAAATCGACAAAACAAAGAAACATTATATTTAATATGGTGTACTAGATTAAAACTATACATAATGACTAATCCTGGACGGCGCACAATAAGTCTAATACGGCTGCAATGTTAGATAAGCCGAGGGGGGAAGGGATTAATTTATGATAAGATTCAACTATATCTACCGGACATCTGCTGAAATTGTAGTTGTTTTAGTTGAATTGCCGATGAATTATAATGAACTTGAATACTGCTGTTAGTAATAATAAATATTTACAAATCTGACAAACAAATTTGTACGAGCGTAGAAGAAACTCTTATCTAGGGACCATTTTCCCTGGCTTTTTCATAGGTTTTTAAAATCACTGAATTTTCCCGGTTTTCCCTGTTGCTAGTCACCCTGAAATAGATATTCGTATTGTTGGCAACCTGATGATTACACTCACCCCAATGTTTCTCTCAAAATTTTGGATACTTAGCTCATAGAGGCAAGTATAACATGACAGTTAAAAAACAATATAATATATAATATATATATAAAATATATATATATATATATATATATATATATATATATATATATATATATATATATATCAGATGACCAAACCTTGTGAAACCAAATAATTACGAGTTCGAGTCTTGGTGCTGGGGGGATTTATCTTCTCATTTATTCCCCGCCCCGAGAAATCCCCGTCTAGCCTTCAAAGGCAAGGTAGGAATAAAGAAAAAAAATGTTATATATATAATTAAAACGTAAAATTAATGATTAATTTAAAACCGTTCCGTAAAATAATGAATTATTATAGGCTGTCACTATCAAAAAATTGACAACAAAAATACAGATGCTTAACCAATTTTCAGACGTAATGGATGAGATTTAACCAAGTATTTTTAATACTATGTTATCTTAAAAAAAATTAGGTGTAGAAAGTAGAAACAGAACCAGTTCTATAAATAACTGATCTGAATAACTGAGCTATGCAGTAATTCCTAAACGTATATTACGTTCGAACGCGTTCACTGCCAAGAATAACTGTATCTCATTTGTAATAATTTATTTATAATTGATAATGATATAAAAGATTATTTATACTTTTGCGTGTAAGTGACACACTTGAAAGGCACGCGAAGGCTTTTAAGTTATAATAATATATTTTAACCGACTCACAGTGGAAAATATGACCGATTTAGATGGACAAAATTCTGAAACTGGTCCATATTTAACCTTTGTGGTCCCATATTACGGGAAAAATTAAAAGAAAAAAATAATTCATTTGTTGACACTGTTAGCGAGCGCATAGGGGCAAAAATCAAATTTATTTGCTAAAATCTAAAATTTTCATACTTTTAACGTTTGAAGTCCCAGAATACTTGAAAAATATTAATAACAATTCTATTTATCGGCTCGGAGTGGCTTAAACCTGCTTATAGACGTATTTTAAAACATTTAGGAAACTCTTCAAAGAATAGATTGTAAAACTTTTGATTCGGAGTGTTGTGTCTCAAAAAAATTATGTGTCACCCAAAACGCAAAAAATCGCAAAAATCCTTTGCTACATTTAAAGAATAGAAGGATTAATAAACCAAAGCCTTGGGGTAACGTGGGGGTTATATAGTTTTTTGTTATTGGATAGGGGGCATACATTTACAAATTGCTAAATTAACTCTACAGGTAGATTGCAACTTATATTCAAAGACAATTGAGACGTTGATTTCCAAATGGTACTATATCCATTCTGGGGAATTTTACAGGAAGCGCGAAAATCTGTCATTACTATATTATTAAACCAGCTAATTTGATTATTTTCGCATTAAAATCATGAATTATTTCTTTACTATATTAATAAAACCATATTAAAGTTATGAAATGAAATGTTCTGTTATGATTTGGAATGAAACTAAATGTGTAATAAGTATCTTAAGAAATTAATGAAATTTCTAAATCACGTTATTAAAGGACATGAGTGTTCATTAGATACAATCAAATTTAAGATTTAGATAAAACTAAATGAGGAAAATATAAATATGTAAAAATATCAATTTCGTAAAAAATGTCCTTTAGTACCTTTTGGAAATCAACGTCTCAATTGTGGAAATATAATGTCTTACCTGTCTCAGCTATGTCCATTGTTAAATAAGCAAAAAGACTTGGCGCTACACACACCTTGAACATAATAAATGGTCATCGAATAAAGATAATCCCACTGCTGGTTATTAGGCACTTGTGTGAACAGGAATGATTGACTCATTTACTATTTATTTGTATGGTATGGAGGGAAATATCAGTATTAAGCGTCTTACCAATTAATAATAAAAAGTTGAAGCACTCAGAAATTTCAAATTTTTGACTTGACTTTTGTCCACCTAAATTGATGATTTTGTCAAAAATAAATTTATCATATATCAAATACAAAAGTAAAAAGGTCAATTTTGAAAACGATTCAGCAGTTCAAATATGTCTTGAAAAATCCTTAAAAACATATCCATATACAGTTTTAAACACAAAATATATATAATATATATATATATATATATATATATATATATATATATATATATATATATATATATTTTTTTTTTTTTTTTAATAAATCACCACTCACTATTTTGAGAATTAATTAATTTTCAATCTAATTTAAAAATTTACCACTTTTTTTTCATGTTAACTTTATCTGATTTCCGTATCCTCCATTTTGAACATAGTTTATAAACAAATTATTTTTTGGCTTATTTCTATCCATTCTTTTTAACTAATTACAATGAGGTATGAATCATTTTTTCAAAATCTATATTAAATATAAGAATTTTTTTTTTAAATTCACCATCTAAACCCTGTGACATTGCTTCACTCAGGATAAGACTCCTTAAGACTATTTTCATCAATAGCTTTGGAACCGTGTTTGAAAAATTGTTTAAAAAAGTTTTGTCTACAGTATAAAGTACAACTTCCAACAAATATTCTTCTTTAGCAAGGCTGTTTATATCCATCATGCGATACTAAGATATTTGGACACAAGGAACGGAAAAACTTGTATTTGGTATGAAAACTTGGATTCGAAATGTTTCACGATCACAATACTTCTCTTACTAGATAAGTCATTTACCAATTGGTGAGTAAAATTGAAAAATAATAGAATGTTCAAAAATTTATTTTTTTTCTCCATTTTAATTATCCAGTGATTTAAAAATACAAAAATTAATGGAATTATTATTTATTTTCTGGTTTTATTTATATTTCATATGTCTCACATATCAAATATTGTTATGTTTCATTGTAATTTAATACTTTTGAATGTACCTAAAGCTGAAAAGGTAATGAATTTGTATCTTGTTACCTCTTCTATTGAACTATGTTTTGTATTTTATATTGTTATGTAACCAGCTCTATCTGCATGGGGATTACCCCGGAAGCAAATAAAGTTATTCATTCATTCACGTATGAAACATTGAAAATTTCTTTTGCTTGTTTGAACCATAAATGCGATAATAAATTTAATTGTCATGAGACTATAGATTTAAACTTTTGGTGAGTGATATGAGTAATACGCTGGTAGGCTCTATTGTTCTCAATAGTTCAAGGTATGATGGTCTAATATACTTCAAATTATACTGTAAATTCATAAATTTAGAATGTAATCAATCATTAATGGTTTTATGCGATTGTATCACTACTAAATAACCCATAACTAAATTTATAGTAGACACTTAAGGAAATATTTTTTCTAGAACTGTGTAAATGGAACGCAATAATAGGTTTTATTTGTGACCTACTACAAAATAACGCTTAGTATAGGATTTCTCACCAGTTAAGAAGAACAGCAATACAAAGCGCTCTGTCAGCCAACAGTCACTTTCAGGGTGAACGATTCTCACTACAAATCTTGCTAAGGCATTAAAAATTATTATTAAAACAGATAGGTTTTTTTCTATTTTTGTTTCATGATGAAAGTTGAAATATAATGTAAATATCATGAGACAGGTTATTTTTACACCACATTTATTGATCCAGTAACATTCAGATACATCTCGTTTTGGAGCAGATACTTTGGAGCACGATTAGTCAAATGTAATAATAGGGGTACTCACTACGTTTGGTATAGCATGCTATTTGTGCTATTGTGCTAAACCCATCAATTTTATACAGGAAATAACTGCAGAAACTCGACGGGTTTAGCAAAATAACACAAATAGCATGCTATAGCAAACGTAGTGAGTACCCCTAATATAAAACTTTGAGTTGTATGAAAATACCTATTCAAATATTTAAGAATTTTTTTTGATACACTAATTATTTTAGGAATAGGGCACACGACTTTCACTTATCTCGGCTATTAAAATAAATTAAAGAAATATAAAAAAAAAAAAAGTTTAAAGTGAATTAAATAAGATGTTTATTCATTTTCGTTGGTAATATATGATTTAGATTAAATGATATAAGAGTATACAATTATTACGTATAACAATCAGTAACAATTTTAAGCCCTTTTACATAACATAACCTTTTAAAAATTTTCAAATAAGATAAATTTTTTCTAAAATCTTTAGTGTTCCAGCAGTATATTACACATCTTTATTGTTGTTTTCTTTAAAAAATATGTTTGCTCTTTTCTTCATTAGTTGGTGATCAAATACTTTCAATTTTTTTTATCAATCCTTAATAACATCGTATGGTTAATTGTTTTGAATCTACAACGTGAAACGTATTTTAAAGGAACAAAATTTCAAATATCGGCATTTAAGCCCTGTCAGACTATTTCGATCAGAATGAAACCTACGTGATCTTACAAGGCCATTAATGTTTGCAAACTGCATGGTATGAGGTAGCACTTGTAATACATTCGTTTTTTTTTTTGTTTGTTTTTTATTTAAGAACCAAAATATTCACTTGAAATAATTTATTTGGCAGAACGTTTGCCGGGTCAGCTAGCTTTTATATTATAATTTAGATTAAAAAGGAGAGTAGGGAGGGGCTGAGTATAATTCAAAAGGTCTAAACAAGTGAGCATGCACTGTATTGTTGAAAATAAATCTTTTTTTGAACCTTATTGCTAATTGAGAAGTGTGCTTCTTTCTCACTTCAGCACCAAGAGGGAACTGCGTCGCAATTGGCTAAGATTCACTCATTTAACAAAATCCTACAGACGCTTGGGGTCACGAACTCGCACAAACTCGTATTTCTAAGGTCTCAATATTCCTGGATCTCTCTGAATAATAATTATTCATCGCTCTAGACAGGACTCGAACCAGTCCCAGGGGCCACCGGTAACTGAAACAAGAGGGACCCCCACCTCCCGAAGCCTGGCCCGAGGGAAATTAAGTTTGACTGCCGAAGGGTTGGCTAGTCTGACTGTTATCAATTGCGACGCAATTCAGTCTCCCAGCAGCCTTGGGACAGTGATGTCTTTGCGTCGGGTTTTTTTCTGTTTAATTCGGCGAAATAGGTGTATAACTCATGTTTAATATAGTGATGATACATCCAGTGGTTCACTAATGGAAAGCTAAAAGTGTGGGAAGGAATTAAGCCGAAAAATGATAACTTAGCGTGGATCTCTAAGACAACTGGTGTAGTGAGTACTGGTTCGCCAAATTTATATTTTCCTCGAATAAATAATATACGAAACTATATATTTTATCTTTGAAATATCGATTACCCTGTGAATTCCAAATAAATTGTTGTTAATAAATGATTTTACTTGATTATTGATTTGAATTTTTTGTTTGGCTATCTACCCAAAATTTTACCCCTTGCAACATCACACATCATTAATATTAAACTACTCCAAACAATTAATAAATCAAAATCCTCTTTAGAGTTGATTCTTAAGGAAACTCTTGTATCTTTTTTTGCGACGCAATACATTAGTGATGTGGTTTCCAACAAAATATTTAGCGGAGGCCTTCGTCAAGTCATTCCAATTATTTATTTAGATCCTAAACCTTAAAAATCTAATTCTAAATATATATATTTAGGTTGTTAGTAGGCGACGCGGTATCACGTACATTTTATGCGAAATACTGCATCCGAAACTCTCTAAAAACTGTATTGCGGAAATTTAAAAAAGTGGAAATAAAGAAAAAAGAACCAGGCTGTAAGAATTTACTTCTTTCCGCTAAACATTGAATTATTTAATTTTCAAACTAGTATTTACTTCTTTCCGCTAAACATTGAATTATTAAATTCTTAAACTAATACAAGATAGGTACAGTGACCGAAGAAAGTATTTGCACACCATGTTTTTTAAACAGTATTTAAACAATAAAAAAAATTACATCAAAAATAAAAAGTATATTTATAACCTTATAACTACAAATAAAATTCAAATTAAAAACCTCTTTCATAAAAATATAAAATATAAAACTTCCAAAAAAATACAGAAAAACAGTATTTGCACACCTTTCGTTTTATTATTATTTCTTTAAATTTAATATTTTGTATGAAGTCCGTTGGCATCTATTATTGCTTGTAAACATCTCGGCATTGAGTGGACAAGGTTTTTAATTAAATCCGTGTTAATTTGTTCCTATTCTTGATGTAATAGATCCTTAAGGTGGTGTCCGTTTATTTGGTGTTTTCAAAGATTTTAATCTAAAATATGCGACAAATTTTCAATAATGATCAAGTCAGGAGACTGTGGAGGGATATGAAGCTGTCGGGGAATGTTAAATATTAACCACTATTTAGTTTTTTTGGCTGTATGTTTCGGATCATTATCATGCATAGAAATGCCGATCCTGAATTCCTAATTTGGCTGCACTGGCTAGCAGGTTATGGCGTTAAATCTTGACTAAGTACTTTAAGTATTTCTTTAAATATTCATAAACAAATAAACTATTGTTCATTATCTGTCCTTAAAGCTCATATTTTGAGAAATTTTGGAAAATGACCAATTTTAAGGTCGTGGTTCTGCAGTTCTAGTCAATGATTAATTGGAATTATATCACTTTCAAATGCTCAATTTGTCTGTGTAGGGCATATCCGATTCTTATTAAGCCAAGACTTCACAAATATTTTTCATTAACGTAATCTGTATGTAACGTATATAAAAATGAATCTCTTTTTCCTTTTTTCATAGCATCACGTATATTTTTCTTTCTGTTTATAACAGTCAGGAGAAGGTTCTAATGAAAGAAAAATATATTGGTCGTTGGATTTTCTTTAAAATTCTAAGGTAACAATAATCTCTTGGTCATGGTTAAGACAGGACATCGTCTGTGGAGTCAGCTAAATTAAAATAATTTTCCGGTGACACATCGCTGTCCCCCAGGGAACCACGGACGACAAGTTGGAAACCACTGGACGTTTGGTTAAGAGTTATTATGTATTTTTTTAAATAAAAATAAATTCTTTATTTATTCGGACTATACCAAAAGTATAAAATAAATGGGCTTATTTATATTCTTCCAAATAAAAATCATTTGGTCAACGTTTCGGGGTATCTCACTGGTCTTCACCAATATCCCATCTCCTGGGTATATTCAATTTCTTCATTTATTGAAAAATAATTTAATTAAAAAGTAAAGAGTGTTAAAATAACATAAGGCACTGCCCAAGATCTTTTTCCCCCAAAAGATGTTTGTTGGATGAATATATACAAACCCATTTATTTTCTACCTCAGTTTTTATTTTCAACAACAATTTTTATTGAATAATATTAAAATCTTTCCTAATTTGGACATTAATAATAGTTTTGTCTACCTCACTTATCACTGTGATTCTTCTAGGTAATAAATGTAAAATAATAACAGAACAATATCAAGAATGAAACAATTTAAAAATAGATTTACCAAAACTCAACTAATAAATAAAATGTTAACTATAAATAAAAAAAAAAAAATAAAAAAAAACGATCAACATTTTGTACTAAATGTGTTTTTAGAGGCTCAAGGCTATAGGAATCTTTAACGTATACATATAATTGAAATAATTAAAATACGTATTATAATAAATTTATTTCTATTCAACTATAATTATCCATTTTTTTATGCTATCCCTGTATGTATTTACAAAGGCAGTCATAAAATTCTTACAGATATCATTAATTTTTTTTTATGCGGATATTACGAAAGAGGTCGGTCACGCATGTTTTGAGCGAGTGGGTATTTTTTTTTTATATAGAAATTTATATTAAAATAAATTAAATGTCATAAAATTCAACAATGTAACTTCAAATTGATTACTTAAACTGTACCTCAATAACCAAAAAATTAATAACACTCAATTAAGTTTTACGTTAATTAACAATTACTATTAAATTACTACAAGCAGTGAATAATGGAAAACCTATTATTCAATATAAAAGTACAGTTTTAATTGAATAATTAATGAGGCAACTGAATCTGGGATATTATTGCTCTATTACTCTCATGTATACAAACCTGTTCATGAGTTAATATAATTTTTTTTTTTAATTTAAATAACTCACCTGATAGTTTCTACTATCTCAAGGGCACTATCATGCTTGTCCTGAAAGAAAAATAAATTAGCATTAGATTATCTACACAACTAAAACATTAACTATATACAACATACAATATTTTTAGCTTATAAATGCAGTTAAAAAAAAATGCATGTCTTTAAAAATATGAAATCTTTAGCCTTCTTATTTAACGTAATAAAAATAGATACATTATATATTTAATATAAACCTGGAAGAAATTTTTATATTATAAATTTATGTAACGTTATTTAACACAACATTAAAATTCTGTCTAAAAATAAATTAGCGTATTCAAACAATATTTATTTTTTAACTCATTTACTTTCATAGAAATGATTCATTATAGGGAAGAATTGCAACTTTTTAAACTTTGGAATCTGATTTTTCAGGGATACTCACTACGTTTGCTATAGCATGCTATTTGTGTTATTTTGCTAAACCCGTCGAGTTTCTACAGTTATTTCCTGTGTAAAATTGATGGGTTTAGCACAATAGCACAAATAGCATGCTATAGCAAACGTAGGGAGTACCCCTATCATATTATTATTTCAATATTATTTTTTACACACTTTTAGGTCCTCTGAATCCAAGTAAGCAAGTATCGTAAAATTTTTGTATATGAAAACCCTAGATCAAAGACAAAAGGTTTTACTAAACTGAGATTATGCATCGAAATAAGGAACATGTCTTGAATGTAAAAGTAACTTTTTCGGTTACTCTACTTAACGAAAGTGCCATTTTATCTCATCGATTTTGTATTTTTTTAAACATTTATGACTATTTACATCAATCGCATACCAACAGCTAAATTCGTTAATATCTGCAAAGTTTTATTCTCATTGACAGGACTTAAATACCGAATTTTTTTAAATTATTTCCCCTGTCGTAACCTTACTTTGTTTATTTAAAATTTATACTTAAACGCCTCTAATTATTAGTACTACTAATAATTAGATATAAATTACGAATTAATTTGACAATCAACTAAAGAAAGAAACCATTTAACCTGATAATATTTGTAATAAAAATTTATGACGTTAAAGGTTTCGACGTTTAAGGAAAAATATCCTATATTTTGTCCCCAAAAAAAAAAAATTATAATATCCTTAATAGGTATTCTCAGTTTCGTACGATTGTTCATTTTTAAAATATACGCATTAAATACACAGTATTTATTACTAATATTTTGCTATACTTTATAATAACCAAGTGTGGACTCGATAGACCTTGGAAGGTATTTGTTTAAATAAAATAAAATTTCACGATCACAATACTTTCTATACCATGTATGTGTCTTTAAATTGTCCTATATTCCTTGAGTGGTCGAATAGGGAGTTTGAGCGTAAAGAAGAAAAAATATGACATTTGCTTGCTGATACATTCAAGTATAGTGATTCATTAGCGTAGCAAAAACAACGGAAACCGCTGGCATAATGTTAAAGATATATTTGATTTTTCTGAACGCCAGAGTATGTAGGAGGATATGTATTTGTTAAAATATTTTAGCTGAAAGTTGAAAATTTCTAAAAAAAAAAAACTCGCTAATTATTTAATGACCTTTAAAAATCCCTCTGATATTTTATCACAAGGTCTTATTTCAGATTTTTAAATAGTATAATTCAACATTTTGATGCAAAAATGCCAGTATTTTGTTGTAAGGAATATATTACAAGGGTTGGTTATCAAGTTGGTTACTTGGTACCAAATGAAAAATTTCAAAACTTTATCTAATTTATTTCAATCCCGCCTTGAATAATTAAAATATATTTTACGTTATTATTTTTAATTTTTATTTTGTACATCTTTGCCCACATTAGCAACATACACATATATATAAAATTATCTCTTCATATAATACTCAAATGGTTATTTTAAAAATATTATAGATATGTTTTCATTGCCACAGGCATTGATATCGAGTGGGTTGCTATCAAACCACAATATGGTATAAAGATATCCAATTATCAATTCGTTAGAGGAAAACGTATGCAATTTTTACAAATATATCTTACGATAATGAAATTATTTTATTTGTTGATTAATCAAGCCTTGATGTGTGATTAAAGTCACTATTATTATTCTCAGTGGAAAATAAATCCCAAATATGAGTACAACTCATTGGTGAAGAAATATTTGTATTTTTTCTCACTTTTCAAAAAAGTTTCACCTAAGTCAACCAACGTATTTTATTTATTAGTCCTTTCTAGGTATATATTTATGAGTGAGAAAAACTTTAAAGCTTTTTCAAGGTTAAAATTTCCTATTAATTTTTAATGAGGATTTTTTTAACTTCTGAGTTAAACATCAGATATTTTACTCAAAAAATCATTGAAATTCATTTAATGGGTAAATTAAGGCAATTATATCTTGTAAAATGTTGATTTTGATCATTATTTGGGTAATAAATAACAAGTTTAAATCTTAAATGTGAACAACATGCATTCATACAGATTTTTATCGATAGAATTACGAATCGAATAACGCCTTTCACACGTACACACATGTAATAATATATACATAGGTCATACAAAAAAAAAAAAAAAAAAAATCTAATTTTTTCTAAAAAACAGATCATCATTAAAAATTTGGATTCATTTTCTATGATTCAAACAAGAATATTTATAAACCAATTTGCAACAAGTATTTCCAGTTGAGCTAAGTAAAATCAAAAAAGCTTTCTCACTGACATTATGTAAAAATATAAGCTATAAGGTTTTTTTTAAAAAATTAAAAATTTACTCCAGGTTTTCGAAATTTCAAATTGGTTTTATAAAAATTCGAAATTTCGATTAAAACAAATTCCTTTTCAATTTCTTAGTTGCATAAATCATCCTCATGCTTTTGGCCGGCAAAAAAACTTTACAAGGTTATTCCTGAATCAAAAACGCGGTCATGGTTATAGAGGGATCGACAAACAAAACAGTATAAGAACTTGCATTTTTTTTTAATTTTTTAACAAAAAAAAATGTATATATATACACATAAATACTTCATGCACCAAAACTAATTTTAACATACGTGTAATTTTCTTCTTGTATTTCTTGGTTCATCCCGACTCTATAAGGAAAAATATTAGAGATTTTTAAAATGATTATTTAATTATAATAACTATCTTAAATGAATATCATAAATTATAAATTATATAATATTAAATTTGTGAATAAAAAGAGAATATTCCTTTAATTTATGATTCCATAGGAAATTGGAATTGGTACACTTGCTCAAATCTATTGAGAAAAATAATTCTTTTAATATTTTAAGGTAAATAAAACAAATTTTCCTATGGAAAAAGGAGACAAGGTGAGAAAAGACGAGGTAGCCAGAAACAGGGTCAGGCGACGAGAAAGGCCACTGAACCCCTGCGAATAACTCTCGCTCCTCGATATATATGTATATATACATCTAAATATACTTAAATGTCATATAATAACTATATCATAGAATGCATTATTATATTATTGTTGAAACTGTCAGAGATAAAAATATACCATTTATATCTATAAACTTTTTTTAATAGCATAAAACTATTTTAAATCAAAAATTCAAATCCTCATATAGTGAGGTATTTCTCAGTTAAAAATAAATAATTTAACTGAGTTATAATGAATTTTACATATAATACAATTGAGAATATTAAATATATTTTGAAATAAGAAGACAATTACATTATGTAAATGTGTCCTTCTGTATTCTGTATTTAGTTACATGAACTGATAAGTCTTATATGACTTTTTTTTTTAATGGAATGAATAGGACTGAATTGTTTCGTTTATTCTGTATTCTTTTGTAGGGGGTATTGAATTTATTTTTTTAACAATTACATACTTAAAAATTAAGATTAATTATATATATTTTCCTAATTTATATGTTTTAAAAATAATTTTCAACTCACCGATCCTCTCCCAGAGGTGAGTGGCCATTGGTATACGACGGCTTCAGCGCCGACAGGGCTGTGGAGTACAAGTTCCATAGCCATGGTGTGATATTTAGTAGATATTTTAAATTAATTAACACTCACAACATAGCGGCACTACCGATACGACCGCTACGGCGGTAAGCTGAGCACTGGCACTCCTTCCTTTACCCCCACCCATACTCCCCTCCCATTCGCCTCCATCCCCTCCTCCCTGTCTCGGAGATTTTTTCAAAATTCAAAATAATATATGTGTATATATGTATATATATATATATATATATTATATATATATATATATATATATATATATATATAATTTTAAGATTTAAAAAAAAATTGCTAATCGTAATTCGATTGGATTTTAAAATTCGTACGTAGCGTTTTTTGCTGGTAATTTCAATAAAACTTCAGATTCTTATAAATATTTTCAATCAATTATATATGCCCCATTTTGATATTTTACATGTTGCCATCTTTCATCATTTTTGTGGAATTTTAGTCATCATCAATAATTGAAGGACGACCAGAGCGCTTTGCGTCTTTTAAGTCAAAATTTCTGGTTCTCAACGGAGCAAACCACTTACGGACGGTGCTTTCTCCTTAGGCATCATCGCCTAATGTTAACCGTCTGTGCAGCGTATTTTCCTTTTCGGAAATAAAAATGAAGAAAATTAATTTTGTTTTTCTCTTCCATTTTGAGCAAGCAAAATACCACTTAGAGATAAGAAATCTCGGTTAAACTGATGCATAAAAGCTAAATATCTTTTAAAAGTTTAATTTACTCTCCATGAGAATCCCATTTAGTTTACAATGGGACATCTGTTTTCATGAAATTATCTAAAAGTAGAAATAATTATTAACACAATGTCAGTTTACAGATTTACAACCACTTTCCATTTATTTTAACGACTTACATACGATTTAGTACCTAATATATATTTTTTTCTTATACCTTGCGCCACTAAACCTTAATGTTCCATTTATTTTAGACCTGATTCCATCCAAATACCATCAGAACCTTATTCATCATCCTAGTCCTCAGCACAAAACGGCAGTGGCCCCGAGACGTTTTGTAAATACTTATACTGGAGTTCTGACACTGGTCAGATTCTCTTATCATGTGCGGTGTGTTATTGGCTATGGCGCCCTCACTCAGCTTCCGCTGGCTCTCAGCAATGACGCGGCTGAGAGGGAGGCGCTGGGATCCTTCGAGCTCTGCTTGTCCTTCCACAAGTGGGGGTCAAGCCCCGCCCGGGGTTCCCCAGCAGGTTGTAAATATTGTACATAGGTATGAGTGTGTTCATGTTTTGTTCATTTTTTTTGTTAACATGTATTTATTTTATTTATAAATTTTGTTTATTTTATACCTTTATTTATTTATTTTTTAAGGTAATTTGGCTTTTATATTGTTTATACTGTAAATATTGTATGAATGTGATCTTAAAGCACTATTATTATTTCCAATGAGGCAAATTATAAAAAAAATAGTCTTGGGCTCAGTACATATAGAGATTCGTACTGTTTCTAGGCCAACGGCAATGAGGTGATTAGGCCTTGATCGCGCTCAGCCGCCAGGTTTTTCCCCAATTGATTTGGGTACCTACTTTATAGAGGCTGGGTCTGCCCCAGGAGGGTCTCCATATCCTAGAGTCGCCCCCGACTGAATTAACAGAATAAATAATACTCTGCCAGAGCCGGGATTCGAACCCAGGACCCGGAGAACTGTAGACTAGCGCTCTATCCACTGACCACGCCGCTCCCAAATTATAATATTTCTAAATCAAAAAAATTAATAGATTTTCAAAACATTTTTTTCTAACATCTTGAATAATGAATGGAAGAGCATAACTTGTACGATATTGTACGGTGTCAACACTGAATCACTATAACCTCCCTCGTCACAACATTACAAATAACATTGTCCATAAGTTTATGAGCTTATAAAAACATCCTATCAATTTGTATGACCTATTTTATTCTATATTAACTTTTCTAAAATTAGCGCTTTCGAACGGTATATTATGCGTCTGTATTACTACTCATAATTCAGGAATTATTTATTGATGATTTAATTACGAATAATTTTATTTTCCCTTCCAGAAGAAAAAATTAATTCAAATGTATTTTACTCACAAACCTTCAGGATAGAATGCCATAAATGATAGTGAAAACTTATCAGTATTCTTCGCCTGATTAAGAAGGAAAGTTGCGATATCATTTTATATAGAGAGATAATTTAGAGCTTTGTAGGTCGTTTATAGTTAAGTTCATGTTTATTTAAGTTTCCCGAAATATCTATCATAAATTTTGTGTACTTTAATATTCATTTTATACTGTATTGAGCTACCACACTTAGGAAAGCAGATATTTCCCCAAAATATTCTAATTTTTGCCCATCTGAAATTTATGTTGCTCAGTTGCTGTTGGATTTAAAAAACAAAAACAATATTAAACACAATCATTTAAAAAAATATCAGTCTGTTTAAACTTAATCCGACCATTTTGAGCGACATTACTCACATCATCAAAGGAAATATTTGGCTTAAAACCATTATATTATTATTCATTTATCGCTATACAGGCCAACGATGGACGCGTATATCACTTCTAGGTCTTTTTTCTTTTCTCTTCATATTCTTTTCATTTGTTTATCCACCACCCTCTTTCTTTCCTCTGTCTATTTCTGACTTTATTGCTTCTTCTTCTCTGCTTTTAGAACATTTATATTTTTCTCTAGTTTCCAGAATTTATCTCTATTTCGGTAGTCTTCCTCTTTGATACCCATTTTCTGTATTTCTTCGTTATTTGTTGCGGTATGTATATATGTATATATATATATATATATATATATATATATATATATATATATATATATATATATATTCATGTGTGTGTGTGTAGAGAGAGATATATGGCCCATACAGCGGCGTACACATATTTTTTTTCAAAAAGATTTGAATTTTTTATATTCACTTTATACCTAATAACACTTCATACATGTGCAGTATCCTGCAATTTAAATCCTCAGTACATTCACTTGAAACAAGATCGCGACATTCTGTCCTTTACATCCTTAACCATAGAATTAAAACTTTTGACCATTCCATTTTTGTCCGTTTACTAACCTCTGGAATTCTCTGCCTACTCATATCCGCCATGCTTCTTCTATATCATCATCCATGTCCCGTTATTCCGATACCTTCCTTCTTACCAAAATGACGCTCAACAATTCTGACATTTTCAAAACAAATATCGGATTTTGAGTGAAAGAAACTAATTATGTATTCCTCAAATTTAAGTTAGTTAATCAATTAATGTATTTCTTTCACTTACCTATACATGAAATATATAGTAAGGGAAAGTATTGGGATCGTGAAAATTGTCGAATTCCAGTGTTTAGCTTAAATACACGTTTTAGAGTCCCCTGAGTCGGAATAACCAAGTCCCGAAAAAAGGTCTGTGTGTATGTCCGTGTGTGGTAAGTCTACAGCAAAAACTATAAGCCGTTCGAGACTCATTCAATTTGTATATTCATCCGTGTTTTACTAATGCAAATAAGATGATATTGTTATTTTTTTTTCGAATCTACATAATTAAAGGTATTTAAAAAAAATAAATAAAATATACAAAAAATAAAAAAAAACTGTACCACTACATCCCATGAAGGATCTTGAGCTCAGTACATATAAATATTCGTTTTGTCCCTATGCCAACAGCCATACCATGAAGTAAAAAAGTCGAGATCACACCCAGCCGCCAGATGTTTCCCCATTTATGGGTATCCAATTTATAGAGGCTGGGTCTGTCCCCGGAGGGTCTCCTTACCCTAAGTTCGGCCCTGACTGCATTAACAGAATAAATAATATAAATAAACAGCCAGGATTCGAACCCAGGACCCGGAGAACAGTTGAATAGTGCTCTATCCACTAACCACGCCGCTTCCCTTAAAAAGGACTCTGTTAGACTATTTCAATTAGAGTTAAACCTACATTATATTATTTGTTTTTATTTATTTAATAACAAGTAATATACAATCCTTTGGGGATATATTGTAACTTCAATCATAATTATTTAAAACATCCTGAAGGATTCTTCTGAACTTGTGGGTGAAGATATCTACCAGTGAAGGCACTCGTGGCGTGGAAGATCTCTGCTATAGAAATAGGTCTCTGCTCCAGAGGTGTTTCAGTCTCCTTGGTGGGTTTTGTGGTAGTGTGTCTGTCAGTAATGTTTGTACCAGTAGGTTTGGATGTCCAGCGAGTGATTCGTGAAATATCTTGTAGTATTTTTTAATGACAACCGTTAAGATTGGTATGTTGGGGTCTTTGTGTAATGATTTTTTGGATACGTAAAAGAGACGGTGAGTAATGAAGCGGAAGAATTTAGACTGAAATATTTGAATTGTTTCCAAGTGTGTGATTTTTTGCACGAGCCCCAAACCTGAGTACCGTAAGTTTATATAGGTTTGAGTAACATGTGTATATCATATTTTGTTGTTTAGTGATAATTTGTTTTTATGGTGAAGAAGTCGTCTAAGTAATAATAGTCGATGATTCAATCTTTTTTTCAAGGTAGTTATGTGTGATTTTCATGTGAGGAAAGCTTCACGATTTTGCGTGTCATCCTTAATATCCATATTAAATTTTACATCCATATAGCCAGTTTCATCAAAATCGTTTGAGCTGTTTTTGAGAAGAAGTTTCTTTAACATCTCAGGCATATACGTTTCTAGAATATGAAATTTCATTTTTATAAAACACCCAGACCTTTTTCCTAGACTTGGTCATTTTGATTCAGGGGACAATAAAACTAAAATTCGAAAATTTTCACGATCGCTTTCCCTTACTAAATATTTCATATATATGGTAAATAAGTAAAAATAAATAAATGTTTATTTTGTATTTTAATTCCTAAGCCTAACTTATACAATGGGTGATCCCGTGCAGGAGGTCAACAAAGTTCAAACTGAGATTAGTGGTCAGCCGTTGCTCCCTCGGATCGATCTTAGTTAATTGGTGTCCTAAAAGAGATTGAATGGCAAATATCGTCGATGAGGGCGGTAGTATAGTACGCATGGAACTGGGGAAAGATAAATAAATAAAGAAGATTAAAAAAACCAAGTGTTTTGTGATCCAGGTAGTTCATTTTTTACTTTCACTTGCCTATATATGAAATATATAGTACGGAAAAGTATTGTGATCGTGATAATTTTCGAATTCCAGTTTTCGACGGAAATACACGTTTTAGGGTCCACTAAGTCCAAATAACAGAGTCCCAAAAAAGGTCTGTGTTAAATCTAGCGCAAAAACAAAAAGTAGAAAAAAGAAATTTCAAATTTAAGACAACGCATATTCAATACGCCCGAGACGTGACAAAACATTTTTAATCAAAATGAGCTTACCAGAAGAGGCACTTTATACCATTCATTTTGCACCTTTTTTCGATTTTCTCGAAAACGGTTCCGACGATTTTAATTAAACTCGCTATGTCGATGTAAAATTTAATGAGCTTTGATATCATGTAGGTTTCATTCTGATTAAAATGGTCTGACAGGGCTTAAATGCCGAAATTTTAAATTTTCTTCCCCTAAAGTACCTTTAATTTTGTAGATTCTATAAAAATAAGTATATTATCTTGTTAACACGGATGAAAAACAGGTAAATATATAAATTGAATAAATTCGATACCAAACTAAAGCAGAAAACAAAAAAAAAAATGTTTTTAATGCCATTTTTCGTTTTTGAACATAAGAACAGAAATATACATGTATGATATACCGTTGGAAAGCTACAGATTTTAGAAAAAATATTATCTCATACACAAGCTTTTAAAAGTTAATAGAGAGTGATAAAAAGCCGATAAAACTAAGTGATTGTTTTAAATAATAATATAATAATTTAAGACAACTATGCGCCCCCGCAACTTTTTCATCAAAATTGGCTAACTAGAAGAGCCACTTTATACGATTTTCTCAAAAACGGCTTTTACGATTTTGATTAAACTCCCTATATTGATGTCAAATTTAATGGACTTTAATATCATGTAGGTTTTATTCTGATTAAAACAGTCTTAGGGCTTAAATGCTGAAATTTTAAATTTTCTTCCCCTAAAGTACCTTTAATTTTGTAGATTCTATAAAGTCTACCGCCAAAACTATAAGTAGTACAATACTGAAATTTCATATTTCAGACGACTATACGCCCCAGATATTCCAGCAATTTTTTCATCATAAGCGGCTGACTGGAAGCAATACTTTATACCATGCTTTTGCACCTTTTTTCGATTTTATCGAAAACGGTTCCGACGATTTTAATTAAACTCGCTATGTCGATGTAAAATTTAATGAGCTTTAATATCATGTAGGTTTCATTCTGATTAAAATGGTCTGACAGGGCTTAAATGTCGAAATTTTAAATTTTCTTACCCTAAAGTACCTTTAATTTTGTAGATTCTATAAAAATAAGTATATTATCTTGTTAACACGGATGAAAAACAGGTAAATATATAAATTGAGTAAATTCGATACCCTCTACTAAAGGAGAAAACAGAAAAAAATTGTTTTTAATGCAATTTTTCGTTTTTGAACATAAGAACAGAAATATACATTTATGATATACCGTTGAAAAGCTAAAGATTTTAGAAAAAATATATGAGATAATATTTAGACACAAGCTTTTAAAATTTAATAGAGAGTGATAAAAAGCCGATAAAACTAAGTGATTTTTTTAGATTATAATATAATAGATTTTTTAAACTACCTTTAGATATCTACATTCCAGAAGATTAACCATATCATCTTAATTATATTGATGAAGGACGGATAAATACGACGATTTTGATTTTGGACGACGTTGATGACAAACTAAAGGATAATTGAGAAAAACAATTTTTGTATGTAGTTTTTCTTTTTTTTATATTAAGAACAGTAGTATAGACCTATAATATACCATTGGAAAGAGAAAGATTTTAGAAAAAATATTATCTGATACACAAAATTGTAAAACGTAGTATGAAGTGACGAATAGGGAATAAACTTATTACTGATTAACAATTTAATGTAGTTATATTATTTAATCTAAATCACATGTTTCCAACAATGAATACACCTTTTATTAAAATCAATTTAGAATAATTTTCAAATTGAAGTATATTTAATAGTTTTTATATTTATTTTAACAGTAGAGGTAAGTGAAAGTCGTGTGTTGCCCGCACATTTTTTTAAATTCTGGATGAATACTACCCCATGGATCATGGTGGTTCTGTCATTTGGACGGTGTACTGTATTGTTCTAGGTATTTTTATAATATACGTGCTAGATTGACAATATTTAAACTTTAATGAATATTCAAGTATAGGCAGTGAGTTTTGGCTTGAATGTTTTTACTTGCAGCTAGCTCCCATGTACCCATCCCTTCTTCAAAGCCAACTTTCCGTTTCTTCTATTCACTCATTTGTAATTTCTGAAACTTGAATAAACTGTCCCTTCACTCACTCTCACTCATACTTTTCTTGAGTGTGTCTTCACTCACTTACTAATTGGAGGGCTTAAAATGGTGGAGCCCCTAATAGTAGAAGATCCGAACTTGAAACGACCTGCACCGAGCTGAAGATAGAATGAAACATATTTTATAAAAAAATTAGTATATTAGAAAATATGTTGGAATGGGTTGCCTAAAAAAATCCTGGACAGACTATTTTTAATTATTAAAAAAAAAAGATTTTTAATTAAATGTTGCAACATCATGATGATAAGAAACGTTTTACTCTGACTTAAAGTATCAAAGGTATAGAATGTGTAGCCGTCGGGTTGCCTAATCTTTTCCTGGACAAACTATCGGTTGTCAGGTAAAAGCGGGTATGTCGATATCAGTTAACTGCACCGGCTTGGTAGTAGAAAAAATCTGGTGCGGGCAACACACGACTTTCACTTACCTCGATTTTTAAAATCAATGAAAGAATTTTCAAATACAGTTAGAGATAAAAATACGTGAAATTATTAAGGAATTAATTTAATTAAATTTCTATAGAAACATGTGTTTGATTCAAAAATCAATTATATTATTATCTAAAATAATCAGTTATTTTTATGTTCATTTCATCACTCTCTATTAACTTTTAAAAGCTTGTGTATGAGATGATAATTTTTCTAAAATCTTTAGCTTTCCAACGGTATATCATACATGTATATTACTGCTCTTATGTTCAAAAACGAAAAATTGCATTAAAAAAATATTTTTTCTGTTTTCTCCTTTAGTTGGGTATCGAATTTATTCAATTTATATATTTACCAGTTTTTCATCAGCGTTAACAAGATAATCTAGTTATTATTATTGAATCTACAAAATTAAAGATACTTTAGGGGAAGAAACTTTAAAATATCGGCATTTAAGCCCTGTCAGACCATTTTTATCTAAATAAAACCTACATGATATTAAAGCCCATTAAATTTTACATCGATATAGCGAGTTTAATCAAAATCGTCGGAACCGTTTTTGAGAAAATCGAAAAAAGGTGCAAAATGCATGGTATAAAGTGCCTCTTCTGGTAGGCTCATTTTGATGAATAAAGTTTTGTCACGTCTCGGGCGTATAGTTGTCTTAAATATGAAATTTCAGTTTCATAGGACTTACCGTTTCCGCCCGGGAGTTACCACACACACACACACACAGACACACACACACACACACACACACACACACACACACACAGACCTTTTTGCGGGACTTGGTTATTTGGACTCAGGGGACTCTAAAACGTGTATTTCTGTTGAAAACTGGAATTCGAAAATTTTCACGATCGCAATACTTCCCCTTACTATATATAGTAAGTGAAAGTAAAAAACTATACCAATATAAGCGTTGTTTTATTGCAAACACATTGATATAGGGATGCCTGCAAAAAACTTGGTCCTAATCTTGGTAATAGGTCGGAAGGTGGAAAGGAAAGGTATGTTTGGAAATCGTCAGCATATAGGTGGTATTCAGAGTGATGGATAAGGAGAGGGAGGTCATTAATGTAAATACACATCATTAGTTTTACTGTTAACTAACCCAAGTTAAAAGTTAATCATGATTAAAATATCAGTCCAGTTGCACCAAGCAATTTTCAATCCGAGTTAGTTAACATGGGTTAGCGTGTGACGTCATTTCATTCGTGACGTATTTTAACAACTCTCATCCCTGTAAACGGTTAGGTTTTATTGAAATGATTTTTTTACACTGCTAAGTAATATATATTAATATCCTTTAATACAATTTAATGAAAATACCCAATAGCAAAATTATTTATGAATTATTTTAATATAATATGTTGTCCATAAAAGAAGCTGGGTTACATTATGAAAACTTCCAACCCTGTAGCAAATCACCAAGGTAAATGCCCTTTATAAACACATTGGCAAATTATTTCAACTTTATGGATATATTAATACATTTTTAGTCAATTTGAAGGTTTTGGTGGCAATTTCACTACAGGGTCTGGTCTCTAACAAGAAATTGAATTTAACTATGCTAATAACATTGTATATCGAAATTGCGATCAATATCAATCAAAAATGGAACATTTTTTAGTTGATAAAACCTCTTGCATTCACAATACAAACCATGTACATACACATATATTTTTCAAAAATCATTGATAGCGATTGTGTTGAAACATGATCGTTTCCTCGAAAATCGTGCATTTTCCATCGTCCGACAATTTTGCCCATTTTTTAACGCGCTATAGTGGCAATATGGCCGATCATACACTAAACATTTTGTTTACTTTACATGTGGATATAGTAAGTTTTGTCCAAAAACCCTTCGTTTTCGAGATATAGTCAAGAAAACAGAAAATGTGTCAAATTTTTGGCTAAGAGTGTGGAAAAAAAACAGGTTCCTGGAAAAATGTTTGCCCGCAAACTTCAGATTCGTGTTCATCGACCCAACAAACATTAAAGGTGAAAAAATCAAAACTGGATCAAAACTTTCGTGTGAACCCCATTTTTAGAGCAATATGACTAGCCTGAGAGGAATGTTGTGGAGGACAGCTGCAGCTATAAAAATATTTACTGCTTTTTTTTTTTTTTTTTTTTTGTGTGTGTCTTTGGAACTCCATTGGTAAGGCTAGAAAACCTTTTCATCATACCAAACACTCTCTCTCTTTTCTTGTTTCTATACGTGCATCCTTATATTTTTCTTCTCCGGCATTTGTCGGGTTTAAAATTGGTGTAAGTAAATACGGTCTGCAACCACATCTACTATCTCCTAGAAGCCTCCGTAATTTTGTTTTTTTTCAGATAACAGACATTTTAATGAATTCCCTCTACTTCCCAGTTATTAATTCCTTTAGTTATTATTAATGTACCTTGTTTTGAATTCCACCTCATCCTAAATATCAAAGAGATTCCTCCATACTTTGTAAACCTTGTTTGTAGGAAGTATCAATATCAGTTCTACGATAGCTTCATGTGATGTTGAGTATTCATCTGAAGAGATTGTATTCATTTTTCCTCGATGTATTGGTATACAAATTATAAAATAAAATAAACTGGAACTGGCTCTCACAATGTTTCAAAGTAAATGTAAATATAAAAAGGTAACTTTGACATGGATTAAATATTTAATCGATGTCGGAAGTAGCTAATCGTGATTACTTAAGACGGAGTTAAGGCCAACCATGATCGGTGCAACTGGGCCTAAGCCTTAAGTATCTCAAATATCGGCGAGTGCGAGTCCGTTTGCGTGGTTCTTAGGAATGTTGGGACATGTGTCAAATACTTTGGAATGTAGATCAACAAAAATATATTTGAACAATAGTGGCCCATCCACTGGAACCATCAATGTTTAATTGATAAGGAGTTTTATTTTCAAAATTTATTTGTCTATATTAACTTTAGTTTCGACAATTTGATCGGCTTTGATTGTAATAAAAAATAAATAAATAAACGTAAAAAGAAGAAAAAAATCTGTTGCGGGCAACACACGACTTTAACTTACCTCGGCTGTTAAAATTAATTTAATCATTATTTAATAAACTTGATTTTTTTTTTATTTATTTTTTTTTTTTATTGAGATATATTACAATTTGTTTCTATATGAACATTAGTAATAGTGATATAAGATCCCATTCACACAATATATACAGTATACAATGATAAAGTCAAATAAATAAAATATAATATATATACAAAATAAGAAAACAAACAACAACCTATAACTGTTTTAATAAACTTAAAATTGAAAAAAGTTTCTAGTTATTTTAAATAAAAAATGTATTCAGTTTTGTTGGAAACATATGATTTAGATTAAATAATATGACTATATTAAATTGTTACGTATAATAATCATATTAAGTTTATGCTCTGTTCGTCATTTTATATTGCCTTTTAAAACTTTGTGTACAATATAATGTTTTTTCTAAAATCTTTCTCTTTCTAACGGTATATTATATGTGTATATTACAGTTTCTTAATATATAAAAAACAAAAGTAACATTAAAAAAATCTGGTGCGGGCAACACACGACTTTCACTTACCTCCTTTTTAAAATCAATGAAAGAATTTTTAAAAACAGTTGGAGATAAAAATACGTGAAACTATTAATGAATTAATTAAATTGAATTTATATAGAAATATGTGTTTTATTAAAAAATCTATTATATTATTATCTAAAACAATCACTTAGTTTTATCGGCTTTTTATCACTCTCTATTAACTTTTAAAAGCTTGTGTATGAGATAATATTTTTTCTAAAATCTTTAGCTTTCCAACGGTATATCATACATGTATATTTCTGTTCTTATGTTCAAAAACGAAAAATGGCATTAAAAACATTTTTTTTTTTCTGTTTTCTGCTTTAGTTTGGTATCGAATTTATTCAATTTATATATTTACCTGTTTTTCATCCGTGTTAACAAGATAATATACTTATTTTTATAGAATCTACAACATTAAAGGTACTTTAGGGTAAGAAAATTTAAAGTTTCAACATTTAAGTCCTGTCAGACCATTTTAATCAGAATGAAACCTACATTATATTAAAGCTCATTAAATTTTACATCGACATAGCGTGTTTAATTAAAATCGTCGGAACCGTTTTCGAGAAAATCGAAAAAAGGTGCAAAAGCATGGTATAAAGTATTGCTTCCAGTCAGCCGCTTTTGATGAAAAAATTGCTGGAATATCTGGGGCGTATAGTCGTCTGAAATATGAAATTTCAGTATTGTACTACTTGTAGTTTTTGCGGTAGACTTACCACACAGACATTTTGTGGTACTTGGTCATTTGGACTCAAGGGAACCTAAAACGTGTATTTCCGTTGAAATATGAAATTTGAAAATTTTCACGATCGCAATACGTTCTCTTACTATATATGTCATATATAAGTAAGTGAAAGTAAAAAGAAAAATTATTTTCTCTAGATGAAAACAAAAATAAAAATCTGGTGCGGGTAACACACGACTGTCACTTACCTCGAATGTTAAAAACAATTGAATATACTTCAATTTGAAAAATGAAAAAATTTGATTTTAAGCGTGTATTCATTTTCCTCGGAAACATATAATTTAGATTAAATAATATAACTTCATTAAATTGTTAATCAGTAATTAGTTTATTTCCTACCCGTCCATTTATATTACCTTTTACAACTTTGTGTATCAGATAATGTTTTTTCTAAAATCTTTCTCTTTCCAACGGTATATTATACGTCTATATTACTGTTTTTAATGTGGCTCTTCTGGTTAGCCGATTTTTATGAAAAAGTTGCAGTAACATCTCGGGCGTATAGTTGTCTTAAATATGAAATTTCATTTTCGTGCGACTTTTCGTTTTTGCTTTAGGCTATCCACACACACACACCTTACTATATATTTCATATATAGGTAAGTGAAAGTAATAAATTCCGAAAACTAAAGTTGTACTTATATAGAAGATATGAATGTCAGTGCTATATATCACTAATTGTTAGTCTAAATGTAAAATAATAAAAGAGTTTCATTGTCTGTTGTCTTTTGGCGGCACACAGTCTCCTGTAGACTAACGGTAAAACAGTCCTTTATTTAGTTAAAAAATAATAAATACTTTCATCACTTCGCAAATTATATGGAATAATATTTACGAACAGTTGAGACGTTACTAGTTAATAACCCACTTTAGACAATTTTACACGAAACGGAAAAATCTGTCATTTATTTATTATTTGACCAATTTACTTGATTCTTTTTTTATTAGAATCTAAAGTTGATTTTTTATTGTATCAAAAACTTATTTTTCGAGATTATTACACTTTTCCTATGACTTTTTAATAATATAATATGGATATAGTACTTTTTGGAAGAAAATAACGCGAGATAACAGCCATCGTAACCTTCCTCATGTAAAATGACTCATAACTAACGTATTTATAATAGGAGTACTCACTACGTTTGCTATAGCATGCTATTTGTGTTATTTTGCTAAACCCGTCAAGTTTCTACAGTTATTTCCTGTATAAAATTGATGGGTTTAGCACTATTTCTTAGCACAATTTCTTAGCACAATTTAATTTCTAAGTTATGTATATTTCCCTTTTCTCACTCATCTTTCCTTGTTGGTTAACTAGATTTTACTGTTTATTCTTAATAAAGAAAGCGAATATTCAAAGGACCTTTTCTTTATTTTTGGCACTATAATAAGAAAGTATGAGATTGTGAAATTGGTTTTGAACTTTTAATTATTCTTTCTATGAATTTAACAAAGGCATTTATATTATTAACTACGTGTAAACAATATTTAACTATAAAGACTGATAAATAAATAACTTTTAAACTATTATTTTGGTCTTTTACCTGTTTCAAAAAACAAAAAAAAAAATCTATTAGGTTAGATTAGGCACGGTTTTTCTTCTTATATTTAGCAAGATCAGGAAATTCTAATTCCAACCATTTGCTGAATAAAATACCGGTATTCTAATAAAATGTGAATTTCTGAAAATTTGTATACCAAATTTATGTGGCTGTAAGAAGAAATACTATGAAAAACTTAAAGAAATACTATGAAAAATTTAAAGAACCTACAAGAACGGAAGCGACGCAGTGAAGTTGTTAAAAACAGCCTAAAAACTGATTGTTAGGTTAAAACTATTGATTAAAATAATAGCAGTGATTCAATACGAGGTAAGTGAACCGATAAAAATACACAAAATGAAAAAAACAATAAATTAATGGTGAAATATTACGGGGTTAGGTGCTTCTGCTGTATAGTAGGAAATATAGTACCTTTTGGAATGAAATTAAATGTGGATTTAGTACCTTTTGGAATGAAATGAAATGTGATTTAGTACCTTTTGGAATGGAATGTAATTTTCAAACACATTTTTAATGGATTTCTATGTTTTTTAGATAAAATCTGATGACGGATTTAGATAAAACTAAACCATTAGTACACAAATATGTCAAAATATCACTTTCGAAAAAAAAGCCCTTTAGTACCTTTTGGAAATCAACGTCTCAATTATCGGCAGAGACAATTAAATATTAAATTCTTGTTCTGGTTAGTAGCCGATCCACAGGGAAGAAAAATGGGGAAAGGCTCTCCCCACTAGAATTTCCACTGTGAAAATTGTAATTAGATAAAGGATATTTTAAAATATTAAAGAAAAAACCTGTTCATGTACAACCTACGAAGGGACTTGGATTCATTACAAATAGAGATTCATACTGCTTCTAGGCCAACAGCAAAGACGTGATAAGGCTAAGATCACACTCGCCCGCAAGGTTTTTCCCTCCGATTTATGGGTACCCACTTTTACGGATTAGGTTCGTGATTTTATCAAAAACGGCTCTAACGAATTTTGATTAAACTAACAATATCGATGTAAAATTTAATGGGTTTTAATATTATGTAGGTTTCATACTGATTGAAATAGTCTGACAATACCTAAATGCCAGTAACTAACTGAAGGAGACAATAGCAAACATTTTTCTTTCCCGAACAAGAATAGTAACATAGAAGATGTATAGTATACTGTTGGAAAGCTAAGGATTTGAGAAAAAAAAATGTCTTATACTCAAAGTTGTAGAAGGTAATGTAAAATGACCAATAAGGCATAAACTTATGTGATTATTGTAGATAGTTTCTATTGGTAGATTATTTCATCTAAAACACATGTTCCCAAAGAAACTCTATCTAATTCTTTAACATTTTTTGAAGTCTAGCTTTATTTAAAAGTTGTTAAATTTATTTTTTAAATGGGGGTAATAGTCGTGTGTTATTCGAACCATATTTTTTACATATATAGACAAAATGAGTTTTTGTACACTAGGTGTTTGGGGAATAACATCTGTTAAATAATTTATTGTACTAAAATTATTCGATGAATACGATAAAATGCGATATTAAGTATTAACAAAATTTGAAACTAATTAGAATACATATTGAACATTTATCTTCTTAAAAAAATGTATTCGTTAAGCTGTAAGAAAAAATTTTTAGTACGCTATCATTCCATAGTTTTTGACAGACATCCGATCCTTCCCATACAACCCCATTAAGTGTCAAATGGTCAAAATTTATCGGGGAATGTTTTTTTTTCAGTATTTTTTGTTTGCTTCCGACCCATGCTTTCGGAGTTATGTGATAAAAACTGGAAAATAGTGTCCTAGGGGGCAGTTTTTGAATATTTAGAGACCAAATTACACTTAAAATGTACCCTGTCTGGTGAGCTAGACTTGAGTGAGGATCCGCGTTGTACTTTAGAAGGACTATCGATTAATCTGCAGATATAGTGAGTGTCAAAAGTATTCGGAATTCGTATATTTTTTTTTTTTTTTTTTTTCATTTAATAAGTATATTTCACAAATAAGAATTTATATAATTCTTTTTCACTTATAAATCATTAAAAGAGACTCCCAGAAAGAATAATCACTAATCAGATTACCGAAAAGTTTATTGTTTTCAAAAATATCCCATTAATAATGTAAAATTACAAGAGCAATCATTGTCAAAAGTATTCGGAAAATCGTAATATCATGTTGTTCGATGGTTTCAAATGTTCATATTCTTATTAATCTTCGACATAATTTCATGTTCTAAACAATACTTCTCTCCCATGTAATATATACACAAGCTTGGGAAGGAATTTTTTAAAACAAAGCCCTAGAATAAAAACGAAACGATCGAAAAACGGCTTCGAATGCTTTTTAAAAGAGAAATAGTTGAAATGTTTAATGAAAAAAAAAATATGGGAATAAGAGGATGGTTATGTACAGTGTAAATAAAATAATAATCAAATATAAAAGCAAAAAAAGTGAGCGTCCGAAAAATATTAAATGTTAAAACTGAAAGACTGTATATTTATCAAGAAGAAAACGATGCCTCAAATGGGTAAATCTTACCTTGTTTCTGAATTTTTCAGAACTTCTGGATGCACAGTAAGTGTTTAATTTGTTCGCCCCGTTCTAAAAAAATATGGCGAAATGTACCGTGTTTTTCTTTTCGTCATATTTGTTTAGAACGCGGCGAACAATTGAAACACTTATTGTAGAAGTACTATATATTTCATATATAGGTAAGTGAAAGTAAATTCATTTTTTCAATATATTGTTTTTCATTAAAGTAACGGAAATATTCATTGATTGATTTCTTAAAACTTTAAAATTTTAATTTTGTTTTAATTGATATTTAGATTTTATAGGTTTTAAACGGAAGAGGTTGGAATATGGAACCATGCCGTTCTATGGTTCTGGTGGTGTCTAAATTTCATGTAGTTTTTTTTTCTAACTTTTCCTAATGCGGTTAAAAATAAACTATAATCAATGGGCCATTCTGAACGAAACGTACAAACTCTGTCCAAATGATTTACCTCGTCCTAAAACTAGTTATTTTCCCTTTTTTTTTCTGGTAGATTTTTTTTCTGCTCTACTTGGTGCATATTCATAAGTTCAAATAAATGAATTATTCCTGTATGAAAAATTTGAATTAATGTCCGAAACGTCATTGGTTCACCCAGTCCAAATCAGACTTTGCCAACTTCAACGTGGTACCCAGTCAAGGTGCTGGAAAGATTTCCCTGGTTAGGTCCGTTCCGTTCACACATACACTCTATAGTTTCAAAATACAGAATTGCAGGTTGTGAAAACGGTATGCCCGTTTTAAATAAATAAAACAGAAATGTTCAAGGGATTTTGCATCATTGGCGCACCCCAAACGGTTTTTCGCGCCGTGATATCCCTTCAAGATATAAAAAGGCTTCCAGAAACTGTTACACCTTCGGCAAGCCGATCTAGAGGTTTATAACCGTATTCTGTATCTTCCATGGTGGCAGAGAGTAAAGATGTACGCTAGTGAGTGAGAGTACTTTTATTGGACGTCATTGTTGCACCCACTCTACCTCTTCTAGTTATTTTTAATTGATTAATCTTCTATTTTTCCGTGATAGTGTTCAGTTTACTGAGTAGATTGATGTGCTTCTTTGCTTTGATACTTTGTTTTGGAGAGAAAACTTTTTGGAAAACCTTCGATTTGTCATTGACGCACCCGTCATTAGCGTACCCCATAGAAGGTGCGCCAATTGAGACGTTGATTTCCAAAAGGTACTAAAGGACATTTTTTACGAAATTGATTTTTTTACATGTTTATATTCTCCTCATTTAGTTTTATCTAAATCTTAAATTTGATTGTATCTAATGAACACTCATGTCCATTAATAACGTGATTTAGAAATGCTATTAATTTCTTAAGTTACTTATTACACATTTAGTTTCATTCTAAATCATAACAGAACATTTCATTTCATAACTTTAATACGGTTTTATTAATATAGTAAAGAAATAATTATAGATTTTAATGCGAAAAGAATCACATTAGCTGGTTTAATAATATAGTAATGAGAGATTTTCGCGCTTTCTGTAAAATTACCCAGAATGGATATAGTACCTTTTGGAAATCAACGCCTCAATTATGAAACGAGTGTTTTTTTTTTAATTTCCCCTTAAACCTACTGCTCTCGTATGAAGAAATATTCTGGTTCACACTTTAACGTACTCAATTGGGTGCTGATCGTATATAGAAGCGAATTTTTAAAAATATTTAACAAATGAAAGAGGCGATCTTAATTTGTTCAAAAACCTTCGGGAGATCATTCCAAAAGTCATTGGCTCACCACTAGACCGTCATTAGCCCACTTTCTGATTTATGGAATAATTAATTAATTATTAATGGAATTAATTATTTTGATAATTACACCGATTCAGGCTCTTCTGAGTGCTACATCATATCAGATATCATATATAGGGACAAATAAAAAAAGGGATGGACCAAAGAAAGACGCACCGGATTGTACGTTTTGGTGATAATGGCCCATATATGAATAAAGATATAATTAATGTTCAGTCAAATATGAAAAAATACGAAAAACCTCATCAAGTTGAGCAAATCACAGAAAATATTTTTTAAGTACGGGCAGTATTCTCTAATGAGATGTGAGGAAACGATCTAAAAAAAGATAAGTGCCCCAAAGATGTGACGTACTTCACTCAATAACCTAATTTACCCAAAATTAAATTCGAAGAAGCTGTGCCCCCCTACACGTGTTGGCAATGACCAGCTTCCACTGCCATGGTTACTCCGTCCGGGAATCGATCCCTTCTTCATGACGTCCTACCCCTTCTCCTCAACCGGATAACCATCACTAGCATCTACCAATATTTAGAACTTCATACCGGCTTGTCCAATAGTCGAGTATTTTCACGTACCGAAAATGAGAAAAAAATAAGGTTAAAAATCGAATGCGCAACACAACACACAGCTTTCACTTACCCCAATTAAAATCAAAATTTAAACAAACAAAAACTTGATACCGTAAAATGGGGTGAATAGGAACACTCTACGGTATCTTGAGCAATATGACAAATTTATTTGTTATCTCTATTAATTGAACAATAAATAAAATCTTAGGTCCAAATCTCCTCTATCACATATTTACTGGGTGTGTGCTTTTGAATTGTATTGTAGTTAGCCAGGAAAAAAAAAAAAAATAATAATAAAAAAAAAAAAAATATATATATATATATATATTATATATATATATAATATAATATATATATATATTATAATATTACTCTTCTCATTCATCTTACAATAGGGGTAAATAGGAACGACATTGAAAATTTTATTGTGTTTCCATTTACAATATGTGGGGTGAATGAGAACAGTTTAAAATGCTTATAAAATTACTTTTGTTATTAGAAATCTTTTAAAAATTGAAATTAGATCAATTATATTCTAAAAATCTAGTGCGCTCAACACACGACTTTCACTTACCTCCGTTGTTAAAATCAATTTTAGTAGTTTTTAAGAATTTTTAAATACACTTAGTGATAAAAATAAATTGTTAAATAATTAATTACATTGAATTTACATAGAAACATGTGATTTATTAAATAATATATTATATTATTATCTATGGCAATCATTTTGTTTTATTGGCTCTTCACCACTCTCCATTAACTTTTACAATTTTTGTATAAGGTAATCATTTTTCTAAAATCTATAGCCTTCCAACGGTATATTATGCGTCTGTTTACTGTTTTTATGTTTAAATACTCTAAAAGTGCACAACAAAAATATTTTTGGTCTTTTCACTTTTAATTGGTTGTCTTATTCGTTCAAATTATACATGTATCAGTTTTTTATCAGCACTAAATAGATTATTCAGTTATTTTTATAGATTGTACGTAGATAAAGGTAATGTAGTGGAAGAAAATTTAAAATATCGGCATTTTATCGCTCTCAGACTATTTCAATCAGAATTAAACCTATATGATATTAAAGAGCATAAAATTTTACATCGATATGGCGAATGGCGAGTCGTTTTTGAAAAACAAAATCTTAAAAAAGTGCTAAATTCATTGTATAAAGTGGCTCTTCTGGTTTGCTAATTTCGATGAAAAAGTTTCTGTAACATCTAGAGTGTATAGTTGTCTTAAATATGAAATTTCAGTATTGTACGACAGTTCGTTATTATACTTTCCCTTACTATATATTTCATAGATAGGTAAGTGAAAGTAAAAAATTCACGTTTTTGCTTTAATTATGGTATTTGGCTCATATTATTTATTTCCTTAACTGTCCACAGTTTAAGTAAAATTTTTGTTCATTGAAAACAAATATTTTTCTTTATATTTAGAAAGTAAAATCCCATCATTTTAATTATTATTCTTGGTAGCTAATATGATGGTAGGTATTATATTTTTTCAATTGACTTATCGCCTTTGGTTCATAATTAATTTTTTTCTAAACTTTTCGTTTTGCTTTACACTTTTTATATTTTTATACATGATATTTTTTTCACAGTTCTTGGACCATCATGGATTTATTATTTATTTATTATAGAAATAACCATAGTTCCCTTCATATAATCTGATTTTTTCATACTGTTTGAATGAAAAATAATGATACTACAATTTTATTTCTTTGAGTAAGCCAGCGTCTCTGGGAGCGCCGGGGTTATGATAACGCCCAAGTTTGGGTGGCTCTAAATTGAAAACTAGTTGAGATAGAAAACTAAAATTTTGTATATCATCCTAACTAAATGAAATGATAAATCGATTTCTGGATGAATTCGCATGGAATGACCCAACTTTGAAAAAATAAATATTGAAGTTTTGTTCCCCTTCTCACCATTGTTCCTATTCACCTCATTTTACGGTTAAAGAATTGCATCGTTTCGAGGGAAACATATAGTGTAATAATAACAATATTAACAACAAATTCTTTATTTATCCTGGGACTAAAGTCTTTTTAGAATAATATAACGGAAACATTATAAGGGAAATTCAGTATCTTCGAGTAAAAAAAATCTGGTGAGGGCAACCACGAATTTCAATTACACTTTTTATAAACTATTAAATGAAGATTCAAAAAAATTAGTTAAAAAAACTTCAAAGAATTATTGGGTTGTAAAATAAGTTCATAGCGTTTTTCTATATTTCAATTTGATCCTCTGTGTGTTTATAAAATCATGTTTACTTGGTCAATAATGTATACATATTATAAAAAAAAAGATTAGTTATTGTAGTTTTATGCAACAGTTTCATTTGAGATTCCTTATCTTTAAGTGGATTTTGCTTGCCCAAAATGGAAGAGAAAACAAAGTTCATCTTCGTCGTTTCATTTTTTATTTCCGAAAAAGAAAATACGCTGCAAAGACATATACAATATAATTGATTAAAAATATTTACGAAAATCTCATGTTTTTATTGAAATCACCAGTAAAATACGTAAAATACTTATTTTACAACCCAATATATTCAGTTTCGTTGGAAACATACGTTTAAGATTAAATAATATAACATTTTGTACAATAATCACTTACGTTTACTTCCTATCCGTCACTTTACATTACCTTCCAAAACTTTTTTATTTAATATAACATTTTTTCTAAAATCCTTAGCTTTCCAGCGGTATACTTACATCTATAATACTATTCTTATGTTGGGAAAAACAATTTTACCAATAAAAAATATTTTTGATCTTTTCTCTGGGTATTCCAAAGGCGAAACGTATAAAGCAGTTAAATATTCGTTTTAGTTTTGCCTCGAGATCCCCAAAGCCACCCCCATGCACCGCACAGCAGTAGTGAAAATGGGGAAATATTTAAGGAGCTAACCAAGAGCTTACGGGTTTCAATTGGAAGAAGTGGGCGTAGGTAATTCAGAAGTTTTAAGGTGAAGAATGTACGACGAGAGATTTTGGAACATATTTTTTCCAGGAAAGGGTTTGATCAAGGGTGACCCATTAATTTTTAACGGATTGGTGGAATTGTATTGGACTGTTATTCAGAAACAGATTAGAAATCGATGGAAGGGCCATAAGGAGGAGATTGGAACCTATTACAACTCCCTTGGTCTTCACAGCGTTCAAATTGAGCTTGTTGTCAGCTGCTCAAATGCTGACTCGACTCAGATCCTCTTGAAGCATTTCCATGGCTAGTTACAGGTCGGAAGGAGGTAAAGATAGATCAATTTGGAAATCATCACCATGGATATGGTATTGGGAGTGATTTATCTGGAGGGGAAGGTCATTAATATAATCAGCAAATAGGGTGGGGGATAGTGATGAACCCTGAGGCACACCACAGGATAGAGGCAGGATTCTGGAAGGAGGTTGACCTGGGGTTAATACATACTGTGAACGGTTGGAGGGGAAGGATTTGAATCAGCGTAGAGCACTGTTCGATTAAGGAATATTTCGTAGTTTGGCCAGAAGGATATTACGGTCTACTGTATCAAATGTTTTAGAGATATCTAGAAGGATGAGAATAGTTAGTTTTTGGTGTTCTATGGCGGATTGGAGGTCTTGTATTTTTAGTAGAGCGGATTGAGTTGAATAACCAGGTTGGAAGCCGGATTCGAAAGATTTGATAAGGGAACGTTCTTCTAAAAAAATTGATAACTGGTTTTGTGCAAGGCGTTCCAGGAGTTTGGGTAGATTAGGAAGAAAGAAAATAGGACGTGAATCAAAAGGTGAGGTAGGATTTGGAACGTTTTTTAATGGACGAACTAAGACGGTTTTCCAGGAATTAAGAGGATTGAAAGGAAAAATTATAGATACGGTAGAGTACTGGTATAAGGGCGGAAAGGTAAGATTTTATCAGTTTTACGGAAATGTTGTCGGGCCCATAATCATTAATCTGACATTTAAGCACAGCTGTTTGTATTTCGTCATGGGAAAGGTGGAAGAAGTAGCTTTCTGGGTTGAAACTATGATGATCAATATCGGCGGCAGGAGAATAAACAGGAGCAAAGGATATAAAATGATTGTTGTGATCGTCCGGAGAAACAGAGAGAGGAGTGTGGTTATTGGATTTTAGGATTGAAAATTTTCCATTTGGATTTGAAATCAGGAGCAATGGATAGTGCGTTATGAATGTGGAGGGATTCAGCACGTCGAGCCGCGTCCTGGGTTCTATTACGAAGTTTTTAAAATATTCGTAATTAGACGGCGTACGAGTGCGTCGAATGTTTCTTCTTGCTGCTCCTCTTCTTTTCATAATCTCCTTTATGTCATGGGTTATCCAAGGCGAGGTTGGATGACGTAATATTAAGATTTCCAAAAGTGCATGAAGGTCTAATAAGGTTTTGAGGTATGAGGTAAGAGTGGATATCATAGGATCGAGAGAATAACAGGAGTATATAGTCTCCCAATGGAGTGATTCCAGATCGGCTTGGAGGAATTCATAAGAGAGGACGTCCCAACTACGATAGGAGACCACTTTGGGAGTGAAAGATTACGGGTAGGTCGTATGAGATATGGATAAGGTCGTGTAACGAAAGGAACTGAACCGGGGGCTGGAAGAATCAAAATGTGAAGGTCAAGCAAGTTAGAAAATAAGGAACGAGTTATAGATTCAGAGAATAAAGTAGGTTAACTAGGAAAGGTTTGTCATAGGATTCCGCAAGCGTATTGGTATTAAAATCTCCAAAGATGATAACATTAGTATAACTGGAAACCCATTGGACAAGGGAAGATTCGAAAATGTTATAGAATGGAACATGAGGAGGTCGATATACCAGGATATACAGGAGAGGAGTTTTACAAGATAAAATATCCACTAATAGTTATTCAAGGTGGGAATAATCATGAGATGGAGATTGAAGAAGGGCTTTGATACTGTCATGTATATACAGCCCCACACCACCACCCCTGCGATCAGATCTATCGTGGCGAAGGAAGGTGTAATTGGTAAGGGATACTTGTGTGGAATGGATGTAAGGTTTAAGCAAGGTTTCGGATACTGCTATAATGTGATATAAGTTATCTAGAAAAACTATTGGAATTCATCATAGTAGGCAATAAGGGATTGTGCATTGATGTGACAGGATGGAAGGGTATTAGTCATAACTAAGGTGGGAGATGGAATAGTAGAGAAAAGGTGGGAGGTTAGGAAATAAGTTATAGCAAATTTTAAATATATGCATAATTTAAAGACTAATCTGTATATTATATATTTATATATATAATGATTGATGAAATAAGTAAGTGAAAGACCTATTTTTAATTTAGATGAAATAATTGGAATTTTCAACAAAAATATTATATCTCGGACAAACAAAACAAACAGATAACCGGAATTAACATGAAAAAAATATATAACATGGTGATTTAAAGATTCTTTATTAAAAATAATTATAGTTGCTTTCCAATAAAGGAAAGTAACATTAGTCATGTGCCATATAAAAACAAAATATCCTTAGTGCAAAAAATTATAAAGAAATAAATAATCTTGTTCTGACCTGATCTCAGTTATTCAGCTGAATACATTTATGTCAGTTGGTTTATTTATTATGAAGCCGTATTACCATTAGACTTCCGACTCCTGACTCTGCCTCCGCTAAACCACACGTATTTTATGTTGGCAGATACCTTCATCTGACGGGTTAGCCAGTAGAGGTGTCGATTATTGGACGTCATCGCCTCGCTGACGTAGACTGGGTGGGTGTTATTCTCTTCCCAGCCGAGGTGACGGGTAGAGAAATCCCTGTTAACCCTTCGCTGCCTCACCGGGTCACCCTCAAAGTCCGGCGAAAAATCCGAGCGATGATAGTCCCCCGTGTCCCCGCTTCTCTGTGCCTGAGTATCGCGTGGTTCAGACCTCCCGGGCTGATCTGAACGCCCAGGCCCGCGCTGACGCTGAGTATAGTGCCCGCCACGCCACTGTCATGCCTGGCCACTCCGGAACTCCTCTAATACTCTGGAGTATTATTTAGGTTGCATTGTTCAGTGTTATTTAGACGACCTTCCAGATCGGAAATTTTTCCTTATAAATTATTATTTTCTAGGGTCAATTTATCAACTTGAGCTGTTTGTTGCTTAAGATTTTCTATTTTTTTTGTAATCTTTCCATGTTTCGATAGGAAAGCTCCAAATGTTTATGCAGCGCTTCTTTGATATCTTTAAGTTCGTAAATCCCCTGGAGCCTAGCCTTCATTCCCCGAACTTCAGTTGATCCTCCGACAGCGGCTTAAGTAGTTCAATCATTGAAGTAGGCTCCGTGGCAGGTGTTGTCTGAGTTTACGATTCAGGACAAATCCATTTCTACATTTTGATTCCGCTAAATCTATTTTTATACACTTTGTGTGAAATATATTTTGACAGATACTACAAGCAACTTTTAATTTGTCATCTCGCCCTACTGATTTATTGCATACTTCACAATTGACCATTTTAATTGATTATGTAATGAAATTCACGTAAATGAATATATAAAAGTTCTCAATAATAATAATACAGTCGGTTTAACTTGAAGTCTGTAAGGATTAGTACTAGTAAACAGATAGTTCCCCACTACTACCACACAAACTTTCTAACTTATTGAACTGTTTTAAGTTTGTTTTTTTTCACTATTATTAGTATAAAGTATAGGTAGTTGGATAAGGGGATCTGTAGTCTCTTGAGAACGGAGATGTCATCCAAAAAATAAAAGAAGGTGACAAAATATAGTACCTGGGATGCACGTTCTCGGGAGAGCTAGCTTTTGTTGAAGATTCGGTGACTAAATTGAATACCAACTTGGATAAGTTGGTTACCTCTCCCCTACTAAAACCGGAACAGAAGCTCAACATTGTCAATCAATATTTGTTCCCGGGGCTTGTATATCCTCTCCAGACTGCGCCCTTTACAAAGATACGTCCTGCGAAGAAGGAATTGATACAAATGTCCGCAGGAGTACCAAGGGAATTGTCGGCTAACACCGCTACAGAACATGTTGTACGCACCGCGGAGATATCGAGGTCTAGGACTAGTCCGCTGTCAATGGGAGGCTTCCCTACAACATAGGTCCATTGCCCAGCGACTGTCTAAAGTCCCGGATGCCCTGTTCCGGTTTATCTTTCGGTATAATGAAGAAATCGCTGAATGCGCCGAAAGACTGGAGGTTGAGCAGGGCGACAGAAGTGTGAAAGCTCTACGACAGTCGCTTTGGGAAAAGTCGTTTGAAGAATGGGCCAATTGCAGGTGGCAGGGCATTGGCGTTCGACACTTTAAAGATACCCCGAGAGCCAATAGATATGTATCTGAGAAGCAAGTTCTCTCAGGGTCAGAATGGTCCAATGCCCTGAAACTGAATATAAACTATGCTCCCCTGCATGAAGTCCCAGAAGCCAGCGGACAAGTGAGAGAAGTTGGGTCCCTCTCTCGCAAATGCGGCAGAGAGTCTAAACACCAGCCTATGTGCTGGGAAATTGCCCCAACAACTCCCTCCCTCCTCATCACGCGTCAGCACCACAGGGTTAAGAACGAGTTAACAGAGCTCCTCAGGGAAAAAGATTTCACCTGTTTTGACGAGGTCTACTGCACTGATACAGACGGATCAGTTAGGTACGCAGACAAAGTTGCATTCCCGAAGAACGGAACTACTGCAATGATCCTGGACCCTACCGTTCGATATGAGGCTAATGACCTCGATCAAGCAGGTGAAGTGGAAAGGGAGAAGAGAGCCATATATGAGAAATGCATCCCTTTCCTAAAAGAAAAATTCCTTGAGACCTTTGGCGAGAGAGAGTTCTTAGTTAGAGGTCTATGGTTCGGGTTTTGCAGAGCAATCCCTGGAAGCACAAGGAGATTTTTGGAAGACCTGGGTGTCCATATAAGAGATATAGGGTGTTAGCAGAAAACGTGATTTTGGACTCCCTGGGGATTATCCACCATCACCTGTATGGCAATTAAATGGTGAATTTGATTATATTTCGATTATGTAATGTGCGCACCAGAGGTCTAAATTTTAAAATATAGTGGTAGAGAGAAATATAATAAAATAATGTAAATAGCTAAAAGAGAAAAAAAATTGTAAATATTATTAATTTGTATTAGAATAGGAAAAAAAAAATGTAATTGTATGTGAAGCATGTCCAAGGGATTGATGAAGTATGCTGTGTTATTTAAGCATCCCAATGTGTTTGGGCAACATTGCCAAATGAATAAAGCATTTCTTTCTATGAATAAAAGCTTGACTCTAGCCTTACCTGATTAAGTTAATGTATACTTATAGAAAATTACACTGGAAACACCTAACATTTTCTATGGAAATAGGCAGGAGAACTAAACACAGTATTAAACAAATACCTTACAGCACCAGAGATACTTTAAGACTTGTAAAACGGTATAATAAGACTGATAAAAAAATACAAATAAAATGATAAACCAATTAACTATAAAGTACTGATTTTAGAAAATCAAAGTCCAGCTATTAAAATTAGGACATTTTCATAACACGGCCACAAAGTATCATTTAAAAATAATTGAGTAATAGAAATTGATCGTATAATTGTATTTATTAATATAATATCCACAAGGAGACTAGTATAGTTTATAATGCCATTAATTAACCGTAAATTAAATTATAAAAACATTGAATTGACAACCCAAATGACCAAAAATTAGCTTAAAACAAATAACTAAAAGTAATTATACATAAATAAATAGGTGGATGGAAGCTCAAACAATTATAAAAATACCAAATGATGTTAACAGCCATATTGCAAGACAAAATTACAAATTCTATAAACATTTATTTAAAATCATTTAATTTCCCAATAAGTACACTCTGCATATAACATACAGCATTCCAATAAGTTATTCAAACATCTGAAGATCAAAATAAATTGTACAGAGCAGAATAATAAAACAATCAATAATTTATTGGAATCAGCAATGAAATAATATTAACAATGATTGCACAATAATAGACTTACACTGCCAAAAGTTTGCAGCTCGTGATTAAGATAAAAATATAGCATAACTATCATAAATTCAATATTACAATATAAAAATATTATTTCTCATGGACAAGATAATTACAAAACTGTGACAATAGAAAAATGCAAAAAATTGTTAATGTGATACAATAAATTGTGTGTTCCTTAAATGTAATAATTTCTTAAGATTCCTTTAAAAAAAAAAATTATACCAATGCCATTTTCTAAATGTTTTCAAAAACTATAACAGATTAATGATAGTGAAATTATCACAAAACTCATAGTATTCTTAAAGAGATTTTAAACATATTATAATACTATAAAACAATAAAGGTACAAACTAAGAGAATATATAAAACAACACCATTCAATGAACAGAAAGAACCTTAAGCAGTATTGACCAGCTTAATAATACAAAAAAATTACAATTTATTAATTGTAGATAAAAATAACTAAAACATTAATGTTATTTAATATAACTGAAAACCTATGCCAGAGCCCTGTCCATATTAATAGTTTCCTCAATATCGAAATCATAAATAAAACCAAATATTTTTTCAAGGTAAATCAAAAGATAAGGTAAAAATTGTTTAAAACATATTATACTTAATAAATAAAACTTGTTTTCAAATGTGCTTGTATTAAATAGCAATAAATAATTGTTAATGAAATTATAGGACGGCATATAACTTAAGGACGGGTATAAAATGTTCATAGTTTGAATTGCTGTCTTAACAGGTATTAAACTAATCAAGCACACCAATACAAACAAACTACATCATTCCAAATTAGAACACATTAAAATAAGTTTAGAATATATTATAACTTATGAGCAACATTTGAAATAAAATATGAAAAAAAAAAACGCAATTCAATAAATTGAAGATGAAATATTTGATAATTCAAAAGCACTAGTATGCAAAAGAGATCAATAATTATCAGAAAAAGAAATGTAAAATTTATTTTAAATAATATCAACCCAAATGAAAAATTAAATAACAAAACTTCAATTAAAAAGAAACATTGCTGAGCTTCTAATACTGATATACACAAATATTAACACCTATCTATAGCAATTCAAAGTTTCACTGAAAATATTAACACTGTATGCCTTGTTACATAGGTAAAATAATTGCATAAACCAATAAAAAAAATGATATTTTTTAATTAAAGCATTAGTTCTTTTAAGAGCAGAGCTAAGATATATTTTAATAACTATAGTAAAAACAATATATGTTATTATTAATATTAGAGTACCATACATATATTGTAAAACATAGTCAACATAAAAAATAATACAGCTATTAAAAATTTAATACATGAAAATAAGTGCCATGATATAAAAATAACAAAAAAACTATACTTTGTATAAAATTGTATACAAATCTAACATTACTTTCCCCATAAATAAATGAAATATGTTTAAACTATAAATCCAAACAAAAATTCAGTGCAATAATAATACAACAATATAAAGAATATATATATGAGAATCAGAAAAATGTCTGCTAATTGATTGGCTTAAATCATTATTAACTACTGAAAAATATATATAGTTAACTCTCTATCATCTAGTGCTACCAATAAAATAATTTGTTAGTAAGTAAATAATATCAATATTTAAAAATGAATTTGTAAATTTAGTATGGTAAAATGAAAAAACATTTTTTTAAATATATTGGTAGATGTAATCTATGTGCACATAATTTCATGTACTGTACACTAAAAGTACAGTTTAATTTTTTTTTATGTGGAGAAATACAAAAACAACTGGGGTATTTTTCTATCTAAGAAATTTTAATTTTAAAAAAATGTTCCTTTGTTTTCCCTGATCCAATTTTTTTTTAGTAAGATTTCATAAAAATACTTCATTGTAAATGTTAATAGATAATATCTATCTTTGGAATTAATCCAAGTGACAATAGATAAGAGAGAGTTAAAAATATATAATCAAGTTAAGCTCAAAATTAATGGAAATTGTGAAAAAGTACTAAATTATTGAGACATATTTTCTTAATCAAATATAAATGGCATGACTAAAAGTACAATGTACTTAGTATTAGAATTACTGATTTCAAATTTAAATTAGAAATAACTACAGCATATATACTTCTTAAACTGTTTGGTTTAATCACTCAAATAAAAAAAATTGCATTGAGGAAATACTAAGTATAAATTGAATGTAGCAAATCAACATTATAAAATGCTCATTAATTTGATGTATATAAACTTAATTAATTCCTAATCTATTTTCAAACTGATAAGATGCACAATAACTGATTAACTCAAAATTTCTCATAATTAACATCTATAAATATATGATTTTTTTTAGACTAAAAATAAGAGCTCATAACAAAACATTCTAAATTGCACAACCTATGTTAAAACTTCAATAAACTAATATGCAAACAAAAAGTTATTAGTAAATAAATAATAAAATTTGGGATTGCTAATGTTTAAAATGGTTTAGCAACAGTAGCTAAAATAATTCCACAAAATATTCACTAATAACTATCAGTTCAGACCTATAACAAAAAACTAATCAATAAAAAATAGTTTAATGAAGATCATTTGTATTTTTATATCAATGAATACTGCCAGGCTGGTGTAATTGATGAACATAAACTAGAAATTCAAGCAAATTAAACTAACATATCAACACATTTTAAAATAATCTTACAACCAATCAAGACAAAGAAGTTTAAGATAGCAGGAAGACATTTAAAAATTACCAGCCAGACTAACAATATAATCAACAAAACTAAAAAAAAAAAAAAGAAAAAGGAGAAAAAAATTGAAAACAATTTAAGTACAACAAATTAACAAATAATTAAAAATGTAAAATTTTAAACAGATATTTTTAAAAAAGATCCAAATAAATTAAACAAGACTTAAATATTATACTGGTCAACATTCTCTCACTCTTTAGTTTACATGATAAACACACGCAAACATCCATATATAAATTTATTTCACAATAAAGTTTATACCAATGGCCGGATTTAATAATCTATAACAAATTTTATTAGAGAACATTCAATGTGAATGACAGTCTTAGATAAAAAGACTTAAAATTACCTATATAACATTTCTAAATTGTTTAAATACATGATATTCAAGCCCTAATCTTGTTTGGGGACTTAAGCCTGATGGCTGATTACGAGAGAGTCTTGAGTATTTACATTTATATTATGGTAACTATATACAAATATATACAAAAACAGTGTGAACTATAGTGGAATGTCATATTTTACAAGTACGATATATAAAAACATATAGTGTTTAAAAGACAAACAATATATAATAATTGGTCATGAATAAACAAATTGAAAACTGAACCATGCCAACAACATAAATAAACAAAACAGGCAACAGTGTGCTGTGAAATAGAGTTTTAGAAAGTGAAAAAAATAGAGGTGTACAATTCCTAAAAAATTGAAAAGTAAATAAAAATTTGTTTTTATATGTAAACTGAGATAAAAAATAAAATTCATTTTAAACTGAAAAAAAAAAAATAAAAGTACTAAAAATAATTTGGAACAAGCCAAAGGATGTGATGACACCGAGATTAGAAATCCATCAGTCATAACCATGGATAAAATATCAACATTAAAGAACCAGCATCAATCCTTTTTATTTATTTACGTTTTTATATGAATTTATACTGAGAAATATATCACAGCAACTGCAATAAGAATTTAGGTTTAATAAAAAAATATCTAAATAAAAGTAATAACAGTAATTGCATCACAAAAATCACAATATTTATAAAAAAATTTAAAAAAAATTAAGTAGTCAAGTAATGCAATAACCTAATTAAAAAGTATAGTAACTGTAACAAAGTAGTTCATTATTTAAATATTTAACAAGTAAAGTATGGGAGAAGAGCAATTCTTGAATAAGACAAGAGGTTAAAATAAATCTATTGCACACATGAGACTGGTCCATGTGGGAAGAAAATCACCAAGTGTAACTAACTGATTTAAAACCAACATTTACCTAGTTTTGAGATAAACTCTAAGGAGCATTATTATATAAATAATACGTTATAAATAACCTCCCTTAGCATTTTTTAAACAATCATTTAAGTTAACAATACATGAAATTACTATTATCTCAGTTACTGAAAAACTCTTCATTTTCATGTAAATTTCACCATTTTCTATCATCATAATAGATTAATTTTCAATTAGTTAAATTTATTAATGAACATGCAATGTAATTTCTGGAAAATATGAGACAAACTTATTGCAGTTTTTCAAGTGATTGACTCTATAACAATTTGATTTTAATTGAATAATGTAATTAGCACTCAAAACTGTAATAGATACCTCATTTAATACATATGTTAGTCATTTTTTTCTTTTAGGTTATGCAGTTTACTTCATAATTTTTAACTGATAATTTTAATGTAATTTTCATCAAAATTCCACATAGTGTTTGAGATAACATATTTACCTCCTGTAACAAACAAAAAAAAAGACAAGAGATCTACTGCCTTTGCCTCCTTTAACCAACCATAGCATGGCCATGATTTTAAAAATAATCTCGGGAACGAGAAGATTGAGGAAAACGGGGTTTGACCCCACCTCTATTAGCATTATTTGTGACAGGTCTGCGAACATTTCTAATTTCTCTATCCATTTCCATCTCTTCAAGTCTCTGAGTGAGGGTAAGTTTTTGTTGAACTGCTAACCTAAGCAATTGATTCAATGTTTTCTTCTCTTCCTCTGCAGCAGTTAATTGCCTTTGAAGTTCGTCTACTTGAGTAACATATTCTTCACACCTTGCAGCAAACATAGCTCGAAGACCTAAGAAAAAAATAAATAAATAAAGTTAAGTCAAAAATTCACACAATTCATCCAAAATAATATACATACACATACACATAAAGAACAAAACAGACTTTGACTTCTTCCTCTATTAGTGTTATTATAGAATATAATCTAATATGCAGTTTATAACAGTGCACATAGTACAACTATTTAAGGTCAGTAAGCAAAAAAAATACACCTATATATCTTTCCTCAAAGCAACCGTTTATGGACTACACTATTGGCTACTTATTTTTTAGCATTTGAAAACCACATGATTCCCAAGGGAAATAAATGAAGCTGAGTCATCATTCAAAGGTTCACCTAGTCAGTGTGAATTTCTTCCAGAATGCGTATATGTCTCACAAGTCTAGAGGTTCTTAACCTTAATATATAGGTCAATGGTTGTCATAAAAAAAGAAACTATTTTTAAATTATTTAATATCGTTTATTAAATTTGGTGGAAAATAACAGTTTAAAAATTGTATTTTACAAGGCTAAAAATATGGGCCTCTTCATTTCATCCTAAATTATCTTTATTCATAACTTAGTTTTTTAATTGCATTATACTTTTTTTTATCCCCCTCATAAGATGTAATTATTAATAAGATCACGATTTGGAAAGTTAAACAGTGCAGATAAAGTGATGTAAAAAGGATCTTCTCTCTATACTGAGAAGATATTTTACTTAAGCTTTGCAATAATGGCAATAGAATTTTACATAAATTTAAGAACTTATTCAGTTAGAATCCAAATTTACCAACTTGTACAACACATTAAAAATTTGAAAAACAAAAATGAACATAACATTCATATAAGATGAGCATGGGGTAAATATATGTACCCATCACAGGATTATAGTATTATGAGGTATAGAATAAAGTTTTAAATACATAATCAAGATTACAACAGAAATATAGGAAACAATGACGTCTAATGAAAGCTTTAACTACATAAAAAAAAAAAAAAAAAATGCTCCATGCAGAAAATTACTGAACAGAGCAAAAGATTTGCACATACTGATCAAGTAATCATAATATGTATAATAAAAAATGACCATTCATTGTTCATGAGAAATTCTTTAGCTTGGTGTTTTGGCCCCAAACCAGTTTTTAGAATTAGAATCAACACAGTTTCTTTTAATTCATGTTTATTGATTAACTAAATCTCAATCAGATTTATCTGTAATTTCAGTGTTTAAAGGTTCAAAAGGTTTAGATGATGTAAGAATGGCCACACCTTTAATCACAAAACTTTAATTTTCCATAATTCATTATTTTTATTGGTTTTTATAGAATAACCCTTTACTAATAGAGATATCACCCATTAATCTATATATAGTCTTTCTTAAAATCCTCTAAAATAGTTTACTAATGCCCACTCGACTAGTTAAAAAATTAACAATAGGTTAAACTTAAATAATTACAGATATTATCAATACTGAAATCATTTTTTTTTTTTTTTTTTTTTTTTTTTTTGTAACTTTAGAGAGGCCCCTAAAATAAAATACTAAGAATTTAAATTAAATAAACTATTTCAAAAATAAAAGCTAAAATCCTAAAGCAATACATCAACATCAACAAGTAGTCTATTTCAAAGTATAAAACCAATCACAACACCGAAACAAACATAATTATACCAGAACCCCAACCGACCAACTCTCTATAATTTTTTTTCAGATGATATTATTGGTTTATTTTTCTCTAATTTTGTATTTATACTTGAAAACAAATAATTGAATACATTTATAATATGAATTGCAATCTGCTAATAATAAATAACTTATAAAGGTAAATCTTTAATACCCCAATATCAAAATCTTTTTCAAATCATTTATTACTCATTTACATATCAAATTAAATGAAAGTCTACTCTAGAAACTATATTCCAGAAAAGAATGGTCATTTCTTGGAACACATCACCAGATCTTAAATATTTCAACTTGATACCTAAATTTCAAATAGTATACCAAGTTCATTTCCATAAGTATGAAGTTAAAAAGTACATTAAATAAAAAACATTTTGCATGGGTCCTGATTCATAATTTTACAATTTACATATGTATGTATGGTCTCAATCATATAATACACCATATGGGAAAGAAATTTACAGAAGTTCAAAAACTACGTGAAGACTTGAAACCCTTACTTGAAAATTCTCTATTCCTTCCGAGATGTTCATAAATTCTAAACACAAAATATTTGAAAAAAAAAAAAACCTCAGATAAACACAATCTAAATTACACTTTAATTTTAAAATTAAACTGTGAAATTAACATGTACTTGGTCTGATGATAATAATAAAATTGCAGTGTAATTATATTTACAGCAAGAAAGAAATTTATTAAAAAGTATTTATATTAGCTCATCCAAATCAATGTTTTAAAAACTATTTTAATGCAAACAACTGAGTTTGATTTAGATATATTATGTATGTAAACAAAAGTTAAAACTCTTTACCAATTTTTTTTTTCATATTTTACCACAAAAAAAATTGCTTGTATTTTCATCTTAATTCTTATAACTTAGATAGTTAGTCTTGATCATAAGATCAGTTAAGCTTAATTGATCAGTTAAGCTCTATTACTGGAAAGTGGATAAATGCTTTAGGAACAATTTTCAATTGGTTCATATTTTAATATAATCATGGGTAACTAAACAATAATATAGAATGAAAACTTACTAGAAAATGTAGCAGCATCTTCCTTTAAAATTCTTAATTCATTTCTTAACTTCATCATTGTTTCAGATACCACAGCTTTTTCATTGTCATATTTTGACTTCAAATTGCTCAAAGCAAATTCAGCAGTATTTTTATTGGATTTAAGAACAGTACGCAATGTAGCAATTTGTTCTCGTTTAGTGCTAAGTAGAGATTTAAGTTTTATAACTTGCTCTTGAAGCTCACAAATTTCTTCTTGACCCATACTAGTCAATGAAACTGAAAATAAAAAAAAATAAAAAATGAGTTTTTTATTTTATATATGCTTCTCAGAATTATGTACAATCATTAACACATAAAAAATATAATAATAAAATAAAATAATTTAAAATATATTTCATGTTTTTTTTGCCCTTTCTTAAAGGAGAAAGATCAAATAAGAGGAGGGCCTGAATATTTGATGAAAATCACTTAAATTTCAATAGATTTTATAATTTACATTCACTCATAATATAAACAGTAGAAATAAAGTTGCCTTCCTAATAGAACACCAATTTTTTTTTTTTTTTTTTTTTTTTTTTTGTAATAAACAAAAGTATTTAACATGATTGAGGGGATAACCTGTGATGTAGCATGACAGCCGTCTATGCACAAGCTCCTAGGTTCAAACCTGGCAGGTGGCCATAGGATTTTTTAATTGGAATAAAGAATTATTGGTTATGCTGTCCTTCAGAGAGAATGTAAAAAAGGTGGTCCAGAGCCTGTGCAATGTTAGATACTTGTTAAAGATCCCTGTCCCAATTAAACCTGGATAGGAAAAATTTAGGACTACCATCATAGCTTTGTCCATTTGGCCACATGAAGTAACGTTTAATGAATAAACAAACAAAGTAAAGTAATTGAGAGTAAAATTAATGTAATAAATAATAATACAATTTCAACTTAGCAAGGATCTCATTACAGTGTAAGGGAGCATCACACTGGTGGTGGATGTGGGGATGGATAGTAGAATTTCGTCTGAAGTTCCTCCCAGCTAAGTCTGAAGGACTGGCCGACCAACAATGAGAACGGCCCTCCAGGCTTGCTGGAGGGAGTGAAATAGGTTCAAACACCCCCAACTCACATATTTTAGTTCACAAAATACCACAAATAGTCAAGGATTAAGATAAATCTCTCATTATCCAGAAGTAAACCACTCCTGTGCTTGTATCTCCAGGTGGGGACTGCTTATGGGGAATCATGGTTCAAGTTGAAAAATAGAGATTTAGCAATAGGGACATGGTAAGTTAGAAGATTAAATAGAGTAGATGGGTTAAAATTGGTCATGAATGAAGTTAAGGGATACCATTTAGATATTGTGTCATTACAAGAGGTTCGCTGACCAAGGGAGGTTTATTAACGGAAGGAAAATATACTATTCAGTACAGAGGGAGCGCTAATTATTGTTTAGGTACTGGATTTCTGATTAAGAATATTTTTTTTTCTGCATCGACACACAGTTATACAGTAAAGAGAGAATATTGGTTGCTACATTTCAGGGGCGTCGGTTTAAAATTGCATTCATAAATATTCATTCTTCTACCAAAAACACCGATGATGAAAGTGCAAATTTCATGATAAACTAGGATAGAATTACATCACATTACTGCGAAGCTGCATAAAATAATACTGGGAAACGCTAACGCAAAGGTGGAAAGGGAACAAGTACATCGTCCAATGATTGGCAAAGAAAGCTTGCAAGTGTACAGCAATGATAATGGGACCTGACTAATAAACTTTGCCATTTCGAAAAAACCTAATAATCATAAGTACTATGTTTAAACATAATTACATTGCTGGATTCTCAAACAAGGAATCAAATCGATCATGTCTAACAAAGATGGCAAAAAAAAAAAAAAAAAAAATTATATAAAAAAAGGTGTGAAACTTTAGAACCTTTAGATGAGAAGCAGAGATGTTCACAAGTTATGGGAAGGGATCAGGGATAATATTAAAGATATCAGTAATTTGTGTCTTGGGAAAACTGATAGTAGAAAGAACAAACCCTGGTTCAATGGGGATTTATTTAGTATATGCGAAAAAAGAAAAGCTACTAATTAAATTCCTTAAATAATCCCAGTGATAACAATGTGGCTTACTTCTGTGTCGTAAAGAATAGAAATAGAAAATTACAGATTTAAAAATAACTTATTTGCATGTATTTGCTGGAATACATTTTATATGAATAGATTAAATAAGAAAACAAGATAAACAATTTTTAATTAATGTTTAGGTTAATGAATTAACTTTATAATTTCAGGAATCATAATTTCTAAATAAAAATATACATGGGTATTGGGTTCTAGTGCATAAAGAAATAAAAAATCAATTATATGACAGAATTATAATAAAGAGAAATAACTTACGATCAGTAAGGTTGCCTGAACCACCTTTTATTCTTTCAATAGTATGGTTTACAGCAATTTTGAGATGTTTAACTTGATCAAGTATAGTTTCAACATTTCTCGTCACAGCAGCAGCATCTGGTAAAGCATCAGTGTTTTTCTCTTTCTTTTCTTTGTCAGTTGAATCATCACCTTAAAAGAAAAAAAATTGTTAATATTTGAACTTATTTGAAGATCATAATATCCAGTAGTTTACTAGTTTCAAATGCTCATATTCTCACTAATCCTCAACATAATTTTATGTAGTAAATAATTCTGTTCCCACACATAACTGATATTCAAATCTATTTATCGGGTTGTTTCACATGAAATGTCCGTTTTTATAGTTTCTGAAATACATAAAGGATTTTGCAGGTCTCTGTTGTTTTCTTCCGAATGTTTACATATTTAAAGTAAACAGTTACTAATCCTCTACCTTTGTATTTTAAACATTAGCTTCCCAATCAATTATCCACTTTTTAGTATACCTCCAAATATGAACATGGAAACATACAATTTTCGAGTAATATTTTTGTACGAGTTTAAACTCGGCCATTCAGCAGCTGAGGCCGCTAGAAATATTTGCAAGGCATTTAGGGAACGGAGTGTTAATGAACGGATTATTCGCCATAGGTTTGCTAAGTTTTCAGCTGGGGTTACCGACTTGGAAAACTTGCCCCGAGGAAGACCTCCGTCCGTAATAGACAACGATGTCCTCAAACATACAATAGAAGGAAACCCCTACCAAACAGTTAAAGGACTCTCAGCACAACTAAATGCAAGTGCATCTACCGTTTCCAGACATAGTGTATTGGGAAAGTAAAAAAGCTCGATACATGGGTACCTCATGATCTCACTGAGCGTCAGCAAGACCCCATGTTTCAAAACATACTGTGCAAAAATTGAAAGAACTGGGCTATGAAGTCTCCAACAGATTACCACCTGTTCAGGAATTTAGACAACTTGGTCAAAGGAAAACTTTTTGAAAATGATGATCAAGTGAAAAGTGCGTTTTCAGATTTTGTTTCACTTCAAAGCTCAGAGTTTTTCAGTTCGGGGATAAAAAAGTTGGTGTCACGTTGGGAAAAATGTGTAGAAAAAGAAGGTAAATACTTTGCATAAAATTATCTTGTTTTCATATGGTATTTTTAATAAAAATCCTTTACCTTGAAAATGGACATTTCATATGACACAACCCAATAATTTACCTATTTAAATAAGACACAAAAATAAAAAATTAATGCTCGAGCAAGGCAATGACTCAAGACATTCAGTATTATCTATTCCTTTGTTCCTCTATAATTATCCTCAATTATTCCTTCTGAATTCAGCATATCATATTATCAAAACCAAAAATATTTGGGATCACTTGTAGCTGGGTGGCTAGCGTAACAGCCTCCCATGCTAAAGGTCACGGGTTCAAACCTGCATGTGGTCCTAGGATTTTTTAATGGGAGTAAAAAATCCTTAGTTACGCCGTCCTTCGGAGGGGACGTTAAAAGGTGGTCCCGAGCCTGTGCGATGTCAGGTACTCGTTAAAGATCCCTATCCTAATAAAACCTGGATAGGCAAAATGTAGGACTCCCACTGTAGCATCGTCCGATTAGCCATAGTAGCATAAAGTGACGTTAAATAAATAAACAAAACCAAAAATATTTTCAGGCCCATCTAAAAAAAAGGTTTGTCAGGCAGGTGTAACAGTAATATATAACCAAATAAACCCCCTTAACACCTTGATATGAAGCCTAAATCTGAGAGGTGTCCCAGAGGCACTGCTTGTTGCATCTCATCCAATGGTGCCTGAGAGGTACCACAAGAGTGCGAAGGATTAATAGAAAAAATAAAATAGCCAATGATTTGGCCGGCATGATCCAATCTCAACAATAAAAGAAGAAAGTAAACATACACTCATAACTTATGATTCAATTACTTCTTAACTTAATCCTATCCCAGTAATATAACAACTTAATCTTCCTGTCTTTCTACTTCTTTGCAATATTTTCACTCAAAACTCCATTTTTCCCATAGCCTGGAATAAAGAAATTTGCCTACTGAATAAGATTCATTCCCATTATATAATGTCCAACTTATAATAACTCACCACATTTCTTAAAGCAGAATAATGAGTGGTAATGCAATATTGCAACAGATCAAAAATGATGCAAGCATAAATAGCTAATTGGTGGTGAGTGTTTTTTAATGTTCACACAATTGAAGAACAAAAATAGACAGATTTATATAAAATGCTTTGCTAGGTCTTCAATTACTTTCCTGTGTATTTAAAACAACTGATTGATGGTGAGTTGTTTTACATGTTCACACAAACAATAATAAACAACATGAAATGAACAATTAAAAATTTTTTAAAAGGCAATTTGAATTCAGATATATTAAAATTTGTCTTAATATGAACAACAGTAATAATGCTTTGAGATTACATTCATACAATATTAACACAGTTCTATGACATGATAAAAATTTATATTCAACTAATAACACAACACAAAATTCATAAAATAAAGTAATTATGGGTCACTTCAAAAATTGTTTAACATAAGCAGAAAAATTAACATTTATTCATGAAAAAATAAATCTTTCCAAAATAAAATAAAACATTTTTTGTAATTATCAATATGCTACAAAATTTTGTAGCAATATAAATGAAAAAGTTTATATGAACAAATGAAAATATGAGGTATCATTAGAGCTAACTGAATTTTTACCTGAATTAGAATGCTTTTCATGATCGAGTAAAACTCGGGTAGGGGTTTCTCCATTTACAGTGCAAACATGATGATACAACTGAGCTAATTCATCAGAGACATTTGTTAAATCATTATGGGCTTGTTCCAAACATGAATTGGCATCAGTAGTTACATTTGTAAGATTTTTAATTTCATCTTGCAACTCAGCGATTTTAAGATCTGTACTATGAAGCTAAAAAAGTACAGATGAATTAAACATATATCTAATAAACTTGAACTAGTTACACATAATAAATATGGTACAATATAGTACAATTGAGTAACTAAAAGTTTCCTTCCAAGGACAAAAGTGCATATGTAAGAAAAAAAAATCATAAGATCACCTTACTTTATCGATTTCTGGCAGTATGATAAGAACCTGCAAAAGGTAGCTCCTGGTTTTAAGAAATTTCAGAAGCCTTAAGTACTTCATCAACATCATATCAGTAAAATAAAATACAAAGACGCTTATATGAATGCTGAGAAATTTTAGAATGACAAAATAATGAAAAATCAGTTTGAAACTGCATGGTTCACTATAACATCAATCTGACTCTAAGAATCACTACTAAATTGCAGCTAATGGGATGGGAAAGAATGTAAGGAAGAGGAACCAATACTAAAACTTGTTGTCACACTGTGGGGAAAACTGCTATTTTAGGAGTGTAAAAGTCAAAATTTGAAAGGGCGATAAAAAGCCCAATATTATTACAGATGTAAACACAAGTGTCTTGAGAAATGAAAATGGATCCCTCTACCTTTTAAACATCCTTTATTTGTAAGTAATTATTACAGGACCGTAATGTGTATTAATATCTCAGTTCGGTTCAGACCTCCGTTTAGATAGGTTGTGAAAATTAAAAAAAAAAAATTTAATTATAATCACAAATGGCAGCTTCAATTGAAGATAACAAATACAAAATTAATAATTACAATACAATGGTACATATGAATTTTGTAATTTTGGAAAATTTACTTTCAATCATTCCTACACTTCTAGGATTCACCTGGATTCACTTTGAATTAATATAATTATAAAATAAAGTAACTCCTAATAGTTGGATATTTATGATTATCAAATCTCCAATCATACACAATGCACTTACTAACAAACATCAGAGGAAGGTGAGAGAGGTCTATTAAGTTATAAGAAGATAAAAATATTAGAAAAAAATAGTAGTTAATTAAACATAACATTTTATAAGAAATATTGTTTAGTTTGTTTTAATTCATTAAGTAATTCCTTTACTTAAATAAATATCAACATACAAGCTATTTTTTTTTAAACACAGCTTTAGATACTAATCTTCAATTGTTCCCAGTCTCTACTAAGGATGAAGCCTCTTTTTGTACAAGACGTGTCCATAAAGTAAGAGTACAATATCAGTAGTTGGGCTGTCATGCTGTGAGGATTTATTTTTCAAAAGTTGGCAACACTAAGTATTAGTAGGGGTCTATCTCCTAAACACAAACACTGGCAACCCATCTTAGTATCAAAACTTGCCTTGTAATGCCTGTCCCTTTTAATGTGCCAATAAGAAATTCTGCCTAGTGCAAGGTAAATGCTGATTCCTTCTCAAGGAAGGAAAAACTTAAATCAGCACAAATAGAATGTTTGTTAGCAATGGTATAATGGGTTGCAAGCACTCAAGAGTTTCTTGATTAATTTGAACAGGAATATGAGAATTTGGTTTAATCTAATGGGACTGTTGATGAAACATACCCATGTAGGGGCAATTTACATTCCTGGGACGAAATTGGTGGCACACAGGTTCTACATTCAAAACCTCTATATCAGCCATAAACATGGCATCTGTATTTTGGAACTGAAAAGGGGTCATTTTGCCTCATGGAAATAAGAGGCCAGCAAGATCCTACAAAAGCTTAAGAAAGCAATTCAAAACAAAGGGAGGGGAATGTTGATAAAGGAAGAGTGTTCACTGAACAACAATCGCTAGGGGATTTTTGAAGTTTTTTGGTTGAGACATGTTAAACCACCCTGCATAATCTCCAGCCATGGGGCCGTCAGGTTTTCATCTTTTCACCCCCCTGAAGACTCAAATGGGAGAAATAAAATTCCTAACTGATGAGGAGGCAAAACAAGAGGCCTTGAAGTGGAAAAAAGAGATAGTAGGTAAGTTCTATGAGGAGGGCATCAAAAAGCCTAGGTAACGATTTACAATCTGCATACAACAGAAAAACGATTGCATGAAATAATAAGTAATATATACCTATGATATTTTGTAAATTAAAAAAAAAAAAAATAAAGAGTATTCTTACTTAGTGGACATGCCTTAATGAAATAATCAGCTAACTTATAATGGAAAAACCATTATCATTTTCACTAAATTTATATTTAGTTTCATTATCCTGTGATAGGAAAATATTCTTAAGAATAGGGCAGTAATTTATTCAAGGATGTTTAATAATAGTTATTAAACCAGTTTTATCACAAAATTAAGCATTTTCATGTCATATTTAGTTAATGATGTCATCAAAACTTAAGGGAATTATAAAAGCTCCATCAAGTAAACATTTTTAGGACATACAGAATAATAAATTATACATGTGTTCTAATTGATATAGATGTAATACATAATAACCTTGTTCTTTTGAGTTGTTATTTCCTGCCGAAGCTGTGTAGTTATATCATTGCAGTTCAAATTGTTTTCCATTTGTTCCACTTCCTGGCGAATATTGTCGATTTGACTTGAAGTTAACCAAAACCAATTCTGATATTGATTTAATGTAGCACTATCCTATATAATTGAATAAGCTTAAATTAGTTGTCAAAAACAATAAGTCAAACATTTTAGAAATTAACAAGGTTAATCTTTCTGCAAATTTAAAATTAAATTTAACCAAGAAGGAAATAAAATGTATACTATAAATTAAACAGGTGACTGCTGTGCCCCATTAACAAAGGTATCAAACCTAAGTATCCATTACTAAGAAGTTACTAATAAATTATTGAGGGATAGGAAACCTTCTTTCATCAAAACCCATGTGGATCTTTACAGAAATTATGATAATTGTAATTTTCAACTCGAACACTACACAAACTACTTCACTATCATGTTTAATCTTTATAGTACAATTGATAAATCTTTAAGTCAGTTGTCAATTACAAATTGAACAAACGGAATATCCTCAGCAAGTTTCACGTAATGCAGGTGTATATAAAAAAATGGTAAAACAAACTCAATTTTTTGGATTGTCTGCAGCTCTTCATTCAATTATCTAAGGTTTCAAAGGTTTTATGATGTCCATTATTTTAAAAATAATAAAGCTGCCATATACACAGCTATAAATAAATTCAAAACATTGGGTTGCTTAAATTTACTGGATATTGCATTACATTATTTGTTCCTGATTTGCTTGAAGGGTTTTCAAAATGCAAAAAAAAATAAATTGATAAAATACTTTAAAAATGAATTGATAACAATAACAGTTTCATGGCATTATGTGCTAATCAATTAAAAGCAAAATAAAGTAATAGGAATACCAATGGAGGGTTCAAGTTGTGTGCTAAGTGATGAAGAGAGTTAATATTATCTGCTAATTTGATGCATCCATTTCTTAAAGCCTGTAACTCAGACTGATATTTTTCAGCTGAGGATTGAGATTCCCTTAATGTTTGGGCAAGAGCTACCTTTTCTGATTCCACCTAAAACATAAATTCTTGGTAAGCATAAATATTAACGTAATTTAGTCATTATAATTCTTTATACTTTGACCATAAAACTGAGTTTCAACTGAGCTCATCCATCAAATAATTCAAATTACTAATAAGTTAAATTACATGTAACCACGAAAAAACTAATGTAAATTACTAGTACTGATATCAGCAGGGGAATTAGTTCAGCCACTTTGTGCTTTGTTTTAACTGCTGACTAAAAGTTGCTGCACTGTAATAAACGGTTATTAATAATACTTAATTACGTTTAGGTAGAAAGAGTGGTGGAGGGTTGCTCCACAACTGTTGAAATAACAGAATCAATAATTCTGCCACATCCGTGGTTTAAACCTGGAAAAAAGTAGACTAGTGTTCTATCCACTAAACCACGCCACATCCAAGTATTTCGAAACTCTCATTCCAATATTGATTAACTGGATTTACGATTTACGATTAAATTTTCATTGGAACAAACAGTATGAATAATAAAGTTCTGTTCAGTATAAAATATTTTAAATAATAAATTAAACATCAAATATCATTGAAAAACCTATTCAAAATTATAGTTACTTTGATATGAAAAAAATTGATATTAAGGTTGCTTTATACGTTATAGTCTTTATAGACTGTTACTATCTAGGCTTTACTACTGCCATGGACAAGTACCAGTATTATACAGCAATAAGAATGCAATAGATGAGAGAGCTTAAGTATACTTTATGTATACTTAAGATATAAGAGATAAATTATCATATTGTTATTATTACCTGTTCAAGTTGTTTTTCCAATTTCTTAAGTTCATTTAAATGAATTTCACTGAAAAGGTCAACATGTTTTGAATCAGGGGATGCAAGGACTGTGTTTTGTATGTCATCAAGTCGTTTTAAAACTGGCATATCATCATCATCACTGCCCAAAGAACCTTCCTCACCAATCGCTGTAAATGTAGTAATACTTTTTGACACCCAATAATATATTTATAAAAAATATTACTATGTAATATTATGTAAATATCAATCAGACAAATTCCATATAACAAATAATGAAAAAGTACAAATACAACAAAATCAGATTGTAAATAAATCAGTTATTTTAGGTTAAAAAAAAATAAACCGGGACAAAACTTACCTCTCATATTGAAGGCCAAATTACTTAAACTATACATGGATTCACTATTGATACGGTGATCCAATTCCTTTTTCATAGCATATTTTGCTTCTCTTTCTGCCTAAAAAATAAAATATAAAATAAGACATGTACCATATAAAATAATAGTTTACTATTATTTAAATAGTATTTTAAGTATTCTATTATGTAAAAGATTCACAGGAAATAAAGTAAGTCATTTAATAAATATTCAATTAATTTTAAAACAATATAATAACTTACAGGCCTAGGGAAAATAGGATTTACTTATCTAAAGACATAATATTTTCTATTAAAAAAAACACAATAAAAGCCAAAGAATAGTACCTGCAAAGATTCTAAAGCTTCTTCCATCTGTTTTTCAGCAATCTTTTTAAGTTTTGTAAGTTCGTCAACCTGCTGTTGATAAACTTCAACTTCTTCTTGCAGTCTACTAATTTCATGCTTTGCACCCTCAAATTCTACCTGTGAAAAAATATTAACAAGGTATGACATAATAGAAATTTAATGCCCCTTATCTAGAAAATTATTTAATATCATGAACATCTTTTTGAGGTCATTAACCTAAAAGACATTCAAAATTTACTGCTCTAGTTCTGAATCACAAGAGTATTAGGCCCAAACAAAATTTAATTTAATGCGACAAAGCCCTATATGCAAATTGTAAGAAAATTATTTCACAAGAAATCATAACATTAGAGAAAAACATCCAACTACCTGTGATGATTTCAGTCCTGAAACTTGTTTTTGAAGAGTAATATTTTCTTCTTCTAGCTCAGAATAATCAAGAAGAAGACGGGTTTCTCTAGTCTTTATTTCTTTTAATTCTGACCTAATCTGCTTCTTTTCACGATCTATTTCAATTTTGCATTTATTTAATTCATTATATTCATGCAATATTCTATCTCTCTCTTCCACTGCCCTATCCAACTCTTGTCTCATCTGGAAAAAAAAAATCATATTACTCAAAAATGTACAAAATAGCAGAATTTTTTTTTAAATTATAAGATGCTCAAATGTAAAACCTCCAGACACAAATTACAGATTATAGTAATTTTTCTTGGAAATTTAATTTCTCTATTTATTAATCATATATTTTGGACATGGGTTCAAACCCGCAGGTGGTCCTAGGATTTTTTAATGGGAGGAAAAAATCCTTAGTTATGCCGTCCTTCGGAGGGGACGTTAAAAGGTGGTCCTGAGCCTGTGCGATGTCAGGTACTCATTAAAGATCCCTATCCTAATAAAACCTGGATAGGCAAAATTTAGGACTCCCACTGTAGCATCGTCCGATTAGCCATAGTAGCATAAAGGAACGTTAAATAAGGGACGTTAAATAAATAAACAAACAATATATTTTGGGTTCTTAGTATCACTGAAATTCATAATTTTAAATCTCTATATATATAAAATGTTAACACGATTTTGGTTTCCACCAATTCCTTCTAAACTACAAAACGGATCACCATCATTTAGGGCATTCTTTCCTGAAGGTTTATAGGTAAAATACATAGCTATTTAGTTTTCCTTTAAATGGGAAAAATAAATTTTCTGCAACTAAGTCATCAAAAAATTATTTCTGAAATATAATTAGTAACAGAGAACTATAATATAACATTGGAAAGTGCAAGATTTTAGAAAAGTTAATATGCAATAAAAGAAATCGTACAGGTTAATATAAAGTTCTAAGCCCATAAACTTATGAACATATGTTATTTGGAAAGAGGGAGGTTATAATAGTTAAAATATTGTCGTCATAAAGGATCGTGCAAGTTATATTCTTCCATTTAGTACCCAATATTTTAGAATCAATATTATGTATCAAATTGTAACTAAGTTTTCAACATAAATGCTAAGTTGTAATATATCTATAAACTTAATTATTTTAAATTTTAGACTATTTCATGAAAAATTTTAAATATAAAATAGCAATAAACCAAATAAAATAGAAACCATTGTTATATATGTTTTTTTCAAATATTAATATTTTTATCTCTTCTCTACTATCTAAATGGTTTTTGCTATAATTTAGTGGGGCATTCTTTCCTGAGGGTTTAAAAGTAAAATACATTGCACTTTAGCTTTTCTTTAAATGGGAAAAATAATTTTTTTTTAACCAAGTCATCAAAAAATTATAATAGAAAAATCATACAAGTTAATATAAAGTTTTAAAAAATGGGATTCCCATGAAAACTAATTCAAATCTTTAAAATGTATTTTAAATAGTTTATTTACAATATGAAATACTTATAAACCTTATAGGAAAGTAACCGTTGTTATTTTGATAGCTTTTGAAAACATATGTTGCAATCAAGCTTCCTTTATATGGGAAAATGAAATTTTCCGTTTTCTATGCTTTACTTTAATAAAACAAACAAATAAACTGAATCAATTTTGATTTATGTTTTCAATTTCTGCCGACGTTATAAAAGAAAGATTTTCTTGTTAATTGCACTTTTCGTTAAGATGAACTAAAACTCCCTAAGCGATAAACTCTAAATTGGTCAGACAGAGATTTTTTAAACATAATGACACCTCGTTTAAATTGTCCTTGTGCAAACCAGGGGTGGGTCCACTTGTAGTATATAAATAAACTCCCTGTCAAAAGTATTGCAACACTTAGAAATATTTGAATTTTACAAAAATGTTCTTTTCTTTATAATAAAGAAAGGTTCTGAAGTCGATAATAATTATTTTTGAACTGGAAATAAACAAGTTGTATTAAAAGAAATTATAATAAATTTTCCAACAAACAAAAAATTTAGAAAACTTACTTAATAATTTTTTTTTTTTTTTAAGTTTTATATTACAATTTCAATTTTTAATTTACATTTAATAGCACATATTGCCCCTCTGGATTGAATGATTGCCATGCCACCTGTCTTGGCCTACTTGTAAAAAGATTTTGACAAAAATCTTGGGGTATATTGTCCCACTCCTCCAATACAGCAGTATTTAGCATTTCAAGAGTAGTAGGAAGTGAATCTCGTGTCCAAACCTTCCTTTTGAGATAATCACAAACGTCCTCGATTGTGTTAAGGTCAGGACATTTTGCTGACCCATCAATGGGGTGAATATTTGTGGTGTTCAGGTATTCAAAAACACATCTTGCCTTGTGGGGACGAGCATTATCGTACATGAGCAATGATTCAGAGCCTATATGAGTGGCATAAAGGGCACTACATGATCATCATTTCTACATACCTCAAAGCATTCAAAGCCCCTCCTTGGATTAGCACTAACTCGGTGCGTGCCTCCCAAGATATGCCACCGCAGAACATGATGTATGTACAGCACTGACTAGACTGTTCTCCAGGCCTTCTCTAAACTTTCACGGCCATCTGGGCTGTTAAGGGCCACTCTCATCTCATCAGTGAATGAAACTTTTATCCATTCCTCCGCAGTCTAAGATAGGTGTTCCCTTGCAAATCTTAATCTTTTTACACGGTATTCTGCGGGGATAGAGGACCTTTCACTGGCCTTCTTGACATGAGGTTTGACTCTTTCAGTCTTCTTATGACTGTTGACTCCGAGATTGATAACCCTCAAACACCAGCGATCACCACCACAAGTTTTTAATGGAAGGGGCAGTAGAATTACGCTTCTGAAGTGCTTTTATTTTAATGAAGCGGACATCTAAGGGGTTAGTCTCGAATTACTACCAGTCTCCCGGTACCTTTTTATGGTCCTTAAAATGGTAGAATAGTGAATCCCAAGGCGATTCGCAATGTAATGCAATGATTTGCCTTCTTCATAGAAAGTGATGATTCTGACCGAATCATCGTGACTTAAACGATTCATTGTGAATAAAATTAATTGTTTTAACTAGACTTAAGAGAAAAGAGAGAACAAACTTGAGGCAAATGAAACATAAACATGGACTGAAAAGAATTTGAAATGAATGAAACAGAATTCCATCGTTTTTTGGTAAACAGTGAATAAAAATGACATGTCTAATCCCTAATATCTTTCATTTAATAAATAATATTACTATAAATATAAACAAAGTCTGGATTAAGGTCAAAACCAAGAAAATCTCAAAAATTATGGGCGTTGCAATACTTTTGATGGGGAATGTAGATAGATACCACATATATTATTAAATGTATGGCTAGTATCAAAAACATCCAAAATTCACATATTTTAAACTCAGTTTAAATTTTACCTCTGTAGAAGATATGTAACATTCACCTTACAATATACCTTTATAACAAATCCATTCATAACTAAAATGCACATAAAATAACAAATCAGTTACTCTGGCAGGAGTTAAGACTAACTAACAGCAAAATCTATACATCCTTGAACTTAATAACAGTAATTTCCACTTCAAGATTAGCCTTGAAAAATTGAAAAAGCATTTTGAGAGGGTAATTTCCAGTTAAGTTCATAAGCCTAATGACACCCTATTCTAAAAATGATTTATTAATAATAAATCTAAGAGGCCCTTACAATAAAACCTGGGTCTACATGATTCATAGAGAATGCCACCAGTAAGCAAAAAGTATCTAAGAACAGAGACAAGACAATCAATTTTACTAAAACACAAAGTTATCAGAATAAATAAATCACATAAAATTAGGTCAGTACAGGATTTAAAACTAAAACTGAATTACTCTGAAAGAAACCAGTCCCATGAATATCAAAGCAAATTAAGTCAACATATATCAATTACTATTTAGAAAATCTATTAAAAATAAAGATATAAAGGAGTGCTAAATAAATTTAAAATATTTCATGGTAAGTATAATAATGCTAAAACTTGAAGGCAGAAAGTGAAAAATATAAATTAATACTAATAAAAATACTACATTGTACAAAAGTCTTCATTTTACAAAAACCTGTTTTAGTGGTTATGGTATGCAATATACCCATAAGGATCTACTGTCCCCAATTTAAATGTAGCAGAATAAATAACTATTCTATAATGGAACTCAAACCTAGAACAGATAGTAACCTGTTTCAAATCATTTTCTAAATCCAGGATAGTGGAATTGAGAGATGTTTCCATAGCAGCAGATTCGCTAAGGAGGGATTCTTCCTGTTCAATTCCAGACTCCTTAGTAACTTTATGAGTTGTTTGGAATTTCGCCAATGCCTAGAAAAGAATGACATAAATATTTAATAAAATAATAATAATTATTAAATAAAACATAATTTTAAATAAAGAAATTATATTTATTTTAAAACTGTCAACATAAGTAAATTGAGAAGGTGGTTTCCAATAGGTACTATAGTAATTTTTTAATGAAATTGATACTAGCACTGTCAAGTTTTATTTAAATCTATGAACAGATTTAATCTAAAAAATGCGCAAGTACTTTAAAAATGTGTTTGAAACTTGGTATTCTTTCCAAAGATACTAAATACACAATTAAATTAATTGCAAACCCTACTGAAATCATTCCTTCCTACCATAAAAGTTATTATATTGAGGGTGTATAGTCGACTGTAGAAACTATTATAGGTGGAATAGTCAGGAATCAGTCATTTTTGAAAAGTTTTTAATTTTTTAATTTTTGCCAACGTTTCGGCTCAAGCTTGTGAGCCATCATCAGGGCATTACTGAGCCATGTCCAAGCATAAACTCCAGTTTGAAAAAACTTTTCAAAAATGACTGATTCCTGACTATTCCACCTATAATAAAAGTTATTAATGTAGTCACAAAAACAAGAATTCTAGATTCCAATACAAAATGAATCAGATTGATACTAGATTTCTGCGAACCCTGACAAAATTTCAAGAATGGATTTAGTACCTATGGAGATCCATTGTCTTAATAGAATTTTAAAAAACCAACTTTCTTTTGATGTTTAATGTCAACATTAACAACACATAACACAGACAACATAAATATTAATGAGGTGTATGTTATCACAAACTTTTGATATGGGCATCAGAGTTTTAACAAAACTTTTACAATGTTTTGCTCACACATAGTTCCAGGACTTACAGTCACAGGTTAAAGTAATTAATCACAAAAACCTAATAAGTTATAAAATAGAAACATATCAGTATTAAGTACTTCCTAATTTAATTCAGACATATAGAGGTTATTGGTGAGTGCAAATTTCAAAGTAATTCCTTGACTATATTATAAAACAGGAATTAGAAAAAACAAAGTAATAATGATAACTCCTTTAGGTACTATCAATATGTCAATTAATACTAGAGGGTTAATATAGTAAGGTATAACAATATGATAACAGTTCTTCTCTAGAATTAAGATCACTTCATAGTATCAAAATACATTAGTCTTTTTGATGTACATCAATCAATCAAAATTGAAACATAATTAATCATGTCAGAGGAAGAACTGTGAAGTATATCAAAAGCTTAACTTCAGACAGAATATATAGAACACCATACAATTAGAATGCTAAAAGGCAAATATCTTTAGAACATAAACAAAACAAAAAAAAAAGAAGTGCATCCAATTTCCAGAACTGTCTTAAGGATCAAGACCCTAAAGACTAAACGTATGATTAAAATACATTTGTAAATCAAATGGGATAAACCCTGTACAATTAATGACAATGAACATTTAAACTATTCTGACAGTACTTACTTCCTGGGTAATGTCAAGTTCATTTCTGGTGTTTTCATATAAACTTTCAAGTTCTTCACACCTTTGCTGCAAGTTTTCTTTTTCTTCCAATAACACCAATCCATATTGAGCAGACTGGACTTTTTCACTACTAGCTTGGTCAAGTTCACGACTAAGTCTTTCAATTTCTTGTCGTAATTCATTTATAGTACCTGCACCTAAAGTCTCCATAATTCCAACAAAAATATCTTCATCAGAATGCTATCTATTGCTGATACCTTTGTGCATAATAATTTCTAGCATTATTAAACTTTACAATTCAACACAAATAATAGCGTAGTAAAGTGTAAGTAATATCAACTATTCCATCGTTCCATCTTAACACTATTACCGAATAAAATATCCAGACTGAAGTCTAGATAATTACCTGAAGTTTACACTCCACATCTGTATGATTACCAGACCTACACGATCAGTGAATTGGCAGTTTTTTATTTATGACTAAAACAAAACAGAGCACAACTTAGATAAATATATTGACATAAAATTTCGCTTTGAAGCGTAAAATAGTTAAATATTTTACAATATTATTATCTATATATAGTTTACTGTGTACATGTTCGTTTCTCTTCATTCCAAGTAAACTTTACAGTTGTTACAACGTCACAAGAATGCTAATAAAGTACGGAAACCTTCAAATCTATATATTAAGAACAAATATGAAGTTTTATCAACAAATTTACTTAATGAATCAAATTTTTATTACAAAATTCATATTATATTTAGTTTTTATCGATTAGATGTGCTTAAAGATCATAATAATAATAGCATGCCGATGACTGAAATGGATAAATTCAGTTTTGGGGCTAGTAATGACAACGCCTTATTACTGATTAAATATCTCAAGTTATTTAAAAGCAGAATATTCATTCTACATTATTACCGTGAGATAATAATCAAGAAGCTAGTAAAATCCAATTGTGCTAATCAATAAAAACTCGGCCAATGTTTGCTGTTTGAGACCATGGTGGTGAATAGAATTGATTTGTTTATTCAACTTGTACCTTGAATTTGTAAGGGACGCTTACCGAGTTCAATTTAATTTTCATTATATTTTGTTTAATCTTTTTGTTTTAAACAGGTTTTTATTTTAATTGCCTTAAAGTAGGATTTAATTTAATTTATCCTTAAAGTTAAAATTTCTCCTAGTCCTATTATCGGTTTCCAGAGTGCTAGTTTATTTCTTTATTTTTAATTTTGTTTTCTTTAACGTTCTGTTTGTGTTGCCATCATGGGTAATCCCGACGTTTTGATATCAGAACGGGAGGATATAATTGCTGCAGTTCAGAACATTTTTACTAAATCAAACTCTTTGAGTGTTGATACAGTACTTGATTTTAAACCAGTTTTTGATAGGCTGGTCAATTACGAGTCGCGGTTTGAGAAGATCCAATCCAAAATCCGGGAATACAACTCAACCGTGACGGGTACTAAGGACAAGGTCGAAACCTCAGTGGTGAAAATTCATTTAATGATTAAGTCGACACCACTAAAGCGAATTATTATAAATTGATTAGAGCGTGTACTCCTACGCAAAAGAAACCTGATGTTTTTTCTACCCCTACTTACTCTGTTCCTCAGGAGCTACCAAAAATTGATTTACCGTCATTCTCGGGGAAATTGGAAGACTGGAATGAGTTCTATTCTCTTTTGGATTCTATGGTTCATAGAGAGAAATCTTTATCGACCATAAGAAAATTCCATTATCTAAGAAGTAGTTTACTGTAGTAGTTTGTAGCTTTGTCCCTTATTTCGGGGTTCGCATTAGAGGAAATTAATTATTCCCTAGCTTATGATGTTGCAGTTTCTCGGTATCAAAATAAAAGGCGACTCGCCCGATTTTATATTAAAAGGGTGATCGATTTTATAAACAATTCGCCCGCAAATAATTTGCAAAGATTTTTATCCGAACATGAAAATAATTTTCCGCCCTTTCGGCTTTAGACATGAGGTACTTCATTAAACTTCATTTAGGCCTCACCAATTTAGACCCAGGGGCAAGAAAAGCGTTCGAAAAACGGATAAAGTCGACTGAGATTCCCTCTTATAGGGACTTAAATTTTGTTACGGAACGATCTAGAGTCTCCGAGATGACGGCTCAAGAAGGCCAATCGGAAAAACCAAATGGAAAAGGGAAATCCCGATTTACAAATCCCTCTACGAATAGACAATATAAGAAAGAATCCTCGAGAATATTCAGTATTTCACCTTCAGGCTCCTTAGTGCCAAAAGATACTGACGCTTCTGCCGACAAATCAAATTGTAATCCCGAATTCGAACGAATGAAAACAGAGTCAGTTGGTTGTTTGGAAAGGTTATCCCCATCTACCAAAGTACAATCCAGAAATAGTCCTGAATCAATCGTTGACAATAAAAACACTTCAGAAGACCTACAGCTAGCCCTAACAGCTAAGAAATTACATTGCTGGAATTGTGGTGGACCACATGTATATTCCAGATGTTCGCTACCTCGTAAGTTGTTCTGTTATCGTTGCGGTAGCCCAGGAGTTTCCATTCACGCCTGCCCTAAATGCACTCCGAGAAATTGGCAAGGGAATCGGAAGTAAGGGTCATTCCTATCCCCACGGTTTTAGCTGAACCACCGAATATCGATTCCTCTATAACCGTTCCGTATCGTCTGTACTGTACTTTTTGTACCGCTAAGTCTGATCTCGTTTCCTCAAATGTCGCCTCGAATTCTTTAGGAAATTTTACCGTACATCTTTATTCCGTATCATTTCCTTTATACAGCTTTACATGGTTTTCCAAATAGAAAAACAATGCCGAAGAGGGTTGACTTACTTGGCCCTATTTGACCCTGGTTCCACGACCTCATTCGTTGGAGCAGAAGGAATTAAAATTCTCCTTTAACTGGGTTATGTCGTTGAGGGAATTCCCGAGTTTAATATTTGTGTTGCTAATGGAAGTACTAGTATTGTGAATAAAAGAGTCTCTATTCCAATTACCGTTGGAGGTAGGTCGTACGACACAATACTGTATGCTTTAACATCACTTCCATTTATGTTTTTGTTTGGGTTAGATTTTATAGTTAACTCTAATATGTGCATGAATTTTCGTGAAGCACCCTGGTGGTTTCAAGACGATCCTAGCCATAAGTTTTCGTTTCGTCAAGATGTTCCAATAGTGGGAAGGGAAACATCCATAATTGGTGGTATTAATTCACTTAGTTCCTCAGAAATGTTAGATCAGGATTGGACAGTTAGTGAAGGTTTGCTAACTCTCCAAGATTATCCGGGATTAACAACGCGTATAAGACATAAGATAGATGTTATGGGTGCTCAACCTATTAAGCAACGCTCCTACCACTACTCTTCTAAAGTTCTTGAGGCAATGTACCAGGAACTTGATCGGATGTTGGAAGAAGGCTTAGTTGAGCCTTGCCAATCTCCATGGTCACCTCCGGTAGTCATGGTCGGGATACCGTTCCTGTATAATATAAGGGATCGGATTACCGTTTCTGTATCGATTTTCGCAAGGTAAACGAAGTTACTTGTAAAGACTCATATCCCATGCAAAATATGACTTATCTTATGGACGGACTTAGACAAGCGAGATATCTGTCCAAATTTGACCTTAAGCAGGCATTTCTGCAAGTACCACTAGCAGACGAATCTAGTAAAGAGATTACAGCGTTTACAGTTCCGCGCAAAGGGTTATTTAGGTTTAAAGTTATGCCTTTTGGGCTAACCAATTCACCTGCTACCTTTCAGAGGTTAGCCAATGCAATATTTGGACCCGAACTCTACCCGTACGTTGTAGTTTTCCTGGACGATATTTTGGTTTGCATGCCAACTTTTAAATTGCATTTTGACATGCTTAAGGAGGTATTTCGTCGACTTAAAGCTTCAGGGTTGCGTATCAACCCCGATAAATGCTAATTTTGTTGTAAAGTGGTTAGATACTTAGGGTATCTAGTTAATAGCGAAGGCCTGAGCCTTGATCCAGACAAGGTAAGTTCCATTACTTCGATCGCTCCTCCCACTAATGTTGGACAACTTAGAAGGTTCCTTGGAATGGCAGGATGGTATCGCAGTTTTATAAAAGATTTTTCTGCGGTTGTCTCTCCCCTTACATCCTTGCTCAAACGCAAAGCTAAATGAATATGGTCAGGAGAGCAGGAAATCTCTTTCACTGCTCTCAAATCAGCACTGACTGAAGCGCCAATATTAGCTAGGCCCGATTTCGAGCAGCCTTTTCAACTACAGACCGATGCCAGTGACACAGGTCTTCAATACAAAGAAAGTGTTATCGCTTTTTGCTCACGTACCCTCAGTCCAGCTGAAAGAAATTATACCGTCACCGAAAAGGAATGCCTGGCAGTACTGTTTGGTATCGAAAAGAATCGACATTACTTGGAGGGATATTCCTTTACCGTTATAACGGACCATGCCAGTCTTAAGTGGCTACTCAATTTGGAGAACCCTTCGGGTCGTTTGGCTAAATGGGCTCTTCGGTTACAACCGAATAATTACAAAGTGGAATACCGTAAGGGCAAACTGAATACAGTGGCCGATGCCTTATTCAGAATTACCGCAATCACTGTTTTATCTACTGGTATCGATCATGGCTCTTCTTCCAATGATATTTTGTCTTAGGGAACCCCAATATCGTCTAATGAATGGTACGATCATAAATTTTACCGAGTCCAAAAGTCCCAAGAATTTCACACTGGCTGGTTGATAAAGGACGGGCAGTTACTTTATCTTCAAAAGAACTCTCTGAAAGGAGAGTTGGAGGACCCTAGTGAGGAGTGGAAAGTGGTTGTTCCTAGACACTTGCGGAGGTCTACAATCTATGATAATCATGATCTTCCTCAGTCTGGCCACTTGGGAATTGATAAGACTGTCGCGCGGGTTAGCAGAGTATATTATTGACCGGGTCTATATTCGGATATAAGCCAATATGTGAGACAGTGTGAGTTGTGTCAAAAAGTAAAACCCAGAAATATACCACCTCGTGGATTGATGTACCCTCGCTATAACAAGCAGCCGTGGGAAATCGTTTCTGTCGACATTATGGGCCCCTATCCTAGAAGCACTAAAGGCAACGTTTATCTCCTAGTTTTCGTCGATTTATTTAGCCGATGGGTGGAATTGTGTCCCATTAGGAAAGCTACCTCTTCGGTTATAGTGTCAAAATTAAAGTCGCGAATATTATATAGGTATGGTGCACCTAAGAAATTAATTTCCGACGAAGCTAAAAACTTTGTGAGTGATCTTGTTGATAAAGTAGCTAAGGAGTTAGGAATCAAGAGGGAGACTACTCCTCCTTATCACTCACAGGCGAATCCCACAGAACGGGCTAACCGTAATATACAGCAACTTATCGTCACGTATCTTAAGAAAAAACACCAACGCTGGTACGAGAAATTAGGAGAGATCCAATTTACATTGAATTCCGCAGTTCAGGACTCGACCAAGTTCAGCCCTGCTTTCTTAAATTTCGGTAGAGAGCTAAGGCCTTTACACCAAGCTTCTCAGGGAGATATTACAGTAGCTCGCGAGGAAGAACAGACTCGTTGGGCTGCAAAAGTGGCCAAATTGCCTGAAGTTCATTATGTCGCTGAGGAAAATTCTCTTAAAGCAAGTATAACTCAGAGTAGTCGTTATAATTTGAGACGCCGGAAAGATCGTTTTCATTCGGGAGATCAAGTTTTAAAAATGAATTTTCAGTTATCTTCAGCAGCAGATAAACTCGCAGCTAAACTTAACCCTAAGTATGAAGGCCCTTATACAGTTGTCTCAGTTCCGGGTGGAGGATCGTGTAAGTTAAGAAGTCAGAATGGAAAGTTCGTAGGTTTATAGCATCCGTCAAAGCTTAAATTATTCCAAACCACCTGACGGACTTGAGGGGAGTGTGTAACAAGTTTTAATTTTCCCGCTCTGATTCCGTCCGCTCGGCGTCTTGAAGTTTGAACTTAATCCTATATAAGTGAATGTACAGTGTCGCTGCCTATGATGAGTACCGATGATAGAGACCCTCCAATTTTAAGCCATTCCCGTGGGAAGCTTCTTCTCGAATACATGGATGGAAGAACAGTACCGAAATAACCAGGAGCAGTTTGAGGCTATTCTTTATTTAATTTTTTTTGTTATATTATTTTATACCAATTCGGAGACAGCGTTGGTATTATGATAGAATTTTCTACCGTATTACTTAAATCTTGTATGCCACTTGCTAAAGAAAATAAACTATCGTACTTGAATAATTTTATTTATTGTATAATGAAGGACCTGGACCCTAAGCCACGAAATCATGTCACACCCATACAACTAAATAAAAATAAAAAAAGGTTTCCATTGGTCTTAATTCAATAAAGTTATAGAATTTTAGCCGTTAAATCTATTTCCCACCGTGCGGCTCTACGGTTTAGTACAGCATCGCTTATGAATAAGATGTATCTGTTTGCGCAAATATACAAACAATGTTGTCAAAAACAGTCTAATCAATATATTATTTATATATATATATATATTTATATATATTTTATATATATATATTATAATAATAATACAATGGATTTGATTCAATACTTACTTAACAATAGTTACTGAGACGCCGAAGAATAGGTGTTGCCGGGTCGCTGAACAGTCCCTGGCCGAACTAATTGTAGTCAAAGGTGTTGTCAACTCAGAGGCGCTCACGGTGTCACATTTGCAACATGTAAGTACCACTTGTCTTTTTATTTATAAAGGATGTTTACTATGGTTAATTTTAGTTTAGGTGTATTAAATTTCACTCATGGTTCATAGTTTGGAATACTTTGCGAACAACTTTTGTGAATCTTATCTAATCCCTCCTCACCATGCCGAGGGTACATATTTTCATTATATTTTAAGTTTAGTACCTCCAGCCCTTCGAATATTTTTATCAGACAGTAAATTGAAAATGATAACCTAATGATACGAATGTCATAGATTTATGTTATGGCTCTTACATGTACGCCAGTAACAAAATAGTCTGAAGGATAGCTGCATACAAAGAGTTAACTAATGGAACCCAAACATTAATTTAAACTATAAAGATCACACTTCGCAATTTTCTGTTTATATTAACAATATTTTAAAAACCAAATGTGTTAAAATCTAAATTTTAATTTTTTTTTAATAATAATTATATCATAAAATCATGTAGAAGAACATATATGATATTTATGGAAATACAGAGATTTTGGTTGGAAGAAGATTTCAATTATTTATTTTTACATTCTTTATTTTTAAAAGAAAGTTTAGATTGAATGCGCCAGCAAAAGATGGGAACAACAGATCATCAATTTAGTTTTTTTAAATTAGATATTTTTAAGTTCTTCAATTCTGATTTTTTTGTGTAGTCCGAGAAAATTTGAGGACATTTCAACTTGAATTTATTTATCTATCGTTGTTCTTTCGAATAAATAATGCGTAATGGTGAACATCCTGTCAGCATATATCAGGATATTTAATTTACTGTATTCATATTCTTAAATGAAATGATGATATTGACCGACGGATAACTTATTTAATTATTTTTTCTTAATTTGAATTTATTTATTTTATTTATAATTTTTACACCTTCATTAGATCAAATATTCTAATATGTCTGTTTATTTATATATAACAATTATATCAATATTTTAATAATCAATCATTTTGAGATTAATCAGAACCTAAATTAAAATTAAAAAAGTATTAATAGACGTATTTATTCATTTATTTAAAAAAAATTAAATCTACAATATTTTGGGAATGTGGTAAAGTCTGTAAAATTACGGAATAACCACTGCGATAATATCGACCATATATTTATGAACACTAATTTAAGGCAAAGCCTGACATGTGCTTCAAGTTATCTTATTTAATTTTTTACATACAACACGAGAAAAAAAAATTTTCAATGAGAAATACATATATTAGTCACCATAAAGAAAACAAATTGTTGGCACCAGAAGATGCCGTATCAGACGAAACGTAGTGCAATTTAAATAAAGTGGTAGAGTTAGTAAGACAGGCTTTTTATTCTACTAAACGTAAAAAGTTATAATAAAAAATAAGCATAATCCAATTCTTACACGAAGTAAGATATTGCTGAATAATTTTTTTAGGAATATGTAATTTGAAAATTTCTTTTAATTTTTATCAAAATATATTTGTATACTCTAAAACAATGGGCATCCTAGAAGATAAACCTATTAACGCATAAATTTTAAAGAATCAGCCTAGCAATAGGGCCATGATCACAAGCGGTACAGTGTGTGTTACCTCCTTAGTGCTCCTGTTTTCCTGTTACTACCTACTGGAAAGCGTCGGCTTGAGGTTGACGCTACAGTTCCACGCTAAATTTAGGTTTTCAATTTTGTTATTTTCTTTCTCAATGGTTGTTTAAAAAATAATTGTATAGTATTGTTCCTCAATACTAAAAATTATTTTAATTTTAGGGTAAATAAATGTTCAGAGATTAAAGTTAAAATAGTTTTAATAATTCACAGTTAAAATAAGAAGTTCCAGGACATTTAAATGTATGATACCTCTGATTGATAACTCTATTTGTTGATTCAGTATTACATTTTATTTATTTTTTTTAAACTCATGACTTGGGAAAATATATTTTCTTTAATTACATTCACTAAGGCAAGGAACATACCTCCCACACACACACAGAAAAACTGCTTAATTTTAAACCTAAATTCAACACCATCTATATTCAATCCATTACTTACTTATTTTTACCACAGCTTTCCGTATAAGTAATTAGAATTTAAATATATTGAATAAGCCTTCCCTAAGGTTTTCCATTTTTTATGCTTTATTAGGATGATAATAAAAACTGTTAAATGAATAAAATAATAAATAACTTAAACTCATGTCAAGAGGCACTTGCACACAGTTCTTTTGAGTTTCTTGTATTTAATAACTTGTGCTTACTATATTATGTGACATATTTGATGCTATATTAAATGATTAAAAAATTAAGAAATGAGATCTATACACTGGCTTCTTCTTCTTCAACGGAACTTGGCCTCCTCCACCACTGACTTCCACTCCGACCAATCTCTTGTAGCTCTCCACTAGCTGCTCACACCCAGTGGCATGAGGTCATCTCTAACATTGTCCAATCATCATCGTTCTGACTTGCCTCTCAGTCTTAAGACATCCCTTTATTATTTGTTTTGGGAGTCTGTCCTGATTCAACCTATGAATATGATCCAACCATCATATTCTTCCTTTTTTTTTTAATAAATGAGACTAAATCAGGTTCTCCATCCAGATAATTCTATTGCGTATAAATATTTTTTTTTTTTTAACGCGATTATTAATAATAAAGCATTATTGAATGTGATATACATGATAATTGTGATCAAACGATGGCTTTTTGGGTAAAAATTAGCTAATCTATACCTTAAAGTAACCAAAAAATTAAAACAAAAAGGCATTATCAGTTTACCTTATACATATAATTATATGTGGCTGGAGTGACTAAAATATAGTTAATTATTAAACATACATTATAACAGGTCAAAAGTTGTTATTTTCGCTGAAAAGTGTATGTTTTAACATTTACAGTTTTATTTATATTTTTGGTAATTTACCTAATAAGAAATTTATTTTTCTATGCACAAAATTTCCTGCTAATTAAAATCAAATTTGTGATTTTATTTAATTCTATGTTGTTGGAAATTTCCAGAAGCTTCTCATTCAAATACAATAAATAATCAGTAATTCGTGAAAGTAATTTCAACAGTTGGCCATACATCCTCAATATTATAAATAATCAAATATTACATGAAATCTAAGAGGATGAAGTTATAGATTAATATTATAGTCTAGAACATTCATATTTTTGAACTATTCTTTTTTTCCTTGTATGTAATATCATACATTATTACATTAAACGTGTTCTGGCATGCTTTGTTCATCTGGCCAAAGCATTGATCAGGTTAGGAAACAAGATAAGATTAGCAAATAATGGGAAGGATCTCCAGTTCAATCTCTGTGTCTTACAAGAAGCACTTAAGCCCATAAACAAGAATAAAGTCAGCAGGGAAGTGTTTAAAATCTCTTAAGGACTTCATAGACAAAAGAGAGTTCCCCAAGCACACAATATACAATATACAAGACAACTTTCTTACCTATACTAAGGTTTGCAAGCGAATCCTGGGTCCTCACTACTAAGCATAAAAGCCAACTCGAGGCTATGGAGAATTGAGGAAAGTAGAGGTTAAGATGAAACAAGACATAATAAGAAATGCCTTGAATAATAAGAATACAACTTTCTAACATAATAAGAAAGGCCTTGAGACCTTCTAGTTTAGAATAGTTTGAGAGCGCTGTCGATGGGTAGCTTCTCTACAAGTGTTGTTCATGTCTATTATCTTTTAACCTATTTACTATATGTGTTATGAAATATAGTTGTAAATATAAATAAATAATTTTTTTTAAATAAATAAAAATTCAAAATCATTATAAAATGTTTAAACAATAAACTACTGTTTATATGATTACAATAAGTGGAAATGAGTTAAATGAAATAAAATAATCATTTTTTCTTATTAAATCAAGTTGCATCAGTTTCAGAATTAACAAGTGAGTTACTTATTATACATACTTATTTTCTGGAGAAGGGGCTATTTCATAAAATAATAACAATCCTTTTTCCTAGGCACTAATTCATTCAATATTTAGTTATTAATATTTTTTTAAATATGTTTTTATTGATTTATTTAATAAAAGAATAAAATTAAATACACATAAATAACAGCACAACTAAATATATCTGAGCTGTATACTGGCTTGAGCACTGGACTTCAAGAAGTCTGTAATAGTAGCTAGCAAAGTGATATTTTTTAATGCGATGAATTTCAAGGAGATGGAGAATGTGAAAAAAAGAAGGAAAAAAGAAGATATGAAGGACGAAAGAAGTTAACTTCTGTAAATATCTTAAATTTAATTATTTTTTGTTAATAATTGTATTTATGTATTTGAAACTAAGGAAATTTTTCTTTATCTCATTTTCTAATTAGCATATCCACAACCATTTCTGTTTAACATGGTTTCTTTACAAATAATGAATAATAAAACATTAATTTTCAAAAACTTTTTTATTAAAATGTACTTAGAACAGTCCACAGTTCCAGAATCATAGTGGCTGTTGTAATGGAAAGGGTGTTTCAGAAACATTTATATTGTTTAATATTGTATTAATTTTTAAGGATTGGAAAACTATCATTAATAGTGTAAACTAGGACAAATTATTTACTATTACAAAAGAAAAATGACATGAAAAAGACTTGTTGTTGAAGAACTACCCTATGGTAGCACTTCTGTAACATAAAAATTTATTTAAAAAAACTGAAATAATTATTATTACTTATGATGTACATAAAATATTTGATAAAATGAACATAGCAATGAGATGATCTTAGGCAGTTAAATGAGTACAATAAACTTTAATTATATTGTCTGTTTTTCCTTTAAAAGGAAATATTTCTTAAATTTACTTATAAAAAATATTCTTTATCCAGCTCTCTAAGAATAATAATGAACTACTTAAGTAGCATTTGTCTAGTTATGTATTGCTATTGTCTGGGGGAAGGGCTTAGAACAGATGAGTTGCCTTAGTTTTTGCTGGATATACATTCAACTGATTTTTCAAAATCCAGAAGTTAATAAAACTCTTATTACCATTCTGGATCTTGTGAGTGATCTCGAGTAAATGAAATTCTTGATCATATTCAGAAGTAATTTATTTTAGTTTTTTAATGATCCCTTAAATCTTTACTTCCCATTTCAGCATTGAAAATTTAATTTTTCTTTTCTGAGTGATAGTAGAAACTGAGGTAATTGTAAATAACTCGATTTACCTAGGCTTTCCCTTTCACCACAGATCTGTTCATTTCATTTGTAGCAAAATGGGCTTGAACATTTGTTCAAAATAATTTTATTCTTAAAAAAAAGTAATTCCTAGCCCACTGACTGAAAAGATGATGAATGGCCCCAGGATCTGCTGACTGAAGTGAGGATCTTGAGATGTTATAAGGGTAGTTCCTCTTGTGCACATTTAATTAGTTAACTAACTAGTTATATTTATGGGAGACGTTGGTTGAGAGTGCAGTCAAATAAACACACAATTAAGAATAAACTTAATTTAATGGTGCCGACGTTCCGGCCTAAATTATAGGCCTTCTTAAGGGCTATAAAAAACAAATGATAACAACCAGTAGTAGAATACAATAAAGATGATAAGTAAAAGAAATTATACTGATAATTAAGAACAAAGTGAAACAGTATTTATGACAATTTACAAATCTAATAATTAGACAGAAAAGGGCAAAATTAGATAATAGAAAATTAAAAATTAAAATTTTTTTTAAAGTATGAAACATTATGAAGTTAAAAAATAATTTTTACAGTATGAGAAAAAGAGTTACAAATCTATGACTACAAAATATCAATACTTTCATAAAATGCGAAACATTCATAACTAGTCGTAAATACAGTTGTAAATAAATAAAAACAATTTAAAAACTTAATGAAATGTTTATTGCATTATTTTTTAAAAATTAATTTATTTTTTATTTAAGAAAATGTAATTAATTGAAAATTCTAATCAATTTAAACAGGGAGGGAAGGAAAACTACGTCAAAAGCGTCAAATTGAAGCTGACGCTTTCCTTTGCTTAGTATCAGGAGAGCAGGAGCTCAAAGAATGTAAGCTCACTGTCCCCCTTCAACTTGGCGGAACTATTGGGAGAAATTTGATTAATATACTGATAGGTGTTTATTTCCAAGTGTAACTTTTAGATTTATTTTGTATAAATAAATTATATAAAAATTCTCAGATAAAAGTTCTCTCTAGTATTATGTATTATTAGGATTTTAAATTTTATTTCCTATAAATTATTGAGAAACCAATTTAAATAAATACGTTTGTCTTAAACGTTTAACTTCCATATTCTTCTAAATTAAGTATATGATCAAAAATATATTGCGATCGTGAATATTTTCGAATCCGAGTTTTCATTAGAAATACACTTCTAAGTCACTTAAGTCTAAATATGTAAATATCTAACAAGTAAATATATATCTAATAAGTAAGTCTAAATATCTAAATAAGTCAGATCCATATATAGCATTTCCAAGTCAATTGTAACCTTTTCCAAGTCTAAATGTAACCTTTTCCAAGTCAAATGTAACCCTTTCCTTTCAAATGTCACCTTTTCCAAGTCAAATGTAACTTTTTCCATTTCAAATGTTACCTTTTCCAAGTCAAATGTCACCTTTTTCTTCACTTCTAGCCTTAAATATTCCGTTTTATTTATTGAAAAATAATTAGTTTAATTAAAATTATGACTTTTTTAATAATTTTGGTATATCATATCACTGTTTTTTTTAGATATTTGATATCAAGTTCTGTTTTTACGAAATAATATTTTAAAAAAATATTTAGTTTTAAAATAGTTGTTGATTTTGAATTTTTAGAGGGGAGGGATAGTTTTTGGGAATAATTAATGTGTTTTCGGGTATTATAATGAAGTTTTTCAAGATGTATTTTTTATCACTCGCGTGCATATTAACTCGCATTTATTTTTAATGTTTTTTATTAATATAGGGATTAATTAATGTGTTTTCGGGTATTATAATTACATTTTTCGAGCTGTATTTTTTATCCCTCATGCGTATTTCAACTCGCATTTACTTTTAATGTTTTTTATTGATATAGGGATTAATTAATGTGTTTTCGGGCATTATAATGACGTTTTTCAAGATGTATTTTTTATCACTCGCATTTACTTTTAATGATTTTTATCGATATAGGGATTAATTAATGTGCTTTCGGGTGGTTATGATTACGTTTTTCGAGCTCTATCTTTTATCGCTCATGCGTATTTCAACTTGCACTTACTTATAATGTTTTTTATTAATATAGGCATTAATTGTTGTGTTTTCGCGTGGTTATGATTACGTTTTTCGAGCTCTATCTTTTATCGCTCATGCGTATTTCAACTTGAAACTTACTTATAATGTTTTTTATTAATATAGGCATTAATTGTTGTGTTTACGGGTGGTTATGATTACGTTTTTCGAGCTGTATTTTTTATCGCTCATGGATATTTCAACTCGCATTTACTTTTTATGTTTTTTATTGATATAGGGATGAATTATCGTGCATTCGGGTGGTTATGATTACATTTTTTGAGCTCTATCCTTTATCGCTCATGTGTATTTCAACTTGCACTTACTTTTAATGATTTTTATTGATATAGGGATTAATTAATGTGCTTTCGGGTGGTTATGGTTACGTTTTTTGAGCTCTTTCTTTTATCGCTTATGCGTATTTAAACTCACATTTACTTTTAACGTTTTTTATTGATAAATAGGTTATTAATTGTATTTGCGGTTCTTGTAATTACGTTTTTTGAGCTTTATTTATTGTCGCTTGTTCGCATTTCAACTTGCATTTACTTCTTATCTTTTTATTGTTATAGGTTGTTGCACAATGCTTTTTATTGTTGTTTTTGCACGTTCTGATTACGTTTTTGAACTGGATGTTACATCGTGCTTGCGCATTGTTTTAGATCACTTTTTATTGAAGTTAAAATGTGCACTAGCTATAAAAAAATGTCATAAACTTTATTAGTATTCCCGAAAACACTATAAACGATCACTCTATCAAATATCTATGAAAATGGAACATAACTTGAAATGAGTAAAAGCGATAACAAATAACGTTCAAATAATGTTACAAGAACACCCGAAAGTAGAATATACGATTCCTTAATTAAATTATCAAATAATTGTAAGAACAAGTTAGGAAGTGGGTCCATTATAAAACATTTAGTTAAAAAAACTTACTCAGGAAGCTAAAAAAGGAACTATAACTAATCATTTATTAAAAAAATAAAATAAAAATAATTAAATAAATAAAGAAAAGCTAAATGATGTAGGTATATTCCAGCAACGTTATCATGAGAACTAAAAACAAAATAATCAATCCCAATATCAATCAAAAACTTAATCATAACCACCCGAAAGAACAATAATTAATCCTTATATCAATAAAAGACGTTAACGGTAAATGCAAGTTGAAATATCCAAGAGCGATAAAAGATAGAGCTCAAAAAACGTAATCATAACCACCCGAAAACACAACAATTAATGCCTATATCAATAAAAAACATTATAAGTAAGTGCAAGTTGAAATACGCATGAGCGATAAAGGATAGAGCACAAAAAATGTAATCATAATTCCCCGAATGCACGATAATTCATCCCTATACCAATAAAAAACATAAAAAGTAAATGCGAGTTGAAATACGCATGAGCGATAAAGGATAGAGCTCAAAAAATGTAATCATAACCACCCGAATGAACGATAATTTATCCCTATATCAATAAAAAAAATAAAAAGTAAATGCGAGTTGAAATATCTATAAGCGATTAAAAAATATAGCTCGAAAAACGTAATCATAACCACCCGAATGCACGATAATTTATCCCTATATCAATAAAAAACATAAAAAGTAAATGCGAGTTGAAATATCCATGAGCGATAAAGGATAGAGCTCAAAAAATGTAATCATAACCACCCGAATGCACGATAATTCATCCCTATACCAATAAAAAACATAAAAAGTAAATGCGAATTGAAATACGCATGAGCGATAAAGGATAGAGCTCAAAAAATGTAATCATAACCACCCGAATGCACGATCATTCATCCCTATATCAATAAAAAACATAAAAAGTAAATGCGAGTTGAAATATCCATGAGCGATAAAAAATATAGCTAGAAAAACGTAATCATAACCACCCGAATGCACGATAATTTATTCCTATATCAATAAAAAACATAAAAAGTAAATGCGAGTTGAAATATCCATGAGCGATAAAAAATTCAGCTCGAAAAACGTAATCATAACCACCCGAATGCACGATAATTCATCCCTATACCAATAAAAAACATAAAAAGTAAATGCGAATTGAAATACGCATGAGCGATAAAGGATAGAGCTCAAAAAATGTAATCATAACCACCCGAATGCACGATCATTCATCCCTATATCAATAAAAAACTTAAAAAGTAAATGCGAGTTGAAATATCCATGAGCGATAAAAAATATAGCTAGAAAAACGTAATCATAACCACCCGAATGCACGATAATTTATTCCTATATCAATAAAAAACATAAAAAGTAAATGCGTGTTGAAATATCCATGAGCGATAAAAATTCAGCTCGAAAAACGTAATCATAACCACCCGAATGCACGATAATTCATCCCTATACCAATAAAAAACATAAAAAGTAAATGCGAATTGAAATACGCATGAGCGATAAAGGATAGAGCTCAAAAAATGTAATCATAACCACCCGAATGCACGATCATTCATCCCTATATCAATAAAAAACTTAAAAAGTAAATGCGAGTTGAAATATCCATGAGCGATAAAAAATATAGCTAGAAAAACGTAATCATAACCACCCGAATGCACGATAATTTATTCCTATATCAATAAAAAACATAAAAAGTAAATGCGTGTTGAAATATCCATGAGCGATAAAAAATTCAGCTCGAAAAACGTAATCATAACCACCCGAATGCACGATAATTCATCCCTATACCAATAAAAAACATAAAAAGTAAATGCGAATTGAAATACGCATGAGCGATAAAGGATAGAGCTCAAAAAATGTAATCATAACCACCCGAATGCACGACCATTCATCCCTATATCAATAAAAAACATAAAAAGTAAATGCGAGTTGAAATATACATGAGCGATAAAGGATAGAGCTCAAAAAATGTAATCATAACCACCCGAATGCACGATAATTCATCCCTATACCAATAAAAAACATAAAAAGTAAAACGACTTTTACCAGAGTCATCACATTAATATATATCGAGGGGTATATCCAATATGCAGGGAAAAAAAAATCTGCATAGCATGTCTTACAATTTTGCTTATCTCTCTACTTGTAATATATGTTAAAAGTTGACATTTTTATTTTAAGGAAATTTCATTTAGTACCCATTAAGTAAAAAAAATAGAAATGATTAACTACAACAATAGCTCAAGTCTAAACTTTTTTCACGATTCATTTCCTTCTAAGATTTTTTCATGTAAGATAACATTTTTTCTAAAGCTTCCCAACTGCTTATCATACGTGTATATGTTACCATCCATATTCTCCTTTAGTTATTTACAAATTCAATTATGGTTTATATTCATCTTTACTATTCCAAAGAAACAAAATTAAAGATACTTCAGAAGGAATATTTTTGAAGAAAAGACATTTAAACCCTGATATATGACTGATTCCACGAGAATGATGGGACCTAACCAATATTAAAGATAATTTAATTATAAATTGTTTTGATTGAGCGAGTAAGATATTTACTGAGCAAATTTTAAAATGTAATTATGAAATATTTAAATTACCATAGCATTTTCAATAATCTGATTTCGGTGAAAACGATGTACTCTCCAAGCTCTAAATACGTAATTTCATTTTCGAACGAATTTTCGTTTTTTTTTTTTTTTTTTTTGTTTTTTTTTGGTGTCCAATTTACTAAAAAAAACAGTTTAAGATAATTTTGACTTAGTTATTTGAGTTAAGCGGAAATTAAAATGTGTATTTCCGTTGAAAACTTGGATTACAAATATTTATGATTCTGTATCATATATATTCTTTCTTTTACTTATCTTATAATGTTATAATATGGTTATATTTTTAGAATAAATCATTTATAAGGTTATTTACGCAATATATTTTCTTTTAATTTTTCACTTAATAGGTTTTTTATCTCACAATTTATAAAAAAGCAAAATAATTTATCGTCTCCATTATATTATATTCATTTTCGGCGCAACAGATACATGAAGCGGTCCCTCTCCAGCTCAATCTCTCTTTCCCAGTCCTCTCTGTAACAATCCTTCCATCTCCCCTTTGGTCTTTCGTCAGTTTTCCATAGTAGTACTGTCTTTTAACTGTCCTTTCTTCACCCATTCTGATTATGTGGCCCAACCACCTAACTCGCTGTATCCTTACAAAGTGGGAAACATTCAAGTTATCAAAGAGTGTGCACAGCTTTGCGTTTTTTCGGAGTTGAAAAAAAAAACATTTTCCTCTAGAGGCCCATACATACGCCTTAGGATCTCCCTTTCGAACCTGTTGATGCAGTTAGCAGATTCTTTACTCAAAATCCAGGTTTCGGATGCGTATGTTAAAGCGGGGCGGACGAGCGTTCTATATAGTCTGAGTTTGGTTGTGAGACTGAGCAGTCAGACTACTTCTGGAGAGTTTAGATAGACTGAAATAGGATCGATTTGCTGTCATTATCCTGTGCTTTATTTCTTCTTCCTCACCCAAGGTATCATTGATCAGCGATCCTAAGTACTCAAAGCTGCTGTCACATTCAAATCTGTAGCTCCCAACTATGTAGTGTCTCTGTGGGTGTGCTGGCTTCTTCCTCCACAGAGTTAGGATTTTAGTCTTCATTAATCTGAAGACCCAATGTTCTTCCTTCTGTCTCAAGCACTGTGAATGCCTCTTTTATGCTTTATCGAGTCTTTCCCATGATTACAATGTCATCTGCTTATGCCTTAATTTATGTCGTCTTGTTAAAGATCATTCCTTGGGACTTCAGCCCAGATTTTTTTTATAACTGCATTTAGGACTACGTTGAACAGTAGAGGTGCAAGAGAATCTTCTTGTCTCAGCACTGATCTCATTGGGAATGAGTCTCCGATTTTTCCGCCAACTATTACCCTGCCCACCATTTCCTTCATTGTACAGGTGAATCAGCCTAGCCGGGATGCCCATTTCTCCCATAGAATGGTACAGTTCTCTCCTAATGACCGAGTCATATGCCGCTTTATAATCTACGAAGAGAAGCCACATGCGGTTATTAAACTCATCCATTTCCTCCATCATCTGTCGAAGCGAGAATATATATATATTTGTGTGTGTGGGGGGGGGGGGCAAACCGTTTAGGTGAGTGTTTGAGAGCGAGTTAAAAAGTTGTTTAAAATTATAAAAAATAAAATACAATACATTTGTATGATATTACCAACAGCTAACATTTGCGCTAAATCGAATGAATGTAATTGAATTCTGTAAATACTACTGGAACTAATAAAGCTTTTGTGAAATTGATTAAGTTGGTTAAAAAAAATAATTTGTCTTGAATAGTTAAATAAAATGATCATTAATTTAACATTTCCTAGACAAAGCTGATAAACTAGGAAAAATATATTTTAACAATATTAAATGTAAATGCATCTATTGACTAGAATTAGCATTGGAATAAAGTGATAATTAAAGAAAGAACAGTGAGCATTGCCTCCATGATGCTCCTGCTCTCCTGATAACAAACTGGTGGAAATTCAGCGCTATCGGGAATGCTTTTTATAAATTAATTAATTTTGGAACTTGTAATTTTTAGAATACTGTACATGTAATTAATTAATTATCTTCTACTGCTATGTTTATTTTAATTTTATCTCTACTTTCCATTTTAACAAGGAAAACTTTATTGTTTTTCGACTGTTATTAGGTATAAATTGTTATTATTAAAATAAAATATTTAAATACGGGATTATTTTGCTATCACGTTTTTCTCAATCACCACAGATTTATTTATTTTTTAACAAAACAATTCTGAATAATTATTCAAAAGAATTTTATTCTTAAAAGGTTAATTAAAACAATGATATTTTCTTAATAAAATTAATAATTAAAACCTTTTTATTCGTTTATTTTATATGTCTATATAAGAAAATGAAAATTACAGCGGAGTGAGTATCTTTAATTATAAATAAATAAAAAATGGAAAATACCCTAGAAGCATGGAATGAACTAACGCTTTCACCATTGCAGTATAAGGAGTGTAGGAGCATTTAGAAGGCAAGGCTCACTGTTCTGCCTGTAACTGCAGCTCTAATCCCGCTATTTTTCCTTCGTAATTTATATGCTAATAGGTTTATTTTTTTGTAAGACTTTTAGAGTTTACAAATTAATATATATCATCGTATGATTAATAATAACCTGCTACTAAAGTAACAACAACTAGAAAAACTACTCAAAATTAGATTTTTTTTTTTTTTTTTTTAATTTCCTGAATGGAAATGAGATGAGTACGAAACACATTTAGTGTTTTAGATCAAATTTATATTTTTTCAAGAAAAATAATTAGAAAAAATCTCACAATCGTATTATTTTAATAGAATGGCGTTTATAAATAAATCAATATATTTATTTCATAAGCACACGAATCAAATTATTAACTGATATTTAAAAATATATATATATATAAGGAATGGCAATGACAATTTTCGGATTGCGGTATAAACGTATTACTAAAAAAAGTAATAAGTACTAAATTTACTGTGAACATGATTTAAATGATAACTTTTGATCAGATATGGAGGTTTTGTTTTTGGTGATGCTGCATGAAGAAATGGATATGGGCAGCGATTGTAAGCATCATTTTTTTTTTTTTTTTTTTTTAATGATAAGAACAAACTGTAAATGTTGCTATTTGACATCAACAAGGGATGAATTCCAAAGTACATGGGACAGACCGTTCAATATTTCATGAACAAAGTTGGTGATTAGAACATGTATTAATATATTTTATTATATAAAATTAAAAATTAACGTATGTATATTTTATATAAGAAATACATATATTTTGCTATTACAAAGAAAATATATCAGTAAATGTAAATAATTTGCATTGCCATAGAGGGAGGATTCAAGGCACAACAGTGAACCTTTATTCTGTGGCGCTCCTGTTATCCTGCTACTAAAGTTAAAGTAGAGGTAGAGAGTTAATGATTAAATTGGACTGACTGAATGCGCTAGGAGGGAGGGAGGTATAATAATAATAATAATTAATAATAATCTTCTGATTATTAATTTAAAGTAAAAAAATAAGAATTAAGATGTCAAGAAGGGAGGTAAGTAAAAGTCATATTTTATGTGCACCAGTTTCTATATAATCTAAAAAGGTATATAATAAAATATGCCTCTTTTTGACAACTATTCATATCAAACGGTGCTATCTAAAAATTATTTTTGCTATCCAATAAATATTGATGAATATGTTGATATCTAACCTACAAATAAATCATAAATCACAATATAATTAATTATAAAGGTTGGGGGTAAGCCACAGACCTCCCATACCAAGCCTCAGGCAAGATCTTCCCAGTTTAAACCTCAGCCAATAATAAATAGTAATAATAATCATTTCTCAACCTTTCGAAGTTCCTATGCTAGAAAAAATTATTTTTACTTTATAACTGGAGAAATCATTTAGGATGTTAGTTAGATTATGAACAAACCAATAAGTAGAAATAGTAAAAAATTGAGGCCTATTATTTTGATTGTTTTTAAGGATTTTAACAAAATAAAAAAAAAATCTCTTAAATAAATATGAAACGGCTATGAAAATATCATTTCCAAAGTCTATTTATATTATTTTTGTAATCATCACTTCTTCAAATCAATGATATTTTTGGATGTAATCATTCCATCATAATAACCTCAACAAAATTAATTCTTTGTTTTAAACTGAAATAGTTTTTTATTTTTTTTCAATTAATTAAAGTAATTTATGAAGAAGTTGGTTGGGATTGCAGTCATGTAAAAACTTCAACTAAGTGAACCTAATTTATTGTGCCCTTGTTTCGGCCTAAATTCTTGGTCATCTTCAGGATGATTGTTAGGTGAGCTCACTAATATTTATAAAGTAATTTATAAATTATTTAGCTTATCTATTTTTCATTTTTCACAAAAATCTACAACAGATTAATTTTTTTAGGAAAAATATTTTAAATATTTAATTCCAATAATTCTATTTTTAAAACATTAATTAATTCCTATTGCTGAAAGCAATTAATAAAAAATCTGATGTGCGCAACACATGCACTAACCTCCGTTGTTAAAATTAATTTAAGAATTTTTAAATACACTTAGAGATGAAAAAAAATCAAAGAAGTAATTAACATAAAGTTCCAATAGAAACATGTGTTTTACTAAATAATCTATTATATTTTTATCTAGAACAATCTGTTAGTTTTATGGGCATTTCATCACCCTCCATTAACTTTTACAATTCCGTGTATCAGATAACATTTTTCCTAAAATCTTTAGCTTAACAACAGTATATTATACATCTATATTACTATTCTTGTGTTCAAAACTACAATTATTGCATTAATAGAAATATTATTGCACTTTTCTCCTTTAGTTGTTAATCAAATTGGTTCAAGCTGTTATATGCTTAATTTTTTGAAATCCATAAAATTAAAGGTACTCTAGAGGAAAATAAATTAAAATATCGGCATTTAACGTCTGACAGGGCAGACTATTTCAATCAAAATGAAACCTACATAATATTAAATAAAGCCCATTTAATTTTACATCCATACAGCGGGTTCCATCAAAATCGAAATTGTAAACAGGTCCAAAATGCATGGTATAAGGTGGTTCTTCTGGTTAGCTGATTTTGATGGAAAAGTTGCTGTAACATCTCGGGTGTAAAGTTGTCTTAAGTATAAAATGGTAGTTTCCTGCGACTTTTCGTTTTCGCGCTAGACCTCACACACAGACCTTTTTGCGGGTTTGATCATTTGGACTCAGGGGACCACAAAACGTGTATTTCCGGTGAAAACTTTCCCTTACTATTTCATACATAGTAGGTAAGTGAAAAAAAAAAAATTAAATTAAATTACTTTTTTTTATTCGTTTATTTTAATTTAGTCGTAGGCAGAAATAAATAATCGGGAGTCAGTCAGTCGTTTGTTTGTTTGTTTATTCATTTAACGTCACTTTATGCTACTATGGCTAATCGGACGATGCTACAGTGGGAGTCCTAAATTTTGCCTATCCAGGTTTTATTAGGATAGGGATCTTTAACGAGTACCTGACATCGCACAGGCTCGGGACCACCTTTTAACGTCCCCTCCGAAGGACGGCGTAACTAAGGATTTTTTACTCCCATTAAAAAATCCTAGGACCACCTGCGGGTTTGAACCCGTGACCTTTAGAATGGGAGGCTGTTACGCTAGCCACCCAACTACAAGATCCCTGTCAGTCAGTCGTTTTTTTTAAATATTTTATTTTTGCCGACGTTTCGAAGTTATAAGCCATCATCAGGGCATTAATTAGCCATGTGAAGCATAAACTCTATACATCCTCAATATAGTTTATTTTAATGAGATAAGCAAAATAAAACTCCATCCACACAACTCACGAATCAGTTTCGACAAATTGAAGTTTTGTATCAGGAGATCAAGAGACCTAAGCAGTTAAGATTCGTTGTCTCATAAAATCCTCAAGATATGATAATGCAGATTATAATATGATAATGCAAATTATAGTTATATTTTCTCGGAGTTCCCAGGGGCAGTATGTAAATATTGTATATATATGTATGAATGTGACCAAGATTATTATTATTTATTTATTTTTATCTTTATTTAGGGTTATTTATTCTTCTTTATATTTTATTTATTTTGTATTCATTTATTTTTATTTCTTTATTTTGTGTACATAAGGAATGAATGAATTCTTATATCACTAATACTCATTGCCCAATATTGTGGCAGATTGTACTATTTCTAAATAAATAACAGTTTAAAAAAAAAAAAAAAATGTTGTAATAGCATTTCGTATTTTAATTGATATTGAGGTAGCATTTTATTTGAATATATATCAAGTAATGAATTTGATATTTTATAAAACTATTGAAAACTATATTGAGGGTGTATAGTCGACTGTAGAAACTATTATAGGTGGAATAGTCAGGAATCAGTCATTGATGACTGATTCCTGACTATTCCACCTATAATTATTGAAAACTAATGGTATATATTTCTTTTTCTCCCAATAAGCTTTGCTTAAGATAAGAATGCATAGGTTAACTATTTCACTGTAGCAATTCTGATTGTTAGGGTATGTTTTAAAAAAGATTCTGACGGTTAGTAGCTGTCTTCTTAGTTTTAGAGGTGGTTCGCTGGCTTCGTTTAATAAGGCATCGATAGGGGTGGAATTAAGAGCTCTTAAACATATTCTTATGATCTTATTATGAATCATATCTAACTTGCGCAAGTGTGTATTAGGGGCCTCACCGTATAATGTGACTCTGCAATCGAATATGGATTTTATTGTGCTCCTATAGAATAACAAAGATATGCTTGGATCTGCTCCCCATTTACTGTTATTGCTAATCATTTTTAAAATGCTCATTTTTTTCTCCGACCGTTTTATGATTTCATAAATGTGTTGATTCCAATTTAGTTTTCGGTTGAAATAAACGCCTAAGAATCTCACGACATTAACGCTTGTGAAGAAATTTCTAGCTAATTCAACTCGCTCATTAAGTGAAAATGTGCGTTCTCTAGTGAACGGGCATATAATTGATTTAGAAGCTGAAATCGTCATTCCTGTCTCTAACTCCCATCTCCTTAACCCTCATACTGTCTCGTCCAGTAACTCGACACATTTATTAATATCTTGATTTGAGGTATATAGGCATATATCATCGGCAAATTGTAAGATTGAAACTTTTTCAGGTAAGTATTTTTCTAAATCAGTAGAAAATATTGCAAATAATAAACTACTCAGAATACCTCCTTGAGGTAAACCTATCTGAGCCACCCTACTCATGATTATTGAATTTGATATTTTTAATGATATCTTTCTATTGCTGATCAGATTGATAATATTGTCAATATATTTTGAGGGGAAACCCATGTCTGTCATTCTATAATTGAGTATGTGTAACGGAACAGTGTCGTATGTCACCATTCATCCTTTGTGACTGGTAAGCGGTTACTTGTTTTGCGATTGCTGTACAGCTAGTTTATGCCAAATATCCTGCCGGGGTGGATTTATTGATACTTCCACAGATCAGTCGCCAGGAATTTCTCTGTTTATCTCTTGTGAGTTTTTTGAATTCCGCATCCGCTTTTTTGTATGTCAAAAATGTTGAAGAATTTGGGGCTTTTATATATGTTTTGTAGGCATTTTTTCTATTTTGTAGTGAAAGACTACATTCATTATCCCACCAACCTCTGCTAAATTTTCTCCTGTAAATTTGTTTATAAGTTGGTATTGACTTCGTGCCAGCTTTATTCAAAAATTGTATAAACTGTTCATATGTAGGGTTATCGGATAGAAGGTGGAAATTATCTGAGGTAAACGTTTCGTATTCCTCCCAATTAGCAGCCTTTATTTGCCACTTTCTGGTAGATTTACTCATATTGGTATCTTTGAATTGCATATTGTGAATCTCCATTACGATGGGTAAATGATTAGAACCTAAGGGATCATCGTGAACTTTCCATTGTATATAGTTGTATAGTATATTGGGTGAGCAGAGAGTGATATCCAAGGCAATGTTATTAGTCTGACACATTATTTACGTATGTAGCGAATCCATCATTCAACAGTACTAAGCTGGAGTTTTCTACTGCAGAAACTAATTCTTTTCCCATTTTATCACAAAAATTACAGCCCCACTGGTAATGGTGAGCATTGGCATCTCCTGCCAGAATTAATGGAAAGTCAAAATTCGTAATAAATTTTTCCCAATGATTTTTAATTACTAAATTTTTAGGAGGGTTATGATACGAAACTATGTTAATTTTAAAATTAGTATTGATTAAGACTTTCGCGGCAATCACATCCATACCGTTTTATTTTATGTAAGTTTCTAACCTGTGTAAAAGTGTACTTATTCCTAATCAAAATCTTTTCTTAAGATATTGTATCCCGGGAAATTCACATATGTGTTATGCTTAAACCAAGTTTCTGATATTAGGGCAATATCAATATTGTTTGTAAATAAAAAATATTCTAAACTATTTTTATTTGCTTTTGCTGATCTAGCGTTCCATTGTAATAATTTATAGGATTTAGTCATAAAAATGGTGGGCTAAATTAGATACTAATAAATTATTCTATGAAAAATTATTAAAAATAGTTTAGTTAAAATATTTTTATCTGAATCAATGATTTATTAACAAGCTTTCTCCTCTCTCTTTTATTATGTTCCTAATCTCTTCTTCAGAAATTATTAAATTTTTTTTTGATAAAATTGAACTTACAATTGAATAAATAGCTTCTGAAATTTGATTTATTTTATTCAGTTTAACCTAAGGTGTTCCAGTAGTTTTAGGTTTTGGGAAATTTGTATTAGAAAATAAAGGGTTTGGATGGGTATAAAGGTATTTTATAACTATTATTAATCTCTCTCCTTGCTTGTTCGGTAGGGTCAACGCTTGGATGTTCCTCCGGACTTGAAACTCCTACTTTTTTATTTACACTAATTTTACTTATTACTGAAGAGTTATTTTTGTTATATAATTGTTTGTTATTAGTTTGATCTAATGCTAGAAACGATTCAGGTCTCTGTCTTAATACGGCCCAACTATATGATTTGCCTTCTAGGAAATGTTTTGCATCCATATAGGTTAGATTTTGGGTGTTCATTAATTCTTTTATATTTTTTTTTTTTTAAATTCCGGACATATATCTTTAGCTAGAGAAGAATGATTTTGGTGGCAGTGAATGAATTTCAATAATGTACCGGGAGGGCACTCTTCTTTCGCATGTTTTTCACCGCAATCCGAACACCTGGGTGTCGTACTTTTACATTGAGTGGTCACGTGACCTTAACGAAAGCATGCTTGACACTGTACTACTGACTGAATGTACTTATGTACCTCGCATCTCACGTGATGAATGCTTACATAATTAGGGAGAAACTGTCCTCTCAAATTAATTAGAACCGTACCCGTCGGTTTTCATATTCGTTTGTATCTCGGTTCAAAATCTTCCTTTTGAACCTTCTGACTGAGATAATTTTTAGAGATTCGGAATATAAAGTTTTAATATTATTTAATATGTCTTCCTCGGATAAATTAGTATCTATTCCTCTAATTACTCCTTTTCTTTCCAGCATAAATTGTGGAATATACACTACAAAATGTTTAGACTTTAAAATTTCCGAATTTACCAGTGCGTTCGCGTGTGAACCTAAGCGAGTTTCAACTTTTATTCTATTGCGACCCGACCTGGTGATAGACAGAATGTTATTGTAGGTTACTGGACAAGAATTATTTCATAATTTTCCAACAGACATTGGATGTATTCGACTAATTCCAACCTCTTCCATCGACCTACTCTCAACAAAAACAAAATATGGGCCCATGTCTCTCTCCTCATATAAGCGTGGTTGAGAGTTTTGTGTTTTATCTGTCGAGGCTTTACTAATTTCCTGCTCTTCGTTGCTTGCATTATTTTTGTATTCTGCAGGCATCATTTCTATTTCCGTGCTTAAGTTTATTATTTCATTATTATTCAAACTACTTAACTTATCAGGCGGGATAAACTCCCTCCCATCACTTGTGCCAGACATAGTGAGTTAGTTCAGTGCAGAATTATGCACAATTTACAAAAATAACGATAAAGCAATCTAAAAAATAACATATTGTTTAGTTTACAAAGAAAATAATATTTATAAGGAAACTAATTAAAAGAAAAAATATATATCAAAAGGTTATCTGTTAAACAGCACGAAGGTCTCTCTGCCACCGCCTCCGCCAAAGTCCTAACAGGAGCATTATTCTTGATAACTATTTGGGACACTATATACACCGAATAACTTCGAATTACCGACTAAAATAAATACTTAGAAATTGCGAAAAAATTTCACACTTTTAAGACAATGTTGTTAACAGCTGTGTGAAGCTAAGAGTTGAAAAGTAAAAAAAAAAAATATTACATTGTGTTTCGATGGAGACATATGTTTGAGATTAAATATTCTAATAATAGAAATTATTACATTTATACTTTCCATTTTCTTAAACAACTATGGATGTAACAATATTTTTTCTATAATCTTTAGCTTTCCAACGGCATGTCATATGCCGATATGAATAAAATGCCGATATGACATATGCCGATATGTCATATGATTCAATGATAAGAATGACTGAATACGTATATTTTATTATATTTATTGTTATTATTATTTTTTAAATGAACCCTTTGATGATATTAGAAGATTGTTTTGTTGAGTTCTTATAAAAATAGACTCGCTTATAAAAGTTTTTTTTTTTTTTAAATAAATTCTTTATTGCTGAATGGAATTAGTCCGGGTGGCGGTCATTAAATGAAACAACTAAATAGTTTCAACTATTTATTGTTTGCCAACGTTTCGACCCCCTTTGTGGGTCATCATCAGGGCGCATGGTGGGAGAAAGGAAACTGAGAGTTTGGAAACAGTCCTCTTTCCACAATACAGAGCCATCATATTCCACCCTTGGTGAATAAAATATATCTTCTTGATCATACATCTCTTTTATTGTGAGTTTGGCTTTGCAAGAAAGTTTTTTTTTTTTTAAGAAGTACTTTTTGTCATGCATGTAAAAAACTGCTGTTGGCTGCTAGCTTTGAATTTATCTCTTCTTTGTTTGACAACTGACAGTGTATTTATGAAATCACCCGTGTAACCAAATGCCAGACTGCAATGTAAGGGTTCATCATATCCACAAAAAAAAAAAAAAAAAACCTGTACCACTACAACCCATGAAGGGTCTTGGGCTCAGTACATATAGAGATTCGTACTGTTTCTAGGCCAACGGCAGTGCAATGAGGTGATTAGGCCTTAATCGCGCTCAGCCGCCAGGTGTTTCCCCAAATAATTTGGGTACCCTTTTTATAGAGGCTGGGTCTGCCCCAGGAGGGTCTCCGTACCCTAGGGTCGCCCTCCGACTGAATTAACAGAATAAATAATATTCTGCCATAGCCGGGATTCGAACCCAGGACCCGGAGCACAGCAGACTAGCGCTCTATCCACTAGACCACGCCGCTCCCCCATCATATCCAAAATAAATTAAATTTACTTTAGAACTTTTAAATTTGTTATTTTACTTATTTTCTAGTCTATTTCTCCATCATTTAAAAATTTCAATTTTTCTACTGAAATATTTCTGCTGATATAAAAACGTAATTTTCAAATTGTTGCGAGGCTCGTCTAGTTCTTCCTATTAACCAATCATAGAGTAATTCTTTAATTAATTTTTAATATCACAATTGATTGAAACAAATTTTAGGTAATAAACATACAAAGATATACTAATAAATATTTAAAATTGTATTTTATAATTTTTCTATGATCAAATATAAAATTAAATTATCAGTTAAGTTAAGAAAAGTAGAGGGGATATATTTGAGTCAGTAGTTTTCATTACAAAAACTCATCCCTCTAACATAAGGCGTTTCGTTGTTTATATTTGTTTAGCGTCACTTTTATTCATTTAAAGTAACACACCTTTTTTCGGGACTTTCTTATTTGGACTTTAGGGACCTAAAACCCTGAAAGGTGTATTTCCGTTGGAAACTGGAATTCGAAAATTTTCGCGATCGCAATACTTTCCCTTACTATATATTTCATAAATAGGCAAGTGAAAGTAATAGGAAAAAATTACTTAGCCAACATCAAAAGATGTTGACATACTTTTTTTTAAAATGTAATTTACGATTTTATTGATATAATATAATAAGAAAATATGCGATATGCAATTTCAAGTAGGCAATTTGTTCTGATCACAGAGTTGTAGATGATGCATGACGGCAAGAATATGGACAAAGATAGTTGGAATAAAGTAATGATATATATTAGCCATCCTATATAACCCAATTCCTTTTTTGGACAGCAAAACTGTCATATCTGCATGGACGAGGTAACATTTACACCTACTCCAATAATTTCTGCAAAGAAAGATCACGTGATGCTGATTGACAGTTGCTATATTTCCCCTCGGAAAAAGTAGATCAGCACCTGCTCTATGTGGTATCGTATGGTATCAATTTCAAAGTTTAATTTCTTTGGTATCCATTTTTGGACAATTTTTGTTCAGTAGATTTTGATTCTTTAGATGTGAACTGAGTGCCCCTATCTGACCTCAAAGACACTAGAATGCTATGCTGGCGAATATATTCTGTAATCCACTAATAACTGCCCTGGAGCCACGGAGAACAAAGAAAGTTGAATACTAGATTTTGTTTATAATTACTGAAGAGATCTTTTGTGGATAAAAAGGATCAGATATGTAAAAACAAACTCCAACGAAAATGGCAGAAAGATCACGTGATGCTGATTGACAGTTGCTATATTTCCCCTTGGAACAAATAGATCAGCACCTGCTCTATGTGGTATCGTATGGTATCAATTTCAAAGTTTAATTTCTTTGGTGTCCATTTTTGGACAATTTTTGTTCAGTGGATTTTGATTCTTCAGATGTGAACTGAGTGCCCCTATCTGACCTCAAAGACACTAGAATGCTATGCTGGCGAATATATTCTGTAATCCACTAATAACTGCCCTGGAGCCACGGAGAACAAAGAAAGATGAATACTAGATTTTGTTTATAATTACTGAAGAGATCTTTTGTGGATAAAAAGGATCAAATATGTAAAAACAAACTTCAACGAAAATGGCTGAAAGATCACATGATGCTGATTGACAGTGGCTGTATTTCCCCTTGGAAAAAATAGATCAGCACCTGCTCTATGTGGTATCGTATGGTATCAATTTCAAAGTTTAATTTCTCAGCTAACCATTTTTGGACAATTTTTGTTCAGTGGATTTTGATTCTTCAGATGTGAACTGCCTGCCCCTATCTGACCTCAATGACACTAGAATGCTATGCTTGGCGAATATATCCTGTAATCCACTAATAACTGCCCTGGAGCCACGAAGAACAAAGAAAGTTTAATACTAGATTTTGTTTATAATTACTGAAGAGATCTTTTGTGGATAAAAAGGATCAAATATGTAAAAACAAACTCCAACGAAAATGGTAGCAAGTTCACATGATGCTGATTGACAGTGGCTGTATTTCCCCTTGGAAAGAGTGGATCAGCACCTGCTCTATGTGGTATCATACGGTCTCAATTTCAAAGTTTAATTTCTCTGCTAACCATTTTTGGACAATTTTTGTTCAGTGGATTTTTATTCTTCAGATGTGAACTGTGTGCCCCTATCTGACCTCAAAGACACTAGAATGCTATGCTTGGCGAATATATCCTGTAATCCACTAATAACTGCCCTGGAGCCACGGAGAACAAAGACAGTTGAATACTAGATTTTGTTTATAATTACTGAAGAGATCTTTTGTGGCTAAAAAGGATCCAAGAAGAATAATAAAAGGAAATTAAACAAAAAAATATTTTATTTAAAATTATTAAGTTTATATAATCATATCTTAAATTATATTTCTCAGAATGAAATTCATAATAAAATTCTTTTACTGTTTAATTTGTTCCAAATTATTGGCATTTTATTTATTTGCGGTGCACTGGCTAGATTAGTTCTGCAAATTCAGATATAAACATCATTATTTACCCTGCTGCAGTGCTCACCCATTCTAAACTTTGGTCTACTCCGAGACCCACAATCATCAATATTACACTGATCCAATTTAATCAAATGAAAAAGTATTGACATTTAACATTCTCTCTCCTTCTATTTATGTTGAACATTAAATTTTTGTTACAAGTCTGTTTAGGAAGTATGCCAGTCTGGAAATACTCCTATCTACTTATAATAAACAAACCTTAAAAATGTTTTTTTTTGTAGTTTCTCAATAAATCCCCATCCTTTTTTAAGATATAGGTATCAAATCAAACTAAAATATTCAATTTCAGATCTTATTAGAGAGTTACGGATAGTTATCAGAGCAGATGTGCTACTGAAATTTGTGCAATGTCTTTTCAAATAACCAAAAGTGGTTGAACATTTTAAATAAATCATTTCAGTATGACACATATGTATATATTAATATAATGATTTTTTATATTTTTGTAAAATACTCCTTAATGGAAAATTAATTAAAACAAATGTTATTAAATTAAAATTAATTCACTCTCGGGTATGGGTCTCATACAATAAGGCATAATCATTATTTTAATCTTCTGTTAATCTCGTATTATAACTACAACTTAAAAAAAATAAGGTGCAGGCTAACGATTTGACATTCTTTTCATCCGGCAGCTCATAATTCTTGGAGGTCCACACACTAAATAATTTTTTTGCTTCCTGCTTTCATTCTGAATGGTTTTTCCTGTGTCATCTAGGATCTGAAATGGATGCCATATTTGTAAGCAATAATCCCAATTAGAGCTATTAATTCCAATTTAATTGTTAGTATATAACATAGGTGAAGTGAAAAAACTTTCCAAGTGTATTTCCAATATATATTTATTTATTTATTTTATTTTATTTTTTTTTTTGTGGTTAAAAGCTCCAAGCCTAAAAGAACAAATTGGTATCATGAAAGAAAGGTAGACTTGAGGGAGTTGGGGATCAACAAGCAAATGATAGGATACAGAAAGGAAATTGGGTACACAAAATTTATGGTAAAAGAGAAAAGGAAGACAGGAGCATAGTCAAAGGATGAAGAGATTTTGGGAAGAAAGGAGGAAGAAGGCAAAGAAGTGAAAATGTGTCATCGTGAGATATTCAAGTCAAACACTCTGTCCATAATGGCCAAAATGATAAGAATGAATGAATACATATATTTTATTATATTTATTGTTATTATTATTTTTTAAATGAACCCTTTGATGATATTAGAAGATTGTTTTGTTGAGTTCTTATAAAAATAGACTCGCTTATAAAAGTTTTTTTTTTTTTTTTTATAAATAAATTCTTTATTGCTGAATGGAATTAGTCTGGGTGGCGGTCATTAAATGAAACAACTAAATAGTTTCAACTATTTATTGTTTGCCAACGTTTCAACCCCCTTTGTGGGGCACCATCAGGGCGCATGGTGGGAGAATGGAAACTGAGAGTTTGGAAACAGTCCTCTTTCCACAATACAGAGCCATCATATTCCACCCTTGGTGAATAAAATATATCTTCTTGATCATACATCTCTTTTATTGTGAGTTTGGCTTTGCAAGAAAGTTTTTTTTTTTTTAAGAAGTACTTTTTGTCATGCATGTAAACAACTGCTGTTGGCTGCTAGCTTTGAATTTATCTCTTCTCTGTTTGACAACTGACAGTGGATTTATGAAATCACCCGTGTAACCAAATGCCAGACTGCAATGTAAGGTTTCATCATATACAAAAAAAAAAAAAAAAAACCTGTACCACTACAACCCATGAAGGGTCTTAGGCTCAGTACATATAGAGATTCGTACTGTTTCTAGGCCAACAGCAGTGCAATGAGGTGATTAGGTCTTAATCGCGCTCAGCCGCCAGGTGTTTCCCCAAATAATTTGGGTACCCTTTTTATAGAGGCTGGGTCTGCCCCAGGAGGGTCTCCGTACCCTAGGGTCGCCCCCCGACTGAATTAAAAGAATAAATAATATTCTGCCATAGCCGGGATTCGAACCCAGGACCCGGAGCACAGCAGACTAGCGCTCTATCCACTAGACCACGCGCCGCTCCCCCATCATATCCAAAATAAATTAAATTTACTTTAGAACTTTTAAATTTGTTATTTTACTTATTTTCTAGTCTATTTCTCCATCATTTAAAAATTTCAATTTTTCTACTGAAATATTTCTGCTGATATAAAAACGTAATTTTCAAATTGTTGTGAGGCTCGTCTAGTTCTTCCTATTAACCAATCATAGAGTAATTCTTTAATTAATTTTTAATATCACAATTGATTGAAACAAATTTTAGGTAATAGACATACAAAGATATACTAATAAATATTTTCCTGGAGCCACGGAGAACAAAGAAAGTTGAATACTAGATTTTGTTTATAATTACTGAAGAGATCTTTTGTGGCTAAAAAGGATCCAAGAAGAATAATAAAAGGAAATTAAACAAAAAAATATTTTATTTAAAATTATTAAGTTTATATAATCATATCTTAAATTAAATTTCTCAGAATGAAGTTCATAATAAAATTCTTTTACTGTTTAATTTGTTCCAAATTATTGGCATTTTATTTATTTGTGGTGCACTGGCTAGATTAGTTCTGCAAATTCAGATATAAACATCATTATTTACCCTGCTGCAGTGCTCACTCATTCTAAACTTTGGTCTACTCCGAGACCCACAATCATCAATATTACACTGATCCAATTTAATCAAATGAAAAAGTATAGACATTTAACATTCTCTCTCCTTCTATTTATGTTGAACATTAAATTTTTGTTACAAGTCTGTTTAGGAAGTATGCCAGTCTGGAAATACTCCTATCTACTTATAATAAACAAACCTTAAAAATGTTTTTTTTTTTTTTGTAGTTTCTCAATAAATCCCCATCCTTTTTAAGATATAGGTATCAAATCAAACTAAAATATTCAATTTCAGATCTTATTAGAGAGTTACGGATAGTTATCAGAGCAGATGTGCTACTGAAATTTGTGCAATGTCTTTTCAAATAACCAAAAGTGGTGGAACATTTTAAATAAATCATTTCAGTATGACACATCTGTATATATTAATATAAACATTTTTTATATTTTTGTAAAATACTCCTTAATGGAAAATTAATTAAAACAAATGTTATTAAATTAAAATTAATTCACTCTCGGGGTATGGGTCTCATACAATAAGGCACAATCATTATTTTAATCTTCTGTTAATCTCGTATTATAACTACAACTTAAAAAAAATAAGGTGCAGGCTAACGATTTGACATTCTTTTCATCCGGCAGCTCATAATTCTTGGAGGTCCACACACTAAATAATTTTTTTGCTTCCTGCTTTCATTCTGAATGGTTTTTCCTGTGTCATCTAGGATCTGAAATGGATGCCATATTTGTAAGCAATAATCCCAATTAGAGCTATTAATTCCAATTTAATTGTTAGTATATAACATAGGTGAAGTGAAAAAACTTTCCAAGTGTATTTCCAATATATATTTATTTATTTATTTTATTATTTTTTTTTTTTTGTGTGGTTAAAAGCTCCAAGCCTAAAAGAACAAATTGGTATCATGAAAGAAAGGTAGACTTGAGGGAGTTGGGGATCAACAAGCAAATGATAGGATACAGAAAGGAAATTGGGTACACAAAATTTATGGTAAAAGAGAAAAGGAAGACAGGAGCATAGTCAAAGGATGAAGAGATTTTGGGAAGAAAGGAGGAAGAAGGCAAAGAAGTGAAAATGTGTCATCGTGAGATATTCAAGTCAAACACTCTGTCCATAATGGCCAAAATGATAAGAATGAATGAATACATATATTTTATTATATTTATTGTTATTATTATTTTTTAAATGAACCCTTTGATGATATTAGAAGATTTTTTTGTTGAGTTCTTAGAAAAATAGACTCGCTTATAAAAGTTTTTTGTTTTTTTTTTATAAATAAATTCTTTATTGCTAAATGGAATTAGTCTGGGTGGCGGTCATCAAATGAAACAACTAAATAGTTTCAACTATTTATTGTTTGCCAACGTTTCAACCCCCTTTGTGGGTCACCATCAGGGCATGGTGGGAGAATGGAAACTGAGAGTTTGGAAACAGTCCTCTTTCCACAATACAGAGCCATCATATTCCACCCTTGGTGAATAAAATATATCTTCTTGATCATACATCTCTTTTATTGTGAGTTTGGCTTTGCAAGAAAGTTTTTTTTTTTTTAAGAAATACTTTTTGTCATGCATGTAAACAACTGCTGTTGGCTGCTAGCTTTGAATTTATCTCTTCTCTGTTTGACAACTGACAGTGGATTTATGAAATCACCCGTGTAACCAAATGCCAGACTGCAATGTAAGGTTTCATCATATCCAAAAAAAAAAAAAAAAAACCTGTACCACTACAACCCATGAAGGGTCTTAGGCTCAGTACATATAGAGATTCGTACTGTTTCTAGGCCAACAGCAGTGCAATGAGGTGATTAGGTCTTAATCGCGCTCAGCCGCCAGGTGTTTCCCCAAATAATTTGGGTACCCTTTTTATAGAGGCTGGGTCTGCCCCAGGAGGGTCTCCGTACCCTAGGGTCGCCCCCCGACTGAATTAAAAGAATAAATAATATTCTGCCATAGCCGGGATTCGAACCCAGGACCCGGAGCACAGCAGACTAGCGCTCTATCCACTAGACCACGCCGCTCCCCCATCATATCCAAAATAAATTAAATTTACTTTAGAACTTTTAAATTTGTTATTTTACTTATTTTCTAGTCTATTTCTCCATCATTTAAAAATTTCAATTTTTCTACTGAAATATTTCTGCTGATATAAAAACGTAATTTTCAAATTGTTGTGAGGCTCGTCTAGTTCTTCCTATTAACCAATCATAGAGTAATTCTTTAATTAATTTTTAATATCACAATTGATTGAAACAAATTTTAGGTAATAAACATACAAAGATATACTAATAAATATTTAAAATTGTATTTTATAATTTTTCTATGATCAAATATAAAATTAAATTATCAGTTAAGTTAAGAAAAGTAGAGGGGATATATTCGAGTCAGTAGTTTTCATTACAAAAGCTCATCCCTCTAACATAAGGCGTTTCGTTGTTTATATTTGTTTAGCGTCACTTTTATTCATTTAAAGTAACACACCTTTTTTCGGGACTTTCTTATTTGGACTTTAGGGACCTAAAACCCTGAAAGGTGTATTTCCGTTGGAAACTGGAATTCGAAAATTTTCGCTATCGCAATACTTTCCCTTACTATATATTTCATAAATAGGCAAGTGAAAGTAATAGGAAAAAATTACTTAGCCAACATCAAAAGATGTTGACACACTTTTTTTTTAAATGTAATTTACGATTTTATTGATATAATATAATAAGAAAATATGCGATATGCAATTTCAAGTAGGCAATTTGTTCTGATCACAGAGTTGTAGATGATGCATGACGGCAAGAATATGGACAAAGATAGTTGGAATAAAGTAATGATATATATTAGCCATCATATATAACCCAATTCCTTTTTTGGACAGCAAAACTGTCATATCTGCATGGACGAGGTAACATTTACACCTACTCCAATAAATTCTGCAAAATATTTAAAGAATGATGAGAAAAGAGTTGGGGAGAAAAAACAACTCTGTTTAAAAATATTAAACTGTCAAAAATATTATTTTATTGTCCTGCAGGTACACAAAATAAAAACGGAGAATAAATTAACTGAGAAGAGAGACAAGAATGATGAGCGCACAGTAAGAATAATAAACGAGATAGATGAACAACAGCTGGTGAGATGTTGCAACGGATTTGCCACTGTAAAATAAAATAATCTTTCTACTATCATAATCCACAGAAAATAAAATAATAAATAAAAATGACCTTCAATTAAATATAGAGAGAACTAAAATATAAACATGTTTGAGGCAGAGACAAATCCATTTCACATAACCTCTTTGCTCCCACCAGCTGTGTGATATAACCTCACTCCCTCTCTCACATCAGGCCCAAACTCCAACGAAAATGGCAGAAAGATCACGTGATGCTGATTAACAGTTGCTATATTTCCCCTTGGAAAAAGTAGATCAGCACCTGCTCTATGTGGTATCGTATGGTATCAATTTCAAAGTTTAATTTCTTTGGTATCCATTTTTGGTCAATTTTTGTTCAGTGGATTTTGATTCTTTAGATGTGAACTGAGTGCCCCTATCTGACCTCAAAGACACTAGAATGCTATGCTTGGCGAATATATTCTGTAATCCACTAATAACTGCCCTGGAGCCACGGAGAACAAAGAAAGTTCAATACTAGATTTTGTTTATAATTACTGAAGAGATCTTTTGTGGATAAAAAGGATCAAATATGTAAAAACAAACGCCAACGAAAATGGCAGAAAGAACACGTGATGCTGATTGACAGTTGCTATATTTCCCCTTGGAAAAAATAGATCAGCACCTGCTCTATGTGGTATGTGGTATCTTATGGTATCAATTTCAAAGTTTAATTTCTTTGGTATCCATTTTTGGACAATTTTTGTTCAGTGGATTTTGATTCTTTAGATGTGAACTGAGTGCCCCTATCTGACCTCAAAGACACTAGAATGCTATGCTGGCGAATATATTCTGTAATCCACTAATAACTGCCCTGGAGCCACGGAGAACAAAGAAAGATGAATACTAGATTTTGTTTATAATTACTGAAGAGATCTTTTGTGGATAAAAAGGATCAAATATGTAAAAAGAAACTCCAACGAAAATGGCAGAAAGATCACATGATGCTGATTGACAGTTGCTATATTTCCCCTTGGAAAAAATAGATCAGCACCTGCTCTACGTGGTATCGTATGGTATCAATTTCAAAGTTTAATTTCTCAGCTAACCATTTTTGGACAATTTTTGTTCAGTGGATTTTGATTCTTCAGATGTGAACTGCCTGCCCCTATCTGACCTCAATGACACTAGAATGCTATGCTTGGCGAATATATTCTGTAATCCACTAATAACTGCCCTGGAGCCACGGAGAACAAAGAAAGTTGAATACTAGATTTTGTTTATAATTACTGAAGAGATCTTTTGTGGATAAAAAGGATCAAATATGTAAAAACAAACGCCAACGAAAATGGCAGAAAGAACACGTGATGCTGATTGACAGTTGCTATATTTCCCCTTGGAAAAATAGATCAGCACCTGCTCTATGTGGTATGGTATCTTATGGTATCAATTTCAAAGTTTAATTTCTTTGGTATCCATTTTTGGACAATTTTTGTTCAGTGGATTTTGATTCTTTAGATGTGAACTGAGTGCCCCTATCTGACCTCAAAGACACTAGAATGCTATGCTGGCGAATATATTCTGTAATCCACTAATAACTGCCCTGGAGCCACGGAGAACAAAGAAAGATGAATACTAGATTTTGTTTATAATTACTGAAGAGATCTTTTGTGGATAAAAAGGATCAAATATGTAAAAAGAAACTCCAACGAAAATGGCAGAAAGATCACATGATGCTGATTGACAGTTGCTATATTTCCCCTTGGAAAAAATAGATCAGCACCTGCTCTACGTGGTATCGTATGGTATCAATTTCAAAGTTTAATTTCTCAGCTAACCATTTTTGGACAATTTTTGTTCAGTGGATTTTGATTCTTCAGATGTGAACTGCCTGCCCCTATCTGACCTCAATGACACTAGAATGCTATGCTTGGCGAATATATCCTGTAATCCACTAATACCTGCCCTGGAGCCACGAAGAACAAAGAAAGTTTAATACTAGATTTTGTTTATAATTACTTAAGAGATCTTTTGTGGATAAAAAGGATCAAATATGTAAAAACAAACTCCAACGAAAATGGCAGCAAGTTCACATGATGCTGATTGGCAGTGTCTGTATTTCCCCTTGGAAAGAGTGGATCAGCACCTGCTCTATGTGGTATCATACGGTCTCAATTTCAAAGTTTAATTTCTCTGCTAACCATTTTTGGACAATTTTTGTTCAGTGGATTTTGATTCTTCAGATGTGAACTGTGCGCCCCTATCTGACCTCAAAGACTCTAGAATGCTATGCTTTGCGAATATATCCTGTAATCCACTAATAACTGCCCTGGAGCCACGGAGAACAAAGAAAGTTCAATACTAGATTTTGTTTATAATTACTGAAGAGATCTTTTGTGGCTAAAAAGGATCCAAGAAGAATAATAAAAGGAAATTAAAAAAAAAATATTTTAATTAAAATTATTAAGTTTATATAATCATATCTTCAATTAATTTCTCAGAATGAAGTTCATAATAAAATACTTTTAATGTTTAATTTGTTCCAAATTATTGCATTTTATTTATTTGTGGTGTGCTGGCTAATTAGTTTTTGCAAATTCAGAAATAAACATCATTATTTACCCTGCTGCAGTGCTCACCCATTCTAAACTTTGGTCTACTCGAGACCCACAATCATCAATATTACACTGATCCAATTTAATCAAATGAAAAAGTATAGACATTTAACATTCCTCTCCCTTTTATTTATGTTGAACATAAATTATTGTTACAAGTCTGTTTAGGAAGTATGCCAGTCTGGAAATACTCCTATCTACTTATAATAACAAACCTTAAAATGTTTTTTTTTTGTGTAGTTTCTCAATAAATCCCCATCCTTTTTTAAGATATAGTATCAAATCAAACTAAAATATCAATTTCAATCTTATTAGAGGAGTTACGGATAGTTATCAGAGCAGATGTGTACTGAAATTTGTGCAATGTCTTTTCAAATAACCAAAAGTGGTGGAACATTTTAAATAAATCATTTCAGTATGACACATATGTATATATTAATATAATGATTTTTTATATTTTTGTAAAATACTCCCTAATGGAAAATTAATTAAAACAATGTTATTAAATTAAAATTAATTCACTTCAGGGTATGGGTCTCATACAATAAGGCACAATCATTATTTTAATCTTCTGTTAATCTCGTATTATAACTACAACTTAAAAAAAATAAGGTGCAGGCTAACGATTTGACATTCTTTTCATCCAGCAGCTCATAATTCTTGGAGGTCCACACACTAAATAATTTTTTTGCTTCCTGCTTTCATTCTGAATGGTTTTTCCTGTGTCATCTAGGATCTGAAATGGATGCCATATTTGTAAGCAATAATCCCAATTAGAGCTATTAATTCCAATTTAATTGTTAGTATATAACATAAGTGAAGTGAAAAAACTTTCCAAGTGTATTTCCAATATATATTTATTTATTTTTTTTTTTTTTTTTTTGTGTGGTTAAAAGCTCCAAGCCTAAAAAAACAAATTGGTATCATGAAAGAAAGGTAGACTTGAGGGAGTTGGGGATCAACAAGCAAATGATAGGATACAGAAAGGAAATTGGGTACACAAAATTTATGGTAAAGGAGAAAAGGAAGACAGGAGCATAGTCAAAGGATGAATAGATTTTGGGAAGAGAGGAGGAAGAAGGCAAAGAAGTGAAAATGTGTCATCGTGAGATATTCAAGTCAAACACTCTGTCCATAAGGGCCAAAATGATAAGAATGAATGAATACATATATTTTATTATATTTATTGTTATTATTCTCACTTAGATCCCGAAATTGCATCTACAGGCCTCCAAACACACCTTTCTCAAATTGAAGACTGGTGTAACAACTGGAGAATCAAAGTCAATCAATCCAAATGCAGACATGTCACCTTTACCCTTCGAAGACAATCCTGCCCTTCAGTTCTCTTTGACTCCGTTCCGCTTCCTTTCTCCGACACAGTCCGGTATCTTGGCTTCCTTCTGGACAAAAGACTAACTTGGAACCCACATACTAGACTTAAACGACAAGAACTTAATCGACGATTTGGACAATTATACAGACTACTGAACAGAAATTCTAAATTATCTATCGAGAACAAACTGCTAATATACAAGACGGTACTGAAACCTATCTGGACCTACGGACTTGAACTGTGGGGGACAGCCAAATTTTCTAACATCAAACGCATTCAATCCTTCCAATCAAAAGTCCTCCGAACAATAGTTAATGCTCCTTATTATGTATCCAACCATACCTTACACCGCGACCTAAATATTCCATTTATTTTAGACCTTATACCATTAAAATTCTCTAAATTCCATCAGAACCTTATCCATCACCCTAATCCCCTAGCTCAATCCTTATCCAGCTCCACACATCCTTACCATCCTCCTAGAAGGTTGAAACGGCAGTGGCCTCGAGACCTCTTGTAAAATGTATATTGGAGTTCTAGCATTGGCTAGATTCTCCACTCACGTGGTGTATGCTTGTGAATTGTATATAGGTATGAGTGACTTTTGTATATATTTTTATTGATTTTGTTTTGTATTTATTTATATTGTTTTATTATTATATTAATTTATTGTTTTGTATATATCGTGTGAATGCAGTATGAATGTTGTACTTTATCCCTATTAAAAATGTCCTAAATTGGACAGATTGTAATATTGTTCAATAAAGAATTGTTTCTAAAAAAAAAAATTGTTATTATTATTTTTTAAATGAACCCTTTGATGATATTAGAAGATTTTTTTGTTGAGTTCTTAGAAAAATAGACTCGCTTATAAAAGTTTTTTTTTTTTTTTTATAAATAAATTCTTTATTGCTGAATGGAATTAGTCTGGGTGGCGGTCATTAAATGAAACAACTAAATAGTTTCAACTATTTATTGTTTGCCAACGTTTCGACCCCCTTTGTGGGTCACCATCAGGGCGCATGGTGGGAGAATGGAAACTGAGAGTTTGGAAACAGTCCTCTTTCCACAATACAGAGCCATCATATTCCACCCTTGGTGAATAAAATATATCTTCTTGATCATACATCTCTTTTATTGTGAGTTTGGCTTTGCAAGAAAGTTTTTTTTTTATTTAAGAATTCCTTTTTGTCATGCATGTAAACAACTGCTGTTGGCTGCTAGCTTTGAATTTATCTCTTCTTTGTTTGACAACTGACAGTGTATTTATGAAATCACCCGTGTAACCAAATGCCAGACTGTAATGTAAGGGTTCATCATATCCAAAATAAATTAAATTTACTTTAGAACTTTTAAATTTGTTATTTTACTTATTTTCTAGTCTATTTCTCCATCATTTATTGCCCCTATCTGACCTCAATGACACTAGAATGCTATGCTTGGCGAATATATCCTGTAATCCACTAATAACTGCCCTGGAGCCACAAAGAACAAAGAAAGTTTAATACTAGATTTTGTTTATAATTACTTAAGAGATCTTTTGTGGATAAAAAGGATCAAATATGTAAAAACAAACTCCAACGAAAATGGCAGCAAGTTCACATGATGCTGATTGACAGTGGCTGTATTTCCCCTTGGAAAGAGTGGATCAGCACCTGCTCTATGTGGTATCATACGGTCTCAATTTCAAAGTTTAATTTCTCTGCTAACCATTTTTGGACAATTTTTGTTCAGTGGATTTTGATTCTTCAGATGTGAACTGTGTGCCCCTATCTGACCTCAAAGACACTAGAATGCTATGCTTGGCGAATATATCCTGTAATCCACTAATAACTGCCCTGGAGCCACGGAGAACAAAGAAAGTTCAATACTAGATTTTGTTTATAATTACTGAAGAGATCTTTTGTGGCTTAAAAGGAAATTAAACAAAAAAATATTTTATTTAAAATTATTAAGTTTATATAATCATATCTTAAATTAAATTTCTCAGAATGAAGTTCATAATAAAATTCTTTTACTGTATAATTTGTTCCAAATTATTGCCATTTTATTTATTTGTGGTGCTCTGGCTAGATTAGTTCTGCAAATTCAGACATAAACATCATTATTTACCCTGCTGCAGTGCTCACCCATTCTAAACTTTCGTCTACTCCGAGACCCACAATCATCAATATTACACTGATCCAATTTAATCAAATGAAAAAGTATAGACATTTAACATTCTCTCTCCTTCTATTTATGTTGAACATTAAATTTTTGTTACAAGTCTGTTTAGGAAGTATGCCAGTCTGGAAATACTCCTATCTACTTATAATAAACAAACCTTAAAAATGTTTTTTTTTTTTTTAGTTTCTCAATAAATCCCCATCCTTTTTTAAGATATAGGTATCAAATCAAACTAAAATATTCAATTTCAGATCTTATTAGAGAGTTACGGATAGTTATCAGAGCAGATGTGCTACTGAAATTTGTGCAATAAATAACCAAAAGTGGTGGAACATTTTAAATAAATCATTTCAGTATGACACATATGTATATATTAATATAATGATTTTTTATATTTTTGTAAAATACTCCTTAATGGAAAATTAATTAAAACAAATGTTATTAAATTAAAATTAATTCACTCTCAGGGTATGGGTCTCATACAATAAGGCACAATCATTATTTTAATCTTCTGTTAATCTCGTATTATAACTACAACTTAAAAAAAATAAGGTGCAGGCTAACGATTTGACATTCTTTTCATCCGGCAGCTCATAATTCTTGGAGGTCCACACACTAAATAATTTTTTTGCTTCCTGCTTTCATTCTGAATGGTTTTTCCTGTGTCATCTAGGATCTGAAATGGATGCCATATTTGTAAGCAATAATCCCAATTAGAGCTGTTAATTTCAATTTAATTGTTAGTATATAACATAAGTGAAGTGAAAAAACTTTCCAAGTGTATTTCCAATATATATTTATTTATTTTTTTTTTTTTTTTTTTGTGTGGTTAAAAGCTCCAAGCCTAAAAAAACAAATTGGTATCATGAAAGAAAGGTAGACTTGAGGGAGTTGGGGATCAACAAGCAAATGATAGGATACAGAAAGGAAATTGGGTACACAAAATTTATGGTAAAGGAGAAAAGGAAGACAGGAGCATAGTCAAAGGATGAATAGATTTTGGGAAGAGAGGAGGAAGAAGGCAAAGAAGTGAAAATGTGTCATCGTGAGATATTCAAGTCAAACACTCTGTCCATAAGGGCCAAAATGATAAGAATGAATGAATACATATATTTTATTATATTTATTGTTATTATTATTTTTTAAATGAACCCTTTGATGATATTAGAAGATTTTTTTGTTGAGTTCTTAGAAAAATAGACTCGCTTATAAAAGTTTTTTTTTTTTTTTTTATAAATAAATTCTTTATTGCTGAATGGAATTAGTCTGGGTGGCGGTCATTAAATGAAACAACTAAATAGTTTCAACTATTTATTGTTTGCCAACGTTTCGACCCCCTTTGTGGGTCACCATCAGGGCGCATGGTGGGAGAATGGAAACTGAGAGTTTGGAAACAGTCCTCTTTCCACAATACAGAGCCATCATATTCCACCCTTGGTGAATAAAATATATCTTCTTGATCATACATCTCTTTTATTGTGAGTTTGGCTTTGCAAGAAAGTTTTTTTTTTATTTAAGAATTCCTTTTTGTCATGCATGTAAACAACTGCTGTTGGCTGCTAGCTTTGAATTTATCTCTTCTTTGTTTGACAACTGACAGTGTATTTATGAAATCACCCGTGTAACCAAATGCCAGACTGTAATGTAAGGGTTCATCATATCCAAAATAAATTAAATTTACTTTAGAACTTTTAAATTTGTTATTTTACTTATTTTCTAGTCTATTTCTCCATCATTTATTGCCCCTATCTGACCTCAATGACACTAGAATGCTATGCTTGGCGAATATATCCTGTAATCCACTAATAACTGCCCTGGAGCCACAAAGAACAAAGAAAGTTTAATACTAGATTTTGTTTATAATTACTTAAGAGATCTTTTGTGGATAAAAAGGATCAAATATGTAAAAACAAACTCCAACGAAAATGGCAGCAAGTTCACATGATGCTGATTGACAGTGGCTGTATTTCCCCTTGGAAAGAGTGGATCAGCACCTGCTCTATGTGGTATCATACGGTCTCAATTTCAAAGTTTAATTTCTCTGCTAACCATTTTTGGACAATTTTTGTTCAGTGGATTTTGATTCTTCAGATGTGAACTGTGTGCCCCTATCTGACCTCAAAGACACTAGAATGCTATGCTTGGCGAATATATCCTGTAATCCACTAATAACTGCCCTGGAGCCACGGAGAACAAAGAAAGTTCAATACTAGATTTTGTTTATAATTACTGAAGAGATCTTTTGTGGCTTAAAAGGAAATTAAACAAAAAAATATTTTATTTAAAATTATTAAGTTTATATAATCATATCTTAAATTAAATTTCTCAGAATGAAGTTCATAATAAAATTCTTTTACTGTATAATTTGTTCCAAATTATTGCCATTTTATTTATTTGTGGTGCTCTGGCTAGATTAGTTCTGCAAATTCAGACATAAACATCATTATTTACCCTGCTGCAGTGCTCACCCATTCTAAACTTTCGTCTACTCCGAGACCCACAATCATCAATATTACACTGATCCAATTTAATCAAATGAAAAAGTATAGACATTTAACATTCTCTCTCCTTCTATTTATGTTGAACATTAAATTTTTGTTACAAGTCTGTTTAGGAAGTATGCCAGTCTGGAAATACTCCTATCTACTTATAATAAACAAACCTTAAAAATGTTTTTTTTTTTTTAGTTTCTCAATAAATCCCCATCCTTTTTTAAGATATAGGTATCAAATCAAACTAAAATATTCAATTTCAGATCTTATTAGAGAGTTACGGATAGTTATCAGAGCAGATGTGCTACTGAAATTTGTGCAATAAATAACCAAAAGTGGTGGAACATTTTAAATAAATCATTTCAGTATGACACATATGTATATATTAATATAATGATTTTTTATATTTTTGTAAAATACTCCTTAATGGAAAATTAATTAAAACAAATGTTATTAAATTAAAATTAATTCACTCTCAGGGTATGGGTCTCATACAATAAGGCACAATCATTATTTTAATCTTCTGTTAATCTCGTATTATAACTACAACTTAAAAAAAATAAGGTGCAGGCTAACGATTTGACATTCTTTTCATCCGGCAGCTCATAATTCTTGGAGGTCCACACACTAAATAATTTTTTTGCTTCCTGCTTTCATTCTGAATGGTTTTTCTGTGTCATCTAGGATTGAAATGGATGCCATATTTGTAAGCAATAATCCCAATTAGAGCTATTAATTCCAATTTAATTGTTAGTATATAACATAAGTGAATGTGAAAAAACTTTCCAAGTGTATTTCCAATATATATTTATTTATTTATTTATTTTTTTTTTTTGTGTGGTTAAAAGCTCCAAGCCTAAAAAAAACAAATTGGTATCATGAAAGAAAGGTAGACTGAGGGAGTTGGGGACAACAAGCAAATGATAGGATACAGAAAGGAAATTGGGTACACAAAATTTATGGTAAAGGAGAAAAGGAAGACAGGAGCATAGTCAAAGGATGAAGAGATTTTGGGAAGAGAGGAGGAAGAAGGCAAAGAAGTGAAAATGTGTCATCGTGAGATATTCAAGTCAAACACTCTGTCCATAAGGGCCAAAATGATAAGAATGAATGAATACGTATATTTTTGTTATATTTATTGTTATTATTATTTCTTAAATGAACCCTTTGATGATATTAGAAGATTGTTTTGTTGAGTTCTTATAAAAATAGACTCGCTTATAAAAGTTTTTTTTTTTTATAAATAAATTTTTTATTGCTGAATGGAATTAGTCCGGGTGGCGGTCATTAAATGAAACAACTAAATAGTTTCAACTATTTATTGTTTGCCAACGTTTCGACCCCCTTTGTGGGTCATCATCAGGGCGCATGGTGGGAGAAAGGAAACTGAGAGTTTGGAAACAGTCCTCTTTCCACAATATAGAGCCATCATATTCCACCCTTGGTGAATAAAATATATCTTCTTGATCATACATCTCTTTTATTGTGAGTTTGGCTTTGCAAGAAATTTTTTTTTTTATTTAAGAATTCCTTTTTGTCATGCATTTAAACAACTGTGTTGGCTGCTAGCTTTGAATTTATTCTTCTTTGTTTGACAACTGACAGTGTATTTATGAAATCACCCGTGCAACCAAATGCCAGACTGTAATGTAAGGGTTCATCATATCCAAAATAAATTAAATTTACTTTAGAACTTTTAAATTTGTTATTTTACTTATTTTCTAGTCTATTTCTCCATCATTTATTGCCCCTATCTGACCTCAATGACACTAGAATGCTATGCTTGGCGAATATATCCTGTAATCCACTAATAACTGCCCTGGAGCCACAAAGAACAAAGAAAGTTTAATACTAATTTTGTTTATAATTACTTAAGAGATCTTTTGTGGATAAAAAGGATCAAATATGTAAAAACAAACTCCAACGAAAATGCAGCAAGTTCACATGATGCTGATTGACAGTGGCTGTATTTCCCCTTGGAAAGAGTGGATCAGCACCTGCTCTATGTGGTATCATACGGTCTCAATTTCAAAGTTTAATTTCTCTGCTAACCATTTTTGGACAATTTTTGTTCAGTGGATTTTGATTCTTCAGATGTGAACTGTGTGCCCCTATCTGACCTCAAAGACACTAGAATGCTATGCTTGGCGAATATATCCTGTAATCCACTAATAATTGCCCTGGAGCCACGGAGAACAAAGAAAGTTCAATACTAGATTTTGTTTATAATTACTGAAGAGATCTTTTGTGGCTTAAAAGGAAATTAAAAAAAAAAATATTTATTTAAAATTATTAAGTTTATATAATCATATCTTAAATTAAATTTCTCAGAATGAAGTTCATAATAAAATTCTTTTACTGTATAATTTGTTCCAAATTATTGCCATTTTATTTATTTGTGGTGCTCTGGCTAGATTAGTTCTGCAAATTCAGACATAAACATCATTATTTACCCTGCTGCAGTGCTCACCCATTCTAAACTTTCGTCTACTCCGAGACCACAATCATCAATATTACACTGATCCAATTTAATCAAATGAAAAAGTATAGACATTTAACATTCTTCTCCTTCTATTTATGTTGAACATTAAATTTTTGTTACAAGTCTGTTTAGGAAGTATGCTAGTCTGGAAATACTCCTATCTACTTATAATAAACAAACCTTAAAAATGTTTTTTTTTTGTAGTTTCTCAATAAATCCCATCCTTTTTTAAGATATAGGTATCAAATCAAACTAAAATATTCAATTCAGATCTTATTAGAGAGTTACGGATAGTTATCAGAGCAGATGTGCTACTGAAATTTGTGCAATAAATAACCAAAAGTGGTGGAACATTTTAAATAAATCATTTCAGTATGACACATATGTATATATTAATATAATGATTTTTTATATTTTTGTAAAATACTCCTTAATGGAAATTAATTAAAACAAATGTTATTAAATTAAATTAATTCACTCTCAGGGTATGGGTCTCATACAATAAGGCACAATCATTATTTTAATCTTCTGTTAATCTCGTATTATAACTACAACTTAAAAAAAATAAGGTGCAGGCTAACGATTTGACATTCTTTTCATCCGGCAGCTCATAATTCTTGGAGGTCCACACACTAAATAATTTTTTTGCTTCCTGCTTTCATTCTGAATGGTTTTTCCTGTGTCATCTAGGATCTGAAATGGATGCCATATTTGTAAGCAATAATCCCAATTAGAGCTGTTAATTTCAATTTAATTGTTAGTATATAACATAAGTGAAGTGAAAAAACTTTCCAAGTGTATATATATATATATATATATATATATATATATATATATTTATTTATTTATTTATTTATTTTTTTTTTTTTTTTTTTTTTTTGTGTGGTTAAAAGCTCCAAGCCTAAAAAAACAAATTGGTATCATGAAAGAAAGGTAGACTTGAGGGAGTTGGGGATCAACAAGCAAATGATAGGATACAGAAAGGAAATTGGGTACACAAAATTTATGGTGAAGGAGAAAAGGAAGACAGGAGCAAAGTCAAAGGATGAATAGATTTTGGGAAGAGAGGAGGAAGAAGGCAAAGAAGTGAAAATGTGTCATCGTGAGATATTCAAGTCAAACACTCTGTCCATAAGGGCCAAAATGATAAGAATGAATGAATACATATATTTTATTATATTTATTGTTATTATTATTTTTTAAATGAACCCTTTGATGATATTAGAAGATTTTTTTGTTGAGTTCTTAGAAAAATAGACTCGCTTATAAAAGTTTTTTTTTTTTTTTATAAATAAATTCTTTATTGCTAAATGGAATTAGTCTGGGTGGCGGTCATCAAATGAAACAACTAAATAGTTTCAACTATTTATTGTTTGCCAACGTTTCAACCCCCTTTGTGGGTCACCATCAGGGCGCATGGTGGGAGAATGGAAACTGAGAGTTTGGAAACAGTCCTCTTTCCACAATACAGAGCCATCATATTCCACCCTTGGTGAATAAAATATATCTTCTTGATCATACATCTCTTTTATTGTGAGTTTGGCTTTGCAAGAAATTTTTTTTTTTTATTTAAGAAGTACTTTTTGTCATGCATGTAAACAACTGCTGTTGGCTGCTAGCTTTGAATTTATCTCTTCTTTGTTTGACAACTGACAGTGTATTTATGAAATCACCCGTGTAACCAAATGCCAAACTGCAATGTAAGGGTTCATCATATCCAAAATAAATTAAATTTACTTTAGAACTTTTAAATTTGTTATTTTACTTATTTTCTAGTCTATTTCTCCATCATTTAAAAATTTCAATTTTTCTACTGAAATATTTCTGCTGATATAAAAACGTAATTTTCAAATTGTTGCGAGGCTCGTCTAGTTCTTCCTATTAACCAATCATAGAGTAATTCTTTAATTAATTTTTAATATCACAATTGATTGAAACAAATTTTAGGTAATAAACATACAAAGATATACTAATAAATATTTAAAATTGTATTTTATAATTTTTCTATGATCAAATATAAAATTAAATTATCAGTTAAGTTAAGAAAAGTAGAGGGGATATATTCGAGTCAGTAGTTTTCATTACAAAAACTCATCCCTCTAACATAAGGCGTTTCGTTGTTTATATTTGTTTAGCGTCACTTTTATTCATTTAAAGTAACACACCTTTTTTCGGGACTTTCTTATTTGGACTTTAGGGACCTAAAACCCTGAAAGGTGTATTTCCGTTGGAAACTGGAATTCGAAAATTTTCGCGATCGCAATACTTTCCCTTACTATATATTTCATAAATAGGCAAGTGAAAGTAATAGGAAAAAATTACTTAGCCAACATCAAAAGATGTTGACATACTTTTTTTTAAAATGTAATTTACGATTTTATTGATATAATATAATAAGAAAATATGCGATATGCAATTTCAAGTAGGCAATTTGTTCTGATCACAGAGTTGTAGATGATGCATGACGGCAAGAATATGGACAAAGATAGTTGGAATAAAGTAATGATATATATTAGCCATCATATATAACCCAATTCCTTTTTTGGACAGCAAAACTGTCATATCTGCATGGACGAGGTAACATTTACACCTACTCCAATAAATTCTGCAAAATATTTAAAGAATGATGAGAAAAGAGTTGGGGAGAAAAAACAACTCTGTTTTAAAATATTAAACTGTCAAAAATATTATTTTATTGTCCTGCAGGTACACAAAATAAAAACGGAGAATAAATTAACTGAGAAGAGAGACAAGAATGATGAGCGCACAATAAGAATAATAAACGAGATAGATGAACAACAGCTGGTGAGATGTTGCAACGGATTTGCCACTGTAAAATAAAATAATCTTTCTACTATCATAATCCACAGAAAATAAAATAATAAATAAAAATGACCTTCAATTAAATATAGAGAGAACTAAAATATAAACATGTTTGAGGCAGAGACAAATCCATTTCACATAACCTCTTTGCTCCCACCAGCTGTGTGATATAACCTCACTCCCTCTCTCACATCAGGCCCAAACTCCAAAGAAAATGGCAGAAAGATCACGTGATGCTGATTGACAGTTGCTATATTTCCCCTCGGAAAAAGTAGATCAGCACCTGCTCTATGTGGTATCGTATGGTATCAATTTCAAAGTTTAATTTCTTTGGTATCCATTTTTGGACAATTTTTGTTCAGTGGATTTTAATTCTTCAGATGTGAACTGAGTGCCCCTATCTGACCTCAAAGACACTAGAATGCTATGCTGGCGAATATATTCTGTAATCCACTAATAACTGCCCTGGAGCCACGGAGAACAAAGAAAGATGAATACTAGATTTTGTTTATAATTACTGAAGAGATCTTTTGTGGATAAAAAGGATCAAATATGTAAAAAAAAACTCCAACGAAAATGGCAGCAAGTTCACATAATGCTGATTGACAGTGGCTGTATTTCCCCTTGGAAAGAGTGGATCAGCACCTGCTCTATGTGGTATCATACGGTCTCAATTTCAAAGTTTAATTTCTCTGCTAACCATTTTTGGACAATTTTTGTTCAGTGGATTTTGATTCTTCAGATGTGAACTGTGTGCCCCTATCTGACCTCAAAGACACTAGAATGCTATGCTTGGCGAATATATCCTGTAATCCACTAATAACTGCCCTGGAGCCACGGAGAACAAAGAAAGTTCAATACTAGATTTTGTTTATAATTACTGAAGAGATCTTTTGTGGCTTAAAAGGAAATTAAACAAAAAAATATTTTATTTAAAATTATTAAGTTTATATAATCATATCTTAAATTAAATTTCTCAGAATGAAGTTCATAATAAAATTCTTTTACTGTATAATTTGTTCCAAATTATTGCCATTTTATTTATTTGTGGTGCTCTGGCTAGATTAGTTTCTGCAAATTCAGACATAAACATCATTATTTACCCTGCTGCAGTGATCACCCATTCTAAACTTTCGTCTACTCCGAGACCCACAATCATCAATATTACACTGATCCAATTTAATCAAATGAAAAAGTATAGACATTTAACATTCTCTCTCCTTCTATTTATGTTGAACATTAAATTTTTGTTACAAGTCTGTTTAGGAAGTATGCCAGTCTGGAAATACTCCTATCTACTTATAATAAACAAACCTTAAAAATGTTTTTTTTTTTTTTAGTTTCTCAATAAATCCCCATCCTTTTTTAAGATATAGGTATCAAATCAAACTAAAATATTCAATTTCAGATCTTATTAGAGAGTTACGGATAGTTATCAGAGCAGATGTGCTACTGAAATTTGTGCAATAAATAACCAAAAGTGGTGGAACATTTTAAATAAATCATTTCAGTATGACACATATGTATATATTAATATAATGATTTTTTATATTTTTGTAAAATACTCCTTAATGGAAAATTAATTAAAACAAATGTTATTAAATTAAAATTAATTCACTCTCAGGGTATGGGTCTCATACAATAAGGCACAATCATTATTTTAATCTTCTGTTAATCTCGTATTATAACTACAACTTAAAAAAAATAAGGTGCAGGCTAACGATTTGACATTCTTTTCATCCGGCAGCTCATAATTCTTGGAGGTCCACACACTAAATAATTTTTTTGCTTCCTGCTTTCATTCTGAATGGTTTTTCCTGTGTCATCTAGGATCTGAAATGGATGCCATATTTGTAAGTAAAATAAAATAATCTTTCTACTATCATAATCCACAGAAAATAAATAATAAATAAAAATGACCTTCAATTAAATATAGAGAGAACTAAAATATAAACATGTTTGAGGCAGAGACAAATCCATTTCACATAACCTCTTTGCTCCCACCAGCTGTGTGATATAACCTCACTCCCTCTCTCACATTAGGCCCAAACTCCAAAGAAAATGGCAGAAAGATCACATGATGCTGATTGACAGTTGCTATATTTCCCCTTGGAAAAAATAGATCAGCACCTGCTCTATGTGGTATCGTATGGTATCAATTTCAAAGTTTAATTTCTCAGCTGACAATTTTTGGTCAGTGGATTTTGATTCTTCAGATGTGAACTGCCTGCCCCTATCTGACCTCAATGACACTAGAATGCTATGCTTGGCGAATATATCCTGTAATCCACTAATAACTGCCCTGGAGCCATGAAGAACAAAGAAAGTTTAATACTAGATTTTGTTTATAATTACTTAAGAGATCTTTTGTGGATAAAAAGGATCAAATATGTAAAAACAAACTCCAACGAAAATGGCAGCAAGTTCACATGATGCTGATTGACAGTGGCTGTATTTCCCCTTATAAAGAGTGGATCAGCACCTGCTCTATGTGGTATCATACGGTCTCAATTTCAAAGTTTAATTTCTCTGCTAACCATTTTTGGACAATATATAAATATATAAATATACAATATATAAATACATTAATTAAAAAGGATCAAATATGTAAAAACAAACTCCAACGAAAATGGCAGAAAGATCACGTGATGCTGATTGACAGTTGCTATATTTCCCCTTGGAAAAAATAGATCAGCACCTGCTCTATGTGGTATCGTATGGTATCAATTTCAAAGTTTAATTTCTCAGCTAACCATTTTTGGACAATTTTTGTTCAGTGGATTTTGATTCTTCAGATGTGAACTGCCTGCCCCTATCTGACCTCAATGACACTAGAATGCTATGCTTGGCGAATATATCCTGTAATCCACTAATAACTGCCCTGGAGCCACGAAGAACAAAGAAAGTTTAATACTAGATTTTGTTTATAATTACTTAAGAGATCTTTTGTGGATAAAAAGGATCAAATATGTAAAAACAAACTCCAACGAAAATGGCAGCAAGTTCACATGATGCTGATTGACAGTGGCTGTATTTCCCCTTATAAAGAGTGGATCAGCACCTGCTCTATGTGGTATCATACGGTCTCAATTTCAAAGTTTAATTTCTCTGCTAACCATTTTTGGACAATTTTTGTTCAGTGGATTTTGATTCTTCAGATGTGAACTGTGTGCCCCTATCTGACCTCAAAGACACTAGAATGCTATGCTTGGCGAATATATCCTGTAATCCACTAATAACTGCCCTGGAGCCTCGGAGAACAAAGAAAGTTGAATACTAGATTTTGTTTATAATTACTGAAGAGATCTTTTGTGGCTTAAAAGGAAATTAAACAAAAAAATATTTTATTTAAAATTATTAAGTTTATATAATCATATCTTAAATTAAATTTCTCAGAATGAAGTTCATAATAAAATTCTTTTACTGTATAATTTGTACCAAATTATTGGCATTTTATTTATTTGTGGTGCTCTGGCTAGATTAGTTCTGCAAATTCAGATATAAACATCATTATTTACCCTGCTGCAGTGCTCACCCATTCTAAACTTTGGTCTACTCCGAGACCCACAATCATCAATATTACACTGATCCAATTTAATCAAATGAAAAAGTATAGACATTTAACATTCTCTCTCCTTCTATTTATGTTGAACATTAAATTTTTGTTACAAGTCTGTTTAGGAAGTATGCCAGTCTGGAAATACTCCTATCTACTTATAATAAACAAACCTTAAAAATGTTTTTTTTTTTTTTTAGTTTCTCAATAAATCCCCATCCTTTTTTAAGATATAGGTATCAAATCAAACTAAAATATTCAATTTCAGATCTTATTAGAGAGTTACGGATAGTTATCAGAGCAGATGTGCTACTGAAATTTGTGCAATAAATAACCAAAAGTGGTGGAACATTTTAAATAAATCATTTCAGTATGACACATATGTATATATTAATATAATGATTTTTTATATTTTTGTAAAATACTCCTTAATGGAAAATTAATTAAAACAAATGTTATTAAATTAAAATTAATTCACTCTCAGGGTATGGGTCTCATACAATAAGGCACAATCATTATTTTAATCTTCTGTTAATCTCGTATTATAACTACAACTTAAAAAAAATAAGGTGCAGGCTAACGATTTGACATTCTTTTCATCCGGCAGCTCATAATTCTTGGAGGTCCACACACTAAATAATTTTTTTGCTTCCTGCTTTCATTCTGAATGGTTTTTCCTGTGTCATCTAGGATCTGAAATGGATGCCATATTTGTAAGCAATAATCCCAATTAGAGCTGTTAATTTCAATTTAATTGTTAGTATATAACATAAGTGAAGTGAAAAAACTTTCCAAGTGTATATATATATATATATATATATATATATATATTATATTTATTTATTTATTTATTTTATTTTTTTTGTGTGGTTAAAAGCTCCAAGCCTAAAAAAACAAATTGGTATCATGAAAGAAAGGTAGACTTGAGGGAGTTGGGGATCAACAAGCAAATGATAGGATACAGAAAGGAAATTGGGTACACAAAATTTATGGTAAAGGAGAAAAGGAAGACAGGAGCATAGTCAAAGGATGAATAGATTTTGGGAAGAGAGGAGGAAGAAGGCAAAGAAGTGAAAATGTGTCATCGTGAGATATTCAAGTCAAACACTCTGTCCATAAGGGCCAAAATGATAAGAATGAATGAATACATATATTTTATTATATTTATTGTTATTATTATTTTTTAAATGAACCCTTTGATGATATTAGAAGATTTTTTTGTTGAGTTCTTAGACAAATAGACTCGCTTATAAAAGTTTTTTTTTTTTTTTTTTATAAATAAATTCTTTATTGCTGAATGGAATTAGTCTGGGTGGCATTTATTGTTTGCCAACGTTTCAACCCCCTTTGTGGGTCACCATCAGGGCGCATGGTGGGAGAATGGAAACTGAGAGTTTGGAAACAGTCCTCTTTCCACAATACAGAGCCATCATATTCCACCCTTGGTGAATAAAATATATCTTCTTGATCATACATCTCTTTTATTGTGAGTTTGGCTTTGCAAGAAATTTTTTTTTTTTATTTAAGAAGTAAGAACAAACCTTGGTTCGACAGGGATTGTCAAAATATGTGCGAAAAAAGAAAAACCGCTAAACTGAATTCCTTTAATAATCCAAGCGATAATAATGTGGCTTATTTTCGGTTAGTAAAGAATGAAACTTCAAAACTCTTAAAAAATAAGAAAAGAGAGTATCTTAAAGGCAAAATAATAGAAATAGAAAAACACAGAAACGAAAATGACGTAAGAGAGATGTACAAAGGTATAAACAAATCGCGTAAAAGATTTGAACCTCTATTGAATGCGATTAAAGATGCAAATAACAATATAATTGCGGATCCTTCTGAGATATTAAATAAATTTAAACAACACTTTGACGGCATCTTAAATACGGAAAATAATAATCAATCTCTCTCTCTGAATATCAGAGCGCTGAACCATGGATAGACGCACCGAGTAAAGAGGAAGTCGAAATGGCGATAGGAAAATTAAAACGTTATAAGGGCGCAGGAAATGATAATATCACGAGTGAATTAATCAAGGCGTGTGGAGAAGCGGGAGTTTCCAAACTACATTTTTTACTTAAAAAGATCTGGGAAACTGAAAAAATGCCAGAACAATGGAAAGAATCAATACTTATTCCGATTCACAAAAAAGGACCGAGGTCGGATTGTAACAACTATCGTGGGATCTCTCTTCTCCCAGTATGCTATAAAATATTCTCGTCAATTCTAACTAGTCGAATCACGGAATACGCTGAGGAAATTATCGGAGATTACCAATGTGGTTTTAGGCGGAATCGCTCGACTATTGACCAAATATTTTCCTTACGTCAAATATTAGAGAAAAAATTGGAACACAACGGTGTAGTCCATCAACTTTATACCGATTTTAAAAAGGCTTATGATTCAATAGACCGTCAGAAGCTATATAACATCATGATTGAACAGGGAATACCTAGAAAGTTAGTAAACCTAGTAGAGATGTGTTTGTCGGAAACATTCCATAAAGTTAGAATCGGTCATAATTACTCCGAGAGATTTGAGGTGCGATCGGGTTTAAAACAGGGTGACTCCCTTTCACCTGTGTTATTTAATATAGCTTTAGAATATATCATAGAAAAGGTGATGTGTACCGAGAAAGGCTTAAATATGGGTGACAAGATTCCGGTTTTGGGGTATGCCGATGATCTGGTACTGCTAGGTGAAGACACGGAAACCATACAACTAAATACAAGGGTGTTAATAAAAACCGGTAAAGAAATAGGACTCGAATTGAATACCGATAAAACGAAGTATATGATTAGTAGCAGAAACGGTATCGATCTTGGAGATATTGATGTATCAGGTCATACTTTTGAACACGTAGAGAAATTCAAGTATTTAGGTTCAATTATAACTAGAAAAAATGAAATCCAGGAAGAAATAAAGTCCCGGTTAAAGGTGGGAAATGCGTGTTATTATTCAGTTGCTAAGTTACTTAGTTCGCGGCTTCTATCTAAAAACTTAAAGATTAGAATTTATAAAACTATTATTCTTCCAACGGTTCTTTACGGATGTGAAACGTGGCCGCTTACTTTAAAGGATGAACAGCGGCTTAAGGTTTTCGAAAATAAAGTATTGCGTAAAATATTTGGTCCAAAGAGAGACGAGGCCACTGGGGAGTTTAGAAGGTTGCATAACGCGGAATTGCGGAACTTGCATCCTGTGAATATAATTGAGCTGATTGCATCGCGGAGACTCAAATGGGCGAGTAAAGTTGTTGGGCTCGATGACGAACGGATTCCGAGAAAGTTGGTATTTGCTGATCCGACTGGTAGGCGTCTGAAAGGTAGGCCGAAGCGGAGATGGGAGGATTGCGTTAAGGCTGATCTCGGGAGCTTGGGCTTGAATGGTGAGCATTGGACGAGTCTGTGTAGGTGGAATTTGGTGGTATCGGCATCGAACCTTCGGGCTCGCTAAGCCTATTATTATTATTATTATTATTATTATTATTATTATTATTTAAGAAGTACTTTTTGTCATGCATGTAAACAACTGCTGTTGGCTGCTAGCTTTGAATTTATCTCTTCTTTGTTTGACAACTGACAGTGTATTTATGAAATCACCCGTGTAACCAAATGCCAGACTGCAATGTAAGGGTTCATCATATCCAAAATAAATTAAATTTACTTTAGAACTTTTAAATTTGTTATTTTACTTATTTTCTAGTCTATTTCTCCATCATTTAAAAATTTCAATTTTTCTACTGAAATATTTCTGCTGATATAAAAACGTAATTTTCAAATTGTTGCGAGGCTCGTCTAGTTCTTCCTATTAACCAATCATAGAGTAATTCTTTAATTAATTTTTAATATCACAATTGATTGAAACAAATTTTAGGTAATAAACATACAAAGATATACTAATAAATATTTAAAATTGTATTTTATAATTTTTCTATGATCAAATATAAAATTAAATTATCAGTTAAGTTAAGAAAAGTAGAGGGGATATATTCGAGTCAGTAGTTTTCATTACAAAAACTCATCCCTCTAACATAAGGCGTTTCGTTGTTTATATTTGTTTAGCGTCACTTTTATTCATTTAAAGTAACACACCTTTTTTCGGGACTTTCTTATTTGGACTTTAGGGACCTAAAACCCTGAAAGGTGTATTTCCGTTGGAAACTGGAATTCGAAAATTTTCGCGATCGCAATACTTTCCCTTACTATATATTTCATAAATAGGCAAGTGAAAGTAATAGGAAAAAATTACTTAGCCAACATCAAAAGATGTTGACATACTTTTTTTTTAAATGTAATTTACGATTTTATAGATATAATATATAATAAGAAAAATGCGATATGCAATTTCAAGTAGGCAATTTGTTCTGATCACAGAGTTGTAGATGATGCATGACGTCAAGAATATGGACAAAGATAGTTGGAATAAAGTAATGATATATATTAGCCATCATATATAACCCAATTCCTTTTTTGGACAGCAAAACTGTCATATCTGCATGGACGAGGTAACATTTACACCTACTCCAATAAATTCTGCAAAATATTTAAAGAATGATGAGAAAAGAGTAGGGGAGAAAAAACAACTCTGTTTTAAAATATTAAACTGTCAAAAATATTATTTTATTGTCCTGCAGGTACACAAAATAAAAACGAAGAATAAATTAACTGAGAAGAGAGACAAGAATGATGAGCCCACAATAAGAATAATAAACGAGATAGATGAACAACAGCTGGTGAGATGTTGCAACGGATTTGCCACTGTAAAACAAAATAATCTTTCTACTATCATAAAACACAGAAAATAAAAAAATAAATAAAAATGACCTTCAATTAAATATAGAGAGAACTAAAATATAAACATGTTTGAGGCAGAGACAAATCCATTTCACATAACCTCTTTGCTCCCACCAGCTGTGTGATATAACCTCACTCCCTCTCTCACATCAGGCCCAAACTCCAACGAAAATGGCAGAAAGATCACGTGATGCTGATTGACAGTTGCTATATTTCCCCTCGGAAAAAGTAGATCAGCACCTGCTCTATGTGGTATCGTATGGTATCAATTTCAAAGTTTAATTTCTTTGGTATCCATTTTTGGACAATTTTTGTTCAGTGGGTTTTGATTCTTTAGTTGTGAACTGAGTGCCCCTATCTGACCTCAAAGACACTAGAATGCTATGCTGGCGAATATATTCTGTAATCCACTAATAACTGCCCTGGAGCCACGGAGAACAAAGAAAGTTGAATACTAGATTTTGTTTATAATTACTGAAGAGATCTTTTGTGGATAAAAAGGATCAGATATGTAAAAACAAACTCCAACGAAAATGGCAGAAAGATCACGTGATGCTGATTGACAGTTGCTATATTTCCCCTTGGAACAAATAGATCAGCACCTGCTCTATGTGGTATCGTATGGTATCAATTTCAAAGTTTAATTTCTTTGGTGTCTATTTTTGGACAATTTTTGTTCAGTGGATTTTGATTCTTCAGATGTGAACTGAGTGCCCCTATCTGACCTCAAAGACACTAGAATGCTATGCTGGCGAATATATTCTGTAATCCACTAATAACTGCCCTGGAGCCACGGAGAACAAAGAAAGATGAATACTAGATTTTGTTTATAATTACTGAAGAGATCTTTTGTGGATAAAAAGGATCAAATATGTAAAAACAAACTGCAACGAAAATGGCAGAAAGATCACGTGATGCTGATTGACAGTTGCTATATTTCCCCTTGGAAAAAAAGATCAGCACCTGCTCTATGTGGTATCGTATGGTATCAATTTCAAAGTTTAATTTCTCAGCTAACCATTTTTGGACAATTTTTGTTCAGTGGATTTTGATTCTTCAGATGTGAACTGCCTGCCCCTATCTGACCTCAATGACACTAGAATGCTATGCTTGGCGAATATATCCTGTAATCCACTAATAACTGCCCTGGAGCCACGAAGAAAAAAGAAAGTTTAATACTAGATTTTGTTTATAATTACTGAAGAGATCTTTTGTGGATAAAAAGGATCAAATATGTAAAAACAAACTCCAACGAAAATGGTAGCAAGTTCACATGATGCTGATTGACAGTGGCTGTATTTCCCCTTGGAAAGAGTGGATCAGCACCTTCTCTATGTGGTATCATACGGTCTCAATTTCAAAGTTTAATTTCTCTGCTAACCATTTTTGGACAATTTTTGTTCAGTGGATTTTTATTCTTCAGAAGTGAACTGTGTGCCCCTATCTGACCTCAAAGACACTAGAATGCTATGCTTGGCGAATATATCCTGTAATCCACTAATAACTGCCCTGGAGCCACGGAGAACAAAGAAAGTTGAATACTAGATTTTGTTTATAATTACTGAAGAGACCATTTGTGGCTAAAAAGGATCCAAGAAGAATAATAAAAGGAAATTAAACAAAAAATATTTTATTTAAAATTATTAAGTTTATATAATCATATCTTAAATTATATTTCGCAGAATGAAATTCAGAATAAAATTCTTTTACTGTTTAATTTGTTCCAAATTATTGGCATTTTATTTATTTGTGGTGCTCTGGCTAGATTAGTTCTGCAAATTCAGATATAAATATCATTATTTACCCTGCTGCAGTGCTCACCCATTCTAAACTTTCGTCTACTCCGAGACCCACAATCATCAATATTACACTGATCCAATTTAATCAAATGAAAAAGTATAGACATTTAACATTCTCTCTCCTTCTATTTATGTTGAACATTAAATTTTTGTTACAAGTCTGTTTAGGAAGTATGCCAGTCTGGAAATACTCCTATCTACTTATAATAAACAAACCTTAAAAATGTTTTTTTTTTGTAGTTTCTCAATAAATCCCCATCCTTTTTTAAGATATAGGTATCAAATCAAACTAAAATATTCAATTTCAGATCTTATTAGAGAGTTACGGATAGTTATCAGAGCAGATGTGCTACTGAAATTTGTGCAATAAATAACCAAAAGTGGTGGAACATTTTAAATAAATCATTTCAGTATGACACATATGTATATATTAATATAATGATTTTTTATATTTTTGTAAAATACTCCTTAATGGAAAATTAATTAAAACAAATGTTATTAAATTAAAATTAATTCACTCTCAGGGTATGGGTCTCATACAATAAGGCACAATCATTATTTTAATCTTCTGTTAATCTCGTATTATAACTACAACTTAAAAAAAATAAGGTGCAGGCTAACGATTTGACATTTTTTCATCCGGCAGCTCATAATTCTTGGAGGTCCACACACTAAATAATTATTTTGCTTCCTGCTTTCATTCTGAATGGTTTTTCCTGTGTCATCTAGGATCTGAAATGGATGCCATATTTGTAAGCAATAATCCCAATTAGAGCTGTTAATTTCAATTTAATTGTTAGTATATAACATAAGTGAAGTGAAAAAACTTTCCAAGTGTATATATATATATATATATATATATTTATTTATTTATTTATTTATTTATTTTTTTGTGTGGTTAAAAGCTCCAAGCCTAAAAAAACAAATTGGTATCATGAAAGAAAGGTAGACTTGAGGGAGTTGGGGATCAACAAGCAAATGATAGGATACAGAAAGGAAATTGGGTACACAAAATTTATGGTAAAGGAGAAAAGGAAGACAGGAGCATAGTCAAAGGATGAATAGATTTTGGGAAGAGAGGAGGAAGAAGGCAAAGAAGTGAAAATGTGTCATCGTGAGATATTCAAGTCAAACACTCTGTCCATAAGGGCCAAAATGATAAGAATGAATGAATACATATATTTTATTATATTTATTGTTATTATTATTTTTTAAATGAACCCTTTGATGATATTAGAAGATTTTTTTGTTGAGTTCTTAGAAAAATAGACTCGCTTATAAAAGTTTTTTTTTTTTTTTTTATAAATAAATTCTTTATTGCTTAATGGAATTAGTCTGGGTGGCGGTCATTAAATGAAACAACTAAATAGTTTCAACTATTTATTGTTTGCCAACGTTTCAACCGCCTTTGTGGGTCACCATCAGGGCGCATGGTGGGAGAATGGAAACTGAGAGTTTGGAAACAGTCCTCTTTCCACAATACAGAGCCATCATATTCCACCCTTGGTGAATAAAATATATCTTCTTGATCATACATCTCTTTTATTGTGAGTTTGGCTTTGCAAGAAAATTTTTTTTTTTATTTAAGAAGTACTTTTTGTCATGCATGTAAACAACTGCTGTTGGCTGCTAGCTTTGAATTTATCTCTTCTTTGTTTGACAACTGACAGTGTATTTATGAAATCACCCGTGTAACCAAATGCCAGACTGCAATGTAAGGGTTCATCATATCCAAAATAAATTAAATTTACTTTAGAACTTTTAAATTTGTTATTTTACTTATTTTCTAGTCTATTTCTCCATCATTTAAAATTTCAATTTTTCTACTGAAATATTTCTGCTGATATAAAAACGTAATTTTCAAATTGTTGCGAGGCTCGTCTAGTTCTTCCTATTAACCAATCATAGAGTAATTCTTTAATTAATTTTTAATATCACAATTGATTGAAACAAATTTTAGGTAATAAACATACAAAGATATACTAATAAATATTTAAAATTGTATTTTATAATTTTTCTATGATCAAATATAAAATTAAATTATCAGTTAAGTTAAGAAAAGTAGAGGGGATATATTCGAGTCAGTAGTTTTCATTACAAAAACTCATCCCTCTAACATAAGGCGTTTCGTTGTTTATATTTGTTTAGCGTCACTTTTATTCATTTAAAGTAACACACCTTTTTTCGGGACTTTATTATTTGGACTTTAGGGACCTAAAACCCTGAAAGGTGTATTTCCGTTGGAAACTGGAATTCGAAAATTTTCGCGATCGCAATACTTTCCCTTACTATATATTTCATAAATAGGCAAGTGAAAGTAATAGGAAAAAATTACTTAGCCAACATCAAAAGATGTTGACATACTTTTTTTTTAAATGTAATTTACGATTTTATAGATATAATATAATAAGAAAATATGCGATATGCAATTTCAAGTAGGCAATTTGTTCTGATCACAGAGTTGTAGATGATGCATGACGGCAAGAATATGGACAAAGATAGTTGGAATAAAGTAATGATATATATTAGCCATCATATATAACCCAATTCCTTTTTTGGACAGAAAAACTGTCATATCTGCATGGACGAGGTAACATTTACACCTACTCCAATAAATTCTGCAAAATATTTAAAGAATGATGAGAAAAGAGTAGGGGAGAAAAAACAACTTTGTTTTAAAATATTAAACTGTCAAAAATATTATTTTATTGTCCTGCAGGTACACAAAATAAAAACGAAGAATAAATTAACTGAGAAGAGAGACAAGAATGATGAGCGCACAATAAGAATAATAAACGAGATAGATGAACAACAGCTGGTGAGATGTTGCAACGGATTTGCCACTGTAAAATAAAATAATCTTTCTACTATCATAAAACACAGAAAATAAAAAAATAAATAAAAATGACCTTCAATTAAATATAGAGAGAACTAAAATATAAACATGTTTGAGGCAGAGACAAATCCATTTCACATAACCTCTTTGCTCCCACCAGCTGTGTGATATAACCTCACTCCCTCTCTCACATCAGGCCCAAACTCCAACGAAAATGGCAGAAAGATCACGTGATGCTGATTGACAGTTGCTATATTTCCCCTCGGAAAAAGTAGATCAGCACCTGCTCTATGTGGTATCGTATGGTATCAATTTCAAAGTTTAATTTCTTTGGTATCCATTTTTGGACAATTTTTGTTCAGTGGATTTTGATTCTTCAGATGTGAACTGAGTGCCCCTATCTGACCTCAAAGACACTAGAATGCTATGCTGGCGAATATATTCTGTAATCCACTAATAACTGCCCTGGAGCCACGGAGAACGAAGAAAGATGAATACTAGATTTTGTTTATAATTACTGAAGAGATCTTTTGTGGATAAAAAGGATCAAATATGTAAAAACAAACTCCAACGAAAATGGCAGAAAGATCACGTGATGCTGATTGACAGTTGCTATATTTCCCCTTGGAAAAAATAGATCAGCACCTGCTCTATGTGGTATCGTATGGTATCAATTTCAAAGTTTAATTTCTCAGCTAACCATTTTTGGACAATTTTTGTTCAGTGGATTTTGATTCTTCAGATGTGAACTGCCTGCCCCTATCTGACCTCAATGACACTAGAATGCTATGCTTGGCGAATATATCCTGTAATCCACTAATAACTGCCCTGGAGCCACGAAGAACAAAGAAAGTTTAATATTAGATTTTGTTTATAATTACTTAAGAGATCTTTTGTGGATAAAAAGGATCAAATATGTAAAAACAAACTCCAACGAAAATGGCAGCAAGTTCACATGATGCTGATTGACAGTGGCTGTATTTCCCCTTGGAAAGAGTGGATCAGCACCTGCTCTATGTGGTATCATACGGTCTCAATTTCAAAGTTTAATTTCTCTGCTAACCATTTTTTGACAATTTTTGTTCAGTGGATTTTGATTCTTCAGATGTGAACTGAGTGCCCCTATCTGACCTCAAAGACACTAGAATGCTATGCTGGCGAATATATTCTGTAATCCACTAATAACTGCCCTGGAGCCACGGAGAACGAAGAAAGATGAATACTAGATTTTGTTTATAATTACTGAAGAGATCTTTTGTGGATAAAAAGGATCAAATATGTAAAAACAAACTCCAACGAAAATGGCAGAAAGATCACGTGATGCTGATTGACAGTTGCTATATTTCCCCTTGGAAAAAATAGATCAGCACCTGCTCTATGTGGTATCGTATGGTATCAATTTCAAAGTTTAATTTCTCAGCTAACCATTTTTGGACAATTTTTGTTCAGTGGATTTTGATTCTTCAGATGTGAACTGCCTGCCCCTATCTGACCTCAATGACACTAGAATGCTATGCTTGGCGAATATATCCTGTAATCCACTAATAACTGCCCTGGAGCCACGAAGAACAAAGAAAGTTTAATATTAGATTTTGTTTATAATTACTTAAGAGATCTTTTGTGGATAAAAAGGATCAAATATGTAAAAACAAACTCCAACGAAAATGGCAGCAAGTTCACATGATGCTGATTGACAGTGGCTGTATTTCCCCTTGGAAAGAGTGGATCAGCACCTGCTCTATGTGGTATCATACGGTCTCAATTTCAAAGTTTAATTTCTCTGCTAACCATTTTTGGACAATTTTTGTTCAGTGGATTTTGATTCTTCAGATGTGAACTGTGTGCCCCTATCTGACCTCAAAGACACTAGAATGCTATGCTTGGCGAATATATCCTGTAATCCACTAATAACTGCCCTGGAGCCACGGAGAACAAAGAAAGTTGAATACTAGATTTTGTTTATAATTACTGAAGAGATCTTTTGTGGCTTAAAAGGAAATTAAACAAAAAAATATTTTATTTAAAATTATTAAGTTTATATATAATCATATCTTAAATTAAATTTCTCAGAATGAAGTTCATAATAAAATTATTTTACTGTATAATTTGTTCCAAATTATTGGCATTTTATTTATTTGTGGTGCTCTGGCTAGATTAGTTCTGCAAATTCAGATATAAACATCATTATTTACCCTGCTGCAGTGCTCACCCATTCTAAACTTTGGTCTACTCCGAGAACCACAATCATCAATATTACACTGATCCAATTTAATCAAATGAAAAAGTATAGACATTTAACATTCTCTCTCCTCCTATTTATGTTGAACATTAAATTTTTGTTACAAGTCTGTTTAGGAAGTATGCCAGTCTGGAAATACTCCTATCTACTTATAATAAACAAACCTTAAAAATGTTTTTTTTTTGTAGTTTCTCAATAAATCCCCATCCTTTTTTAAGATATAGGTATCAAATCAAACTAAAATATTCAATTTCAGATCTTATTAGAGAGTTACGGATAGTTATCAGAGCAGATGTGCTACTGAAATTTGTGCAATAAATAACCAAAAGTGGTGGAACATTTTAAATAAATCATTTCAGTATGACACATATGTATATATTAATATAATGATTTTTTATATTTTTGTAAAATACTCCTTAATGGAAAATTAATTAAAACAAATGTTATTAAATTAAAATTAATTCACTCTCAGGGTATGGGTCTCATACAATAAGGCACAATCATTATTTTAATCTTCTGTTAATCTCGTATTATAACTACAACTTAAAAAAAATAAGGTGCAGGCTAACGATTTGACATTCTTTTCATCCGGCAGCTCATAATTCTTGGAGGTCCACACACTAAATAATTATTTTGCTTCCTGCTTTCATTCTGAATGGTTTTTCCTGTGTCATCTAGGATCTGAAATGGATGCCATATTTGTAAGCAATAATCCCAATTAGAGCTGTTAATTTCAATTTAATTGTTAGTATATAACATAAGTGAAGTGAAAAAACTTTCCAAGTTATATATATATATATATATATATATATATATATATATATATATATATATATATATATATATATATATATATTTATTTATTTATTTATTTATTTATTTTTTTGTGTGGTTAAAAGCTCCAAGCCTAAAAAAACAAATTGGTATCATGAAAGAAAGGTAGACTTGAGGGAGTTGGGGATCAACAAGCAAATGATAGGATACAGAAAGGAAATTGGGTACACAAAATTTATGGTAAAGGAGAAAAGGAAGACAGGAGCATAGTCAAAGGATGAATAGATTTTGGGAAGAGAGGAGGAAGAAGGCAAAGAAGTGAAAATGTGTCATCGTGAGATATTCAAGTCAAACACTCTGTCCATAAGGGCCAAAATGATAAGAATGAATGAATACATATATTTTATTATATTTATTGCTATTATTATTTTTTAAATGAACCCTTTGATGATATTAGAAGATTTTTTTGTTTAGTTCTTAGAAAAATAGACTCCCTTATAAAAGTTTTTTGTTTTTTTTTATAAATAAATTCTTTATTGCTAAATGGAATTAGTCTGGGTGGCGGTCATCAAATGAAACAACTAAATAGTTTCAACTATTTATTGTTTGCCAACGTTTCAACCCCCTTTGTGGGTCACCATCAGGGCATGGTGGGAGAATGGAAACTGAGAGTTTGGAAACAGTCCTCTTTCCACAATACAGAGCCATCATATTCCACCCTTGGTGAATAAAATATATCTTCTTGATCATACATCTCTTTTATTGTGAGTTTGGCTTTGCAAGAAATTTTTTTTTTTTATTTAAGAAGTACTTTTTGTCATGCATGTAAACAACTGCTGTTGGCTGCTAGCTTTGAATTTATCTCTTCTTTGTTTGACAACTGACAGTGTATTTATGAAATCACCCGTGTAACCAAATGCCAAACTGCAATGTAAGGGTTCATCATATCCAAAATAAATTAAATTTACTTTAGAACTTTTAAATTTGTTATTTTACTTATTTTCTAGTCTATTTCTCCATCATTTAAAAATTTCAATTTTTCTACTGAAATATTTCTGCTGATATAAAAACGTAATTTTCTAATTGTTGCGAGGCTCGTCTAGTTCTTCCTATTAACCAATCATAGAGTAATTCTTTAATTAATTTTTAATATCACAATTGATTGAAACAAATTTTAGGTAATAAACATACAAAGATATACTAATAAATATTTAAAATTGTATTTTATAATTTTTCTATGATCAAATATAAAATTAAATTATCAGTTAAGTTAAGAAAAGTAGAGGGGATATATTCGAGTCAGTAGTTTTCATTACAAAAACTCATCCCTCTAACATAAGGCGTTTCATTGTTTATATTTGTTTAGCGTCACTTTTATTCATTTAAAGTAACACACCTTTTTTCGGGACTTTCTTATTTGGACTTTAGGGACCTAAAACCCTGAAAGGTGTATTTCCGTTGGAAACTGGAATTCGAAAATTTTCGCGATCGCAATACTTTCCCTTACTATATATTTCATAAAAAGGCAAGTGAAAGTAATAGGAAAAAATTACTTAGCTAACATCAAAAGATGTTGACATACTTTTTTTTTTTAATGTAATTTACGATTTTATTGATATAATATAATAAGAAAATATGCGATATGCAATTTCAAGTAGGCAATTTGTTCTGATCACAGAGTTGTAGATGATGCATGACGGCAAGAATATGGATAAAGATAGTTGGAATAAAGTAATGATATATATTAGCCATCATATATAACCCAATTCCTTTTTTGGACAGCAAAACTGTCATATCTGCATGGACGAGGTAACATTTACACCTACTCCAATACATTCTGCAAAATATTTAAAGAATGATGAGAAAAGAGTTGGGGAGAAAAAAACAACTCTGTTTTAAAATATTAAACTGTCAAAAATATTATTTTATTGTCCTGCAGGTACACAAAATAAAAACGGAGAATAAATTAACTGAGAAGAGAGACAAGATGATGAGCGCACAATAAGAATAATAAACGAGATAGATGAACAACAGCTGGTGAGATGTTGCAAACGGATTTGCCAGTGTAAAATAAAATAATCTTTCTACTATCATAATCCACAGAAAATAAAATAATAAATAAAAATGACCTTCAATTAAATATAGAGAGAACTAAAATATAAACATGTTTGAGGCAGAGACAAATCCATTTCACATAACCTCTTTGCTCCCACCAGCTGTGTGATATAACCTCACTCCCTCTCTCACATCAGGCCCAAACTCCAAAGAAAATGGCAGAAAGATCACGTGATGCTGATTGACAGTTGCTATATTTCCCCTCGGAAAAAGTAGATCAGCACCTGCTCTATGTGGTATCGTATGGTATCAATTTCAAAGTTTAATTTCTTTGGTATCCATTTTTGGACAATTTTTGTTCAGTGGATTTTGATTCTTCAGATGTGAACTGAGTGCCCCTATCTGACCTCAAAGACACTAGAATGCTATGCTGGCGAATATATTCTGTAATCCACTAATAACTGCCCTGGAGCCACGGAGAACAAAGAAAGATGAATACTAGATTTTGTTTATAATTACTGAAGAGATCTTTTGTGGATAAAAAGGATCAAATATGTAAAAACAAACACCAACGAAAATGCCAGAAAGATCACATGATGCTGATTGACAGTTGCTATGTGGTATCGTATGGTATCAATTTCAAAGTTTAATTTCTTTGGTATCCATTTTTGGACAATTCTTGTTCAGTGGATTTTGATTCTTCAGATGTGAACTGAGTGCCCCTATCTGACCTCAAAGACACTAGAATGCTATGCTGGCGAATATATTCTGTAACCCACTAATAACTGCCCTGGAGCCACGGAGAACAAAGAAAGATGAATACTAGATTTTGTTTATAATTACTGAAGAGATCTTTTGTGGATAAAAAGGATCAAATATGTAAAAACAAACTCCAACGAAAATGGCAGAAAGATCACGTGATGCTGATTGACAGTTGCTATATTTCCCCTTGGAAAAAATAGATCAGCACCTGCTCTATGTGGTATCGTATGGTATCAATTTCAAAGTTTAATTTCTCAGCTAACCATTTTTGGACAATTTTTGTTCAGTGGATTTTGATTCTTCAGATGTGAACTGCCTGCCCCTATCTGACCTCAATGACACTAGAATGCTATGCTTGGCGAATATATCCTGTAATCCACTAATAACTTCCCTGGAGCCACGAAGAACAAAGAAAGTTTAATACTAGATTTTGTTTATAATTACTGAAGAGATCTTTTGTGGATAAAAAGGATCAAATATGTAAAAACAAACTCCAACGAAAATGGCAGCAAGTTCACATGATGCTGATTGACAGTGGCTGTATTTCCCCTTGGAAAGAGTGGATCAGCACCTGCTCTATGTGGTATCATACGGTCTCAATTTCAAAGTTTAATTTCTCTGCTAACCATTTTTGGACAATTTTTGTTCAGTGGATTTTGATTCTTCAGATGTGAACTGTGTGCCCCTATCTGACCTCAAAGACACTAGAATGCTATACTTGGCGAATATATCCTGTAATCCACTAATAACTGCCCTGGAGCCACGAAGAACAAAGAAAGTTTAATACTAGATTTTGTTTATAATTACTTAAGAGATCTTTTGTGGATAAAAAGGATCAAATATGTAAAAACAAACTCCAACGAAAATGGCAGCAAGTTCACATGATGCTGATTGACAGTGGCTGTATTTCCCCTTGGAAAGAGTGGATCAGCACCTGCTCTATGTGGTATCATACGGTCTCAATTTCAAAGTTTAATTTCTCTGCTAACCATTTTTGGACAATTTTTGTTCAGTGGATTTTGATTCTTCAGATGTGAACTGCCTGCCCCTATCTGACCTTAATGACACTAGAATGCTATGCTTGGCGAATATATCCTGTAATCCACTAATAACTGCCCTGGAGCCACGGAGAACAAAGAAAGTTGAATACTAGATTTTGTTTATAATTACTGAAAAGATCTTTTGTGGCTAAAAAGGATCCAAGAAGAATAATAAAAGGAAATTAAACAAAAAAATATTTTATTTAAAATTATTAAGTTTATATAATCATATCTTAAATTAAATTTCTCAGAATGAAGTTCATAATAAAATTCTTTTACTGTTTAATTTGTTCCAAATTATTGGCATTTTTTTTATTTGTGGTGCACTGGCTAGATTAGTTCTGCAAATTCAGATATAAACATCATTATTTACCCTGCTGCAGTGCTCACCCATTCTAAACTTTGGTCTACTCCGAGAACCACAATCATCAATATTACACTGATCCAATTTAATCAAATGAAAAAGTATAGACATTTAACATTCTCTCTCCTCCTATTTATGTTGAACATTAAATTTTTGTTACAAGTCTGTTTAGGAAGTATGCCAGTCTGGAAATACTCCTATCTACTTATAATAAACAAACCTTAAAAATGTTTTTTTTTTGTAGTTTCTCAATAAATCCCCATCCTTTTTTAAGATATAGGTATCAAATCAAACTAAAATATTCAATTTCAGATCTTATTAGAGAGTTACGGATAGTTATCAGAGCAGATGTGCTACTGAAATTTGTGCAATTCTTTTCAAATAACCAAAAGTGGTGGAACATTTTAAATAAATCATTTCAGTATGACACATATGTATATATTAATATAATGATTTTTTATATTTTTGTAAAATACTCCTTAATGGAAAATTAATTAAAACAAATGTTATTAAATTAAAATTAATTCACTCTCAGGGTATGGGTCTCATACAATAAGGCACAATCATTATTTTAATCTTCTGTTAATCTCGTATTATAACTACAACTTAAAAAAAATAAGGTGCAGCTAACGATTTGACATTCTTTTCATCCGGCAGCTCATAATTCTTGGAGGTCCACACACTAAATAATTTTTTTGCTTCCTGCTTTCATTCTGAATGGTTTTTCCTGTGTCATCTAGGATCTGAAATGGATGCCATATTTGTAAGCAATAATCCCAATTAGAGCTGTTGATTTCAATTTAATTGTTAGTATATAACATAAGTGAAGTGAAAAAACTTTCCAAGTGTATATATATATATATATATATTATATTATTTATTTTATTTTTTTATTTTTTTTTTTTTGTGTGGTTAAAAGCTCCAAGCCTAAAAAAACAAATTGGTATCATGAAAGAAAGGTAGACTTGAGGGAGTTGGGGATCAACAAGCAAATGATAGGATACAGAAAGGAAATTGGGTACACCAAATTTATGGTAAAGGAGAAAAGGAAGACAGGAGCATAGTCAAAGGATGAAGAGATTTTGGGAAGAGAGGAGAAGAAGGCAAAGAAGTGAAAATGTGTCATCGTGAGATATTCAAGTCAAACACTCTGTCCATAAGGGCCAAAATGATAAGAATGAATGAATACATATATTTTATTATATTTATTGTTATTATTATTTTTTAAATGAACCCTTTGATGATATTAGAAGATTTTTTTGTTGAGTTCTTAGAAAAATAGACTCGCTTATAAAAGTTTTTTGTTTTTTTTTATAAATAAATTCTTTATTGCTAAATGGAATTAGTCTGGGTGGCGGTCATCAAATGAAACAACTAAATAGTTTCAACTATTTATTGTTTGCCAACGTTTCAACCCCCTTTGTGGGTCACCATCAGGGCATGGTGGGAGAATGGAAACTGAGAGTTTGGAAACAGTCCTCTTTCCACAATACAGAGCCATCATATTCCACCCTTGGTGAATAAAATATATCTTCTTGATCATACATCTCTTTTATTGTGAGTTTGGCTTTGCAAGAAAATTTTTTTTTTTATTTAAGAAGTACTTTTTGTCATGCATGTAAACAACTGCTGTTTGCTGCTAGTTTTGAATTTATCTCTTCTTTGTTTGACAACTGACAGTGTATTTATGAAATCACCCGTGTAACCAAATGCCAGACTGCAATGTAAGGGTTCATCATATCCAAAATAAATTAAATTTACTTTAGAACTTTTAAATTTGTTATTTTACTTATTTTCTAGTCTATTTCTCCATAATTTAAAAATTTTCATTTTTCTACTGAAATATTTCTGCTGATATAAAAACGTAATTTTCAAATTGTTGCGAGGCTCGTCTAGTTCTTCCTATTAACCAATCATAGAGTAATTCTTTAATTAATTTTTAATATCACAATTGATTGAAACAAATTTTAGGTAATAAACATACAAAGATATACTAATAAATATTTAAAATTGTATTTTATAATTTTTCTATGATCAAATATAAAATTAAATTATCAGTTAAGTTAAGAAAAGTAGAGGGGATATATTTGAGTCAGTAGTTTTCATTACAAAAACTCATCCCTCTAACATAAGGCGTTTCGTTGTTTATATTTGTTTAGCGTCACTTTTATTCATTTAAAGTAACACACCTTTTTTCGGGACTTTCTTATTTGGACTTTAGGGACCTAAAACCCTGAAAGGTGTATTTCCGTTGGAAACTGGAATTCGAAAATTTTCGCGATCGCAATACTTTCCCTTACTATATATTTCATAAATAGGCAAGTGAAAGTAATAGGAAAAAATTACTTAGCCAACATCAAAAGATGTTGACATACTTTTTTTTAAAATGTAATTTACGATTTTATTGATATAATATAATAAGAAAATATGCGATATGCAATTTCAAGTAGGCAATTTGTTCTGATCACAGAGTTGTAGATGATGCATGACGGCAAGAATATGGACAAAGATAGTTGGAATAAAGTAATGATATATATTAGCCATCATATATAACCCAATTCCTTTTTTGGACAGCAAAAACTGTCATATCTGCATGGACGAGGTAACATTTACACCTACTCCAATAAATTCTGCAAAATATTTAAAGAATGATGAGAAAAGAGTTGGGGAGAAAAAACAACTCTGTTTTAAAATATTAAACTGTCAAAAATATTATTTTATTGTCCTGCAGGTACACAAAATAAAAACGGAGAATAAATTAACTGAGAAGAGAGACAAGAATGATGAGCGCACAATAAGAATAATAAACGAGATAGATGAACAACAGCTGGTGAGATGTTGCAACGGATTTGCCAGTGTAAAATAAAATAATCTTTCTACTATCATAATCCACAGAAAATAAAATAATAAATAAAAATGACCTTCAATTAAATATAGAGAGAACTAAAATATAAAAAATGTTTGAGGCAGAGACAAATCCATTTCACATAACCTCTTTGCTCCCACCAGCTGTGTGATATAACCTCACTCCCTCTCTCACATCAGGCCCAAACTCCAACGAAAATGGCAGAAAGATCACGTGATGCTGATTGACAGTTGCTATATTTCCCCTCGGAAAAAAGTAGATCAGCACCTGCTCTATGTGGTATCGTATGGTATCAATTTCAAAGTTTAATTTCTTTGGTATCCATTTTTGGACAATTTTTGTTCAGTGGATTTTGATTCTTCAGATGTGAACTGAGTGCCCCTATCTGACCTCAAAGACACTAGAATGCTATGCTGGCGAATATATTCTGTAATCCACTAATAACTGCCCTGGAGCCACGGAGAACAAAGAAAGATGAATACTAGATTTTGTTTATAATTACTGAAGAGATCTTTTGTGGATAAAAAGGATCAAATATGTAAAAACAAACTCCAACGAAAATGGCAGAAAGATCACGTGATGCTGATTGACAGTTGCTATATTTCCCCTTGGAAAAAATAGATCAGCACCTGCTCTATGTGGTATCATATGGTATCAATTTCAAAGTTTAATTTCTCAGCTAACCATTTTTGGACAATTTTTGTTCAGTGGATTTTGATTCTTCAGATGTGAACTGGTGCCCCTATCTGACCTCAAAGACACTAGAATGCTATGCTGGCGAATATATCCTGTAATCCACTAATAACTGCCCTGGAGCCACGGAGAACAAAGAAAGTGAATACTAGATTTTGTTTATAATTACTGAAGAGATCTTTTGTGGATAAAAAGGATCAAATATGTAAAAACAAACTCCAACGAAAATGGCAGCAAGTTCACATGATGCTGATTGACAGTGGCTGTATTTCCCCTTGGAAAAGTGGATCAGCACCTGCTCTATGTGGTATCATACGGTCTCAATTTCAAAGTTTAATTTCTCTGCTAACCATTTTTGGACAATTTTTGTTCAGTGGATTTTGATTCTTCAGATGTGAACTGTGTGCCCCTATCTGACCTCAAAGACACTAGAATGCTATACTTGGCGAATATATCCTGTAATCCACTAATAACTGCCCTGGAGCCACGGAGAACAAAGAAAGTTGAATACTAGATTTTGTTTATAATTACTGAAGAGATCTTTTGTGGATAAAAAGGATCAAATATGTAAAAACAAACTCCAACGAAAATGGCAGCAAGTTCACATGATGCTGATTGACAGTGGCTGTATTTCCCCTTGGAAAGAGTGGATCAGCACCTGCTCTATGTGGTATCATACGGTCTCAATTTCAAAGTTTAATTTCTCTGCTAACCATTTTTGGACAATTTTTGTTCAGTGGATTTTGATTCTTCAGATGTGAACTGTGTCCCCTATCTGACCTCAAAGACACTAGAATGCTATGCTTGGCGAATATATCCTGTAATCCACTAATAACTGCCCTGGAGCCACGGAGAACAAAGAAAGTTGAATACTAGATTTTGTTTATAATTACTGAAGAGATCTTTTGTGGCTTAAAAAGGAAATTAAACAAAAAAATATTTTATTTAAAATTATTAAGTTTATATAATCATATCTTAAATTAAATTTCTCAGAATGAAGTTCATAATAAAATTCTTTTACTGTATAATTTGTTCCAAATTATTGGCATTTTATTTATTTGTGGTGCACTGGCTAGATTAGTTCTGCAAATTCAGATATAAACATCATTATTTACCCTGCTGCAGTGCTCACCCATTCTAAACTTTGGTCTACTCCGAGACCCACAATCATCAATATTACACTGATCCAATTTAATCAAATGAAAAAGTATAGACATTTAACATTCTCTCTCCTTCTATTTATGTTGAACATTAAATTTTTGTTACAAGTCTGTTTAGGAAGTATGCCAGTCTGGAAATACTCCTATCTACTTATAATAAACAAACCTTAAAAATGTTTTTTTTTTTGTAGTTTCTCAATAAATCCCCATCCTTTTTTAAGATATAGGTATCAAATCAAACTAAAATATTCAATTTCAGATCTTATTAGAGAGTTACGGATAGTTATCAGAGCAGATGTGCTACTGAAATTTGTGCAATGTCTTCAAATAACCAAAAGTGGTGGAACATTTTAAATAAATCATTTCAGTATGACACATATGTATATATTAATATAATGATTTTTTATATTTTTGTAAAATACTCCTTAATGGAAAATTAATTAAAACAAATGTTATTAAATTAAAATTAATTCACTCTCAGGGTATGGGTCTCATACAATAAGGCACAATCATTATTTTAATCTTCTGTTAATCTCGTATTATAACTACAACTTAAAAAAAATAAGGTGCAGGCTAACGATTTGACATTCTTTTCATCCGCAGCTCATAATTCTTGGAGGTCCACACACTAAATAATTTTTTTGCTTCCTGCTTTCATTCTGAATGGTTTTTCCTGTGTCATCTAGGATCTGAAATGGATGCCATATTTGTAAGCAATAATCCCAATTAGAGCTGTTAATTCAATTTAATTGTTAGTATATAACATAAGTGAAGTGAAAAAACTTTCCAAGTGTATATATATATTATATATTTATTTATTTATTTTTTTATTTTTTTTTTGTGTGGTTAAAAGCTCCAAGCCTAAAAAAACAAATTGGTATCATGAAAGAAAGGTAGACTTGAGGGAGTTGGGGATCAACAAGCAAATGATAGGATACAGAAAGGAAATTGGGTACACAAAATTTATGGTAAAGGAGAAAAGGAAGACAGGAGCATAGTCAAAGGATGAAGAGATTTTGGGAAGAGAGGAGGAAGAAGGCAAAGAAGTGAAAATGTGTCATCGTGAGATATTCAAGTGAAACACTCTGTCCATAAGGGCCAAAATGATAAGAATGAATGAATACATATATTTTATTATATTTATTGTTATTATTATTTTTTAAATGAACCCTTTGATGATATTAGAAGATTTTTTTGTTGAGTTCTTAGACAAATAGACTCGCTTATAAAAGTTTTTTTTTTTTTTTTTTTATAAATAAATTCTTTATTGCTGAATGGAATTAGTCTGGGTGGCATTTATTGTTTGCCAACGTTTCAACCCCCTTTGTGGGTCACCATCAGGGCGCATGGTGGGAGAATGGAAACTGAGAGTTTGGAAACAGTCCTCTTTCCACAATACAGAGCCATCATATTCCACCCTTGGTGAATAAAATATATCTTCTTGATCATACATCTCTTTTATTGTGAGTTTGGCTTTGCAAGAAATTTTTTTTTTTTATTTAAGAAGTAAGAACAAACCTTGGTTCGACAGGGATTGTCAAAATATGTGCGAAAAAAGAAAAACCGCTAAACTGAATTCCTTTAATAATCCAAGCGATAATAATGTGGCTTATTTTCGGTTAGTAAAGAATGAAACTTCAAAACTCTTAAAAAATAAGAAAAGAGAGTATCTTAAAGGCAAAATAATAGAAATAGAAAAACACAGAAACGAAAATGACGTAAGAGAGATGTACAAAGGTATAAACAAATCGCGTAAAAGATTTGAACCTCTATTGAATGCGATTAAAGATGCAAATAACAATATAATTGCGGATCCTTCTGAGATATTAAATAAATTTAAACAACACTTTGACGGCATCTTAAATACGGAAAATAATAATCAATCTCCTCTCTCTGAATATCAGAGCGCTGAACCATGGATAGACGCACCGAGTAAAGAGGAAGTCGAAATGGCGATAGGAAAATTAAAACGTTATAAGGGCGCAGGAAATGATAATATCACGAGTGAATTAATCAAGGCGTGTGGAGAAGCGGGAGTTTCCAAACTACATTTTTTACTTAAAAAGATCTGGGAAACTGAAAAAATGCCAGAACAATGGAAAGAATCAATACTTATTCCGATTCACAAAAAAGGACCGAGGTCGGATTGTAACAACTATCGTGGGATCTCTCTTCTCCCAGTATGCTATAAAATATTCTCGTCAATTCTAACTAGTCGAATCACGGAATACGCTGAGGAAATTATCGGAGATTACCAATGTGGTTTTAGGCGGAATCGCTCGACTATTGACCAAATATTTTCCTTACGTCAAATATTAGAGAAAAAATTGGAACACAACGGTGTAGTCCATCAACTTTATACCGATTTTAAAAAGGCTTATGATTCAATAGACCGTCAGAAGCTATATAACATCATGATTGAACAGGGAATACCTAGAAAGTTAGTAAACCTAGTAGAGATGTGTTTGTCGGAAACATTCCATAAAGTTAGAATCGGTCATAATCACTCCGAGAGATTTGAGGTGCGATCGGGTTTAAAACAGGGTGACTCCCTTTCACCTGTGTTATTTAATATAGCTTTAGAATATATCATAGAAAAGGTGATGTGTACCGAGAAAGGCTTAAATATGGGTGACAAGATTCCGGTTTTGGGGTATGCCGATGATCTGGTACTGCTAGGTGAAGACACGGAAACCATACAACTAAATACAAGGGTGTTAATAAAAACCGGTAAAGAAATAGGACTCGAATTGAATACCGATAAAACGAAGTATATGATTAGTAGCAGAAACGGTATCGATCTTGGAGATATTGATGTATCAGGTCATACTTTTGAACACGTAGAGAAATTCAAGTATTTAGGTTCAATTATAACTAGAAAAAATGAAATCCAGGAAGAAATAAAGTCCCGGTTAAAGGTGGGAAATGCGTGTTATTATTCAGTTGCTAAGTTACTTAGTTCGCGGCTTCTATCTAAAAACTTAAAGATTAGAATTTATAAAACTATTATTCTTCCAACGGTTCTTTACGGATGTGAAACGTGGCCGCTTACTTTAAAGGATGAACAGCGGCTTAAGGTTTTCGAAAATAAAGTATTGCGTAAAATATTTGGTCCAAAGAGAGACGAGGCCACTGGGGAGTTTAGAAGGTTGCATAACGCGGAATTGCGGAACTTGCATCCTGTGAATATAATTGAGCTGATTGCATCGCGGAGACTCAAATGGGCGAGTAAAGTTGTTGGGCTCGATGACGAACGGATTCCGAGAAAGTTGGTATTTGCTGATCCGACTGGTAGGCGTCTGAAAGGTAGGCCGAAGCGGAGATGGGAGGATTGCGTTAAGGCTGATCTCGGGAGCTTGGGCTTGAATGGTGAGCATTGGACGAGTCTGTGTAGGTGGAATTTGGTGGTATCGGCATCGAACCTTCGGGCTCGCTAAGCCTATTATTATTATTATTATTATTATTATTATTTAAGAAGTACTTTTTGTCATGCATGTAAACAACTGCTGTTGGCTGCTAGCTTTGAATTTATCTCTTCTTTGTTTGACAACTGACAGTGTATTTATGAAATCACCCGTGTAACCAAATGCCAGACTGCAATGTAAGGGTTCATCATATCCAAAATAAATTAAATTTACTTTAGAACTTTTAAATTTGTTATTTTACTTATTTTCTAGTCTATTTCTCCATCATTTAAAAATTTCAATTTTTCTACTGAAATATTTCTGCTGATATAAAAACGTAATTTTCAAATTGTTGCGAGGCTCGTCTAGTTCTTCCTATTAACCAATCATAGAGTAATTCTTTAATTAATTTTTAATATCACAATTGATTGAAACAAATTTTAGGTAATAAACATACAAAGATATACTAATAAATATTTAAAATTGTATTTTATAATTTTTCTATGATCAAATATAAAATTAAATTATCAGTTAAGTTAAGAAAAGTAGAGGGGATATATTCGAGTCAGTAGTTTTCATTACAAAAACTCATCCCTCTAACATAAGGCGTTTCGTTGTTTATATTTGTTTAGCGTCACTTTTATTCATTTAAAGTAACACACCTTTTTTCGGGACTTTCTTATTTGGACTTTAGGGACCTAAAACCCTGAAAGGTGTATTTCCGTTGGAAACTGGAATTCGAAAATTTTCGCGATCGCAATACTTTCCCTTACTATATATTTCATAAATAGGCAAGTGAAAGTAATAGGAAAAAATTACTTAGCAACATCAAAAGATGTTGACATACTTTTTTTTTTAATGTAATTTACGATTTTTTTAGATATAATATAATAAGAAAATATGCGATATGCAATTTCAAGTAGGCAATTTGTTCTGATCACAGAGTTGTAGATGATGCATGACGGCAAGAATATGGACTAAAGATAGTTGGAATAATGTAATGATATATATTAGCCATCATATATAACCCAATTCCTTTTTTGGACAGAAAAACTGTCATATCTGCATGGACGAGGTAACATTTACACCTACTCCAATAAATTCTGCAAAATATTTAAAGAATGATGAGAAAAGAGTAGGGGAGAAAAAACAACTTTGTTTTAAAATATTAAACTGTCAAAAATATTATTTTACTGTCCTGCAGGTACACAAAATAAAAACGAAGAATAAATTAACTGAGAAGAGAGACAAGAATGATGAGCGCACAATAAGAATAATAAACGAGATAGATGAACAACAGCTGGTGAGATGTTGCAACGGATTTGCCACTGTAAAATAAAATAATCTTTCTACTATCATAAAACACAGAAAATAAAAAAATAAATAAAAATGACCTTCAATTAAATATAGAGAGAACTAAAATATAAACATGTTTGAGGCAGAGACAAATCCATTTCACATAACCTCTTTGCTCCCACCAGCTGTGTGATATAACCTCACTCCCTCTCTCACATCAGGCCCAAACTCCAAAGAAAATGGCAGAAAGATCACGTGATGCTGATTGACAGTTGCTATATTTCCCCTCGGAAAAAGTAGATCAGCACCTGCTCTATGTGGTATCGTATGGTATCAATTTCAAAGTTTAATTTCTTTGGTATCCATTTTTGGACAATTTTTGTTCAGTGGATTTTGATTCTTCAGATGTGAACTGAGTGCCCCTATCTGACCTCAAAGACACTAGAATGCTATGCTGGCGAATATATTCTGTAATCCACTAATAACTGCCCTGGAGCCACGGAGAACAAAGAAAGATGAATACTAGATTTTGTTTATAATTACTGAAGAGATCTTTTGTGGATAAAAAGGATCAAATATGTAAAAACAAACTCCAACGAAAATGGCAGAAAGATCACGTATGTGATTGCTGATATCTGGACATGTTGCTCTATGTGGTATCGTATGGTATCAATTTCAAAGTTTAATTTCTTTGTGTACCATTTTGGACAATTTTTGTTCAGTGGATTTTGATTCTTCAGATGTGAACTGCTGCCCCTATCTGACCTCAATGACACTAGAATGCTATGTTTGGCGAATATATCCTGTAATCCACTAATAACTGCCCTGGAGCCACGGAGAACAAAGAAAGATTGAATACTAGATTTTGTTTATAATTACTTAAGAGATCTTTTGTGGATAAAAAGGATCAAATATGTAAAAACAAACTCCAACGAAAATGGCAGCAAAGTTCACTGATGCTGATTGACAGTTGCTGTATTTCCCCTTGGAAAAATGGATCAGCACCTGCTCTATGTGGTATCATATGGTATCAATTTCAAAGTTTAATTTCTCGCTAACCATTTTTGACAATTTTTGTTCAGTGGATTTTGATTCTTCAGATGTGAACTGTGTGCCCCTATCTGACCTCAAAGACACTAGAATGCTATGCTTGGCGAATATATCCTGTAATCCACTAATAACTGCCCTGGAGCCACGGAGAACAAAGAAAGTTGAATACTAGATTTTGTTTATAATTACTGAAGAGATCTTTTGTGGTAAAAGGATTCAAATATGTAAATAAAAATCAAAGAAAATGCATCAATTCATGATGCTGATTGACAGTGGCTGTATTTCCCTGGAAAGAGTGGATCAGCACCTGCTCTATGTGGTATCATACGGTCTCAATTTCAAAGTTTAATTTCTCTGCTAACCATTTTTGGACAATTTTGTTCAGTGGATTTTGATTCTTCAGATGTGAACTGCCTGCCCCTATCTGACCTTAATGACACTAGAATGCTATGCTTGGCGAATATATCTGTAATCCACTAATAACTGCCCTGGAGCCACGGAGAACAAAGAAGTTGAATACTAGATTTTGTTTATAATTACTGAAAAGATCTTTTGTGGCTAAAAAGGATCCAAGAAGAATAATAAAAGGAAATTAAACAAAAAAATATTTTATTTAAAATTATTAAGTTTATATAATCATATCTTAAATTAAATTTCTCAGAATGAAGTTCATAATAAAATTCTTTTACTGTTTAATTTGTTCCAAATTATTGGCATTTTATTTATTTGTGGTGCTCTGGCTAGATTAGTTCTGCAAATTCAGATATAAACATCATTATTTACCCTGCTGCAGTGCTCACCCATTCTAAACTTTGGTCTACTCCGAGAACCACAATCATCAATATTACACTGATCCAATTTAATCAAATGAAAAAGTATAGACATTTAACATTCTCTCTCCTTCTATTTATGTTGAACATTAAATTTTTGTTACAAGTCTGTTTAGGAAGTATGCCAGTCTGGAAATACTCCTATCTACTTATAATAAACAAACCTTAAAAATGTTTTTTTTTTGTAGTTTCTCAATAAATCCCCATCCTTTTTTAAGATATAGGTATCAAATCAAACTAAAATATTCAATTTCAGATCTTATTAGAGAGTTACGGATAGTTATAGAGCAGATGTGCTACTGAAATTTGTGCAATTAAATAACCAAAAGTGGTGGAACATTTTAAATAAATCATTTCAGTATGACACATATGTATATATTAATATAATGATTTTTTATATTTTTGTAAAATACTCCTTAATGGAAAATTAATTAAAACAAATGTTATTAAATTAAAATTAATTCACTCTCAGGGTATGGGTCTCATACAATAAGGCACAATCATTATTTTAATCTTCTGTTAATCTCTATTATAACTACAACTTAAAAAAAATAAGGTGCAGGCTAACGATTTGACATTCTTTTCATCCGGCAGCTCATAATTCTTGGAGGTCCACACACTAAATAATTTTTTTGCTTCCTGCTTTCATTCTGAATGGTTTTTCCTGTGTCATCTAGGATCTGAAATGGATGCCATATTTGTAAGCAATAATCCCAATTAGAGCTGTTGATTTCAATTTAATTGTTAGTATATAACATAAGTGAAGTGAAAAAACTTTCCAGTGTATACATATATATATATATATATATATAAATATTTATTTATTTATTTATTTTTTTTTTTTTTGTGTGGTTAAAAGCTCCAAGCCTATAAAAACAAATTGGTATCATGAAAGAGAGGTAGACTTAAAGGAATTGAGGATCAACAAGCAAATGATAGGATACAGAAAGGAAATTGGGTACACCAAATTTATGGTAAAGGAGAAAAGGAAGACAGGAGCATAGTCAAAGGATGAAGAGATTTTGGGAAGAGAGGAAGAAGGCAAAGAAGTGAAAATGTGTCATCGTGAGATATTCAAGTCAAACACTCTGTCCATAAGGGCCAAAATGATAAGAATGAATGAATACATATATTTTATTATATTTATTGTTATTATTATTTTTTAAATGAACCCTTTGATGATATTAGAAGATTTTTTTGTTGAGTTCTTAGAAAAATAGACTCGCTTATAAAAGTTTTTTTTTTTTTTTATAAATAAATTCTTTATTGCTGAATGGAATTAGTCTGGGTGGCGGTTATTAAATGAAACAACTAAATAGTTTCAACTATTTATTGTTTGCCAACGTTTCAACCCCCTTTGTGGGTCACCATCAGGGCGCATGGTGGGAGAATGGAAACTGAGAGTTTGGAAACAGTCCTCTTTCCACAATACAGAGCCATCATATTCCACCCTTGGTGAATAAAATATATCTTCTTGATCATACATCTCTTTTATTGTGAGTTTGGCTTTGCAAGAAATTTTTTTTTTTTATTTAAGAAGTACTTTTTGTCATGCATGTAAACAACTGCTGTTGGCTGCTAGCTTTGAATTTATCTCTTCTTTGTTTGACAACTGACAGTGTATTTATGAAATCACCCGTGTAACCAAATGCCAGACTGCAATGTAAGGGTTCATCATATCCAAAATAAATTAAATTTACTTTAGAACTTTTAAATTTGTTATTTTACTTATTTTCTAGTCTATTTCTCCATATTTAAAAATTTCAATTTTTCTACTGAAATATTTCTGCTGATATAAAAACGTAATTTTCTAATTGTTGCGAGGCTCGTCTAGTTCTTCCTATTAACCAATCATAGAGTTATTCTTTAATTAATTTTTAATATCACAATTGATTGAAACAAATTTTAGGTAATAAACATACAAAGATATACTAATAAATATTTAAAATTGTATTTTATAATTTTTCTATGATCAAATATAAAATTAAATTATCAGTTAAGTTAAGAAAAGTAGAGGGGATATATTTGAGTCAGTAGTTTTCATTACAAAAACTCATCCCTCTAACATAAGGCGTTTCGTTGTTTATATTTGTTTAGCGTCACTTTTATTCATTTAAAGTAACACACCTTTTTTCGGGACTTTCTTATTTGGACTTTAGGGACCTAAAACCCTGAAAGGTGTATTTCCGTTGGAAACTGGAATTCGAAAATTCGAAATAGCCTCCTTGCGCGGCTGTTCTATATAGTTCTAGGAACCAGCTACCCCTTCAGTCGCCTAAACGCAAGCAGTATAAACGCTCCCTTAGGCTTAGGAAACAGTCTAGATCCCATTATTGCTTATTTTGGTTTATTTATTAAACGTATTACCTTCTGAAATGGCGTTATTACGCTAAATTACAGAATCTTTAAAAGGTTTTAGTTGATATTTAACGCAATATAAAGACAGATAGGATTAACTATATGTATGTACTAGAGTAAGCTGCGAGCGGGAAACAATCTTATGTAGTCAAGATAACGACTTGGAATATATATTTTTTTTTTTGAGGGGGGGGGGGAGGAGAGTAGGGGGCATTTTGTTTTATTAGTGGATTAGGTTATATCACAATAGAAAACTCAAGATGGCACAATATACCTTCGCCGCTATAGTCACTGTGGTGTTATGCTTATCGGAATTATAAGAAATCCGAAATAGTTTGATATTCGAGATGTCTTTAGTTACAGATAAAAGTATCATAGCTGACATAATGTGATAGTTAAAACAGCGATTCATCCCTTGACTGTAGTTTCCGTTTTCATTTAGACTCGAGATATTGCCTTAATGGTTCTGAGAGATTTTACCCGTTTAATAGAAGCTGGAAGGGCGGCACCATAAGAGTCTCCCTATCCCAGGGCCAATCCAAGACGGTATTTAAAAAAAGTAATGAACCTGCCACAGCGAGATCGAAATTCGAGATGTCGAGGAATCTTGGGATTGCAAAATATATAAAGGGAACTAATTATTGGAAGGAAAGTCGTGAGCAACAGGTGAACAAATATTACTAAATTTATAGAAAGATTAACAGTATTAGCGAAGACAATAAATATATACCAGGTTATTAGACCTCTTAGTATTTACGTTTTTTTTTACAGGTTACCATGGAAACATTAGCAATTGTAATTAGTGTTTTAAAATGAATTTGTGCGACAAAAACACACTTCGTACTTAAAAAAAAAAAAAACTTTTGAAACCTAATTTACTCGATTTTTTTTCTTATGAAGAGCTTTACTTAAGAATGAGATTAATTGACATATGTGTTGAAAACAAGTTGTAACGATGTACAACGATTATTTTTAAAAGCTAAATTAAATATGTATTAGTAATTAGAGTATTTATGGTATATATATATTTAATGTTATAATAAATTTGATAGAATACAATTAAAATCTGTCATTATATAATTGACCATTATATGTATTATAATTACTCTTATTGTTAACGTATACAAAGTAAAAATTATGAAATAGTCGCGTGCAAAGCCTATATACAAAGTACAGCTAGTTATATTATATACAACTGTATTGCTCTTTATATAACTGATTTTAATTATCCTCAAAAGTTATAATTATTTCTTAGATAATAGATGTCCATGAACACGTTTTCAACCTATTTTTTGGGTAGAGGAATTTAAATTGACTCTCTCTGGAGGTATTGAAGTCAAAGGTTGAGGTCTTAGGAATAAAGCTAGATCAGACAATAAAAAATGAAATAAATAAATAGAAAATGGTCTAGTTATTTAAGTTATTATTTTTTAGTTTCTTTAAGCAAGCTCAATCTATCAGTAAAATTCAATAGTCTATGAATAACATACTACATTTGTAATAAGCTTCTAACATAAAATCATCGGGTATTAAATGAGCGAAGTGTTACTACTTAAATTTTAATTAGTTTGTTTGATTTTATCAGACTTACGATATAGAGTCAACATTATTACTTTTTTCATAAATTAAATACTTGGTTTATTCCTGAAGTTTTTTAATTTTGACCATCCAAAATTCCATTTCGTTTTTAATTTGGGCCTGTCAAAGAATATCAGAGAGACGGTAGACTGATTAATATCCGCTACGTTTTAGTAAAATGATTTTTCTATTCAAGTTTCATCGTCCATCCCGAAATCAGGATCATTTACGGAATATTCGGTTGTCTTTAATGGACTATCCGATCGTAAGACAAGGCTTAGTTTACATCTGAACTACAGAAATAATTGATAAAATAAATCTGTATGATATTAACAAAAACCTACTATATCCTTGTATCAAGTTGCTAGAATTAATGAAGCCTTTAAAAACTTTATTATGTAGACTTCAAAATTATCCTTTAAAATCGATTTTCTTATACTGTTAATGTTCTATAAACAAACTTCTTTAGCCCATAATACAGTAATATGTTATAAACTTTAAGCTTAAATTTAATTAATTAATGTAAACAGTTACTAGAATGAACATCGTACTGATTAGGGTTGGGCATAATCGAATGATCGCCATAATCGGATGATCGGACTTCGATGATTTAAATAATCGAGTGATCGAATGATTAATATACATTCTGAGAGGCAATATGGCAGAATTCCCCTCTCTATGCCTAGGTGCAAATATGCATATAATTTACGTGTTGAGCAAAATAAAAAAAAATTTCGTTTATATCGTTAAACTATTTAGTTCGAATGATCATTCGTTTCTCCAAACCGATTAATTCGATTAACAGTGGGCACTGTAGCAGGCAAAACAGCGGGCTTTACCTCTACAAGGTTCCTGGTCTCCTGACACATAACACGTGGAGAGTAGACGCTTTTCTCAACCCTTCAAGGCAACGAACGAGGTCATATTTATTTTTATTGTTAGAAATTTTAATTTCAAAGTTTCCAAACTATATATAAGGTTTCTATGATCGATAAAAAAAAAAAAATATTAGTTTTTAATAATTGTTTTAAGCAATGTGAATAATTAATTAATTTCTTTATAATACAATAAATTAATTAAACTTATTTTTTTAAAAATTAAATCAATACATCCATAGTTATTGTGGTAAATACTCGATAAGTTATATCATTTTGAACTTATCTGTTTAATATTTGTTATGGAAGGCTTAAAACAAATATTATTTTGAGTAATATTTGGGAAGAAAAATGTCTTCATTATATCAATGCTTTTATTTAAGTTTTTGTACATTATGCTGTTACACGTTTCCAAGAAGATGATACCCCCTTCTCAGAAAAAACTATGTGAATTACAGTGCATCATTATTAGTATTCAATTATTTAGTTTTAAATGTAAAACGATACAAATTAATTTATACAATAAATATTTCTTGCCTTTTAGTATAATGGGATCATAAGACACAGTACATCTCTAAAAACATAACCTATAATTATTCTGACTCAGATCTGTTTGTTTTCATGTTTCAGTAATTTGGAATACTTCAAATACTATATCAGCAAAGAAAGAAATAAAACCAAGGCTGGCAATTTAATAATGTCAATTTATTCAAGAGTACCATAGGTATACATACATCCTAAATATTGTTCAAGAATATTGTTGATGGTGTGTCTTATACTTTAATCTGCTTAATTAAGTTTCATATCTCAGATACAAAAAAAAAAAATAAATAAATAAAAAAAAAAAAAAAAAAGGGACAGAGTGGACTACGACTACAAAAGTAAAATGAAGTTGTTAGATAGAATAAAAACAAATTCTGGAAAAAAATTGTATGCAAGGATAAACAGTAGGTTAGGAATTATATAATTTAGGTTTACATAATTAAATCTTTAATCAAATTTCTCAGTGTGCTCAAATTCATACTAAAATACATTAGCCTTTTATTGTTTGATTTGTTCCAAATTATCGACATTTTATTTATTGGCGATGCACTGGCTAAATCAGTTCGGCGTAATGGGTTATAAAAGTGATTGTTTGCCCTGCTGCAAAGCAATCTAAAATTTAGTCTACTCCGAGATTCACTGTCATCGACAATAAATACACTGAGCCAATAATAATTAAATGAAAAACTATAGACATTTCACATCTCGGTTCCAGTTAAAATATTAAATTTACCAACCTATATATCAAACCTTAAAAAATCTTTCTATGTCTATATTATTTTGAATTTTGTTTTCTAGACTTATTTATTTGTATTTTCAAAAAAGACGCGACTATTTCATCATTTTTACTTTGTATACGTTAACAATAAGAGTAACTATAATACATACAATGGTCAATTATATAATGACAGATTTTAATTTTATTCTATCAAATTTATTATAACATTCCAGCAGAAGTAGGTTAACCCATAAATACTCTAATTACTAATAATAATAATAATAATAATAGGCTTAGCGAACTCGAAGGTTCGATGCCGATACCACCAAATTCCGCCTACACAGACTCGTCCAATGTTCACCATTCCAGCCCAAGCCCCCGAGATCAGCCTTAACGCAATCCTCCCATCTCCGCTTCGGCCTACCTTTCGGACGCCTACCAGTCGGATCAGCAAATACCAACTTTCTCGGAATCCGCTCGTCATCGAGCCCAACAACTTTACTCGCCCATTTGAGTCTCCGCGATGCAAGCAGCTCAATTATATTCACAGGATGCAAGTTCCGCAATTCCGCGTTGTGCAACCTTCTAAACTCCCCAGTGGCCTCATCTCTCTTTGGACCAAATATTTTACGCAATACCTTATTTTCGAAAACCTTAAGCCGTTGTTCATCCTTCAAAGTAAGCGGCCACGTTTCACATCCGTAAAGAACCGTTGGAAGAATAATAGTTTTATAAATTCTAATCTTTAAGTTTTTAGATAGAAGCCGCGAACTAAGTAACTTAGCAACTGAATAATAACACGCATTTCCCACCTTTAACCGGGACTTTATTTCTTCCTGGATTTCATTTTTTCTAGTTATAATTGAACCTAAATACTTGAATTTCTCTACGTGTTCCAAAGTATGACCTGATACATCAATATCACCAAGATCGACACCATTTCTGCTACTAATCATATACTTCGTCTTATCGGTATTTAATTCGAGTCCTATTTCTTTACCGGTTTTTATTAGCACACTTGTATTTAGTTGTATGGTTTCCGTGTCTTCACCTAGCAGTACCAAATCATCGGCATACCCCAAAACCGGAATCTTGTCACCCATATTTAAGCCTTTCTCGGTACACATCACCTTTTCTATGACATATTCTAAAGCTAAATTAAATAACGCAGGTGAAAGGGAGTCACCCTGTTTCAAACCCGATCGCACCTCAAATCTCTCGGAGTAATTATGACCGATTCTAACTTTATGGAATGTTTCCGACAAACACATCTCTACTAGGTTTACTAACTTTTTAGGTATCCCCTGTTCAATCATGATGTTATAAAGCTTCTGACGGTCTATGGAATCATAAGCCTTTTTAAAGTCTATATAAAGTTGATGGACTACACCGTTGTGTTCCAATTTTTTCTCTAATATTTGACGTAAGGAAAATATTTGGTCAATAGTCGAGCGATTCCGCCTAAAACCACATTGGTAATCTCCGATAATTTCCTCAGCGTATTCCGTGATTCGACTAGTTAGAATTGACGAGAATATTTTATAGCATACTGGGAGAAGAGAGATCCCACGATAGTTGTTACAATCCGACCTCGGTCCTTTTTTGTGAATCGGAATAAGTATTGATTCTTTCCATTGTTCTGACATTTTTTCAGTTTCCCAGATCTTTTTAACTAAAAAATGTAGTTTGGAAACTCCCGCTTCTCCACACGCCTTGATTAATTCACTCGTAATATTATCATTTCCTGCAGCCTTATAACTTTTTAATTTTCCTATCGCCATTTCGACTTCCTCTTTACTCGGCGCGTCTATCCATGGTTCAGCGCTCTGATATTCAGAGAGATGAGATTGATTATTATTTTCCGTATTTAAGATGCCGTCAAAGTGTTGTTTAAATTTATTTAATATCTCAGAAGGATCCGCAATTATATTGTTATTTGCATCTTTAACCGCATTCAATAGAGGTTCAAATCTTTTACGCGGTTGGTTTATACCTTTGTACGTCTCTCTTACGTTATTTTCGTTACTGTGTTTTTCTATTTCTATTATTTTGCCTTTAAGATACTCTCTTTTCTTATTTTTTAAGAGTTTTGAAGTTTCATTCTTTACTAACCGAAAATAAGCCACATTATTATCACTTGGATTATTTAAGGAATTCAGTTTAGCGGTTTTTCTTTTTTCGCACATATTTTGACAATCCCTGTCGAACCAAGGTTTGTTCTTTTTATTTTCGATTTTTCCAAGACATAAATTACCGACCTCTTTAATATTATCCCTGATCCCTTCCCATAATTTGTTTACATCTCCGTGTTCCTCGTCTGAAGATTCTAAAGCTTCGAACTGATTTTTTACTTCTATCGCGAACTGTTTTCTAATTTCGAGGTTGTTCAATTTAACTAAATCAAAATTCTCGGGACGAATATAGTTCGGTGTTCTCTTTTTTGTATTTAGTTTTTGTCGAAGTTTCGCGATTACTAATTCATGATCAGAACCGCATTCTGCACCCCGATACGATCTCACGTTAATTATGCTACTTTGCCATCTGTTTTGTATTAAAACATGATCGATTTGATTCCGTGTTTGTCCATCCGGCGATGTCCACATATACTTATGAATATCCTTATGTTTAAATGTAGTACTTTTGATTACTAGATTTTTCGAAATGGCAAAGTTTATTAGTCGGGTCCCATTATCATTACTATATTCGTGCAAACTTTCTTTACCGATTGTAGGACGATATACTTCTTCCCTTCCAACCTTTGCGTTCGCGTCGCCTAGTATTATCTTAATGTAATTTCGCGGTAATTTATCGTAAACCGACTCTAGTTTATCATAAAATTCGCATTTTACTTCATCATCACTGTCTTCGGTGAGAGAATGAATGTTTATAAACGCGATTTTAAACCAACGCCCTTGAAATATAGCAACCGATATTCTTTCACTAAAGAACTGTACGTCCCGTAGTGCGGAAAGAAATCTATTCCTAATTAGAAACGCGGTACCTAGACAATAATTAACGCTCCCCCCGTACCAAATAGTATACTTTCCTTCTGTTAACGAACCCTCCCCTGGCCAGCGAACCTCTTGTAACGCAACGATATCTAAGTGGTACTCCTTAACTTCATTCGCGACCGACTTTAACCCACCTGCCGTATTTAAACTTCTAACGTTCCACGTCCCTATTGTTAGATCTCTAATTTTCATCTTGCGCCATGATTCCCCTGAAGAATTCCCCACCCGGAGACCCTAACGGGGGACTAGTTTACCTCCGGATAATGAGCGTTTTACCTCAGAGGAATCCATGACTTTTGGTGATATTTTGTGAACTAAAATATGTGAGTAGGGCGTTCGAACCTACGTCACACCCTCCAGCAAGCCTGGGGGGGCGCTCTCATTGTTGGTCAGCGAGTCCATCAGACTTAGCCGGGAGGAGCTTCCGAGGAAATTCCACCGACCATCCCCACATCCGCCACCCGTGGGACGCTCCCCATACGCGGTAATGAGATCCGCGCTAATTACTAATACATATTTAATTTAGCTTTTAAACATAATCGTTGTACATCGTTACAACTTGTTTTCAACACATATGTCAATTAATCTCATTCTTAAGTAAAGCTTTTCATCAGAAAGAAATTCGAGTTAATTAGGTTTCAAAAAAAAAATTTTTTTAATGTACGAAATGTGTTTTTGTCGCACAAATTCATTTTAAAACACTAATTACAATTGCTAATGTTTCCATGGTAACCTGTAAAAAAAACGTAAATACTAAGAGGTCTAATAACCTGGTATACATTTATTGTCTTCGCTAATACAATTAATCTTTCTATAAATTTAGTAATATTTGTTCACCTGTTGCTCACGACTTTCCTTCCAATAATTAGTTCCCTTTATATATTTTGCAATCCCAAGATTAATCGACATCTCGAATTTCGATCTCGCTTGTGGCAGGTTCATTACTTTTTTTAAATACCGTCTTGGATTGGCCCTGGGATAGGGAGACTCTTATGGTGCCGCCCTTCCAGCTTCTATTAAACGGGTAAAATCTCTCAGAACCATTAAGGCAATATCTCGAGTCTAAATGAAAACGGAAACTACAGTCAAGGGATGAATCGCTGTTTTAACTATCACATTATGTCAGCTATGATACTTTTATCTGTAACTAAAGGCATTTCGAATATCAAACTATTTCGGATTTCATATAATTCCGATAAGCATAACACCACAGTGACTATAGCGGCGAAGGTATATTGTGCCATCTTGAGTTTTCTATTGTGACATAATCTAATCCACTAATAAAACAAAATGCCCCCTACTCTCCTTCCCCCCCCCAAAAAAAAAATAAAATATTCCAAGTCGTTATCTTGACTACATAAGATTGTTTCCCGCTCGCAGCTTACTCTAGTACATACATATAGTTAATCCTATCTGTCTTTATATTGCGTTAAATATGAACTAAAACCTTTTGAAGATTCTGTAATTTAGTGTAATAATGCCATTTCAGAAGGTAATACGTTTAATAAATAAACCAAAATAAGCAATAATGGGATCTAGACTGTTTCAAAGCCTAAGGGGCGTTTATACTGGTTGCGTTTAGGCGACTGAAGGGGTAGCTGGTTCCTAGAACTATATAGAACAGCCGCGCAAGGAGGCTATAAGTAGGTATCTCGTCCATAAACAGATTTTTCTCATAATGTTTTGGTACCCACAGGAAAAGCCGAAAACATGTTAAATGGAGCTATACAATAGGAATGAACCTGGTATAGTAATGAGTTACACTTTTGCCCGTAATTAAAGTCATTTCCGATGTCAAACTACTTGGGTTTCTTGAAAATCCTATGAGTGTATCACTAAAGTTACTTTAGTGGCGAAGATATATCATGGCGTCTTGTGTTTAATTATGTTCATAAGTCAAACCACTAACTAATAAAATTATATGGGGAAAAAATGAATATCTTAACTATCTTATAAACCTTGTTTCCTACTCGCAGCTTACTCTGGGTGAATAAATATAGTTAATTATTTCTGTCTCTATCTCGGGTTACATATGAACCAAAACATCGTTGAAGAAACAAGGATTTATCGGAAAATGACGTTTAGTAGCTGACACAACTATTGCATTTTGTACCATGTAGGTTTTTAATTTCAATAAATACGGGGACCCTATCCTAATTGAACCTGGATATGCAAAATTTAGGACTCCAGCAGTAGCATCGTCTGATGAGCTACAGCAACATATAGTGACGTTCAATGGATACACCAGCCAACCCAATACAGGGATCCATACTGTTTTGGGGCCCGACGGCCTTGCAATAGGAGATTAGAAGATATTTCGCCCAGAAACCAATTTTTCTGGTACCCACTGGATAAACTTCAATTATATTCCAGTTGGGTTCCGACCGGTAGAATATTATACAGTGCCCTATTCATTAGATCACCACAGTCCTTTAGCTCTTGTATGTTGTCCTCAAACGTTCTCAACCTTAATGCTACTTTTTTCGACCCGTGGGTATGTAGCCTTCAGTCCATCACCGGATGAGATTTGAAGAACATCCATTTATAAATTTGAAAAAAATATGGTTTCAAACTAATATATTCAAACTAAAAAAGGAACATAAAACACCAACTCGTTCTATCATACAATGAATATATTGGGCTGATGCAAAATTAATGCAGGTTTCCTCTATTGCAATATCTTAATTCCAATTGTGTAAACAAAGCTAATCCTAACATTGATCATTATTATACCAAAACAAACCTTATCTAATACCCTCTCTTTCACCATGAATTTGTTTAGTAAAATCGTTTTGTTCAGTGTGTTCAAAGGTCTTGAATCGAAAATGTCAAAGTGCGATTTTCGTCAAATTTATTTTTACGAATTTAAATTAGGGCGCAGCGCTGCGCAAACGGCTCGTAATATTAATGAAGTGTGGGGTCAGGGGGCTATTAATGAGTGCACGGTGCAGCGTTGGTTCCAGAAGTTTCGCAGAGGAGATTTCGACTCGAAGACAAGGAAGGTCGGGGCCGTCATCTTGCTCTGGACAACGACTGGACAGAGGTCAAAAGTGGAAGAAGACCCAACCAAAACCACACGAGAAATGGCGGCGGAACTCGGTGTGAACCAATCCACAGTTGTACGCCACTTGGAAGCAATTGGTAAGGTAAAAAAGTTGGCCAAGTGGGTGCCAGTAGTAACGCCAGACCACACGTTGCACAACCAACGCTTCGACGACTGCACGAGTTGGGCTACGAAGTTCTCCAACATCCGCCTTATTCACCTGACCTCTCTCCTACAGACTTCCACTTTTTCAGGCATCTGGACAACTTTTTGAGGGAGAAAAATTTTCAAAACCAGGACGACATTGAAAATTCTTTTCGTGATTTCATTGAGTCCAGGGATTCGGATTTTTTTTCTGGTGGAATAAGAAAGCTTGTTGAACGTTGGCAAAAGTGCATTGATTCAGATGGAAATTATTTTGATTAAATATATATGGTTAAAGTAAAGATATGGCGTATTTACAATACCTACTAAAAACCTGCATTAATTTTGAATCAACGCAATAGTTTTTTGTCATACTTTTCAAGAAATATATAACTTTAAAAATTTTTAACTTGTTTTTAAAATTATATTTAACAAAGTTTTTTTTAAAGTGAAAACCTTCCCATTTGTTGGATCAATCCAATATACTACGCTTACGTTAAAGCTAAAACATATTGAGTAATTTTTGGTATGCCTTCTTTTACTGGATCGCTATTGTGTATTTGACAGGATTGATATTGTCAGGTTATAATCAGGTTGATGAGCAAAGTGATTTTAAAACAACTTAATCTATTCAAAAAAAATCTCTTATCAATGAACATTATAAAATTAATCTACTGGTATAATTAATGAAATATAAAAATAAATATCTTGTTTCTAATATCGAGAGACATTGAAAAAAAAGAACAAAATCTACACTTCAATATCTTTGTTTGCGGTTTGGTGAAATTAATGTAATAAATAAAATAATTTAGGTGTAAAATTGCGACCAATTACAAAATAATGTTGATGGGTTATACAATAGAAATTTAGGAGCATAACAATAAGTTACTCTTTTTATGATAAATGAAAGATTATTATTTCATGTCAGATATTAATTTTATTTACTCTATGTTACAATAACATACCAGTTCCAAGTAGCCACATCCAAATATTCAATAACATAGTTTTATCTTTTAAACATAACCTTTATATATCATTATAACTCCTTTGCAACGTAGATGCGTATTTTCTTCAATTGTGGACGAACCCTTCCTCAAGAATAAACGTTTTTTTTAGGAAACAGAACAATTAAACAAAAGCCCTATTATGTTTTCGTTAACGAAAGATTAACATTTTGAATTATTTCTAACCACTAACATTAATTGAACATGTGTTTACGGGAACCTAAACACAAAACATGGATACAACGCTCAATATGCTTAAATATATTTTTTATGAATTAGAATAGTATCTTTTCTGATTAATTAATTAGGACGTTTTTGCTTCAAATTGGTTAGAAATTCAACTACCGTTCAAATGAGTACTTGTAGTTTTCCAGAAAATGTGTCGTTTTTGAGTTATTCGAAAACCAATTTTTTTTACGTTTTATAAAAAAAAAAATTTAACCACTTAGAGGATGAATTTTCCCAAACCCAGCCTTATTGCACATCTAGAGAATAAGAGGAAAGAAAAGTTTCAGCTTCACGACCATAGTCATTTTTGAGAAACTGCGATGACCAGAAAATCGAGTGAAATGGGACTTTCTTTTATAAATATAGATTATTGTTTGGTAATTCAAGTATATTATAAGATGTTAAAATTAAAATTCATTCTATTTTTATTTTATTTATACATTGAAAAACTTACTGAATTCTAAGGTAAAAAGGTATTGCTTCAATTTATTGACATTACAAAATACTGAAGTACTGCTTTGATTAAAGATTTGATTACCCAAAATAATTGTGATATTTCCAAGAATAAAAAATAAAAGTAAGGGGTGCTAATATATATTATGAATGCTGTTTTGAATTAATTACGACTTGGAGGTATTTTTTATTTTTAACAATCCGATACCTAGGACTTCTTGACAAACGATTAACTTGGAATCCACATACACGACTAAAACGACAAGAAACTGCTCGCCGCTTTAGGCTACTTCAACACTTACTGGAAAAACGATCAAACCTTCCTCTTAACTACAAAAGGCTCATCTACATGACTATTATAAGACCAATCTGGACTTACGGAGTAGAGCTTTGGGGCTCTACTAAACCATCAAATTCTTCCCGCATCCAATCCTTACAATCCAAAATCCTTCGTAAAATCCTCAAAGCTCCTTACTTGGTCACGAATAAACTTATTTATAAAGACCTTAATGTTCCCTATGTTACTGATTTGGCCCGGACCAGGTATCAATCCTTTCATGACAAACTCCATTCTCACTCTAACCCACTAGTTTCAATCCTTTCTTCCTCTGCAATTTCGGATAATCCTCCGAGGCGCCTGAAAAGGAAATGGCCCCGGGACCTTCTAGTTTAAAATATTTTTAGAGTGCTGCCACTGGGTAGTGTCTCTACATGTTTTTCATGACAGTTTTGTACATTACCATCACATTTACTAGATGTATTTTTATTTAATACAGTTGTAAATATCAATAAATATGTTTAAAAAAAAACAAAACAATAATATCAGTTTACACTTATATAATTCAAAAATTACACCGAGTAGATTATTTTTTGGATTGAATAATGATCGTATAAACAAAAAAAAAATCATTTCTAAATCAACCAACAAAAAAAAAAGTGGTTGATATGTTTGTTTTTTTAAATGAAATTTACTATTTTATAATATAATCAATATCATAATATAATAAGAAAATACACGATATGTAATTTCACGCAGGCAATTTGATCTGATCACATAATAGTAGATTATGCATGGGGACAAGAATATGGACTACAATGGTTGGAATCATCTTTCAGTTTTGCTAATGTAATGTACACGTAGCTACAGTGAAATCCATTATTAAAACAAGACAGCAGCAATGGAAAAAACACTATTATTGTTCCCAGATCAGTTATTTAGAAAACATTGTTTAAATTCATCTCAGTTTATTGATAATAGAACTGAATTATTAAATATAATTTCTAACTTGGGATATTCATCAATAAGATTTACTTCCAGAATTTTTTTTTCTCGATTTATTTACGAATATTATCCATAAGTAACATAATAATAAACACATAAAATCTAAAAGCCATACTAGTTTCAATTAACAATTTCAATTTGTAAGAATTAGTGCGCATCGATCCCCAACAAGCGGTACAGATAGCCTTACTTCCTCAATTCTCCTGCTCTCCTGGTACTGAATACTAGAAAGCGTCAGCTTTGAGTTGACGCTTTCTCTATCTATAACATCATCCCCGCTTTCCCATCAGTTAAGACTAATTAAGTTTAGTTAAGATTATAAACAAATTTTAATAACTTTTATATATATTTTTTTTTTTTTTGCGTATTCTTCATATATTTGTATACCAAAAAGTTTGTCATATTACAGTTTGTTTCCATATTTTATTATTGTACTGTTAACTTATTAATTTTTGTTTTATTTTTAATGGTTGTTATCTTCTTTTTTCTTAGCCCTGATAAAGGCTCTTTATTTAGGCTGAAACGTTGGCACACAAGTATAATAAGTTTTTCTTGATAACCACATATTTTCTCCATGTATACATATGTACTCTACAGTCAACAATTAGTCCTTTATAATTAAATAATATTAATGGTTTGACTGAAATCTCGTCTGGTACGGTTACGTTACTATATTTATATTTAGAAAACTTATATTTTTGTCTTTCAAAATAAAAACCAAGCGCTTATAAAGTATGAAAATGATGTGCTTAATTGTAAAATATTGTTTATGATTTTTGATACCATTATTAGTTGTAAATATAGTTATTTTTGTTTACTGTCTAATGAATTCATTGTAAATAAATTTATTATTTTCTAGTCTTTTTTATTGATTGTTTTATAATTTGTTTACCAATTTTCTTGATTAAGAGCATTTTAAATAAATTTATTATTTTCTAGTCTTTTTTATTGATTGTTTTATAATTTGTTTACCAATTTTCTTGATTAAGAGCATTTTAAATAGAATAGAATAGAATAGAAAAAAAAAAAATTATTCTGGGACTAGGTCCCCTAAGAATAATAGTTATGTACAATAGAAAAATATAATATGTCTGGCCAACAGACAAAATAAACACGAGTACTTATTAATTACAACGATTATTTACAAATACAATTATTAACAATGAGGAGAAAAGCTATACATAAAAAAACAAACAAATTACTTCAAAAAATAAAAATAAAAAATATATACATATATAATATCTTCTAAATATTGTCTTCTGAGAAAATAAAATCTAATTTTAACAAAATCAAATTAAAATTTGGGCGGTGAACAAAAATCGTCTTTCATTCAATGTAGACTTCTAGATGAAATTGACATGTCATATTTGCTGATCGTCTATTTGGGATGACAGTAGGTAAAGGAAAAGTTGGGATTTGAATGAGGATAAAGAAGTGGCATGGCGGATATGGTTCGGTAGAGAATTCCAGAGTGCAGTAGAGCGAACAATAAAGGAACGATCAAAAGTTTTGGTTCTGTGGGTAGGAGCATAAAGGCCAGAATGTCGGGATCTAGTTTCGAGTAAGTGGACTGAGGATTTAAATTGAAGGAGACTATGGATGTAGGATGGACGCTGGGAGTTGATAGTTTGATAAAGGTATGATCCAAGGAAATATTGTCTGCGGGTGGAGGGAAGGAGCCACTTTAACTCACCGTATAAGTGGGTAACATGAGATCTCCTTGAAGTGCCGAAGACAAATCTTAAGAAAATGTTCATAATGCGCTTTAGTCTGTCTTCAAGCACAGTCGGGAGGCCGTCATATGCCACATTTAAGCATAAAATAAATAAATTAAGCATAAAATTTAACTTAAGATACAAATAAAGGTTAAACAATCTGGTGAGTGCAATACACAACCATCACTTACATCCATTGTTTGATTTAATTTTAAAAATGTCGAAGTCGAACATTTATTTTATAATAAATAATATAACAATGGAAATTATCCACATCAATCACTTTCAAGTTTATGCGCTTTTTGTAACTATCCATTACCTTATCTCACTTTTTATGTTATATAACAATAGTTTTTAAATCTTTATACTCTTTAAATACATGTATTTATACTAAGTTAACTAAGTTTAAATACATACATACTCTCGCTGATTTTTTACAGGATAAATGATAATCCGCCCAGAAGACTATCGAGGCGCTGGCCATGAGACCTGAAATATTGAAAGTTATTATTTTTTTTTTTTTATCTATCTTATGCAGTTTGTTACATCTTTTGTTAGCATATTTGCTTATTGCATAAGCAGGTAGCAAATACAATTGTAATACCAAAACTCATATGAATAAATAAATAAATAACTGTCGTGGTAAGTGAAAGTCGTGTGTTGCGCGTAACAGATTTTTTCTACAATTTTCGCAATTCGAAGTATTTTCATAAACCTTGAATATCTCAAATTGTTGAGTTTATTAAATTTGAATGAGAGCGGAGATGGCACCTCCCTACCCCTCCCACAATTATTTAATCACTTTTAATTATACATAATCATATTAAGTAATAAATAGTACGAGAGACAGAAGTTGAGAAAACTGATTGTTTTGTAAATTTTCATGAATATCTCAAAAAGTATTATGTTTATATCAAATTTAGTAAGATTAAAAGACATTTTTTCGCTTTGCTAAATGGTTTGGGAGATATTTCAGTAATAAAATTAATGGTTTCTTAACTCTCTGTACATCATAAAATTGAGATGCTAAAGGATCAACACCGAGTTTTGTAATTGATTGCTTAATATTTTACTGAATAAATAAACTCAATCTCAATGTTGATCTTGAGAACCGCAAATTCATGGTGTTTTGCACATTTTTACTGAGAATGGAATACCCATCAATTTTATCCCTGAAATATCTCCGTAACAAATTCTTTGAGCCAAAAAAAGTATATTACATATGCATTGTGTATATATGTATATAAATTATAAAATTCGCACAAATAAATAAGCCTAAAGACATAACAATTTTGTCGAATTGGCATTACGATTGAGTCCAGGTCGGATGCGAAACGGTAACTTTACCTTCTATGTGCTCCTGCTCTCCTAGAGATGAATGTTGAAAAGCGTTACTTTTATTTGACGCTTTGGGAAGAAGGGAGTGAGTGGTTCGTGCTTAGAGGTAGGATTAATGTTAATAATAACATATATTGTATGCTGCTACGACTCCACTACTGTCGTCTACATGGACCAATATAATTAATTTATTATAGGCCACATTAATTCCTGCAGTTCAATGATAATAATATGACGTTGCATATTAATATATTATTTTAAATAAGAACAGATTTTTTATATAAATTATTTCGGAAATAAACTCTGTAATGTACGTAAATATTTTTTCTTTATTAATAGCAATGATATGCTACGATTCAATAATTTTGTTTATGGAATTTTATAGCTCAAAAAAGTTAAATCCTCTTTAATAATTTCTCAAAGTTCTTATAAATTCTATCTGGGTTCATAAATTTCATTAATACTAATTTTAAATCGAATAATTATAAATTATTGGTGATATCATACAGACATATTTTTAAATTATTATTATTATTATTGGTTTGGAGCTACAACACATTGACGGGTCCAGGCCTCCTCAACCAGTAAACTCCAGAAGTTTAAATTATTGCTTAAATCAATAATAAATAATAATCAATAAACTTGAAGTCCGATTTCGAATGATTGTATTATCTCATTAGTATTTTCGAATACGAGTACCATAATTAATCTAGAAGTGTATCACAATGTGCAACACCTCATTGAGATATTTTACTTTGAGCTTGGTAATAACCCTTCTTTGAAAATTTATATTTAAAAAAAGGATAATGCTCATACGACCGAAATATCTACTAGTAATGCAATGCTAAGATTATACAAGAAAAAATACATGTGAGACTCCTTTCTAACCTTCCTTGCAATAGCTCCTAACTTTTCGTGAATTTTTTAAATCATTTCCTTGGATTCTTAGGTAATGTGTTGCAAGAAAAAAAAATGTTGAAGTACACTCATCATCATTCTAGTTTTTATTTCGTTCTGAAATATGCAAAATTAAAGGAGTTAATAACTTTTAAAGAAAACGTTATTTTAACAGCGAAGAGAATATTATAACTCGGGAAACCGCATAATCTTAATCATCAAATTTATATCGCTTATACTCGCCGTATATCTGCGTAATCTGAATTAGTTTTATAATTTCGACTCAGTCCCTTTTGAGATATTACCGTGTAGACATCGCGAAAAAAGATTTCTGCCATTTTTGAATATTCATATACAAATAGGTCTATGTTCTCAGGATTGAAATTTTTACAGCAATGACTAAGCCATATTATAAAAATCTGGTGCGGGCAACACACGACTTTCACTTACCTCGATTTTTAAAATCAATGAAAGAATTTTCAAATACAGTTAGAGATAAAAATACGTGAAACTATTAAGGAATTAATCAAAATGAATTTATATATAAACATGTGTTTTATTAAAAAATCTATTATATTATTATCTAAAATAATCAGTTAGTTTTATCTTCTTCTCATCACTCTCTATTAACTTCTAAAAGCTTGTGTATGAGATGATATTTTTTCTAAAATCTTTAGCTTTCCAACGGTATATCATACATGTATATTACTGCTCTTATGTTCAAAAACAAAAAATTTCATTAAAAATATATTTTTTCTGTTTTCTCCTTTAGTTGGGTATCGAATTTATTCAATTTATATATTTACCTGTTTTTCATCAGCGTTAACAAGATAATCTAGTTATTATTATTGGATCTAAAAAATCAAAGGTACTTTAGGGGAAGACAATTTAAAATATCGGCATTTAAGCCCTGTCAAACCATTTTTATCCAAATAAAACCTACATGATATTAAAGCCCATTAAATTTTACATCGATATAGCGGGTTTAATCAAAATCGTCGGAACCGTTTTTGAGAAAATCGAAAAAAGGTGCAAAATGCATGGTATAAAGTGCCTCTTCTGGTAAGCTCATTTTGATGAAAAAAGTTTTGTCACGTCTCGGGCGTATAGTTGTCTTAAATATGAAATTTCAGTTTCATAGGACTTACCGTTTCCGCCCGGGAGTTACCACACACACACACACAGACCTTTTAGCGGGACTTGGTTATTTGGACTCAGGGGACCCTAAAACGTGTATTTCCGTTGAAAGCTGGAATTCGAAAATTTTCACGATCGCAATACTTTCCTTACTATATATAGTAAGTGAAAGTAAAAAATTATCAAAGGTTAGTCTCTTCTTCTTTAACTCCTTTTGACATTCTGAAAGTCTCGTATTTTATTATTTTTCGAGAATTTTGTAAACCTCTTTCATCTCTATTTAGGTGATTAGTTGTTGGGACAAATAATATAAAGCATATCTTTATCTCATTGTTAGTTTTAGTTTTGATTTGATATCTACAAAATTACAAGAATTATAAAGATTTTCCCAACACACGTTTTTAGCCGCGAATCTGACGTAGAATGGCCGCAACACTCGTTAAAAAAACCGAGAGAAGTAAAATGAAGAATCTTCAAAATATCTTTCCCTAAAATACGAATGGTTCCTTATGTTTAATAACACTGGTCTCCAAAAAAAAAATCCCTCCTTTCTATTTCATGCATTAGATAAATTAGATAATTCTGAATAGAAATATAGTATTAAATCTTCAGCATCACATATAATTCTTTTTCAATGGTAGTTTTAAATGAAACCCACTTTTTTGCTTAAAAAAAATATATTATAAAAACTATATTATTTTCAAACTGATACAAGTGTTCAATAAATGTGTTACAAAACTTACAAATCATTAGTTACTCTCACTGCAGGTTGTTAATAATTATTTCAATTTGTAGTTTTCTTCCTTTTCATATTTTCTTTAGGTGTTTCGCGACGAAGCGACCAACAGAAATAGGCAAGCATCGCTTCTGACAATTTTCCATTATAGCGTTTTTTTAAGTGCAATATGTCTTGATGAAACCTTTCGCTGTGTTCATCTGATACCGCTGCAAGTAGCGAGAAAAAAGTCCAATTATTAGGGACATATTACATTTTAGGGCTTTGTATGAAGAAAGAAGTTCAAGGATGATTTCACGGTAGTTCTCTTTTTTTTGTTTCCAAGAAAATTATGACATACTTCTACAAAAGCGGCCCATGCTCTCTTTTCAGCTTTATTCAATGTACTTTCAAAATTTGAGTCCTTCATGAGCTCTCGTATTTGGGGACCCACAAAGATTCCTTCTTTTAATTTCGCGTCGCTGATTCGAGGAAATTTAGTTTTGAGATATTGAAAACCTCCACCGTCTTTGTTCATGGCTTTGACAAAATTTTTCATAAGGTCCCACTTTATATGAAGAGGTGGTAGAAAAATTTTATCACTTACAACTAATGGTTCTTCTTATACATTATTGACTCCAGGGATCAAACTCATTCTTTGTGGCCAATTATTTACTATGTAATGCTTTTCTCTAGCGCGATCGTCCCATTCGCATAAAAAGCAACAAAATTTGGTATATCCTCCTTGCAGTCAGTTAACATTGCAACAACTTTTAGATAAGCACTAATGTTCCACGTATACTGTGAATATTTAATTTTTTCGTTGTGGATGTAATTAGTTGACCGTTGAGAATTACTGGAAGGAATTAGTCCGAGTGGCGGTCATTAAATGAAACAACTAAATAGTTTCAACTATTTATTGTTTGCCAACGTTTCGACCCCCTTTGTGGGTCATCAATTTTTCCTTTAAATTTCCTTTTTCATTTAAATTTTTCCAATAACAACTTCACATTTAAATAATTTTCTTTCTTGTTTGTTGCGTGTGAAAGAGGAAAATGAGGATATTTATTGCAGTCATACAAAAAAACACGTAATTATGAGAAATTTAAAAAAATGCTTTAAAAAATTTCTATATGTGATAGAAAAAAATGGAAAGCGAACATCGATTTTGCATATTAAGCTCTTCATATTTTTATTTAAAGGAGGATTTCGTTGCAGACCAGGGTAATCGACTATCTCTCGTTGCTTGTAATATTTAGAAACTTACAAATATAAGCTATAAAATAATTCGATGAACAACTTACGGAGATATATTTTTCCACTTTGAAATAAGAGTAGTAGATTTTGTTAATTAATACCGTTGGAAAGCCAAATATTTTAGTAAAAATATTATCTGACGTAAAAAGTCCATATTATTTATCGTCGCATTAAAAGAGGTATCCATAATTCTATTTTTTTTTTTAAATACATATCATGAGAAATAGTTCACATAAAAAAAAAATATGTATCAAAAATATTTTACCAAAAAGCTATTGAATCCTAATTATTAACTCTCAACTTTAAAAATTAATTACGTATGCTAAATTTGAATAATATGTATGTACCTACCAATACATATTTAAGCCTAAAAACCATAACAGACAATAAACCTAGAAGCGTATCAATCAATTTATGAACTCAGCATAGCCCCGCCCCAGGGCTCTGGCTACAGGCTGGTACACTGAGCCTTACCTCCTTAGCACTCCTGTTCTCCTTTTACTGTACTAGAAGAAAGCGTCTGCTTACGGATATAATTATAATTTCGTTCTTAAGACGACAACCTTTTTTTACAACAGATCTCGAAAAGTCTTCATAGAAATAAATGTTCATTTTCGAGTCTTCAGTGGGAGCATAAAATATCAATGATGGGAGTTTTTGCAAATATGATGGGGTGCCTTCCACGTTTCTGTGTGGTCAAACCAAGGAGGTTGTAATAGTATTTTTTACAACCTCCTTGTTGTAATACTATTACAAACTCCTTGGGTCAAACAATCCATCCATCATAGCAAACGCCATTCAATCCAACTTCCTGAATCAAAGGGGTCAAACTTCTCTATTCAGTTATTTCTAAATCTAGTAGCTAACTTTGAACCTATTAACTAACAGAATGTCTTCTATTTACAGTGAATTAATTGAGTCTATTATCAAGTACTAAACCATCAACTCCGAGTTCCCCTCCTATATCTGGCAGTAGGGAACCCTTGGTAGATTGCATAAAACTATGACTTTAATACATTTTTTAAATTTATTTTTTGTTCGACTTCTACATTATTAAAAGATATTATTAATTACTGTAGAAACTGAATAGAATTTCTATGGAGTTACGTTTTATACTAAATGTAAAATTATTTGATTAATTTATTTCAAGCAGGAACATAAGTGAAAGTTGTGGATGTAATTAGTTGACCGTTGAGAATTAGTGGAAGGAATTAGTCCGGGTGGCGGTCATTAAATGAAACAACTAAATAGTTTCAATTATTTTATTGTTTGCCAACGTTTCGACCCCCTTTGTGGGTCATCATCAGGGCGCATGGTGGGAGAATGGAAACTAGGTCAAAACTGGAAGGTGGAAACTAGGGTCCTAGTTTCCATTCTCCCACCATGCGCCCTGATGATGACCCACAAAGGGGGTCGAAACGTTGGCAAACAATAAAATAATTGAAACTATTTAGTTGTTTCATTTAATGACCGCCACCCGGACTAATTCCTTCCAATAAGTGAAAGTTGTATGATGCCCACACGAGAATTTTTATTTTCATACAATATTAATGATAATAATAATATTATTATTATTACGTGTATGTGGCACGTCCAGGTACAAAAATACCATTAATGTTCTCAGATCAGGTAGTAAGAAATCATTGTTCAAATTGATTTCTGCGTATTAATAAAATGACTTAATTAGAAATATAGTTAATGAAATACCATTTTTAACTTAAATGAGGAAGATGGTTGGGGGTGCGGTCATAAATTAGATACACACATTTAAAATAAGTGCTATTTTAATTTAAAATTTAATTTAAGCTATTTTAATTTAAATTTTAAATGTGTGTATCTAATTTATGACCGCACCCCCAACCATCTTCCTCATCTAATTTCTCAACGGTTAACAAAACTCCATCATTATTAACTTAGGATTTTTGTAAATAAATTTTACTTTTAGGGAATTTTTTATCGAATTATTTGCGAATATTATCAATAGGTAAGTAACTTAATAACAACACATATACTCTAAGAGACATACTAGTAAGTAAACATCTCAATTTATAAGAATTAGCATGGAGGGAGCGCCCGGGACCAGCGGAACAGATAGTTTACCTCCTTGGTAGTCATGCTCTCCTGGTACTACAGCTTGAAAAGCGTTAGTTTTATTTGACGCTTTCCCATCATCCTCCACTCTCGCGGATATTATAAGTGCATTTTTAGTCTCATTATTTTGAGATCTTAATCGACAAAGTCATTTGGAATTTTCTATCATTTTATTATTCCTGTATTTATTTGATTGAAAATAAGTTTTATTTACTAATGAGCTATGAGATTAAATATGGTAAAGAAAATAATTGAACTAATAAAAAAGTCACTTCTGTTTGATGCTTCTAGGAAGAGGAGAATAAATAAGATCATAAATATATGAGGTAATAAAAAGTATTTTCTTCATTTGTTTATCGGATCATGTAAGATCCAGAATCCTTCAGTAATATAAACAATATTCAATATAAACATTAAAGAAAAGATTAAATCAAGGCTTGCAGCCCATATTATAGCAAGTGTTGGCATAACACTCGAAGACAATATTAAAAAATCTCAAGTTTGAACCTGCGATCTTGGGCATAGAAGGCTGTTATGCTAGCCACTATGTTACAGGTGACCCATCTAAGATAGATTTGTCAATCACCAGAATGAAGGGATGCAAAGAATGACTACATCTGATTACTAGATAATGATGATGTCAGAGGCGAAAGCCTTATAGAGACTGTAGAGCCAAATGATAGATATATAGATACTACGGGAAAAAAAAGTAGTATCATGTCTTCTTCATATAAAATGTTTAAATTTCAACAGAATTCATCACATTTTTGGAATACCTAAATTCATAACATTTTTTCTTTAACGAAATTCCTATTTAAAATCTGGGATCTGTTTTATGGTTTACTGTATAATCTATATAATACCTTTAAGGTAATTTTTCTCTATTTATACCTTTGGCAACTTAAACTGTAACTTTATTCACACTCTCTACCACACAGCAGTTCCTATCAATACTAAAATCTGTTTGTTTTTAAATTGTATTTATTTATTTATTTTTAAATGAAACCTTTAGATGGTATAAGAAGATTTTGAGTTGAGTTCTCAGAAAAACATTCTCATCTTCCTTTCCACAACCTGCCAATATTCCACAAGGCAATATCGTAGGTCCGATTTTTAACACAGTTAAAACAGCTGACATTACTACCTATCCTACCACTGTCCTTACTAAATACACTAATGACACATGTGTTCATGACCCTACTTAGCATCCCAAACACTACAGTTATCAATCCTAGCATTGATCTAGGAATGGTGTCAAAAGTGAAGAATCAAAATATATTGCAATAGATCACTTTTACCATTCTTTGCAAACCCTCAACATCCTGCCCACCAGTATCTTAAAACAATATTCTACTGATCACTGCCAAAAAAATCTCTTACCTAGGGCTCCATCTTAAATGTGATCTTTATTTAAGACTGAAACTGCTTGTTGTAGATACCTACTACTGAACACTTACTTGAATAAGGGAATAAGTGATCCAAACTTTCAATATCATACAAAAAAAACTTCTGTACATTAACATTATCAGGCCTATTTGGACATATGGAATTGAGCTAAGGGGCTTCACCAAACTCTCAAATTCCTACCGCCTTCAATTCTTGCAATCCAAAATCTCCCTATTTTGTCATTAGATTTCAATATCCCATTTGTTGCTGACTCAGATATACCCATTTTAACTCCAAACTACCAGCCCACACAAATCCTCGTGTCCTTAACCTCTCAACCCTCCAAGGTGGCTGAAAAGGATATGGCCATGGGAACAACTAAATTAACGAAAAACATTCTTAGGCACATTTTAGAGATATATCTTTTTTTATGTCTAGTTGTCAGTCTAGACGATCATTTTTATGATCTATAAATTCTTTCTTTCAGCTTTACCAAAATATTTAGCAATACTAATTCAGTTGTAACATATAGTAATAATAGAGGAATAACAAATTAATATATTATAGAACTAATCTGGCTCTAAAACTGTTGTAACCTACCAATAAAATTTTCAAATACTTAATTTCTTCTTCTATTAGGAAGGATTCAATAGGTATGAACTATTCAGTATATTCTTTATACTTTTAAATATTTGCTGGGACACATTTTATCAGTTATATTTTTTCTTTATATCTACTTATCTCTCTGGACACACACTGACTTTCCGCCCCCTTTAATATTTTGACCTTCAACACTATTTCACTCATTCCTGTGCACATTTTTCCAATTCCTCATCCCTATATGGTGTAAACAACCACATCATCAAGCCATTTTAGAAGAGGTGTACCTTGTATTTTCGGTCCTTCAGAGAATTGATATAGCAACCTTCTTGGTAGAGGATCCTCTAACAATCTATTCACAATTCCAAGCCATCATAATCTGGCCTTGTTGAATAATGAATCTAGGTTAATTTATTAGTCTATACATTTAAAGGATCTGTTATGAATATTATAAATTTAGGTATTCAAAAAATGTGATGAATTCTGTTGAAATTTAAACATTTTATATGAAGAAGACATGATACTACTTTAAGAAGATAATGCGTATTTATCTTTAATTCACTTTTTTTATTAATCACATATCCTTATATGATATACTTTTGTTTTTTCTACTATACACAAATTTATTGCTTTCTTTTATCTCTAACATTATTAGGTTAGATGATCAAAAAAATTGTATTGAAACATGGGATTTTATAAAATAAAAATAAAAAATCATTTGACTGAAACTCAATTATTTAATTCCATGAAATAGGTCCCAATAAACCAACTATCACCAATTGCTCAATTAAATTATCTTTGTTACTTGAGAGCATACTTTAATTATGATATCTTATAGTCTGAGATGGATATTCTGGCCATTAAAGTAGTAAGATGGAGAGTTAGGACAAATAAAGAAATACACCATATCTATCAAGAATTAAAAGCATCCATATTCATGCTGTAAATTCAAGGCAGAAAATAGTTAAAATAATTAAAGTATAAGTGGATCATCTGGAATATAAAGAGGAGAAAAACTGAATTGATAAATACATTCTAAAATTTCGAGTGGTTTGAATTTCACATTCTACCAAGATTGAAATGATTGACAGGAATTGAAAAAATAAGGTAATTGGTGAAAACTTAATCTCTTCTTTAAGTATAAGAGTACTAAGTCACTTATTTACTTCCCTCAAGGCCCAAGTATCTTAAGTGATACCTTTAAACAATGGAAATGTCACTGTTGGAATTTTCAGATAATTATTGATAGTATATTTACTGGGCTTAATTTTGAAAAAATACTGCTGAAATCTAACAATGGAGATATGCTTTTTTAGAAAAATTAAAGGTAAACAATGCAGAACAGGAGGGAGGAGCTTATTGGATTGCACCTGGAGTTCAGATAGCTTAGACATGTTTGGAGGGTGACGGACATAATTATTGCAAAAGAAAAATATGAGTTAGGAACAGTGTGGAGGTTTACAAGATATCTCGATGGTATCAGCTGCTCAACTTTGCTGAGTTGCTATCAATACACAGCTTACTCAATCGATCCTGAAGACTATCTTAATGATACAAAAAAAAGGGAGATACAGCCAAATAAATGTATATAGAGGTAGGTAGGTAAGGTGTTTAAGGGTGATAAATTTTTAGATTATTATTATTAATTGGTCTAGGAAATTTACAAAAACAAGCTTAACCATTATACTTAAAATGAGATGAAGAAGTCAAGAAGGTATGTAAGTAGAGATGTTTACTGGAAGTTGGTATGACATTTGGTTCAGGAGAGGGATGCCTGGATTAGGCTTTACAAGCAAACCCCTCACGCATCAGTGCAGTTTATGGAATAGATAAAGAATAAGAAGAAATAAAACAAAGATTTTAATAAAAAAAAATCATCTTCATTATTACTATTAGTATACTAAGAGGTAAGAGATTCATGGAATCAGATTCTATTAATAATAATGATACTAAGGGAAGTATATATGATGTTACAAAGGATGTTCATTCTGAAACACTCATAAATCTTTGAAAATTAATAAGTAACTCATTGGAATTATAAAATTAAGCAGAATATTAAAAAAATAAATGAATTGTTACTATTACAAGATTAAGAAGCATGAGCTGCATAAGAGCAGATAATATGGAGCAAATATGGATAATTTTATGAAGACTACAAAATTAAAGGTACTTTAGAGAAAGAAAATTTTTAATACTTACATTTAAGCCCTGTGAGACTATTTTAATCACTTTGAAACCTACATTATATTAAAGCCCATTAAATTTTACCTCAATATAGTGAGTTTAATGAAAACCATTAGAGCCGTTTTTGAGAAAAACGTAAAAATCTAGTGAAAAAAGTTTGGTATAAAGTGGCTCTTCTGATTAGCTCATTTTGATTAAAAAGTTGCTGTAACATCTCAGTCCTATAGTTGTCTTGAATATAAAATTTCAGTTTTATAAGATTTTCCAGTCTCATACTCTAGACTTATCACACACAGTGATACGGACACACATACGGACCTTTTTGCGAGACTTGGTCATTTGAACTCAGGGGACCCTAAAACGTGTATTTCCGTTGAAAACTATAATTTGAAAAAATACTTTCCCTTATTAAATATTTCATATATAGGTAAGTGAAAGTAACAATAGTAACTGTAAAAATTTTAATACCACTATGCTAGCACAAGACAGTATACAAATGAATGATTAATTTGATTTTAAACAACCAAAAATTTTAAACAAAAAAAAATTGTAATTGAATCTATAGATATAAATAAAAATAAAAACCATTCATAGCTGATCGCAATTATAAAAAAAAATCAGTGTGTACAAATATACAGTTAAAGGATAGCTTTAATCCATTTTGGGCCAAAGAATATGTGGATATTTATTTTGAATTTTATATTATGAATATTATTAATGATTTTTAAAATTTATTTTGTCAAAATTCAAAATAATGGATACCAAGATGATAAATAAAAGAAACAAGTGTTTGTTGACTGGGAAAATACCTTTCTATGTAACATTGCTGAATGTTTAAAATATTGAATGTTTTAAAATATTGTTAGTTCTTATGTAATAAATAATAATTGGTATTTAATTTTTATATATTGTAGTGGTCCAGAAGATGAGGAAAAGTATAGATAGGTAGGCTCCATATAATATTGTGGAAGAATTGAAAAACATTATGTTTATCATCACTATATGCATACATATATATACTATTTAACTACCAGTTAAATTAATATCATTCATTATAAAAATACCTTCAAATAATTGTATTCTTGAATAAATAATTATTTTAATTGCTTAAAGCAATTATTTATTTAGATAGATATTCATTTGTTCACTCTTTATTTTCAAGGATATTTCTCAAATAGAATTGAAAATTTCAGTAGGGCAAGGAACTAAACAAACTCACCACCACCCCAAAAGCGTTGAATGAAGCTAACGCTTTTACCAGTACATCAAAAGGAGAGCAGGAGGGCTAAGGAGGTAAGGTTCACCGTTCGGCCTGTAGCCAGAGCTCTAGATAGGCTTATTTTCTGTTGTGACTTTTAGACTTCAATTTTATGTCACGGAAAAGGCATTCTGAAACACTCATAAAACTTTGAAAACTAATGAGTGACTCATTGATTAAATAAATTAAGCAGAATATTAAAAAATAAATAAATTGTCACTATTACAAAATTAAGAAGCATAAGAGCAGATTTTTTTAATCATCATACAAAGTCAAACTTTAGATTTTTCACAATGAACATCCTTCTTAACATTATCTATACTTTCCTTTGAACTAAACATGAAATAGCCAATCTAATCTTTTAGAGTTAGAAGATGTTGATAAATTCAGTTTTTCAGAATTAGGTAACGGAAATCTTTCAACCTCATATTTTTTTGTTTATTTAAGGACTGTTTTAATTTTTGTTTTTTTTCATTCTATGTTATAGTCGCCATTCTCGTAGAAAGGATTCTTAACAATTGACATTTATTGTAACCAGGATACGGTTCAAAATGGAGGAGAACCTCCATTTTTGATTCGATTCTCCTTTTAAAAGGATACAAATCGAAATAATTCACTGGTAACTAGGATTACCACACTAAAAAGGACACTTTTTAATATAGAAACTCTCTTCCCGATGCAAGAATCCGTCCGAAATAACTCAAGTCTGTCTATATTAAGGTGGGTGAGGTGGGGTACGCCCGAAAAGGACTAATTTACTAGTTCAAAGGATATGCCCGATTTTCATATTTTAAAGACTGTTTTAATTTTTGTTTTATTTTTTTCTAAGTTAAAGTCGCCATTCTCGTTGAAAGGATTATTAACAATTGACATTTATTGTAACCAAGATACGAATCAAAATGGAAGAGAACCTCCATTTTTGACTCGATTTATATCACTTATTTTAATGTCACTGATCAAAACAGTCATATGCTTTCCACATGGCCTATTTTATCTGAAGGTTGAGGAGATAATGTGGTCTTAAAGTAGAAGGTTGAAGTGTCAAGATGGGTGTAGTATACCTTTGCACAGCCATTTACAGTCCTTGTAACTTCTCATCAGCCTCCTCCTCAACAGCGTCCAGATTTTCATATTATCTAATTAGATATTATTTATTGAGAAATAATACAACATGCCTCACTCTGAGGGCAATAAGTTTTAAAGCTATAACAATTTTTTCAGGTCATATGTATAAAGTAAAACAAAAATAAAAAAAATAAATACAAAGGAGAATAAAATAACCTCGACCGCATTAATACCTATGTACAATATTAATATACTGCGCCTGAGAACTCCGAATGAATCAAGCTGTGAAATCCGATAGCGGGTGTCAAGGCATAACCGTTGGATATCCCAGTAACTTTTATTCAGTTCAGTCAAAATTTAGTGAGGACATAAGACCCACATAATCTCAGGATATAAGTGGAGAAGCTGGCTTATTGCTGATCTTTCATAAAACCACTTCTGCATCCATGTAATTCATTATCAGAATTTATATATGCATATATAATTTGAATAAATAGTTTAGTATAAATAATTACGATCAACAACTTTGTGAAATATTATGCTATGAAAAAAAAAAAAAAAAAAAATTAGAAATATTTTTAAAGTCCACCAAAAGAAGTTCTCAAAAAGTAAGTTATGAAATATATAATTGGGGAACATATAAATCGTAAATACATTTTAGTATAAGTTTAGTATAAAACCAAATCTCACAAAATTGTATGCGTATCCTAAACTCGATAACGAGTGGACCAAAGGAACTGAAATAAAATATTTAAGATAGGTTTATGCTTGAGAAATTACCAAAACTTTTTCACCATAGCACCCACCGAAGTTGACTAAACTTTTAAAATTAAATATGTATATTAAATTTTAAATAATATATATATATATATATATATATATATATATATATATATATATATATATATATATATATATATATATACGTTTGTGTTGTTCTTAGGTTTCAGTCAATGAATAAACAATTTTATCTATGCGACGTTTCGAGAATTTATTGTTCTCATAATCATGCCTTAACAGTGGAAAAACAAAAAAAAACAGAACATTAATATTATTATACAATAATTAATATATGATGTTATTGTTAGAGATATAAAGAAGAGTACATTGAACAATGAATAATCATATACAGATAGGATACATAGATATTATTATATATATAAATATATTTTATATAATATTATTTATTATGTTATTTAAAATATATTTAAAATCTAAATAAAGCCACATCAGAAAATAAACCTATTGGAGTATTAACTTAAGAACTCAGCCTTGCCCCAGAGCTCAGGCTACAGGCCGAACGGTGAGCCTTACCTCCTTAGCACTCCTGTCTCCTTTTACTGTACTAGAAGAAAGCGTCATCTTACGGATGGATTGGATTTGGATTGTTGAATGAGGGAAGTTTTGTTATTAAATAAAGTAAATAAAGTGATTGGTAAATAAATAATTGTTAATAATGTTGAAGTTATTTATTTAAATGATAAAATAAAACGACCTAGTTTGGGATTATAAAATTAAATTATTTTAATATTACTTCTATTTTTTTAAATAATTTAAATTAAATTTTTAGTATAATGTAAATTATATGAATTTTATATTGAGTAATATTTCTTCAGCTAAATAATTTTTTGTAACTTCTCTCTTATTATAAAATTGATATTTTTTATATCGGCCAACTTTTCAGCCTGGTACAAAAAATCAATTAATTAATTTCTTGCTTTATAGATTTTTCAAGAATAAAGAAACAATCAAAATTATTACAGATTTAGAATTGATGTTTATTAAGATAGAGACGTCAAATAACCATAAAAACGCCACATAACAATATATGCAGAATTATAGTTGTAACCAAAAAAATATTTGGGAACAATAAACTAAAAAAAAATAATTTTCATGAATAAAAATAAGGGCTTTGATATGTTGATTTAATCGCTTCCAAGAGATCTGTAGGAATTCTTTTGGCTTAAATGTCCTCCAGATTTCATATCGGGGTTTACTAAGTCGAAGGCAGCTTTTAGGTCCAAAAAAGCCATATAATTACTCCGATTTCTATCCCATGGATTTTCAACAGTGGTTTAGAATAGTGGTGTAGAGTTTGAATGTTACTTTGGATAAGAATATTATCTGCAGTTACCACACACTGTTGTGCTGCCTTCTGCCTTTCTTATGTAAAGCTCAAGCCAAATCATTGGGTTGTAAATAATTTCCTATCGTACTGCATGCCATATGTATAAAATTTCGAGTAATTATTTAGAGTAAAAAAAAATTTTGTAGCAAAAAGGTTTCAACGTAAAGTTGTTGAATTGTAATTATTAACACTAAACTTTTAAAATTAAATATGTATGTTAAATTTAAATAATATTTATGTCTACTTATATATATTTATATATTATAAAGGTAGCATATTATATATTATTTATATGTTTTCCTATATTTATAGTCTAAAAGCCATAACAGAAAATAAACCTATTGATGTATCAATTAATGAACTCAGCATTGCCCTTGAAGCCTGGCTACAGGCTGGTACACTGAGCCTTACCTCCTTAACACTCCTGCTCTCCTTTTACTGTACTGGTAGAAGTGTAACTTTTATTCATCAACTTGACTGACGGGACGCTTTTGGAATTAATTAATTTTATTTATTATTTATTACTGATTATGGGATAAAATATTTAAATTATATTAATTATTTTATGAAACAAAATGGCGACATAATACTGATTAAAACAGACAAAAGTAAAAAACTAATTATCATGAATAAACGATTTTTTAAATAAAATGGAAACAGTAATTAAATGACAAAAAATTAAGATGTGAATGAACCATTTAAAGAATTAGTAAAGAAAATCAATAGATATGTTGATAACATTTATAAAAAAAGTTTTATTAATAAATAGATAAAACAGAAAATTCAAGTTACTTACTTACTGATGTTACCATACTCAAGATACATGGATTGTTAAAAATACCTAATTAAGCCATGATATAAGACCAATATTTGGAAGAAATCAATAATCACCAGATTATAGTAAAATTTACCTTTTTCGAGGGAAAACAGACCTAACTATCATTGACCGCTCAAGGTGTTTTACTATGGCATTCTAAAATCTTTATTTGGTTTCCTCCAAACTATATTTTTTTCTTAAGAACTATGTGTATTTCAGTGTGGGAGTCATCTGTAAACATTTTAATTCATCAACCTTCTCTTTAAAAAAATGTTACAAACGTTCAGTCTATTCTCTTATTGCCTTGCCTGTTGAAAGATGTTTTCCGTACTTCTGGTACCATGTTTTTCATTTCGTCATACTTTTTTAGAACGCGGCAAACAGTTGAAACATTAATTGTGTATCCAGAAGCTCTGAAAAAATTAGAAATAAGCTAAGGTTTACTCATTTGAGTCATTGTTTTCTTATTTGATGAATAATCAGTCTTTCAGTTTTAACATTTAATATTTTTTGGAGGCTCACTTTTTGGCTTTTATATTTTATTATTTTATATCCTCTTCACTTTACTGAGCCATCTACATATTCTCATCAATATTTGTTTTACATTTCAACGATTTCTCTTTAAAAAACTATTCGAAGCCGTTGTTCGATCGTTGCGTTTTTATTTAAGGGTCTTATTAAAAAAAAAAAAAAAAAATCTTTCCTAGGTTAGGTATGTGTTACATGAGGGAGAAGAATTGTTTAGAACATACAATTATATCGGATATTAGTGAGAATATGAACATTTGAATCCATTAAACAACAGGACATTATGATTTCCGAATACTTTTGACACTGAATGATCTTGTAATTTTACATTATTAATCAGGTATTTTTAAAAATAATAAACTTTTCAGTTATCTGGCCAGTGATTTACTTTTATGGGAGTCTCTTTTAAAGATTTATGAGTGAAAAAGAATTATATAAATTTTATTAGTTGTGAAATATACCAATTAAATGAAAAAAAAATTCGAATTCCGAATACTTTTGACACTCACTGTAATTACTTAATACTTATTTTTAAAAAAATTTCTTTCCAAGGTTGGGTATAAGTTACATGATGGAGATCATCATCGATTTATTTGCGAATATTATCAATAGGTAGGTAACTTAATAATGAGCACATAAACTCTAAAAGACATACTAGTAAGTACTGTTTTAGTACAAGAAGTTTGCATTTAAATTATATTATAAAAATTTTAAACTATAGTGATCTACGCTTACCTAAAATTATAGCTCTTGATGGTATGAAAAACAAAAATTGTAGCTGGCTAAACGAATGGGTAAAACTGGCAGAAGATTTAGGCTGTCTATTTGATAGGGAGTTCGTATCGGTGGCGAGGTGGAGTAGTCAAATGATTAATATAATAGCTGCAGCCAAGGAAAATTTTAAAAAAGAACTAGGGATCTCCGTTATGGGTGCCGAACACCATCTAATTTATAAGAAGCTAGATTATGGTGTAAACTACATTAATGACAAAAACAATATAGAATTAATAAGAATAGTTTTTAATACAAGAGCCGAAATGATATCCCTAAATTGTAAACCATGGATGAGGGAAATAGTTTACACATGCTCAATTTGTAACAGTAAGGAGAACGAAAATATAATTCATTTTTTAGGTAAATGTACAGCATTTAATCATTTTAGGAAAAAGTATTTTGGAGAAAGTATTTTGACTGAAAACAAAATAATAGACATTTTAAATGGAACTAATTGGAACTCACTGTATAAATTTATGAAATGTGCTGTTAACTACAGAAGCTTTTTAATAAAGGAATTCAATTACAATAATTAAATAAACAGAGAATATGTTGTCACAGATAAAGTGTAATTATATTTTGTTTATTCTATTTGGGAAACAAAGATTATCCCTCTATCTTTTTACAATAATGTGTAATGTTTATTTATTTTTTGTTTGTTATTGTAAGCTTATTCTTTTGTATATTAATAATGTATATAAATAAACCAACTTCCTGGCAGACGGAAATCCATGCCAGTATTTTGTGTTCTCTAGACAAATGTAAAGAAAAATGTAAAATTTATTAATAAAACACATTTATCTATCTATCTATCTACTAGTAAGTAAACGTCTCAATTTATAAGAATTAGCATGGAGGGAGCGCCCGGGACCAGCGGAACAGATAGTTTACCTCCTTGGTAGTCATGCTCTCCTGGTACTACAGCTTGAAAAGCGTTAGTTTTATTTGACGCTTTCCCATCATCCTCCTCTCTCGCGGATAATGCATTTTTAGTCTCATTATTTTGAGATCTTAATCGACAAAGTCATTTGGAATTTACTATCATTTTATTATTCCTGTATTTATTTGATTGAAAATAAGTTTTATTTACTAATGAGCTATGAGATTAAATATGGTAAAGAAAATAATTGAACTAATAAAAAAGTCCTTCTCTTTGATGCTTCTAGGAAGAGGAGATATAAGATCATAAAGATACAAGGTATCGAGTGAAGGTAAAGTGACAGGATAGACATTTAAAGGAAAAGTAGGGTTTACATTATTGAAGATTTGGGAAGCAAAGAAACAATAGTAATAATAATATGAGATAAGCGGTAAAAAGCTTACTTTGAGATACCTAGGAAAATTACATAGAATAATAAAAATATAATTATAAAGAAATAAAATATTCACTATTTGGAATATAAGAAAATAAATAAATAAACTTCCTAAATAAATGAAATAAACTTCTATATAAATAAAATTATATAGTCATAATTATAATTATAACCAACTAACTTATTAAAAAAAAAAAAAAAAAAAAAAAAAAAACATGTACCACTACAACCCATGAAGGGGCTTAGTACATATAGAGATTCGTACTGTTTCAAGGCCAACAGCAGTCCAATGAGGTGATTAGGTCTTAATCGCGCTCAGCCATCAGGTTTTTCCCCTAATTCCAATTAATTTGGGTACCCACTTTGTAGAGGCTGGGTCTGCCCCAGGAGGGTCTCCATACCCATACCCTAGGGTCGCCCCCCGACTGAATTAACAGAATAAATAATATTCCGCCACAGCCGGGGTTTTAATATAATGATTAAATAAAAGGTTAATTAATATATATATATATATATTCTCTGAATATGGCCTTGGACAAAACGTTAGTAGAAAGAAAAAAATAAATGTTGAGTGAAGAAATATGGATCAAATTGATTGATTGATAAACCTATAATTAAAGTAAATCACTCAAAAAAATATTTATAGTAAAATTTATAATAATTAAAATTCAGAAGGAAGATAGTCCAGGTAAAGGTAAAGAAAAAAAAACATTCTTAAAAATAAAAATGTAAAAGAGTCTTAACTATTTATTCCTTTTCCAACGTTTTCAACCCATTATAGGTACTCAACAAGGCAATTCAAAAAGACCCCTTTCATAACTAAAAATGCTATTTATTTTCTCTGGGAATATCTGGGAAACCATATTCTAATTCCTTACCACCCATCCTTTGAGCAAACTTTTTCTCACACTCAGGCTCCTACAACCTTTGAATGCTCTGAGATTTGATTGTCGGAAGGGTATTAGAATTATGAATATCAGAAAGAATAGAATTCCATATGGAAGAGGATCTGATTATATAAGATCTGTCGAAACCTAAAGTTCGATGGGGCGTAATATACAAATCATATCTTGCAAATAATATACATACGAGTGAGTACGAGGGAATGGTTTGAGGATTTTGATAATAAGAGAGCAAAGATGTATGATGGACAGTGGGATCAGATCTACTAAAATACAGAATTTCATCATAAATTACAAGTAACAAATCATCAACTCCCAGTAACCCACCTACCTATATCTGAAGTATAGAACCATAGGTAGGTGATTACGTCACCACAAATTGGAGGTCAATCAAGTTTTTTAAAATTGTTAATTTTGATTTTCTGTTGTTCATACATTAGTTCAAATATTATTTCATTTTAAAATAACTTAACAGGTTTTACATACTATAATTTTAGAAAGAAATTATCTAAAAATAATTAGAAAAGTTTTGTTTTTATTATTTTTTTAATCCTCCATCAAGATCAAGTTAGTTTCTTTATTTCTTTCACTCTTATTATTTTTATAATCTTAAAAGTTATGTATCAAAATTTACATTCAATTTTTGTTTTCCTTTTTATATTTATTTATTTATTTATTTTTTTTTACGATTATATTGAATTATCAATTTTATTTTGTTTTTATGATTCACAAGTATAAAAAATAAATGAATTCAAAATCTGAAAATTTTGTTTTTGATAGCCATTTTATGGAATAAAAATAATTCCTTTGAATTTTGTTTTTGATAACAGTGAACCTTACCTCCTCAGCCCTCCTGCTCTCCTAGTACTAAATGCTGCAAAGCTTCAGCTTGGATTTGACCCATGATCCTCCAACAAGAATCAAGTTCTTTTCACTCTTATTATTTTATAATCTTAAAAGTTATGTATCAAAATTTACATTCAATTTTTATTTTCCTTTTTATATTTAATTTTTTTTTTTTTTTTTTTTTTTTTTTTTTTTTTTTTTTTTTTTATGGTTATATTGAATTATCAATTTTGTTTTGTTTTTATGATTCACAAGTATAAAAAATAAATGAATTCAAAATCTGAAAATTTTGTTTTTGATAGCCATTTTATGGAATAAAAATAATTCCTTTGTAACGAATACAATTTACTTGACCTTGTTTTAATATAATGATTAAATAAAAGTTAATTAATATACATATATTCCCTGAATGGCCTTCAAAACATTGGTAGAAAAAAAAAAAATGTTGAGTGAAGAAATATGGATCAAATTGATTAATAAACATATAATTAAAGTAAATCATTCAAAAAAATATGTATAATAATTTAAATTTAGAAGGAAGATAGTCCAGGTGAAGGTAAAGAAAAAAAACATTCTTAAAGATAGAAATTTAAAAGAGTCTTAACTATTTATTCCTTTTTCAACCTTTTGACCCCATTATAGATAGGTACTGAAAGAGGCAATTCAAAGTACAGCAGCAAATACCCCTTTCCTAACTAAGAATTCTATTTACTTTTTCCTGGAACCATATTCTAATTTCTCATCCATCCTTTGATGTTCATAGAAGCCCATGTAGCCTTTTAAATGTTTTTAATGTCAAACATGGCAATTCTCAGTACCATATTATGGGATTCTGCAAAATTCAAAATTCTAGTACCATTGTCATCAGAAAAATCTACCAACTATGAAGAACGAACAGTAAGGAATCTCTTTCTACCTGTGTGTAGAGATCATCCGATACTATTTTTTTATTATGAAGAATGCCTGATTACACTTTCCAGACTGTTATTGAAGATTTCTTTTATATGTCCTTCAGTCATTTTGTTGGAGCATGAAGAGAAACAACAAAGCCTAGGCAAAAGAAGGGGGAGCAATATACCCTATGGACTCTGTTCACCCAAATTTTTTAAAACTCTTAAAATTCAAATAGGAAAATTCACAAGATAGACTTACTTGCTATCTTGACAAGCTTGCTTAAGAATAATTTGTACATCTGTGCTTGATGTTATTGTTCCTGAATGATTGTGAAGGCTTTTAAATGAAGATGGCTTCTAATGAAATATTACAAAGTTCTGAATGATTGTTAGGGACTTTACTTCCCTGGTCCATTCTTAATATAGACCAGGATAATTAAAGGAACATTTAAATGAGCTGACTAAACATAAGACAGAAATAACTGCGCTCCAAGAGGTGAGATGTACAGGATCCTAATTATGATCAAATACCATACAGTGTACTATAGTTGTCACCAAGACAAATATATTTTTTGCCCAGGCTGTGTTGTTTGGAGTAGAATTAAACAGGTACTGGTTGAATTTAAACCAGTTAAGTATCCTCTGGATATGTCAGCTACAAATAAAAAGTAGATTTTAAAACTATCCAATTTCTTTCACAATAAAATATAAGAGTTAAAAGCGATGATATCTCTACACACAGGTAGAAAGAGATTCCTTACTGTTCTTCATAGTTGGTAGATTTTTCTGATGATAATGGGACTAGAATTTTGAATTTTGCAGAATCCCATAATATGGTACTGAGAATTGCCATGTTTGACATTAAAAAACATTTAAAAGGCTACATGGGCTTCCATGAACATCAATTTAGTAACCAGATTAAGTATGCTATCTGATGAGTAAAAGACAGCATTCCATGATTGTGGCAGTTAAAACATATAGAGGAGCTAACATGAATAGGAATCGTTATCTGGTATCAATCATTATCAGGGGAGCGCTTGGTCTGGTGTATAGAGCACTACTATTCTCCGGTCCCAACTTCCTTGGCTGAGTCAGAATTATTTATTAGATTTATTTAGCCGTGGAGCCACCCTAGGGTATGGAAACCCTCCTGGGGCACACCCAGCTTCTATAAAATGGGTACCCAAAATTGGAAGAAAACCTGGCGACTGAATGTGATCTAGGCCTAATCACCTCATTGCATGGGTGTCGGCCGTTTAAACAGTACAAATCTCTATAAGTACTGAACCTAAAACCCTTTAGGGGTTGTAAACATATATGTTACTTTAATCTGGTATCATTATCATTACCTAGCATGCATAAAAGACAAAAAAAGAACAGAGGATTGGCATTCAAAAGCTGTAGGAGCCAGAGTGTAAGTGGCAGCTTGCTCAAAGGATGGATGAGAAATTAGAATATGGTTCCAGGAAAAAATAAATAGAATTCTTAGTTAGAAAAGGGGTATTTGCTGCTGTACTTTGAATTGCCTCTTTCAGTACCTATCTATAATGGGGTCAAAAGGTTGAAAAAGGAATAAATAGTTAAGACTCTTTTAAATTTCTATCTTTAAAAATGTTTTTTTCTTTACCATCACCTGGACTATCTTCCTTCTAAATTTAAATTATTATACATCTTTTTTTGAATGATTTACTTTAATTATATGTTTATTAATCAATTTGATCCATATTTCTTATCTCAACATTTTTGTTTTTTTCTACCAATGTTTTGAAGGCCATTCAGGGAATATATGTATATTAATTAACTTTTATTTAATCATTATATTAAAACAAGGTCAAGTAAATTGTATTCGTTACAAAGGAATTATTTTTATTCCATAAAATGGTTATCAAAAACAAAATTTTCAGATTTTGAATTCATTTATTTATTTTTTATACTTGTGAATCATAAAAACAAAACAAAATTGATAATTCAATATAACCATAAAAAAAAAAAATAAATAAATAAAAAAAAAAAAAAATTAAATATAAAAAGGAAAACAAAAATTGAATGTAAATTTTGATAAATAACTTTTATAAGATTATAAAATAATAAGAGTGAAAAGACTTGATTCTTGATGGAGGATCATGGGTAAGCGTCAAATCCAAGCTGACGCTTTGCAGCATTTAGTACCAGGAGAGCAGGAGGTCTGAGGAGGTAAGGTTCACTGTTCCGTCTGAAGTTAGCCAACTAATCCTCCTGAATTGAAATGCCTGTGGTTTTATTTTGTTGAGTGACTTTTAGAATTTATATATACATATATATTTTGCGTATATATGTAATGAATATGTAAATATATATGTAACATGTATATGTAAATGAATTTTAAAGAATAGTATTATTAATTACGATTCAACGACTTAGAATGTTAATACTGATCAAAATATTTTTCAAAGTGTACTCAATAATTAAAGCCCCCAGCAGTGTTTCTGAAATTCAATAATAGTAATTTGATTATGCTTAATAAATAGCTTATTGGTAATAAATAAACAGATTTTTTTTATAAATTATTTCTATACCTCAGACATGAACTTCTGTTAGTTCAATTGTGTAAGGTTTTGATTTAAATACCGTACCTCCACTAGATTAACCAATTTTTTTTCTCGGTTGTAAAACTTTTATGTCCAACTACGGGAGATTTTGTATTGAAAAAATGTCAATACTCGCAAGATGGAAATTTTTACTAGTAGGGCAATGATAAGACTATACAATACAAAAAGGTTAAGTGTTAGACTTCTTTCTAAACGTTCTTTTTATATAGCGCGTTATGGTTGATGTAAATGTTCTCGCTAAATTTTCCCAAGGTCGAAATTTTTATAGCAATTAGGATCATGACTATGCTATATAGTAAAAATAATCAAATAATCTCTTTTTTTTTAAATAGTTCATCCTTACCAGGGTTTTTTTCATGCGAAAGGAAAACATCGCATGCATGCATGTACATAAAAAAAAAAAATAACGAAGTATTATAAGCATTTTTTATTATTACTTTTTTTTTATGCTAAACGGCCTTATTTATAGACCCACAATACTATATCTTCCAACTTTTTCATTCAACTATGCAGAATGCTCACTCACGGTCGTTTTTTTTCTTTTATAAACAAACATCATTCCCAGAAAGCTCCAATTTCCACCAAATTAATGTCGCTTGTACTCATCATATTTACTCTGTATTAATCCCATATATTTTTTTTACTTGGTCCGTTCTGAGATATTTCCCTTAAAAAATCGAAAAATTTGGCCAGGCTCCTAAAATTCACACACACACAAATATAAAATATATATATTAGATTATACTATCTAAATATAGAAAAATATATATATTTCTTGTTTTTTTTTTTTTTTTTTTTTTTTTTAATGGGAAAGGAAAACATCGCAAGCATTTACATAAAAATACTTAGTATAGTATGTATTTTTTATTTTTGTTGATGCAAAACGGCCTTATTTATTATACCACGCAAATACCGTTTTCTTCCAACTTTTTTAAAACTATGAAGAAAAGGTGAGTGTAAATAAAAAAATGATATATATATATAACATGACGAACGTCTCTCTATAATGTACTCAAGCTCGTTTTTCCATCTTTTATGAACATACATACGGCTTTAAACAAAAAAAAAGTAAATAAAATTAAGTAACTAATTAAAAATGCAAGGGATAAAATAAAATTTTTATTGATAGATAAACAAAACTTTTTTTTTCATCATATTTTCCAAGAAAGCTTAAATTTCCACAAGTAAAATATCAGGAGAGTGGGAGCGCCAAGGAGGCACGGATTACTGTACCGTATTTTTCCTTACTCTATTCCAATATCAATTCAAGTAAATTGAAAATTTAATTATTTTATTACCTTTTGTGATTTTTGGAGTTAAACTACAATTGGCACAAAAATTATCCTTACCCATAGTTTTTCGAAAAGAAAAACAAACTACTTTTATTGTATTGAACATAAATTAACTAAGGTATTGATAACAAACAACATCGCGCATGTATTTTTACAATTTTAACAAGTAAAGAAAATGATTTGACCATGAAATGAATATGGAGAATAAGATGGATCGGGTGGCTGTCATGAAAGAATAGAAAATAGTAAAAAACTATTTATTATGCAACGTTTCAATAATTCAGTCTAAGAGCCAAGGGCACTTTTTTCAACGAGGTACGTAAATTAACATATATGCCTAATACAAGTACAGCAAGAAACCACAAGTTTTGTTTCCCAGAGCAGGTGTGTTTTCGGTGAACTTTGGCTCCAAAAAAGTAAAAAAACTGCTTCCATCGTTACTCTCTATTGGTGGGTTTTAGGATAAAATTACTATAATAAACTACATTATAAGTCATCTAATTTGAGACGTAATAGAGGTATTTAGATCTAATAGTTGTCGAGGAACTTGAAGGAATCGTGGTAAGAAAAAGCAAAAAGAAAATGATAAGAGATGGTTTTAAAAGTATTATTTCAATTTATAAATATTTAAGTTAAGTGAGAATGGTTGCTGTGTTATATATATCGGAGAAGTTAATCGAGGGTGCAGTCAAATATTATTAAATTAAGTTTATACTTCATTGTATATATTTATTTGACTGCACACTTTTTTGATCTTTGATCTGAAAAGTTTTCCTTCTGGTTTGATCTTTTATATACATACTTATTTGATGAATTTTCTTATAATTATTATAAGATAAAATAAAAAAATTGATAATCGAAAAATATTATTAGCAAAACGATTAAGAAAAAAATTCTACTAAAATTATTGACGCGGATAACACTTTCCACTAGTATAGTATTAGGGGAAGAGGAGCATCAAGGAGCTACAGATAACTGTGCCACATACTTTCTGGGTTAAACCTTATTGATCATTAGCTATTTCTTTAGGATTATGAAACCTGACGCTAAACATCCTAAACTGAGCATTTTTATATTCGATTTAAATATATAAAATAATCTTTTAACAATTTATTTTTATTTTTTCATATTTGTTTGATTTGTAATATATATTGTTCCTTCTGTACCACAATATCGATAATATTATACAAAGCTGTTTTACTGATCTACATTTTATTCGAATTGTATTTATATTTTGACGTCTACAATATTCACATATGTTGACAGAGAAACTAAAAAGAATTTCTGTGGAATTACGTTTACTCACTCCTAAAGGTAACATTATTTAATTTATTTATTTCAAGGTGGGACATAAGTGCAGGTTTAACGATACGCACACCAGATTTCTTACCGGCATGGAGTATCTTTTTATATTAATTTTTTTTTTTTAATGAAGCATATTGGAACGTAAAGTATTAAGAGTTTGAAAACTTAACATACTAAAAACACTATACCAATAATCTATAAGTATGTAATATCAAATTACTATTATAGAAATTTTAAAAATCCGATGGCATTAAAAAATCAACTTTACAACGTTTTAAGTAGACTTCAAAAATAGCGTACAAAAAAAAATATCATGTGAAGCCATAATATTTGACAGGTAAAGTTGTTAATTCGTAAATGCTGATTCTAAGAATAAAGCTGTCTGGATAGTATGTAAATAACATATATATTTATAAATAAATCCCAAAGGTCTCAAAAGAAAATAGGCATGTAAACATGTTAATCTAGGAGAATTAGTATTGCAACAGAACCACTAGTTCGCAGACGGTACAGTGTTCCTTACCTCCTTGCCGGTTATGATCTCCTAATACTAAAAGATGGAAAGCGTTTGTTTTATTTGACGCTTTTCGGGGTTTATTTTTTTTATATCGATTTATATAAAAAATTTGCTTCACTTTGAGAAAAAATAAATAAATTATTAAGTGATGTTTTTTATTTATTGCAATTAAATGCAATTTATTTATAAAGAATACAATTGATTGCTTGAATTTTAGCATTTATATTATTAAAATTATTTTACTGAAAATAAAATAAATTACTTATACTTAAATACTCTGTACTTACAAAAGTTATATTTTAAGATCAAATTAGGAAATCTATTGAGAAAAAAAAATATATAAACATATGTGTACACAGATACTATCATCATACTGCTCACTAAAATGATAAAATCATAGATAAATTGAAGGATAATTGTTTATTCTGTTTAATTAGTCTTGTATTTGTTGAAACAAGCCTTCCTTAAAGTGGGAAAATAAAATTTGGGAAAAAACCTGGCGGTTGAGCTTAGTAGTGCATTGCTATATCCACTGTTGTCCATCCATTGATTATTTATTTATCCTATACTGTTATCCTATATCCTATATGTATATTATCCTATATCCATTGATCCTATACTGTTGTGAAGCTCTGTACTCTTACACAATTTATAATTAAAAAATAAAAAAATATATATATGCAGATAGGAATTAATTGTTTGTACTCTAGAAATATATATTCTTCATATTGGTATAAGATTCTACTTTTTCTTATTAAATAAGAAATATAAATAAATTGATACATAAATTTTATGTATCAACATTTTATAAATGTCTTTTGATTATAACGCATTGTCTTATTCTTTATTTTGTCTTTCTATACATTTGTTCTACAGTCTCTGACATTATCCCAACCATCTCATTCCTTCAGCTGCGTTTTTCCCAACATTCTCTAACCCTTCAGATGCAGGTCTTCCACCATGCCATTGATCTGTAGCAGCGGTGTCACACGACGCCGAAGCGGTTAAGTAAAGTTGGTTTGCTAATGTAATGCAGCATTGATTTTTATATAAATTTAATATCTCCAAATTTTCAATTATTGTCTTCAGTTTAATTATTCATTATTTTTCTTACTATTATTGTTCTAATTATAAATTTATTTTAGCAAACCAACTATTACTTTCCTCAGAATGATATAGTATTTTTGATAATTGTTATCCATTTCAGTGCTGTGGTCTTCATTTCATTTGGCTTCCTTTTGGTAGTTGATTTAGCAACCATCTTGAAATTTCTGCAATACTATCCTCATTGCTAAGCCATTGTATCCCCTGCCATTTTAATGAACCTGCAATCTGGTTAATTCAAAGAGAGTACAGATTTTCTCAAGAGACATTTTTTGAGATGAAGTGGGTATTGGGAATATTATATGGCATTGGAATAAGATCATGGTATGGTAAAAATGGCTCTAGTGAAAGATTGACCAGGTCCACTTTATTGGAAAGCCTGAAAGGAAATTGTTATTCAAATTACCTGCTATAATTAGATTACTATACAGAGTTATAAGTGAGGAGGAAATTTCAAATTTAGGGTCAAATTCGACTTGTGGAGGGTGGTAGACAATGACATGTTAAAGAAAAAATAAGTGAGGCGGTATTTTGGTAAATAAATAATCTCCTTGCAAGAAGGAGGTTTGAAATAAAATAAGTCCCAAGCCATAATTAATGAACAAGTCATTTTTTTTTTTTTTTTTTTTTTTTTGCTGTGCATGTAGCACACCATTTTAGTGTTAATTTCATCCATCCCTGCTGAAGTGCATAAGGATTATTGTTTATTTGTTTGCTTGCAGATTGTTTCCTGCAATTCTTCCTCACAGGTGAAATCTTGATTGATCCAAATCTATAACCTCACTTCAGATATCATCTGAATTAAAATCTCTTTCTCCCACCAGATTCTTAAAATACTCCCTCCATATTTCCATCATATACTTGATCCATCAGACAGCATTTCCATGCTCTTCTTGTGAAGAGCTATTCTTGATGCCTTTCAGGGCTCCTGGCTAATTTTTTTCGTCATTTCCTTAAATACTTTGTAAAAGATATTTTTGTTCTCTTATACATTAAACATTAAAAATACTTCATTACAAATAATATTATTTCCAAGAAAAAACATTTTAATCAATTTTTTTTTAATTACATTTTAAAACATGTAATTTTTTGGCCATTTTAAAACATTTATGTACAATATTTTAACTAAAAATGTATGATTAATAATCAATAAAATAAATTAAAATGTACAACCCTGGGAAGTACTTCTTTAGTGTTTGAAATGTTTCTTCTCTAAGCATAAACAATATTGTTTGACTATCACATTGATACAATTTAATTTCTAATATTTCACAAAGGAAGATTTATTAATCATTAATATTAAAAATATATACAAAAAAAATTTATTTGTTTTAATATTGCTCTAAATAATTTTAGGATATCACCGAATGATAAATACCTCATAATAGGATGTCAATTCAAATCTGAAAGCTCCTCCCTGAATGCACTCTACTGACAATATTTTTTAATATTCTATGCTCAACATATTCTCCATCATTATTATCTGTACAATTATTGAACATAATAAACACTGCTGTAATAAAATCAAGGCCTTGCAGAATTTTTCCAAGTAGACAAAAAATAATATTAATTTTTAGTTGCTGTAATATTTCACAGTTAATTTTGAATTATAATTATTAATTCTAAACTTTTTTTTTTTAAATTATTTATTGGAATTTACAATTGTATAATGGTATACAACAAGTAAATTTGAGTGAAATAAGGCTTGAAACACATGTAGAGAAGCTTCCCAATGGAAGCACTCTAAAAATATTCTAAACTAGAAGGTCTCGGGGCCATCAATTGTAAACTTAAAAATGGATTTGGATATACTATATATAAATAATATATATAAACTCCAAAATTCAATTAAGAAAATATTCCTGTAAATATATAAATTCACAAAAATTACCATTATAATAGAGCTCTGGCTACAGAGGAGACGGTGAACCACCTCTTTGGTCTTCCTGCTCTTCTGATAATAAATTTTGGAAAGCTCAGCTTTAAGTTGACACTTTTGGCCATGTTTTTCCCATCCATCATCCATAAATCAATAGAATTAATAAATCATGAAGAGTAAATAGAAATCAATCATTGGATTTTTTATAAACATCATTTCATTTCATATCTCAAGGATCAACCCTACTAAATCCCATCAAATTACCTTCACCCTTCGTCGAAAACCTATGTCCGCCTGTCCCACTATTTCCTTTAACAATATTCCACTCACCTCAGTTGAACAGATCCGGTACCTAGGACTCCATCTAGACAAACGTCTTACTTGGAATCCTCACACTAGACTGAAACGACAAGAAACAGCTCGTAGATACCGCTTACTACAACACTTACTGGACAAACGATCAAAACTTTCCACATACTACAAAAAATTAATTTATATAACCATCATTAGGTCTATTTGGACATATGGGATTGAGTTATGGGGATCCACCAAACCATCCAATTCTTCCCGCATTCAATCCTTGCAATCCAAAATCCTCCGAAAGATCCTAAACGCCCCTTACTTTGTCACCAATAAAATAATTCATAAAGACCTTAATATCCCATTAGTCGCAGATCTAGCCCGAACTAGATATTCCTCCTTTTATTCCAAATTACCCGTCCACTCCAACCCACTCGTCCGCAAACTCTCATCTCCTATTCCTGATCATCTTCCTAGGCGGCTGAAAAGACGATGGCCTCGAGACCTACTTAGCTGAATAAACTTTGAAGTGCTACCACTGGGTAGTTTCTTCACATGCCTGTATCACGCCCACTTGATCTATTAGCACATTTACTTATTGTATTTTATTGTAATACAGTTGTAAATTTCTTTTAAATAAAAAAAAAAAAAAAAAATATCTCAAGGAATCAATAGCCTTGTCTTAGTCTTCGTGTTTTACATGGACTGAAATATTACAATAAATAGTAGTTGATCGTCCTGGGCGAAAGCCACTCTGGTAATCTCCCAGTAGTCTTTCACTCCTATCCACACCTACAACATGTTGCCTCATGTAATAGTCTCCCCTCATTCCTCAGACATTTTTTTAGCTTACGTCCCATACTTGAAACATTTCTTGCATCTCTTCAAGTATGAATACATTTCTTTCACTCACACAATGTAGGTCAAAATGTTGGTTGCACAATAAATAGTTGTTCACTATTTTTGTAATAAGCAATTGACCTCCACCTGAACCGTCTTATCCTTTATTCAGATGATTTTTTATATTAGCCTTTTCTACCTTTGCCTTGGAATTACATCATCTTGAGGACAGATTTTCTGAATTACAAAATATTCACCTATTTATGAGTATCACCTGTGATATTGTACCTCTGAAGATTTTTTTAAATATTCATAGCTTTATCAATTTTTTGGTTCAAGAAAGTTTAGTTCAGGAACTGTTGAGGTTTTTTTTTAATATGAACAATGCTGGATGACTTTTAAAGAAAAAAATAAACCTTTTGCCACTATTAACATGGACAGAGCACCCAAGATAAGAATTTTTTTTTTTTTTAATCAAAACATGTTTGCTAATGTACAAAAATCCTCTTTTTTGTATCATTCTTAATCGCCTTTGCCAAGCCGAGTGTTTCCTACTTTTTCTGTGTTTGTTATCTCATAGATATGACCATCTGCAATGGAAATTTTCTCTATATATATGCATTCTCTTTTAATAAGTAACATTAGTAAAGTCCATAGATATCGTTCAGGATTTTGTAATATTTCTTTAACAGCTATATTCATTTAAAAACCTGTAATCTTCACAATCATCACCAACAGATAAAGGAATAATAACATCAAGCACAGATGTACAATTTCTTCTTAAGCAAGCCTGTCAAGATAGCAAGAAAGTCTTGTGAACTTTCCAATTTAAATTTTAAGAGTTTTTAAAAATTTGGGTGTACAGAGTCCATAGGGTATATTGCTCCATTTGTAAAGGACATTTACCCATTCTTATTCATTGGAGACAAATAAGCTACACGTAATGGCTAAAGTACATATAAAGCATTAGGGGAAACTGCTACAGAAGTGATATTGTTTTCCTCGCATTGTTCAAGCATTCATGTCTATATGAGAGCTTAGGTCATTAAAATTATAGATGATAGTACACCACCTGGATATTGCATGCTTTTGTAGTATTTCTTATTTTTAAGGATGTTTAATCAACACTTTTGAATTTCATGGGTCATTGACTATTTTATGTTTGTTTTACAATGATAAAAATGTTTTCGGGAGTCACTTTCTCCAATTGCCTAGCAGATCTCAGAAAATATATTTATGATGAACATTCTCAAAAGATATATAATAAAGAAAATAGACTAAAATAAAGAATAGATTATTTTTTTTTAAATGTATATTTTTAAAGACTTGATATAATTTTGATTTTTCCTTAAACCCAGTAACATGTTGTTAGTTAGTAATCAAAATAAGAGCAAAAAACATGTTCTAGAGTCATCCCTTAAATCGAGAAATTTCACATTATTTTATTTTTGGATCAAACAGCTCACATCTCAAATGAGGAATTACTAACCACCTTCCTAAAATTCCACACCAATGATTATAGACCTGACAACTTCCCTGTAAAATATATAAAATCCTGTCTTCTGGTCCTATTACCTGTTTTCTATCATGTCTACAATTTTTCCTTACAATATTCCCTGTTTCCCACTTCTTGGAAAATTGCTCTAGTCCTACCATTGAATAGAATTCCTAAACCTTCCTCTCCACTAGACATCCAGCCTATTTCGCTTCTGTCTGATCTCTCCTAGCCACTGGAACACCTTGTACAAACCCAGCTTTCAAATTTCCTAAAAGAAAATTCTGTCTTGAATCCTTTACAATCCGGCTTCCAAACAGGGTATTCTACTCAATCTGATCTCCTTAAAATAACTCAGGACCTCCAAACGGCTATGGAACACCAACTAATAATCCTCATATTTCTAGATTTTTCCAAAGCTTTCGACACCGTTGATCACAAAATTCTCCTTACTAAACTTAGAAATCTTCCTTTATCCAATAGCGCTCTGCGATGGTTCAAGTCCTTCATTTCTGACCATTCTCAGTACGTAGTGGTTCCAGGCCAACCTCCTTCCATGACTCTGCCTCTATCATGTGGTGTGGTGTACCACAGGGCTCATCATTGTCTCCCACCCTATTTGCTGTTTACATAAATGACTTTCCTCTCCTTATTGATCACTCCCAATATCATTTGTAATATATCCCAATATCCCAACATCATTGCCGATTTTCAAATTTACCGGTGTTTCCCACTTTCCGACCTATTACTAGCAGCCGAAAAGCTTCATAATGATTTAAATAGAATTAGTCAGTGGGCCAAGGATAACAAGCTAAAGCTGAATGTTAAAAAGACTAAGGCAATTGTAATAGGTTCCAGTCCGTTTCTTAAAATTTTACCTCCCATTCTGATCCTTTTTCTAAATAATAATCCGATAAAATTCCATCAATTCATCAAAAACCTTGGAATCACCTTGACCAACACCTCTCCTTGAAAAACCACATTTCTGACTTTTCCGCTTCTTCATCACCTTATTAAGGGATTAAATGGACGCTGTAACCTCTTTCCTCTTGAAACCCGTAAGATTCTGAACTCCCCCCCAATATTTTCCCACTTTGACTATTGCTTTACCTTGTAAGGGGTTGTCTCTGGATATCTTGAAGAAAAACTGAAATGGTTATTTAATTGCTTCATTCGATTCATCTTTGGAATCTCCAAGGACACTTCTGTCACTCGATTCTACAAAGAGTTAAAGTGGCTTTATCCTTCCTACCGTCACAAATACTTTCTGGTTTCCTTTCTCTATCAAGTTATGCGATCCTGCTGTCCATCATACATCTTTGCTCTCTTATTATTTAAATCCTCAATCTGTTCCCGCAACACTCGTATGTATATTATTTGCAAGATATGATTTGTACATTACGCTCCATCGAACTTCAGGTTTCGACAGATCTTATATAATCCAATCCTCTTCCATATGGAATTCTATTCTTTCTTATATTTGTAATTCTAATACCTTCCCTTTCAAGCCTAGGAGGATTAGCATTCAAAAGCTGTAGGAGCCAGAGTGTAAGAGACAGTTTGCTCAAAGGATGGGCGGTAAGGAATAAGAATATTGTTCCCCAGATATTCCCAGAGAAAATAAATAGAATTTTTAGTTATGAAAGGGGTCTTTTCTGCTGTCTGTACCTTGAATTGCCTTGTTGAGTACCTATAATGGGGTGAAAACGTTGGAAAAGGAATAAATAGTTAAGACTCTTTTACATTTTTATTTTTAAGAATGTTTTTTTTCTTTACCTTCACCTGGACTATCTTCCTTCTAAATTTTAATTATTATAAATTTTACTATACATATTTTTTTTAGTGATTTACTTTAATTATAGGTTAATCAACCAATCGATTTGGTCCATATTTTTTCACTGAACATTTATTTTTTTGTTTCTACCAACGTTTTGTCCAAGGTCATATTCAAAGAATATATATATATATATAATATATATATATATATTAATTAACCTTTTATTTAATCATTATATTTAAAACAATGTCAAGTAAATTGTATTCTTTACAAAGGAATTATTATTCCATATAATGGTTATTATCAAAAACAAAATTTTCAGATTTTGAATTCATTTATTTTTATACTTGTGAATCATAAAACAAAACATTAAATTGAAAATTCAATATTCAATTTAAAATTCAATCAATCGTAAAAAGAAAACAAAATAAATTAAATATAAAAGGAAAAAATTGAATGAAAATTTTGATACAAAACTTTTAGGATTATAAAAATAATAAGAGTGAGAAGAAGAATTAAGAAACTAACTTGATCTTTCTTAATGGAGGATCATGGGAAAGCGTCAAATCCAAGCTGACGCTTTACAGCATTTCGTACCAGGAGAGCAGAAGTGCTAAGGAGGTAAGGTTCATTGTTCCGTCTGAAGCTAGCCAACTAATCCTCCTGAATTGAATTATAAAGTATAGTATACAGACATGAACTTCTGTTAGCCCAATTTTGTAAGGTTTTGATTTAATACCGTACTTTCAGTAGATTAACCAATTTTTTTTTCTCGGTTGTAAAAATGTCCAATACAGGAGATTTTGTATTGAAAAAATGTCAATCAATACTCGCAAGACGAAACTTTTACTAGTAGAGCAATGATATAAGACTGACTAAACAATACAAAAAGATTAAGTGTGAGACTTCTTTCTAAACTTTCTTTTTATATAGCGCGTTATGGTTGATGTAAATTTTCTCAAGGTTGAAATTTTTATAGCAATTAGGATTATGACAATGCTGTATAAGTAAAAATAATCAAATAATCTCTTTTTTTTTTAAATAGTTTTCAAGAGTTTTTTAGACATCTTTATCAGGTTTTTTTCTTGCGAAAGGAAATCATCGCATATAGACCACGCCATCTTCCAACTTTTTCATTCAACTATGCAGAAGATCGCACTCGTGTTTTATATATACACTTTTATGAACCCAGAAAGCTCCAATTTCCAGGAGAGAATATCAGGAGAGTAGGAGCGGCAAGAAGGCACGGATATTTGCACGAAGTCCATATTTTTCCTTTACTCTATTCCAATATGAATTCAAGGCAATTGTACATTAATTTATTTTATTACCTTGCGTGATTTTTTAAGTTAACATACAATGGCTCAAAAATTATTCTTACCCATAGTTTTTCGAAAAGAAAAACAAACTACTTTTATTGTAATGAACATAAATTAACTAAGGTATTCGATAACAAACAACATCGCGCATGTATTTTTACAATTTTAACAAGTAAAGAAAATTATAATCAATATTAAATGATTTGACCATGAAATGAATATGGAGAATAAGATGGATCGGGTGGCGGTCATGAAAAAATAGATTACAGGAAAAAACTATTTATTATGCAACGTTTCAATACATTCATTCTAAGAATTAAGGGCACTTTTTTCAACGGAGGTACGTAAATTAACATATATGCCTAATACAAGTACAGCAAGGAACCACAAGTCTTGTTTCCCAGAGCGGTTTTTTTTTTTTTTTTTTTTTTTTTTTTTGTTTTCGGTCAACTTTGGCACCAAACAAGTAAAAATTGCTACTCTATATTGGTGGATTTTAGGATAAAATTCCTATAATGAACTACACTATAAGTCATCTAATTTGAGACGTAATAGAGATCTTTAGTTTTAATAGTTGTCGAGGATCTTGAAGTAATCCTGAGAAAGAAAATGATAAGAGATGGTTTTAAAAGTATTATTTAAATTTATAAATATTTACGTTAGGTGAGAATGGTTGCTGAGTGTATATATCGGAGAAGTTAGTCGAGGGTGCAGTCAAATATTATTAAATTAAGTTTATACTTAATTGTGTGTTTATTTGACTGCACCCTCAACTAACTTCTCCCATATCAATATTTAAGTTATATTTAAACTGCCATAACCTCAGTAACATATTCCATTTCTTGTGATTTTTGTTGAGTGTAGTTCTCTTTATATCTGAAGTAATGCACATTGCATTAGCCTTTTAGATTATTTACATACTTATTTTTGGAAAATATGACCAACCTAAATATAAATTATAAAATCATAAAAGAAAATAAACCTATTAACATGTAAATTCACGAGAATAAGCATTGCCACAAGCACTGTCTACAGGAACCTTTATCTCTTAGTTACTCCTGCTCTCCTGGTACTGAATTCTGAAAAATGAGAGCTGAGCTGACGTTGATGCTCCCTCCCTCGCTCGCTCTTTTCCTTTATTAATTAACTAATTAATGATTTATTTAATTGATTGATATTAATTATTTTATATGCCTGTATTCTCCTTATTCTCATCATTAGTGATCTAGGTGGCGTCAGCATTTGGAATTTATTATACCTCCTTGATTGAATTTAGAAAATAAGATTGCTTCTAATGAAAGAATTATTTTGAGTAATATTTTAAAGTGAAATTAGTTCTTGTCATTTACATTATTATTCTCTAGGTTTCAGACAGAGAATTACATTTAAATCCGGTATCACCAAAAACGAGACGGTGATATGTTACTTACTAACTCCATTCCTGTGAGTCATTACAGATGGCTATTGTATCTGTAAAATAGACGACGAGTTATACTTCTCGTCCCTCCACTTCAAAAGTAATTAATTATTCAATATCCTTAACCAGGGAGCGATTCAATGTCCCCCAATACTCATTCCAATAACCTAATCCTTGCCTTGTCAGGTACCAATATACCATGTAGTTCTAAGGTTATTTAATTGACTTTCTATCTACTAAAAACCGGAATTTCATCTGAAATATCAAGTTACAAATCATCAACTCCCTGTAACCCACCTGTATCTGAAGTATAGAACAATAGTTAAATAGATTACCTCACCACAAATTGGAGATCAATCAAGTTTTTTAAAATTGTTAATTTTGATTTTCTATTGTTCATATCATTAGTTCAAATATTATTTCATTGTAAAATAACTTAAGAGGTTTTATTTACATACTATAATTTTAGAAAGAAATTATCTAAAAATAGTTAGAAAAATTTTGATTTTATTATTTTAAAAATAATTATGCCTCCTCTTTCTGGCATCTGCCTATAAGAGACAAGTAAGTAGCTGCAAGCCCAGTTTTTTTATCTTAGATTTAAAAATGTTTTGGTTCTGGTTTGATCTTTTATATACTTATTTGATGATTTTTTTTTATAATTGTTTTGATAATATAAATTTTTAAATAAATTGATAATTGAAAAATATTAATTAGCAAACCGATAATATTAAATTAGCAATAATTAAATTATACCCCAAAATTCCGACGAGAAATATTATATTGACGCGGAGTAACACTTTCCACCAGTGTAGTATTAGGGAAACAGGAGCATCAAGGAGCTATAGATAACTGTGCCTCATACTTTTTAGGTTGAACCTTATTAATCATCAGCTATTACAATCTATTTCTTTAAGAATATTAAACCTGACACCAAACATCCTAAACTGAGCATTTTTATATTCGCTTAAATATATAAAATAATCTTTTAACAATTTTTTTTTTAAACATTTGTTTGATTTGCACATATATTTTGTTCCTCCTGTACCACAATATCGATAATATTTGACAGAGCTGTTTTACTGATTTACCTTTTATTCGAATTGTAATTTATAATTTCGACTTCTACAATATTCACAGATGTTGACAGAGAAACTAAATAGAATTTCTGTGGAATTACGTTTACTCACTCCTAAAGGTAACATTATTTAATTTATTTATTTCAAGGAGGGACATAAGTGCAGGTTTAACGATACGCAAACCAGATTTTTTACCTGCATGGAGTATCTTTTTATATTAATTTTTTTTTTAATGAAGCATATTGGAACGGAAAGTATTAAGATTTTGAAAATCTAACATAATAAAAACACTATACTAATAATCTATTAGTATGTAATAACAAATTACTATTATAGAAATTTTAAAAATCCGTTGGCATTAATATGGCCTTTACAAGCTTTTTAAGTAGACCTCAAAAACAGCGTACAAAAAAAAAATCATGCGAAGCCATAATATTCGACGGGTAAAAGTTTTTGATTCGTAAATGCTGAAAGTAATCATAAAACTGTAGGTGGATAGTATGTAAATAACATATATATTTATAAATAAAACCCAAAGGTCTCAAATGAAGATAGACATGTAAACATATTAATCTAGGAGAATTATTATTCCAACAGAACCACAAGTTCGCAGGCAGTACAGTGTACTTTACCTTTTAGCCTGTTATGATCTCCTAATACTAAAAGATGGAAAGCGTTTGTTTTTATTTGACGCTTTTGGGGTGTGTGTGGTTTATTTAAAAATTTGCTTCTCTTTGAGAAAATTATTAAGTGATTTTTTTAAATATTTTTATTTATTGTAATTAAATACAATTTATTATAAAGGATACAATTGATTACTTGAATTTTTGCATTTATATTATTAAAATTATTTTACTAAAAATAAAATAAATAAATTACTTATACTTAAATACTCTGTTCTTACATGAGTTATACTTTTAGATCAAATTAGAAAATCTATTGAGAAATAGGCTAAGCTCTGTGCCCTAGGTCTGATTATAGCTATAAGAAAGAAAGAAAACAAAATTTTATTCTGGGACTTTCAGTCTTTTACAAAAAGTCTCATGTATCTGGCACAAAAAAAAAATAAATAAATAAATAAAATAAATAAACTCACACACACATTAAAAAGACAAAATATAGGTTATATTTATGACTTATTTATTTTAAAAAGTAGTACATATGACATATTAATAAAAAAAATAATAATTAACATATGTGTACATGGAGATGCCATTATTAAACTGCTCACTAAAATGATAAAATCATAGAATAAAAAATTGAAAGCCTTCTTTAAAGTGGGGAAATAAAATTTGTGGAAAAACCTGGCGGTTGAGCTTAGTAGAGCATTGCTATATCCACTGTTGTAATTGATCCTATACTGTTGTGAAGCTCTGTACTCTTAAACAGTTTATATTTAAAAAATAAAATAAAATAAAAAATATATATATTTATGCAAATAGGAATTAATTGTATGTACTCTAGAAATATATATTCTTCATATTGGTATAAGATTCCACTTTTTCTTATTAAATTAGAAATATAAATAAATTGATACATACATTTTACGTATCAACATTTTATAAATGTCTTTTGATTATAACACATTGTATTATTTTTTTTTTTGTCTTTCTATACATTTGTTCTACAGTCCCTGTGAGAAATTTTGGTCTCCGACATTATCCCAACTATCTCATTCCTTCAGCTGCGTTTTTCAAACCGTTCAACATTCTCAAACCGTTTTTCTAAACATTAAAAATACTTAATTACAAATAATATTATTTCCAAGAAAAAAACATTTTTATATTTTTTTTTAAATTACATTTTAAACAATGTAATTTTTTGGCCATTAATGTACAATTTATTAACTAAAACTGTATGATTAATAATCAATAAAATAAATTAAAATTTACAACCCTGGGAAGTACTTCTTTAGTGTTTGAAATGTTTATTCTGTAAGCATACACAATATTATTTGACTATCACATTGATACAATTGAATTTCTAATATATCACAAAGGAAGATTTATTAAAAATTTATTTGTTTTAATATTGCTCTAAATAATTTTTGATATTGAATGATAAATACCTTATAGGAGGATATCTTAATTCAAATCTGAAAGCTCCTCCCTGAATGCACTCTACTGACAATATTTTTTATATTCTATGCTCAACATATTCTCCATCATTATCAGTACAATTATTGAACATAATAAACACTGCTGTAATAAAATCAAGGCCTTGCAGAATTTTTTCAAGTAGACAAACAAATAATTAATTTTTTGTTGCTGTAATATTCCACAGTTAATTTTGAATTATAATTATTAATTCTAAACTTAAAAATGGATTTGGATATACTATATATAAATAATAAACTGCAAATATATAAACTCCAAAATTCAATTAAGAAAATATACCTGTAAATATATCAATTTATGAAAATTACCATTAGAACAGAGCTCCTGGCTACAGAGGAGATGGTGAACCACCTCTTTGGTCTTCCTGCTCTTCTGATAATAAATTTTGGAAAGCTCAGCTTTAAGTTGACGCTTTTGGCCATGTTTTTTTTCATCCATCATCATATGAAGGAAGAGTAAGTAAATAACTCAATCATTGGATTTTTTTAAAACATCGTTTCACTTTATATCTCAAGGAATCAATAGCCTTGTTTCAGTCTTGATCATATTTTACGTTTGGACTGAAATGTTACGATAAATAGTAGTCAATCGTCCTGGGGGAAAGCCACTCTGGCACTCTCCCAGAAGTCTTTCACTCCTACAACATATTGCCTCATATAATAGTGTCCCTTCATTCCTGATGCATTTTTTTTTTTAGCATACTTCCCATAATTTCACTCATACAATGTGGGTCAAAACGTTGGTTGTGCAATAAAAAGTTTTTCACTTTTTTGTAATAAGCAATTGACCTCCATCTGAACCTTCTTAAATTTCATTCAAATAAAGATTTCTTATATTAGTCTTTTCTACCTTTGCCTTGGAACTACATCATCTTAAAGACAAATTTTCTGAATTAAAAAAAAAAAAAACATTCATAAGTATCACCTGTGATATTGTTCCTGTGAAGATTTTTTAAATACTCATAGCTTTATTTATTTTTTGGTTTAAGAATATTTAGTTCAGGAATTGTTAAAATTTCTTTTTAATATGAACAATGCTGGATGACTTTTCAAGAAAAAAAAACCTTTTGCTCCTATTAACTTGAATAAAGCACCCAAGATAAGAAAAATTTACTTCTTTTTTTTTTTTTTTTTTTAAGCTAATGTACAAAAATTCTTCTTTTTGTATCATAATTAACCTCCTTTGTGAATCTGAGTGTTTCCTACTCTGTGTTTGTTATCTCATAGATAAGACCATCTGCATTAGAAGTTTTCTCTGTATATATACTATTGTACTAAGTAACATTAGTAAAGTCCCAAACAATTGTTCAGGGTTTTGTAATATTTCTTTAACAGCTACATTCATTTAAAAGCTTGTAATCATCACAATCATCACTAAGAGATAAAGGAACAATAACATCAAGCACAGATGTACAAATTCTTCTTAAGGAAGCCTGTCAAGATAGCAAATAAGTCTATCTTGTAAATTTCCTAATTTGAAGTTTATGAGTTTTCTAAAATTTGGGTGTACAGAGTCTTGCTCCATTTGTGAAGGACATAATTTCTCCAATGAATGTGAATTACCCATTCACATTCATTGGAGAAAAATAAGCTTCACATAATGGCTAAAGTACGTATGAAGCATTAGAGGAAACTGTTACTGAGGTGATATTGTTTTCCTAGCATTATTCAAGCATTCATGTTTATATGAGAGCTTAGGTCATCAGCATTATATATGGTAGTGCATGCTTTTCTAGTGTTTCTATTTTTTCAGGATGTTTAATCAACAATTTTGAATGTCATGGGTCATTGACTATTATATATTTGTTTTAAATGATGAAAATGATTTCGGGAGTCACTTCCTCCAACCGTCTAGCAGATCTCAGAAAATATATTTAAGATGAACATTCTCAAAAGATATAAAATAAAGAAAATAGGCAAAGATAAAATATAGATTATTTTTAAGAAAATGTATATTTTTTAAGACTTGATATAATTTTGATTTTTCCTTAAACACAGTAACATGTTGTTTGTTATTAATCAAAATAACAGCAAAAAACAAGTTCTAAAGTCTCATCCCTTAAATCGAGAAATTTCACATTACTTTATTTTTGGGTCTAATAGTAATTACTCAAACAGCTCACATGTCAAATGATGAATTACTAACCACCTTCCTAAAATCCCACACCAATGATTATAAACCTCACATCAATGCAACATTAATAAAATCCTGTCTTCCGGTCCTTTTACCTATTTTTTCCTTACAATATTCCCTGTTTCCCACTTCTTGGAAAATTGTTTTAGTCCTACCATTGAATAGAATTCCTAAACCTTCCTCTCCACTAGACATCCAGCCTATTTCACTCCTGTCTAATCTCTCCAAGCCACTGGAACGCCATGTACAAACCCAGCTCTCAAATTTCCTAGAAGAAAATTTCCTCTTGAATCCTCTACAATCCAGCTTCTGAACAGGGTATTCTACTCAATTCGCTCTCCTTAAAATAACTTAGGACCTCCAGACCGCTATGGAACACCAACAACTAATAATCCTCATATTTCTAGATTTTTCCAAAGCTTTCGACACCGTTGATCACAACATTTTAAATGTTGTGTTAAAAATAAAAGACTTCCTAAACTTAGAAATCTTCCTTTATCCATAGTGCTCAGCGATGGTTCAAGTCTTTCATTTCTGACCGTTCTCAGTACATAGTGGTTCCAGGACTACCTCCTTCCATGACTCTGCCTGTATCATGTGGTTTCCCATAGGGCTCATCACTGTCTCCCACCCTATTTGCTGTTTACATAAATGACCTTCCTCTCCTTATTGATCACTCCCAATATCATTTGTATGTCCACTGTTTTCAAATTTACATGTCCTTCCCACGTTCGGACCTATTACTAGCAGCCGAAAAGCTTCAAAATGATTTAAATAGAATCAGTAAGTGGGCCACGGATAACAAGCTAAGCTGAATGTTAATGTTAAAAAGACTATGGCAATTGTTATAGGTTCCAGTCAACTCCTAAAAATTCGACCTCCCATTTTGACCCTTTTTCTAAATAATAATCTGATAAAATCCCATCAATCCATCCAAAAACATTGGAATCACCTTCGACCAACACCTCTCCTGGAAATTCTAATTCTAATACCCTTCCGACTTTTCAATCTCGGAGGGTTAGCATTCAAAAGCTGTAGGAGCCAGAGTGTAAGAGACAGTTTGCTCAAAGGATGGATGAGGATTTCGAATATGGTTCCCCAGAAATTCTCAGAAAATATAAATCAAACGTTGGAAAAGGAATAAACAGTTCAGAATATTTTATATTTTTATTTTTAAGAATGTTTTTTTTCTTTACCTCCACCTGGACTATCTTCCTTCTAAATTCTAATTATTATAAATTATGCTATACATATTTTTTCGAGTGATTTACTTTAATTTTAGGTTTATCAATCAATCAATTTGATCCATATTTCTTTATTCAACATTTATTTTTTTGTTTCTACCAACGTTTTGTCCAAGGCCATATTCAGAGAATATTTATATTAATTGACCTTTAATTTAATCATTATATGAATACAAGTTCATGTAAATTGTATTCTTTACAAAGGAATTAATTTTATTCCATAAAATGGTTATTATCAAAAACAAAATTTTCAGATTTTGAATTAATTTATTTTTATACTTGTGAGTAATCATAAAACAAAACAAGATTTAAAATTCAATATTCAATTCAAAATTCAATCAATCTTAAAAATGAAAATTAAATATAAAAGTAAAACAAAAATTGAATGAACATTAATAACAACTTTTAAGATTATAAAAATAATAAGACTTAAGAGAATAACAAACTAATGTAAACTTGATCTTGATGGAGGAGAAAAAAAAATATATAAAAAGGAAAAAAAATTTAATGTAAATTTTGATACATAACTTTTAAGATTATAAAAATAATAAGAGTGAAAGAACTTGATTCTTGATGGAGGATCATGGGTAAGCGTCAAATCCAAGCTGACGCTTTACAGCTTTTAGAACCAGGAGAGCAGGAGTGCTGAGGAGGTAAGGCTCACTGTTCCGTCTGAAGCCAAAACTTCAATGCATCGATAATTGGAAATGCCTGTGGTTTTAATTTGTTGAGTGACTTTTAGGATTTATATATACATATATATTTTTCCTATATATGTAATGAATATGTAAATATATATGTAAATAAATTTTAAAGTATAGTATTAATAATTACGATTCAACAACTTAAAATATTAATACTGGTCAAAATATTTTTTTTAATATGTTTTTGAAGTGTACTCAATAATTAAAGCCCCCAGCAGTGTTTCTGAAATTTAATAATAGTAATTGGAAATTTGATAATGCTTAATAAATAGCTTGTTGATAACAAATAAACAGATTTTTTTTATGAATTATTTCTATACCTCAGACATGAACTTCTGTTTGTCCAATTTTGATTTAAATACCGTACTTCCAATAGATTAACCTTCTTTATTTTTCTCGGTTGTAAAACTTTTATGTACAACTACGGGAGATTGTGCATTGAAAAAATGCCAATACACGCAAGATCGAAATTTTTACAAGTAGATCAATGATAAGACAATACAATAAAAAAAGGCTAAGTGTGAGACTTCTTTCTAAACTTTCTTTTTATATAGTGCGTTATGGTTGATGTGAATTTTCGTGACTTTTTATCAAAATTTCTCCTGGTCGAAATTTGTATAGCAATTAGGATCATGACTATGCTTTATCAGTAAAAATAATCAAATAATCTTTTTTTTACTTTCACTTACCTATATATGGAATACATAGTGAAGGGAAAGTATTGCGATCGTGAAAATTTTCGAATTCCAGTTTACAACGGAAATACACGTTTTAGGGTCCCCTGAGTCTTAAATAACCAAGTCCTGCAAAAAGGTTGTGTGTAACTACAGCGCGAAAAGTAAATAAGTTGAGTGAATTTGTAAAATACCTAAAGGAGAAAACTGAAAAAATATTTTTTTTAATGCAATTTGTGGTTTTTGAACATAAGAATAGTAATATACATGTATGATATACCGTTGGAAAGCCAAAGATTTTAGAAAAAATATCATGGTATACACACAATTTCAAAAGTTAACGAACGGAAAGTAATGAAAAGCCGATAAAACTAACTGATCGTCGTAACTGATAATATAATATAAATTTAACAAAACACATGTTTCTATTAAAACTTAATTTAAATAATTCCTTAACAATTTATTTTCTCTAATTGTTTTGAAGAATTCTTAAATATATTATAACAACCGAGGTAAGTGAAAGTCATGTGTTGGGCGCACCAGATATTTTAAAATAGTTTTCAAGTTTTTTAGGCATCCTTACCAGGTTTTTTCTTTCGAAAGGATAACATCGCATGCATGTACATAGAAATAAACACTTAAGTATGATATGTAATTTTTATTATTCCTTTTTTTTTTTTTTTTTTTTTGTACGCAAAACGGCATCAGACCACACAAATAACTGCATCTTTCATTCAACTATGAAGAAGAGGTAGAAAGAGATCAACGATATGCATCTTCATAAAAATAATTAGAATTTGAAGAAGTTTAATTTACTCAAGCTGGTTTTTTCATCTTTTATAGGATTTAAAAAAATAAATGATGATCTTAATAAATAAATAAAGAAAGAAAACATCATTTCCCAGAAATCTCAAATTTCCACGAGTGAAATATCAGTAAAGGAATTTTAAACTGCCTTATGTTAAATTGTTGTAATAGAACATGGATAATTTAAAAGGATGTAACAATCAACAGATAAAAAAGTAGAGAGAAAAATATGACAATATTAGGAGATGTTTTTGTTGATTGACTAAAAAATTCTGAAGATGAGGCATTATTAGTCCCGAAACGTCAATTATGAAATATGAAGAATAAATGAATGATTTTTAAAAGAAGATATTGTTCCAAAATAACCTAATTATATTAAAATAATTAGAATTTGAAGAAGCTTAATTTATTTACTCAAGCTCGTTTTTCCATCTTTTATAGGATTTAGGAAAAAAAAAAAAGATTAAGTTTAAAGTATAAATATATATTAAATAATAATAAAATTATCATCAGAAAATATTTCCCAGAAAGCTCAAATTTCCACGATTGAAATATCAGGAGAGTAGGAGCGCCAAGGAGGCACGGATTACTGATGTTTCCTTCCTCTATTCCAATATGAATTCAAGGCAATTAAAAATTTAATTATTTTATTACCTTATGTGATTTTGGAGTTAAACTACAATTGACACAAAAATTATTCTTAATCATAGTTTTTTGTAAAGAAAAACAAACTACTTTTATTGTATTGAACAATAATTAACTACGGTATTCAATACCAAACAACATCGCACATGTATTTTTACTATTTTAAGGAGTTTTAACAAGCAAAAAAAAAAATTAATGAATATTAAATGATTTGACCATGAAATGAATATGGAGAATAAGATGGATCGGGTGGCTGTCATGAAAGAATAGATAACAGTAAAAAACTATTATGCAACGTTTCAATACATTCAGTCTAAGAGTCAAGGGCATTTTTTTAAAGGGAGGTGCGTAAATTAACATATATGCCTAATACAAGTACAGCAAGAAACCACAAGTTTTGTTTCCCAGAGCAGGTGTGTTTTCGGTGAAATTTTGCTCCAAAAAAGTAAAAAAAACTGCTTCCATCGTTACTCTCTATTGGTGGGTTTTAGGATAAAATTCCTATAATAAACTACATTATTAGTCATCTAATTTGAGACGTAATAGATATATTTAGTTCTAATAGTTGTCGAGGAACTTGAACGAATCGTGAGAAAGAAAAAGCAAAAATAAAATGATAAGAGATGGTTTTAATAGTATTATTTCAATTTATAAATATTTACGTTAAGTGAGAATGGTTGCTGTGTGTATATATCGGAGAAGTTAATCGAGGGTGCAGTCAAATATATAATTAAGTTTATACTTCATTGTATATTTATTTGACTGCACTCTCAACTAACTTCTCCCATATCAATATTTACGTTATATTTAAACTGCCATGACCTCAGTAACATATTCCAATTCTTGTAATTTTTGTTGAGTGTAGTTCTCTTTATATCTGAAGCAATGCATATCGCATTAGCCTTTTAGATTATTTACATTGTTATTTTTGAAAAATATGACCAAACTAATATAAATACGAAAATAAAACCAATATTGGACGGAAGTTTTATGACCTATATAAATATTGTATAAAAGAAATGCGTGCGATATTTATTTGCAATAACTTATCCTAATATTGTGAAATATTTTACTATTATTAAAGCTGGAATTAATTATGCCTTTAAGAAAATTTTAATTATGCTTCGAAAAATTGTTTGCTATGATATTTCGCAAGCTAAGTTGTGAAATTATGGGTATTAATTCTAAACTTATAATTGTATTAACTATTACTGTTTATAAATAAGGTAGCTATATGTACCTAAATATAAATTATAAAATCATAAAAGAAAAACCTATTAACATGTAAATTCACGAGAATAAGCATTGCCCCAACTACAGGCTACAGGAGGAACAGATAATCTTTAGCTCTTTGTTACTCCTGCTCTCCTGGTACTGAATTCTGGAAAATTTGAGCTGATGCTTTTGCTTCCTATTTAAGCCAAGCAAGCCAAAAAGAAACAAATCGCTGTTGATTGACACAATTAGACAAGTCAAATAATTTAAAAATTACTTCTTTATATAATTTCTTACATTATTGTTACAATTTTGCATAGTATTTCTTTATTCTTTTAAATTATTTTATTTTGTTTGTTATTATCATATTTGTTATAAAAAGGACAGTATGTGGTTGTGCCAATGTGTACACACCCATCATAATTACTTCAAACCCATACTTTAAGACCACATAATCTTCTCAACCTACTGTTAAAATTGGCTATTCCAAAAACACACAGCTGTTTTAATTAATGAAATTAGAAAAGAAAAAGATTAAATAAACAAAAAATATGGTTATAGAACACTTTAAAACCCTAATTTTGAAGAGCTTTTCCTATATAAAATACCAACAATAAAAACTAGTTTTTGGTTACCTAATTCCTAAAAAATGACTCCATCTACATCTTTTAAATCTAGAACATGAAATTGACCATCTGTCATGTTTAGATTCAAAGGGATGTACAGATAGTGTAACAAAGAATGGTTATTGTGTAAAAGTTTGATTTTGTTTGATTAGACTATTAAAAGAATCTGCTCTATGAAGCTCATACTTTTTAGTTCTGTAATAGTATCACTCTTCTTTGTTAATATTTCGATTGCTTTAGCAATTTCATCTGAATAAAGCGTTTAATAGAATATTTCAAATTTGTTGTTTATTAATTTTACTTCTTAGTATTATATTAAAGTTATATTTATCTATAAAGTACAACTGTGACATTTTTGTTATGAAAAGGTATACCTTGTCTCATAAGGGAAGAAAATTAGCTGTAGCACAAATTATATTTTGACATCTTAATTGGGCAAGGTATATGATAGAATCCTATAGTATCTCATAAAAATTCATATCAACAGCAGTGAAAGTACCTCATAAAAATTATATGGCTATACATATTTTTTTATTTTTTCTGGAACCCATTTAATTGATAAAAATGGTGTAAAAAGCATTTTTGATGATAGCTATTTTTCTTTAAATTTAAATTGAAAATTAAAAAAGTTATATTAAGTTTCTCATGGAATTTAAAAAGATTGACAAACATAGATTGTTCTGTTGTCATCCTCTAGAGCGGGGCACACTTGGAATTTCAGTGCATATTAAATGGTAAATCTATTCTGTTCTTATTTCACTCTTATATGAAATGTTTTTCAAAGTAAAAATAATAAATTCAGAGGTTAGTAAATTTATTTAAAAATACTCCTTTGTGTGTCATACTTTATATTCTTTGGATAGCAATTTCCAATTTTTCAGTAGTTGTTATTTCATGATATGAACATCTGCTATGAGAACTTCTTCTGACTCAATATCAGTTCACCTTAAATAATTATAGCTAAGACCCCAACATTACTTTGATCAGGATCTTGGAAAGCTACTTTAGATAGTATTTGAACTGCAGTTAAAGGAGCTCACCATACTGTCATTAATATTGGTATTTTCAAATACCATCCTCCTTCAACACCATTCCCTATCATATTTCGTACTTTTCTATGACACTATTGTTTTTTATTCCCTATTCCTTGTCATCAGCAAACATTTCTTCTCCAGGATAAATATTGATCTTTGTTTTTTGTTTTATACGAAGTTTTTTATTCTGTTTAAAATTATATTTGATTTCTCCTACATTAACAATCCTTTTCTTTTGAGAGGATTTATTTTCTTCCTTTCCTATACAGTTCTTTGGATCATTCATTAACAGTAACCTGTAACTTTTGTCGGCAATTTCAATTTTTCTGGAGTTAGCAATCAAGGTCATGTCATCCACATATAAAAGAACTTGTAGTCGCACAGGAATTAAATTATAGTGCCCCATTATTGCTCTAGCTATGCATTGTTTACAAACTTTCCATACTTCATCCATACATATTTCCTCCTGAATCTCTCAACGATCAACTATTGATATTCATTGTGATAAAAAATAACCTTCTTTCTCCATCCCTCATGATATCTTAAGGACTATTTGCAATGAGAATATGACTTGTGTTTGTCTTTTTGGTCTTAAACTAGCTTGTTCTTCCTCCAAATCATGTACCCAACTTTCTGAGCCTTTGATCTAGTATTCTTCTGTATAATTTATATACAACAGAGGATAAGCATATTGGTTCATAATTCTCACTCTTTGTATGTATTTTTTTTAAATAAGAATAATAGTTTTGTTTTTCCATTATTGAGACTTTTTATTTTCCAATCAGATGTTTTGAAGAAGGTTTTGGATACACTTTACCACTTCTTTCCCATAAAACTTAATGAACTCTTAAGAAGTTTTATTTTATCTATTGACAATAGAACTTAATTTTCTTCTATAACATCATCGCTGTACCCTATCTGGCTCTCTCAATATCTTGGTCTTCTACATCCATCATATCAGGTCTCCCTGTCTTCAATCTTAAAGCGACTGTATTCCCTCCGTCACCTATTCCCGCATGAAACCCGAAAACTCCTCGTTACCTCTCTAGTATTTCCCCACTTCGACTATTGCTGTACAGTATACGGTGGTGTTTCTGGGGATCTCGAGATAAAAATAAAATGCTTAATTAATTTCTTTGTTCGATTCATCTTCGGGGTCCCTAGGTTTACCTCCTATCCCAATTTTATGGGCTTTATCTTTCCTACCGCCGCAAGTACTTCCTGGCTTCCTTCCTCTATCAAGTTATCTGATCCCACTGTCCAACGTTTTGTCCAAGGCCATATTCAGAGAATATTTATATTAATTGGCCTTTAATTTAATCATTATATTAAAACAAGTTCAAGTAAATTGTATACTTTACAAAGGAATTATTTTTATTCCATAAAATGGTTATTATCAAAAACAAAATTTTCAGATTTTGAATTCATTTATTTTTTACTTGTGAATAATAATCATAAAACAGAACAAAATTTAAAATTCAATATAAAAGGAAAACAAAAATTGAATATGAACATTTTGTTGATACACAACTTTTAAGATTATAAAAATAATAAGACTTAGGAGAAGAATAAACTAACTAACTAACATAAGTAAGTGTTGTAACTTGATCTTTCTTGATAGAGGGAGGATCATGAAGCGTCAAATCCAAGCTGACGCTTTACAGCTTTTAGTACCAGGAGAGCAGGAGTGAGGTAAGGCTCACTGTTCCGTCTGAGGCCAAAACTTCAATGCATTGCTAATCTTCTTGATTTGAAATGCCTGTGGTTTTATTTTGTTGAGTAACTTTTTGAATTTATATATATTTTGCGTATATATGTTTTTTTTTTTTTTTGTTTTTTTTTTTTTTTTTTTTCGGGTAGGGGAAAAATCTTTCATCAGACGAAGTGCAACTGTCAGGCTACACAACAGTGTGAGATTCCTACTCACTAAAAAACCACCTCCCAATTCGTCTTTACCACCCCACGGAACCGCTGTCAAGCATTACTTCATGGGGGGCAGAAGGGCTAAATGCCAGCTACTTTACTGGACATCTGATTTAGGCTAGGCCGATGCACCGCCTCTCCTTTCTTGCTCCTGTACTCTGAGTTTTCTGCAGATTTGTGCTGCATAATCAGCTGCAGCGCTCCAACTCTCCTGACTAGCCATCATCAAGGAGACTAAATTTTCGGGTGATGCTTTTGTACTAAATTTAGCGTCTATCTCCGATCTTTCTCGAACGAATCCCGAACAAGAGAAGAATGCATGTTCCACTGTTTCTTCTATGGGATCACAAAATGGGCACAATGAACTTTCCTCTATTTTGAAACGGGCTAAGTACGCTCTGAAGCAACCATGCCCAGTAAGCAGCTGAGTGAGATAGTAATCTACATCTCCATGTTTCCGGGATAACCATGTCGATATGTCGGGAATTAGGCGGTAGGTCCATCTTCCACAAGATGAAGCGTTCCAGCGTCTCTGCCATATATCAAGTGTATGAACTCTCTCTTGTTTTGCTAAAGAAGCCCAGTGAGCATCCTTCTCTTCTTGTTTTCTTCGGTAGATCCTTCTACGTTCATCTGCCAAAAGATCAATCGGAGGCATGTCTGCGATGACGCATACAGCGTCGTAGGACACAGTGCGAAAAGCTCGAGCGACACGCAGGGCACTTCTCCGATGCACACTAATAACTTTCCGGACATATGATTGCACTTGGCAGGATTCTGCCCAGATCGGTGCTGCGTACAGAAGCGTGGAACTGGCTACATTGGCCAGAAGCTTCCTCTGGTTTCCCCTTGGTCCACCAATATTTGGCATGATTCTGGCCAATTCATTTACCACATTCGCTGCTCTATTACTAACTTTAAGCAGGTGTTCATCAAATCGAATTCTAGCGTCAATATGCACTCCGAGATATCTAATTGATGGCTTGGATAGGATATCGAACTCCCCGACGGTGAAACTGACTGTCTCCTTCACTTTCCTACTGGTTATCAATACTGCCTCAGTTTTATGATCAGCAAGCTGAAGGCCTGCCGCTGAGAGCCATTGACGAATCATAAAGATAGCCTTGTTCCCATTATAAGATATCTCCTCCAAGAGTTTCCCCCGAACTATGATTGCCAGATCGTCAGCAAAACCAAGCGTAGTAGTTTCTTCTGGCAGGGGTAACCTGAGCACACCGTCATACATTATATTCCACAGAAGTGGTCCTAGAACCGAACCCTGAGGAACGCCACCTGTGACTTTGTAGCTTTTTAATCCTGCTTTCGTATCATACCTTAAAATTCTGTCGGTAAAATAACTCTCAATAATCTTCATGAGGTAATATGGGACTTGCATATTTTTCAATCCGTTTAAGATACAATCCCACCGAGCTGAATTAAAGGCATTTTTAACGTCTAATGTTATAATGGCGCAGTACTTCTTACTACCTCTTCTCCATCTCTTTCCCGCAGTGGCTTCCTGAGCAGTTTTGATAGCAAAACCGATGGCATCTATTGTCGATCTGCCCTTCCGAAAACCATACTGGTCATCAGATAATCCTCTGACTCCTTCACTAAAGGAGTATTATGTAATGAATATGTAACGTGTATATGTAAATGAATTTTAAAGTATAGTATTAATAATTACGATTCAACAACTTCAAATATTAATACTGATCAAAATATTTTTTTTAATATGTTTTTGAAATGTACTAAATAATTAAAGCCCACAGCAGTGTTTCTGAAATTTAATAATTGTCATTTGACAATGCATAATAATAGCTTATTGGTAAGAAATAAACAGATTTTCTTATACATTATTTCTATACCTTAGACATGAACTTCTGTTTGTAATTTTTTAAGGTTTTGATTTTAATACCGTACTTCCACTAGATTAACCAATTTTTTTTTCTTGGTTGTAAAACTTTTATGTCCAACTACGGGAGATTTCGTATTGAAAAAATGACAATACTGGCAAGATCGAAATTTTTACAAGTAGATCAATGATAAGAAAGACTATACAATACAAAAAGTTTAAGAGTGAGACTTCTTTCTAAACTTTCTTTTTATATAGTGCGTTATGGTTGATGAAAATGTTTGGACTTTTTATCAAATTTTCTCAAGGTCGAAATTTGTATAGCAATTAGGATCATGACAATGCTATATCAGTAAAAAAGATCAAATAATCTCTTTTTTTTACTTTTACTTACCTATTTATGGATTGTATTATAGTAAAGAAAAGTATTGCGATCGTGAAAATTTTCGAATTCCAGTTTTCAACGGAAATACACTTTTTAGGGTCCCCTGAATCCAAATGACCAAGTCCCGCTAAAAAGTCTGTGTGTGTGTGTGTGGTAACTACAGCGCTAAAACGAAAAGTCCTATGAAACTGAAATTTAATATTTAAGACAACTATACGCCAGAGATGTTACAGCAACTTTTTCATCAAAATCGGCTGACCAGAAGAGCAACATTATACCATGTATTTTGCACCTATTTACAATTTTCTCAAAAACGGCTATAACGATTTTGATCAAACTCGCTATATCGATGTAAAATTTGATAAGCTCTAATATGATGTAGGTTTGTTTCATTTGGATTGAAATAATCTGATGGGGCTTGAATGCCGATATTTCAAAATTTCTTTCTCTAAAGTGCCTATAATTTTGTAGATTTTATAAAATTGACTATATCATCTGATTAGTATTACTAAAAAAACGGTAAATATATAACGGTAAAAAAGGTAAATATATAAGTTGAGTGAATTTGTAAAATACCTAAAGGAGAAAACTAAAAACATATTTTTTAATGCAATTTTTGGTTTTTGAACATAAGAACAGTAATACACATGTATAATACACCGTTGGAAAGCTAAAGATTTTAGAAAAAATATCGTGGTATTACACATAATTTTAAAAGGTAACGGAAAGTAATGAAAAGCTGATAAAACTAACTGATCGTCGTAACTGATAATATCATAGAAATTTGATAAAACACATGCATCTATTAAAACTTAATTTATATAATTCCTTAACAATTTATTTTCTCTAATTGTTTTGAAGAATTCTTAAATATATTATAACAACCGAGGTAAGTGAAAGTCGTGTGTGGCGCGCACCAGATTTTTTAAAATAGTTTTCAAGAGTTTTTTAGACATCCTTATCAGGTTTTTTTTTCATGCGAAAGGAAAACATCGCATGCATGTACATAGAAATAAGCACTTAAGTATGATATGTAATTTTTTATTTTATTTTATTTTTTTTTTTTTTACGCGAAACGGCATCAGACCACACAAATTATTCCAACTTTTTCATTAATGAAATAATATGAAAAAGAGGTGGGAAGAGATCAACGATATGCATCTTCATAAAAATAATTAGAATTTAAAGAAGCTTAATTTACTCAAGCTCGTCTTTCCATCTTTTATAGGATTAAAAAAAAAAATGATCAACTTTAAAGTTAATAAATAAAGTCATCCGCATTCCCTAAAGCACAAATTTTTACGAGTGAACTGTCAGGAGAGTAGGAGCGCCAAGGATTACAGTGCCGTATTTTTTCCTTACTCTATTCCAATATGAATTCAAGGCATTGAAAATTTAATTATTTTATTACGTTGTGTGATTTTTTGAGTTATTCATTACTACTATTGGCACAAAAATTATCCTTACACATAGTTTTTCAAAATTAAAAAAAAAACTAATTTTATTGTATTAAACATAAATTAACTAAGGTATTCGATAACAAACAACACCATTTATGTTTTTTTTCTAATTTTAACAAGTAAAGAAAATTATAAAGAATATTAAATAAAAAGGTGGCGATCAAGAAAGAATAGAAAATAGTAGAAAACTATTTATTATCCAACGTTTCAATACATTCGGTCTAAGAGTCAAGGGCACTTTTATTCAACGGAGGTACGTAAATTAACATATATGCCTAATACAAGTACAACAAGGAACCACAAGTCTTGTTTCCCAGAGCGGGTGTGTTTTCGGTGAACTTTGGCACCAAAAAGTAAAAAAGCCCCTTCCATTGTTACTCTGTGCTAGCTTTTCTTATTTAACTCCGAATCTATGGGTAGGATTAATTAATTGGCTAGTTCTTGGCAGTTTCGAGTAATCGGCATCCAAAGTAGACAATATTTTGAAGCACGCGGCTGAATTCAAATTTAATAACATTTTTAGGGGTCACCTGTGGTGTAGTAGCTAGTATAACAGCCTTATATGCCCAAGGTCGAGGGTTCGAACCCGGCAGGAAGCCCTACGAATAAAAAATCCTTGGTTATTCCGTGTCTTTAGGAAGGGATGTAAAATGGTGGTCCTGAGCTTGTACGATGTCAGGTGCTGGTTAAAGATCCCTATCCTAATTAAACCTGGATCGGCTAAATTTACGGACCTACTGTAGCATCGTCTAGTAAGCCACAGCAGCATAAAGTGATGTTGAATGAATAATCAAACCAACAATACCACATTTATAGGCAAATATCTTCATATTGGTGGGTTTTAGGATAAAATTCTTATAAAAACCTACATTATAATTCATTTAATTTGAGACGTAATAGATATCTTTAGTTCTAATAGTTGTCGAGGAACTTTAAGTAATCGTGAGAAAGAAAAAGCTAAAAGAAAAGGTTAAGATATGGCTTTAAAAGTATTATTTCAATTTATAAATATTTACGTTATATTTAAATTGCCATGACCCCAGTAACATATTTCAATTCCTGTGATTTTTGTTGAGTGTAGTTCTCTTTATATCTGAAGCAATGCATATTGCATTAGCCTTTTAGATTATTTACATTGTTATTTTTGAAAAATATGACCAAACTAATATAAATACGAAAATAAAACCAATATTGGACGGAAGTTTTATGACCTATATAAATATTGTATAAGAGAAATGCGTGCGATATTTATTTGCAATAACTTATCCTAATATTGTGAAATATTTTACTATTATTAAAGCTGGAATTAATTAGGCCTTTAAGAAAATTTTAATTAAGCTTCGAAAAATTGTTTGCTATGATATTTCGCAAGCTAAGTTGTGAAATTATGGGTATTAATTCTAAACTTATAATTGTATTAACTTATACTGTTTATAAATAAGGTATCTATATGTACCTAAATATAAATTATAAAATCATAAAAGAAAATAAACCAATTAACGTGTAAATTCACGAGAATAAGCATTGCCCCAACTACAGGCTACAGGAGGAACAGATAATCTTTAGCTCTTTGTTACTCCTGCTCTCCTGGTACTAAACTCTGGAAAGCGTGAGCTGTAAGATAGTTTTGCTTCTTCCTCTTCTATTTTTTATTGATTGATTTAATAAGAATATATATTAATACCTAGGTGACATCATCATTTGGAATTTATTATCGCTTGATTGAATTAAGAAAATAAGTATATTAATTGGTGAAAATTAGATAAAAATAATAATATAATTTTTTAAATATTGCTTCTTATGAAAGAATTATATCAATTTTATTTTGAGCAATATTTTTAAAGTGAAATTAGTTCCTGTCACTTACATTATTATTCTCACGGTTTCAGATATATTTTTATTTATTATTAATAGATTTTTTAAAAATTATTATTAATAGATATTTATTGTTAATAGATATTTTTATTAATTACATATCTTCAAGACAAACTTTTTGAATTACAAAACATAATACTTACTCATTATTATCATCATCATCATACAATTATTTATTTTTAAAAATCATCAGAGTTACATTTATAAATTTAAACACAAAAGACCCATTGGCCTACCTCACAAATTGTGGAATATGACCGTATCCCTTTGCATACCTGTGAAATTCGGGCGTGTACCTGTCTACATCTGTGAATATATTCGTATTCGTATTTTTTTTCGAAATATGAATGCATTCGTATTCTTTTTTTAAATAAGATTGCATTCGTATTCGTATTTTTAAAACTCAATCTTCCCGAATGCATTCGTCTTCGTATATCCGAATGCGATTTTGCCCATCTCTCCTCACAATCCTGTTCTAGTCCTCCCTACTCAGTGCAAGTTTTTTTTTTTTTTCATTACTCTTTGAGCTTGTTACTTTCATTATATTGTGGTCATAATATGCAAAGCCAAGCCATCTCTTCACATGGCTGTCCTTTTATATACATCTTGTTCTGATTATTTTGACAAGAAATATTTATTTATTTATTTTTATTAATGACTCTTCTCCTGCTCATATGTGTGTGTGTAAATGGATTCTTTGAAAATGACAATTACAATGACAAGACTTGAAAATTGGAAACAAATTTACATAATGATCAATGAATAACAAATTTGTAACATTATTTTTAAAATAGTTGTTTTAAACAATAAAAAACTTTATTGCTAATAACATTATTTGGAATTATTAGAATTGTTTGACTGAAAAAATAAACAAATCAATAGCTGTTGATTAACACAATTAGACAAGTCAAATAATTTAAAAATTACTTTTTTATATAATTTCTTATGGAAAAATTATATTAATTTTATTTTATTTCATATTTATTTAATTTATTCCCTTCATATATTATTTATAACTACTGAATAAATAATGAATATTTTTTATTTATAAAATTTATTTACTTTTATCTTTTATATTATCTTTGTGAAGTTTTACAATAATTATTTTTTGTTTCTTCATATCTTTGTATTTTTAATACCATTATTGTTACAATTTAGCATAATACTTCTTTATTTTTTAAAAATTATTTTATTTTGTATGTTGTTATCATGACTATACTATATTTTATTGATTATCCTTAAAATATTAATTTCAGGAGATTGCTCCTATGGTACTTTTTTTACAACTTTCTCTCGTCCAGAGGAGAATGGATAGAGCTGCCGAAGGTAAACCCATCGTCGAAAGAACAAAAAAATACCCACAATCTACCGCCAAAAGCTAGGGAAAGCAAGCCATCAATTTCCCTTGATATGAATATGGAAAGAATATTGATGGAAGTTCATAAAACATTAGCAGCTGAAGGAAGGGCTTCAATAAATGGAAAAGAGAATTTCTTGAAACAACTTCAGTCACAACTATTATCTAAAATTTGTGAGTAAAATGAAATTTGCCACTTGTAAAACTATTGTGTGAATCAACAACTTTGTCAAATTGCTAAATTACTTCTTAATAGAATAATTGTTTACATCTTAAGCATATGATCATAACCTATTATTTGAAATATTTTTAGGATTATTTTTATTACTTTCCATCTCAGTCTCTTATCAATTATAATTCATGTTAATATTTATATTATTTAGATGAAAAAATAAATAGATAAAAATTAAACAAGTCACTCCTCATACATTAGAACTTCTTTACAGAGCCTCAAAGCGATCTAATGTATGTTATAAAAATTAACAAATTTCTTAGTACAATTGAAAAATAAAAATATATGAGTATGAAATAATAGAGGAATACTCAAAAGGAAAATAAATAAAATGCTATGTTATGCTCTTAGTACTGTATATTAATTCTGACATTTGTTAGTTATAACTTATTTCATAGCATTAGCATTACTACAAGTAGTTTTGATGGAGTAACTGTTGACTGTAGAGAATATATGATGGAGAAGTTTTTTGGGATCAACAGGAAATAAAACACTAATAAAGAAAACTTATAATATTTGTATGCCAAAATTCCGGCCTAAACTATGGGCATTCATCAGGGCTAAGAAAAACAAGAAGCAACCAAAAAAATAATAATAGCATAATAATATATAATATATAAATAATATAATAATAATATATATATATAAATATATAATAATATAATAAAAGAAATAATAATAGCAAGTTAACAGTTTTTATAACTGTTATCTTATTATTGTACTGTTAACTTATTACTATTTGTTATTTTAATAGTATTTCTTGTTATATTGGTTTTCTTGGCTCTGATGAAGGCCTACAATTTAGGACAAAATGTCAGCACTCAAATATAATAAGTTTTCCTTATTATTGTGTCCTTTCTTAATGACCACACCCCCTAACCAAGTTCTCTATCATGCAAGTAGTTTAATTGATTTATATTCAATAAAAAAATATATATATATAAAAACAATCTATGCATTGTTTTGTGAAACTAATCTTCCGATATAAAAAATCAAAATTAATGTTTCATAGCTCTGATACATTAATTAAAAGTTGTAATCATTATATATTTTCATATCTGCATTTATATGGATATTATTATTATAAATAAAAAATTCCATCCATTATGCTTAAAATCAAATAATCTTAATATTTTAAAATTTAGAAAGGCCTTTTTTCAAATACATTATCATTAGAATAAAATAAAAAATATTTTTTTATTCTAAAACAGGGTCACTTAAGAATAACAGATACATACAATTAAGATATATAATGTGACCGGCCATAAGACCAAAGGATCATAATTAATTCTTATTTACAGAGGTGTGTGAAGAAAAAAATATACTATCAACCAAAAGAGTATAATTTGGTTCTGTAAAATATCTGGTAGATAAATGTAATGAACAAAACTTAAAATAAAGTAATTGATTAACTAAGTTAAATTTGAACAATAAATTTTCTTTTATTCAAAAGTCTGATATTTGATTTGAAATAGAATTGTTGAGAGCTTGTTTGGGAAGACAGAAGGTACTGGAACATCCAGGGAAGGAGCCTCTTTAACTCCCCATATAAATGGGTTAAACAAGACCTCTTTGAAGTAACAAGGACAAATCTTAAAAACATGTTCATAAATGATTTTTTGAAATAAGAAACAAAACATAGTAATCAGAAGGAGTTGAAGGAATAATTTTATGGACTTGTGTTAATACATAATCAATTTCAAAACATAAATATATAAATATTATCAAGATCCAAGATTTAATTATTGAAGTTTTTCCACATCCATTGTATTCTCGGTCCTGTAAATAAATAAATTGCATGAATTAAAAAATATCATTTAAATTATGAATTACTGATAATATTGTTACCATCAGGTGTGGCAAAAGTCTCTTGGGGATAAGATGTATTATAGGAAGTAATATTATAAGCATACACACACAGAGTTAATATAATAAATCAAAGAATTAGAAAATAAGACTTCACAATAAAACCTTTGAAAAATCAGATTTTTTTTTTAAGTATTTACTTTTATGATTTACAACTGTACTATGGTTATGCCTATTTTAAAAAATGGGAATTACAATTTAAATTTAATTGTTAACCTTTTTTTGATTAATAAAAAGAATCATTAGATACTACATATGGGTTGAGATACGTTTTTTGGGTTTAAAAAAAAAATTATATATATATATATATATATATATATATATATATATATATACTTTCTATTTAATTTTAAAATAATTATTGTTTTTTAAAATTAACTATAAAATATATAATATGGGGAGCTCGTGGCTGAGTGGCTAGTGCGCTAGTCTCGCATGCCAAAGGTTCTGAGTTCGAATCCCAGTCCCGGTGGGACTTTTATAAGCATATAATTAAATGGGGATTCACTCACAGCCTCCCCCTCCCCCTCCGGATTTGTGAGACCTGTCAGCTTACTGGTGGCAACTCACAAAAATATGTGTAGGAAGTGATGAACCTTCCCTATAAAGTTTCATCAAGAAATGTGGTGAGTATATTCTCCCAGAAGATTACACCATGCGGCCAGGGGCCTACACGGCTTGTCGCGCCAGATAAAAAAAGAAAAAATTAATATCTGAAAGTTGAAAATGGTCAGTCATCAGGGCCAAAACATTATGTGTATTGACGATGGTAAATTTTATTTTATTGGTGTTACATTAAAAATATAGAAAAATGAAAGAATAAAAATGTTTATTTTTTATTAATAAAAAAAAAAGATAAACAATTGTATTTAATTTATTTATTATAGTTTATTTACAATTTTTAGCAATTAATATCTAACCCTAGCAGCATATATGAATAAAATATCCCTAATTAATTACTTATTAGTTATTTTATTTGCTTTTCTTTGATTGCCCCAAATCTTAAAACTGGCCTTTCAAGTACAATTCCAATAAATAAACAATTGATATATTTTTTAAAATTAACATTACAGGGGGAGCAAGCAGCAACATATGGTCAAGAACTGGAGTTGAGGCCAGGGTCATGGTCATGTACTAGCATTTCCTTCTCTGGAGGGTGCATTGATGACAATTGCATTCCTTACATTTGCTGTGTTCCTCATTAAAATTGTGAAGGCAAGACATTTTCATTTTATGAATCAAATTAGAATCCATTAAAATACTTCTAGGAATGAGTCTTAAATTTAATGATTCATTTATGAGGTCATAAAGTTATCTTCAATATTTTATACGCCAAACTACTTTTAACAACACAAGAAGGAGATATTTGAGTCATGATTTAGTTTAATATTTAAATTTTCTAATTTATTAGCCATCATATTCTTAGATAATATGAGTTTAGGAGTTAACAAGCTGTTATTCCATGAGAAGGTTTATTGAAATATTTTTTACCAAGAGACAACTAACTTCATTCTGTGAAATATATTTGTTTGTTAATTTCTAGACTGCCATTTCAGATTTGTTTGTATTATTAATAATGGGGTGCCACTGTACTCATTTCCATGATATTTTTTATAGCATAAAGAAAGAAGTTTAGAAGTTTGGCAAGGAAAAAGGGTATAAGAAAGTGTGCTAATAATGGCCAAGCCACTTTTCTGATCATTTAAGATTGATTCTCATCATGACAAAGAAAATAGATCTCCTTTCTCTAGTGCTATATCTATATTATTTAGACTAACAACAAAATCAATTCTTCAAAGAGAATCTACTATCAATAAATGGTTTTATACAAAAGTAATGTAATAAATAAAGGACAGGTTCTCAAAAGGATATTTGATCCAAGTGATTATAAATTCAACTAAAACAGGGGCCTCTGATCATTTTGGCAACACTGATTCTTCCTCTATTCTACACTTACTCCTCTACTAGGTTCCTAGGGCAAGAACCTAAATAGACCAATACATCACCAGTAGTTACAGTTAAAATGTTCCATTTTAAGGTCCTGGGCCATAGTTTATCAGTTTTTGTGGAGAATCATGTATTTAAAAGCTATCTGTTTATACACACAGCAATGTTGCATGATTTAAAAGCCAATATCCTTCAAGATTTTTTATCTGAACACAATCCAGATTATCCATTAATTAATACCACAAGGCAAATTCGAACTGGCACTGCTTCTGATTCGATAATGCTCATATGATATTCTTTTACCATCTAAAAATTTTTCCTTGAAGCATTTTGTAAAATTCATGTGTATGATTTTTTACGATAGTTATACTAAGCTTTGACGATAATACAACAATCAAACGTAAATGTAGATAAAACTAAAAACATATTTTATGGTTCCAAATACTTCCTGAATTATCTTGCTCATTGTCCATTACTTCTCCCATGTAACCTTTGTAAAGAAATGCGGAGTATGGGCATCTTCAAAGTGAGTGCATAATTGTTTCATTAAGTTTAAACTTCCGCTTATTGTCACGGGCTGAGTGACAGGTGTGGATATAAAAATAAATGTTAGAAAAGAAAAAAAGTTTAAACTTAATGCCTTTTTTATAGAGCAATCTAAACACTGATATTTTAGAAATCATGAATTTTAGCTAGGTGAAGTATTAAGTAATTGAAGTATTATACATACTTTTTTTCATGTATGTCACTGATAATAGTAACAAAAGGAGAAATTTATAGCTTTAAGAATACAGATTTTTTCTTTTTCCCGCCAGCTCCTTGCATTCTAATCTGTTTCCTCCCGATTTTTAAGATTTGTTTGCCATCTCCAAACAATTTTAATATCTGTAAAACTTTTAGCAGCACCGTTTTTTTTTTTTTTTTTGTGTTTGTTTAAAATGTATTTTACTTTTCATATTCCATACAAATACCCGTTATTGGAATTAAATATTATTATTAATAATAATAAATTCTTCATTTATTTATTCTGGGACTATTCCCTTTAGAATAAAATTACAAAATACATAAAAAGAAGTTTAGTGTCTTAGAGTATAAAAATGAAACAAAAAAAAGTAAAAATAATAAATATTAATTATTATTTAATAATAATTCTAAACTTTATACCAAAACTGGACAAAAAATAAAACAGAAAAATATGTTAATATATACAAATCATAATTACAAATTTTGATTAAAAGAGATTTACAATATTAGTGGGATTTTAAGGAAAAAAATACTTGAATATGCGAAATGCAACACGGAATAAAATATGTTAAAATTATCGTTTTTCTATGTTTTTCAATAATTTTTATATAAATTTGCAAATATTTTTTAGTTCTTAGGGAATTGGACAGAAAGGAAGTGATTGAATGCAGGGATTTTAAGGTCAAAGAGTTGTCGGAATGACGAATATATGAGGGAATAGAATTCCATACTTACGAGGAGAGAATCAGGAAGGAGCAGTTGAAAGTTGTGGTTCGATGGGGCATTATATACAGACCTGAAGGCCGCGATCAAATGTTGCAGGAGTAGACCGATTTGTATGAAAACATATCCGAGATGTACGATGGACGGCGGGATCATATATCTTGATAGAGGAAGGAAGCCAGGAAGTACTTGCGACAGTAGGAAGGATAAATCCACTTTAACTCTTCGTAGAATCGAGTGACAGAAGTGTCTCTGGATATCCCGAAGATGAAGTGTATTAAAAAGTTAAGAATCGTTTTAGTTTTGCTTCAAGATCCTTGGAGACACCCCCATACACCGTACAGCAGCAGTCAAAGTGGGGGAATATGAAGGAACAAACTAGGAGCCTACAGGTTCAAATGGAAGAAGGTGATTTAGGAGTTCTAAGGTGGATATGGTGCGTCGAGATATTTTGGAGACATAGATTTTCCAAGAAAGAGTTTGATGGAGGGTGATCCCGAGGTTTTTAAGGTTTTGTGGAAGGTTATTGGATTATTATTGAGAAACAGTGTTGGGATTAGGGTAATGGTTTTAAGGAGGGGATAGGAACCTATTACAATCACCTTTTCTTCTTTGTATTTATTAACTTAAGCTTGTTTGCTGCTGCCCAATAACTAATTTGGTTCAGATCTTCTAGAAGCTTTTCAGTTGCTAGTAGTAGGTCCGAAGGAGGGAAGGATTGGTAAATTTGTAAGTCATCCGCATACATGTGGTATTGGGAGTTATGTATAAGAAGGGGAAGATCATTGATAGTATAGTAATGAACCTTGAGGAACACCACAGGATTGAGGCAAAGGAAAGGGGGGTGGCCTGGAACTACCACACACTGCGAGCTATCGGAAAGGAAAAGCTTGAACCAGCACAAAGCACTGTCGATGATAGGAGTTTCTTTAGTTTAGTTAGAAGGATTGTATGGTCAACTGTATGAATGCTTTGGAAAAATCTGGGAGAATTTAAATGGTTATTTTTTGTTGTTCAATGGCGGATTGGAAGACTTGGATTATTTTTAGGAGAGCAGATTGTGTTGAATAACCTGGTCGGAAGCCAGATTGGAGTGGATACAATATGGGAACGTTCTTCCAGAAAATTCTATAACTGATTTTGAACAAGGCGTTCCAGTGATTTAGAAAGATTTGATAGCAGAGAAATAGGATGGAAGTAGGATGGTGAGGAAAGAAATTTTATTTAGTGGTCGAATTAAAGCGGTTTTTCAAGATGCAAGGAAAATGGAGTTTTGTGAGGAAAAGTTGTAAATATGATATAGGATTGATGTAAGAGCTGGGAGACAGGATTTAATTAATTTTATTGGAATTTTGTCCAGTCCGTAATCGTTTGTGTGGGATTTAAGAACTGCTGTAATTAATTTGTCATATGGAACATGCAGAAAGAAAAAATATTCTGGATTGAAGCTATGATGTTCAATATTGGTAGTGGAAAATGAACCAGGAGATAGGGATACAAAGTGATTATTGAGATCATCTATTGTGACAAAATTGGTATTGTATTTATTGGATTCCAGGAGGAATCATTTTCAGAGTATTTTATATTTGGATTTAGAATCTGAAGCATTGGAAAGGGAGCTATGAATGTAGTGGGACTTGGCACCTAGCACTGCTTCTTGGGTTGTCAAAAGGAACAGTAGGAGCTCGGTAAAGAATACCATACAGAAGATGAGACGGTTTTAATTTCCACAAACAGGTATTCAATATGAGGTAGATCAAGAGGAAGGGAATTGGAGGATTTTGGCCTTGAGCGAGTTGTGTATATCCCTGCAATCAGATCTATCATGGTGAAGGAAGGAATAATCGGTAAGTGATACTTGAGAAGAGGGAATGAAAGGTTTTAACCAAGTTTTGGAGACAGCTATGATGTGACAAAAATTATCTATAAAATACTGTTGGAATTCATCATAGTGGGGAATAAGCATTGGCAAGACAGGAAATGAGGATATTAGTCATAACCATGGAGGAGAGAATCAGAATAATTGTGAAAGATTTGGGGATTGTAAATTCTAAGACTATATTTAGATAATGGATCACCTTGCGTAAATCCACCATCTTCGACAACAGGTCATCCACTTTCAGTGACTCGATTTTTTGTAATTCACAATTTTATTGTAATCTTTATTAATTCTTCTATATATATATATATATATATATATATATATATATATATATATATATATATATATATATATATATATATTTATTTATCTCATCATTGTCGTCATTTTTCTTTTGTTCTAATATTTGTTCGTTAATTATCAGGCCGATTTGCAAAAGAAATTCTTGGATATTTTTTAAAACACTTTATTTATTCCAGTATCGCGACGTTTCAGCCTCTAGGGCCATTTTCAAGCTTCTGTAAATCAATTAAAATCTCATTGCATTTATATATTTCCAACAATTCAATTACAACAACATATAATAAATTATTTTTAATAATTATGTCACCTACCATGCATATCCATCTCAGTTATCTTTTAATTTTACCGCTTTTCACCAGCGTCGTCATAATTTTTTTAAAATGTCATTTTTCAAAAAAAAAAAAAACCTGTATTCAAAAATATCATATTATTTTTCATCATCCATTGAAAAAGTGGATCTATTTATTCAAAAAAGAAAATAAACATTTTTTCCAACTTACTTAACAGTTTTCAGCCGCCTTTTAGGTGTTCTCGTGCGCGACTGAACTTGGGGTGGGGATGCCAAAGGATTTATATATTTACTCTCTCGATAGTACTTGCATAAAAGGTGTTTAGGTTGTCAACGTCTGTTTGGTGGTTAACTGATTTTTCTAAATTTTTTGTTATGTAAATTGATTCTATGATTCTCCGTTTATTTATGTTTTCTTCCTTGTGTAGGACCGAGATATTATCAAAATCAAAACTATGTTTATGTTTATCGCAGTGTTGTGACAAACCTGTAGCCAATTTTGATTTTGTGCATTTCGAGTTACAGTTTTGTTTATGTTGCTGTACTCTCTTATGGAGCCACTGCGACGTTTGTCCATAATATGATTTATTTGCACAATTTTTACAATCTATTTTATATATGACATTTGTCATCTTTTGTATTGGTATTTCGTCCTTAGTTTTAGTATAAAGTTTTTCAATTTTATTTACAGTTTTTTTCCCGAATTTAATTTCGGTTATATCATATTTTTTAAATGTTTTTTCTACTATATTAGTTAGATTTTTTATATACGTTACTGAATAATATTTTTTAGGATATGTATTGTGAATTGTGTTGCATTCTTTATTATTTTCTGGCTTATTTATTTTGGTATCTTTTTCTTTTGGTTTTATTTTGTTATCTATTTTAAAATAATTCGTAATCAGATTTAGTTCATTTTTTTTTAATATTATTATTTTTTACATTATTATACCATCTTGAATTTTTTTATTATTATCCTGTAAATTTTTAATGTCATTATTTTGTCCATTGGTACTATTGTCTTCATTCATTTTATTTTTGTACCATAATTTTTTGACCATTTTCATGGGATACCAATTTTGTTTTAGTATGTCAAATATTATTGATTTTACCTTTTTCATGTGGTTGTTATCAGTTAGTATCTTTGCTCTATTGATCATATTATTTGCTGTATTAATTTTTTGTCCCGTACTATGATTGCTATGCCAATTTAATAGTCTGTTGCTCGTTATCGATTTTTTGCACCATAATGTACTTAAAATGCCAATGTTGTCTCTATTTATCTCTATATCTAAAAATCGGATTTTATTATTAAGTTCTAATTCTTTCGTAAATTTTATTTTTTCAGATATTGAATTTAAATTTGTTAACAGGCTATCTATTTCATTTTTATTTACTATGGCAAGAATATCATCAACATATTTCACAAGCAATTTTGGCGTTGTATTTATTTTATTTAATGCATTTTTTAATAGTTGATTAAAATAAATTCCACTCAGATTAATTGAAAGGCATCCACCCATTGGTAGGCCGTTAGTCATTCTATAAAATTTATTGTTAAAAGTGAAATATCCATTTTCACATACTAATTTTATCCCTTCTATAAATATTGCCTTATTTTTTATAGATGTATATGGTTCAATATCGTTCCAGTTTTTATCCAGTATTTTGTATACTTCATTTAACGGAATGTTAGTAAAAAGAGATTCAACATCATAGCTCACTAAACATTCGTTAGCTTCTATCTTGCCTAAGTTTAATATTTTTTCTTTAACTTCAATTGCGTTTTTTACATCGTAGTTATTATTGTTATTTAAATTGTTTAGTGCTGGATTTAAGAATTTTGCCAGTTTTTCCGTGATTCCATTAATATTGTTTACTGTCGGATGCTGGTGAAAAGCGGTAAAATTAAAAGATAACTGAGATGGATATGCATGGTAGGTGACATAATTATTAAAAATAATTTATTATATGTTGTTGTAATTGAATTGTTGGAAATATATAAATGCAATGAGATTTTAATTGATTTACAGAAGCTTGAAAATGGCCCTAGAGGCTGAAACGTCGCGATACTGGAATAAATAAAGTGTTTTAAAAAATATCCAAGAATTTCTTTTGCAAATCGGCCTGATAATTAACGAACATATATTTATTTTTTTTTTTTTCAATTCTGACCTAAACAAGAAAATATGGTCAATAGTTGATTTAGCTGGTTTAAATCAACACTGATATAGACCAAAACTGAACTTTTTTGTAAAACAAAATTATATAGTGTACTTCTAAAATACATGTCTTTATAATATTTGTTATTTATTTTCTCACACTTTTTAAAAAAAGAGACATACGATAGTCCTCCAATCTGGTAAACATAAAATTCTTGTTCTCCTGATATACACCCTTATATGCTTCTATAATTGCTCCTGTTAATAGACGCTAAGTCAATCAACATTCCAATTTCAGAGCATCGTACCTATTAGAATCTGTAATAATGGAAACATTTAATTAATCATTAACCTAAACTTTAGAGTAATAGAACTTTAATATCATAAATTTTAGAAATAAATATAATATAGCTTTCTAGGCTGACTCAAAAATTCCTACTGAGGGAGCCCTTAGAAAACAACTAAGTTTAATTTTGTGTGAATCAAGGGATAACTGCACAGGGACATCGGCATCTTACAATAAGCAAGCAAACTAAAATGATGGTGATGTAATCACAGGAAGAGCTCGAAATTCATTTTTGGAAACAATTATAAATTTATAGAATCAAAAGATAAAAGTAGAACTCAGAATAAATTAAAATGAAACAAATAATAAGCTTAAATCTAAGAAATGCTCAATTAGTAGATATTTCTTCATTGGTAGAATTTTTTTTAAAGAGTTTAAATTTCAATTACTCCTTGAATTAAAACAGAAGGTATTGCAACAATGTTGAAATTGAGAATGAATAATGGTAACCAGATTTTAGGAAAATGTTTCAAAGAAGAAATTTGCAAAGACATCTCGAAATGATTCAGACCAGGGGAAAAGTATGGTAGCACTATTATCAAGCAGCAAGGTAAGTCGGTGAGTATTAGGAGAGGATTATTAAGAAAAAGTATGACCATACCAAAAAATGGAAATTGATTCTGCTTAAAAACCAATAATGAACTTGAAGCATAAATTAAGAAAAATTTATGTAATAAAAGGAAAGAATAAATATAATTAAGTCATATACAAAACAGACAATGAAAGGACATTCAGATGGAGGAAAAAAAAAGATTCCAGGCCAAAACAAGAGGTAGAATATTTCTTGGTTGAAGAGTAGCAAAATGGATACAGCTCTACAGCTGAAGATGATTAGGATTGTCAAGGAGGTTTACATCCTTCACTTAACATAATTATAAAAATAGTTAGTGGGTATTGTAGCAGTTTATATTAAAAAAATAAACTTGAAATGATCTATAACTTAAGCTCTTTGCATGATTGCAGCAATGTCTACAAGGTCTTCAAGCTGGGAACAATGTGGTTGGGATAGAGCTGCCTGGGACAATGGTTACTCCTGCAAAAGTAGTTAAACATAAAAGAGGCATTGACACTATCAATTATACAAAAAATTATCAATGCTCAAGTCTATCACAGGTAATAACTAAAATTTATTATTTAGATATAAAAAAAGCAGTTTATTAATAGTATTTATGACTGACTAAAACCTGAAACTTACTGTAAAGAATTTTATTACAAAATAAATAAATATTGTGATCATAAAATGAAAGAAGTAATAATGAAATTTTAAAGTATTAACCAAATCCCAAAAGGATCTTCAAAATAAAAAGGCATCTCTGAAATCTAGTTATCAATGTTTTAGTTTTTTTAAATCTCTAGGTTGATAAAAACTAGGATATTGTGAACAAAGAACTAAGACTACAGAAAATAAACCATTAGTGTTACAGTTCATAAAAATCAAAAAATAAATCTGCAACAGTTTTCTTTCTTAATATTCTCTTTGCAGTATATATTTGTTATTATTAATGAATATTAATGTATTGAAGAACTCAAATTCAGAACATTAATTTTTTTATATTTAATTTAAAAAAAAATAAAATCATTAGCAGTTGAAACTAGCTTTAATACATAAAACTAACTTATATAAACAATATTCTTTAAAAATTAAGGCCTTAGTATGGGCTAGAATACATTTTGTAAGCCTCAAAACTCTTTTTCCAAGTTGGAAGGAATAAATAATGGAATCATTTATATGAAAAAAGTGTACTTAAGTGGCTTATTTGGCAATAAAGGATGAGAGGGAGAAAATAATTGGTCATTTTATATTAGATTAAGCGTATCTGCACTTTAATATCAATGCATTAATTACTTAATATAATTTCATAGAGGTAATGACTAATTTTACAAGCTACAGTTGTTTTTTTTCTGTTGTAGCTATTTCCAAGTAAATTTTGCTCGCCCAATGTGTAGAAGATGAAGAATTAATCTAATATTATTTATAAAAAATAATTATTAACAAAACAATATTTAATGAACATATATCAAATTATATATATTATCTTATATCAAAAATTATGTTAGATTATAATTTTTAAAATATGACAAGATGTTTTTTCTGCACTACTTTTAATCCATTGCTCATACTATAATTAGTAATGCTGAGAATGCAAAATAGGACAAAAATATAAAACTAATAAGATATTTATAGAAGGTAAAAAAGTACAATTTCAATGTTGGTAAATCAAACATTTAAAATGACTTTTAGATTTCATTTAAAATGTATAAATCTATGTTGAAAGAATGATTTTTGACTAGGAGGTAATGTGAGAATCCTGAAGTTTAAATTAAAATTAATCTGCAATTAAAGCAGTTAATAAATTACTGAATAAAGATATGTTGAAATGTAGATATATTTTACTTTATATTAGTTATACCTGACTGATTCCTTTCCATAATCTTTTAAAGTATTAGTTTAAAAACTAGTGTTAAACACTGATTAAAAATTATCCCCATTAACAGACTTATATTTTTTGAACTGGTTGGAACCAACAACATTCTGTGTTGAAAATCACAATCAAAACAGTCAATAAAATCAGAATAATAAATGATGCTCCAAACATACAGATTGTGGCAGTTAATAAATCAGTAATGTAACTGATTGGACTGAAAAAATAACAAACAAGTTTTTAATATTAATATTAAGACAACAGAAACATAATTTATACACATAATAATTATAATAAAAAAAACAAACACAAAAAAAGGAAAAAAAACACCAAACCAACAAATGAATGGTATGTTTGGAAATTCAATACAAAAATAACAGAAACAATTTTTTTCTTAATGTAATAACTACAGGATATGTCAATGCAATCAGTTCTAAAAATCTTGGGTTAAATAAGCTTAGATGTTATTTAAATATAACTCACTGGCATATTCATGCAGAATTTGGTGTAATAAAATAAAATTCTTAATCATAAAACATCTATCGATAATTTTTTATCAATGTAAGTTTTGACTTTTAAATTAAAAAATATATCATTATTCATAATATGCAATTTTGTAAGACAAATTAAAACATTCTAATCACTTAACTAATTTTCTTCTGGATTTGTTTTATTATCATATAATTTGTTTTGTGATTTCTATAAAATATTGTTCCAGCACAAGTGAATGATATGTTTTTTTTTGTTTCATAAAAAAAAAAAAAAATCAATTTAATGCAAAGTTTACACTCTTATTCATATTCTACATGCAAAAGTGTCCACAAAATTCTATAAAATGTCTCATACAGTACACACCCCAGGGACAACTTCCCTAGGTAGCCACCCAAAGAGGGAAGGCAAGTCAGGATACTCTGAGGAAGTAGCCTCGTAATCCAACCAAACTGAAAAGGACAAATAACCTGCAACAGCTTAAATCAACATATTAGAGAAATATATAGAACAACTCAGCAAGCAGATTCTACAAGTTTCAGAATCAAGTTTAAAACAAATAGTAGATTTTAACAAGTAGGAATATTGCAGGAAACTGGTAATAGTGCAGTAACTTTAACCGAAAAAGATTGTTTTGTTGGAATATTTAAAGTCCACTTTTTTCTTCACAGAACCCTTTGTTATGTCATTTTAAATACTTGATAAGTATCAGTCTCTATGTTGTACAATGAGGGTGCTGTTGGGTAAATAGGCAAAAACATCTAATCAGGTACAATGGCATGTGGGGTATCACTATGTATTTTTTAATGCAGAACATTTTATTTATTTTTATTTTTTTTTTTTTTGTATTTATGGGGATTTTGTAACTTCTCCAATTTTTTTAGTAATTTTGTTTTTGCAACAAACAGAAAAAGTACCTCCTTCCCAACAACACCCCTGAAAAAGTTTAAAGCATAGAACATAGAGTCAGGCACTTTCAGGTATCATTTAGAATGATAAAACATGAACCTCCCAAAGAAAAAAAATGTGGTTTTTAATTATCCCAATAAAAAAAATGCTAAGTTACATAACTAAAAGGAAATAAAGGCAGATACAGTTAGGGAGTTACAAACTGAATCTTCAAACAGAGTGAGCTATACAAAATTAGTTACCCAAACAAAAAGCTAGCTAATTTTTGCAAAACAGGCAGGAAATAATGTTAATAATATTTCCTCAAAAGTACAACTAAGTTACATAGGTATTCACACATTAAACTGACCATCACAACAACCACATAGAAACCAAATGAAACTGATAAAGATCTCTTGAGTAGTTGACTAATAAGCACAGGATAGAATTTTTGTGCTATTATTGAGAAATGAGTCTAATACAAAAATTTGAGTTGAATGATTAATTAGTTATTTTATAAATTTTATTTTCATTTATACCAATAATGGATAAATTAAAAAACAAATAGAATTTAATATAAATGCATAAATAGGATGTATCATTGAGTAAGTGGATAAATTAAATAAGGTTAAATGAAGAGATGGAGAAAACTATATGAATAGAAATGGTCAGGGAGTTCGGAAACAAATTAGCAGGAAAGGTAAAAGATTTCTCATAGGAAGCAGTTATATAATAAAGAATAATCTAATCAGTAAGTTTAGGTCAAGAATGTAAGTTCGTTTTCTGGCCGTTAAGGACTGGAATAAGAAGGCACCAAGATTTTCTTAAGAAATTATAATATGCTACCCTTGCTGAGAATACTAGTGAAAGATCTGACAACATCTGAGAAGACTGTAAATGAATCTTAATTATCAATTAATTAAACTCTTTAGACCCATTTCAAGCTTCCCAGAGAGCTCTCCATACACTAAGCATCCATAATCAAGAAGGTGGAAAACACTAGAAGATGATGGTTACAAAAGGAAAATGAATAATGGTATCTTTGAAGCTTTATGAAGATAATAAGGATTTTAAGGTAATCTGGGAGACATTTACAACATTTTAGGTTTTGATCAAGTTTACTCCAAGATTATTTATGGAGTTTTCAAATTAAATAGGAATATTGTGGAGGAATAGAAATGGATAGTAGGGAAGGACATCGACAGTGAGTTTCAAACCAATATGAAGTGTCTGTGTTCAAAGGATGTACAAGGACTTTTTTCTGTCAGTGGAAAAATGTAGTTTTGAAGGGAAATATTGTAAATGTGTAAAAAGGAGGAACAATTGCTGGAAGACTGTATTTTATAAATATTTTCTTATATAAAACCAATTCCACATGAGGATATGAAATGGCAATTAGCAAAAGAAATGAAGCTAAACCAACAATTATTTTGGCAAATAAAAAATCATATTTTTTATACTACTCATTATAAAAACCTGAATAAAAAAATTCTGTCTAACTGCACATTTTTCAACATAAAAAGCTAATTATAAATTCAAAAGATGAGAGCAGCACCATGATTCATTCTCCAAATAATGTGTATTGGACCAATCTGGACACTGCTACAAAGATCTTTTCTCACAAAAGTGTGATTCACATATACAAGCAAAAATCCAAGCATCTATCGAAGAAGATGAAATAGCACATACTATAGAAACAATCCAAATAAATAAAGCTGTAAAAAGAGATGGAATGGCCACTGAACTCCTTGAATTTGTGATAATAAGTCTAACTAGTCAACAATCTATAGCTTTTAAATTCTACACCTTTATTATTGTTGAAAGAATGAAATGAGGCAAAGAAATGAAACATAAAATTGAGGGTGAGCAACATCAATAAAATATAATTTTTTAACTAATTTTAATTTTAACTAATTTTGTACTCAATCCTGAAATTGGTTTTCATCGAAAATTGCTCTAGTAATATATATTAAAAAATGCCTAGATTATCATCTTTAACTATCTTGATTGTAACTAATATACGAATATTTTATAGCCTTGCGTTGATTCTGTTCAGAAAATATGGTAATAAAGTTGTTTCAATGAAGTGAGCTCAATTGGATTTCCATAAATTGTTTAAACGGAATGTTGACATTATCTTTTTAATCTAATGATTTTTAAATATGGCATATTTACAACAGATGATTAGGTCAAACTTAAATAATTTATAAGCCATTGCAAAGAATTTTGTAATGTTAGGTTATACGAGTACAGACCACAAAAAAAAATTAATAATGGAAAAAAACATGTAGAGAACATTGAACAATCAGGAGGAAACATGAAGATTTAGTTATATTTAAATAAAACCTGGAAGTTTATTGTATACCTGTTTTTGAAAGCTAAACATATACTACGTAACAGGTAAAACTATTCTTAAAATCATACTATTATGAAAAAAGTATGATTTTCATAACTATTGATTTGAAAATACATATCGCCACCGCCACATATATATCACAATACCTCATACAGTAGATTTTGAAAATGACACTATAAAAATCACATTATTTCAAATAAGATAATTTGACATGGTAGAGACACAATGCCTACTTAATTTAAAATAAAAAAAACTCATTTTATACATGAAAAAACAAAACAAAAAAACACCACCATAATAAAACCAGGAAATATAGGAATTAAATGCCATAGGGAATCAAATTAATAAGAGTTCTTTAAATAAATTTATTTTCTAAAGATTAAAAAAATAAATTGAAAAATACACTCAAAACAAAACAAAAACATACAAAAAAAAAAAAAAAAATTGCTACAAGTATTTATATTATATCTACATACTTTGTTTTCTTATCGAATTCCCACATATTTACTAGTGGAGCCATAAACAATCATACACTTTACAACTGATCACTTAAAAATATCGATCAGAATATATTAAAATAAGACATAATTCAGAATGCCTCCTACCCTTTTCAGTCTAAAATACTTTCTAAAACAGCAATATAATGAATTTCCACTTTTTTAATACTTTTCAAAATATCTAAAATCCATCTTGTCAAAAATATGCCATGAAGATTGGTGTTATGTTTACTTAGTGATTTTCCTCTATCACAGTGTAGGCATAAGTATTTTTTTTTAAAAACTACTCTTAACTAATCAAGACTTATATGTACGTCTTGTCATTTTTTAACATTCCAACATTTTTGAAGTGAAACTGTATCATCACTGACCATGCTTCAACCTATTTTACATTTTTAATTTCAGTATGTTTAATGTGCACTATAAATAACAACACTAAGTTATAAATTAGAATATTAATATGCAAAACGCAGCTTAGGATCATAGCCAAGTTTATCAAGGTTAGGAATACATGCAAAATTAACCATTGGAGGGGGACCACACATGATCACAAGAGAATCATTCGATGGTGGAAATAAATGTTCTTCAATCATATTAGCAGAAATAAATCCTTCACTGTATTGCCAGTCTGAAAAAGAAAAGAGTTATTAATAATAATACAATAGAATAATGTTAAAGTATTAGAAAATGAAAATAAAAACTAAGAAAGAAATGATATTATTTCTAAATTAATAACAACTATAACTTTGATAAAATTCAAATTCCATATATCTATGTTTCAATAATTAAAATTTATCAAATTAATTATGGCATAATACTTCAATAAGTGCCGATTTTGTCCCAATATAGGAACACTTCCTTCTGAAAATTTTTGTGTGTTTGACATGGTGTCGGGCTCAACATATATTTGGATTCAATTGAAGGAAAATCTGAGTTCCATTAAACTCAGAGCATTACTTAAAATTGGCCATTTCCATGTTATTCTACTAATTATCCATAAATAGCCATGTCATGTTTAAGCTTCTATTTTTGCAATGAGAATCTTAATAACGTTTATATTAACAATAAAAACTTTAAAAGTTATTTCTCGTATTTTAGGGAAGGGAAAAAACACAAAAAATCATTTGAATCAGACAAGGGATTATACATACTTTCACAAAAAATTTTAACTGAAAGTTATAAAAAAAGTTACATAAATGCAGTACCAAAAAATAGCTGATGCAGATGGTACTAAGATTTAATATAATAATAAGTAAGTTCAATACACTGAGACAGTCTGTTTTAATTATTAAGGAACACTAGAAGCTTTTGGCATCTCAAGGGCCATATTCATCTGATAATTATATTAGTCAGTTCATTGAATAGATATTACTTACACTTTTGCTTACTAGTCATTTTTTAAACAAAATTGCCTACCTCCATAAGATACCCTTGGCAAACCGACGTGGTGAAGTCCTGTCAATCAGATTTAAAAAATGATAAGTAAGCAAAAGTTTAGCCAATATTTATTCAATAAACTCATGAATATAATTATCAGATGAATATGGTGCTTTAGACACTGAAAGCTTCTAGAACTCTTTAATAAAGATAAATTAAAAGAGACTATCTCAGCGTATTGAACCTAACTTAAAAAGTATAGATAGCACAGTCTACTTATTGCATAAAATAATTAGGTATATTAAGGAGAAAACAAATAGGTAGGAAACAATAGACTAAAATGCATGGAATTAGCAAGAGGAAATGTTCATCCCAAAATTAAACGGAACTCAGATGTTAATAATTTTCCAAGATATTGATTTATTTTGCTTTAAATTTCAACCATTCTGATATTTGAAAAAATAAAAAAGGTCTCAGAGAAATAGAATTCTTAATTTTATTTAATTTTTTATTTAACTACTAATAAGTCATATTTCCCACTTCAAGAATTTATTTTTATTAGTAATGAATATCAATAGTTGACCATTTGGAAATTCAAAAGGAATATTGTAAGGTTGGTAGTCAAGAAAAAACAATGAAATAGCCTCAAATACTTATTACTCTCCCAACATTTTTACAACATTCCCACATTGTAGATTAGTAGGGTATCAGGACACCTCAAGGTACACTAGTTAGGAAAATAATTTTCAAAATATGAGGTAAACCTATCTTTGAGTGAATACAATTTATATTTAAATAATTCAATGGATATTTATATATTAAATAGTGTTTATGCCAGATAGCTTTTTCTTTGTTAAATTTATAAAATAATTTTCGATTTTTTAAAAAATATTTATCTTTATCTTAATTGTCTTAATTTATAATTGTTTAATTAAATACTATTATAGTTATTACAAATTTGAATGCTTATTGAATATATGGGGATATAGTTGCATACAAATAGTGCTTGGACTTAACATATAGCCAGCATTGAGGTAGCATCTAGCGGTGAAGCAGTGCCAACAAAGTTCAGCGATCATACCTCAACAATTTAAAGTTTGCAAACATAGACATATTTAAGCAGCACTCAACTGAACTTTCTTCACGTCGTTCCCCTTGGAACTTAGAAGCGCAGCCCAGCATTAGTTTAATTGTCACCCTGAGGTAATTTTCATCAAGAACACATCAAATTTCATCAAATAAGTGAATAAAACAGAAATTTCATTTTTTTTTATCTTTTAAAAAACCAAATTTTTTGAAGAAAGTTATTTTTTTTCTACTGTAATAGTGAATGTTCATTTTTCTTAAATCTGTTTTATGCTTCATAAGGTTAATTTTGGTTTCTTTTTTTTTTTTTTTTTCTTTATATATTTAGTTATTTTATTAAATGTATTGTGATTTGTTGTTTATTTTATTTTATTTTTTTAATATATACAGTCCTATTGTCCTAATTTTCAATAAAAGAACCACCTAAATTTGAGTTATCTCTTGGAAGTAGTGATCTTCTACAGATAAGTCAGCCTAAAAAAATAGTGAATACAAAGGAAATTTTAAAATTATTTTATGATTTTCCTGGATATACTTGGAAAAAAAAAAAAAATAAATAAATTAACATTTCATTTTCTCATCATTGTCTTTGGTGTTCTTTTGGTTGAATTTTGTTCGATAATTATTAGGCTACTCTACAAAAGAAGTCTTGGATATATTTTTTTTAATTTTATTTAATTTCCAGACATTGCAACGTTTCAGCCTCTAGGGCCATTTTCAAGCCTCTGCTGTAATCAAATTAAAAGTTTTTATGGCATTTATTATGTGTTGATATTAGATAAAAACTTTTAATTTGATTACAGAGGCTTGAAAATGGCCCTAGAGGCTGAAACATTGCAATGTCTGGAAATTAAATAAAATTTTTAAAAAATGTATCCAAAACTTCTTTTGTAGAGTGGCCTAATATTCATCGAATTAATATTTCATTACAGAGAATAAATCAAAACAAATTAGTTTTGAATAAATATAGAGATTGGAATATATAAATAATTCCGATGTTATGGTAAAATATTTATGATATTCAATTTGAATCCTACAAGAAAAAAAATGTATACCTTTTGGTGCAATATCAACTGTATACCATAACTTCAATTTGTCAGGATTATTTTTGGCAACTTCCTCAAGCTCATCGCGTAGTAGGATATCTTTTTCAGTCTGGTTTGCAAATATTAAAGCCATTTTTGTATTATCAGCACTGTCTTTAACTATATGCCTTATTAATTGTAGCATAGGAGTGATTCCTGTACCACCTAAAAACATGAATAAAAATTTATAAGCTTTTCAAATGATTTGATTTAAGTACATTAGTAGATGAATCAATCCTCTCTCCCCCCTTCCCATAGTCAATGATCGTTAGAACTTTAATAACTAATTTTATGAAAAAAAAAAATAAATAAATAAAGATTATGTGTCTGTGGAGTTAGTTAACTAGACTTCATTGCCGGACCCAAGCCCGGGTAAAGCAGGAGGGTTAAAGGGGGGCTGACTATCCACCTTTTATAAAAAGTCTACAGGTTACTTATTCAGTACTTGATTTCAGACAGATTTATGTAAATGACCTGGAACTCGTTACATGACTTATAAAGTTGGAACATGGAGCGTAATATCACTCTAGAGACCTGAAGCATGGACAGAACTGGAACAACAACTGCAAAAATTAAATTTGGATATAACTGTTGTTCAGGAGACAAATTAGACTGATTTTGGCAAGCAAAGTGGAAATAATTTTGATATTTTCTACAGTGGAGACCAGAATAGACATGAGTTCGGTACAGCTTTCATAGTGTCAAAGAGAATGAGGAAGGCAGTTCTTGATTTCCAACCAATAAATAAAAGGTTGTGCAAGTTAAGAATTCAGGGTAAAAAGTTTAATGTTACTCTGATAAATGTTCATGCCCCAACAGAAGAAAAACATGAGGATGAAAAGGACCTTTTCTATCAAGAATTGGACGGACTATAGCTGCTATCCCCTCCTTCAATATAAAAATAGTTTTGGGAGATTTCAATGCTCAGGTTAGTAAAGAACCAGTGTTTCTCCTACTACTGGAAAATATAGCTTACATTCAAAGACAAATGATAATGGAGAACAAATGATTAGTTTTGCTGCATCTAGATCACTAGTAGGGATGAGTAGTGTATTTACTGAGTGAATGAGGAATGGAACCATATCAGAAAAGTTTTATCTGATTCAGCTGACCAAGATTGTAAAAGGGATGGAAACAAAAAGATTAAAAACGCGTGGTTTGACCTGGAGTGTGAAGAAGCGATTAATGTGCGGAACGAAAAAACTTCTGAACAGGGATCCTAGACAGAACAGAATGGAGGACCAGCAAGCCAGATCAAATGCAAACAAGGTTATAAGGAAAAAGAAAAGACATACATTACAAGAAAACTGGCGTTACGTGGAAGAGTGCAGCAGGAACAATGAGGCCAAAAAGTTTTTTGGTGAAATAAATCAAATCAAATCAGGTTTTATAAATAACTGTCCAATGATGAAGCGTCCTGATGGGAAAATGGTCTTCCTGGATCAGGATGTACAAGGTAAATGGATGGAGCATTTTCAGGAATTGCTGAATCCCAGGGACAATTAGTCAAAGATTTTCAAGTTACTGAGAATGACCATGAAATAAACCCACCAGATTCAGAGGAGGCTGCCTTGATTATTGACAATTTCAGGAACAACAAGGCTTCCAGTTCAGACGGCATACCAGCGGAGTTTTTGAAGATTGGTGGGTCATCACTGGTTGAGGAGTTGACTCATCTGATAGTTAATATCTGGGAGAATGAAAAAAATGCTGGAGAGCTGGAAGGAATCTGTCATTGTTCCTTTACTCAAAAAGAAAGATGCTTCTGCGGACTGCAATAATTATCGAAAGATTAGCCTCCTGAATACTGCATACAAAATATTTTCCGTAATCGAAACCATTATAATCGAATTGTGGAACCTTATTTGAGCGATTACTAGGGGGGGTTGCAGGAAGAATAGGTTAACTATTGACCAGATATTTTCTTTGCGACAAATAATGGAAAAAAAGAGAGAATTTAACAAGATTGTATGGATCCTTTTCATCAATTTTAAAGCAGACTATGATTCCATTATAAGGAAAGAGCTCTACCTGGCAATGGAAGATTTCGGAATTCCACCGAAGCTAATCCGACTTGTAGCTTGTACTCTGAATGAGAGCACTAGTTGAGTGAAAATAAATGAGAAGCTGGGCCAACGTTTTGCAGTAAAGTCAGGAGTTAGGCAAAGCGACCCCCTTTCTCCACTACTGTTCAACATCACCCTCCAAGTGGTGGTCAATAGAGCAGGTCAGTCAGGCACCATTTTTAATAAGGCAAAGCAAGTACTTGGATATTCTGATGACGTGGCACTGATTGGAGTATCACTCAAGGCGATCAAGGAGGCCTGTGAAGGGCTGCAAAGAGAAGCAGGAAGAATGGGACTATCCATAAATGAGGAAAAAACAAAAATTATGGTGCTCAGGAAGAAAACACCTATAAATCAGCCAAAGCATTATGTGGTGGGACAATATACGTTCCAGTGCGTATCCAGTTTTAAGTATCTTGGCTCCATCGTTATTGATCAGTTCGACGAAGAAGAAGAAATTGGTAATCGAGTAATGGTGGCTAACAAAGCATATTGTGTCCTAAGAAGTTTTCTCTGAAGTAAGCTTCTAAGTAGGAGTACTAAAATGATTATATTCAAAACAATCATCCAACCTGTACTGACCCATGCCAGCACAACCTGGACTCTACACAAAAGCCTGGCTGAAAAGATTGACAGATTTGAAAGAAGGTTGTTGAGGCGTATCATAGGACCAGTTAGAGAGAATGGTACCTATCACTTAAGGAAGAACAAAGAGATCTACAACCTTTTCGACGATCTCTGAGTTTCTCATTTTGTGCAAATTCAGCGCTTAAAATGGCTGGGACACGTTATCAGGATGGATGAAGATAGAGTCAGACCATGTGAAAGACCAAATGGAAGGTGGAAGGACTCTGTGGCTGAAGACTTGAGGATGGTAGGAGTATCCAGCAGACATGCTGCTGAACGAAATGATAGGGAAAGGGCAGTTGAGAGGGCCAAGGGCAGCTTCAGGCACCTGTCGAGCCATTAAAAAAGAATAACTAAAGATTATATGAAACATGGGAATTACAATTATATCTTTTAATGACAGAAAATTTTGAAGTGATAATCCCAACAGAAAATTTAAAAAATCAACACACGCTTGAAGTAAAAGTCATAGGTATTCCAAACATTAAAAAAAAGTTTCCTTTAACCATCTAAAATCAACCCACAAAATTATTTTTTCAAGAAGCACAAACATAAAAATTGCAAATAACACCATAAGGTGATCACTGTCAGTTCACTTCACATACTTCTAAGATTTAACTAATGAATGACCTTGTTAATAATCATTTATTAAAGATATAAAGTCTGATACAATATTCAAAAGTAAAATTGTATATGAACTCACCAGCAATCATAGATACTTTGTTAACTTTAACAGTGTAAGCTGGATCTTTACGAAGTATTTTCATAGAAAATACTCCACGTCCTAAATACTTCATACGTCCAGATGGACCTCTTACATCAACAGTAGATCCTATGTCAAGACCTTCAAGGTATTGACTCATCTTTCCACCAGCAGGAAACTTGGGATGAGTATTTTTCCTATAGACCTACAAAGAAATGATTTAATTGTTATATAAATTAATTAGGTAATTTTGGAACAAACTCTTCTTTTTATAAAAATTAATTTATTCTTCAAATATAATTTACGTTTCGGGGCTAATAATGCCTCATCTTCAGAATTTTTTAGTCAAAACTATTAACAATTCAAAATTAAATTAATTTAAATATTCAACAAACACAAATATCACAATTAATCAATTCATTATCACAATTAATTATATATGAAGAATAAATGAATGCTTAAAAAAAAAGAGTTTGTTCCAAAATTACCTAATTAATTTATATTAAAATACTCTTCATAACAGGATAATCTAAAGATTTAATTGTAAATTTTCATTTTTGATTTAGAAACAACATAGCTTAAAAGCCTATTTTGTACAGTCCAAAACTCTCCCAGGGCAAATTGATTACCTGACAAATATCAACATATCATGTAAAATTGGTTAAAAATCTTGAACCCGTATCGTGACAAAGCGGTACAAGATAACGCCTGTTGACGGTAGTTTTACATTAAATGCCTTGGCAGTACCTCATATGAATGAATGAATGAATGAATGAATAAATGCTTTATTTACATAATATACAAAATAGTAATAACATATATATACATTTTTTTTTAGATCAAAGCCCACAAGACAATGGCGTTAAGCCGTCTGTCGAGTTGCCCCTTTTTCTTTTCTTTTTTTCAGTTTTGATAATAATTTATATTTTTAGTAATGTTATGATTTATTTTTATTGATTGTAAAAATTTAATAATTGAAATGCTGTACCAAAAAATTTCTGTATTTTAATGATTTATTTAAATATGCTGCAAATTTAACCCAATCTAGCCCATTTAGTCTATCTATTATCTCTTCTGGAGTTAACTTATATTTTCCCAAGTATTTCATCCTGAAATCCTTTAAGACAGGACATATTGCCAAAAAGTGGTAGGTATCCTCTGGCACATTTAGGTTGCACATAGCACAGGTAGGTATCCTATCCCTCCTCCATGGCTGATAATTAAGTCCCATCAGTTCTCCTCTTGCTTTAAATATTAGAGATTTATTATAAAGACTAAGGTTGTTGTGGTGGATGTAGGAAATAGCTATTTCAGGATCAAGTTTTGCATATAACATATGAAATTGGCTATTGCTGGCTGCGGATATCATTTCTGTTCGGATTTTTGTTTCCATTTTATTAATGAGGTAGTCCGGATTCATTTTTTTAATGGTTTCTTTATTAATTTCTATTTGTAGTTGGTCACCTATTTTCATTATTTGCATATACCATGATATCTTTTTTTCTATTACAACTTGTGTTAAGAAATTCGTTAATCTACTTGCAGGATGGCTTTCTAATACTTTACGGATATATTTTAGATGTAATTTTAAGGTATAACTGTAGAGGGGAGAGGTGGCAGTTTCTAAATATAATATGTAATCAGGCGTATTCTGTGGGAGATAAAAGAGCCTTTTTATGAAGTATTTTTGTACCCTTTCTACTTCCGGTAAATTCAAATATCCCCATACCTGAGCTCCATAGCAAACCACCGCTCGTAGGGCGCTGTTAAAAACTTGCATTTTTTTATTTACTGGAATATTTTTATCATCTATAATTTTTTTCCATACACTATTTATTGCAAATTTAGCTTTTATTACTTTTTCTCTATTGTTCATTTTAAAGTTGAATGTTGGATTGATGTTTATTCCTAAATATTTATAATTATCAACGCAGCTCACTTTTTGTCCTTCGAAATACCATTTCTCATTTTTCTTTAATCTTCCCCCTCTTTTTCTGCACACCATAATTTGGGATTTATTGAGGTTAACTTTAAGATTCCATTTCTGGCAATATATTTCCAAATCTCTTATCATTAATTGTAGGGAAGTAGGTGAAGAGGCTAAAAGCACAATGTCGTTGGCGAACATCAATGTTTTAATTTTCCATTTATTTATAATAATTCCACCACATAAATCATCTTCCAGATCATTAATGAATATTGTGAATAGTGTGGGACTTAGCAGGCATCCTTGTTTCACCCCCATTTCGCAAGGGAAGGCAGTTGAGAGTCCATTCTTACTCCAAATCTTTGTATCCGAATTATTATAATAATTTTTTAAGATATCAATAATTTTGGTTGAAATGCCTAGCAGGGATAACTTGTAAAATAATGCATTTCTGTCTATACTGTCGAATGCCGCTTGGAAGTCCACAAAAAATAAATAAACTTTTTCATTTTGACTGAATTTAATATTTATAATGTTGTATAAATTAAAGATATTGTCTATGGTGCTGTAACCTTCTCTAAACCCCGCTTGCGTTTCTTTTATAATATTTTTTTGCGTTAGCCACCTTTTTATTCTCTCCATAACCACACCCGTGAACAATTTAGCAACTGTATTAAGTAAGGATATGCCTCTGTAATTCTTCACTTCATTTGGGTCTCCCTTCTTGTATATTGGAACAATTAGACTCTGTTTAAACATTTTTGGCACTTCTTCTTTGTCCCATATTTTATTAAAAAGACCTTCAAGCAGAGCGACGAATTCCTCAGGTAGATGTTTCAAAAATTCAAAAGGGATACCATCTTGTCCTGGGGCTTTATTATTTTTACTTTTTTTTATTATATTAATTATTTCCCCTGAGCCGATTCTGCTATCCAATGACTCTTCATAAATAAAAGGTTCTGCATAATGTATGGGTCCAGATAAAAGAGGTGGATTTAGAAGTTGTTTGAAGTGGTACACCCACCGGTCAATAGGTATGTTGGGGTTACAAATGTAAGTTTTCTTCCTCAAAGCATTGATACTCTCCCAGAAATCTTTGTTGTCCTTTGCACCTTCTATTTTTGCTACTAATGATTCATAAAAAGATATTTTCTTTCTTTTACATAATGTTTTATAGTTTTTGTTTTCAAGTAAATACCAGTTTTTCATAAGAACTGAGTTTGTTTTTCTGAATAAATTTAAAAACTTAAAAGAGGTTTTTCTACTTCTATAGCATTCATTATCGAACCATTTCTCTCCTGTTTTTGGTTTATGAAAAAAATTATTTTTGCCTGCAGCTTGCTTAATGAGACCTATAAATCTTTCTAGTAACAAATCTACATCATTTACTTTAAATTCATCCCATTTTATACAAGTTTTCAAATTATGTATGAAATTTATTTCTTGTTCTTTGTTCCACAATAGTTTCGGTAAAAGTGGTATTAGCCTGTTATTATTATCTACATTTAAACCTGCCAGAATTAATTTTATCGGTAGGTGATCCGAAAATGTTTCCGGAATAATTTCGAAATGTCTAATATTTTTCACATAGCTAATAGATGCCATGCCCAAATCAATGACGGAAGATCCTCTGGCGGATATAAACGATAGCTCTCCTTCCTCATCTCCAAGCATTCTTCCATTTAAAATAATAAAACCATGATCTTCACAAAATTCCGCAACTTTAATTCCTCTTTCATCTATTTTACCGTCTTTTGAGTATCTGATTTCAGTTGTTAAGTTAGTTCCCTCTAAAATTTCATTAGGACATGGCAGTACCTCATATCTACTGCTCAAACATGATAGGGAAACAATTCTTTCCACACTAGGTTACCACTCAACAATAAATGTTTCTAGCACTAAGAGAGCGACCAGTTTAGGGAACGAACTAATGTCTGACAACCATAGCTTTTTAATTTTCATTTATTTTATTTTTTAACATATAATTAACTTACTAGTAAGAAAAGAAGAACTATTTTTAATTGCTTTCCATAGAAAAATTAAATTTTATTATCAGAAAATGATAATAGCAATGACCCTACTCTATAATGTATCATCATGAATCACAGAGTTTTCTTCGAGAAGACTGCATATTTTTATACCCTTTTATTAATTCTAATAATTACTCTAAATAAGAATAATCATTCGGGCTTCTGATTGAAACACAGCAAACAATAAAAGGATTCTCCTGGAAAAGTTGGGCCATAGGTAACAATGTTTATAGTTTGTTATTTTGTTGTGTTCCCCATATTCCCACATATATATTTGGTCTTCAAAATCAACTTTTCACATGTTTTTAATGATAGATTCACAATTATTGACTCTTGATCGAACCTATATTCTACCGGCAATAAGAAATCATGTTTAACTCTTTAGTGTCCGTTGACTACTATATTAGCTTTGCTTCTCTAATGTTTTAATTCTGTTAGCTACTGTAGTAGCTCTGTTTCTAGAGCCATCTAGTAGTCTGGTTTACAATGTGAAGTACGTTTGTTTGACAACAGATATCGTACGGATCCACTTTTGGCTATATGTATTATTGAGATTGAGGCTATAATACTGAGAGCAGATTTCCATGCAATTGCGTATTTTGTTTAGAGCATCCGAGCACCCCGGAAATCAATTTCCTATCCTAATCATATATCTAGGATACTACTGGTCAAACTTTATATTGCATATCTGAAGAATTTTACAAACATTTATTAAATTAAAAAAAAACTAAATTTTTTTTAATTAGAAAAAAGTTTTTTAAATTAAAAAAAAAAGTGTTTAAATCCACCTGCCGGTCCAACATCCGGATCAAAAAGGACTTGGGGAAACTGTAAGGTATTAACAAAAAAAAATATAATAGCGGAGGCGGAGTCAAAAAGGAGTCGGTCCAGTGGGCACAGTTGCCTTCACTACCGGCCAGTCCAGCAAGCCTGCTCTACCTCCGCAGTATTCGGACAATAAAGGGTTACTATCCTATTACGAGTTTCAGGGACATAGTTTAAATGAAATAGAGCATTAATAATAGCTTAAGGTGATTTTAATCAAAGTTAAATAATGAATATATTATTATTAAACAGTGATTACGCAGAAGTTGACACCAATTATGGAGTCCCAGCAGTTGAACAACATTCAAACTACTATAGTCCATGAGCTGAAATGTCCCTCACTATTATAATAACATGAACCCATAGCTATTTACTTAAGTTATGTCTCTCTTGTTATTTAATAATAGTTGTCTAGAATTTCTTTGTACTTTATCTTGTTTATTTATTTATGAAATGAAATGAAATGAAATGAAATGAAATGAAATGAAAAGCAATTTTATTCTGGGACGAATAGTCCCCTAAGAATAACAAGAAAGGTACAATATACATGATAATTGTCTGGCCGTTTAAGACTTCAGTTTAACAATAAAAGATGGATTTTGTGACAATGAATAGTTATCATCTATAGCTTTTAAATATTAAATATGTTGGGAAGATTGATGCTTTAGGAGATGGAGAAATAGTTGGTGTTTAAAAGTGGATAATGATAAGGACTTACGAATGGATACAGGCAAGAAATTCCAAAATAGGGTAGCACGAATAATAAAGGATTTTTTGAAGGAAGCAGATCTGTGAGAAGGTATATACAAGTTTATTGGTTGGGATCTAGTGTATACTGAATGGACAGAGGAACAAGTGGTAAGCATATCAAGAATATAAGGAGGTTTTTTTGTATGGAAAAATCGGAAGAGACAGACACCAAGGAGGTACTGCCGACGAAAAGAGGGATAGAGCCAATTCAACTCGGTATACCTTCTAGAAACATGGGAGCGCCTGGGGATTCCACATGTGAATCTAATGAAACAATTCATAAGTCTTTTGAGTCTCATATCGAATTTCTCAGACAGCCCGCCATATACGAGGCAACCGTAGTCAAACTGGGGGAAAATAAGCGAAGAGACGAGTAACATACGGGTTTTAGGTGGGATTGAATCACGAAATCTTAGAAATGTTTTAGGATAGCGATGGATTTTCGGGTGATTTGAGAAATATGATTGCTCCAAGATAGGTTCTGATCAATAATGACTCCAAGGTTTCTTACTGAGGTGTGGAAATGGATAGGTATGCTATTGAGGTAAAGGAGTGGATAATATGGAAGAGAATTTACAAGGTTCTTGGAACCGATGAGAATGGCTTTGGTTTTTTCTGCATTCAACTTCAAATCATTTGCCGTAGCCCATGCGTTGATGTTGTCAATATCTTGTTGAAGTTTTTGGATAGCCTTTAGCATTTCGGAAGGATGGAAAGAAAGATAGATTTGCAGATCATCTGCATATAGGTGGTATTGTGAGTGGCGGATGCAGTCTGGGAGATCATTAATATAGATGGAGAAAAGAGTTGGTGAGAGTGAGGATCCCTGAGGAACACCACGTTTTAAGACAATAGAGGAGGAAGGAGGTTCATTTGGTATCATGACAGTTTGAGATCTATCGGATAAAAAAGAAATAAACCATTTTAGAACGCTGTTTGATATTTGAAGGTTTTGGAGTTTGGAAAGAAGGATGTTATGATTAACTGAATCAAAAGCTTTTGAGAAATCGAAGAGGATTAAAATAGTGATTTTTTGTTGGTCTATTAAGGATTGTAGGTCTTGGGTAATTTTTAACAATGCAGATTGAGTAGAATATTGCGATCGGAAACCGGATTGTAGAGGATTTAAAAGTTTTTTTTCCTCAAGAAAGTTGTTGAGCTGTGAGTGAACGATTCTTTCAAGCGGTTTGGATAGGTTGGATAGTATGGAGATAGGTCTAAAATCGGAAACTGCGGCGGGATTAGGAACTTTATTCAGTGGACGTACGATGACTTTTTTCCAGGCTGTTGGGAAAATAGATTTTTGAAGAGAAACATTATAAATGTGTAGAAGGACAGGAAAGATGACAGGAAGACATAATTTAATTAATTTCACAGGGATTTGGTCGGGTCCATGATCGTTCGTTCTGGACTTGAGAATGGAGGAGAGCAATTCTTCAGGAGATATATCAGAAAAATAAAAATTTTCCGGATTGAAGGATGTCTGTGGTAAAGAGTAATGAGTAATATGGGATATAGGATGTGGTTCTGCGAAGTAGGAATTTAGTTCTTCGGGAGTAAATGGAACACAAGAAGAGGATTTGGAATTTATAATGGATAGGTTTCTAAGTAGTTTCCATTTAGTCTTAGGGTTGGGTGCTTGGGATAAGGAATTATGGAAAAAATGTGCTTTAGCACGGCGTAAGGAAGACTGAGCAAGGTTTCTTAGGGACTTAAACATGGTGAAATCATCTGGGGCTCGTGTGCGTCTAAATCTTCTCCTGGCGGCATCTCTTCTCCTCATCAACTCTCTTATTTCAGGACTGATCCATGGTGCAGCGGGGCGTTTAAAGGTTGAGGTCTTGAGTGGAGCATGGGTATTTAGAAATATAAGGAGGTTCGCAGAGAGGCATTCCACCATCTCGTTGACTGACGAAAAGGTAAAGATAGGTTCTAGGGCTTTGGATAATGGGTCGAAAAAAGGAGCCAATTTATCAGAGGATAGGGAGTCAAGATTTCGCCAGGATATTTGTTTTGGGGTAATTTTAGGAGTTGGGATATTATAAGAAATCCGAATGAGGTCATGATATGAAAGAAAGGATACTGGATTCTGGGAGGAAGATAACAGTTTTTCGGAGGAATCTATTATGAACAGATCTAGCCACGTGCTTGTAGACTGGGTGTGGTGGGTCGGGTTGAAGGGTACTATGAACAGGTCCAGTGAATGAATGAGGTATGTTGTGCTAAATCTAAATTATTTCTACTCTTCCATAACATAATATAATTATATTTTACTGATAGTAGTAAACAAAATTAAAAACCCCAAAACCAAACAAAGCAACAAAAGAATTCTATTGAATATCCTCACCTCATAAGCCCGACTGTCTGACGTAAATATAGATAATATTAATAACTACTACATAAATTTGAATAATTTTAGTGTACCTTGACAGCCAAGTCCATATATCCTATGTCATCATCAGAAGTAATAGGTGTATAAGGTCTAATAACAGTTTCACCATTAACTTCAGCAGAGAGAAAGATATGTTGCCCAATAGGTAATCCTAAAAACAAAACATTAAATAAAAACAATTTGACCATATCTGTAATATTATATATATATATTATGTAACAATTACAGCATACAGATAAGATAAAATATATTATTAGTAATAGTAATGGTGACAATCATGGTAATATTGATATATTAGTTAATACATTTGAACACAAAGAGAAAGTCAAGTATTCCATGATGACTAGAAAAAATGAAATCCAGAAGAAATAAAAGCTCAGAAACTTGGCCTTTGTCTATAATCAGATGCCATTAGTTTGCAGCTCTGAAAGGTAAATCTTAAGGAGAATGGGTTGGCAATCAGTTCCAAATAAGGCAGAACACCCAACTGTACATTATTTATAAGGAGCTAGATGTGGTGCACTTTACAAGACTTTTAAGATTGAGATGGGCAGGCATGTGCTAAGGCGTGAGGATGACATTACTCAAAAGAGACTTCTCTTTGGGTAGGCCGACGGGAAGAGGCGCGAAGATGCAGGCAGCATCATTGAGACAGGAGCTTGGCGGACACTCGCATAAGATAGAGAGGAGTGGAGGCAACACCTTGATGCGGCCAGGACGTGCACTGGGTTGTGGAGCCAGATTTCATACCTCGCGGCTTATATCAGGAAACTTAATGGTAAGAATTTATAAAACTATTATTCTCCCAACGCTTCTAACCCATGAGAAACGTGGGCGTTAACTTTGAAGAATAAACAACGCCTTAAAGTTTTCGAGAATAAGGTGTAGGTAAAGCAATTGGTCGAAAGATAGATAAGGTCACTGGGGAATTCAAGGGGTTACACAGCAAATAAAATTCAACATGTTAATATTAACATTATCAAGTCATAGTGCCCTACCCACAGTTTGGTAAACTTCCAGTCCTCCCTATTGCTACCAACGCCTACTGTCACCTTCTCGTGGTGCCCCCGGGGAGGCCGATGGGACTCGCAGACGACAGAGGCGCAGGTTCATCACTTTGGTGACGACCCTACGGAGACACCCAAGCCAGGTGGAGAGCGCTCGAGCTTCGGTTGAATAGCAGGGGATATAAAAAAATCCCCCCGCAGGGAGACAGGGTTGTATCTGCAGTGTATTTACCCCCATACTCGTGGTAACAATATGTCCAAACTGATAACCAATTTTTCTGATAGTGAGGAGGAGATGGAGACAGAGAAGCTGTTGGTGATGAAGGCCATGGAGGATTCTTCATCATCCTCTCATGGCAGTGCGGGGACTCAAATGGACCTGTCGCCAACTAGAGTGCAGCAAGACAATGATGAAACTAGGAGTTCCTTAGCGATGCTTCTAGATGAGGTAAGAGATCTTTCTGTAGCTTCAGAGGGCGAGTGGAGCTCGGATGGGACCATTGAGAGAACCCCCAAGCCCCAGGAGGTAAAGAGGAGAAGAAAATTTAAGAAAATGAAGGCTCAAACCAAGGATGATGCTGGACCTTCAGGACCACCAGAGAACCAAAGGCAGCAACTGCTGATGGACTTTCGGAACTCTTGAAGAACTGGAATAAGATGGTTCCTGGAATGAGCTCTAAGAAAAGATCAAGGACTCCACACAGGACCTCTGCGCCTATGGCAAACAATAACAGTGTGTGTACAGTCAAATACAACAAGAACGTCACCTGGTGGAGCAGAGAACTTGGCCAATTGAGAGCTTAAACTAGGAATCTCTTTAACAAAGCCACAATTACAGGTAGTTGGGATATTTATAAGCACTGAATACACTTAAGCCATTAGGAAAGCTAACAGAGAGGAATGGAGGAATTTTTTCAATGACATTAATGACACATCCTCTGCTTTTAGAGTAAATAGAATCTTATCCAAGAGGCCGGGCCAGAGGGCTATGGATGCTATCAGTGCTTTCAGATCGGAACCCTAAAGGCACTGGCGAGTGCAAACTTCCCAGGCTGCGAGCTGATGGATGAGATACCAATTAATCCCACCTTCGAAAGACAGACTGTTATTACGGACAGGTGGGCTGAAGCCAACAGAATAGTTAATTCTGGGAAATTGGAGTGGGCAGCTAAATCATTTGCCCCATTAAAATCACCTGGCACTAATGGAATTTTTCCAGCCCTATTACAGAAGGGCTATGAGGTGCTGCGACCCTACCTCCTTCTATTACTATGAGGCAGTTTGGCACTTGACTACATACCTAATAGTTAGAATGTGGCTAAAGTGCGTTATACCCAAACCTGGGAAGGTGTCTTATGACCATCCCAAGGCACATAGACCTATATGTCTGACATCCTTTCTAATGAAGACATTGGAAAAAATTATTGACAGACATATTAGGGACAATGTACTGGCTGACAAACCGCTACATGGCGCTTAATATGCGTATCAGCCTGAAAAATCCTGTGAAACTGCTCTACATTTCTTAATCTCCAGGATTGAAAAAACTCTGACTAACAGAGAAATTGTGTCAGACATCTTTGTTGACATCGAGGGTGCCTATAACCAAACCCCTTATGATACTATGGCAATAGCCTTAGAAGGGAGAGGTGTGGGACAACTGAACTCTAGATAGATTAATGCCATGCTGGAGAGAAGGATGCTCAATATGAATTAGGACACATCAGACTGTGGATAAGACCAAGAGGAGGATGTCCACATGGTGTCTGGATGTCGACTCCTTGTTGACAAAACTGAGCACCGCAGGTCTTTACACACATGCTAATTGAAGGCAAGTTTCCAGAGACTATTTTGGAATCGCTGAAAATGATAATGGGACTTCTGAGGGATTGGTGTCAGACAAATAATCTTAGCATCAACCTTCAGAAAGTTAATCTCTTTATCTTCCCTAACAGAAGAAATATAACAATTAGACCACCCTGCATTGGCGAGGTTAAGGTCAATATCTGTAGTGAAGTTAAACACTTGGGAATTACTCATGATAGTGGATTAAAATGAAACAACCATTTTGCAAATCTTGCACCAAGGTAATCAAGTATCGATATGCATGCAAAAGGGCTGTTCTAAGAACCTGAGGCCCAAAACCTAAGATGGTCCTTTGGATATATAAAACAGCAATAAGGCCTATGGTCTTACTTATATGCTGCTGTTGGGTGGTGGCATAAGGCAATTACATGCAAATCCATGATCCAGCTTGAAAAGTTGCAAAGATTAGCATGCCTTATGACAACCGGAGCTATGAGTACTACTCCAACTGCTGCAATGGAAGTTCTACTGAACCTAACACCATTGCACATAGCAGTAGAAACTCAAGTACATAGCACAACCTATATATCAAACTCCAGAACGGAACAAAATCGAACTCCCAGGAATATCAGGGACATGGTAGCCTGTTCAAAAGGATTGATGAAGATTCGGTGGTAGCCATACATTCTGATCTTCAGGTAAAGAAATATACGGACACACTTTACTGAGTAGGGATTAATAGGACTGGCTCACACAGACCTTGCAAATGAGTCAGTTGTTACACAGACGGATCCCAGAAAGAATTGGGTTAAAGGGCTGGAATATGGAGAATGGACAAATCCAGGGAATGGATATCCGTTTCTCTAGACAAACATACTTCAGTGTTTCAGGCTGAAGTAATGGCAATAAATATCTGTGCTCAAACCCTAATTTCAGAAGGGATGAGAGACAGACTTATAACCATCCATAACCAAAAGTCAAATTAGTAGAGGAATGTAAAAGAAATCTTAATACACTATTCCTGCTGAATAAGGTCTGAGTTCATTGGGTGCCTGGTTGCTCAGGCATTTTAGGCAATGAGAGAGCCGATAGCCTTGCAAGGAGGGGTTTGGCTCAGTTACCCTCCACACCTGAACCTGTGTGTGGAATAAGCCTCAGCTATGCAAAAGGTTTGATCAACGCGGCTGCTGGCAATAGATCCAGGCTATACTGAAGGGATACTAAAAAGCAGCCTCACTCTAAGATGTTTTTAGAAGGACCCAGCAAGGAGAGAATTTGTACACTACTCTCAATGGGCAGGATAACTCTGAGGCAGAGTTGGCCGTTATTCGAATAAAAATTAGTCTAATAACAAATAACAGATAAATAATTTATTTGTTATTCGAATAAATTTTTATCTGTGGACAAATCATCCGTTATTCAAAAATATCGAATAAGGGATGACAGATAAACCATTTTTTTTTTCGTTATTCGAATAAATTCTTATCTATGGACAAATCATCCGTTATTCGAAACTTTCGGATAACGAATAAATCATCTTTTATTCGAAACTTTCGAATAACGGATAATTTTATCTGTCATTCGCAAATAAGAAATAAATTGAATTTATCTGTCATATTTTAACTTAGTTATTTGAATAAAAAATTATTTAACAAATAAAAATTGTTCGAATATGTAATAATTCAGCAAATAATATTATTTACTAAATGTGTATTTAAAAATCTATGTATCTTTTATTAGGTTTTCAAAGCTGCTATTTCCAAATATGCTATCAGATTTTCAAGCGCGCACGCGCGTTTTATGTTTGGATTACTTTTGTAATTTTTATTAATATAGGTATTTTTCATTAGGTTTTCAAGGACGCTTGAAAATCTGATTGTATTTTCGAAAATAACATTCTTAAAAGATACAAACATTTATTTATTTGAAACACTTATACTTTTTTAAAAAGAAATTTAATATTATTTTTTGGTATATATTTGGTAATTAATATTTATAATGTTTATATTTAATTCAATTTTTACCTGCAGAATAATTTTTTATTCAAATAATCATCTATGATGACGAATAAATTCCACGAACGACAGATAAAATTATTCGTTATACGAAAGTTTCGAATAACAGATAATTTATTCATTATTCGAAGGTTTCAAATAAATAGTAGATGATTTACTTGTTATTTGAAAGTTTCAAATAAATAATAGATAATTTATTCGTTATTCAAAAGTTTTAAATAACAGATGATTTATTCGTTATTCGAAAGTTTCGAATAACAGATGATTTATTCGTTATTCGAAAGTTTCGAATAACAGATGATTTATTCGTTATTCGAAAGTTTGGAATAACAGATAATTTATTCATTATTCGTTATCTATTATCTATAGATAAATTTTGCCCAACTCTGCTCTAAGGAGAGTGACAGGACTGTATACAGGACACTGTCAGCTTAATAAGCATCTCCATAATATGGGGTTGGTGGCCTTACTGACTTGCAGATTCTGCAAGAAGGAAGATGAAACTGCATATCATGTGATATGCAGTTGTCTAGAGATAGTCAGGATACGGTTTTACCATTTTGGAAGCGACCGTGTTATAGATCCTAAGTTGTGAGAACTGATTAACCCCTTCAGTTTGGTCAGATTCACCAAGGCAATAGGCCTGTATTAACAGGATAATAGACGGCACACAATAAGCCTAATAAGAGGCTGCAGAGCATAGGATAAGCCGGTTAAAAAAAAAAAAAAAAATTAACATTTACACTATTTATGTTTGAAAACTTCTATTGACTCACTACCTGGATCAAAACATCACATTTTTTGGAGCATAAAGATTATGTATAATCAGGTATACTGAAGCCTTTCCATTGGTGAGTTTCATAAAAACAGAAGAATAATATTTATGTAATGTAGGATATGATTATCTCTTCCTTAGTAGAACTGAAAAGTAAATCAGCACATATTTCTTATGATTTCTGTCAATAGGGATGTCCTGATCTGATGGTGTTTAAAATCATTCACTACATGATTTAGGATTTCACCTATGCGTTTCTCCACTTCCAGATTTGTTCTTCATCCTCAGATTTTTCAGGTAAATTGCAAACAAAATTTCATTTGTCCAAAATCAAAACTACCTATTTACTTTTGCCTCAGTTTAGTGTCTCTGCAATTTCTTTTTGCTATTGTAGAAGATTTCATTCTTCTTCTATCATCGAAAATGGCATCCTGTATTTAACCAGTGATCCACTCGGGTCTGTTCTTATCTTTGAAGTTGAGGATGATTTCTGCAGTGTCATAAAATACTTTTTTCACAGCGTTCCATCGGATTTTCAGGGTATATGTTTTTCTCACAAACACCATAGCCACTACCAAACAGTTAAATCTAATAAGAGGTCACTGAAACATTCAATGTCACTTCAATCATCAAAATCACTCCACCCAAAAAGGTATATGAAACAACCATCAGTATCAAATCCTGAGTAGAGCAGAGGGGACAGCTGAAATTCCATTGGACCAAAAATAAAATTATTCTGACCTATTGGGAGAAAGAAAAACTGATCATTCAACTAATTTCTAACATGCACGGTTCCTTCTCAGACATATCTCTTAAAAATGTTTTTGAAATTTATAATAACAATTTTTGAGAATTTAAATTAAAAAAAAAGGACAATATCCACAATATAGACATTTCTATAATAAGTAGTGTAAATATGAGAACCACCAAGAAAAAAATTAAGCATGAGACTCCTTTCTAACATTTTTTATTGCACACTAAAAGTTTCGGTTGAAGTAAATTTTCATGATTTTTTTAAAACAATATTCCTTACTACTTAGGTAATGAGTTGTAAGTATCAAAAATGTTGATAATACTTTCATCATCATTCTGGTTATTTTTTTGTACTGAAATGTGCGAAATTAGTAGAGTTGATAATTTTTTAAGAAGACTTTTTCAACAATAAAGAGAATTTTTCAACTTGGGAACCAGATAAGTCTCAGCAACCAAATTTATGTCACTTGTACTCATCATTCGTAATTCTTAACTCACAATTACTCATCATGTCATAGATGTGTAACTCTTGGTAGTTCCATAATTTTTTACTCAGTCCCTTTCTTTTAAATATTGCATAATCTAGATTTTTTCATGCTTCAAAATTCATATATGAAAAAAGGACAATAATTGCATGAATGAAATTTCAACAGTAGGATAATAACTAAGCTATAAAAGAAAAAATAATCAAAGGTCTCTTTTGAGAGAAGTTGGTTCAGGGTGCAGTCAATATAACACACAATTAAGTATGAACTTAATTTATTGGTGCCAAATAAATTTACTTAATTGTGTGTTATATTGACTGCACCCTGAACCAACTTCTCTCATATATACACACAGTCAACTATTGTCACTTCATGGTGAGTCTCTTTTCCTTTATAAATTTTTACTCCCATTTTTTAGTTAATTTCGAGAATCTCTTTAACCACTTTCATCATTATTCAGGTAATGAATTGTGAGGAGGAAAAAATTTAAAGCCTATTTTTAGTTTTTGTTTCAATTTGATATCTGCAACATAATCAGAGTTACAGATATTTTTCTAACCCATTTTTTGGGTAGAATAGGTTGACCCTATTGCATTTTACAAGGTTAAGTTCTGAAAATAAGAAATATAGTTGTCTTGAATCAGAGTAAAATTCATGCAATTATCTGTGCTAAAAAAAAAAAAAAAGTATCAATTAATGTTTAATGGCCTTAAACAATAATTATAAATTTATTAAAGTTCCTTACCTAAAATATGCTGAGAAGAGGGCAATGCAAATCGAAAAATTTTGGTGTCATGACTAATTTCATTTTTTTCAATAAGATGGAGGGATACTTTTGCTGTAGGATCGACCAACGTCTTTTTAAAGGATCTTTTCTTCTTGAAAAGATAAGTTATGATGATGACAGTAGACACAGCGATCCCTACCCCAACAAGCATGGGCACTGACTAAAATAATAAATTCAGTTAAAAACATTTAAGACAAAGACATACACTATTAAAAATATTGCAACAAAATTCAAGAAAAACTAAAAACATTTACATATAGTATATACAAATTAAAACAACTTAAAAACAAATAAAAATAATATTGAAGATTTATGGATGATGAAATGTAATGAAAAACTTCTTTATTATCCTGGGACTAAAGTCCCTTAAGAACAAAATAAAAATACAGAATTGATGACTTGAACAACGTGTTCATGGCTTTGAACAACAAATTTCTAAACTAAAAAAATAAGTAAGGTTGTAATAAATGTACATATTTACAAATCAGACTCTTAGAATAAAAATAAAAAAACAGAAATAGCTACTTCATCAGTGATAATTTAAATAATATAAACACAACAAAATTGGTATTTCTAGCATCTGCAGTTTGAGGTTATTATCTGTTTGTCTGGGTAAGGAGAAGGTGGTTGAAAAGGAGCGATTTGAAGGAGGAAGCAGTTCTTACATGACAGATCTCAGGAGGGATAGAATTCCAAAGAAAGCTTTCTTTGGCTAGAAAGGACTTGTCAAACGCAGCAGTACGGTGAGAATGAGGGTAGAGGTCAGAAAGACGGGATTTGGTAGAACGAGACTGAACTGATGATTTAAATTGAAGGAATTGGAAGATATAGCTGGGACGATCAGTTCTGATAACCTGGTAGAGGAAGGAAGCTAGGAAATACCGGCATCTGTAACGAGGATAAAGTCACCTTAACTCAGTGTAATACTGGGTTATATGCGTGTCTTTGGTGATCCCGAATACAAATCGTATTGCACAGTTCATAATACACTTGAGTTTTGCCTCGAGCTCACCTGAAAGTCCGCTGTACACCTCACAACCGTAGTAAAAGTGGAGAAAGACAAGGGAGGAAACAAGGAGTTTACGAGGATTGAATGGTAGGAGGTGATGGAGGCGACGGAATTGCTTTAGGGTTACTATGGTTTGGCAGGATATTTTATTTTACTGGAGTTAGAGGGATCACTGGGGAAAGGGAAATTGGGCAAAAGTCATTAGGGGATACCGGATTTGAGTTTTTCTTCAGTGGATGGAGAAGAGTGGTTTTCCAGGAAGTTGGGAAGGTTGCACTGTCTAAAGAAAAGTTATAAATATGATATAATATTGGAAGGATGAAAGGAAGCGAGACTTTGATTAGTTTAACTGGGATATTGTCAGGTCCATAGTCATGGGTTTGGGATATACGAATAGAATTAAAGAGATCCACAGGGGTGATATGGGAAAAAAAGAATGAATCCAGATTGAAATGGCATCGGGCATCGGCGTCTGATATAATAAATGAGAGGAGTAGAAGCAAAGTGGGTATTAAGATCATCAACCGAAATAGTAATAGCTTGATTATGGATGTGTTTTCCTAAGAATTGTTTTTCCGCAGGATTGTCCATTTGGCTTAGGAGTCGGAAGCACAAGATCAACAACTTTTTCATGATGATGGATAACTTTTTAATTATTATTTTTCGTAACTTTTCAAGATGCTGATCCCTATATCAGATAAATTATTTATTTTTAACTTGTAGTCAATCCAAAGATAATCCAATGATATGAAAAAAAATGGTAAGAAAATATGATAAATTAGGCAGCAAAGCTAGTTATAGTTAATGGAAGCTATATGGAGAGAAGCAGGGCACTGTCATAGGAACAAAAAAGTAAAATCAAGTAATAGTTCCTAATAGATAGTTAAACAATCAATGAAGATATGGAGGAAAAAACTGATAAAATAGTTGCTCTAAACTCACAAAATCCCATAAAACATCAATAAAATGAAAATTAGGATGGGGACAGGCAAGGTGGACTTTACAAAAATAGTCAAACTTGATGAGCAAGGGCATACAATTATAATTAAATAATATTATATATATTGGTTAGTCCGGAAAGATAGAAATTTGGAAAAAAATTAAAATTGATGAACAGCTTAAAATTTATTTATTTAATCTAAAAAATAGTTACCACTGTTAGTGATTACCCTTCCCCAACGACTTGGAAGGTCCATTATCCCTTTTTTACAAAAATTACTGTCCTTACTCCTGAAGAACAATAAAAAGTCCGTTTTGAGGTGATCTACTGAAGAGTAGGATTTACCTTGTAGGAAATATTCCAGGGAACAGAAAAGATGGAAATCCGAAGGAGGAATGTCAGGAAAGTACAGCGGGTGAGGTAAAATCTCCCATCTGAAGCTTGATAACTTTTGCCGACTCCTTAAAGACACATGGGGCCTAGCGTTGTCTTGGTGGAATAGCACTCCTTTCCGATTTTGCAAACACTGGCCGTTTTTCTTCAACCGATCTAACAGGGCGCAGTAAAAGTCTGTATTTATAGTTTGGTTTTGTGGAAGGAGCTCAAAATGTAAGGGTCCCTTCCAATCCCACCAAATACAGAGTATCACCTTTCTTGGACGCAAACCAGCCTTTGGTGTTGCAAGCGGCATTGTTCCAGGCAACCCTAAAAGGTTTTTTTCGGTATTGATGTAGAGAATCCATTTTTCGTCACCAGTAACAACTCGTTTCAAAAATGGATCCTCCACATTTTTTTTAGCAGCAAATCACAACATGAAATCATTTCAATAAGGTTCCTTTCACTAAGCTCATGGGTATCCCAAACGACATAACGACAAACGTACCAGGCCTTATTTAGATGATCAAAAACGGTCGATTTGCAGGCTCTTAACGCCACAGCTATCTCACGGACAGTAATTCTTGGATTGTTTGCGATGACCGTCATAATATCCTCGATGTAAAGAGTTGAACTCCGGCCAGCCCGGGGTTGGTCTTCCAAATTGAAATCTCCTGATCTAAACCGTGAAAACCACTTCTGAATTGTGCTATCAGCAATTGAATCGCTGCCATACAAGACACGAATCTTTCTTGCAGTTTGGGCTGAGTTTTTCCCTATTTTAAAAAAGTACAGCATAATATGCGAAAATGAACTGAATCGTCACTCATGTTGGTTTGCAATAAACTACACTACTGAGCCTTAATAAAGATTAATTCCATGCGTAAACATAGTTAATCACATGAGGATTAAAGGCATATAAATAAACATTAGTTTGTGATTCATTTTTACTAGAAAAAATAAAAGGTAAATTTTATTTTAAAAATCTCAATGAACTTTTCGGAAAACCCAATATATAGAATATCAGTGTTAATAGGAAGTGTTGTGAAAATGCAACACACTGAAAAGTAAACGAAAATAGAGAGGTACAAAGCAGCTATGCACCTGTGTTGATTGGTTTACCTTCTTTAATCAATAAATAACTTCTTTGTTCAATTAGTTTGACTTCTTCCTTCATTATACATACACCCTGTCTCATTTTAATATCAGTGTCATTTCATTACCATACTTTTTAGGGTTTTTTTTTTTTCATATATACACTGGTAGTTCATGGCGCAGGGACAAAATAAGCACATTTAATGGTAGTAAATAATTCTTTTCCTTTTTAACCTTACAATTTTTTTTAAGCTTTAAAATGACAGATGCAAGTAATTTAAAAGTTAACGCTCCTTTCATTAAACAAAGCCACCCAAAATATTTAGATCAAGAAGGGTTTGTACAAATAAAGTTATGTTGCTCTTAGAGATAATTGATATCCCAAAAAAATGTGTCTCAGCAGTTCAAAGTATTTTTGCTTATTAAAATAATACTTTCTAATTTTGTATAGTTCTCCATAAAATTTGGATATCAAAATAACTTGATATGACTGAGATCACAAATTTAAATTGCTCCTTAGCTCCCTTGGTCACCTAATTCATTAACAAAACAGCATGCGATCTTATTTACTAATATTCAGACATAAAACTCAGGTTGTTTAATAAAAGAGGTGAAGTATCTTAAAACCCCATCAATAAATATGGACTTCAAAAAGTCCTACAAAAAACAAAACAAAAAAAACTTTAATATGTAGGGAAGTTTGCTGCTAAAGAACATCAAGAATTCATTTCTAAAACTAACCCAAGTAGAAGTTCAAGATCTATAAACTTGTTAAATTCAAAACCTCATTCATATCATAAAGATTTATTATAATAAAATATATGGAAACTAAGTCATATTTTAAATAAGCAATGCAAATGCTGTGACAGAATCCTGAGACCTACCCAACTTTATTAAACTGAAGCAAAAAAAAAAGAGAAGAAAAGAAATTCAGGGCATTCCTTCTTTAAACGGGTGATATGCATATACACTAAAAATTCAATGTCTTGGAGCATTCATTTTTATATGTACATATATATAATTTATGATACATTATCTGACCATCTAAGGTAACCAGCAAGAATGAAACAATCTCATTCATATTCCTTAACAAGTAGATATTATAGCTCAAGGATAGTAATCACAGAATGATGAGAAATTAAATACAATTTTATTTTCACTCTCGAAAAAAAAAAAAAAAAAATTTCCTATTTGATATATATATATATCAAATAGGATAACTATCATATAATGGAAAAAATACAGTCTGATAACTTAAGAGCCCCAAAGAAACAGACCTGGAACAGTTTAAACAAGTAAAATAGTTATTAGCCGCTAACAAATTATTAAGCTTAGTTAATAATATTAATTGATTAACCAAGCAAGCGTCTGAACAATTACTGGAGTTTCATATTTCTGATTAGAACCAAATTCCATAAAAGTACCATTTATCTAACAATGTAACCATAACCAATGTTATATAGTTCTCTAAAAAGATGATTATTAATAACCTCAGGTGGATAGCCCAATTTCCTTAACAATAGCTTTCTCAGTAATTTTGACCACTTTCTATCCTCATATAGATACATTTTTCTTTGATATTGCTGAGGAGGCCATCAAAAATGTTCCTAGAGGCAAAACCGTTGTGAGAAAAATAATAATATAAGCAAAGATGGAATTAAACTACAACAATTGAAAGAAAATTAAAATAAGTGGATCAAGGACCTAAACATACTACCAGAAAATAGCATCATCAGACACATATGTAAACATTTACATCAGAAAAGTAAAAAAAAAAAAAAATTGAAACTTACAAATGATTAAAGTAGTGCATAATTTTCTTCTTGTCATACTAATCAATGGACACATTATATATATATATATATATATATATATATATATATATATATATATATATATATATATATATATATATATATATATATTCAAGTTATAAAATTTTCAAGCATAAAATTACACATGATAGTATAAAAATAATGTAATTAGTTTAATACAAAAAATTTAAATGAATGAATTATCTATTTACCAAAAAGATGAACACCAACTGTTCAGACATGACTTTGTGCCAATCACTGAATTACAAAATTTATAAATACAAATGATTTCTATTAATATTGTTTCAGATAAGATAAAGATATAACCAGATAAGATAAGAAAATTAAAATAATTAAGATATTACTTACATTTTGTAATGGAAGCATATTGATGTAAGATAGAATACAACCTGAAATAAAACATTAACATTTAACTATTCTTATTAAATTTAAAAACTAATAATGTGATAATTCAAGGCATAAACTACAGAAATTACTTAACTCAGGTCTATGGTCTTAACAAGTTGGCTTTAAAATAAAAAAATACAATTCATACTTAAGTGTAATAAGGTAGGTATAAAGGTATTACCACTAAATGTTAACTACACCTACTATTTATAGTTAGAACTTGGAAATTTTAAAAAATAATCTTTTTTTTTTTAAACAATTTCAAAAACTGTAGATAGTCATTTCTTAATAAACTGGAGAGCTTTGAATGATATGCCCACTTAAATGTAAAATCATGTTAAGAAACATAAATGAAAAACAGAATGTTAGATAAGGAGAATTCCTGAATTTTTCAATTAAACAAATAAATTCCTTCATTGTGAAATAATTATAAACAATAAAATTTAATTATATGCAAAGTAATAATTAAAGAAACAAAATAAATTGATTTTGAAAAAAAAAAAAATAAGGATACAAGATAATGTGCATATTGTGGATACTTAGAGATGTGAGATTAATTTTCACACATTTTAATAAAATTGACAAGTTTAGTGAAAGTTAAAAAAAACAAAAAAAACATTGCAAAACACTTTTAAAAATATGTAAATAATAATGTTAATATCAAGTTAAATATATTGATGCTGAATATTAAATATTTATATTATTTTTACCAATTCACTTTTTAAATACACAATTTATTAGTTAAATGACACAATCAATTAATATTTTAACTGTTAATTCATTTTTGTTTGCTGACTGTTAAGATTAATATAAAAGTCAATAATGTCATTCACAATCAAGAAGAGTACATAATGATTTTTACTTTTCCTATATTTATTATTTTTTGCTTAGAAATCTTCCACTCAAACATTTTTTTTTTTTTACAATAAAATTCTGATTTTTATTTTAATAATTATTGCAATAAAAATTTATTAGTTTACCTATTATATTTAATAGTCAAATATAATCACTTCTAGTGCACTGTGATTAGGAGTAATAAATAAAAATTATGAATGAATTAATAAACATAGTTATATATTGTTATAATTTGATTATACTATCTATGAAATTTAACTGTATTTCTTTTGCTTCATCATGGAAAATTTAAATTTTTAATTATTTCCCTTAAAAGAATTAGTTAGTGTATTAAATAAATTGTGTAGACTACTAGATATTGAGACATGATTTTTATTTATAATTTTTTTTATTCATGCCTTTGTATGTAATATAAAAATACATAACTAGAATGTGTCACAACAAACAACTATCAAAAAGCAGCAGACAACTTTTTGTTTATATATATTAAATAAAAACTGCCTCAAACTAATTCATGATTAAATGATAAAAAAATGAAGATTATCATATATTTATATTTATATATAACAGAAAGTGAAGTAATATTGACTATCAGAGTTAAGGTAAAGAGATAAACCTTAATTAGACAACCTCAGATATTTGTCTTCTAAAATTGTAATTTTTTAAATATTTTAGCACTCTTTTTCCAAAAAATTTGTACAGCAACAGACTATGATATTGTCAATTGTAAATGTAAGTATTAAAGTTATATCGATGATTGTGAATCTCCAATAAAATATTGACGATTTTATTATTATTAATCAATAAAGGACAAATTATTATACAATGCTAATTGTTATGAAAAATAAGACTAATGTTCCTTAAATGTAAATAAATAATTGAAAATTAAAGTTGAATAATCAAGAATAATAACACAGAATTAATTACTATAAATTAAAAAATTATTATTTAAAATCCTAACCTGTAAAATAATATAAATACTAATAACAATTTTAATACATTGTGGATATATAATGCATTTATAATGTGGATAATAACATAAATTTTGAAAACTTAAAAAGGATGCAACTAGCGAATTCAATTACAAATAAAACTTAAATGTTCTATTGTAACCAATGAATGGTTCCAAGCACTCTTATCAAATGATTTAAGTGAGATAAGATTACCTACTATTTCACACCTGGCAATCACACTGCATTTGAAATGAACATAACAAGTATTGAAAATATTTTATAGATGTGTTTACCATCAGGAATAAACAAACATGGTCATGATTTTTTTTTTTTTTTTTTAGAGCATTCCAATGGCATTAAATAACAAAATAAATTTGAATCACACACCACCTTAATGTAAGACAAATGAAGATAATAAAAATTAAAGGTACTTACAAAAATGATTCATAAATGTACTGTATAACACTCAATATTCTAAAGTTTAAAAGTGAAATATATATAATACAAAATAAAACAAAATTAATATTTTTACAGCCAAAAGATATGATTTACAATCTCTATTAACTAATTAATTTGGTTAACATTAAAATTTTAAACTTCACAAGAATCAATGGGAGATATTAATAAACATATTTTATTTGAATAATTAGGAACACAAGATACAAAACAATTTGTAGAACTACTTTTACACCTGGCAATTAATAGCCAACAGTGAAAATTAATTCATGAATTTTAAATAATTAATGAGGCAAGATTTATCAATTGAGGTCAGACCTTTCAACTTCCTTACAATACATGCAATCAACTTGTTGAGTAACTCATGGGAACAGTTCACATGTCATTTTTACACATAATAGCAAATAAATTAAAAATGTTTGAATGGTTAAACATTACAGTGAGTGGTTGTTATAGTCTTTTATTTATTTAAACTAATATGTCATCTCATATGTCGCTATAGAGAAAAAGATACTTATTATATCAGATAAAGTTCTTAAATTCAAGAGTAAATACCCCCAAAGTGTGAAAAAAATATGGATCCTAAAAGAAATAAGTAACAGTTACTAAAACATAAAAACCAACTAAAATAGAGTTAACAGTGCACAATATGATCCAAAAACATTGTCAAAAGTTACTGCTATTATGAATCATTAATAAAATACTTTTAACCAGAATAAATCTACCCCAACCTTTTCTAATAAACAATAAGGGTGAAAATAAAGAAAAGTTTATTGTTAAATCATTTTTTAAATTTTAAAAACTCAACCATGACAGTTGACATATATAAACATCTTTTACACATAATGAGATTTACCTCAGGGTATACTTCGACTTTACTTAATATTTATAAATATACCGGTTTTTACCAACAATACTTCAAGTTCAAATTTGATAAAATATCGATTAACCATTATTATCACGACAAAGAGATCGGATGAGAAATAATTTTTCAAGTTAAGAGATATCTCAAAACTTCATCTAGCCTAATTAAGTATTACAGTGAGTGTCAAAAGTATTCGGAATTCGAATTTCTTTTCATTTCATAGTTATATTTCACTACTAATAAAATTAATATAATTCTTTTTCACTCATAAATATTTAAAAAAGACTCCCATAAAAGTAAATCACTGGCCAGATAACCGAAAAGTTTATTGATTTTAAAAATACGTGATTAATAATGTAAAATTACAATATCATTCAGTGCCAAAAGTATTCGGAAATCATAATATCATGTTGTTTAATGGTTTCAAATGTTCATATTCTCACTAATATCCGACATAATTTTATGTTCTAAGCAATTCTTCTCCCTCATATAACACATACCCAACCTTGGAAAGATTTTTGTTTTAAATAAGGCCCTAAAATAAAAACGCAACGATCGAACGACTGCTTCGACTAATTGTTTAAAGAGATATATTTAAAATTTGGAAAATGATTATGAGAATATGTGGATGGCTGAGTATAGTGTAGAGGATATAACAATAAAATATAAAAGCAAAACAGTGATTTTCCAAATCATATTTAATGCTAAAGCTGAAAAACTGATTATTCATCAAATAAGAAAAAAATACCTCAAATGAGTAAACCTAAGCTTATTTCTGAATTTTTCAGAACTTTGGATACACAATAAGTTTTTCACCTGTTCGATGCGTTCTAAAAAAATATGACGAAAAGAAAAACATGTTACAAGAAGTACGGAAAACGTCTTTCAGCAGGCAAGGCAGTAAGAGAATAGACTGAATGTTTATAACAATTTTTTAAAGAGAAGTTTGATGAATTAAAATGGTTAAAGATGGCTTCCATACTAAAATACATGGTTCTTATGAAAAAATTATGGTTTGGAGGAAACCAAATAAAGAATTTAGTATGGCACAGTAAAACACCTTGAGCGGTCAGTGATATTGAGGTACCAGGTACCAGGTAAACAGACCTAGGTCTGTTTTTCTTTGAAAAAGTTTAATAACATTGGATTCATGGACAAAATTATTGATAGGTTTGTGTACTTTATGAAAAGGCAGAATTAATATTAGAACAATTCCTAGTAGGCTAAAATGTATAATTGTAAACAAGTTTTACCAACTGGATGTTTATTTATGATCACTGCATTAATATAACAAGAAAACCACTTTATTCCGAATATTTTTGACACCATTTTTAATTTTTTCTGAAATTAACGTTCAAAACTTAAAAAATTAAATGATTGTTATCGTAATTTTTGATTTTAGCTATTTTATACCTTTCTTTTAACATTATAAAGAGGTTAACAACTCCTTAAAAACATAAAATATAAGTTAAAAGCAAGTAAATTATGGAATGGTAGTGAATTCCGAATACTTTTGACACTCACTGTACTTAATTAAGCAAAACACAGTGAGTGTCAAAAGTATTCGGAATTCGATTTTTTTTTTTTTTTTTCATTTAATAATTAATTATTCAGAACCATTGCTTCATATATTTGGGGGAAAAATAGTAAACATTCAAAAGAGATCCTCAATAAGTAAAATCACTTGCCAAATATGAAAAAAAGTATTTTTTATTTATGCAAAGTATGATTAAATAGTGGAAAGTACAAGATTATTCGTTGACAAAAGTATTCGGAAATCATATTATTTTGTTTTTCACGCGTATGGAACGTTTACTTTCTCTATAATCCTCAATATAATCTTATGTTTTAAACATTTATTCTTCAGTATTTAACTTATATCTGACCTGTAAACAAGAAAATTTTAAAATCGAACGCAAAAGTAGGAACACATCTATTGAACAGCGGATTTGGATTATTTTTCTAAGAGAAAGGAGTGAAACTTAACAAAAAAATATATAATGTGAATGTGAATGGGCCAGTGTCTACTGTTAAAGATATTATAAAAAGATACACAAGTGAAAATCGGCTCCATGATAGTGAACAAAGTGGGCGCCCGAGATTGCTGGATGTCAAAGACGAAAGAATGATTATTAATAAAATAAGCATAAACCCTAGAATTAGTGCTCTCAAGCCTTTTAGTGAATAGTTCTCATAAATGAAAAATAAGTGTGTGTTTCTACTATTCGTCGTGTTTTTAAAAAAAGTGGTTTTCATGGTAGAGTACTCCGAAAAATTCTTTTCATCGGCCTAGTGAACATGAGAAAAAGGTTAGTATTTGCAAAAAAATAATTAATGAAGCCTAATGAATTTTGGGACGATATAATCTTCAAAGTTGAAGCTAATTTTTAAATTACTGGCTCTGATGGGCGAATAACAGTCTGGTAGAAGCCAAAAACTGATTTTTTTTAAATTTATTTATTGAAATTTACAACTGTATGTTCATACATTAAGTAAAGATACTACAATGATAAAACACATGAACAAAAAACATGAAGAGAAACTGCCCATTGGCAGCACCCTAGTAGTGAATCTACACAAGAAGGTCTCGAGGCCATCTTCTTTTCAGACACCTCGGCGGATTGTCAGGAATTGAAGTGGAAGCAAGGATTGAAACTAGTGGATTAGAGTGGGAGTGGAGTTTTTCATAGAAAGAGTGATACCTGGTACAGACCAAATCAGCAACATATGGAATTTTAAGGTCTTTGTGGATGATTTTATTGGTGACAAAGTAAGGAGCGTTAAGGATTTTGGATTGTGAGGATTGGATACGGGAAGAGTTTGATGGTTTAGTAGAGCCCCAAAGCTCAACTCCGTAAGTCCAGATAGGCCTTATGATTGTCATGTAAATGAGTTTTTTGTAGTTAAGTGAAAGGTTAGAGCGTCTGTCAAGTAAATGGTGAAGTAACCGAAATCGGAGAGCAGTTTCTTGTTTTTTCAGTCTTGTATGCGGATTCCATGTAAGACGTTTGTCAAGCAGGAGGCCTAAATAACGGATCTGTTCAACTGGGACAAGCGGGATATCATTAAAGGACACTGTAGGGCGGGATGTCATAGGTTTACGACGAAGAGTAAAGGTAATCTGAAGGGATTTATTGGAATTGATTTTAATTCTCCAATTCTGACACCATACCTCAAGGTCTCTGATGTGGGATTGGAGGGTTTGAGAGGCAATACTAGGATCGTTATTAACTGATCAAGTGTCATCGGGATAGGTAGAAAGGAATGTGCTAGGATGGGTTGGGATATCAGATGTATAGACTGTGTAAAGAATGGGCTCTAGGATACTGCCTTGAGGAACACCAGCAGACTGAGTAAAAGTGGATGAATAGGAACTATTGTGATTGATTTTAAAGGTTCTAGCAGAGAGGCAGGACTGGAGGATGAGGAAGTATGTTGGAGGGAGGAATTTACGGAGTTTGTACAGCAGTCCCGGGTGCCAGACTCGGTCAAAGGCCTGTTCCACGTCGAGAAAGACTCCCGTGCAGTGCAATCCGCGCAGATTTAAAGAATGAAAAATGCAAGGGGCAGTTAATCACGGAAGTGGGATAATGGTTTGGGAATGTTTCTCTTCAAAAGGAGTAGGTTACTTAGATGTTATTGATGGTATAATGGAAATAGAATTCATTTTTAAATTTTATCAAGATAATGATCCAAAACAGTAAGTGCTATCTACGAGGACTTGGCTATTGTATAATTGCACAAAAGTTTTAGAACCCCCCCCCCTCCCCTATCAATGATCCGATTTGAATTTAAATGATATATAATGTTGTAAAAGGTAATATAAAGTGACGAATAGGAAATAAACTTATCACCGATTAACAATTTAATGTAGCTATTATTTAATCTCAATCATATGTTTCCTACGAAAATAAATACACGTGTTATTAAAGTCAACTTATAATATTTTTCAAATTGAAGTATAATTAATAGTTTTTAAATTGATTTTAACAGTCGAGGTAAGTGAAAGTCGTATGTAGCCCGCACCAGATTTTTTTTCTCCTGAATGGGTGGAATCAGTTGACTCTCAGGTTATTTAAATGTGATAAATTCTGCATGATATTTAAGACAATTTAATTTTACAGGGGTATCATAAGTTAGTTTCAATAGTACTGTTATGATAATCAACAATGTGGTAAATAAATGATGTGAAGTGGGAGTTTGCTCAGTTCATTTTTATGGAAAAGTTGCAATAACAACCCAGGCATATACTAACCTGAAATATAAAATTTCAGTTTTGTGCAACCTTTTCTTTTTGAGTCAGACTTACCAAATAGCTTAGTATGTGTGTGTTGGTGTCCTTACTAAGACGGAAACTCATAGACTCTTTTCGGGACTTGTTTCTTTGGAATCAGGTGCCCTTAATTTTGAAAAAATAATTGATTTTAATTTGGGTCATTCCATGTGAATTCATCGAGAAATTTTAGCATCTCAGATTTTCATGAAATTTGGCACGATGTATCCTTTCATACAGTTAGGATTTTATACAAAATTTTAGTATCTTAACTAGTTTTCAATTAGGCACCACCCAAACTTTGGCGTTTTCATAACCACGGTGCTCTCTCATAGAATCTCCATATTTTTCAAAAAGGGTACTAGTTCCTCAAGAAAATCAAGTAGCCTTTTTGGAACTAATAAGTAACTATCTAGATCATAGCATCCTTTATACGGACGCATCTAAAACAGGAGACTCTGTAGGTTTTTAGGAAGAACTTCTATACAACCTTCCGGAACCTTGCTCAGTCCTCACAGGAGAGGCCAATGCCATCAGAGAAGCTCTGTTGTATATAAGAGGTTCAGAGCATTATCAAAAATTTGCCATTGTGTTCGACTCAAAGAGCGTTTTGAAAGCTATTCATAGCTCAAAGATTAGGCATCCGGTAGTGGCAGACATCCATAATATATACCGTGAAATCCTGATGAAGAATAAACAAGTGGTGTTAATATGGGTTCCCGCTCACAGTGGCATGTATGGCAATGAAAAAGCCGATGCCGCGGCAAACTGTGCTCGTCGTTAAACAACACCTCAAGCTATGAGAGTCAACAAAGTCCCTCTGCAAGACTGGACAGAGTCGCTGGCTTATTGAAAGAAATAACACACGACAGTCGTACATAGAACACCTACAGGATGACCGATGAAATGTTGATTTTTGACACAACAAGCTAATTAGGACTACACTGCTGATGAAGCGGTGTAAGAGTATATATAGATAAATATGCATGATAGATACTTGAAAATGGTTCTAGAGGCCGAAACGTTATAAGGGGTGAAAGTTAAAAAAAATATATCTATAAACTACTTTTAGAAACGGCCAAATATATATCTTACAAATCGACAACGAACCTCAGGACAACGATGAGAAAATATATTTTTCTCAGGTGGTTCCAGAGTATTATGCGCGTAAAATCTTATTTTTATTATTATACATTGCAGCCTTTATGATCATAATTATTGGAAAAAATCATTGTTTTCCTTAAATAATGGCATTTAGCTCATATTATTTATATCCTTAAATGTCCATAGTTTAAGTAAAATTTTTGTATATTGAAAGCAAATATTTTTCTTTATATTAAGCAGGTAAAATCCCATCATTTTTAATTTAACATTTCATCGGCCATCCTGTAGGTGTTCTATGTACGACTGTCATGTGTGTTATTTCTTTCAGTAAGCCAGCGTCTCTGAGAGCGCCGAGGTCATGATAACGCCAAAGTTTTGGGGGGTTCCTAATTGAAAACTAGTTAAGATACTAAAATTTTGAATAAAATCCTAACTGCATGAAAGGATACATCGTGCCAAATTTTATGAAAATCTGAGATCCTAACATTTCTGAATGAATTCGCATGGAATTTATAATCAGAAATTAAATTAATGTATTGTGACTATATTTAAGATTCAGCATCAATTAATTCTCGAAGTTCTTTGAGTAATTTGTACTTTAAAATGCTAAAAAAGTAAAGAAACCAAAACAAATTTTCTGGATGCAACTTAAGACTTGTTACATTTTTTTTCTCTCTAGATTTATCTATCTATCTATTGATTGACTTTTTTAATATCTTCACTTTTGTTTCTGTCCTTTTCTCATTATTTAGTTTAGTTTAATAGGCTTTGCACTAGACAAATAAAGACTTCATTAGTGCAAAGCAGTAGCTTAAAATATATATTTCCATTGAAAAATCAGGTGGCAATTTTTCATGATCACTATACTCCACATTATTATTAATTTTTTATTTATCTAAGTGAAATAGTAAACAGGCAAAATCAATTTAAACAACCTCTAATATTTATTAATACAGTTCAAATTAATAAAAAAATTAATCAAAATCAAATGGCACAGTGCATACATATAAAACAAATTATTAGCTTGGCGCTACAACTAGGTTGAGTCCTGACCTCCTAACCAGCTTCACCAAGCACCTCTGTCTCAGGCAGCAACATCCAGTCCCTAATGCTGAGCAAAGCTCTAACCATGCTTGCCACACCATCTGACCATCAGAGCTTAGGGCTTCCTCTCTGTTTTAGTCTAAATAGTTGCTTATTTAGTAGCCTCCTTGGGATTTCATTGCCATCATATTACCATCAAGGCTACATATTACCTGGCCAGCCCAATGTAGCCTTCCTCTGCATATAACCAATCAGCATCAGGCTTTTTATAGATCTCAAAGAAATACTGGTTGCTCCTTCTCCTCTACTTTTGTACCTCTGTTCATTGTTATTCAACAGAGTCCAGGAAAAATAATAATACACTTTTATAATAGTATTCCAGAGGCAGCATAATAAAGATTTATAACATATTTCCGGGGAGAATGGATTAAACAAATAGAGAAATAATAGTTCAACTGTTTATAAAAAATTTAATTTGTTATATACATGTGTCATAAATTTTATACATTTTGAGCAACATAAATTATAAATGTGGTTTGCAAATGCATATATATATATATATATATATATATATATATATATATATATATATATATATATATATATATATATATATATATATATATATATGATGGTAGATAAAAAAAATACAATAGAATAAAAATAAGTTAATTACATTATACTACAATACAGAATAGTAAATTTTTTGTATAAAAATATATGATTAACAACTATTTATATATCTATAGTTGGGAATTAATAATACTGAAAGCATTTACTCTAAAACCGGCAAGTGATTGTTTTTATACTTCTGAAATTTACTCTAATAATAAAATAATATAGTCATTAAAGTTTTGTTTTTAAATAATGGTTATTATATAACACCAAACATGAACATTGTTAGTTATTTAAACAAACGGTTATAACAAAAATAATAATTAAACGAAAAAAATAACACATAAGATATAAATATTTTGATTTTTAGTATAAATGTATGCACAGTTCAAACACACCTTCACAATGAGTTAGAGGTAAAAAATTCTACTAAAATGAATTATGACATTGACAAATCCCCACAACTCCATGATAGTAAAAAGTTATATATCAAGAATAATATAGGGTATTACAAAAGTTGAGTGTTCATTACTAAAAATAATTGTGTAATATGTAATATATTCATACAATATATAAATATAACCTTTACTACAAAACATCATGTTTTATGGCATAAATAAGATTGGCAAAATGGTGCATTTTGATTAACCAGTCATACGAAATATTCATTGTTAGATAACTAAAACGTTTTGTAAAAAAATAAATATATAAAATAAAATCCCTTTTTGAGTAAACTTTACACCAAACATCCTGTAATTAAAGTAATAAAATAATCAACAAGCACATTTCTACTAATTTTTAAAGGTGCTTTAGGGCCTCAATGTTGCCAGAACTATGCTTATATTGCTCGAATAAAACCATGGCACATACATTTCAGGTACTCATTTCATAGCAGAATTAGGCTTTGTTTACTGCCCCATTAGGTCATCTTTCATGTTAAACCATATTTCCTATCCTGACAGCTCACTAATTGGGTATTGGAGTATTGACTAATATTTTGTCAACAAGAAAATATACTTATGAAATTATGATTCTTAAAAGAAGAAATGGAATAATAAATTTAGTATAGATTATGAAATATATCAATCGCATTATTTTCTTCATTAAATTCAAAATTGAAGAACATCCATTAAATTAGGGGAAAAAAATAACAACAAAAAAACATAGCTCTGATAAAATAAAATCCTGTCTTCATAATTCCCAACTATAATTACACTAATGACCAAGTCAAACAACAAAACAAGAACAAACATTATAAGTATAACATCAAGTATCATACATATAGTAGTGATAAAGAAAAAAAAAAACTAAAAATATTTGTAAATATTTATCTATATTTAACATTAAAAATAAATAAATTAAAAAACAAACAAACAATATTTATAGAAAAATTTGTCATGGCAATAAATAACAAATAATAATAAGGCTAGGGAACCAGAAGGTTCTATACCAACAATACCAACATTCGTTGCTTACACCCTCATACGATACACATATGAGGATGTCAAAAACAGCCGCAAGTAGCAGCATAACATAATAATAAAAATATACAATTCTCTTAAGATTAAATCACAATAAGTCTTGACAAAATAAACATTGCAAATGTTATTTAGGAATGAAATAATGTTGATTTGCTCCCATATTTTGTGAAGTTAATTGTCCTCTAGTATTCGTAGCATAAAGCTGTTGTTGAAAATTATGAAATTGCTGTGCATAATTAGGATCAGCAGTGGTAGGACCAATGAACGTAGAATTTTTGAAATTATTGTTTTGGCCCATAGATGGTGGCAAAGGCTGACTGGCATCAGGTGCTAAACCTAATGTGGAACCCTTTGGCGAGGCTCCAAATAACTGACAATTGGAATTTTGAAAGTTTTCAGGATTATTAAAACCCATTTGAGGGGATTGCAATCTCATCATTCCTGGGTTCGGAGGACGAATAGGTCCTCTTATACTGCCATGTGGTGAACACATACCCATATCATTCATATTATTCTGGGGATAACTATTGGATAATATTGCAAATTATGTGAGGGTAATTTGGAATCTAAGTTTGAAAGAGGATTAGAAAACCTTTGTAAAAATTCAAGGCTAGGAGGTCCTCTAGGAACAGAGGATGTCTGTGGCCTTGATGGAAGGTACTGTATAGTATTGGGAGCATTAGGTTTAACCTGAATACTAGCACCATTATAACCAATGCCACGAGGTATAGGACGCTGAGGGACATATCCTTGCATCATTTTTGGAGAAACAGACATACCAGGAGAGACTGTATTATTACATTGAGGTCTATTAGTATTGAAATGAGGCTGCATTTGATTTTGCATTCTGTGATCAGGAGCAGTATTAGGTATGTGATGAATATCACTCATTAATAAATGTTGATTTGAATTAGGTGAACTAAAAGGTGGCATATTTTGGTGCATATTTTGCATCATTGATTGCTGATTAACAGGAGAGTTTGGAACATTATTAGTTAATTGCTGACTCATTTGTGCAAGAGAACTAATTGGGTCAAAATGAGATGTTTTACTTGCAGTTGTTGCAATGATTCGATTAGGATTTAATGGAACATTATCAGGTCCAATACACTGAAAATTACCAGCAGACATTTCTTTTTCAGAAGAATTTGGACATTTAGGTCCTGTATTATCAACAAAATTAGAACACTTTTGCATAAAAGCATTTTGCATATTCAAATGACAACGTTCATTAGTTTGAGGACTATTGCAGAATGGTACATCAATTTTCCTTTGAGTCTGGTTATTACTGGGATCTGGTGTTGTTTCTCCAGAATTCATATCAGGAGGATAATTACGGGTAATGTCTGGCGTAGAAGGAGCTGGAGAGCCTGCTACTTTATTATTTAAATCTGCAGTCTTGTTTGCACTGTTGGACATTACACTATCCAAAGCTGTCTGCTGTAACCTGAAAATTAAAAACCAATAAAATATAAACTTTTTCTTATAAAAAATCCAAATTATTTTAATCTTTAATGATTATTTATCATGCTTAATATACATACATTTGTTTATGATTAATAATTCATAACAAAGAGCTGAGGAAACAAACAAAATCTAATGCACACATATATAATTTAAAATGCCAATACACACAAAAAGATGGAAAAGACCTCCTGGTGATGTGGTCTGCTTAGAATTTAATGACACTGGCCTGGTTATAAGCAGAAACATGGAGACATGAATGCTCTAAATTAAAAAAAAAATGAATAAATATTAAATTCCCTCAATAGCAGATTAAATTTTGCTTAAGTGGCAGATGACAGCATTAGGCCAAAAGTTTTAGTTTGTTTGATCCGGTTTAGGGGCGTTTAACTACTAGGTCATCAATGTTCATTTGTTTGTGCAATCTCAAGTCTGGTTCTGGGTACCCACTTATCCAGGGTCAAAAGAGAGTGGGGCAGCGAGAGAGGCAGCCAGACAAGAGGAGGCCCGTGGATATCAGAAGGCTCAAAAGTTTTAGTTATCAAGGATAGTGTCTTCAATTTGTATTTTCACTTTAATGAATGACCTTAAGTTTTTATGGTGATTCATTTTGTCCAAAACTTGTTTTACAAGGAGTAATGTAAGGAGTAAGCCGTTACGTTTAGAGGGGAGGACACCCCACTCCTGTCCTAGCATGATCCAAAAGGAGTATTTTAAAATCTGTAAAATAAGATTTGTAAATGAGAAAAGAAAGAACTATCCGAAGAATATCAATTTTAAGGATTGCCTGCTTGATATTCTGCTTGACGATACTGAAAGTTGGATTTTTCTAAATAAAATAAAATCTCATAATAAACATTATAATTTTCCTTAGGGGCAAAGTATAATAAAATTATATTAATAGTTAACTGCATCTTTATCTAATATAGACCCAATAAGGATTTAAAAATTTGTCTATAACTTTAGCTAAGTAGATCATTTAACTATATTCCAAACGAGCACCTGAAATGATTTTGGGATCATTTTATTTTAAAAAAAACAAAAGAAAATAAACATTTTTCCATAGGAACATGCACAGAATACTTTAACAACATGGCTACTATGATATATACACTGTATCCTTGCTTATCATACTTGATTTTTGAGTCTCAATTTTAATGATTTTTGTTTTATTTGGTAAGGAATTTAATTTTCTTTCAAATTACCACAGAAAATTTACCATATAAATATATACTTCAAAATAGGAGAAGTTGTTTGGAAATGGGGCAATTTAAGAAATCACACTCAAATAAGAAAACATTTTATTGCACTGATGGTTTGGCTTAAATTGTCATCAGCACATAATAAAAGAACATTCCTAATTTAGATTAGATCTCTTTAATTACTGCATTCCCAATAAACTTCTGCTAAAATTCATTCAAAGGACAACTATTCTTCCATCAAAACTTTTTTTCCTGCTTTTTAAGTGGAGAAACAAATATCTTTTGCTGAATTGATAAGAGGATAATGAAAAGTCAATAACAAAACATAGAATGTCAATTTCACCACGATACAAAAAAAAAATCCATTATCTAATAATGATATCTAAGAAGTTTCCAAAATATTGATTATAAACAGGAATTAAAAAAAAAAAAAAAAAAAAAAAAAAAAAAAAAAAGAAGTAAATGTGATGGGGAAAATCCAAATTATGGAAAATATTGATACTAATTACAAGGTCTTATGTAGTTATAGATAGCAAAAACTATAAAATGCCTGGATAGGCAAAATTTAGGACTCCCACTGTAGCATCGTCCGATTAGCCATAGTAGCATAAAGTGACGTTAAACGAATAAACAAACAAACTATAAAATTATGATGGCTAATTTTGCTAGCCTAAAACCTCAGATGGCAACAGCATTAATAAAAAATTCATAGTTGTACCCTATATAAACAAACGACCCTACTGAATACAAATGACCCTAAGTACCGAATCAAGTACCCACTGTTATATATCTTGGAAGTAATAAATTTTAATCGAAGATTATTAAAAAAAAATTATTAAATAAAAAAATTGATGACCTATGCTAATATATATTGTATAATATAGGAATTTTCCAGTTACAATGGAAATGCAAAATAATTCAACATAATATACAATTTAAATAGTCATGCTATAACAACAAGACATTACAAGAAATACTTTTAAACCTCAGAGGAATGATGGAAGAAATAGAATAAAAACAGAATTAATCAATTAGCCCACCCATTAACATGTTGACAGTAAGGCCAGACAGGTAATAGTTGAAACAATGTCATAGTTGTATTATGAAAAATAAAGTGTTCAATTCATAAACTATTCTATAAAATATTGTATAATTTACAACACAACCAATCCATGGTATTATATCAATATAATACAAGCATTTCAAGAATACAAAACTACTAACAGGTGTTTACCTACAAGATGTAGCACTTAAAAATATGATCACTACTTAGACAGTCAACCAAAAGCAAACAAATCTTGGCTTGTTTAAAATAAATAAATGTTTTCATTTCTACAATTAAACTAAAATTAAGTGTTAAAATTGTTTATTTTTCAAATAAAATATTTTATTTAGAAAATATATTGGAATGCAACAATACCTGAGTTGAATATTATTACAATAAACTGAAGTTATTTATTCATTCCTAGTCAATTATCTTTTTTGAACATCTAATTAAAAAAACATGAAATTAATGTTTTTTAAAAGTTCCCAATGGTCTCAGAGAAAATCCAGACAGCTGATGGAATTTGTTTTTCTAAATTCAGAACTTAACACCCCTATGGATATAATTAACAGCACTATCATCAAACATTTCTAATATGTTATTGCAATATTATATTGCTAAACCAGTAGTTTTTTTAAATAACACTAGTGATTTTAAGCTCGAGCAAACTTGTTTAGATTTATTGAATAATCAGAGACACTTTTTATGAAAATACTATAAATTTTAAGACTGTGTACTCATTAATCAATTTATTTTTCCTTTTGAGATTTATTAGATCTCTAATATTAGATCAGGTTCGACAGCCTAGTGAGCATGCATGAGCTTCCTAGTATGTTATCTACAGATGAATTTTGACCAACTCTGAAAAAACTACTAAAAAGGAAATGAACTAACATAGTAAGTTTATTTTAAGCTTTAGCACTAAAAAGATTTATATTGTTTTTTCAAAACTTAATTAGTAAATCCTGTACTCTAGATCATTTTAAACTTGATAGTGTTAGGCATTATATAGAGATGCAGACACCTTCTCAACCCCCAGTAAAACCAAATGATGAAATTTAAATTTGGGTTACCTATAATTGGCTGACTAACGGACAAGGATCCTATACATGCTGCTGTTCAAGGAATTCCAATTTCTTTAAGCTGTTACTTTCATTTTTGAATATTTTAATCTTAAAATGAAACTATAAATATCTTAAAATAAACATATAAATACATAATTGCATGGATTTAACCTGTGATTGATAAGAGATTTTTTGTAAGGACAAAACAAAAGCAACCATTTGCAGGCCAAGCCAAAGAACTCCATTCAAGCACTTAATTAACCAAGGAGTGGCAAAAGTGTGCTACACCATAAAATATCAAGAATTTTTTTTTTTTTTTTATTTTTTAAGATTTAATTCTTGATATACCTTTCCTAAGCAACACTACTAAGTTATAACTCAAGAAATAAATTTAAATACCCTAAAACTAGTGAAATAATATTTTTTAAAAAATAAAGTAATAATGCATAGCACTATTAGGATAGATATATTATCATTTTCATGGGAAAGTTTTGATCCAGTTTTGATTTTTTCATTATTTATGTTTTTTTGGGTTGCTGAACACGATCTGAAGTCTGCCAGCAAAATTTTTTCCCGGAACCTGTTTTTTTTCTCACATTTTTGCCAAAATTTTTTGTTCCTAAAGTTTTATTGTGGGACCAGGAATTTAACGATGACCTAAATGATAATGTTTAGCCGCTAGAACATGTCAAAAAATTGGTAAAATTGTTGGATGGTGAAAAATTCACGATTTCAAGGAAATGATCCTTGTTTCAACACAATTGCCCTTTCAATGATGTTGAAATCATCTAAATAAATTCAGAAGGCCAAGAAATAGACAATTATACACACACAAACACAAATGTAATGCACTGTCCGACAATTTTGCCCATTTTTACATTGCATTTTTACAATTTTGCACAATGATGCGCTCTAGCAGCAAAACGAAGATATATAAAGTGGAGTGGTGTGAAATAATTAACATGAATTTAGCATCATGTCGTGAGAGTTATGATGTTCATGAAATCTTCATAAATAAGTTGTGGTGCTACAATGTGGGCTCTCACTGCTCTGTAATAAGTATGCCCTGTCATCATTTTTTGTATTGAACTCCATACGTAACAGGTGTTGACTAAATTCTTCCATCTACTTCTATCCATTGTGTAGCAGATTGACCCTAATTATGACATGAATATTTAAAACCCAGCCAGCCAGACTACCACAAATTGAAGCCGACGGTCGCAACTACTGACCAACATGAACACTTTGGTGGAGACATGGTCTTTAGGTAGAGTGGTTGGTCAAATGTAATTAAGCACCATTTCTGGCCTTTTGCAAGGCATTTCTCAACAGCTGTAGCATCGCATTGTAGGTTGTGTCATATGCATTAACGAATGGAAGGCAAGTTGTGGGCATTTTCTCAAACAGAGTTCCTGTATCGCTTCTCTATATGCATTATGGATGGTCAAATGCACTCCATCCAAATGAAAAGCTGGAATCCCTGTGCTTGATGTACAGCCAGAGCATTTCAGCTACTGAGGGAAATGAGGATAATGTGTTAAATGTATTTGACAGGTCTTGAATCATGATAGCCTTAAGCCCCCAATATTCTCTTTAGACTCGAACGATTACAAAGTGATATTGCCAAATCTTCCAACTAGCTCTTTAGATAGAATCCACGTTAACCTCGTATGGGTACGTCTGGAGATACAGCAGAAGCTGGAAAATTCCTCCCAGTGCATGGAAGGTGTGGTACCCATTACTTTTCTCTGTATTAAAATTGGGATCGTCAAAGACAAATTGAATATAACCATCTTCATTCAGTTTAATTGCTGGTTTAACGGTAGAAAAACATTTTAACAAACTGCACTGCTTCTATATAAGAACTGCAAAACCCTAACACCCAACAACTAGCGGGATCCAAACTTTTTGCAAATTAATGATGATAGTCTGACTTGTAAGTCTGTCAGTAAAGATCTAGGCCTCACATCACTGATAATATAGTGGGGAATAGCTTTGTTTTTATTTTTCTATTTATCTTTTCTCCTAGTTTTCTTTCAGTCAACAATTAAAGCATTCATGAAATAGTTTAGTTTAGCAAGAATCACTTATTCTGCACCATCCATGAAATGGTCTGGAGCAGGGTACTGAGTGACATCATAAGCCTGTGATCTTATATCCCTCAAAAATAATTTTGGCTGTTGCCTCGACTATTCTTAGCCTCTCTTCATCTTCAGATTGGCACTTTTGATGATAAAATGCTTCATTAAAAATTTTCTCTCCTACATTTTTAAAGCAAATGACTGTATTTTTACTTTTTTGATAGGTTATCAGTATATCATCACCATATTTCTCCAGTAGTCGTGCCTTGAATTTTCTTTTTCTATCAGTTTAATCAGTTCTCCCATAGAGAACTGACACTCATCATCACTATTTTTGAGTTATGTGTTCATGTATAAGAAAGGAGACATGATAGAATGCAGCAATTATAGAGGCATCACACTGCTTAATGTTGCATAAAAATATATTGCAACATTATTGTACAATCGACTTGTACCATATTATGAAATGGCGGTTGGCGAACACCAGTGTGGTTTTCGAAGTAACAGATCCACCATTGACCAAATATTCAGGCAGATTGATGAAAATATGTGGGAGTATAATTTGGATACATGTCGATTGTTTATTGATTTCAGAGCTGTGTATGATATTACCTATAGATCTATGGTTTATAAGTCTATGAAGAAGCAAAGATCCCTTCTAAACTAATAGTTTTAACGAAAATGATGATGAGGCACACCAACTGTCAAGTAAGAGTGAACAGAGAACTGTTGAAGCCCTTGGAAATGAAGAATGGATTGAGACAAGGAGATACACTGGCCCCCTTGCTTTTTAACTTGGTGCTCGATATGGCTATGTGAATATAGTGGGTAATACAACCTAAAGTGGTACAATCATCAACAAATCACTGCAATTAATGGCCTATGCAGACTATGTAGTGATCTTAAGAAGAAGCAAACAATCAATCAAAGAGCCATATGCAAACTTGAAAAGGGAAAGCTGGCCTGTAAATAAATGTCAGCAAAACCAAACTGATGATTGCACAAAGAATGAGGCAGCAACATAAACCTTATTATGACTCAATCAGGAAAAACATTTAAGTAGTGTTTTTGACGTTTCCGTGCCAGGGATCATCAATGACCAACGAAGTTAATGAAACAGAAGAGGTCAAGAGGATTTTGGCAGGAATCAGAACATACCATGTTCTTCGACACTTGATCATAAGTAAGTTAATCTGGGGTCAAAACAAGATCTGATTATACAAAACCCTAATCAGGCCAATAATTAGTTATGGGGACGAATGCTGGACAATGAATAAGATGACATGTGACAGGCTTGAGAGGAGAGTACTGCGAGGAATGTTTGTTGGAGTGCTTGAGAATGGAGTGTGGCGAAGTAGGAAGAATAAGGAGGTATAGTGTCCCTGTATTCGAAATCTGTCTCTGACAAATTTCATTAGACCCAGTAGGCTGAAATGGTTTGGCCATCTCCAGCGAATGAATGAAGACAGGCAAGTAAAAAAAAGTATCCCAAGGAAAGATCTTCGCTATTAGAACAAAGGGCAGACCAAGAGCCCGATGGAGGGAGAAGGTGGAAGACAACATGCAATGGGTGGGCATCCGTTTTGTGGGGAACAGAGCCCTATGGCAACAGATGTTGAAGCAGGCTGAAGACCACTTCGATCTGTAGGGCCAGGAAAAGAAGAAGTGTATATGTATTGCATGGCTTTGTCAATTTCTTGAGCAAATGGTGCAGCTTTGCTCGATAGAATTTATGTTAGCTGCAACCAAATCCTAGACATGCTTAATGTGGTGTATTATAGCTCTTCCTAACTCATCTTCATGTTTACCAGCTGCTGTTATAATACTATTTCTCAAAATTTCAGTTTTGTCACAAACCTGGTATACCACATTTCGCTTATTCAGCGTTTTTTTGGCTTCTGAGACACAAAACCTTTTGTTGATGGCCAATAAGAATCAATGAGTTCTGAATCTATACTCAGGGACTCCTGATCTGGTTTGTTTAGATGTAATTGTCTTTCAGGAATCCTCTCACCTTTTGATGTAGGCAACGATGGTTCGCTCATCTTGGTATGATTTTCTACAATTATCATGTACTAAAATTGATGTTTTCCCCCTTATTATCATTCATTCTGTCACTGGCTTCCAAAAGCAAAGTTATGCCTTATTATTTCACAGTTGGGCCTTTCAAAAATCTTTTAGCAAATATTCCCAAATAAAACACTCCAACATCACAATTTTGACGTTGAAACTGAAAAATTTTGGAAACTACTTGCGGACTGTAGAGAAACGAACTATTAACAGTACAACAGTAAACTAGTGTTTCCGTTAATGCAACAATTTAAAGTCAATGAAGGAGGTGGTGGGAGTTAGGGTGTTACAAGGGAGGGAGACCCTCGACAGGTCGAACAAGCCTTTCACAACAAGCAGACATTAAACGTACTAAAACACAAAGTGAGAAAAGTCTGTTTAGCTTTAATAGAATAGATCTTAATAAATGTAGTGAGGATTGAACAACTTCTTAAGAAATTAATAACTTTCTATTTCGATCATAATTACAAAGAAAACAATCAAGAATAAAATGATTGATAATTCAAATTCAGCATTTAAAAATGGGAATGAAATATGATTCCAATTATTGACATTCTTAAAATTTTCAATATAATTCTTCTCCGAGTTATTGTGCGGATGGCTCACAAGGGCTCAAACATTCATCAAATTAAAATGCTATACAAATTATATTTTGAGAAGTGTGGTTTATATATAGACAGCTACCAAGAAATACAATTTACATAAGCATGTAAGAGTTTACTCGTATTCTTTCTAATATTACAAAAGTCATTTGCATATCTGGAATATAAGTAATACATACCACTTTTACCATGTACATACAAATGTATTTTTCAAAAATCATTGATGCCAATTGTGTTGAAATACGGATTGTTTCCATGAAAATCGTGTATCTTCCACCATCCAACAATTTTTCTAGGGACAGAACGGTTGGTCCCACAATAAAATTTTATGGATAAATAATTTTGTTTACTTTAAATGTGTATATAGTAACTTTTGCGCCTAAACCTAAGTTTTCGAGATACAGTAAAAAAAAAACAGATAATGTGCCAAAATGTTGACAAGTGTGAAAAAAAAAATTTAGTGTTAGTGTTTTCACATCCAACAATTACCAATTTTGACATGCTTCAGTGGCTAAACATTATCATTTAGGTCATCGTTAAATTCCTGGTCCACAATTAAACTTTAGGAACAAAAAATTTGCAAAAATGTGAGAAAAAAACAGGTTCAGGCAAAATTTTTGCCGCAAACTTCAGATTCGTGTTCAGCAACCCAAAAACAACTGGATCAGGACTTTCCTGTGAAACCCGTTTTCAGAGCTAATAATACTAGCCTATATCATAATACAAAATTATAGTCCATACATCTCATACACAAATTTTGTTTCTACATCACTAGTAGTTTTTTGTTTGGTTAGTATAATGAAAATACTGATGCTCTGTATAAGATATTAATAACTTACAAATAAAGCTAAAGAAAAAAAAAAAAAAAAAAAAAAAAAAAAAAAAAAAGATAAATAAAAAATACATGTATAAAAAAATAGTTAAATAAATAAATTTAAAAAAAGAGCAGAAAACTATTGCTTTAAAATAATAGAAAAATAAAAAATAAAAAAAAATACTGACCCCGGGGATTTACGAGCGGCCGCATCTTTAAGACTTGTATTGGGCTGCTTCTGGATAGTTAATTCCTGTCCTTCAAAAGTACTTAAATATTGAATTTGCTGTGGTGATGGTACAGGCATTAAATTGGGTTCTTTCGAATTGTTTGAAGTCTGCTTTTGCTGACCAATAGACTGAACAGGCCGACAATAAATAGAATCAACTAAGGGAAAAAAAAATTATAAATTAATCACTATCCAATCAAAATGGTACTAATAAAATAAAATATTTTTAAGCATGAAACAATAAACTAATTCAAAAGGGACTCCATGAAACTAGGTTGAATAAAAACTAGACTTGGAAAATGGGAACCTCAGTTAATTGGAACCCAGATAAAATATTAAGTGAAGGGGAGGCTGTAGATGTTTTTAAAAATGTTTCAATCACAGAAAACTTTGATTATGTGAAAAAGAAGAGGAAATTGAAAAAACAAATTTATAAATGTTGAAAACCCTATATCACTATGAGTATTCTATATAATCTTTTACATTAAAAAACTTTTAACATCTTTTACATTATTGTTACTTTTATACCTGAAGATCAAAAATCTTAATAATAGAAGGAATCATAACTTCCAATTTTTTTATTTTTGTAAATCAAAATAAAACATTGATTAATCAGTCCATCTATACTTTCCTTTCAAGAACACAAAAGACAATGGTAGATATAGAGTTATAAGATCTTAAAAAAATATCTACGATTTTTATTTTTTAACTGGTAAATATTTCACACCGGTAAACCACATAACATAAAAGATTCTATTAGTGAATGATTACTGAGCAGTTACAAATTTAATAGTTAAAATATGAAAACAAAATAAAAATAATAAAGAACCATAAAAGAACATATAAATACTAAATAACTAAGTAAGTAACCAATTTTCAAATTAAAAAGGTGACATGGTCCAAAAACTGAATATAAAGTTAAAATAAATAAAAAAGTAGCAGGAAAAAAAGAAGGTATTTTTAACCAGTAAAGATAAAGCTTAAGTATTCTGTACAATTTATTAAAAAATCCATAAAATTCTTCGAAAAACATTAAAAATGTAAATTGAAATTACTGTGCTAGTGATACAGTAATAACAGAGTAAAAGAAAGTACACTGAATTAAATTAACTTTAGTTGAAGTAAAAATCATTTCAAATGAAACAATAATTGTTATAAATTAATTAACACAACTATCATAACTTTTGTTAATTTAATACTGTCATTGGGGTACAAGGAAAAAAAAGTTTAGAAATCTAGAATTTAATGGTAAATGGTTCAACACCCAAGAGAGGGCGGCATTGGATAATAAATACATTTTGCAGTAACAATTGCCTCTGCATTAATTAATAAACTGAAACCTTAACACATTGGAGGTTAAGGTATTTACTTTGTAAATCTTGTGTGCCCAAGGAGGGTCTCCTGACCACTATAAATCGTTAAACAACCATAGGTTCTTGAGTTCAAACTCATATGAAGTAATAATTAGGTTAAAGTGTAAAAAAAAAAAAAAAAAAAAAAAAAACAAAAAAAAAACAAGAACAACAAAGAGATTATACTGGTTTAATAATAAAAAACACAAATACAAACAAATTTATGATTACTTTTAATAGAAAGGATTCACTCTGTATTATGAATTATGTTAGTTAAAAGTAACTATCAACTAAAACATAATAATATAATACAAAAGAGTACATACCAGGGGACTGTTGTGAATTCTGGGCAGAAACAGTGCTGGATGGCGAAAATTCATTAGTAGTATTTAATTTATCTTTGTGCTTTGGAGACAAATGGCTTGAAACAGGTGTGGGGGGATTCGAATTAGTATTCCGTGCTGCATTTGGTGACTCCATTGTAGGACTAGGACCAGGAACTCTAGTGACTTTGTCAGCAGGAGAATTAATACCAGAACATGTTCTAGGAGAAGGGAGAGAGAGATTAGAAGTGGTGTTATTAGGAGAGCTGGGGTTAGGACTTTGAAGAGCAATCGGAACACTTGCGGAACGAGTTGCCTGCTGATAACTTGGAGGTGGCCCATTAGTTCTTTTTCTTGTTTTCTGATCTTCATAAAACTGCATTTGTAATTTATGCCATTCAGACTGGCTGGATGGAGTTTTATTAATATCTAATGTTTCAGACATTGCATTTTCTTCTACATGTGGTCCACTATTTGAGCCATCTTCAGGTCCAGGCAAAGCTTCTGGAAACAGAATTTGTTGCATTTTCCGCAGAGTGGCCAGTTGCTCTTCACGGTGCTGTCGCTGCTGAGGAGTTAAGTTTTCATCAGGAACTTTGACCCCTAAAAGTGAAACATAACAATATAAATATAATATGGTAAGTGAATTAAATTGCAAGCAATAATAGAAATAAGGGGCAAATTGAAGGCATTTAAGAATATTGAATGCACAAACCTGGAGAGTACTTTTTAATAAATATAATATATATATATATTTATAAAGTGTCATAATTTGGGTGGTCCAGGAAATAATAAAGAATTTTGAGTTTTCTTGAAAGTAGCCTTCTAAATAAAAAAGTTTACGTTTATTGGATTATTCATTTGTATGAATTCAACACTTATTAGCCCACTCCCAAAAAATAATGTTTATTACCTCTGCAACATTTTGCTACTTAGAAATAATTCAGTCTTTGCTAAGATATAAATGTGTGATATTTGTATAATTTTGTTTTACGAGTTTAATCTCCATCGGAACGAACCCAGATAATCAGAAACATCAATCAATTATGGGGTGAGGGCAGCATTAATGGGTGCACTGTTCACGTGGTTCAAAAAATTTCAGGAGAGAGACAAGTAATGAATACAATGAAGCTTGTGGAAGGATTTTATCTCTTTATGACAATGTTCTTAGGTGGAAAAAACCTAGAAAAACTGTTCAAGAAGGAGTCCATTTTGTTGCATGCCAACACCTGGCCACAAGTCTCATGTCTGACATCACTTGTTCCAGCAAAACTATTGGAACTAAGATATGAAACTCTCCGGACTTCTCGCCTACAGATTATCAATTTTTTAGACACCTAAACTACTACACACATGAAGATAAATTTAAAGGACAAAGGAAATTAGAAAACGCATTTATGGAGTTAATCAAATCTAAAGATGGGAAATTATGTTCCGAGGGAATGGCAAAGTTGCTAGCACATTAGCAGAAATGTATTGATAGTAGTGGTGACTATTTTGGTTAAATGAAACAGTTGAAAATCTTTCTTTTTAAACCAAAATTATTCCTGCATTATTTTATGGACAACGCAATAATTATTTACTGTATTATGGTAATAGTTATCCAACAATAAAATAATAATAATAAATAAAAAAGATACATCATTAATTTAGTATCTCTTAAACTTTTCATGTTTTGAAACTTTCAAATATCCCTAGTGAGGATAATTGTAGATCCCCTATCCTAGAAATACTATTGATTGGAACTAGATCATTTATTTATTGAGAAATAATACAATCTTCCATAATGAAGGGCAATAAGTATTAGTATGATATATTAATAGAGCTCACCCTTCATTTTTCTGTAAGTAAAACACACATATTTCCCCCAGAAGGTACTGCTTAAACATTTTCCATTGAAAGTAATAAGATGACCGGTAACATTCTTTAAGATCTATGTTTATTCCAGAGGTTTACTGCTTTTTCAGTAGGTTCACTGACTTCAGTAAATTATCTCAGTATTTCTCTATGGTATATAAAATAGTGAAGTGAGAATGGTTGACTGTGTATATATATGGGAGAAGTTATTTGAGGGTGCAGTCAAATAAACACATAATTAAGTATTAAGTTAATTTAATGGTGCCGACGTTTCGGCCTAAATTATAGGCCTTCTTCAGGGCCATTGAAGGAGTAAGACTCACAACAATGAACAATGAGAGTCACAACAATCCTCCATTGTAGGATTGTTGTGACTCTCATCCTTCAATCACCCTGAAGAAGGCCTAAAATTTAGGACAAAATGTCGGCACCATATTAAATTAAGTTTATACTTAATTGTGTGTTTATTTAACTTCACCCTTAACTAACTTCTCCCAGGTATATAAAACAGTTTATACAACTATTTTCATCCCTTTGAGGCACAGAGAAACCAATTTTGTGGACTGGCTTGTGAGAATAGGAGTTTCATATCAAAAAGCCGTTAGTCCACATAGATGTCTATGAGGCTTTCTTGATTTTTATTCTTTGTAGCTTCCGCTACATAAGAGCCCAATGTTCCATGTGCTCCATTTAAGTCTCAACCAATTTTTGAATTCAACACACCCATTATAATAATATTCTTTTGCCTACTTTGACTCTTCTTGGTCACCCTCTTTAAGTCTGAATGAAATAATTTTTTATCCCCAGTATATCCTCGTACTCTGTAGGGACTACATTTGTATTATGAATAATTTGTCATTATTCTCACATAGTAGTTTTTATTCCCTGCCACTCATTTAAATTTGTGAACAACTCCTGTGTCATAACTATGCCAATGCCGTCTTAGCCCTTACTCTTTTTGGAACTCCTAAGTATATCAGGCTGTAGTTATCAGCAAGTAGAACTTCTACACAACCCATTTTTACTTTACTAATTTACGAAGTATCTGGGCCTAATAGCTTTTTCTCTAATTTATACATCTTTTCCATGCCGCATTGACTTCTATAGACTGTAAAGTTCCGAGGCTTAACTTATTTCTTTAAATCATTTCACTCAATTATGAATAATTGGTCCAGTAAAAGGAAGCCTGTAACCTTTGAATAACTGACCATCTGGTCCCCAGAAGGGAAGTTAGGAGTAAGGGTGAAGAAAGGATAAAGTTTTGGGGTAAATCATATTTCCTCTAGGATAGAGGATTGAGGGGATAACCAGAGTTCGCTCGGGCAGGGTTGCTAGAGTGCTACCCTGAAGTAGATCTGTTCCTTACTGGGAGCATGAAGATGTATCTACTCACTACACCAAGAAAAATGTTGCTAGAACATTGAAAAACATAAATTCTCAATAAATCTCTCATATGCTATGAAAATCTGATAAAATGACTACTTACCAGCGAGTGGTTGAGGAGGCGTGATGCCCATATCTTGATTGAGTTCTCCTAAAGGCATAATAGCCTCATTTAATAAAGAATTTGTATGCGAATTCATCAAATTAGGATGACTAGTAATTGGACCTTTACCAGAATTCTGTTCAACATTGAGATTTGTATTACAGGAATTTTGTAATATTGGATTAGCCTGAGTAGTACCCTAAAACCACGAAAAACACACAACAAAATTAACAACTAGCAATTTTTATAGAATAAATTAATGGGTTATATAAAACTTATTAAAATCTAAAATTGAAAAAAAAAAAAAAAAAAAAAAAGCCAAGAAATTATATTTAATCCACAAAAATTTTTCCTCAAACTTTAATCAGTTAAACTTACAATTATTTAACAGAAGATAAACCTAACACATCTTCTAGATAGTATGCTATCTAGGAGAAATGTTAGGAATATACATAATATGTAAGAAAAAGAAAATAGCCAAAATCCATTAATAGTAGTACAAAAATAGGATGGTTCTTCCCAAAGAGTCTAGTCACTTATTAAACTAAAAAATAGTCAATATCAACTCATGAATATTATATAACCTTAACATTAGATCAAAAAAGATAAAGTTGAAGAGAAAACAAATTGCATGACTAACTTAATTTCTACATACTTTAAATTCATATTACTAACCACTTTAGGCAAACGGGAAAAAAGAAATAATTACTTCGAAATTGAAATATTTTTAAAAATGAGCTTACTTCAAGATATTTTTTTGTTCTGGGTTGAGCACAGTGATAAGAAATGATTGAAGCATACTGCCCTTGAAGAACAGCTTCAGCAGCTTTATTAGCAAGATTAGTAGAAAATACAAATATCTGACTTTGCTGTTGCATGTATTGCGCTTCCATAGTCACTGGCTGCTTATTTACAACATTGCTGGGAAGTGGCTGAACCCCCTCATGTAAAGGCTCTGATGGTAAACTTATAGGAAGCACATTTTCACAAGAATCTATGGAAAAAATGGAAAAAAAGTTTTATATAAAAAAATAAAAATAAATAAATTAAAAAAAAAAGGGTTGTTTTTAAGATAAAAATCATGCTCAAGCAAACATAAGAATCATTATGGATAAATTAATTATGCTAATATACAAACTAATAGGTATTCTATACGTAAACACAAAAAAGTTAAAAAAAAAATTAGAATGGGTGTTTTTCATTTTATACAACCTGTTACTAAGTTATGATAACAGTTATTTAAATAATAACAAAGGTTACATCATTATGAAAAACACAAGCACTTTCGTTATATAATAGGGCATAAAGAAAAACCTTTTGGAAAAAATTACAAAAGTTACTAATTGAATCCATCCATAAAATATCTGTAGTACGATCTGTCTTATCCAGAAGCCTTAACGATTTAGAGTTCATCAGCATGTCCAACCATCAATGATATTTTATTATAGTTTATTTGACTAGGTTTTTTCCATAAATATGTTAAATTACATTGATTACTAGTTACTTTCCTCACAATTTCATTAATCTATCCATACTAAATTACAATATAACAATATTTTTTAAGCTAAATTCATGTTATTTATTTCTCACCATTCCAATATATATATATATATAATATTTTATATATATATATATATATATATATATATATATATATATATAATATATCTTCGTTTTGTCATGAGAGCGCTTAAAAAAATGAGGAAAATTGCAGGACAGTGCATTACATTTGTGTGTATGTGTATTTATTGCTCATCTGAATTTATTTAGATGATTTAAATTAGTTATTGTGCGAATGGCTAACAAGTGCTCAAACAATGTTTATCAGATTAAAAAGAGATACAAATTATATTTTGAGTAGTGCGGTTTAAATTGCATTAGATAGTCACCAAGAAATACAATTTACATTAGCATATAAGAGTTCACTAGTATACTTTCTAATATTACAAAAGTCATTTGCATCTCCTGTCAGGAAATACACGATTCCGGACTATAATATTTACATACCACTTCTAACATGTACATACACATCTATTCTTGAAAAATTTTGTTAACTTTAATTCTGTACTTGGTAAGTTTTGTCCAAAAACCCTTTGTTTTCAAGATAAAGTTAAAAAACAAAACAGAAAAATTGACAACATTTTGGCAAAAAGTGTGAAAAAAAAAACATTTTCCAGGCAAAATTTTTGCCTGCGAACTTCAGATTCTTATTCAGCAACGCAAAAAACATAAAGGGTGAAAAAATCAAACTGGATCAAAACTTTCCCATGAAAATGCTAATATGCCCAGCCTACAATTTCAATGCGCTCTGGCGGCAAAACAGTTGGTCCCACAAAAAAAGTTTCATACTAAAAATGGAGGAAATTTTAATTACTTGGATTGTGCATATGTTACGTTTTGTCCAAAAACCCTTCGTTTTCGTGACATAGTGAAAAAACAAAACAGAAAATGTGCAAAAAGTGTGAAAAAAAAACATGTTCCGGGGAAAATTTTTGCCCACAAACTTCAGATTCGTGTTTAGCAACCCAAAAAACATAAAAGGTGAAAAAATCAAAACTTTCCTATGAAAATACCAATATGACTAGCCTATTTCATACAATAAGATGTGTAACTATTAGCCCATGAATATATGGATAGTATGGCTTTATCGGCTGAAACCCAACAATTTTCGAATCATCTACCTTTACTTCAGGATTGGTTACATTTCTGTCTTCGGGAACTCCAATCGGAAAGCGTTTCTAATGGTAAATTAATTTCATGTAGCGTCTTTATCTGCATTTCATTTTCCATGTAGAACACAGATTCTTTGTAAAAATTGTATAGCTATTTTATTTGACTTCAAAACTGAATATAATTATAACAGATTCATTTTTAGAATACAGAGCACAGATTAACTTTATACACACTGCGAAAACAACCTTTTGAGAATCACAAATATGAAATCATATGATTTATTTGATATAGATAAATTACTGTTTAAATTCATAAAATAAACATTATTATCTAGCACTGACGACTGAGATGTTTTGTGCCAATAAAATATAACAACCAACCAACCATTATCATAACTTAGTAACAGGTTGCATAAAATGAAAAAGACCCAGAATAATTAATAATTAAGTTTAGAAAATGAACAAGGCTATTATTGCAGAATACACAAAAGCATTAGATATTAATAAATAGTTAAGATTGTTTAAAATAAACCCAGAGAACAGTAGACTAGTGCACTATCAACTATACCATGCCACTCTAATGAATTGAGAACCTCAAAACAAGAAAAAAAAGTTCTATGGAGATGTATTTAGAAATGCACTAATAAAGAGCTAGAGTCGAAAATCCAATGTTAGAGTAGAAAATGTTCTTCAAGCATTATCAGCTTCTAGCTTCTCATGCATCAATTTTTCATAAAATCTCTGGAATAAAAGTTGGAGGTCAATAAATTCAACCAACACTGTTTCCAAAAAATTGAAACTAGTATTTTTGGGCCTGGATATAACTCAGTTGAAGTCCTAAATATTATATATTTTCTCATGATCCAACAGTACAAATTAAAAGTAATAATGGGGAATGGATTTATGAGAGTTGTGAGCATTAAGATGTTAAGAAATGCTAATATACGCCTTGGGGGTGGATACGTAAGGATGTGTGTAGGGTTTAAATATGAATTAAGGATCTCAAAATAAATAAAAAATATTTGGAGATGAGTGCAGTGTGTTTTCTGAAAATTTCCATACAAGACCATTAATGCATAAAAGGATGAATCCATTAATGAAGAATTTTGAAACATATTAATTAATTAATCATAGCCTAAATAACTCATACTAAAATGAATGATAAATGAATATCCTTAGACGTCAATGCGTCTCCAAAGGAATGCATTAGTATTCATTTCTGTCAAAGGATTTTGTTCCTTGCTTTAAGATCTTAATAACACATTTTCTATAGACTTGGCTAAAGTGTGCGCTCACGGCACATGATATTGTCTCTCATTCAAGTAACTCATAAAGTCATTCCGCATGATTACGTTTACCAGGTGTAGAAGTATGAAACCGGAATTTCCCTATAGATGGTGCTCGCTATCAGTTTAAAGACTGTAAGACCGCTTTTGCAGTGCCATCTTCTCCCTCTAACAGCTGGCGAAGTTTATCAACACACAATAACCTAAGTTTCACACACCGACATATTTTTCTATAACCTCAAAAATGTTGATTTTTGTGCCTACAAACTATGATTTGTGGATAGCATTGGTTTTCTGCTATCATTCGAAGAATACTGCAGCAGAATCACATAGAATGCTTTTCGAAGCAGATGGTGAACATGCTCTTGGCAAAACTCAATGCTTTGAGTGGTTTAAAAAAATTTAAAAGACGGGAGAAATGAGGAACATGGGAAACCAACGAAAAAGTTTGAAGACAAGGACTTGCAAGCCTTATTGGATACTCAGACTCAACAAGAACTTTTAGAACAATTAAATGAGGCGCAAAAAGCAGTATCTCTTTGTCTGAAAGCTATGGAAAAGATTCAGAAAGTGGGAAAATTGGTACCACATGAACTGAATAAAAGACAGCAAGAAAATAAAAAAAAACAATTGTCAAATGCTGTTCATCAGATGTAAAAGAAAATCATTTCTTCATCGAATAGTGACAGGTGATGAAAAGTGGATATATTTTCAGAATCCTTAGCGTCAAAAATCATGGGTGAATCCAGGCCAACCATTAACAGATTTTTTATAATTTTCAAATAACAGATGTGCAATTTCAAAAAATTCCAGTTTCATACTTCTACACCTGGTAAATTGTACTCTTTCATCATAAGAAAAAAACTGATATTTAAGAGCTCAACTCAGTCATATCCTGGCCTAAGGATGCTAGGTTCAATTGCTTGGAACCAATTCTTGTAAAATTTAATGACCTCCAACGTTTATTCCAGATATTTTGCCAAAAAATCGATTTCTGGGAAGCTAGAAGCTCATAATGCCTGAAAAACATTTTCAACACTAAAATTGGATTTTAAACTCTCGCTCCTTAAATGTGCCATAGGACTTTTTATTTATTCCTTTGAGGTCCTTAATTCTGGCCACTTAGACATCAATCATCCTGTATAGTGGTTTCTACTGGATAGAAGCAATAGTATACAATCACTATTTACAAAACTAAAATTTAAATGTATAACACATAGAAAACAAGACAAGAACAATAGCAATAATTGTTGTCCTAAAAATAATTTTATGGTTTTGTCTGTTTTACTTTCACTTATTATATATAGTAAGGGAAAGTATTGCGATCGTTTTTCGACGGAAATACACGTTTCAGGGTCTCCTGAGTCCAAATGACCAAGTCCCGAAAAAAGGTCTATGTGTCTGTGGTTAATTTTTTTAAAATTATATATTTATATTTTTATTATATTTATATATATATATTATATATATTTTTTTTTTTTTTTTTAATATTATATTTATATTAACCATAACAGACGATATGGTTAATTTTTTCGAATCAAAGGTACTTTAAGGGAAGAAAATATCAATTTAAGAATTTCCAAACAAATTTAGAAACAAAAATAATTGTACGCTGGACATATTTTGAAAAATTGGGACTGTCCCGCCAAAAGCTTCACAGCCATCCAGCGGCCAAACGGTGAAAGATTGCATGAAGAATTACTTTAGGTCTTTTCTCCTTTAGTTGTTAATCAAATTTGCTCAACTTCATATTTTACGCGTTATTTATTAATGCTAATAAGATGATGTGCCTAATTTTTTTTAAATCTACAAAATTAAAGATACTTTAATAATAATAATAATAATAATAGGCTTAGCGAACCCGAAGGTTCGATGCCGATACCACCAAATTCGGCCTACACAGACTCGTCCAATGTTCACCATTCAAGCCCAAGCTCCCGAGATCAGCCTTAACGCAATCCTCCCATCTCCGCTTCAGCCTACCTTTCGGACGCCTACCAGTGGGATCAGCAAATACCAACTTTCTCGGAATCCGCTCGTCATCGAGCCCGACAACTTTACTCGCCCATTTGAGTCTCCGCGATGCAATCAGCTCAATTATATTCACAGGATGCAAGTTCGCCGCGTTGTGCAACCTTCTAAACTCCCCAGTGGTCTCATCTCTCTTCGGACCAAATATTTTACGCAATACCTTATTTTCGAAAACCTTAAGCCGTTGTTCATCCTTCAAAGTAAGCGGCCACGATTCACATCCGTAAAGAACCGTTGGAAGAATAACAGTTTTATAAATTCTAATCTTTAAGTTTTTAGATAGAAGCCGCCAACTAAGTAACTTAGCAACTGAATAACAACACGCATTTCCCACCTTTAACCGGGACTTTATTTCTTCCTGGATTTCATTTTTTCTAGTTATATTGATCCTAAATACTTGAATTTCTCTACGTGTTCAAAAGTATGACCTGATACATCAATATCACCAAGATCGACACCGTTTCTGCTACTAATCATATACTTCGTCTTATCGGTATTTAATTCGAGTCCTATTTCTTTACCGGTTTTTATTAACACACTTGTATTTAGTTGTATGGTTTCCGTGTCTTCACCTATAGCAGTACCAGATCATCGGCATACCCCAAAACCGGAATCTTATCACCCATATCTAAGCCTTTCTCGGTACACATCACCTTTTCTAAAATTAAAGATACTTTAGAGGAAGAAAATTTAAAATATCTGCATTTAAGCCCCATCAGACTATTTCAATCAGAATAAAACCTACATGATATTAAAGCCCATTAAATTTTACATCGAATAAATATTATATCGATGAAAAGCGGATAAAATAAACTGACTGTCATAGATAATAATATAATAGATTATTTAAAACACATGTTTATGTTAAATCCAATTTAAATCATTTATCAACGATTTATTTTCTTTTATAAATTTGTTTAAAAATTCTTAAATTCATATAAATAATGGAGGTAAGTGAAAGTCGTTAAGATTTCATCAGAAATACTGCCAGCTAATCTTACTTAGAACCCTAAAGAAGGCAGCAGTATTAAAAACACAGAAAACGACTATGAAGATAACAATGATATTGTCTGCGGAAGTCTTATGGAGACTTTAATAGCAATAATGTTTACCAAAAGATAACCTGTCATATACAATTATAAAACTGTAAACTAAACACAAATCTCTTGGGCTGAAAACAGACAAAAGACTAAGTCAGCACTATGGCCTTATACTTTTAAAGGAAATCAAAACTATTTTAACCCTTTGCGGACAAGAGGCAACTCTCAAGTCGCCACAGCTTTCCATGCGACAGGCCGAGTGCCGAGTGAGAGGCTACTGTTGGTGTATATTTTACTTCAATCAATTAGATCGCATTATCGTTTCTTAAAAAGATTACTAATATAGTTAAAACGATTACTGTATAGATAGTTATTCTCATAAGGTTTAAAGATATAAATAATTTAGTTTTAATCTTGTAAATATAGATAGAAAAATCCAAATATAACATTTTTAAAAGATAATTTATATGTAAGATAATTTTATTAAGTTAAGTTCTTGTAAAGATAGTTAGTTTCTTATATAGATGGTTATTCTTGTAAGTAGAGTTTTAAAGTTGTAAATATACATAAAAAATAGAAATATAACGTTTTTAAAAAACAATTTATATGTAAGATCATTTTATTGCTTCATGTAAGTCACTCAACCCATTCGCGAAAATCGCTTCATACTGCTACCTCATCCAGCCGAAAAAGTCGTCGTCCGCTAAGGGTTAAGAAAACAAACATATTTAACCCTTTTAGAGCTAGACACCGATATATCATGGTTTGCTACTAGTGATAACAACGATATATTGTCGTGCGTGTAATAGCGCCTTATTCTTCGCATTGCGAGAAAACTTTATATCTGAATAAATTTATAAATTATCTAATTTGATTGTAAATGATCAAATTTTGTTGAGAAAGCATTTGTAAACCGGTTTAGGTCTGACATTTTACACATTCTATACCAGAGTGTGCTGAGACTTTGTTTACGCTGGAGCGATAAGATGGACACTTGACACCAAACACTCTTCTAGGTCCAAAGTCGAACTGTTTATGATAGAACTCAATTTTTATATTATTTTAAATTGTGTTATTCCAATTATATTCAATTGATGTTGGAGAATCATTATCATTGCTTTATTTTCCATTTTTTTCCCCGAATAAGTGGCATTTTTAAGCATGTAAATATCATTTGTAGTTTGAGTTTTAATAAGTGTTTGCCAAATTCAGCCAGTTATCTTCACATAGGCACTCATTTTTCTTCCAGCATTAAAAGGGTTAGTATAAATAAAAGCATAACTCTCTTCTATTGAAGCACATGTGACAAAAAATAAAATAGATTAGAAAGATACAAAATCTGTCTAATTGATTACTTAAGGTATCCAAAATTAAAAGACATGTTGAAAAATTTAGCACTTCAAACAATTATAAATACGCAGACCCACAAGTGACAACCACTTATAGGAATCCCATTACTCAAGCAAAAGAAAACTAAAATTAAAAACTCCTAAAATAGATAAAAATACAGGCATACCCGACAGATTCTTATTGAATAATAACTAATTCCATAATTTTAGATAATGCGGAATACATTCAAAAGTTTATATATCATTGATTAATTATTAAACCGATTATTAGTTTTTAAATAAGGATAGCTACATGACTAAGTAGTCATTTAATTAAACTTGAATTAATATTGTTTTTAGGAGTTCAGTACATTTGATAATTAAATAAGTGAAGAAATAAGAATGCTCTATAGAGGGAGACTTAAGATCAGAAATAGGGAATCATAAGAAACATGTAGCACCCATAATGAAATATTTGCTGAAGAAAACGGCTTTCTAAAATAAGGTTATAAAAGTCATTAGATTTGGACCTAGTACACATCACATCTGAAAAATAGGTTGAGGACACTAAAAATATTGAGCTTTTTAAAGCTAAGAAATTGAAAAAGAAATTAATCTAGAAAGTATAATAATAATAAAAAAGTGTAAAGCCACCTTAAAACATAATAAAAACACAAAACAAGAGCACCTAGGAGCAACAAAGATAAATCTAATGAAACAATCATTCATTTATCTCATCTCCAGTTACCAGACATTTACCATGGTCAAAGTTGGGGAAGAAAATCAGAAGAGGCTGGATGTATAGTTTTTTATGAACCCTTTATATTTACTTATTACATTATTTAAAAAAAAAAAATATATATATATATATATATATATATATATATATATTTATTTATTTATTTATTATTATATATACAATTACCATTTCTGAAACTGGAATCTGCATTTTCACCATTTTCAGATTTCACTCCTTTACAGGAACTGGGATTCGAGATAATAGAAGGAACATCTTCTAAAAAGGAAAATATAAAAATTAAAATTAAAGAATGCTAAAAAACACAATGCACAAAATTTTATATAATATGAAATCTTTATTTCGAATAGAATGCATCTGCATATTTATAATACAATGATAGGAAATCCTTTATAATGCGCTATTTATTTATTATCTAGAATTTATTTTGTACATCAATATTTTTTTATTGATGGTAAAAATTGAGAAAAAAAAAAACGAACTAAGAAAAGAAAAAAATAAACCAAAAAATAAAATTAAATAACCAAATAAAATAATAATAATACATGTACAAATATATGAGTACATTTATACCACAAACATTCGCACAGGCATACACAACCACACAAAAGGTAATAAATTCTGAATAAATGAAACTGCATATAATAGTAAAATAGTGGTTATAAGGTAGCCAAATACTTTGTCTCAATATTCTTACTTACTTCAGTTAAATGAATATCTTAATAAATAGATGGGAAAGTAAATTCTCATCTTACCTGGAATAAGTTATGTTAGCTAAACATTTCACTCTACCATTGCCTATAAAAGAACCATTTTAAACTGGGAATTCCTCAAAAATATGTTAGATGCACTGTTCTTTAAAGGGACAAGACATTAGTTGATATCTGATGTACAAAGGAGTGATGCTCATTCATACTAATATCTACGATTGCAGAAACAAGAAAATGACTAGTATTTTTATAACATAATCTATACAAAGAACAAACATTGGTTTCAGTAAGCGGATGACTCCTTTGTCATTTAGCCTCACAGGAAAGAAACATTGAAAGAGTTCTTCAGGCACATTAATGGTATACACAAGAATACCTAGTTAACAATGGACATTGGAAATGAAGAAACCATCTAGGACATTCAGTATATAGGAAGCCAACCCATGCCCAATGCCTCATCTTATCTTATCCTTACCTTGCACAAAAACATGAAATTATAATTAATAAAAGATTAGGAACTTTCTCTTCTTTTTTATTTTCATTAATTTTCACATTAATAAATCATTTATAAATTAATATTATAATATTAATTATAATATCATTTATAAATTGATATAAAAATGAAATTATAAGGACCATTAAGACAGGAGCTATAAGGCTTTAAGAACCTAGGAACCTGAAAAAAGAAGAATGACACTTATAAGCACTGATAAAAAATGGATTCCAGGATCAAATAATAAAAAGATAATTTAGAAAGGCCCAGGAGCAGATATCAAGAGATATAAAATACATAAAAACAACAACCATCCTGTACGTTAAGGGCACCACAGAAAAAAAATCGCTCTAAAAGTACTTAAATTAGTATAATTTAAAAGTACAACTTATACAAAATTAAAAGTACAAAATCAGTATAAGTTACTCTACTGACTGAAATGAGATAAAGCAACAGCAGTAGCAGAACATCTTGAGAACCCAAATCACACTATAGAGTCATCACACCAGAAGAAAAAAATGCAAAAACACAAAAAAAAAAAAAGAAAAGAAAGTGAAACAATAGAAATAACAAAACATTCTGTAAATTTCAACAATTTAAGATGGTTATAAAACAAGACACTAAACCCTCCCCCCCAAAAAAACCTAGGAATCAAGCAATCAGAATGGAGGGATACAGTGATTTCATCATCTGGTCAATTAGATTCGTGGAAAACCAGGTTCTGCTTTCATAAAGATACTAATAGACTAAGACATATAGCAACATCCTCATTCTTATTAACAGCTCTAAAGAAGTTGGTAGTAAATCTGGTGAATAAATTGAAGATATTTGAAAGGAGAATAATTAATACTTACTATCAGGCTGTTGTGCCGATGGAGATTTCTCATCAAGAGGAGAGTTATGTGAACTAATATTTTCGGATATTTCTGTTTCTTCAGGTTCTTCTTTCACATCAGGTGGTTTTTCAGCTGCTTCTTTTTTTTGTTCAGTCCTATTTTCAATCATATTTTTACCACCCGCACCATTATTGTCAAAGCCATTATTACCATTACCTCCATTCTTTTTCTTCTCCCTATTTTTTTCTTTTATCATATCAGGTGAAAAATCTGTAAAAATCAGGACTTTTAGAAAAAAAACAAGCTAAATCGTGTTAAACAGAATTTATAATACTAAACATACACAATTGACTAACAGTTCAAACTATATCACCAAAATAGCAGCAGATTACTCACACATTTCAATTAATAATTTTTCGGACACTTTGTAAGAAAATAAATAGTCAAAATTATTAAGAAATATATCATTATAATTAACACTATTCACCAATGTTACTAAATGATTTAATAATAAATCATACATTTATTAATAAATACATTTAATAATAAATAAATTACTTGGATGAGATATTGAGGCTCTCAAACATTAATCATTAAGGAACAACAGTTAAATTACATAATTTTTATTAATATTGGAAGAAGATTAGACAGAAGATCGGAAGTAACTGTTATTCATTAAGAAAGAGAAGTTATACATAAAGAATGAGGAGAGATCATGAACTGAAACATCCATGAAAAAATGTTAAAATTAGATAAATAACTTTTTGCTATGCAGGGTATGCTGAATTTAAATGGAAATTCTTCAGAAAAGTGCTAAAAAAATAAATCAAGCAGTTCGTCATCTTCCTCATTTCTGATTCAATTTGGAGTAAATTGGAAAAAATAAACAAAACAAGTTTTCTTTTTTTATATGTTAACAAATATTTAATGCAGATATTGCTCAAATGTAGCCCTCCTGCAGCAATGCATTTATTACATCTAGCACTGTCTTGATTAATTGCAGCTATACATTTTTCAGGTGATATTTAGTGCACTGCATCTATGATTCAGTTTTTTAATTGCTCACTTGAATTAATTGGCAATGAATGAGCTTCCTGCTTTAAGATTCCCCGTTACGAAGAAGTCCACAGGTATCATATCAAGTGATCAAGGTGGCCAAGATACTATTCCTCCATATCCAATCCTTTGAGATGGATAATTTATATTAAGCGAAGATCAAGAGCAGCACTGCTATGAGCTGAAATCAAATTTCAATCTAATGCTGTAATATCCTCAAAATAATTTGTAAAGTTGTCCCCAGAAATAAGCGTAAATGTGATTCCATTCAATCTTCGGGTACTAAATACAGCCCTACCACCAATACCTTCCAAAATCCAAGCCAAATGTTTAAGGCAAATTTAAGTTGAAAACTGCTGTCTTTAATAGCTCATAATATTCTTAATGGAGGTTTTCATGAGCCTATGATAATTTTTTCGTTTACAATATCCTCATGAAAAGGTATCTTCATTGGTCCATATTGTTTTTAATGAAAATTAATTGTCACTGCCAATTGTTTCAAAACCAACTACTAAATTTTTAATCTCTTAACATAATCCAAAGATAATAAATTCAGCACATTTTGAAGATTGAACATTCAAAAATAATTATCGATTAGGCACTCTTCTTGTTGTAAACCGACACTCATACTCTTGTTTCACTTCTAAAGCATTACCACAGCAGAAACTGAACACAAATACTATATCAGTGTATTCAACATTAGGATATGTACATGGCATTGTAGCTAATGCTATTTACACCAAAATATCTGAGTAACTTACTGAAGAAACATAGAAGTAAGCAAGCATATAAAGTATAACTTTAAGTATTCATACATCTCAATGTCACAACAATCACAAATACAAGTATACAACAAGAGCACAATTGATAGATAGATATTGGATTTTTGCAATGTTCCCCAAAATTAAGCAATAATTAGCAAATCACTAAAAGACTTTTGGGTTCCTTACACGCTCCTTAAGTTTTCCATTTCAATTCGGTGCATCCTGTATAATGTGAATGTTATGGAAAATTCAATAACATTAAGTAAATTTAAATGGTTTGGTCTCAATGAGCCAGAAGAATCTCATAGCTGGAATGCAACTGGATTGGAGAAAAAACAGAAGTCTTAAAATTAAAGTAATTATTAAATAATTACTTAATAAAAAAGTAATAAGATGGCTTGTATTATTAAATTCAATGTTTGGATTTATGTCAGCACGGTCAGCATTTCATAATCAAAAATAACTTCATCCTATTTTAATAGAAGAATTAAAGTATAATCTAGAATCATAATGAGAAGAAGCAATAAACTATAAAATAATGAGCAACAAAATAAATAGATCAGCAGATAAATACATGAAAAAAAAACAAAAAAACTGTCAATACCATATAAATAAGTTAATGAAGTAGGTGATAAGACAATATACTAAACTGCTACAGACAAATCAAGATAAAACAAAGAAGACAGTAAATAAAATATTAAAATAATCTGAATGGACCATTAGTACAAATCAGAAATATATGAATAAATATTTGAACTAAGATACATGATATGAAAATATGCCTTTATATTCTGTGGATCAAAAAACACTCTAAGATATTAATTTAATAATATCCTTATTGCTTTTAATACTATGATGGAAAAATATTCTAAATGCACTCAAACTATCCGGAAAATATAACTGCAGGTGTACTTATAATTATATATTTATTTCTACACCTGTATTACGTAAATAACAAACAACATAAACTACATAAAACCAATACATATATTTCTTTTCTTTTAAATATAGCAAAATACTCATTTACAGATGTACGAAATACACTTATTTATTATTTTAACTTGAAAGTTCTTTCATGTAAGAACACAAAATGTATATATATTTTCTTTTCTTCCTTACCGATCACAAAATACAAACAACTGAATTTCATTAAATAGATTATAATCAAAGTAATCAAGTAAAAATTAAATTGGCAAATAATTCTCAGTACAGTTCACTAACATTAAATACTGTAGTGATTGATATTATTCTATTTGACAGGCCTGATATAAGATTGCAAGCATATTAAATGACACATAAACGCTGATTAAAAATATATATCTATTAATTTTAATAATGCACTCATAACACCATTGTAAAAACAAATCAATATCTTATGCTTTAAAGAAGTGTTTATATTTAATACTCAATTTGGAAGAAGAAAAAATAAATAAGATCCACAAAAATCTCGCTTCATTCAATGGTAAATAGAAAATTAAATAAGGACTATCCAATTATAACTTTATTTTGATTTAGAGAAATCGGCAATAAGAAATAAAGGAGGACATAAATCAAATAAAAGAATAAATTTAAAAATGATAGGTACCTGACATCTAGTATCGTTTTATATAAACTTTAAATAACGAGTACTTTCCAAGCTTAAAATAAATTTAAATAACTTCTTCAAATGTGACTGTAAACAGAGGAAAGATCTTCAAAACAGTGTGTGGATTCCAAAGAGGTAGTTACCAAGGACTGCCTGACTTTGTTCGAGTTTGAAATTTAAGCAGAGGTTTCAATATGTTACTAACTTAATTTTTGTTTTAAATAATAGTTCCCACCATGCAATATTTCATTATGTAATAATTATTTATAATCAATAATTAAAATTTAGTATTTGGTTTCGTTAAGTGTTTCTGTTATCAGAGATCTATTTATGGGATTTTAAACGATTTAGACCTTACCCTTTGGGAAGTGTGACATTCTTATGTCGCGTCGCCATCGTAATATTTTCATTTCTTCGTTTTGATCAAGCTTAAATTTATTATAAAGGAGTAGCCATAGACGATATTTTACATGTTATCAGCCATATGTGATAGAAGCAACACTGTGATGAAAAGAAATGATTAATTCCAGTTGTTTAATTTAACATATGTTTAATTGTTCTAAAATTATTTTGAATGTTCACTACCGTTGTAGTTTATAGTAAATAAAAGCTTAATTTCTGGGTTTAGATGTATTTATTATTAGTACAAAAACATGCATTTTATTTACTATAAACAATCAAATAACTATAGACAAGTTTCTCAAGCCGAGCCGCTTCAACGGAAAACCCGACTTTTCGACTGCAGCGAAAGAGTGGACCTACTGGCTGAAGACGTTTTAAAACTTCGTTGATGGAACATCTTAATAATGAAGATAAGCTTAAGGTAATCACTAATTTCCTATCCTATGATGTTTATGAATTTATCAGCGACTGTAATTCTTATACTGACTACTCCTCTAACTTTATAGACCACATTTTCTCTCTCAAAGACAAAATTCCTCTTTTTCCGGGAGAGGGGAGGGTCCCAATGGCCTCAACTTCTCTTTCGGGCCTTTTCACTCATGGACGACTGCCGTAAAAAGGCTTATCTACCGTGCCGATCGTTAATCCCCTCCCCCTTCACACGTACACGGCTGCCGTCCACTTATTGTTGCCGAGATAGGGAAATGTGCCGTACACGGCAGCCGCACGGCTGCTTTTTCTCTCCGGTCGCTACACGGCTATAAAGAGGATTATAAACCGTCCCAACGGCAGCCGTTTTTGTGGGAAAGGTCCATCTATGTCCCTATATAAACGACCGTTTGGCCGGCTGATAAGCCTAGGACTATAAATCGTTTGGACGGCAGCCGTCTATGTGTGAAAAGGCCCTTTCTCTGCAATCGAAGAATGTTTTATGGTCGACCTCAAAATAAATGAACATATGTACCCTATATACAAATTAACAGTCATGAAAGGTCTTTGTGCCGATGTATTAATCGGCCATAATATACTCAGAGGATACTCTCACGTTTCAATTTCTTTTGGTGGATTAAAGCCCCTACTCAATATATGTTCTGCTACTTGTGCCTCTGTGGAACCTCCTCGCTTATTTGGTAACCTATCAGTAGACTGCAAGTTCATTGCCACAAAGTCCAGGCGATACACTGAAACTGACTTACGTTCATACGGTATGAAACTTCCAAATTCCTAACTGAGGAAGTGATTGAGGAAAGCAACTTTCCTTGGAGAGCTCAGGTACTAATCACTGAAAGTGAGCACCACAAAAAACGCATGGTTATAGACTACTCGCAGACAATTTATAAATCTACGTTTCTTGATGCATACGCATCGCATATTGATGATTTGGTTAGGAAAATTGCTGCCTACAAAATATTCAGCACGATTGACCTTCAGTCGGCATATCACCAGGTACCCATTTTGGAAGAAGAAAAACCTTTCACGGCTTTCGAGGCTGCGGGAAAACTCTACCAATTCATCCAAATCCCTTTTGGTGAGACGAATGGTGTCGCCTGTTTCCAGCGTGTTATTGACAAGGTTATAACGCAAGATAAATTAACTGGAGTGTTTTCGTACTCGCATGACATTACTGCATGTGGGTACGATAAAAAATACTATGATCTGAATCTCTCTCGACTCCTTGCAGCCTTCGACAAATACAATAATAAAATCAACCAAGGAAAACACAAATTCAATCGGACGTCCGTACATTTGCTTGATCACTTGGTATCCCATAACAATATTCGACCGGATCCCGAGCGTCTCAAACCCCTTTTGGAAATGGTACGTCCTCATAACGCTGCATCATTGAAGCGTGCTCTAGGGCTCTTTGCTCACTATTCAAAATGGATTGCACATTTCTCAGATAAAATCAGATCACTGACCGACTCTAAGGTCTTCCTCCTGGATCATTAAACTATTAACAATTTTGAGAACCTAAAACAAAGTATTGCTGATGCTACTTCTTCTTCTTCCAGTGGCGCGACAGGCCGTGTAGGCCCTTGGCCTCGCCGTGTAACCTCCTGGGAGATTACACTCACGTTTCTCGATGTATTTTATATGGTAGGGTCCATCACTCCCTACGCCTAATTTTGTGAGTGACCACCATTTGGCTGACGGGTCTCACATACCCGGGGGAGAGGCTGTGAGTGAATACTCATTTATTAAATGCTTGAAAAAGCACCTGAATTGTAGAATCTCTGAAGAAATGGAGTTATTTTCTTTTAGGGAGACATTTCCAACTACTAATAGACCAACAAGCTCTCTCTTTCATATTCAATCAAAAACATTCAAGCAAAATAAAAAATGATAAAATTCTAAGTTGGCGACTTGAATTGGCTACTTTCCAATTCGATATAACCTACCGCTCTGGAAGAGAAAACGTGAAGGATGATGCCCTTTCTAGAGCTTGGAGCTCCATATCCAATGATCGACTATCGGAATTACATCAAGCTCTCAACCATCTCGGTATTACCAGAATGGTTCACTGGCTGAGTTGCAGGAATCTCCCGTTTTCAGTTGAAGATATTAGAAGGGTTAACTCAGCTTGTTCGATTTGTGCAGAAGTCAAACCCCGTTTTCACAAATCTCGGGGAAATCTAATGAAAGCAACTACTCCTTTTGAACGAATCAATGTATATTTCAAGGGTCCGATCCCCTCAAAGACGAGGAATTACTATATTCTGACCACCATAGATGAATATACTAAATTCCCGTTCACCTACGCTTGTAATGAAACAACCTCTGGCACTGTTAAAAAAATGCCTTACAGGTCTTTTTATGCTCTTTGGGACTTCAGATTATTTACACTCTGACAGAGGGTCATCCTTTATTTCACGGGAATTAATATAATTCCTACATTCCAATGGAATAGCCATAAGCCACTCAACGCCCTATAATCCTCAAGGAAATGGACAGGTGGAGCGTTTAAATGGTACTTAGTGGAAAACCATAAATCTAGCTCCCAAGCTACTAATTGTACTACTCATGAACGGTTCTTCAGTTTTCCTAGCCGAACCTCAAACGGAGAGCTCTACCTACTTGACTTACCTGCCACACCTAGGCCTGTCCTCATCAAAAGAGACGTATAGTCCAGCAAGTATGACGGCTAGAAGCTGAAATTCTAGAAGGAAATCCCCAATATACATTTATTCCGTGGAAAGATGGAAGAGAGTCAACTATTCCCTACGACAACTTGCCCCTAGAGGGAATACGAATTTGTTTCTATGAGCTGAAGCCTTATTGAAGGACAAAGAGAAGTGCCTCAAATTCAACCAAACTTTGAAGCAGGTCCACCGTCCACCGTTGAGCTGAATAACTCCAGTCCTCGAAATGTTGATCAGCTAGTTCAAAGTCTCACCTGAAGCTGGAACCTTGAGTCCTAGACGAACTCTCAAGCCTCCTGCTTATCTGAAGGACTATGTTACCAAGTTTTAGTTCAGAATATATAGGTTAGATTACATTAGTAAAAATAATATTTTTTACTCCTATAAATGTACCAACAAAAGAGAGTTTTAAACAATACATATATAACACTTTTTTTTATAATAAAACATAAAACAGTTAATATTTTAAATTATACAAAAAATAAAATAAAATAATACACAAAATTGATGTATAATATTTAAAATAAAAATATTTAAAAAAAATAATAATGATTATAATGAATAAACACTGAGGGAAGAGATTAAGGAAAAACAATCAAATAAAGTAAAAGGAACAAAGGGATATTGGAAAGCGAAAGGAAGCATCTCCAGGTTTGCTCAGAGCTTCAAAGTGCACTCGACGAGTCTGCATCAAAGAATAGTGGAAGGCAAGCCTTACGGAAAGAGGAAGAAAACCTGACTTACACCGGTAGCTGGTTGAGCTCTCTCACTGCCGCGGCGTGGAAAGCATTCCTCAAGGCCTTGATTCTGCAAGCCGGTATTGGAATACACCCTGCAATCTCTCGCTCCGCACCTCGACAAATTCACGCCTTAGGATTTCTGAAACACCGGAATCTAGAACCTTACGGGCTAGGCAAATTAAATTGAGGCGGCGATATTCTTTTGCTCCAAGCCAACCTAATTCCCTTATAAGTGGACTTATATGCTCGTCCCTTTTAATACCAAAGATGAATCGGATAGCTGCGTTGAGAGCTCTCTGTATTTGCAGTCCTCAGCTTCCGATATATCTATATATACGGAGTCACAGTACCATATTAATGGGAGTACCAATGCTGAGGCTATTTTTCGCCTGACCTCGGCTGGTAATAGCCATTTCCACCGCGAGAGGGAATGCAAGACACCGTAGACTCGGCTCACCACCAGTCCAGCATGATCGCGCCACGACAAGGAGTTGTTGATCATCACACCTAGGAGTTTCATCTTATCATAACACAGGACAACCTGATCATGAATCACTAGCGGAGGCAGCACGATGTCTTTTTCTGCTTTCACCACCAGTTTTGGGCTGCCAAAATAGCATCAAGCGAGACTTCCGGTCGTCTAGGTGAAATCTATTGGTGCGGGCCCATAGCTGAACTTCGTTTAGATCATCGTTAACCCTCTGCAGAGTAGAGACCATATCCTCAGGCAACGCCGAAGCCTACATACATATGTCATCGGCAAACATATGAATTCTGCAATGCCTGAGTGTATTAGCTATATCATTGACATAACCCAGGAATAGTAGTGGTCCCAGAACCGAACCCTGTGGTACACCACCGCTGCATTCCATCCATCCAGTCACTTATAGTCTTGACTTGCTGTAGTCGTCTAGTAAGGTATTACTTGAGCCAATGCAGGACTGGTTCAACAACACCAAAGCTACCGAACTTCTTTAAAAGCGTATCATGGTCGACTGAATCGAAAGCCCTTGTAAAATCTAATGAAACGAATATGGTTATCATTCGATCGTACATAGCTCTTCTTATATCCGTTAAAATGGTGTGGAGTGCTGTGCATGTGCTGTGTCCTTGTCTAAATCCCAATTGGTGTGGTGAGAGTAAATATTTGTCCACCAAGAATTTCCTCAGATCCCTCTCAACTATCCTTTCAAGAATTTTTGATAGAACAGGTAACACTGCGGGCGGTAATCTGATGGTTCTCTGGGCTTTGACTTTTTAGGAACGGGTCTGATGATAGCTCAGGGAACATGTACTGCTGCAAGGATGCATTTAAAATATTGGCAATCACTTTGTTGTTATTAACCTTACCTAACATTGCTTTTGATATTCCATCATTTCCAGGCGACATCCTCTTCGCAGATCTCTTCGAAAATGAGGTCATCTACATTTTCATTGGTAGGTAAAGATATATTAATCTGTTGCCCGTGGTCAAGAGGATGGGATGAAAAGAAATGGTTTAGATCATCAAGGTTGCATTGGACATGTGCTTCGTTTTTCTTTACCTCGATGATTCTATGGCCCCTTAACTGTTTCCAAACCACGGCGGGAGCACAACCGTTTAAACTTTCAGACAAGCACTTTCTTTTGGCGTCCCGCACAGCTGTCTTTACCTTATTTTTCTGCGCCGGTACTGCGTCAAATCTTCAATGGAACCACCTTTTCTCAACAACCAGAAAAAGAAGTCTCTCCTGGCCATCAAGGATTTGATATTTCCAGACATCCAGGGAGAGGGCCTTGTTTTTTGCCTTTTGTAGGTCTTCAATGGAGCGTACTGGTCGACCAGCTCATTTAATTTCGTAGTGTATATTTTGACCTTTTCATTGACATCGTGGCTGTCAAACAACTCACACCAGTCAATCGTCATGACATCCAATATATAGGCCTCTTGGTTTATGTTTTTCAGATTTCAGATGAAGACGACTGTCAGACAGGTCACACGATGAACTTTACATAACCATAACAGAACGTTGACATGCGACCGAAGCTCAATCTTAAGTCCGGGTTACATCTATTTTATCAGAAACCTTAATTTTATCGCCTTTTTAATAAATTTTAATGCTATACAAGGATGGTCTGAGAAGTTAAAAACTAATGTAATGTGATATATAGTTTGTAATAGTCACCTATATAATTTCCACTATGAATCGATAGTATGCTGCGTAGTATACTATAGCTATCTTCAATAATAGGTCCCTCCTCCATGTTGAGTTGATTTTTTGCTCTCTTACAGGGACTTCATCATATAGATGACAGGTGACATAGAACCCTCAAACATAACTGAAACAAGGATAATGTCTTCTGATAATTTTGAAACTAACTTGATTATTGCTGTTAACTATAATTACAATATTTTTATTTTTTTTAAAATGTGAAAACAGTTCTTTCAGAAGTTATGGAATTGAGCTTTAGAACATCCCAGAGATATCTCTCTGATGCTCTGTGATATCGAAATATCCAAAATAAATTGAATTATAAACTATAGATTAAATCTTAAATATCTCTATTGAAGAACAAAATCGGACCTTTTAAAAACATTAATCTTCGAGTATCTATTGTAATATTGATCCCAAATGGATTCGAAATAAGCTCCCGAGGCTTCTTTGAAAGGATATCGCTCGAAAGTAAACTCCCATTTAATCAACATATACAGTGCCGGATTATCCATATAGTCAATGTAGGCAAATGCCTATGGGCACCGTGCCTCTTGTGGTCCTCATGGTCTGAGGGAAAAACAAATTGAAGTAATTTTTTTGTTTAGTTAAAAAAAAAAAAACTAAAATTAATAGCTTCAATTTTGATTTAACTCGCTAAATCTATGTAAAATTTAATGGGCTTCAATATGATGTAAGTTTCATCCAGATTGAAACAGTATGACAGGGCTTAAATGCCGATATTTTAAATTTTTATTTTTCTAAAGTACCTTTAATTTAGTAACCATATCATCTTGTTCGCATTGATATTAAACGGGTACATATATGATTCGAACGAATTAGATATTCAACTGAAGGAGAAAAGAGAAAACATATTTTGTAATGTAATTTTAGTCTTTTTGAATATAACAACAGTGATATAGACATATAGTATACCGTTAGAAAGCTTAAGGTATTAGAAAAAATATTATTTTATACCCAGAGTTGTAAAAAGTAATGGAGAGTGATTGAAGGGTAACAGGGCTTAAACGGCACATTTTCAAAATTTCTTCCTCAAAAGTATCGTATTAATTTTGTTTAATAGAAGTAATTAAATGTTTTTGTTGGTTATTACTAGTTAAAAATGGTTTAGTATAAAATATGAAATAATTTTATTGCTAACTATAGGAGACAAGAGCAGAAATATTTTTAGTTGTTTTTTTCTGTATAATTAATGCTTTTTTCGTTCTAAAGCTAAAGATTAAAAAAACATAAATTTTAATCTAAAATAAATGTTTCCATCGAAAAAATATAATTCTTATTTTAATTTTATGTTTTTTTAAAACTTGATTCAAAGAAGGGAGGTAAGTGAAAGTCGTGTGTTGCACTCAACAAATTATTTTAATTTTATAATTATATTTTATTTTTAATATTTTATTAATTACTACCAAAGTGCCCTTGATCGCTGGGGTGCAATTTAAATGTGGTGGCATTTATCTATATATTTGTGTACATACATAGTTATGTTCAACCAATTAAGAATTTATCACTTTGGGATAATGAGATCATGGTAACGAACATTGCTCTTAGCAAGAAAATATTATGTTTATTGTATAACGTCTATTCATTTAATCATCGGTAGAAATTAGAAACATGAATTGGTCAATAATTAACTAATTGGTCAAAAATAATAATTATTTAAGGTTCAGTTAATGTGTTTGTTATCTTAAACGATTCCCATTCTGTTCAATTGATTAGGTCAAATTTATTTTACTGTTAGTAAGTGAAAGTCGTGTGTTGCCACCAGATTTTTTAATTATTTATGTATGGGGTGATTGATGCGTTTACCTCTAATCACCCTTCAGTACAACAGATTCTATTAATTTTCTTTAAAAAAAAAAATAAAACATGAATTATTTTCACGTGCTCCGGGTGTCACACTAAAAAAACAAAATATTAATCTTAAAAAAAAAAAAAAATTGAGATAAATGTTTTTTAAAAAGACTATTATGCCAACTATTTAAGCCCTTTAAAAGAGCTAAGTGGCGGGGCAGGTGGCTGTTTCCAGATTGAGAGGGGGGCCAGTCAAGTTTAGATTGTGAAGAATTAATTAAAGTGTTTATTAATATTCAGTGGGGGTTTTGTGGTCGTCTCTGTTCGGGAGGTGGGGGATGTGACTTGAACTCAAAGAACCCTCATTATGCCCTAACTGGGGAGGGGTCTTCGCCTAACTCACAGGATTCACTGAAAAAACAGCTAAGACCTCTTTTTTTCTACGTTTAAGAGTATCAACAGTCAATAATTAGCAGGGATGGGATGGTATAAATGAAAATTCACTATTTAATTTTATTAAGAAATTATCAAGAGTTTGTAAAATACTGCTAGTTCTTGATATATATATATACATATATAAAAACTCTGATACTCTTCCGACGAACAGTGGGAAAAAATTACGATTTAGTGGCCAAAATTCAATAACTCTTGATAAAATCAAGATAAATTAAAACTTCTCTTATCATTTTTGAGAAGTGATTGTCCTTTAACGATAACACTATATTAAGAAGGGCTAGAAGAACTTCAGTATTAGAACTAGAAAGAATTTTGAGTAAGCGTCAAGAAGCAATTTTAATTATATTTTGTTAAGTTGAATTTGTCGATCTTTTGCCTTTAAACAAAAATTCCTTATAAATTCTGTATACGTCCTGAATTCCTGAGTAAGACAATTATAAACTCAGAAACCTCTATAGAAGCGGATGATAGATCATTTCTGTCGATTCGAATGCTCCTACATAGAATAAATTGATCAAATACCAAAATATGCATGAAATGAATAACTTTGCATAATAATTAAAAATATTAATAAATGTAACGAGAGTGAATTTTCACTATTTAATTTTATTAAGTTTGTAAAATACTGCTAGTCCTTGATATATATATATATATATATATATATATATATATATATATATATATATATATATATATATATATATATATATATATATATATATATATACATATAAACTCCGATACTCTTCCGATGAACAGTGAGAAAAAATCACGATTTAGTAGCCAAAATTCTATAACTCTTGATAAAATGAAGATGAAATAAAAATTCTTTTTTCATTTATGAGTAGGTAATGTCCTCCTCTATCAGGTAGTGTAAAAAAATCACTCTTGTTACATTTATTAATGTTTTTAATTATTTTTTAAATTTACTGATTTCATACATATTTTTGTATTTGACCAATTTACTCTATGTAGGAGTAGTCGAATCGGCAGAAATGATCAATTACCCGCTTCTATAGAGTTTTCTGTGTTTATAATTGCCTTACGACGTATACAGAATTTATAAGGTATTATTGTTTAAAGGCAAAAGATCTATATTGGTCACTAAATCCTGATTTTTTTTTTCACTGTGCAACGTTCAAATCCCGTCTATTCAATAACTTCCTTTCTGTCCGATTCCCAAAGACCAAAGATTTGAAAATTTCTATGACATTATTTAAAAAAAAATTGATTATATTTTATTTTAACTTTATTATGATATTCAATTAGAACAATCTCTTCCATAAATATATTTTCTATCACATCAATTAAGACGTTGATTTCCAAAAAGTACTATATTCACTTAAGACAGGAAACGTAAAAATCTGTCATTTATTTATTATTGGAATAATTAACTTGATTATTTTTTTATTAAAATCTAAAGTTGATTTTTAAGCGTGTTGCCAGCTTATTTTTCCAAATTATTGCAATTTTCCCATGACTTTTATACAATATAATATGGATATAGTACTTTTGGGAATGAAACGTGGATATAGTACTTTTTGGAAAGAATTAAAAGGGATATAGTACTTTTTGGAAGAATAGAATGCGATAAGTTGGTAACAGTCACTATAGCCTTCCTGATACAACATTAACGATAACTAACGTCTTTATATTTTTAATTACTAAATAATGTATATTTCCTTATTCTTCCTCTGAGAAATATCTTTCTTTGTTGGTTAATTACATTGATAATCTATTATTCATAAAGAAAGTGAATATTCAAAGGACAATTTATCTGTTTATGGCACTATAATAAGAAAGTATGTAATTATGAAGTTTGTTTTAAACTAGTATTTACTATTTGTGTGTATTTAGCAAATTTATCTATATTATTAACTACGTGTAAACAATATTTAACCATAGATACTAATAAATAATAACTTTTGAGCTTTTATTTTTTCGAGGTTTTATCAAGTCATCTTCAGAATAACGCATTAAAATTGCTTCTTGATGCTTACTCAAAATTCTTCCTAGTTCTAATACTGAAGTTTTTCTAGCACGTCTTATATGGTGTTTCGACTTTAAATTTTAGATTAATTTAGTTTAATTGTTCTATCAATTGTTCTGATTGAATATTATTATATTCAATTAGAACAAGCTCTTCTCATAAATAAATTTACTATCACATCATTTATATATAATATAAGAAGTGCTAGAAGAACTTTAGTATTAGAACTAGGAACAATTTTGAGTGAGCATCAAGAAGCAGTTTTAATTTTAGTAATCTTTTGTTTTATTGTATAGATATATTCCTTTTTTTTTTTTCTTTTTTTTTTTAATTTTATTACTTCTTACACCATTGTAAATAAGAATTAATCATGATCATTTGGTCTTTTGGCCAGACACACTGTATACTTTAATTGTACATATTTGTTGTTCTTAAGGGACTATGTCCCAGAATAAAGATTATTTTCTATTTCTATTTCTATTTCTAATCTTATAATTTAAATTTTAGTAATCTTAATTCTATTTTAAAATTATTATTTTTTTTTTTTGGTATAATTTGCTTTCATAAATTAAAAAATTATTATATATATTTATATTTATAAAATTGTTTTGTAAATACTAAGTAACCACATTTAATGGTGAGAGACGGTTAATTATTTTAAAGAATCTCAACCGAAGACTTTGCCAGTTTGTAAATTCGCCTGTCTGACTAGGACAAAGGATACTAAAACCTGTCTGATATTAAAGCCCATTTAATAATACATTTAGATAACGAATTAAACGAATTCGTTAGAGCGTTTTCAGAAAAAAGAAAAATTGGAACACGAAACTGAAAGAAGTATTTTGAAACTGAACCGTATTTCCCTTCCTTGTCTGGTGGCGCCAAGTGGTGTGTGCGGTTATAAGAGGAACTAAAGTCCTCACAACCTTTATTCGCATTTTCTATAAAGCTCCAACACTTCTTTATTTAGTTAATAACAGAAGAAATTATTATCAACTAGCAAACACAGTCCAATATGACAAAATAACTTTAAATAAAACGATGTAATAGCATACGAAATAATCTGGTGCGGACGACTTTCATTTAACTCGGCTGTTAAAACCAATTTAAGAACTATTACATAAACTTAAAGCTTATGAAAACGGTTTTAAGTTAACTTGTGTATTCACTTTCGTTAGAAGCGTATGATTTAGGTTAGTTCATTCAACTATATTAAACTGTTACGAATAATAATCAATAATAAGTTTATGCTCTCTTCATCACTTGACTTTACCTTTGTTTGTGTTTAAGATAATTTTTTTTTTTTTTTTTAAATCTTTCTCTTTCCAACGGTATATTATACGTCTATATTACTGTTCGTAATCTATAAAAACGAAAATTACTTTTAAAAAAATATGTTTGCTCTTTTATCCTTTAGTTGGGCACCAAATTCGCTCAACTTGTATATTTAGCCGTTCTTTATCGAAGCTAATAAGATGATATAGTTAATCTTTAGAGGAAGAAAATACAAATATACGCCACTTAAGCCCTATCAGACTATTTTAATCAGAATAAAACTTATATCATAATAAGCCCATTAAATTTTTTTTAATTTTTAATTTTTTATATTTTTATTGAAATTTACAACTGTATTTTGTAATACAACAAGGAAATATGTTGGTAATGATAAAATACATGAAAAAAACGTGAAGAGAAAATGCCCATTGGCATCACTCCACTAAGTAACTAAACTAGAAGGTCTCGAGGCCATCTTCTTTTCAGGCGCCTCGTAGGATTGTCAGGAATTCAAGAGGAATTAAGAATTGAAACTAGAGGATTAGAGTGGGAGTGGAGTTTGTCATGGAAGGATTGATACCAGGTTCGGCCCAAATCAGCAACATATGGGATGTTAAGGTCTTTATCGATGAGTTTATTTGTGACAAAGTAAGGAGCATTGCCATTAAATTTGATATTAATATAACTAGTTTAATCAAAATTCTTATAATTTTCCAAGAGATGAACTTTAAATCATCAAAAGTCGTTTGCAACATGTAGGTGAAGCTTTCATCCATAAAGAAAGACAGTATTTTTTAGGTTTAAGAAATAATTTATTTGATGTTCTATTTTAGTCTTAAGTCGGTCAGATAAGGATGATTTTGCACTTGAGAGCTTTGAAAATTTAATATTTTTTTTATGTATTTTTTTTGAGATATTCGAAATCAATTTTTCAGAAAAGAAAAATGTGAACCACTCAGAGTACGAATTTTCTCAAATCCAGCACATCTACACGGCAAGGGCAACATTCAAGAAAATATTAAGCTACACAAGCTACCACAGGCATTTTTTAATTATTGCGCTGATCGGAAAAGTGAGTGAAATAGTACTTTCATTGTATTTAAAAAAAATATATAATCTTTATTGAAATATATAATGAAATACACAAAACATAAATAATGCTGTACCAAAGTAGACCAGTCTCTTTAGTAATCACATAATAACATAAACATAAGATATAGACACATTAATAAATGAAAAAATATATATAAGAAACTACCACTATTTGAAAAAAAAAAAATATTAAATGTATCTTACAGTAATATACGTTTAGTTCGTTTGTGTACATACCACTTTGTACTATTTTCGGTAAAAAATAGAAAAAAAGTTTTTACTAAGCTTGTTTATGTAATCTTTAATAATAGATACTCTCAGTTCTGAATGCGTGGTTTTGATTCTTTTATAGGATGATTTCCATAGATTCTTATACATTTATTTTGGAGCGTTTATAATTTTTTATTGTTTGATTTACTAAATATTGGGCATGCGTAGGTAAGAGTTGGTCGTGAACAAGCCTTCTATAACAATAATTTATTAGTTACATTTAATTTATAGTTTCTGTTAAAATATGGATATATATATATATATATATATATATATATATATATATATATATATATATATATATATATATATATATATATATAGTACACAGAGCTCTTTGGCTTTGTTGCACACATAATTTGTGTGCTGTGTAAAAGTCAGTCTTTTATCCATGACTAGTCCCAGATATTTGATGTCATTTGAACAAGCTATAGGTCCATTTGTTAAAAAAAGTTGGGAGATAGAATGAGGTCTTCTCTTTGTGAATAATATTACTTTAGTTTTGTCCGGTCTGTAACTTGAAGTGTAAAATGCCGTATCGTCTGCGAATAATGATTTGTATACTTTGTGTGTCAGGCATGTCGTTAATATATAAATTGCAGAGCGTTGGAGATAGAACCCCGCACTTTATAGTATAAATATAGAACAAAAACTTTCGATCATTCCTTTCTTGTCCGCTCTACTACTCTATGGAATTCCCTACCTACTCATATCCGCCATGCTTCTTCCCTACCATCATTCAAGTCCCAGCTATTCCAGTACCTACTGTCATCCCAAACAGACGCTCAATAAGATATTTCAAATCAAATATCAATTCAAAAAGAAAATTAATTATTTATTGTTCATATTATTATATGGATTAATTATAATGAATCAGTTTCAATGTTTAATTTTGTTCAACACGTTAATCTATTAGAAGTTATTATTTATTGATTTTACTCTTTTGTTTTATCGTATCCTTTCTTTTCTTTTTATTTCATTGTGAATAAGAATTAATTATATTCCTTTGGTCTTGTGGCCAGACACATTGTATATCTTAATTGTACATATCAATTGTTCTTAAGGGACCCTGTCCCAGAATAAAAATCTTTTTCTATTCTATTCTATTCTAAATATAGATGTTTGCTTAAAGGACGTTTTGAGAAGTTATAATAAAATTAGGGAAAGTTCATTAACGGTTTAACTTTTCTCGTCTATTTAGGTTTATCTAAATAAAAAGCCGACCCAGTTAATCAACCTATTCATGCTTATAAACCAGGAGGTTGGTAAATGGAAGGCGAGCCGACCAACCGAACCTCTAATTAATTAATAAGCTTAATCTTGAAGGTACTCTGTTAAGGGTAAACAGCTTCGCAAAAACCTCTTTCCTCTCAATATTCTATATAATTAAATAACAGGCTTATGATTTAAAATTATCATTAGCGTTCATTCTCAATTTGTTTTCGTGTCACATGTTTTTTAAGCTAACGGATATTTATTCTCTTATTAGGAAAATTGTAATTCGTAGAGCGAAGTTAATAAGGATATCCCTCCTGGAAAACCATTTTTAGGTCTTCTGGGAAGTCTAAATTAAAATTTGCCAACAAAACAATAGAGAGGAGGAGGGCGGGGTTGGGCGGACATTGCATAATCCTCCGGCTTAGGCTGGGCAACAGGGCACATCTCTTTTAGAGAATATTGTTTGATATTTAATTTTGGGTTTTCTTCGCTCCGCTAACTTTTCTAACGTTTATTTTTTCCAGAAAAGTGGTAGCTTTCCTCAACCAGGAATCCCAAATAAAGTCGGATGCGAGTAATATATAAAGGCTTAGCGATACCCAAGGTTCGATACTGATTCTGCTAGTCGTCCCTCATATATTTCTTTCCACTGACCTCCTTCAAAACCCATATGTGTGTATATATAGATGATATATGAACACCAAAGGCGTAGGCAGGGCGGCCCAGTGGAAAAGAATAGCGATATTCATAGTCCTACTTCCTGTGAAAAATTTTATCTTAAGAATATAGTCCTTTTCACTGTATGAAATATATAGTAAGGGAAAGTATTGCGATCGTGAAAATTGAGACGTTGATTTCCAAAAGGTACTATATCCATTCTAGGAAATTTTACAGGAAGCGCGAAAATCTCTCATTACTATATTATTAAACTAGCTAATTTGGGCCTTTTTGCCTTAAAATTTAGAATGATTTTTTTACTATAATAATAACATCATATTAAAGTTATGAAATGAATTTTTTCAGAATGATTTGGAACGAAAATAAATTCGTAATTAGTACTTTTAGAAAATTACCGCATTTCTAAATCGCGTTTTTTAAGGACTTGAGAATTCATTAGATAACATCAAATAGAATATTTAGATAAAACTAAATGATGAGAATACAAATATGTAAAAAATCGATTTCGTAAAAAATGTCCTTTAGTACCTTTTGGAAATCAACGTCTCAATTGTCGATTTCCAGTTTTCAACGGAAATACACGTTTTAGGGTCCCCAGAGTCCAAATGACCAAGTCCCACAAAAATGTCTGTGTGTCTCTAAACTCTATTTATCGATGTAAAATTTGATGGGCTTTAATGGTATGTAGGTTTCATTCTGATTGAAATAGTCTGACAGGGCTTAAATGCCGATATTTTAAATTTTCTTCCTCTAAAGTACCTTTCATTACCTAAGGAGGCAAGAAAATTTTGAAAAAAATTCACTAATATTTACTTTTACTAATACTTTTTGTGCGCTATAAGGACGGTTAGAAAGGAGTCTCACACTTAATTGTTTTCTTGTATAGACTTATCATTTTACTACATGTTGGAAAAAAATAGCGATTTAGCGCCAAAAATTTAACTTTTGATCATTAAGATAAATGAAAAAAAAACAACCATTTTGTCTTTGGACATTCGAAAATATTTATTTTATGAACTGATGTTATTACAATTTTTAAATTTAGCCACTTTATTCAGCATAGGGACATCCACAATTAAATAGATATGATGTAGTTTTAATTGACCGTTGAGAATATTACATGAGGAAGATGGTTGGGGATGCGGTCATTAGAAAGAAACACACATAACAAGTAGCACTTATTTTAATTGTAAAATAAGTGTTTAATTGTTAGAAGACTTCTTAACACACCGTCTCAGTCACCCTGATGAAGGCCCACAATGTAGGCCGAAACGTCGGCACACAATTAAAATAAGTACTACTTATTTTGGCAAGTTGTTAATCAACTAACGGGTAGACCTACAAAAAAATTTATTTTCCTATCTGACTTAACAGATACTCCGAGAGATGAACATAAATTGCTAAATAAATTCAATGAGTATTTTGTGAATGTTGGTCAAACCCTTGCTGAAAAATTCCAAAAACCAACTCCAGTGGACTTTTCTGTTTATGGTTCGTTACCTGAGAGGTGATGTGAGTTTAAGGAATTTACGGAAGCAGATATTAAACTTATAGTTGGAGAGCTAGGTGGCATTCACCAAAAAAAAAAAAAAAAAAAAAAAAAAAAAAAAAAAAAAAATAAATAAAAATAAAATGTAATGAAAGGAATGGTAAATAGCTCAGGATAAATCAGCGATATATAGAATCGTTACCAAGTATGAAGAATTGAGGATGAATAAACTTAAAACTGAAAAGTTTAGTTACAATAGAAATATATAATGTAAAGAAAATCAATTTTCTAAAAAGTAAACCATAAGTGTATTCGCCGCTGTAGTGATGACTTTATTATTAATTATTATAGTTTCAGATATTGTCTGTTTGAGTGGGTTCTTTATATATAAGCTCAATACTAAGTTTTTTAATTTTTTAATTTGCTATTTACAAATATATAAAGGAATAATTGTGAGTAAATATAAAAATCATGATATACTTGCAGAAAAGCTTCCCGCTGGAAGTACTCTAAAAATATTCTAAACTAGGTCTCGGGGCCATCTTCTTTTCAGACGCCTTGGTGGATTATCAGGAATTGAAGAGGAAGAAAGGATAGAAACTAGTGGATTAGAGTGGAAATGGAATTTGTCATGAAAGGAATGGTATCTGGTCCGGGCCAAATCAGCAACATGTGGAACATTAAAGTCTTTATGGATCAGTTCATTCGTTACAAAGTAAGGAGAATTGAGAATTTTACGAAGGATTTTGGACTGTAGGGATTATATACAGGAAGAATATGGTGGTTTAGTAGAACCTCAAAATTCTACTCCGTAAGTTCATATCGGCCCTATGATAGTCATATAGATGGGTCTTTTGTAGTTAAGTGGAAGGTTTGAGCGTTTGCCCAGTAAGTGTTGAAGTAGTCGAAAACGTCGGGCAGCTTCATATCGTTTCAGTTTTGTATGGGGACGTTTGTCAAGGTGGAGTCCTAGGTATCGAATCTGTTGAACAGGGGCTAGTGGACTGTCATCAAAGGATACTGTAGGCCCGGTCAAATATAAAACATTATATCATGATTTTTAAGTTAGCCGAAATTCGTTTATTTACTCTTAAACCTCACTAAATGCTGCTGTGGCTAATCGGACGATACTGCAGTGGGAGTTTTGAATTTCACCTATTTAGGTTCAATTAGGATAGGGATCCCTTAGGAGTACCTGACACCATCGTTTTACCTCCCCTCAGAAGGACGGTACAACTAAGGATATCTTACTCCCGCCAAAAAATCTTAGAGCAGCCTGCCAGGTTTGAACCGCGTTCTTGGGCATAGAAAGCTGTTATTCTAGCAACTACACCACAGGTAGCTCATAAATCTAAGCGTCTATATGATTTATAGTCCTACTTCCTACGAGTATCATAGAACAAAAAATCATTTGAGAGATATGTTGTTGCAATTTCTTGTCTTTTCAGTCTTGTATGAGGGTTCCAAGTAAGACGTCTGTCAAGGAGCAGTGAATTATTTTCATTTTATTGTTGTTCCAGTTAAAAAATATGAGTAATATGGGCAAGTGATTAGGTGAAGCCGGGATAGATATATAGGTTTAAAAAAAATATATATGTATGCTATTGAATATTTAAATTATTCTGTAGGTTTATCTAGTCCCATAAGAAACAATAACAACTTGTGTGTAGTGTTTTACATATCTTTTTTGCTACAGTCGAATTTTTATGAATTACACAAAACCGGACACAATTTATTGTCAGGGAAAAAAAAAAAAAAAAAAAAAAAATTGTCAGGCCTCTGGAGGGTTCTATTCAGGCTGGTGAGGGATAAAGTAACTCCATAGCTTATTGAATAAAGTATCGACTCCCTCAAGAAAACTGAAATTAGGTTTATGAGGAGTCACGTATGGCTGACCACTGCACCCCTGTAAAACTCTTCAACCAACGCAAAGAAAGCCGATTCGTCCCTTTCATAGGGGCGTAGATCCCCGATTTTCTTTTCCTATCAAAAAACAAAAATAAAAAAAAGTTTAGTATACTCATGTACCATTGACAGTTTTATTAAACTAGCGACCGAAATACCAATCCCTTCCCTTGATTTAGCAATCGTTTTAAGTCCGTGAAAAACGATTAAGCTCTTATATTTACTTCACTATACGGGTCAATAAATTCGCAAAAGTTATTCCATGTCGATTCCAAGTAAAATAATATCACCATTTGTGTCAGAAACACTTTCCGCAACATTTATAAGGTGCCATGAATACATTGCTGAAAAGAATAAATCTCTAGAGTCAACAAATAGTAACTTGTTAAATACAAAAAAATTAAAATAGTTTAATAATATGCTTAAATAATTGGGTTATTGGCTTATGGAAACGCTATCGATTTTAATAGTTAAAAAGTTTTATTTTAGCTTCTTTGATAATGAGATTAGGTGTAGTGGGTTCGAACCCAGGCTATGGCAGGATAGTTATTTATTGTTATTTCATCGTGAGTAGATAACCCCACCAAAAATATTGGGGCGAGTAAACGTATTCTAGGCTTTATCACCTCATCGCACGGCCACTTGCCTAGTAAGAGAACGAATCTCTATAAAAAATATGTGTCAAGTGCCTCCTTACACAACTGTTAGCCATAAAAATAGCACAAAATCAATGTCACGTTCCTAAATAATCAAAAAAGTTCATTAGTAAGTAAGATTAGGTTAATATGCAGATAAATTCTCATAGCATTTGCGCTGCATATATTTCTTTTGCATTATAACCTTTGATGCGCCAAAAGAGGAACAAAGTCATAAAGTAAAAATATCAAAACTATTCATGTTAGTGAGTGAGAGTTAATGGTTGACTCATTCAGTAACTAGCCTCTATTAGTAATGTAGTAATTAGTGACTAGACAAGGATGCCTAATATACCTCATCACTCGTCCTCCAAGCCTTATTCACGGTCTACCGATGTTGGTACCCATCTTGATGATGCAAAGTCTATTTTATCTGTACGATTACGCTTTTATATGGCATAATTTTTAGTAGTGGCTATTTCATTGTTGCAATATTCATTTATACACACAAGATCCGAATCCTGAGACAGCTTGTTTGTTGTTTTTTTTTTACAGAAATGGATATTTGAGGGTGAGGGAACAGACTTTTTTGTCTTCGGTAGGGAGGGAGAGGATGACTTAACGCTCATTACGCATTTCATTAGTCCAAAATTCATTTTTAAACAAGATCCGAATCCTGAGACGCTTTTTTATTAGTAGGTAGTAATAAGTAATTATTGAGTTTTCTGGAAAATAATGCAGGATTTTAAATAGCTCTGGGTATAAAAAACTTTTACGTCAATTGGATCACTCATTTGTATGAAGGTTAACACTAATTAGTCCTCTTCCAGAAAAACAATTTTTATCATCTTTGTAGCATTTGGTTACTTGGAAATCAGTATTTACTAAGATGTATGATAGCATTATTTTCGCATAATTTTATTTTACGAGTTCATAACAGCAGACGTTTTGGACAGAGGCTCGACAATAGAGAAGCAGACATTTTCTAAAGCCCCAACTCACCAGAAAAAGACAGTGGCTATTACTTGGTGGGCTTCATTTGCTTTAAATCACTACAGCTTCTTGAACCCTGCGAAACTATCAATGGTGAATTTTACTGCAACCAAATTGACGTAATTGCTTTGTTCAATTGATCTTCGGGGTTCCTGGGAACACCTCCGTATCTCAATTTTATGGCAAGTTGAAGTGACTTTACCCTTCAAATCGTCGCAAGTATTTCCTTACGTCATTCCTTTACCAAGTTATCCAATCCCGCCGTTCATCATACATTTTTGACCTTCTGCAATTCAAATCCTCTGTCCATCCCCATTGTTCACCCTCCTGGCCTTCAGATGTTTTACACCACGGCCCATCGAACTAACATTTCGACAGATCCTTTCTCATTCGTTCGTCAAACCTATGAATTCTATCCCTCCTTCCATCCGTCACTTCAACTCTTAATGAATATCCAGCTATGAGTTGTAAATAAGCTTTTAATTTATTTATTTTTTAGTTGTTTTCCTCTCATTTAAAAACGTATATTTTATATCAGTAATTATTAACTTGTTTATATGTATTTAATTCACTCTAAGACTCCAAAGCACATATTGTATATTCTGTATATTTTATTCTAAAGGGAAATGTCCCAAGATAATAAACAATTTATTTATTTAATGCGTCAGAAATCTGCAATAATGAATAATATTTGGTCAATCGATAGGGACATGACAATGCTCAGCCACATGCCTCATGTTTGACATCACGAAAATTATTGGAGTTTTAAGATCATGAAACTCTACCACATCCGCCCTATTCTCGGACCTTTTACAAACTGATTACCATTGTTTTAAACACCTAGACAACCTACAAGACCTTTTTTAAAAAAATAAAATATTTATTGATCAAAAGGCAACAGAAAATTGGTTTTCTGAACTTATAAATTTGTAATGATTTCAATAAGAGTACGGAAAAGCTCCCAACACTTCGCCGGAAATGTATTGAAAGTAATAGAGACTATTTTGATTAATAATAACCAACAAAAATATTCTTTTTCTTTTAAAATCTAATTCTGCATTATTTTCCAGACAATGAAATGGGATACGAGATCGTGGTGGTGTCAGTATTATATGATTTTTCTAAAACTTAAACTTTTAACGGTATATGGCACTATTTTACTATTCTTATTTAAGCAAAAAAAAAAAATAAAAAAAAAAATAACCTGGACATTTTTTTTCTTCTGTCTTTACCGTTTTTCAAGTTGATGACCAGATTATGTTAAATTTCATATTTACAGGTTTTTATTTCTGCTAATAACGAGAGATGGTGAGTTATTTTTAAATTTAGTAAATATATTTAAATTAAATATATCGATAAGGATAAAACCAGAATGATATTAAACACCATTTAATAATAGGTTAATATTATATATATATAAAATATTAACCTGTATAATATATATATATATATACATTTAATATATATATATATATATATATATATATATATATATATATATATATATATATATATATATATACATTTAATATAAGTATAAATAAAACCATTATGGTTTTATCGTTTTAAGAAAATCTTATGCATGACGAAAAATCAATTATTTAAAGTGTCACTTTTCCCCAACATGTATTCTGGGTTTAAGAAAATTATTAATGCTTTTCTTGTTGTGGGTACTCAACAGTCTTAAAGGTCAGAATTTCCTGTTCGAAGTCTGGGATTTTTTCCTTTTGTCCTTTAACTAAAACCAACATTAAATTGGACGAAAACTAAGGTAAAGAGAAAAAAAAATATATATGAATTTAATTTATAGAGACGATCCTCTTACATGATTTTCTTCCCCCCTCACTGGAAGACAATACTAGAAATTTGGAATTTATAAGATATAATATGATTAGGAGCAAGGGAATTAATACTTCTTATAGAGGTAAATTGTTTTAAATTAATTTCTGTTTAAAAAAAAAAAAAAAAGTCTCTTATCAACTTTGACAAACTCGAAGTATATTATCAATATATTTTTTTTTGTATTTAAAAAGGAAATTTAAAAGAGTAATAACTATATTTAAATTAGTTCTTCACGAGTATTCTAAATAAATTAAAAAGGCCAAGCAAACAAATGAATGTTGAATGGAGAAAGGTTTTGATGGAATGTTGACCGATGGTGATTTTAAATTCTTGAGAATAGTGATGTGCGGTTAAACATATTTTAATCTTATTATAACTACTCTCTCTCTCTCTCTCTCTCTCTCTATATATATATATATATATATATATATATATATATATAACACACATTTTTTTTCACTTCTTATGAATTTTGAATCGATAAAACGTTAAGTAGATTTATTTTTTATTTGGGATATAAGGATTCATTATCAATTCGTATACATAATCGAATAGTACACTAGTAAAAGTTCTTGGTTCTATTATTTTGAGTTCAAGTTCTGATTAATTAATACCGGTAATGATTATGCAATTAAAAAGAAAAACAGTTATAAATAAATATTTAGGAATACTTATTTTCTTTATTTTTATTTTATTGAATAATATTCAAAGGTACTTTATTAAAATATATTTCAGTCAAGTGTGGCTTTCCATAGACATAAACTTGTTTGTTGGGTTTTGAATGGAAGAGAGTATATAGAAAAAGATTCTTGCTACGTTAAAGATACGTTCGATTACAATCTACTGAAATGAATTAGATTGATCTCAACTTTATCCCGTCGTATATATTTTCTATATATAGCATTTCCAAGTCAATTGTAACCTTTTCCAAGTCAAATGTAACTTTTTCCATTTCAAATGTAACCTTTTCCAAGTCAAATGTAACCCTTTCCATTTCAAATGTCACCTTTTCCAAGTCAAATGTAACCCTTTCCAAGTCAAATGTCACCTTTTCCATTTCAAATGTTACCTTTTCCAAGTCAAATGTCACCTTTTTCTTCACTTCTAGCCTCAAATATTCCGTTTTATTTATTTATTTATTGAAAAATAATTAGTTTAATTAAAATTATGACTTTTTTAATAATGTTGGCATATTCTATCGCTATCTTTTTTGTTTTTTAGATATTTGGTATCAAGTTCTGTTTTTTACTAGCTATATTTAAAAAAATTAATTATCGTCTATTTAGTTTTAAGATAGTTATTGATTTTGAGTTTTTTAGAGGGGAGGGGTAGTTTTTGGGAATAATTAATGTGTTTTCGGGTATTATAATTACTTTTTTCGAGCTGTATCTTTTATCGCTCGCGTGCATGTTACTTTTAATGTTTTTAATTGATGTAGGAGTTGATAGTTGAGTTTTCGGGCATTATAATTACGTTTTATTTTTTTATTGCTCCAATACATTTTAACTCGAACTTACTTTTCATATTTTTTACTGTCATAAGGGTTGATAATTGTCTTTTCGAGTCTTATTATTACGTTTTTCGAGCTGTGTTTTTACCGCTCGCGTGCATTTTAACTCGAATTTACTGTTAATATTTTTTAATGTCATAAAGGTTGATAATTGAGTTTTCGGGCTTGTGATTACGTTTTTCAACTATGTTTTTTATCGCTCACGCTTATTTTAACTACAATTTACTTTTTATGTTTTTTATTAATATAGAGATTGATAATTGTGTTTTCGGGTCCTATAATCACGTTTTTTGAGGTTTATTTTTTTATCGCTCCCATGCAATTTAACTCGAATTTATTTTTAATGTTTTTTATTGATATAGGAATTAATTGATGTGCTTTGGGGTGTTATGATTACGTTTTTCGAGCTGTATTTTTTATCGCTCTCAATTATTTTAACTCGAGTTTACTTTTAATGTTTTTTATTGATATAGGGATTAATTATTTTGCTTTCGGGTGGTTATGATTACGTTTTTCGAGCTGTATTTTTATCGCTCTCGCGTATTTTAACTAAAATTTACTTTTTATGTTTTTTATTGATACAGGGGTTGAAAATTGTGTTTTGGGGTCCTATAATTACGTTTTTTGAGTTTTATTTTGTCATCGCTCCCACGCATTTATCTCGAAATTATTTTTAATGTTTTTTATTGATATAGGATTAATTAATGTGCTTTCGGGGAGCTATGATTACGTTTTTCCAGCTGTATCTCTTATCGCTCATGCGAATTTAAACTTGTATTTACTTTTAATATTTTTTATTTTATACAGGTTTGTAATTATCTTTTCGGGTCTTGTGATTACGTTTTTTGAGTTTTATTTTGTCATCGCTCCCACGCATTTATCTCGAAATTACTTTTAATGTTTTTTATTGATATAGGGATTAATTAATGTGCTTTCGGGGAGCTATGATCACGTTTTTTCAGCTGTATCTCTTATCGCTCGCTCATGCGTATTTCAACTTGTATTTAGATTTAATATTTTTTATTGTTATAGAGGTTTGTAATTATCTTTTCGGGTCTTGTGATTACGTTTTTTGAGTTTTATTTTGTCATCGCTCCCACGCATTTATCTCGAAATTACTTTTAATGTTTTTTATTGATATAGGGATTAATAATTGTGCTTTCGGGGAGCTATGATCAGGTTTTTTCAGCTGTATCTCTTATCGCTCGCTCATGCGTATTTCAACTTGTATTTAGATTTAATATTTTTTATTGTTATAGAGGTTTGTAATTATCTTTTCGGGTCTTGTGATTACGTTTTTAAGCTGTTTTTATTGTCGCTTGCTCTCATTTCAACTTCCATTTGCAGTGGTTCTTTTTTGTTTTTGTTTTAGGAGATTCTCATAACGTGTTTTGAACTTTATTCTTTTATGCGCTTGGGAATTTCTACATACCGTAGGTATTATGGTATAATTTGATGTAAAAATTATTTATTGTGTTTTTGCAGGATCTGATTACATTTTTGATCTGGACGTTACCTCTATAATAATAAAAAATATTAAAACTAAATACAAGTTGAAATACGCATGAGCGATAAGAGATACAGCTGAAAAAACGTAACCATAGCTCCCCGAAAGCACATTAATTAATCCCTATATCAATAAAAAACATTAAAAGTAATTTCGAGATAAATGCGTGGGAGCGATGACAAAATAAAACTCAAAAAACGTAATCACAAGACCCGAAAAGATAATTACAAACCTCTATAACAATAAAAAATATTAAAAGTAAATACAAGTTTAAATACGCATGAGCGATAAGAGATACAGCTGAAAAAACGTAATCATAGCTCCCCGAAAGCACATTAATTAATCCCTATATCAATAAAAAACATTAAAAATAATTTCGAGATAAAGTAAATTGTAAAAAGTAAATTGTAGTTAAAATAAGCGTGAGCGATAAAAAACATAGTTGAAAAACGTAATCACAAGCCCGAAAACTCAATTATCAACCTTTATGACATTAAAAAATATTAACAGTAAATTCGAGTTAAAATGCACGCGAGCGGTAAAAACACAGCTCGAAAAACGTAATAATAAGACTCGAAAAGACAATTATCAACCCTTATGACATTAAAAAATATTAACAGTAAATTCGAGTTAAAATGCACGCGAGCGGTAAAAACACAGCTCGAAAAACGTAATAATAAGACTCGAAAAGACAATTATCAACCCTTATGACAGTAAAAAATATGAAAAGTAAGTTCGAGTTAAAATGTATTGGAGCAATAAAAAAATAAAACGTAATTATAATGCCCGAAAACTCAACTATCAACTCCTACATCTATTAAAAACATTAAAAGTAAATGCGAGTTAACATGCACGCGAGCGATAAAGGATACAGCTCGAAAAAAGTAATTATAATACCCGAAAACACATTAATTATTCCCAAAAACTACCCCTCACCTCTAAAAAACTCAAAATCAATAACTATCTTAAAACTAAATAGACGATAATTAATTTTTTTAAATATAGCTAGTAAAAAACAGAACTTGATACCAAATATCTAAAAAACAAAAAAGATAGCGATAGAATATGCCAACATTATTAAAAAAGTCATAATTTTAATTAAACTAATTATTTTTCAATAAATAAATAAATAAAACGGAATATTTGAGGCTAGAAGTGAAGAAAAAGGTGACATTTGACTTGGAAAAGGTAACATTTGAAATGGAAAAGGTGACATTTGACTTGGAAAGGGTTACATTTGACTTGGAAAAGGTGACATTTGAAATGGAAAGGGTTACATTTGACTTGGAAAAGGTTACATTTGAAATGGAAAAAGTTACATTTGACTTGGAAAAGGTTACAATTGACTTGGAAATGCTATACTTATAGTTTTATGTTGATGCATACATTTTCAGCTTTGGCATAACTTATGCTGTGAACAGATCTATCGTTACTAAGAACTTCGTTTTGATAAGAGAAACATAAAATCTTTATACAATTTTGAAACTCCAAGGATTGAACTAAGATCAGATGATTCCAATATTTACTTGAACACAGTTAACTTCTAATTTATTTAAAAAAAAAACAACTAATTTACATTATCATTATCACGCCGCAGAGTTGTGTTAAGGGCTTTACGAGACCACCATTTGTTTTCAATTATTCTTTACAGTCCTGAGTCCTTCGAATAATCATTAATCCTCATTGTTATGCCAAAAAAAAAAAAAAGTACAATGATGTCATCTGTTCTGTCACATAAGATGAAGTGCCGTTTTCAATTAAATATGAGCGGCCGGTTTTAGAGCACTGAGCTTCTGTTTTCCTTGATCTTCACCTGGTTCGAATCCAGGGGTGGTAGGATAAATATTTATTTATTTTAGTTATTTCAGCCGGGCAACCCTGCTCAGTAACCTGAGTGACCTGTAAGCCACATGGCGCTGACTCGGATCCGGCCTAGGTTGGTTGACTTAATGACGTGGCGTTCCCATGGAATATATTTCGGCTTTCCCAATCTGGTTAAAATAAGTTGGTTACTGAATGGATAACCTGCATTCAGTATGTAGAAATGTAGCAAAAATATTTTTTGTATACTACTACACAGTTAGATTTCGCCTCCGCAAAAATCTTGATAGATGGGATGGGAGTTTGAGAGTTGTCCCACAATCGAGATCTGCTCTCACCCCGATTACCGTCATGCATCATACCGTTTATATTGCAAGTGCGACGGCAGTCTACCGCCAACCAAATGAACAAAATAAATATCTACGAATTTTTACTTTCACTTAGCCATATATGAAATATATAGTATCAGAAAGTATTGCGATCGTGAACATTTTCGAATTTCAGTTTTCACCGGAAATACACGTTTTAGGGTCCGCTGAGTCCAAATGACCAAGTCTCGCAAAAAGGCATGTGTGCATGTATGTTTTAGCTCCATAAAAAAAAAAAAAAAAAAATGAAAAGTCGTACAAAGCTGAAATTTCATATTAATATCTAATTCTATATATAAGAAGTTTATAAAAAAACAAAAAAAGATATAAGATTTTATTTTTATTTTAAGATTTTAATTCAACTCGCTATAATTGTTATAAAATGAGTTTAATGCGATGTAGGTTTTTATATGATTAAAATAGAGCGACAAGGTCTTAATGCCGAATGTTCAAAATTTCTACCTCTAAAGCACCTTCGGTGTTGCTGACAAGAAATAATTAATCATTTTTACTTGTTAGGATTAAAAAAATAAGTGAATATGAAATATAAAAGAATTTGATTCCCAACTAAAGTAGAAAACTTCAGAAGTATTTTTCCGGGTAAAAATTGTTTTGCATATTATATATATGTTTGCTCTTTTCACCTCCAGTTGGTTATCAAATCCTTTCATCTTATTGTTAGTCGATATTAACCCGTTTTTATCAATGCCGACAACATTGTTTTCCGAATCTACAAAATTAAAGGTACTTTAGGAGTATACAATTTAAAATATCGGCATTAAACCCTTGTCGGACTATTTCAATCTGAATTAAACCTAAATTATATTGAAGCCAGGCAATTACCGAATGGACACCTCTCGGAAAGCAACGTAAGCAAGGAGGGCAACTCAAAAGATGGTCGGACGAAATTAAGAAACAAGAAGGAATATCCTGCATAGGAAAACAGAAGATCGAAAATATTGGGAATTAAAGTGCCAAGATATTGAAAAACCAGCGACGAACTCATAATCCAGAAGGTACGGCTGGTCACCGATCAAGACTATTCCTCCTTCAGGAGAGGCCTACACATTAGTAGATAACCATTTCATTTTTATTTATCTAAACATAAAAATTTTTATTTTATCAAGTTTTTTTTTTTTGCAATTTTATTAAAAAAGATGTTAGTAAATTTTACTTAAAAAGTTGTATACAATATTTGGTCACATTGTTTCTTTTTACTTACATCAATTATTAAAAGTGTTTTAAAATAAAAATTAATATATATAAACTTTATGTACCAACAAAAATTGTAAATAAAGGCTTATCTTATCTTATATTAAAGCCAATAAAATTTTACATTGATATAGTGAGTTTAATCAAAATCGTTAACAGTCGTTATTGAGAAAATCGTAAAAATGTGTAAAATGCATGGTTTAAAGTTGCACTTACCCCACTCATCACTGTAGAACAAATACGATACCTTGGACTTCATCTTGACAAACGTCTTACATGGAATCCTCATACAAGACTTAAACGACAGGAAACTGCTCGTAGATATCGACTATTAAAACACTTACTTGACAAACGATCAAAACTCCCTCTTTACTTCAAAAAACTCATTTACACAACCATTATTAGACTAATCTGGACTTATGGCATAGAGCTATGGGGCTCCACTAAACCATCGAATTCCTCCCGCATCCAATCCTTGCAATCCAAAATCCTTCGTCAAATCCTAGACGCTCCTTACTTTGTTACCAACAAACTCATCCATAGAGACCTGAATATCACACTAGTTACTGAAATCGCTCAAAAAAGATACACCTCCTTTCATTCCAAATTACCCACCCATACAAACCCGCTTGTCCGCATCCTCTCATCGACATATATTCCCGATAATCCTCCGAGGCGTCTGAAAAGACGGTGGCCTCGAGACCTGCTGAACAAATAATCATTGAAGTGCTACCGCTGGGTAGATTCTTCTCATATCTTTTTCAAGCCAATTGTCTGTTTTTAGCACATTTACTTATTGTATTGTGTAAATTGTACAGTTGTAAATATCAATAAAAGAATTAAAAAAAAAAAAAAAAAGTTGCACTTCATGTTAGCCAATTTTGATGAAAAAGTTGGCGTACCATCTAGGATGTATATTTTTCTTTAATATGAAGATTCAGTTTCGTGCAACATATTGTTCATGACCTAGACTTACCACATACAGACCTAATCGGTGGACCTAAAACATGCATTTTCGTTGACGACGTTTTTTAAATATATATTTTATTGCTATTTACAACTGTACATAATACAATACAAGAAGTTAATAAGCAACACTAGAATTATAGGCATGAAAAAGTCTCGTGAAGAAACTATCAAGCGGTAGAACTTTATGTATTTCTTTTATTAATATACATATATATATATATATATATATATATATATATATATATATATATATATATATAGGTGTGTGTGAAGAGATGGTTTTAATTAATAAAATAATATTGTTATATTCTTTGGAGGACCTCAAGTTGCTTGGAGTGAGAAGATGGAGGGCTAGAGCGAAGGACAGAAACGACTGGCTTGAAGTTCTTGAGGAGGCCCGGGTCCTTGTTTGACCGTAGCGCCCGCCAGTATATAAATAAGTATATTCTTCATGATATAAAATTGAAACTTTATTTATTTAGAAGATCCCGAGTCCTTCGTATTTTGAGGTTCCTCAGAGGATGGAGGTGAGAGAGTACGAACTATTGGGTTTGAGTTGGCTGGTAGTTGGGAATAAAAAGGAGGTATATCTATTTCGGGTTAAGTCAGCAACTATATCTTTATGGATGCTTTTATTGTTGACAAAGTAAGCAGCATTTAGGATTTTGGATTGCAAGGATTGGATACGGTTGGAATTTAATGGTTTGGTGGAGCTCCATAGCTCAATTCCATATAGGCCTGGTGATGGTAGTATTACTTTCACTTACCTATATATGAAATATATAGTAAGGGAAAGTATTGCGATCGTGAAAGTTTTCGAATTCCAGTTTTCAACGGAAATACACGTCTCCCGAGTCCAAATAACCAAGTCCCGCAAAAAGGTCTCTGTGTTTAGTAACTCCCGCGCGTAAAAGAAAAGTCCTATGAAACTGAAATTTCATATTTAAGACTATACGCTCGAGATGTTACATCTAAATCGGCTAACCAGAAGGGCCACTTTATACTATGAATTTTGCACCTTTTTACGATTTTCTCAAAAACTGCTCAAACGATTTTAATTAAACCCGCTATAACGATTTAAAATTTAATAAGCTTTAATATAATGTAGGTTTTATTCTGATTTAAATAATCTGAGATGGCTTAAATTCCGATATTCTAAATTTTCTTGAACTAAAGTAGCTTTAATTTTATAGATTTCAAAAAGTCAGGCACGTCAACTTGTCAGTATTGATAAATAACAGCTAAATATGAAAGTTGAGTGAATTTGATAAACAACTAAAGGAGGAAAGTGCAAACATATGTTAAGGGAACTGGGCCCTAAACATATTTTAAGTGCTGCTCTCTAGCATACAGCATCATTATCAAGAGTACAATGCCATCCAGTGGCAGCCAGAGGCAAGGGACTCCCTGCCAAAAATTGCAGGCAATGGCACGGTAAGTGAAATTCGAAATTTTGTTTTTGTAGTATGTGGGAAGCTTTGAGCGTTTGTCAAGGAAATGTATTAATTGGTATCCGCGAGCAGTTTCTTGTCCTTTCAATCTAGTGTGAGGATAACTTTATTTTTCAATTAATGTATAATTCTATTTAGATATTAGTATTATGGGGTATATAATAGGAAAATGAATTGAGTAGAACTGACAAAAAAAACGGGTTTTTAGAAAACGGGTATGGCTTATCAAACATAATTCAACGCGACATTTATGAGTATAGTAAAAAGTAATTCTGCTACAAGTTTTTTTTTTTTTTTTTTTTTTTTTTTGACAAAGACTAACTCGAGACCCGTATACTAGACTTGGACGACAAGAACTTAATCGACGATTTGGCCAATTATAAAGACTATTGAACTGAAATTCTAAATTACCTATTAAAAACAAACGGCTAATATACGAGACAGTACTGAAACCTATTTGAACCTACGGACTTGAGCTGTGGGGGACAGCCAAAGTTTCTAACATCAAACGCATTCAATCCTTTCAATCCAAAGTCCTCCGAATAATATTTGTTATTGTTTTGGTTTTGAGGACAAAAAACTGCGATTGGTTATTATTGCTATCTTCAGAAGACGATTAACTTACCTATGATGAGAAAAAATAATAATAATAAAATAAATAAATAAAATAATAATAATTATATATCAAGTTATAAAAGGACGAAATCAATAAAAATAAAATAGAATAATAGGAACAATAAACATAATAATTTAATAGGAACAGTACACATAATGATTACCAATAAAAAGTAAAAATGAAAAGTGTAAGCAATATCAAAAAGTCCGTAAAATAATTTGAATGTGAATAATGAGCTGATATAAACGAATGTTCTTGACCAACTAAATGACACCGTCGACTGCCCGATCATTATCGTCAAATGCCTCAGAGACTTTACGTGGTAAGCCACATTTTACAAATTCCCTACTGTAACGAGGACACTCTTCGAAAATATGAGTTACTGTGAGAGTCACTTTACACAGCTGACATCGAGGTGCTCATGAGTGAGGCGGCAGTGTACTATCCTTAAGCGGGCGATAACTACCTCCTCACGCCTGCACTTTCTTGATGATGAGACCCAGCAGCTGATGGCGAACAATAGTTAATGCTCCTTATTATGTCATCTACCATCACGACCTAAATACTCCATTTATTTTGGACATTATTCCATCAAAATTCTCCATCTTCCATCTGAACCTTACCCATCACCCCAATCCTTTGGCTCCACACACCCCTACCATCCCTCTAGAAGGTTGAAACGGCAGTGGCCTCGGGACCTCTTGTAAACATGTAGATTGGAGTTCTATATTTCGGTTCAACGAGCTATACTGACATTGTAGCATTACCCAAGAACGGAAAAACAGCATTGATCCTCGACCCGACCGTCAGGTATGAAACAAAAGACCTCGATCAGGCAGGTGAAGCGGGTAGGGAAAAGAGAGAGATCTACAATAAGTGTATCCCTTTCCGTTCCGCGAGACCTTCCGAGAGAGTTCACCGTGAGAGGCCTCTGGTTTGGATCTCGCGGGACTACCCCCAGCAGAACAAGGAGCCTTCTAGAAGAACTCGGTGTTGGTAATAGTGAATTACCCATGATGACCGAGAATATAATATTGGACTGTCTGGGGATTATTCATCATCAACTATATAGATATTAGTTGGGTTAAGATTTCTACCTAACTTTATTTACTTATATTTATGTTTTTCTTTATTCATCTTATCTTTTTGCTTAAATTTTGTCATTGATTCTTTGATACTGTTGGTCCTTCAGGTGTGCTTTTTCAAGTTTGTTTCTTTTTTTTCATGGATTTTGCTTTGGATTATAAACTATATTACATATTAAAAGGTATAACATAGAAAGTAAATGTATGGTAAATTTATAACTTTTCAAGTCAATATCACAAGTCATCAAGGTGTGATAGCAACCCAATACAGTTGGGCATCACCGTTTTGTTTGTTTCTCCACTCAAAGTGCTGTATGTTTGAGGATTGTATCACTTCTACACTTTGTAAATATTTTATTCTTTTTATTGTGTATTATTATATATTATTATTATTATAAGTTTGTAAATATCACTATTATAAATGTCCTAATTGACAGATTGTAATATCATTCAATAAAAAGAATAAGTATAATATTTTTCTTAAGAAACCCCATGTTCGTTAAATGGTGAGTCGACCTAGGCAGTCACAGAGATATACTACGATTTTCTCTCACTCAAGATGTTACCAACGATTTTATTGGCTATGACGGAAGGTATGGCTACCATTCGGCTAAAAAGTGGCCAATGGTATGGCAGTATATTAATTAGAGCGCTAAGTTAACAGGTGTGGGGCGGTGGTGGGGGGAGGGATCGCTGGCTCAGTGGCACCGCGGAGCTCCTAGGGTTAGGGTCGTCTGTGCCGTCTCTCTCAGAAACGTACGTCATGGACTGTGCCATCCGCTTCTTCACTTGAGCACTTTGTCAAGTTTCTCCTTGCAAGAGGCTTCAAGATGCTCTTCGTGCTCTGGATCTTCATCAACCTCCTGGCGCCGGCAGTATCACAAGGTAGGAAATTAACCATAAAAAAATTAGGTAAAAATAGGATTTTTTCGCCAGTTAAACTGCCTTAAGAAGCTCGGGTGAATAATTGATTTTTTTTTTTTTTTTTTTATCATTTTTTTACAAATCTAGAAATTCACTAGACTTGACGAAAAAAAAAAGTTAATAACTGAATTATCATTTATAATGTTATAAATAAACAAATAAATATAATTGAAATTAACTCATTTCTACTTCGAAAAACGTACCATACCAGCAACGAAAAAAAAAATCTAACCCTTCATACCCATACTTCTTCAATAAAATTGTTTTGTGCTACTACAAATATTTAAATTAATAAGCCTCCAAAAAACAATAGTAATCCGCTTCTTCTCTTATGATGTACAATTCCTCAAATCGTTCATAATATTTTTACTAATTTATCATAGTATCGGGTAATAAAAAAAATAACAAAAAAAAATCAAGTAGAGCCATTTCCTTACACATGATAAAACAAACACGACAAAAAAGCAACACTGAATTACTTAAAATCAAATTTAGAATTTTCCTTTAGGATTTTCGGGTAAATTCGGATTTTTTTTTTTAAGTTCTAGGTAGCTCACATAACGATCCCGCCAAAAAAATCTATTGATGGAAATTTATGATTTGATTGAGTAGGGAAATTTGTAGTGTTTTTTAAAGTTTAATATTCCCTTGCTTATATATTAAAATTCTGCATCTTTCATCTTCTTCAGTAGTTAAAAATTGTAAGTTAAAAAAAAAACCTCAGTTTTTACTTAAAGAACCTTTTATTACAGTTTTAAACTGAAGTGAATATTGAAAAAATAATAAACCAAAAAACAAGAAAGTAATAGATTCTATCCGCTAGAAATAGAAAACCAAAAAAATTAAGTCATATGATTAATTTTGGGAAAAATCATTTGAAATAGCCCAGTAGCTCTTCTTCCTGTATAGTTGATTTTTGTGCTAGGAAGAAGGTCTGGTTACAAAATCCCTGTTTAAATATTTGTATTTAATTTAAAAATATATATGAAAGATAAGAGACACAATGATGCTCCCTGAGACAAAAAAATTGAGACAGGGACACATTTTACATTACAATTAAGGGAAGATTTTACTGGGTAATAACTGGGGACTTTATTCTCGACAATAAGCCGGCTAAAAGCCTTTAAGTCTTAGAGTTAATGAAAGGCCAATATTTGATTGTTAAGCCCTGTGTGACTTGAAGATTGAAGAAGATGTTAAGACGGATTTTCTAGGGGAACATTATAAAAAACGGTAGCCGCCAGAAGGGGTGTTATTTCAGCAATGTATGAGATTTTTGAAATAATAATTTTAATTCTAATTAGTTTTGCGTTAGCTGAATCGAAGGCGGGTAGAAAATCTGGTATCATACACCTTAGCAAGGCCTTACACCTGCGGCGACCAAAACCACTTCTAAGTTTATTAATATGTTTAATAAAGTGATTTGAAAATACCAGGTTATATCTAAAGGATAATCAACTTTTAGGAAGTTTATTATATGTTTTAAATAATAAATTTCATCGAGAATAGTATTATGAATCGAATGAGTACCAATTTATAACTATGTTCAAGCAATAATATTTTGAATATTAAATATATATATATTTAGTATACAGTGTTAGTTACATTATGAATCGAAGGCTGATAGTTAATCTAAAACCGTGAATGTGAAAGAACCGTGAATACAGATGAGGTTACGGTGAAGATGTCAAATCGCCCTACAAGTTGATATAATATGTTGAATGAAGTGACTCAATAATGTCAGGTTATATCAACGTGAAAGAACATTAAATTACAATATATATAATATATATATATATATATATATATATATATATATATATATATATATATATATATATATTGTTCCTGTCTATCTTGTAGTTAACATAAGTCCGAATATATAAGCATATAGTTGTCAACGGTATGAATCGAAGGCCGACACTAAATCTAAAACCAAAACTGTTCATATACACAAGGTTTCGGTTCAGATGTCGAAAAACATGTTTAAAGTTGAAATAATTAAAATTTCAGCTTTAGTTGAATAATATCATCTTTAAATGATTAAAGATAGATTTGTTCAAGTGATGCGGTGAGTAGAACGTTTATTTTTCTATGTAAAAATGTGGGTTTCATTTGCTATATAAAAAAATTAAAGTTGATAAAATATCCTTTTTAAATTAATTTGAATATGCAATATTATTTCAACGCTATTAAGAACTTCAGAAAAATAAAAATATAGTTACCGTGTCCTTTCAATATTTGGATTTTGTGTTAATAATTTTAATTGTTTAATATATTTCAGCGTGGGTAATATTATTAATCGAATTTAATTATAAATTCATCTTCAAATTTAAAAAGAACAAATTTTAAAGAGATATTTTGAATTCTAAATACACATCGGTGTAGTATATAAAATAATATTGTCTTCCGCAGAAAAGGAAGGCCTATTCAAAATCTTAAAACGCAAATGTTAGTAAAGACTAGATGTAGGTTGTAATGTTAAAAAAACCTCTTAAAGTTAATTTTTTTCCGAATTTAAACATTAATAATATAATGCACTGAACGATTCAATTAGTTATAAAGAAATCTGCTCAAATTATAAAATTTTAAGACGTTTACTTTTTTCCCGTAAATGTCTGTATTTGTTTAAATTTTCTAAAACGTGTTTATGCATCAATTTTCACCCCTTAATGTAGAGCTAAAATTTACAAGTGAACAATTTATAATTTCTTTATAAAATGAAACTAAATGTTCAATTATTATTTTCTTACCTCAATAAACATATAATGTTAGTATAATATTATTGAAAAATAAATCGGTGTTATAAAAGCATTTTGCTGTCTGTATTTGTATTTAAAATCAACAACACAGTCGTTCGAAAATGTATGGGTTTAAATAGTGCGGCAATTGATTTTATTTATTTATTTGTATTGTGTTTAAAAATAAATTGAATAATTCGTTTGTTCTAATCACTTAATCATAATCATAGTTCTGATCTAAAGAAAAAAATATTAACTGGTCCTTTAACAATATCGTCCGTTAATAAATTGTTGAATTCCTTGCCGAAAATTCCCGTTACATTATGCTTATTTAAATTTTTTTTTAATGATTTAATAACGAGGAATAAAATTATATAACTTACAAAAGTATCTGATAAAAGTATATGAATAAATAAAATATATTTTTTATTTATGAAAAATGAGAACTTCACATTAAAGAGAGAAGCAATCGTAATTTTAATATTTTATTAGATTATAAATAAGTGGTGAGATGATTTTTTTTTTATTTTTTTTTTTTTATTATGTCAGAGAAACTTAATGATTGCGAAATTAATTATTTATGTCCCCTTTGAAAATAGTGAAATTTCAGTCAATTGTAATGAATAATTTCGAAACCTCCGGTATATTTGTACGTTCTTTTAATGGCTTTTCAAGAGAAGAAGAGAACAAAAAAAAAATGCGATTAACTATCTCGTAAAATAAATAAAAATAATTATCTGATGAATTTTAATTAAAAGTTTGTTTGTATTCCATACGGGGGCCTTTTTAATGCATCCTTTCAGATAAAACACCCCGCGATATTGTGTCATAAATTTACACCTAAATAATAAAAAAAAAGAAGTGAGTGAAAATGAAAACTTTTTGTATTTACTGGAATAATTTAGTAATATAACAGTTGGTTTAAAAATCTACGAAAAATATCCGATTTTAAGTAGGAGATGAACAACAATTATTATTAATTTTCATTAACGTTTTCTCTTCTACTGGTTATTTTCTTTGCAAATATCGTACTTCAACATATTTTTTCTTATATTCTATGATTTCTCCTGAAATCTGTTATGGGTTGACCCTCTACTTTCCTTATACTTTTTTTTTTTTCAATTTTCAATTTGTTTTTGAAGCTGAGAGCTGCTCACGTTGAATATGGTTTATCGTAGATTGACAAGTATTAAAACAGAATAAAAAGATAAGTGTAAAGTTTTGCATTTATAGGTGGAATAGTCAGGAATCAGTCATTTGTTGAAAACATTTTAATTTTGCCAACGTTTCGGCTCAAGCTTGTGAGTTTATGCTTTATGCCAGTTTATATCGGACATGGCTTAGTAATGTCCTGATGACGGCTCACAAGCTTGAGTCGAAACGTTGGCAAAATTAAAAAAAATTCAAAAAATAACTTATTCCTGACTATTCCACCTATAATAGTTCCTACAGTCGACTATACATCCGCAATATATTTTGCATTTATAAATTAAAAATCCAGAAATCCAAAGGTATCAATATGAAATATATATCCGCATTACTAAATGCTTTTAATGGGAAGGGTGGTTTTGATTTGATTGCGAAAATTTTAGATCTGCCTTCAACTGACTCAAGTTTACTATTAATTCTTTTCGGCGGGTGATTTACAATATGTTTCTTATTTTTTGTACGTATATACTATCAATACCATGAAAACGAATGTCTCTGTACAGAATTGTTGGTATCTAATTTTAAATTGCATCTTAAGGTACCGATAATACATTCTGCAATGTTCATTGCCAATATTTTTTCAAAAATACTCTCAATGTCTATGTAATATCGAGTAAAAGGTCATCTATTAGTAAAACAAAAATTGTTTTCTTTTTCCGTTGTCTTGGTTGATTTTTATATCGGATTCGAACTCTTGGGGTCGAAAGAGTTAATTCATAAAATGTCTGATCGATTGATGCTTGTTTGTTTGTTGTTTTCATTATTTATTTTCCTAATCTATTTTTAATCTATTTGTTAAGAATATTAAAAATTTTAAACTTATGTGTGCGCATTTAAACAAAGTAACTGATCCTAATAGTTATTATTGTATAAGTAGAACCAATGATACTAAAATATCTCCGACTACTGCTGAAACCTACAGAAAGATTGTGAAATATCTGACTGAGACCAAAGCTGACTTTCATACTTATCAGCTGCGCCAGGAGAGAGCATTAAGGGTCGTAATCAGAAACCTACATTCCTCAACACCCGTTGAAGCTATCAAAGAAGAACTGACAGAACTAGGATTCCAATTGAGGCAAGTCACCAACGTTCTAAAAGATAAAAGTCCACTACCTCTATTCTTCGTGGACTTGGAACCATCAGCAGGAGTCGAAAATATCTATGACCTCAGTAGACTCTACTATACCCGTGTAAAGGTTGAAAAACCTTACACAAAGAAAGACATTGTTCAGTGCCATAACTGTCAGGCATATGGTCATACCAGAAGTTATTGCCATCACATACCACGCTGTGTGAAATGCGGTGAACAGCATAAAACAGAAGAATGTACAAGATCAAGATCTACACCCGCTGTATGTGCTCTGTGCCTCAAGGACCACCCGGCTAACTACAAGGGATGTGAAATCTACAAGAAACTCCGAACCAGATACCAAAAACCTCACGATACGAATGAAACAGCTGCACCAACCAGAAGCAGAAGAGAACCATCTAAACTTGTAAATTCTAACGTGTCATTTGCCCACTTGCTTGGAGGTGGAAACCAGAATCATGAAGTCGAGGCACTGCCGGAACAACGTTTTCCTCAACAATCTCAATCTATTGTACAACAATCTACTTCTCAAAGTTTACCTAATCTTCAAAAAACTCCTCAACATCAAATTCCTCATATCCCTTCACCATCAAACGTCACAGATCTTACCAGTCTAATGACATCGTTCATCTCCGAAATGAAATCTCTTGTTATGCCGCTTATATCACTCCTTACAAATCTAGTATCAAATTTAATCCCTGCCTTGAAAAATCCTTAAATGAATTCACCTAACTCCTTATCCATTCTCCTTTGGAATGCGAATGGTGTTAGAAATCATACTGACGAACTGACAGCGTTGTTGCAAGACAAAACAATCGATGTTGCACTTATAACTGAAACAAGACTAACCACTAAACAGTACTTCAAAATACCGCAGTATATGACATACCGTACTGACCACCCAGACGGCAAAGCCCATGCCGGTTCTGCTATCATTGTCCACCAATCCCTCTCTCATCATTTACTCCCACTTCCCACCTATGATTTCCTACAAGCCACAGCAATAGTAATCAAGACTTTTTCCTTTCCGGTAACCCTCACATCTGCATATTGCCCTCCTAAACATTCCATTTCCAATTCCGAATTTGTATCCATCCTGGATTCCTTAGGAAATTGCTTCATTCTGGGTGCAGACTTAAACGCCAAGCATCAGCAGTGGGGTTCCAGAACCACGAATTCTCGGGGACGAAATTTGCTGTCTGCACTCAACTCCCGAAATTTTAATATCCTGCCTCCTGACTCCCCTACCTACTGGCCAACCGATCCTAACCGCAATCCTGACATCCTCGACTTCTTTATCCACAGCGGATTAGGCTCCCTCAACTTGTCTGTAACTCGCCTTGATGAACTATCCTCAGACCATAGTCCACTGATCCTAAAAGTATCTCTCACTCCAATTCCAAAACCCATTCCACCATCATTCATCCGAGGCCCTGTCAACTGGAACCTTTTCCGCCAAATCCTAACCGATAATATTGACCTCAGAGTAACCCTCAAAACCCCAGATGACCTAGATAATTCCGTCTATTCCTTTACCACCGCCATCCAACAAGCTGTCTGGACTGCCTCCTCTCCTAAACACTCCAATATAAATCCTCACCAAAATCATTTTCCACAACATATTATAGACCTCATCCATACCAAACGCCGAGCAAGATCATTATGGCAGCGCACCCGACACCCAACAGATCGCCGCTCCTATAACTTCTATTGTAGACAATTGAAGAGGGAGTTGGCGACCTTCCGTTCCCAGTCCTTTAATTCCTACCTCTCCTCTCTATCAGCTCGTGATAATTCCCTGTGGAATATCACGAAAAAGATCCTAAAATACCATCAAGTTTCCCATCCTCTCCGACGTTGTGATGACTCCTGGGCTGCGTCTGATGAAGATAAAGCCGAGGAATTCGCCACACACCTCTCCAAAGTTTTCACTCCTCACCCGGAATCCCACGCCAATCACACCGCAACAGTGCAAGACTTTCTTATGTCACCAATTCCACTTTCCCTACCTCCTAAAGCTATTAATCCCTCTGAGGTCAAATATCTTCTCCAAAAACTGACCCTCCGTAAATCTCCTGGACACGATCTCCTTACTCCCCAGATCCTCCGACAACTTCCGCAGAAAGCTGTTATATTCCTTACTTATATTTACAACTGCATCCTACGCACCACCTATTTTCCTCTGTTATGGAAACATTCCACTATCATTCTTTTTCTAAAACCAGGCAAACCTTCCAACAACACTTCATCCTACAGGCCTATTAGTCTACTCCCCATCCTCTCAAAAATCTTCGAAAGGCTTCTTCTTAAACGTATCCTACCCATATTAGAATCTCAAAATCTTCCTTCCCATCAGTTTGGATTCCGTCCTCAGCATTCCACAGTTCAACAGGGGCTCCGAGTTGTAGACCATATTTCCTCAGCTCTTGAATGCAATGAGTATTGTTCTGGTGCGTTTCTGGACATTGCGCAAGCTTTTGACCGGGTATGGCACACTGGATTACTCTTCAAGCTGAAAACCCATTTACCCCAGTCTCTATACCTCATTCTCCGATCCTATCTCTCAAACCGTTCCTTCCGCGTTCGCTGTGGTGTAGAATTTTCTAACCTTTATCCCGTTGAGGCCGGTGTTCCTCAAGGCAGCGTCTTGGGACCCGTCCTCTACATCCTTTACACTGCTGATATTCCTACACATCCTGATACCTTTCTGGCAACTTTTGCAGACGACACCGCCATCCTATCATCCAGTTCCAATCCTGAAACAGCATCCTTAAACCTGCAAAGACACCTTTCTCTTATCGAAGACTGGTGTAATGCTTGGCGCATTAAGGTGAACGAAGCCAAATGCAAACACGTAACCTTCACTCTTCGACGAAACTCCTGTCCGCCAGTTTACTTCAATTCCATTCCAATTCCTCCTTCAGATACAGTCCGGTATCTTGGCTTACTATTAGACAAAAGATTGACTTGGAACCCACATACAAGACTTAAAAGACAAGAACTCAACCGACGATTCGGACAGTTATACCGACTACTCAACAGAAAATCTGAACTTACAGCTGACAACAAATTATTAATCTACAAGACAATACTGAAGCCCATTTGGACCTACGGACTTGAACTGTGGGGGACAGCTAAACGTACTAACATCAAACGCATTCAATCCTTTCAATCCAAAGTCCTCCGTACAATAGTAAATGCTCCTTATTATGTCTCCAACTATACCTTGCACCACGACCTTAATGTTCCATTTATTTCAGACCTAATTCCATCCAAATTTTCCAAATTCCACCAGAACCTATTTCATCATCCTAATCCTCTAGCTCAATCCCTATCCAGCTCCACTCATCCATACAACCCACCTAGAAGGTTGAAACGGCAGTGGCCCCGCGACCTGTTGTAAATACATTGGAGTTCTAGCACTGGCTAGATTCTCCACTCAATGTGATGTACGTATGAGTGTGTGTATGTGTATATAGGTATAAGTGAATTCTTGACTATTGTATTGATTCATTATTGTGTATATATTTTATTGTAATTTTATTCCGTGTAAATATTGTATGAATGTAGTATGTATGATATCTTTCAGCACTACTATTAATGTCCAAATTGGGACAGATTGTAATTTTACTGAATAAAAATTGTTGTTGAGTTTTTCGCCAAAAAATTTTTGTCATTTATTGAACGTTTTTAGTCATCATACTTATCCTAATTTTTCGGGAAAAAAGAAGACAAATATTATTATTAGGACACTTGGTAATGGAAAAGCAGTCCGACACGTATTTTGGAACATAATATGTTGCAATAAAAAAAAAAAATTAAATATATAATTTATTTCTTTTTAAATGTTGTACGATTTTCGATAAAGCGGGTGACTTTACAATATAAGTGGGGTATAAAAAGCTATTTAATGTGTTTTATTAAGAAACGAAAACCAAAAACGAATGTATCCTCAGAATTTTTTTTATATAATTCACAACACCATTTGAAAAAAAATATCTAGGGAGCGGCGTGGTCTAGTGGATCCAGGTCCTGAGTTTGAATCCCTGCTATGGTAGAATATTATTTATTCTGTTTTATTAGCCGGGGGTGACCCTAGCGTTTGGGGACCCTTCTGAGGCAGACCAAACCTCTATAATGTGAGTACCCGAAATATGGAGAAAAACCTGATCTCGGCTAAATCACCTCATTGCAGGGCCGTTAGATCTCAGAAACAGTACGGATCTCTGTATATACTGTGTCCAAGACCCTTCCTGGGTTTTAGAGGTACATTTTTTTTTTTTTTTTTTTTTTTTTTTTGAGGATTTTGAATGAACTTGCTAAATCGATGAAAAATTTAACGGGTTTTAATATTGTGTAGGTTTCATTCTGATCGAAATAGTCTTATAGGACTTAAATGCCGATTTTTGAATTTTCTTCCCTTAAAGTACCTTTAATTTAGTAGATTCAAAAACAATTACCATATTATCTCATCACCATTGATAAAAAAAAAAAACATAACGAATTTGATGACCAAATAAAAGAGCAAAAATATTTTTTAGGTAATTTTTTTATCCTGAACATTAGAAAAGTAATATAGATGTATAATAAACCTTTGGAAGGCTAAAGTTTTAGAAAACAAATTATATTGTTATATCATTTAATCTAGCACATATGTTTCCAACGAAACAATATAATTATTTAACCTTTTTTTAACTCTAACCTTATTTAATAGTTCTTTAATTGATTTTAACTAAGGTAAGTGGAAGTCCTGTGTTGCCCGCAACAGATTTTTTTCCTGCCTCGAAAATATTAAGTTGTAAAATATTTGCTGGTTAAATATATATATACAAATTTTTTAACGCAATATAACAAATGAAAATATATATATTTATGTATAAATGTTTAGGTTCAATATTTAACAGGCCGTAGAACGTGCCGCGGAATTCGTAAGCGATTAATCTCATCTGATCAATATCCTTAGCTCATGGCGCATATTTAATGATAGAATGAAACTTGAGGGGTATAATTGGCTATATTGATACAAAACTGGCTGGGGGTCGGCAGGGGGTTTAGTGGTCATCATGTGTTATGAGACCGATATAAAACGAGACGCTATTTAAGCCCATCAAAGGCATTTTATTTGACCATTATCATTTTATATTTATAAACACACACATGTGAGGTTGAAATTTTAGCTTAATTGTTTCTTTTTATTGATTTATTAACGTTAACTACTTATAGCAGTTTTCGACTTTATGCGTATCCCGTATCCTTTTTTGTTGTATCAAGATTTGATCTAATTTACCTCACCAGGTAGTGAAAAAAGGGTGAAGATTAAAACATCCGGGGATATTTAACATTATTATGAAATGTTTTCACGCGCTTTATAGTCCTCTTAGTCCTAATCACCAAACCTCGAAAAATGTTCTGTGTGTTACGGCTCAAATACGAAAAGTCACACTAAAATGAAATAAAATATTTAATATATGTATTACAACCCAAAATCCTTCGTAAAATCCTATACGCTCCTTACCTTGTCACAAATGCACTCTTCCATAAAGAACTAAATGTTCCATTTGTTGCTGATCTAGCGCGAACCAGATATCACTCCTTCCATAACAAACTCTAACCCACTAGTTTCAATCCTTGCTTCCTCTTCCATTCCTGGCAATCCTCCGAGGCATCTGAAAAGAAGATGGCCTCGAGACCTTCTGGTTTAGAATAGTTACAGGAGTGTTATCATTGGGTAGTTCTTCTACAAGTCTGATGTCATTTTTCTTACATCATATTTACTTGTTGACTAATTAGGACATTTTTAATAGTGATCAAGTACAACATTCATACTACATTCACACAATATATGCAAAACAATAAATAGAGATAATAATATTAATAGTAGATAATTAATAAAAGTTAAAAAATGGTTTAGTAGCAGAAGGTAAGATGGTTTTCGGTGGTCGGAGAGCACGCTTAATTAAATATCTAGAGAAATATATGTATCTGGAGTTAGTTACGAATACAAAAATAAATAAAAAATACAAATCTATTAAAAAATAAAGTTATAATGGATCAGTGTCGGATGCATTAAAATTTATTCTTCGCCTAGCTTTTTTATCCATTCAAATCTCTATCTCCCTCTTCTCTCTCTCTTTCTCTCTCTCTTCTTCTCTCACTCTCTCTCTCTCTCTCTCTCTCTCTCTCTCTCTATATATATATATATATATATATATATATATATATATATATATATATATATATATATATATATATATATAATACATATAATGACAACGGGATTTTGGTTTCCGCGAAATCCTGCTAAACCACAAGACGGAATTTTATACGGTATTCACCATCATTTAGGGCATTCTTTCCTAAAGCTGTGTGAGTAAAATACATTGCAATTTTGCTGTTCTTCAAACGGGAAAAATAAATTTTCTGCTACCATGTCATCAAAAAATTATTCCTGAAATATGAGTAGTAACATTGACGTATAATATACCGTTGGAAAGCGCAAGATTTAAGATAAGTTTATATGCAATAAATAAGTTAATATAATATTTGTAAGCCTATAAACTGATGAACATATGTTAGGGGTACTCACTACGTTTGTTATAGCATGCTATTTGTGTTATTTTGCTAAAGCCGTCGAGTTTCTACAGTTATTTCCTGTATAAAATTGATGGGTTTAGCACAATAGCACAAATAACATGCTATAGCAAACGTAGTGAGTACCCCTAATATAACGTACCCGAATAGTAACTTAGTTGTTTACATTAATTGTTATAAATCTATAAACCTACAGTCTTATTAATTGTTTCAAATTTAATACTATTTCATGAAAACGGATGTTTCACTGTATAGGAAATGGGATTCCTGTAGAAACTTAATTTAACTTTTAAAATGTATTTTAAATAAGTTCATTTGAAATAGAAAATAGTAATAAACTGTATAAAACAGGAACCGTTGTTATTTCTATAGTTTTTGAATACATATGTACATAGGAATACAGTTTAATTTTTACTGGAAAATAAAATTTTCCGTTATCTGTGCTTCACTTTAAACAGCAAACAAATAAATTTAATATTAATTACTATTATAGGAGAAGAAAAAGACAGAGCACAATTAATAAATTTTATAAAAAGGATAAAATAGATAAGGATAAAAATATTGAATTTAATCAAACAACTAATTTAAATGAAATAAATAATAAACAGATTAATTTGTTCAAAATGAATTACATACTAGGTCTAACGGAAAAAATACAAAATACAATTAAACAATATGATCATTATAACATAAAATTTGGATTATACAATAATAATAAAATAAATACATATTTCACCAATATGAAGGATAAAATAGAAAAAGAAAATAAACTTCATACCATTTATAAAATAGATTTTAAAAATTGTCAATATCAGCTGATGCGCTCGATGATAACAGTCATACGTTACTTCGTCTCTCAGATTTTTGCTTTTTTCAGTAGGAATTCGCTTGAGTTCAATCTGGAAAACATCACTAGACCTCAGGAATACTACAGCAGTGAATATTGGAGAAATTTCGGTAAGCAAAGTTATAATTTACTTTGTACAATCACGAAAAAGTGAAAGGAGGGTCACTGATCAGCTGATTGCCGCTAGCTCGGCAAGCTCGGGCTTGCTTTTCTTTTCCTTATCTTTCTTTTATTTATTTTTTTTTCCTTCTTATTCTTATTCCATTATATATTTATTTCTATTTATTTTTTTTAATCAATGCGATATTTTCACCAAGTGATGTCCTCGAAAGTTACAAGTAAAAGATCTAGATCTGCAGGTTCAAACTCGTCTCCCACAAAACAGAGACCTCGCCGTGATAATAATAAAAAAATGATTCCACCAGCGACTGCTTCAGCTACCTCTTTAGGATCTGAACCACAGCCTAGCACATCATCACAAGGATTAACTGAAGAATCGCCGTTTTTTACACCGAACCCATTTCAGATCCTTCAAATTGAAAAAGAAACAATGGAATCTTCTCCTATACCAAAAGAACCACAACCTCCACCAATATTTGTTAAAAATATTAAAAACTTTCAACTTCTGTGTGCGCATCTAAACAAATTAACCGATCCTAACAGTTATTATTGTATAAGTAGAACCAGTGATACTAAAATATCCCCGACTACTGCCGAAACCTACAGAAAAATAGTAAAATATCTGACGGAGACCAAAGCTGATTTTCATACATATCAGTTACGCCAGGAGAGAGCTTTAAGGGTTGTAATTAGAAATCTTCACCCTTCGACACCAGCAGCAGCTATCCAAGAAGAACTGACGGAGATAGGCTATAAAGTGCGACAAGTCACCAACGTCCTAAAAGATAAAATTCCTCTGCCTCTATTCTTTGTGGACTTGGAACCATCAGCAGGAGTTGAAAAAATTTATGACCTCAATAGATTATACTATACTAGCGTAAGAGTTGAAAAACCTTACACTAAGAAAGAAATAGTTCAGTGCCACAATTGTCAGGCATATGGTCATACCAGAAGTTATTGTCACCACATACCACGCTGTGTGAAATGCGGTGAACAACATAAGTCAGAAGAATGTACAAGACCAAGATCAACACCCGCTGTTTGTGCTCTGTGCCTCAAGGACCACCCGGCTAGCTACAAGGGATGTCAAGTCTACAAGAACCTCAAAAGCAGATACCAAAAACCTCAGAATCTGGATGAAACAGCTGAACCGATCAGAAGCAGAAGACAACCTTCAAAAACAATTGATTCCAATGTAACATTTGCCCATCTACTTGGAGGTGGGAACCAGAACAAAGAGGCCGAGGCCCTGCCGGAACAACGCACACTTCAAAATCCTCAAACCGTTCCACAACCAACTATTCCTCAAAATTTACCCAACCCTCAAAAACCTCATCCGCATCAAATTTCTCATATTCCTTCTCCATCAAATGTCTCAGACCTTACAAGTTTGATGACATCCTTCATCACTGAAATCAAATCCCTCGTTATGCCGCTAATATCACTACTTACTAATCTTGTATCAAACTTAATCCCTTCCTTAAAAAATCCTTAAATTACTTCACCTAACTCCTTATCCATTCTCCTATGGAATGCGAATGGTGTTAGAAATCATACTGACGAACTTACAGCTTTATTGCAAGACAAAACCGTTGACGTAGCACTTATTACTGAAACTAGACTAACCACTAAACAGTACTTTAAAATACCTCAATACGTAACATACCGTACGGACCACCCAGACGGCAAAGCCCATGCCGGTACTGCTGTCATTGTGCACCAGTCCCTCTCTCATCACTTACTCCCACTTCCTACCTATGATTTCCTACAAACCACAGCCATAGTAATCAAAACTTTTTCCTTTCCGGTAACCCTTACATCAGCATATTGCCCTCCCAAACATTCCATTTCCAACACCGAATTTGTATCCTTTCTAAATTCCTTAGGAAATCATTTCATTCTGGGTGCAGACTTAAATGCCAAGCATCAACAGTGGGGTTCGAGAACCACGAATTCTCGTGGACGAAATTTGCTGTCTGCACTCAACTCCCGTCATTTCAATCTCCTGCCTCCTGATTCCCCTACCTACTGGCCAACCGATCCCAACCGTAATCCTGACATCCTTGACTTCTTCATTCACAGCGGATTAGGCTCCCTCAACTATTCCGTAACTCGCCTTGATGAACTATCCTCTGACCATAGTCCACTGATCCTTAAAGTATCCCTAACTCCTATTCCGAAACCCATTCCACCTTCATTTATCCGAGGCCCTGTCAACTGGAACCTCTTCCGCCAAATCCTTACCGATAATATTGACCTCAGTGTGACCCTCAAAACACCGGATGACCTTGATGATTCCGTCTACTCCTTTACTACCGCCATTCAGCAAGCTGTCTGGACTGCCTCCTCTCCTAAGCACTCCAATAGAACTCCTCAGCAAAACCATTTACCTCAACACCTAGCTGACCTCATCCATGCAAAACGCCGAGCCAGATCATTATGGCAAAGAACCCGACACCCAACAGATCGCCGCTCCTATAACTTTTATTGTAGGCAATTAAGGCGGGAGTTGGCGACCTTCCGTTCTCAGTCCTTTAATTCCTACCTCTCCTCTCTATCAGCTCGAGATAATTCCCTGTGGAATGTGACCAAAAAGATCCTAAAATACCACAAAGTTTCCCATCCTCTCCGGCGTGGTGATGACTCCTGGGCTGCGTCTGATGAAGATAAAGCCGAGGAATTCGCCACACACCTCTCCAAAGTATTCACTCCTCACCCGGAATCCAACAGAAATCATACCACAACAGTTGAAGAATTCCTTTCCTCACCAATACCTCTTTCCCTACCTCCTAAAGCTATTAATCCATCTGAGGTGAAATATCTTCTTCAAAAACTGACCCTTCGTAAATCTCCTGGACACGATCTCCTTACCCCCCAGATCCTGCGACAACTTCCCCAGAAAGCCATTATTTTTCTTACATACATCTACAACTGCATCCTTCGCACCACCTATTTTCCTCTCTTATGGAAACATTCCACAATCTTTCTATTCCTAAAACCAGGTAAACCTTCCAGTAACACTTCATCCTACAGACCTATTAGTCTACTCCCCATCCTCTCAAAAGTCTTTGAAAAACTCCTTCTAAAACGAATCCTGCCTATATTTGAATCACAAAATCTTCCTTCCCATCAGTTTGGTTTCCGTGCTCATCATTCTACTGTTCAACAAGGACTCCGAGTTGTAGACCATATTTCCTCAGCCCTTGAATGCAAAGAGTATTGTTCTGGTGCGTTTCTGGACATAGCGCAAGCTTTTGACCGGGTATGGCACACCGGATTACTCTTCAAGCTTAAAACGCATTTATCCCAGTCTCTATACCTCATTCTACGATCCTATCTCTCAAACCGCTCCTTCCGAGTTCGCTGTGGTGTAGAATTTTCTAACTTTTATCCCATTGAGGCCGGTGTTCCTCAAGGCAGCGTCTTGAGGAGAAGCTACGCAACAATCACTGTTCAAATTTGCGAAATTCTGCCAACTCCAGCCTACTGTGTACGTTTAGTCAACAATGACTGATCCGTCTGACGGAACGTTTACTCTTATCAGGATACCGCCCTTCTCGTATTCTTATAACTCAAAAGCTTATACAAAAATAAAATATAAATAACAAATGTAAAAAAATAAATAAATAAAAGTTAAAAAAATTATAGAAAGATTTGACCTTGTTTAAGCTCTTTTAAACACTATAATGAACAAAATAACTATGATTATTTAAGATAGACAAAATATTTTTCGATGAAATCCAAATTGTGTCATTTTATGATAACAATTGTTCTATACATCTGTGTCAGGTTGGTCAACAATGCTCGAAGTCACATTATCAATTATTAAAAATTATCTCTTCTGAATTATATGAATGAACATTAACTATGATTAAAATCTGTTTAAAATACATTACTCTAATCTTCTACTAAGTAATTCATTGATAACCCTTCATAAGGGATCAATTCTATTTTGATATGGCAATCGCCTTGGTGTTTTAATTTCCCATAAACAGATAATTTATGTGATTGATTCGAGTAATACTATTGTATAGGTTTTTACAATAGATTTTATATTAAACTATTTCGTCATTTTAGAGACATATTATATAAATTAAATTATATCGTTTTCCTCCTGAAGAACTATTGTTTTATGTTAACAAGCCTTTTATAGTTTTTATAAATATTGCATTTCAAATCAAAACGTTGAATGGATTTTGTCTTTTTTAAAAGCCAATCATGTAAATAGTGGAGAGTATAGAATTAAAAAGAATTCCGGGTTTTTTCTATTCGTGTGTTTTAAATGTATCATTTCACCAAATTCTGAATTATCACGGGCAGATCTAAGCAATGTATTACCTAAAGCCTAACTGCAAATTACCATGCCCCGCCTGTCTTGAAGTGGGTGTGTGCAGTAAGTCTAGCTCAGAACTGAGAAGTCTTACGAAATTAAAATTTCACATTTAAGACGATTTTTTGACTATGAAGTTATAACAAAATTTTCGAAAAAAACCGCCTAGCCAGAAGGGTAACGTTATATTATGCACATTGAACCTGTTATCGACTCTTTTGAAAACCATTCCAGTTAAAACTCGCTATATTGATGTAAAATTAAATTCGGCTTTAAATTCATGTTTCAAATTCCTCTTTGAAATAGTCGGACAGAGCTTACGGAGACAAGTTTTAAAATTTCTTTATCTAAAGTACCTTCTTTTTTTTTCTTTTTTTTTTTTTTTTTTTTTTTTTTTTTTTTTTTTTTTTTTTCGGTTGGCGCGACAGGCCTTGAAGGCCCTTGGCTGCGCGGTATGGTTTATATTCCAAACCGCGATACTCGATAAAATTTTATAGGGTAGAATCATCACTCCCTACGCCTATTTTTGTGGGTAGCTATCAATTATCTGATGGGTCTCACATACCCGGGGGAGAATGTGAGTGAATCCCCATTTATAGTATGCTTGAAAAAAGCCCTCCTGGGTCTCGGATTCGAACTCACAACTTCAGCGTGGCAGGCTAGCGCGCTAACCACTCAGCCACGGGCTCCCCAAAGTACCTTTAAATCTGTTGATTAGAAATAATTTATCATTTTTCCTTGCTTGAATTGATAAATAGTGCGAGAATATGAAAGAATTTGAGGTACAAATAAAGGAGAAACCAACAAAAATATTTTTTCGGGTTTAATTTATATTCCCACAAATAAAGAAAGTAAGATTATTATTTGTATTTATAAACAAATATGCTAATTAGGTGTAATAAAGGTTTGTGACTATCGTAAATAACTAGATTAAATCTAATAATTACTGAGACTTCTAACGTGATAAAAATAAATCAGAATATACAATGTAATTTTTTTTTCTTTTTTTTAATTTTTTCTTAATATTAACACTTAAATGAGCACACCTTAACTTCCCTTTGTGTTTTATCTATTTTATTTCACAACCATTCACATCTATCAACGTTTTGGGGTTGTTTCCCTATTCTCAAGACTTATTTTTTTAAAAAACATTTTCACACATACAACTCACTACTTCACTTCATTGCTCACTGCTATTCGTTCACATGTTCATTGGCTTACTGTTTAAACATAAAAGAGTTAAAAGTTAAACATTAAATAGTCTACTCCTAACCTTGTGTAAAATTTTAATTGAATAAGGTTATTTTAAAAAAATGTTCAAATTGTAACATTCAATAGATAAAAAAATGACCATTATTAATTCAAATAAGGATTTTAAAAAAAAATTTATAATATTAGGAGTTGTTTTTATAAATTAATAATTATTAATAGATGAGGCATTATTAGCCCCGAAACGTCAATTATGAAATATGAAGAATAGATGAATGTTTATTAAAAGAAGAGGTTGTTCCAATATTACCTAATTCTATTAAAATAATCTTCATAATAGGATAATATAAAAATAATATAATAATAATAAATTAATTAAATCTCTTATTTGAAGAATGAAAGAAAGTTTGTTTTATAGTTTGCGGAATTTTTTTCTTTGTTTTTTGTGAATATTCTATTGAATGAGGACTTTTTTACTTTTCATATAATTTGTTTATTCACTATAAAATCGAAATATTTTTAACCTAATGACGTTCAAATATACACGACTATAAGGAGTAGGTGGGAGCGGCGTGGTCTAGTGGATAGAGCACTAGTCTGCTGTGCTCCGGGTCCTGGGTTCGAATCCCGGCTGTGGTAGAAATATTATTTATTCTGTTAATTCAGTCGGGGGGCGACTCTAGGGTATGGAGTTTTTTTTCGTGTTACTTTTCCTACTGTCTTAAACAAAATATTGCATTAGCATTAGCAAATTCAAACGATGATTGAAACTCTGTTATCACGAAAAAAGGACAACTGAACTCATGAAACAAAACATATTTTTATTTAGTGTACGTTGTAAATTATGTCTATTTTATATGTAACTAAATTGGTATGTCAATTTTATTTCGAAATCTATATTGAATAAATTAAGTTTAATGTTTACCGCCCTGATTTTAATTTGCTTTTAATTTCATTTATTTTTTTATTTTGTTAAAATAAAATTTATGTAGTGGATAGAGCGCTAGTCTACTGTGCTCCGGGTCCTGGGTTCGAATCCCGGCTGTGGCGTAATATTATTTAATCTGTTATTTCATCCGGGGGGTGATCCTAGGGTATAGAGACCCTCCTGGGGCAGACCCAGCCTCTTTAAAGTGGGTACCCAAAAAAAAACCTGGCAGCTAAGCGTGATCTCGGCCTAATCGACTCATTGCACTGCCGTTGGCCTAGAAACAGTACGAATCTCTATATGTACTGAGCCCAAGACCCTTCATGGGTTGTAGTGGTACAGTTTTTTTTTTTTTTTTTTTTTTTTTTTTTTTTATATGGAGTAGGTAGTTAAACTAGATTTAAGCAACAATAATTTATACGTTTTTCGTTTGGTTTGCCTTTTGACTGGCCACAGTTTGTCTGTGCTTTTTCGAAATAAGACACCTTTGAATAGTTATAAAAGCGCGGAAAGAACAGTTTTGTGATGCCCTTGTAGTTCATCGTTAAGCCGCAAGGAGCGCTAGCGGCGCTAGGGTTGCCCTACAAAGGCAACAATCAGTCGGAGGCACGCTTCCTCCTAAAGCAGAAGGGTTGGCTGCTCAAAAATTATTTAAAATTATAATTTATGTCAACAAAAATGGAATATGCAATACTTTTTAACCGTATTTCGTTTCCGATTGAGGAAAGATTTTTTTTAATTATTAATTTAAATTAATATTAGCGTATGTATGAATATATTAGAGAGAAAAAATTTAAAAAACAGTCTGTTTAATTTATATAATATTACAAACCTCAGAGCCTGAGTACTACGGAAGACGTAAAAGTGTTGCAATTTATAGCAGATTTTAACGTAAGAAATAATCAAGCAAATTTTCTAGATACTTCCAATTTACGTATTATGCTACATAGTATTCATGTTTATATAGAATATAGTTTTATTTTTATTATTAAACTAGAAAATATAATATAAAACGTCTATGACTTTCATTTACTTTTTATCGCATTTTTTTCTTCTCCATTTTATTCATTAAAATATAAGGAATATAAACAAATATTTAATAAAATTTCTGTAAATTCCAACTTTAGCAGAATAGTTTTTTAGATCAAATATCTTTTTACTTTCGCTTACCTATTTATATAATATATAGTAAAGGAAATAATTTCGATGCTGTATAAGTTGTATAAAACTGAAATTTTATATTTTAGAAGCATATATGTCTGAGGTGTTGCTGTAACTTTTACAACAAAATTGACGTAAAAGGTGCGGTGCAAAATACATAGGATAAAATGTATTATTTTATGATTTCCTTAAAAATATCTCCAAAGATTTTGCTGTGTTAAACTCACTATACCGATAAAAAGTTTAATATCATTTAGGTTTCATTCTAATTTAAATTGTCTGAAAGGTCTTAAAAGCCGAATTTTAAATATTCTTCTTCTGAATCACCTTTACTTTTGTAGACTCAAATTATGAATACAAATTAGCATTGACAAAAAAAAAGGGGGAATATACATGTTGAACCAATTTTATAACCAACTAAACGAGAAAATAACTAAAAATTTGTGTAGGTTTTTTATTCTCCCGAACATAGGAATAGTGATGTAGAAATATAATATAGCGTTGGAAAACTAAATATTTTAGAAAAAATGTCATCTTATACACAGTATGTATATGTATATATATATATATATATATATATATATAATATATATATATATATATATATGTATGTATGTGTGTGTGTATGTGTATGTGTATATGTGTGTGCTCGTATGTGTATATATATATATATATATATATATATATATATATATAATTATTATTATTTATTTATTTAATTTTTTAAGACTTAGTTGATTTTGCTTTTATAGCTTATATCTTGCAGCAAACTTCATATTATTTTGTATATTCATTACTTTTAATTTATATCTTATTATGTTTTTTTTTTCTTTAATTTGCATTTTATTCATGCGGTCTGTTATAAATTTAATTCAATTATTAGGAATAATTATAAATCTATTATCGTTAGGGGTGTCTCGTGTAAGAGACTATACCCCCACGTTTTCCATTGTTACCAGTTGTAATAATTTATTTTTAAAAACCATGTATGGCTCACGCAGCCGATCTGGAAATAAAGAAATTTAAAAAAATCTTATACACAATGAATGAGATCCTGTAGCACTATTATTATTGTCTATTATGACAAATTGTAATATATACGAATAAATAAAGTTCTATACACAAGTTTTATGAGGTAATGAATAGAGGATAAACTTAATCGATTTTTTAACCTGAAACTCAAGTTTATATAAAAAATCAATGTAATTCTTTAACCTTTTTTCAAAACTAACTTTATTCGTATGTTCTTAGATTGATTTTAACATATAACATCGTGTGTTGCACGCAATAGATTTAAAAAAAAATTAATATGACATTGTTTAACAGTTCACATAATTAAAACAATAATGGTGTGCTATTTTGAGTAGATTAAATGTTTAATGAAACTAGCTCTTTTTAAATATTACAAAGCACAGAAATTAAGGAAAGTAAAGAAGATGTTATAGTCTCTATAGTAGGCAAATGTGGGTTGTTACTTGTTTTCCAGGATAAATTCGCGGTACTCTACGAGCTAAAAATTGAATCAGTAATACCGAATAGATTTTGGATATTCCAGTTATAGAGACGACATTTTTATTTGCGATACACCGGTGGCTTTCATAAAACATATTTGAGATTCAGAGATAAAACTGGAATTTTATTGATTACTCTGGGTTTTTTTTTTTTTTTTTTTTTTTTTTTTTTTTTTTTTTTTTTTTTTTTTTTTTTTTTTTTTTAAGTTATTATTTAACTTATAAAAAAGTTCTCTCTTGTCCATCTTTCTATTTTATAGTCGCATCAATTCTCTCAGTTTTACAGTTACTGGAGTCCTCTATTTTATAGTGATCCTACTTAATACTGTACAAGACAATTAAATAAAATGAAAACCTGTACTTCCACATCCCTTGAAGGCTTCTAGCTTTGGTAATTGAATAAGCTCGCTTTCTTGATTAATAGTTATGCAAATAAGATGTGTGGTATGAATTTTCGTTTAAATACCAGTTAATTAGCCCATTTACTTGTTGTATATATTATATGTACAGTTGTAAATATCAATAAAATGTTTAAAAAAAAAAAAAAAAAAAAATACCAGTTATCTCACAGTACGATTTAGGATGGGTGTTTCTAGTGTAAATAAATTATTTGGGTTTATATATTCAAATTATATCATTAAATAAATAATTATAGAAAATGATTAGATGAATAATTAATCAAAAAATTCAACGAGATCTCGGAAAAGTTTGATGAAATATAAGTGTACACACTTTCCTTAGGTTAATTCAGTGTACGTAGTATAAATTGAGATAGAAAAAACCTGTACCACTACAACCCATGAAGAGTCTTGGGCTCAGTACATATAGAGATTCGTACTGTTTCTGGGCCAACGACCGTGCAATGAGGTGATTCGGCCGAGATCACACTCAGCCGCCAGGTTTTTCCCCATTTTTGGGGACCCACTTGATTGAGGTTGGGTCTGCCCCAGGAGGGTCTCCATACCCCAGGATCGCTCCCCGGCTTAAATAATATCCTGCCACAGCCGGGATTCGAACCCTGGATCCGGAGTACAGTAGACTAGCTTTTCTATTGTTCGTATGGTTTGTTTGATTTACGACTCCAAAAATAATTAAAAATGGCATATATTTTATTAATAAAATATTTGATAATTAAACTATATATGTGGATGACTCAACAGACATCTTTTGTTTACACGAGTTTTTTTATTTCGTTTACATTCCCGAAATTCGGTTCGTTATGATTATTTCTTATTGTTTATTAATATTTGATGAGAGATAGGTCCAACATATTATTGGGTTGAACGATTTTGGGGTATAACAAAATTTAATAAGTATTGCATAAACAATAAGTTATTTTTTGTTCTATTTTTTTCCAAGGGTAATTTACAACAACTAAATATAAATAATAATAATAGGTTTATTGGCATCAGTTTAGACGAAAGCTTCTCTTATCGGGTGGGATTTATAGTAGTTGGCTATAGTAAGAAATAAATGGGTAAATAATTAAAATACTGAAGAACATCAAATAATTCAAAGAAAGAAAAACAAAAATAAGTATACAAAAAACTTCAACAACAAAACAGAATCCTTAAAAAATACACCAAAATAAAACACAATACTAAATATATATTACATAATATTATTCATATTATAATTTATAATACCTCTGAAAGTTTGACATTGATAGGGATATCCTCCTCTCCCAAAAGTATCATCGAAAAAAGAGAAGTAAATTATGACTTAGTTAGAGTACTAATGGGTTTTTCGAAAAATAATGAGTTGTCTTTAAAGTATCTCCCTCTATATAAAAACGGTTTACGTTTACTGGGTTTTACATTTGTATGAATGTCAACTAATTAATCCTCTTTCAAACGATAATGTTTGTTATCTGTGTAGTATTTCGATGCTTAGAAATAATTCATTCTTTATTAGGATGACAACTCGTGATTTTTCAAAACGAAAACGACCCTTTTCTGTCAAGCATTGTTACTTATGATGGAAAGTGGATACGATAACAGTAGACGTTCTGGACTGTGGTCGACACAGGAAAAGCAGCACATTGTCGAGGACCCACGATTCATCATAAAAAAAAAAATGTGAAAAATTGTTAGAGCTTGGATATAAAACTCTACCACATCCGCCCTACTCTCCGAATGAACTCTTGGATCATTTTTTTAGACACCTATACCACTACTTACGTAGCAAAAAATTTAATGGACAAAGAGAATCAGAAAACGCGTTAATTCGTAAGATGGAAAATTCTATTCCGAGGGAATGGAAAAGTTGTCAACACCTTGAAATGTATTGATAGTGGTAGAGACTATTTTGATTAAATAAATCAGTTGTAAATCTTTCTTTTTAGACCGAAATCCTGCATATTTTTTCGGGCAATCCAATAAAACATATAATAGGGGTACTCACTACGTTTGCTATAGCATATTTTTTGTGCTATTTTGCTAAACCCGTCGAGTTTCTACAGTTATTTCCTGTAGAAACTCGGTGGGTTTAGCAAAATAGCACAAAAAATATGCTATAGCAAGCGTAGTGAGTACCCCTAATGAAATACTGTTTGTGTTAATGTAATATTAAATCTTACAAGTAATTCCTTAAGTCAATGGGCTCTATTAGAAATCATACCCTCAAATATAATAACATTTTGGTACTGAATTAAAAAAAAAAAATTGGGTGAATGTCTGATTATATGTGAAGCTGGAATTTCATCACATTATTTCGAGTCGAATTGGAACTAAATTTTTAAGATACCAAATAAAACAAAACTCTGCAGTTTTACCCATAACATGGAGTGCGCAGAGCGACTATTTGAAGTAAGTAGTAAGAAAGGTCTCCCTTGGGATCAATCAAAATAAAAAGTCAAATTCAACCTCCCCCCCCCAAACTGACTTCAGCCCTCCCCCACCCCTTGACCGCAATTTAATTAAAGCAATAATCAATTACTCTCTGTTTATAGCGATCAATTCATCGGAACTGGGCAAACCGTTAGAGAGCAAAAAATGTTTGCAGGGACCGGTTTCGACCCAGCATTCTCCATTATACCCTTCAAATAAGTGCCTCAATTAGTCTTAATGGGTTTAGCCAGTGTGTTCGCAATGATTTAACACTCAATGTAACAATTATTTAATCTTATAAAATAAATTATTTATTTGAAGTTGGATAAGGCGGTATCGCGTGGAGGGTATATGCCTGCCCCGTGCCCAAAATATGTACTTATATCTGAGCGAATTATTTTCTGTGTTCTTTAAAAATAGGAGAATAAATAAATGATAAGTTTATTATGAGCTAAAAAATCCTTACAATTAAAGCTATTAAAGTTTTTAAACTGCTTTAAATTTTTTGTCCTCTCAACACATTATCTAAATAGTGAAGAAAGTGGTTTTAAAACAAAAATAAAAAAAAAAACTAAAGATTTAGCGATCTAAAACTTTATAATGGAAAATAAGCTCAGCTGTTATTATTTTTTTCTTACATAGCTTAGTCATTAATATAATTGCTATAAAAATATCGATCTTGAGAACATTACTTTTTACTTTCACTTACTATATATAGTAAGGGAAAGTATTGCGATCGTGAGAATATTCGAATTCCAGTTTTCAACGGAAATACGCATTTTAGGGTCCCCTGAGTCCAAATAACCAAGTCCCGCAAAAAGGTCTGTGTATGAATGTGTGGTAACTCCCTGGCGGAAACGGTAACTCCTATGAAACTGAAATTTCATATTTAAGACAACTATATGCCCGAGACGTTACAAAACTTTTTTCATCAATATGAGCTTACCAGAAGAGGCACTTTATACCATGCATTTTGCACCTTTTTTCGATTTTCTCGAAAACGGTTCCGACGATTTTGATTAAACTCGCTATATCGATGTGTGATTTAATGGGATTTGATATCATGTAGGTTTATTTCTGACTAAAATGGTTTAACAGGATCTAAAAGTCGATATTTTAAATTTTCTTTTTCTAAAGTACCTTTAATTTTGTAGATTCTATAAAAATAACTATATTATCTTGTAACCATTGGTGATTAACAGCTAAATATGCAAGTTGAGTGAATTTGATAAACAACAAAGGAGAAAACTAAAAAATATTTTTTCAAGGCAATTTTTTTGTTTTTGAACATAAGAACACTAATATAGACGTATAATATACCGTTGGAAAGAGAAAGATTTTAGAAAAAATATTATCTTATACTCAGGCTTGTAAAAGTTAATAAAGATTGATAAAAAACCGATAAAAACTAAGTAAGTGATCATTTTAGATAACAATATAATACAGTTTTTAATAAAACACATGTTTCTATATTAATTTAATTTAATTAATTCTTTAATGGTTTCACTCATTTTTATTTCTAACTGTATTTGAAAATTCTTTAATTGATTTTTAAAACGGAAGTAAGTGATAGTCGTGTGTTGCCCGCACCAGATTTTTTTATATGAATTTCTTGAAAACTGGTGCTCGCAACATACTACTTTCGCTTACCTCCGTTGTTAAAATCAATTCAACTAATTTTAAATACAATTAGAGATGAAAATAACTTGTAATGGAATTATGTGTCTTATTAAATAATTTATTATATTATTATGTACGACAATCAGTTAGTTTTATCGGTTTTTTATCACTCTCCGTTAACTTTTAAAATTGTATGTATAATACAGTATTTTTTTAAAAAAATGTTTAGCTTTTTCAACGGTATGTTATACAGTTGTTATGTTCAAAAACGTAAAAATTAAAAAAAAAATAAATTGTTGCTCTTTTGATTGGATATCGAATTCGTTCAACTTTTTTATTTATTCGTTTTTTATATATATTTTTAATCTACATAATTAAAGATACTTTAGAAAAAGAAAATTTCAAATATTATTTAAGCCCTGTCATACTATTTCAATCAGAATGAAACCTACATTATATTATAACCGATTCAGTTCTACATCGATATAGCGTTTTCATCAAAATCATTAGAGCCATTTTTAAGAAAATCGTAAAAAAGTGCAAAATGCATGATGTAAAGTAGATATTTCGGTCACCCTATTTTGGCGAAAAAGTTTGTGTAACATCTCGGGCGTATAGATGTCTTAAATATGAAATATCAGTTTTGTACAACCTTAACAATTATAACCTATAATAATCATTTGAGTTTTTGTATCACTTTAGCATTCCAACGTCACATATTTGTATTAATACTCTTATTTCAGGAAAAAAAATTAATATGGAAAAATATTTCTTCTGAAGTTAATTATAAAATTCTTTACTAGTTTAAAATGTATACATTGTTTATTGAGATTATAATAGAATTGTTCTTTATGTTTATTATATTTTTATATTTATTAATATTTTTTACTACCTTAAAAAATTCGAAGCCTATCTGCTGGGTTTGAACCCGCGGCCTTGGGCATAGGATGCTGTTATGCTTACCAATTAGCTACAGGTGACCAGAATTGGCTGGCGGTGTAAAATAAAGTCAAATGTAATTTAGAGGAAGAAATTATGAAATTTCAGGAAGAATATAAGCTGGGTGTTATTAAATATTGAGTTTAAATAAAACCATCAGAGCTATTATAGAAAAAAAAATTAAATCGATTATAAAGAGGGGCTTCAGGTGAGTCGATTTAGGTGAAAATGTTTTTGTAACATCCCTGAAATAAAATTTGTAATTTTGCGACTTATAGTTTTTGAGATAGACTAACCTACACTCACATCACTATTTTGCGAGACCTATAGTTTTCTAACAATAAATTATATATCTATTGCTCCTGTTTCAGTTATTGTTTTGTAACCTGGATGATTATTTTTTCACCTTGTTAATTATTAGTTTACTATAAATAATCTTACGGTTGTATATTAATTTTAAAACTAATAAAATATCCAAACAAACATTTTTATTGAGGGAAAAAAAAATCCACCTCAAGAGCATATTCCATTTGTGGAGGCTAATTAGAAGCGATTGCGCTGATGTATGTTATCGCTTTAAAAGGGTGGAATAAACGATAGCGTTGCTCCATTGTAGGCACGCAAGACATTCCATATTAAACAACAGTTCTCTGCTATATTTGTTCTTACCATACTCTCGAAATCTTTAGTACGTTTTTCATTTAAAAAAAATAATCTTACTCAAATGTCAGGATTGAGCCTAGTTTTTACATTTAAATTATTTAAAATAATGATAAATTGGTGCCAGAAAATACCAGACTTCCGAAAAGTTGAAGTGGAACTTCTTAACCTTAATGAATAGTTCTACACATTTGGAACTAGGTACACTACCTCAGATCTTTCAGTTCTCGAAGTGTTATCAAAATGAGTTTTTTTTCGAAGAAGAGGTTATGTCGAGTTTAAGCTTTAGTGAATAGGAGGGATGTTTCCCACTCGCAAAACAACGCCAGGTCGGGCACAACCCGAAACAAGAAGCGAAACCTTCCTGAAATGGGTGCTATCAAACTTCTACCATACCCACTTGGTAGTTCCTGCGCCTTTGGTGTTTTATCTTTTCCTGATTGAAGGCTCTTTTCCTTAAGGGAAAAGCAAAGGAGTAGGTAAAAATTGGGGAAGAAGACTTTTTTCAGTCGAAACCCAAAATGTGAACTCATCGTTTCATAAAGCTTTTGTTATAAATAATACATATTTTTTGTTTACTTACACTTACCTATATATGGGACACATAGTAAGGGAAAATATCGTGAACATTTTTTAATTAGAATTTTCACTGGAAATACGTGTTTTAGGATCCCCGAAATCCTTTTTTGTCTCCTTTTTTTAGTGTGGTAATCCTAGTTACCAGTGAATTATTTCGATTCGTATCCTTTTAAAAGGAGAACAGAGTCATAAATGGTGGTTCACTTCCATTTTGAATCATATCGTAGTTACAATATTGTCAATTGTTAAGAATTCTTTCAACGAGAATGGCGACTTTAACTTTTTTTTTTTTATTTATTAATTTATTGAAATTTACAACTGTATTAGAAAATACATCAAGTAAATTGGCTCATAATATAGATAATATACATGAAGAGAATATGCCCATTGGCAACACTCCACTAGGTAATCTACACTAGAAGGTCTCGAGGCCATCTTTTTTTCAGACGCCTCGGAGGATTGTCAGGAATGGTAGAGGAAGCAATGATTGAAACTAGTGGGCTAATGTGGGAGTGGAGTTTGTCATGGAAGGAATGATACCTCGTACGGGCCAAATCAGCAACATATGGGACATTAAGGTCTTTATGCATGAGTTTGTTGGTGACAAAGTAAGGAGCATTGAGGATTTTTCGAAGTATTTTGGATTGTAGGGATGAAATACGGGACGAATTTGATGGTTTAGTAGAGCCCCAAAGCTCAACTCCGTACGTCCAGATAGGCCTTGTGATCGTAATATAGCCGTAATGAGCCTTTTGTAGCTAAGTGGAAGGAAGGTTAGAGCGTCTGTCCAGTAAGTGTTGAAGTAAGCTAAAGCGTTGGGCAGTTTCTTGTCGTTTCAGTCTTGTGTGCGGATTCCAAGTTAGTCGTTTGTCAAGTAGGAACGATTTTAACTTAAAATAAAAAATTAAAGCAGTCCTTAAAATATGAAATCCGGCCATATCCTTTGAAATAGTAAAATTAGTCCTTTTCGTGCGTAATTCTATATGGCTACTAACCATAGAATATTAACGACTGTAATCGAATGATAAAATAAATTTTAATAAATAAAATTTAGCCCAATCCTTGAAACTGTTACTTGTAACTATGTGTATAAAATGTGATTCCCAAGCTATATAGGAAAAAACAAAGTTGAGTCTCTTTCCCTTAATATACTTTTATCTAGCTAAAAGTCTCGTTTTTTATACATTTTCGAGACTTTTTTAATACACTTTCTCCACTTTTTAGGTAATGAGTTGTAGAGTCGAAAAATATAAGGCATATCCTCATTTTATTGTTAGTTTTAATTTTGACTTGATACACATGAACACATGTTTTCAACCGCGAAGATGACTTAAAACGGCTGCTACACTAGAAGTATTGGTCAGAAAAATATTTTATTAACGGTTTTATATTCATAAAAGAATAGACAAAAACTGGTAAAAAAATCATAAAAATCAAAAATGTTGCGAGGCAGAATTAATGAAAATTGGACGATTTCGCATGGATTGACCCATATACAATATACTTCTAAATATATGACAGATAAAATTTATAATCTCTCCTACATATAACGGATTTCAATTTTTATTTTTTTTGGCTGGGGAATGCACTTCTGATCATGAACATTAAAGTTGATTCCCCGTTTTAAACCGTACCGTAATTGAGATGTTGCGGGTGTGGAGGAAGAAAGTTGCTGACTTGCCGTGGGTGTATGATGAAAGGTGGGTCCGCCTATCTTGGCCTCCTAACCAACACCTTCGCTATAATTTGTTAATCTTTCTTGGTAATTGCTTATCCAGGAAGCCGTGGTTCTTAACGACTCATTCCTCAGCTTTATTATTAAGTAAATTGAAATTATAAATAATTTACGTTGAAATCCATCAATAAATTAATGGTGTTTTTATTAGAACGCGGCGTGGTTAATGGAATGTGGGTAAAAAAAGTTAATGGAACGTGTGTATAATAGTGAGAGATTCAGCTGTTTTAGTTACGTTACATCTGATCTCTACTTCAATGCTGGACTGTATAACATTGCTATGTTTTTGACCGGCTGCTTTTCCAAGGTAGCGGTAGCTTCAAAAACTAGATTAGTTTATACATGTTTTTTAGTTATTATTTTATATGTTTAATGTATTGGGTTGACCAATCAGGAAGGGATAGATAATAAGTTGAAAAAAAATCATGAAAATATAAAATGTTGAGCGGCAAAATTCCTCGAAATTGGACGAGTTCAAATGGATTCACCCATATCCGTGTAAAAAAATCTGGTGCGCGCAAAAAAAAAAAAAAAAAAAGTTTAGAAACGAAAATAAATAGATAAAGAATTACTTAGATTGAATTTAAAAAGAAATATGTGTTTTATTAAATGATCTATTGTATTATTATATAGGAAAATCAGTTGTTTTTTTTATCATCACTCCGTTAACTTTTTCAATATCAGATTTTTTTTTTTTTTTTTTTTTAAATATTTTATTGAAATTTACAACTGTATAGGAATACATCAAGTAAATGTGCTGATTAAAGATAGTGTACATGAAAAACCTGAAGAGAAACTGCCCATTGACAGCACTCTAGTAATTAATCTAAACAAGAAGGTCTCGAGGCCATCTTCTTTTCAGACGCCTCGGAGGATTGTCGGGAATTGAAGAGGAAGCAAGGATTGAAACTAGTGTGGGATTGGGATATGGGATGGATAGAGTGGGATTGGAATTTGTCATGGAAGGATTGATACCTGGTTCGGGCCAAATCAGCTATAAAGGGAATATTAAGGTCTTTATGGTGTATAAGATAATATTTTTTCTAAAATCTTTAGTTTGCCGTATACAGTATATTATACATGTATATTGCTGTTCTTATGTTCAAAATAAAAAAATGGATTAAAAAAATATTTTTTTCAGTTTTCTCCTTCAGTTATATATCGAATCCGTTCAACTTTTATATTTATCTGTTGTTTAGCAATGCTAATCAGATGATATGGTCAATCTTATAAACACTACAGAATTAAAGGTACTTTAAAAGAAGAAATTTTAAAAATATCGGCATTTAAGCCCTGTCAGACTATTTCAATCAGATTGAAACCTACTTAATATTAAATACCGTCCAATTTAACATCATTATAGCTAGTTTAATCAAAATTGTTTGAGCCGTTTTTGAGAAAAACGTTAAAAAGGGCAAAATGCATGGTATCAAGTGGCTCTCCTGGTTTGCTAATTTTAATAAAAAAAATTGCTGCAAAACCTTGGGCATATATTTGCTTTAAATATGTAATTTCAGTTTCATATGACTTTTGGTTTTTGCGCTGGACTTACGACACGCACACCCAGACCTCTTTGCGGGACTTTGTCATTTGGACTCAGGGGACCCTAAAACGTGGAATTCGAATTTCTCCGTCAAAAACTGGAATTCGAAAATTTGCACGATCTCAATACTTTCCCTTAGTATATATTCCATATATAGGTAAGTGAAAGTAAAAAAAAAAATAGTAATAATAATAAATACATCATAAAAGGTAATAGAGAGCGATGTGTACCGGATTGCTTAAGTTATCGTTCTAGATGACAATTTATAATTTAGTAATATTCAGTTCAAAATTAAATTTAAAATCTTATATTATATTTTACGTTTGGAGTTAAGTGAAATTTTTGAGATACGCACACTAGATATTTTGGGGGCTTAAAATACTTGTAGGAACCTGGCAACACAGAGTCTTTTGAAACCTCGAGAGAACTCTTATGAACCTAATACTCAGTGATAAATTACACGTAATGTGTAAATATATCTAATTGTTAAAGTGGGTAAATAGTGATATTACTTCAATTAATTACTAATAAACCTACAACAATCCTGCCCTCCCGTTCTCTTTAACTCTATTTCGGCTCCCTTTCTCAGACACAGTCCGGTTTCTAGGCTTCGTTCTTGACAAAAGACTAACTAGGAACCCACATACTAGACTTAAACGACAGGAACTTAACCGACGACTTGCCCAATTGTACGGACTGTTAAACCGAAAATCTCAACTTTTTATTAAAAACAAAGTGCTAATTTACAAGACAGTACCTAGCTGGAGCTATGGACTTGATCTTTGGGGAACAGCCAAATTTTCTAACATCAAACGCATTCAATCCTTTCAATCCAAAGTACTCCGAACAATAGTTAACGCTCCGTATTATGTAACCAACCATACCTTACACCACGACTTTAATATTACATTTATTTTAGACCTTATTCCATCAAAATTCTCCAAATTCCATCAGAACGTTATCCATCACCCCAATCCGCTAGCTCAATCCCTATCCAGCTCCACATACCCTTACCACCCCCCTAGAAGGTTGTATCGGCAGTGACCTCTAGACCTCTTGTAAATATATATATATATACATTGGATAGAACTCCAACTGCTAGAACGCACTGGCTAGATTCTCCACTAAATGTGGTGTATGTATGACGTGTATATAGGTATGAGTGATTTATACACTATAAATTTTATTGATTTCGTATTGTATATATATTTTATAACTTTATTGCTGTGTAATTATTGTATGAACACTGTATTTTATCAATATTATCACTGTCCAAATCGGGACAGATTGTAATATTATTTAATAAAAATTGTTGTCGTTGTTAACAAATAAACCTACAAACTTGTTTTAGTCTAATAAAGTAGTTTTTAAAAGATAATGAAGGTTAATTTTTTAAATCATCATGATGGTTTGTTGGTTATTTACTGTTGTTTGGGGTATTAGAGGTTTTGTCATATCAAATAATAACTTTAAAATCATCATGAGCCGAGAAAGTAGAAGTTTATGCATATGAAGTTGGCGCCCGGAGTTACAGGTATATAGGTTTATTAAAACGGATGGATGTTTGACTTGCCGTTGTAACTAAGATGCTGGGTTCGATTCCCGTTCATTAGTATTGTTTATACGCAACCTGATTGAATTGGACATTCTGAGTGGCTTATCAGGCTTGCTGGCTGAGGTCATGGCCCATTTGCATCTGTTCTAATGCATATATGCGAAATGTAGGACTCTGTTTATTAGCAAGGGCTATATTCTCACAACACTGCCTCTGTTGTCGTTTGGAGATTCGATATAATTAATTTGTATATACGCTATGATTGATTTTAGGTGTTGCATATCGTGTGCGTTTTAGTCCACAGAACGTAGATGTTAAGGTCATGAATAATTTAATAATTATGATTTGCAAATATTCACATTCAAGAATAGTATGGTTCCCCTTCACTCTCTCTCCCCGGTCGGTCAAAAATTATTATTATTATTATTTTAAACATACTTATTGATATTTACAACTGTATTATATACATCAAGTAAATGCGATGGACATAGTAAACTGACAGGAAATACATGTAGAGACGCTACTCATTGGCAGCACTCTAAAAATATTCTAAACTAGAATATCTAGGAACCATCTTATTTTCAGACGCCCCGGAGGATCATCAGGAATCGAAGAGGTTGGTAGGATAGAAACTAGTGGATTGGAGTTTTTCATGAAAGGAATGGTATCTAGATCGGGACAAATGAGCAACATACGGAATATTAAGGTTTTTTTGGATCAGTTTATTAGTTACAAAGTAAGGAGCATTGAGGATTTTACGAAGGATTTCGGATTGTAGGGATTGGATACGGGAAGAATTTGAAGGTTTAGTAGGGCCCCATAGTTCTACTTCGTAAGTCCATATCGGTCTTTTGGTGTTCATATAAATAAGTTGTTTGTAATTAAGTGGAAAGTTGGAGCGTTTGGCCAGTAAGTGTTGAAGTAGCCGAAAACGTCGGGCAGTTCTTGTCGTTTCAGTTTTGTATGGGGATTCCAAGTTTGTCAAGGTGGACTCCTAGGACACCTTGTGAAAATGCTAATTTGTCTTGCTGAATATTAAATATTAAAATATTTTTTAAAAATTATTAACTAAAATAGTTCCACTGCTAGCTATCATCACTTATTGGTGTGATGCACGTACCGTATTTTTTTCATGTTTAATCTAAGTGCTGGTATTCGAACTTATACTCTTCTTCGCTTTAAATCAAAACCTAAAATTAAGATTTAACTATTTTTATTTTGTCGGATCTTCTTAAGCATGTAAATATTACATTCATTGATTAGCTTTGCGACACGTTCCTGGTTTAAGTAATGTATATGCTGGGAATTATATATAACCAATCACCACCATCCATGTGTTTATACATTAATAAATATATTATCTGTCATTCAAAATTATGGTTTATTTACGAGACGGGTTATTACTATTATCGAAATGAAATACATTTTAATTGCCGATCAGTATTCATAAAATATTTACGCAATCAAGACGATTTTTTTACTACTAATTTCATTGCTTGCATCCAAATAACAGTTCCCATCTGCCAAAATTAGTCGCTTTTGATCTTAAAACACAATTGCTGGCTGGAAGACCGAGCACAGTTTGTAATTCGTCGGAAACTAATCAAATTATCAGGAGGTAAAACAAAACAGTCGCAGGTCAATTTAGTTAGTGAATCGCAAAAGGCGAAATATTTCTTTGACCTTTCTCTTGAAAAAAAATGGGTTATTTTTTTTTCTTTTGCTTTTCCCATTCGGCCATCTTGACTGTAGCTTTTCAAAGAAGTAGTTTTAAAATATGGGAAGTTATAAGATCATGCCCAGGAGCTTTGCGGGATGGTAAACTTTGAATGATGTTAGATATTTCTGACGGATGGAAGGCTTTAGGAGGAAGGACCATTTGGAGTGGGATATCTAGCTTATCTTCTATAAACTTAATGTGACCGGGATTATGGATATCTGGATGTGGATTAAAGGTTCGAAGAAGGTGCTGACCGAGATCTGGGCCTTCTCTTCATCAGATCTTGTCCAGATATGGGATTCAGTTAGGAGTGGATGATTACAGTTTTTGAACTTCAGTAGCTTTTTTGTCGTCATCCATAATGATCTGTCTGTAATAGTAAGTTTTTCAGTGAAGTTGAGTCAGTTTTGAATTTGAATTTTTCCGATTTCTGATTTTAGTCTCTTAGTCAGTTTATTATAATAAGTTTTGTCTGACGGATATCTAGTCCTATGCCACTTCGATCTTTCCCTGCGTTTTTCCCTTAATAAGATGCGAATGTGCTGTTGCAGGGTAGTTTCCTGTGAGTTAGTATTATTAATGGTTGGGGTGTTGTCGAGTATGCTACTGCGAATTGAGTCCATCAGTTGTTTAACGGCTTTATCAATATCGTGTTTAGTCTTAAGTGGGATTTTTAAGTCCAGTTTGGTTTCCAAGTCAGTTCTGAATCCGTCCCAGTCTACTCGTCCTGTATTCAGAGTGGGAATGGTGGGTTTAGGAACAAGGCTCGAGTGCAAGGAAAGCGATTTACCTTTTAATTTTAAAATAATTCAATTCCCCCTTAATTCATCTTTAGTTATTTAAAATATATTCTTTTAAAAACTTCTTAATAGCGATCATTATAACAGAAATTGACGCATCGATGTCGCGGGCAACAGTCAGTATGTAATAAATCTAGACTTTGATAATACTTAATTAAACTTATTTGATGTTGTTATCTGTTTTTGTTTTTTTTTGTATTTTTTATTCATATCAACCTAATATAATTTAATTTACTATTTAATAATTTAATTGACTAAATAATTATATATCAAATGAAGCCAGACAAATTGGACTTCTTCTTTTCACTGTATGTTATTCTTAGGGGACGAAATTTGTCAGAATAATTTTATTTCATGTTCTCAATTTTTGATGATATAATTGAAATATTTCTCATTAAGGACGGACAGATCTTGCTAATTTTGATGTTATCAGAATTTAGAAAACAGGATTTTAACCCTGATCTTCGACCGTTTTTAATTTTGAGGGGAGAATATTTATTTACCTTCTGATTTCTTAATTCTTGGACTTTATGTGGTTTGGTGTGCGATTTTTTTTTCTCTTGGAAAACTTCAAGGACATGGTGTTTAAAGATCGACCTACTTGTTCTCTGAATGATTTAAAGGAGAGGATAGGGACTAGAGAAGGAATCGATGGCTTTCAACCAGAAATGCCTCAAAGTGATAGGAAATTTCCCGGGTTGCTTCTTCGGCAATATAGGACCAATAACAGCAAATTTAAATATGTATTTTTAAAATCTATTGAAACAGAACTATCTGTTGATTTTTCACTGTCCTTGGAAATGTTTCAGTTATTTCTGCCCTACGTTGAATTTTGTTTTTGGTCTCTTCGAATTCTTAGGAATACAGGGAAGGCGGGTTATGTTGAAGGTTGTCATTTTTATATTGGGTTAAACGTTATAATTTAGTTCCGATGATCCTAAAAAAAAAGAAAGAATTATATTTATCATTTACGTCTAGCTACTAGGTGTTTAGACCTGGTAAGACTATTCCAATCAGAAAAAAAAATTACAAGAAATCAAAGCACATTGGGTTGTACATCAATGTAGCGAGTTTGAATTAAAAGATTGGTCTTTTTTTTTTTAATTGAATGAAAATCGAAAAAAAAGTTATATAATACATGGTATAAAGTGGCTCTTGTAGTTTTTGGTTTCGATAAAAAGTTGCTGTAGCATCCCAAGCATATACTTTTATTTTTTTAATTTTTATTGAATTTTACAACTGTAAGTACAACAAGTAAACATGCTGCTTAGTTATAAAAAAAAAAAAAAAAAAAAAAAAAAAAAAAAAAAAAAAAAAAAAAAAAAAACATGAAGAGAAATTGACCATTGGTCTCGAGGTCTGGAGGCCGTCTTATTTTCAGACGCTTCGGAGGATTATTAGGGTTCGAAAAGATAGCCAAAATAAAATCTAGTGGGTTGGAGTGGGAATTGAGTTTTCTTGGAAGGATTCGGGAATTCTATACAGATATACCTGATTTGGGCCAAAACAGTAACATAGGAAATATTAAGATCATACGAGATGAATTCGATGTTTTGGTAGAGTCCCATAGCTCAATTCCGTAAGTCCAGATAGATCTTACCATATAATAGTCATGTAGATGAGAATAAGTTAGTTAGTTCAAAAGAAAGGTTTGACGGCTTGTCTAGTAAGTGTTGAAGTAGCCGAAAATTTGCGAGCGGTTTGAGTCTTGTATGAGGTATAGTTGCTTTAAATATGAAATAGCAACTATACTTTTTCCAAAAAAAATCTTAATCAAATCAAAATAAATGAACAATTCATTTTAAATTGACCTTATTCATTTAATTCAGTCTTAGAGTATCTCTGGTGGAATAAGGATCATAGTTTTGTGTCTCCCGTTATTTTGTTTATTTCAACAGAACATATTTGAAATCTTTAGTGCAATTTTTCCGTAAATATCGACTATCTAAATCAGGTAACACTATAAATAACTATAGTAGCTATTTTATATAGATATAGGAAAAAATATATATATAAAGTGTTTACGAAGTCAGAGCTATTGTGCAGCAGTGGTGGGGATAGTCTGTTTACTTCCGCTAATACTAACAGGCTTTGCGTAAATACACAGCTTAATATTATTATTACGGTCAATATTCTCTTATTATATTACGTAAAACTTGTTATAAAATTAATCAAAATGGTCAACTGCAAAATATGCAACAAAACAGCCGGTCGAGATGACAAATTACGTTTGGCGTGTACGATTTGTCAAAACGTATTTCACACTAAATGTATAAAATTAGAATCTGCAGACCAAGAGGGATTAAAAAAATGGGTCTGCACTGACTGTGAATCGTCATCGCGGGCATCACCAGACATGGAGTCTAGTTCCGCGATCGACCTGCTGAGAGCGCTGACCGAAGAAGTTAGGGAAATGAAGGCTAAACTTCAACCCATCGACGAACTAAAAGATATAAAGGAAACGCTGGAAAAACATTCGGAATTATCTTTTCAAAATATGGAAAGATTACAAAAAATTGAAGACCTTCTGGAAAATCAAAAAAATCAGATCGAAAAACTGACATTGGAAAACCAGACATTAAAAGAAAAAGTAGTCACTCTAGAAGCACGTGTAAATAGCGCTGAACAAAGCCAGTTGAACAACACAATTGAAATTAGAGGTATACCGGAAAGGCCGGGTGAGACCGTAGTGGGAACGATACTTAGCGTCGGCGCGGGCCTGGGCGTCCAGCTCAGCCCTGGAGACCTGGACCACGCGGTACGCCTGAGGCCCAAGGCACCTGGGACCCCGGGGACCATCATTGCTCGTTTCATCAGACGGACGGTGAAAGACGATTTGGTGAGACAGCGAAAAGTGAAAAGAGACTTTTCTACGCGCCACCTCGGATGGGAGCAAAACAATAGTCAACCTGTCTACGTCAGCGAGGCAATGACAGCCACTAACAGGCACTTATACTGGCTGGCCAGACAGAAAAAGGTGTCGGCCAATATTAAATATGTGTGGTTTAGTGGGGGTCGCGTCAGGTGCCGGAAGTCGGATGGTTGCCCAGCTGTAATTATAAATAAATCATCCGACTTAGATGCTTTTGTTTGAAAATTTAGTTTAAGTTACCAATATTATGTTTGTCTTTTTTTCTATTTTATGTTTTTTAAAGATTTATTATTTTTGTTTAGTTTCTTTCGCTCTATAAAAGTCATAAATTTTAGTTTGTTGTTTTGGAACATTTTCAATTTATATCCGCATTATTTCTACTATTGTATTCAATTTTCTTTTTTTCATCTTTATAGTCATTATTTATGTATATTATCCAGCTGTATTTTATTTTATTTTGAAACATTTAGTCTGAACCTATATTTTCCTTTGAAATTATCAATTTCTCTTTGGTATATTTTTATTTTATATTTACAACCTTTTTATTTTAATATTCTATTTACCTTTTGTTTAACCTTTATTATATTTATCTACATGTTTATATTTTATTTGATTTTTTCTAATTCTTTTAGCCTATACTTATATTTTGCTTTCAAGTTATCAATTTCACTTTGGAATATTTCTATCTTATATCCGCATTATTTTAACTTGAATATTTTATATACTTTCTTTTTCACCCTCATAATAATTACCTATATGTTCTATCTGTCTGTATTTATTTCATTTTATTTTTTATTTTTTCTCCTAAAACATAGTCCAAATTTATATTTTCTTTTAAAATTATCTAATTTTCTTTGGTATATTTTTATTTTATATTCACCTTCTTATTGTAATATTCTATTTACTTTTTGTTTAATCTTTATTATCAGCATCTATATTTTATTTTTATTTTTCTAAATCACTTAGCCTATACTTATATTTACCTCTCAAGTTATCAATTTTTCTGTGGAATATTTCTATTTTATATCCACATTAATTCAACTTGAATATGTTATCTACTTTTTTTTCACTTTATAATCTTTATCTATATGATCTATCTGTCTGTATTTATTTTATTTTATTTATTTATTTTCTATTTTTCCTAAAACTAAGCCTAAATTTATATTTTCTTTTAAAATTATCAAATTTTCTTTGGGATATTTTTATTTTATATCCACATTTTTCTCATTACTACATGCTATTTACTTTCTATCTTTATAACCATTATCTATATGTAATGACTGTCTGTATATATTACTATTATTTATGTTTTTCTTCGAAAAGGTATAGTCTAAAATTACATTTTCATTTAAAATCAAATTTTCCTCGGAATATTTTTATATCCACACTCTTCTTATTGCTATACCATATTTATTTTTCTATTATTTTCATAATTGTTATGAATATGTCTCATCTGCCAGTATTTTGTTTGTTTTCTAAAAGGTTTAGTATAAATTTATATTATCTTTTAAAATTATCAATTTTTCTTTGCTTTATTTTTTATCATGTTTTGCTGTATGCCTACACTATGTATGATCGTGAAATGATGTATACCTTAAGAAATTGCAATAACCTACCTCCTGACTTCCAACCCTTTCACAGTTATTCTCATTCCCACCTCTACAGTCATGACTAACATTCTCACATCATGTCACATTAATGCACAATCCCTGATTGCCCACTATGATGAATTTCAAAATTATTTTCTCGACAATTTTTACCACATCATAGCAGTATCTGAAACCTGGTTAAAACCTTTTATTCCTTCCTCCCATGTATCCCTCACCAATTACTCCTTTCTTCGCCATGACAGATCTGATCGTAGGGGTGGTGGGGTGGGGCTGTATATACACGACAGTCTCAAGGCCAAAATCCTTCTCGAATCCCCTTCTCCTGATCATCCTCACATCGAATACCTGTTTGTGGAAATCTCTACTCCTTCATCTCCTCTTCTGTATGCCATTGTTTATCGACCTCCTCAAGTCCCATTCGATACCCTTTTTGAATCCTCCCTAGTCCAATTTGTCTCCAAGTACTCCAACATCATCATCTCCGGAGATTTCAATGCTAATATGATCTCTGAATCTCACGATAAATCCTTCCTGGTAAACCTACTGTTTTCCCTAAATCTTTATCTAGTTCCATACCTCCCTACCCATCATACGCACCTATCCGACTCCTGGCTGGATCTTCACATAACTGATTCATCTGTAAAGGTCCTTTCATCCTCTCAGCACCCGGTACCGTTTCTTTCATCACATGATCTCATAGAGATTTCATACAACCTACCTATAAAATCCTTCACTCCTAAAGTAGTCACCTATCGTAGTTTGGACCTCCTTTCCTACGAATCCCTTCAAACTGATCTCGAAAAACTCCATTGGGATACTATATACTCCCACAATTCAATCAACCCAATGATATCCATTCTCACTTCAAACTTAAAAACCATACTTGACACCCATGCTCCTCTTAAAACCCGAACCTTACGCCGTCCCACTGCTCCTTGGCTGACCCCTGAACTAAAGGATCTGATGAAAAGAAGAGAAGCAGCTAGACGTAAATTCCGCCGCACTCGCTTTCCAGATGACTATGCCAGTTTTAAGCAACTTCGGAACAGAACCCAGGACGCAGTGCGACGTGCGAAATCCCTCTATATCCACAGCGCCTTGTCCAATGCTCCAGATCCTAAATCCAAATGGAAAATCCTCCGAAAATTATCTCTTCCAGAATCCAATAACTGCTATTCCATTCCTGTACCACCAAATGATCTCAACAAGCATTTCGTATCCTTATCTCCTGACCCATCATCCACTACCGATATTGAACACCACAGTTTTAATCCTGAAAGTTTCTTCTTTACCCATATTTCCTATGACGAATTATTAACAGCCATTCTTAAATCCCACACAAACGATTACGGACCTGACAACATTCCAGTTAAACTAATAAAATCCTGTCTTCCAGTCCTTATACCAGTTTTGTATCATATTTACAATTTTTCCTTGCAAAACTCAATATTCCCTGCTTCTTGGAAAACCGCTTTAGTTAGACCACTTAATAAGATCCCAAATCCTACAACACCTTCTGACTTTCGCCCTATTTCCCTTCTTTCTAATCTTTCCAAACCACTAGAACGTATTGTACAAAAGCAATTATCGAATTTCCTGGAAGAACGTTCCCTTATTAATCCTCTCCAATCCGGCTTCCGACCTGGTCACTCAACACAATCCGCTCTCCTAAAAATAACTCACGACCTACAATATGCAATAGAACACCAAAAACTTACCATTCTTGTCTTGCTAGATTTTACCAAGGCATTTGACACAGTAGACCATACAATCCTCCTCACCAAACTAAGAAACCTTCCTTTATCCAATAGCGCTCTGCACTGGTTCAAGTCTTTCCTCTCCGATCGCTCACAGTATGTGGTAGTTCCAGGCCAACCTCCTTCTAGACCTTTGCCATTGTCATGTGGTGTTCCCCAGGGATCATCACTATCTCCTACCCTCTTTGCTATCTACGTAAACGACCTTCCCTTTTATATCCATCACTCACAATTCCATATGTATGCGGATGACCTCCAAATTTATTTATCCTTTCCTCCGTCGGACCTATTACTAGCAACAGAAAAGCTTCAGGAAGATTTAAACAGAATTAGTTGTTGGGCAGCTGACAACAAGCTAAAGTTAAACGCTGAGAAAACTAAAGCGATAGTAATAGGTTCCAATCCACTCCTTAAAACGCTTTCCCTAATCCCAACTCTATTTTTAAATAATCAACCTATAAAGTTCCATCAAACCGTCAAAAACCTTGGAGTAACTGTCGATCAATCTCTTTCCTGGAAAATCCATGTTTCCGAAATTTCCCGACGCACAATTTCCATCCTAAAACTCCTTAATTATCACCGTCACCTTTTTCCATTTGAAACCCGTAAGCTCTTGGTTTGCTCATTAATATTCCCCCACTTTGACTACTGTTGTGCGGTGTATGCGGGTGTCTCTGGAGATCTTGAAGCTAAACTAAAAAGATTATTCAACTGCCTGATACGTTTCATCTTTGGGATATCCAGGGACACCTCTGTAACCCGATTCTACGATGAGTTAAAGTGGCTTTATCCTTCATACCGTTCTAAGTACCTCCTGGCATCCTTCCTTTACCAAGTTCTCCGATCTCAACGTCCATCTTACATCTCAGATATATTTTCATTTAAATCCTCCGTCCACACCTGCAACACTCGTTCGCGACCTTCGGACCTGTATGTAACGCCTCATCGAACCGCAGCTTTCGACAGATCTTTTCTTATCCGATCCTCGTCCTTATGGAATTCTATTCCTTCTCATATCCGTCACTCCAATACTCTTCCGGCCTTCAAATCGCGTTTGTTCAAACACTTTTTGTCGATCCAATTCTCAAATAACCCCACATAATCAGCAAAGTTCAATAAAAATCAGCAAATAGAGCATAAGAAAATGGTTATTTATTATATATTATTATGCATTGTATTCAAACATTAATGTATTTTATGTTACAATTTTCACAAGCATTGTAAATTTATTTTAATTAGCCCTGTATATATGAATATGTAAATATTTTATTTTTTGTCTAGTTTGTTTTATTTGTTTTTTTAAATTATTATTATTAGAAGCTACCAGTTAATTTATTACTATTATTCATTCTCTTTGTTATTTCTGTTGTTTTTTGTTTATTTTATTATTATTATTATTTTTTTTTTATTACTCTAAGATACTGAAGTTCCAATTTGATTTGTCTGTAGCATTATTCTGAAGGGACTTGTCCCAGAATAAATAAAGAATTTATTATTATTATTATTAAATTCATAAGTATGGGTTGTCCTTTATTAGGTAGAGTGAAAAAAGTACATTGCCTACCTGGATTTTTGGAATTATTTATTTTATGAAATGATTTTCATACATTTTTTTAAATTTTAACCACTTTATTTTATACTATTGACCCCCCCCCGGCAGTTTGAATGATTTATAAAACACTGTTTGACCGATCTAGGTTTTATCGCTTTGGGATCATCAGTTCATTAGATAAGAAGAGATGACCTAAAGTTATTGAATTTTGGTCTCTAAATCGGAATTTTCCTAACCTTGCGACGCTTCGTTTTGATCTGGACTTACCAGATATACAACTTGGTCATTTGGACTAAGGAAACTTTAAAACGCGTATTCACAAAGAAAAAGTAGTTTTGAATTTCAGTCTTTCATAAAAGTTTAAAAAAATATGTTGCCCGTCATTAGACATATGACCTATAAAACTGGTTCAGGCACAAAAAGGTTGTGCCCATATAATCTTAAGTAATACACGATTCGATTTTATATCAATGTTATCCAACAATTTCACATTATCGCACTGATTTGACCTTAAACGACTCTGAAACTTTTGATGATAATGGTTACCGATTTGAAACTCGTTCATGTTCCACCTACACACGTTCTAAACCGGCTGATTTGCATGCGTTCTGTATCGAATTTCCTAGATATTTTCTGTTAATACCTAGTTTTAATACCTTTGTGCCGTGGGTACGAAACCCTGCTAGGCGGGCTTCTTTTATTGAAAGCCGTGGACGAAGAAGAGGCTCATTACCCTCAAACCATTACAGCTTGGCTATGACATTGTTCCCAGCCGTTCCCGCTACTAACTCCCTCAAATCCTAATGACTAATTACGAATCCGGATTATGCAGTGAAATTGGAAATGCCAATTACCGTCCGAATTGTCCTCGTTACGGAGGCAAATTTTTATTTTTATCTCCGATGTTATCCGCTCAATTCTGGCCTAGATTGGCACCCTAACCTCCTATTTTTTTTTTTTCCTGTTTTACCATCTTTTATTATTATTTTTTTATATGCTCCCTCTTTCAAATGAGATAATGAAAGAAAATTAAACTGCCCACTTTAAGCACAATAAAAATAAAATGTCATAATTTTTTCACCAAGTTTTACAATATTACACTAATTACTTTACATTTGTCCTGTAGGGTATGTTTCTATTTTCATTTTTGTGTCTCCATTTTTACATTCACCTACCTATATATGAACTATATAGAGGGCTGTATAAAAAATTAAAATGGAAAATTAATGAATTTCCAACAAAATAAATTGTATTCTATTGAAAAAAATCTATCTATGAACATGATTAAAATAAAGATAGTATTTAAATGGAATCGATTAATGAAATTCAGAGAATTAGATGTTACCGCAGGTCTGTTTCTGGGATGCACTTGTAAATTATGAAGACTGACTCATTATTTTTACTTTCACTTACCTATATATGAGATATATATTAAGGAAAAGTATTGCGATCTTGAAAATTTAAGAATCCGATTTATCAACAGAAATACACGTTTTAGGGTCATCCAAGTTCTAACTACCAAGTCCCGCAAATAGGTCTGTGTGTGAGATAAGTCTAGCACAAAAACTACAAGTTTTATAAATCTGAATTTTCACATTTTAGAAGCATATATACCTTTGATGTTACAGCAACGTTTTAACCAAAATTGACTAACTAGAAGCACCACGCTATACCATGTATAGAGTGGTGCTTCTAGTTATGTTCAAAATCTTTTTGCTATTTTCTCAATAACAGCAGTAATGATTTTGATTAAAATAACTATCCCGCTGTAATATTTATTTGGCGTTAATTTATTGTAGGTTCTTTTCTGATTGAAATAGTCTGACTATATTTAAATGCCGATTTTTTTTTTTTTTTAATTTCCCTAAAGTACCTTGAATTTTGTTGGATGGGAACAATGAACCATTTCAGCTCGTAAGCATTAAGAGAAAATTGGTAATTATGAAATGTGAAGGAATTTGATTATCAGCCGTACGAGAAAAGTAAATAAATATTTTTCCAAGTAATTTTTTTCTTTCTTGCTAAGTGTTTTTTTTTCTTAAACTTCTTTATTTGAATGAAAATATAGACATTTTCAGTGCAAGTAGAAGTCACTATGCCACAAGGCGAGCCCGTGTGTGGGAAAGGAGTTCACCTGCGGCAATTCATTAAAAGTAAAATAACAAACAGTAGCACATTACACAGTAAGAAACAATTCAATACTTAAATAACAATGAAAAATTTAAACCAAATTTTTATGAAGAAACATTTACACAATACACAGTAAGAAACAGTAATTGACTAAGCGAAAAAGCTATAAGGAATACACACACACACACACATATATATATATATAATTAATAAAAAAAAAAAAAAAATAAGAAACAGTAAAACAGTACACATTAATTGACTAAACCAAAAGCAATAAAGGATACAAACTCATATATACAAGATATAAAATTAAAACAAGTAAATAGAAGAATGAATTACATAATAAGCAATTATAAAGAAACATTTAACCATTAAAACATTTAAACGAGAAACAAACAGTAAGTATCAGTAATTGACAAAATCAAAAGACAATAAAGAATACATATACTTGTATACAGGATAAATATCAGAATAAGTGACGCAGGCTGGAATTGACGACATGTCTATAGCGATGAGTAATTTGGATTCAATAATTCAGAGATTTTTTCTTCACTGAGGGATTTCGCCCACATTTTAACATTGTAGTAATAATTTGAATACTTTGGAGGATTTGTGTGAGAAAATTGAAAATTTGGAGGAATATTGTTGTATACAGTAGCAATGGAATAACAAGTCTGGTGTGTCGTCCAGGTATGTTTTGGTCTTGGCACAACTAAGCTATAGTAAATTTTCAATATTAGAAAAACGGTGGCCAATCTTCCCGACTAGCTTATCCCGTCTAAAATACAGCTTCTTCATAATTAAAACCATGTATAATTTTTTTTTAATGTATAATGTTAAACGATTAAATCATATTTCCAAAGTGATAATTAATTATTTCATGAAATACGCGCATATATTGTCTTACCGATGTAAAAGGGGAACGATAAATTGGTAAATATAGATAATATTATAGTTGTCAGATTCAACAAAACACTAAAATTATAATGTTGTACCTAAAAGAGAAACATGGACGTAAAGCATACACTTGGTTTGGATATGACGGACATTAAACATATTTTATTAGTTTTGAATACTGGCTGGACAGGCTGAGGTGTAACAAAGTAGGTAATCAATATAACATACATAATAAATGTAAAAACTCTTCTGTATAATAAAACAACTGAATATTGGAGCCCCAAGGAGAGATTATTATTGAACTAGTTAATGGATACAAGATAGAGCTAGTCATTGTGAAACGTGTTTATCCCAAATACTAAACAAATAATGGAAAATTGCTATGTCTATTGGCAAGGCATCGGTCAATAAGGTAGCACAAGTGGTATTGACCAACCTATGCTCAATCAATCCTTTCCCTAAAAAGCCCTAAGAAATACTTACGATAATGACAGCTTCAAACATATTGCTATATTAGGGGCTGTTTGCTTGATATAACTATAGCGATTTCTATTTTAATATTATTGTTTATAATTGTGAGTTGAATTCATAGTTACTTCACCCAGTCGCGGGATTATAAGAATAAGAATAACAATTTTTAGAATATAATAGAAAAGAAATTATTCTGGGACTAGGTCCCCCAATAATAAGTCCTAGTCCCTTGGAATAACAGTTATGTACAATTGAAATATATAATATGTCTGGCCAATAGACAAAAAAAAACATGCTTAATTATTATTTACAAAGGTAAAATAAGGGGAATCACTATACATAAAAAACTAACCAAGAAATTAAGAAATATATATTGAGGATTTATAGTCGACTGTAGAAATTATTATAGGCGGAATAATCAGGAGTCAGTCTTTTTTTAAGTATTTTAATTTTGCCGACGTTTCGACTCAAGCTTGTGAGGAATTTTCAGGGCATTACTGAGGCATGTCCAAGCATAAACTCCCTAAAAGCCATAAAAGCATAAAAAAAAGAGAGTTTATGCTTGGACATGGCTCAGTAATGCACTGATGATGGCTCACAAGTTTGAGCCGAAACGTCGTTTAATTTAAAAAATTAAAAAATGTAAAAAAAAAAAAAGACTGACTCCTGTTTATTCCACCTATAAGAAATATATATATATATATATATATATATATATATATTATATATATATATATATAATATAAATAAATAAATAAATAAAATCTGTACCATTACAACACATCAAGAGTTTTGGGCTCAGTAAATGTAGAGATTCGTACTGTTTCTAGGCCAACGGCCGTGCAATGAGGTGATTCGGCCGAGATCACGCTTAGCCGCCAGGTTTTTTTCCCCATTTTGGGTACCCACTTAAAAGAGGCTGGGTCTGCCCCAGGAGGGTCTCTATACCCCAGGATCACCCCCCGGATGAAATAACAGATTAAATAATATTACGCCACAGCCGGGATTCGAACCCAGGACCCGGAGCACAGTAGTATAGCGCCCTACCCACTAGACCACGCCGCTCCCTTATATAATCGTATATCTTCTAAATTTTGTCTTCTGAAAATAAAATTTTATTTTAACAAAATGAAAAATAAATGAAATTAAAAGCAAATTAAAATCAGGGCGGTAAACATTAAACTTCATTTATTCAATATAGATTTCGAAATAAAATTGACATACCAATTTAGTTACATATAAAATAGACATAATTTACAACGTACACTAAATAAAAATATGTTTTGTTTCATGAGTTCAGTTGTCCTTTTTTCGTGATAACAGAGTTTCAATCATCGTTTGAATTTGCTAATGCTTATGCAATATTTTGTTTAAGACAGTAGGAAAAGTAACACGAAAAAAACCTACAAAATATAAATTACAATATTAATTTAATTGTACATGTTTTTTTTCTTTTATGCGTGTATTGCTTAATTGTTTTATTGTTAAATTTCTAATTTCGTATTTCAATGGGCTTTCAGAATTTGTGGTTTTATCAAAATAGTTAGTTGATATACTGTTGTAATGTGGGAAGATTTAGTTCATAGAGCATTTTTGAAATTTTAGTATATCGTAGGGAGTTCTTGATAATTCGCATACATGCATTTTGTATTGTTTCTAGTTTTTTGTAATTGGTATTGCAAGTCGAGCTGATGGTCGAGGCATAACAGATCTGGGCACGTTTAAAACAGTCTTATATAGTAGGAGTTTGTTCTGAGTGCTTAAACTGGATTTTTTATTGAAATATGGGAACATTTGATAAATACAAAAAAAAAAAAAAATTTCTCGAATTTTCTATTGATATGTTTGGTATATGTTAACGATTTGTCTAATGTTATGCCTAAGTATTCAACTGATTTAGACCAGGGAATGTGGATTGAGTTTAATAAAAGGGGATGGTTTATGTGTGGCCTGCGCTTAGTAAAGATTATAGCGTCTGACTTGTTGGCGTTCGTTTTTAATTACCAAATATTACAATATTTATTAATTTTTTTAAAGTTCAGCTGTAACCTGTTAACTATGGTATCAATGTGATAGATAGGATGACGTGCATTGGTGTATCATCAGCGTAAAGAGACCTTATTACTTGGAAGATTTGAATTGGAAAAAGCCTTGGAAAATCGGATACATAGTATATACATTAAATAAAGTTGGCGAAAGGCAAGATCCTTAAGGAAGTCCGGCCGTTACGAGGAGTATACTGGATGTCAAAAAATTTACATGAACATAATATCGTCTATTGTCAAGATATAAAGGGATAATATAAATCAGGTAAGGAGGGAAGTTGTTCTTAATTAATTTGTAAATGAGTCAGTTGCGGGGTTCATCTCATGTGGGTGGTAGGTTCTTTAGCTACTGTAAATTATAAATTTGTATTGCAGTTAATAGGAAATTGTTCTATAAATTGTTCATTGAATATTACTCTGAGCCCTAATTGAAACGGGTTAGAAGTTCTATTTAAATTGTATAACAAAATAAACTGTATTCTATTAAAAATAAATCTATCAATGAGCATGATTAAATAAGGTTGTATTTGAATGAAATTAATAAACGAAAATCAGAGAATTAGATGTTACTGCAGGTTTTTTTTTCTGGGATGCATTTGTGAAGACTGACTCATTATTTTTTATTTTTAGCACTAGTCTACTGTTCTCCGAGCCCTGGGTTCGAATCCTAGCTTTTTTAAAATATCGAATCAGTTCTGAGACAGACTCAGCCTCTATGAAGTGGCTACTCAAAATAAATGGGGAAAATAATCTCGGCCTGATCACCTGATTGCACGGCCTGGAAACAGTACGAATCTCTGTATGTACAGTTAAAATGTCTTCTATAGTTTTCTATTCATTTCCCCGAGCATTTAAATGTCTGAACATCTCCTATGATCATTCTAATATGTTCTTCTACGTCCAGGTTTTATTCCATGAGCTGAAAAAGAGTTGCCTTTCTAATATAAAAAAAAACATATCTTATATTGATTGTGTATTCTATAAGCTTAAGCGGTAAAAGTAAAAAGAAATCGGCCAAAAAAAGAAAAGAAAAGAAAAGCCATCACAAGGCTTAGGTGCCCTCCTGTAACCCTCTTCAATTTTTCAGTCGGAAGCACATTTCCGTACCTGTAAATGTTTTTCTGCTTCCTCGACCACAGTATTATTGTATACGTTTCCTCTTCTTCTTTCTTATCTTTCTTTTCGTAATATATATCATGCATTCAAAGGGAAGACACTCTATACATATACATATACATACATATATATATATATATATATATATATATATATATATGATTGTATGTATGTATGTATGTATGTATGTAATTGAGACGTTGATTTCCAAAAGGTACTAAAGGACATTTTTTTCGAAATTGGTATTTTGACATATTTGTAGCCTAATGGTTTAGTTTTATCTAGATCCGTCCTCAGATTTTGTTGACAAAACATAAAAATACTTTAAAAACTTATTTAAAAAATGCATTGCATTCCAAAAGATTTTTTTTCATAGTATTTCTTCTTGCAGCAACCTAAATTTAGTTTAAAAAAATTTCACTTAAAACTCACATTTTAATAGAATAATGGTATTTAATCCAGTAAATAGTTGGAATTAGCATTCCACGAACTTGCTAAGTATGAGAGAAAAACCGTGCCTGACCTAACTTAATAGTAGATTTTTTTATGTAAAATAAAACCTCAAAAGTTATTTATTTATCAGTCTCCCTAGTTAAATATTGTTTACACGAAGTTAATAATATAGATAAATTTGCTAAATTCAAACAAACAGTGATACAATTTCAAAAAAAAACTCTTAATTACAAACTTTCTTATTATAGTGCCATAAATATATAAATTGTCCTTTGAATATTTACTTTCTTTATGAAGAATAGATAATAACTGTAATTAACCAACAAAGAAAGATATTTCTCAGAGGGAGAATAAGGAAATATACATAACTTAGTAATTAACAATATTAAGACGTTAGTTATCGGTAAGGTATCATGAAGGTTATAGTGACTTGTTACCAACTTATCGGGCGTTGTATTCTTCCAAAAAGTACTATATCCACGTTTCATTCCAAAAAGTACTATATCCATATTACATTGTTTAAAAGTCATGGGAAAAGAGCAATCATTTGAAAAAAATAAGTTGATAACACGCTTAAAAATCAACTTTAGATTTAAGTAAAAAAATAATCACGTAAATTGTTCTAATAATAAATAAAGGACAGATTTTTGCATTTTCCGTTAAATTGTCTGAAGTGGATATAGTACCATTTGGAAATCAACGTCTCAATTGAGCCGTTGATTTTGAATGTGGCATATGCCCATTTATACTTATTACTGATAATGTCCGAAGACAGTGACGCAGGTAAATGAAATTAATTGGTATTTGACGAGTTAACCTCACCTGTTGTTCAATGCATTTGTTGAATAATCCGTACCTTTTAATTAATGCAGTTAAGCAACATTTACTCAATATAAATAATTTGTTTTGCCAGAAATGAACTGTATAGAATTTTCTATATGACATGAATGGATGATAATAAAAATTTAATGTCCTGATTTTATTACCACTTCGAGGTAGTAATAAAATATAGATCGTAAATATTCTATTGACACCACTATATAAAACTATCAGATAGATTACAACAGCTAAATTTAATGATCAATGACCGCTTCAATGATCATGATTTCTTCAATGAATCCTCTTTCACACACATGGAATGTAATTTTATACGTTATGCAGTAATCAATTATTTGGAGTCGTATAAATTATGTTTTTGCAAAGATATGTAAATTACATTGAGTATGGTTTTCGTTTTTCGATTTGAAACATCTTAAATTATGTCGGGCTCCTTCAGATTTTATAGCGAATTTGGTTGTTAATTCTGAAAGTTAGAGTGCTTCCAATGTGAAGCTTCTCTACATGTATATCATGTCACTGTATTATATAACACGTCACATTTACTTGATGTATTTATGTAAATACCAATAAAATGATTAAAAAAAAAAAAAAAATCTGAAAGTAGTCTAACTCCATTCTTGTTAATAAAACTCAGAATATTCACTTGATGATGGCCACTATTTCAATAGGAAATATAAATTTAACACTGGAAGGAATTAGTCCGGGTGGCGGTCATTAAATGAAGCAACTAAATAGTTTCAACTATTTATTGTTTGCCAACGTTTCGATCCCCTTTGTGGGTCATCATCAGGGCGCATGGTGGGAGAATGGAAACGAAGAAAAGAATGTTTCCATATTTAATTCCTTCCAGTAATTCTCAACGGTCAACTAATTACATCCACAATAAAATTAACACCTTTGGACAGACTTAAGGACTCATTAGTATCCTGTAAGTAAATTTGCAAATTCTTAAATATATCAGTTCAAGTATATATGGACTCTCAAATGGAACGGCTCCTATAATTTATTGATCTATTGTTCGAAAATTTTATAATTTTCAATGGATACCTACTCATACAGGATTTTCTGGAAATGAGGCGGCAGATAGAGTTACACAGGAAAAACAAACTACAAAAGAAAATGCCAAATCACCTCTTATAGACCTTTTAAAATGTCCACAGAAAGAAGCAGTGTAGGAATGGCAGTAGAGATATGACTGAGAGTTGCAATTTAAAGGAAAAGATTATTATTAAACCCAGCCAACCGTGGGTTTGATAACTGATACCAAGGTTCTCCAAGAACTAACTTGATCGCAAAGAAATTGCACAATTAGTACGGTTACGGACTAACAATGGCTGCACAAAAAAATATCTTAATCTAATAAAAATAGAAAATAATGAAAATTGTGTAACATGCAAAGTCGCTGAAGAACTACGCCACATTTTATTTAGACGCAGGAAATATGGAAAGAAGAGAATAGTGGTAGGTCCACTAGGAAAAGAAGCCAGCTTTTTGCAACAATTAGATAAAAGTTTGTGATGATCAAACAATTCTTCGTTAAAACCCAGTGTGAAATCTAAGAAAAGACTTCACAGAAATGATTTTATTTTTAATATTCTTTTATTTTTTTTATTTCTCTTTTGAGTATCTTTTCTCTCTTATTTACATCATTTTATTTTATTCTATATTTACTTAATTTATTTTTAATTATTACGTAACCTAACTTTTTATTAAATGATGCAAAAAATGCATTGACCGTATTTGGTCACAAATCTTGAAGGTCACTTGAGCAAAAAAAAAAAAAAATGAAAATCTTTTATATTTTAAATTCATCACAGTTAGATTCTGTTTAAAATAATAAAAAAGTGGGTACCTGTAATAGGATCAGTGCAAAATGTAGATGCTGGGCGTTGATACTAATCATCTTTTTGAATATTGGTGCTTCGAAGGTTCATAACTGATGTGCTTATATTGATATGCATTTTCTGAGTTTTAATCCATTACAAAATGACTAATCATACAGTTTGAAACTCTTTAAACTATTTTGGTTAGTTATATATTCATATCGTTGCAGCAAACTTAACAAATATATTAAGTCCAGGCTTTACAAATATGTTTCTTAAGGCTTAAAGAAATAATAAAAACGTATAAGTTTAACAGCAGTTTTTAAAAATGAAAAAATATTACTACAATTGCAATTATACAATTACGTTAGACACTTTCGACGATCGATTTCTCACAATGTGAGTCACGTTTAATTTCCCTCCCACCTAATGAAAGATAATTTATCACTGTAACTCGCGAAGGAAGAGGGGAGACCAATTGTTTACTGGGGGCCCAATACCTTATAAATTTCAAGTAAACGAATTATACATTATAGACTTTTATATTTAATATCACCAGAAAGGCTCAGCAACAAATTCTAATGTTGCTCTTACCGCAACTATTCTTTTAAGATTTTACCAAAGGTCACTAGGTTAGACTATATACAAGCTAGTAAAAGTGTAGCACTAATTACTCATAGTAATATGGTATTTAGAAGTGAGTTTATTGTTAATTATAGCATAAATTATTCAAACAATTTTCAATAAATACCTACCCAAAAACGAATGAAATTAATATGAATAAAATAATTAGAACTTTCTTTTCTCTTTTTATTTTATTTTTACATAAATTTAGTTTAAAATATTTATGCATTGAGAATTATTACAATATGTTTCAGAATGAACTATAGTAATACTGATATGAGACCACATTCATACAATATATACAGAAAATAATGATAAAGTCAAATTACATAAAATAGAAAAAAATTAAATTATATATATATATATATATATACAATAAAATAATAATAAAAAAAAACAAACAACAACCTTTTACATAAATAGAACTTTAATTACGTTTCGAGGTATTTTATTTGCCTCATCTTCAGATTATCCAATAAAAATCTAAAAACAATTCAATATCATAATCATATCTACAACAAAACGGTAGATCTGATATTATTATTATTATTATAATTATTTATGCTTTATAATGCTGACTAGCTCTTTCATAACTTCTAGTAGCTCTTGCAATACCGAATTTTTTTGAAAGAGGCAAAAGACTCCTCTTTTAAAAATAAATATTTCGTTAACTTTTTTTATAGTATTCAAGATTTTTCCGTTTGAAATAAAATACATAAGAAAATAAATATTAATTTTGAAAAAAAAACCCATCAGAAGTATAATTGTTTGCTCCTTTTAGTAAATTGGCTCTTTTATATGGCCACTTCTTCCCTGTATGGATTGGCTTTCTGTCCATTATAGAGTCCTCGTAGTCCATTGTAGTTATAGATTGTATTATTGTGTATTTATATAGAGGCCGCAACACAGTTTATAAGGCTATTTTGGCTCAAATTAATAAAGGAAATACCTTTTTTCGGTTATAAAAATGTTTAGAGAGTAAGGTATGAGCCAACTTTTATTTAGGGCGTGTTTAATTCTGAAAGAGTCTAATTTATATTAATGTATTTAGGATAATGGATATTATTGACTATTTTAAGGCATTTGTACTAGAATACTTGTGGTTTTTTAATGCCAGTTGAACTAGATACTGCTTCTCCAGGAGGTAAAGGTCAAGATAGGTCATAGAATTGATTTATTATAAATCATTAGATTTATTTTATTTAAAGAAACAGTTTAGTAATAGCTATCCAGCCGTTTTATAATTTTATAAAATATTTAATAATATTATACATAATAAGAGTGTATTGGCATTTTTTTTTTACATTAACACTAGAAAGACGGGAGCTATATTGCCTGAAAGCATTTAAAATTGTGAAAAAATAACTAATGCGCAAAGAAATTTGTTTAACAGTAATTTTTAATATATTTTATAGCACTAACAGTCATATAACAAGTTATTAATAAGTATTAACAGTAAAAAAAATGTATTTCAGGAAATTCAAAATCAGTCAAAATGACTTGCTTAGGCAATCTACTGTTAAAACAACTATTTTTACAGCCCGAAAAATCAAATCATTTTATTTTTAGATCATTATTTTCTAACTATACCTCCTAATATAATCCTCCTAAGATAATCCTCCGAAGCGCCTGAAAAGGAGATGGCCCCAAGACCATCTAGTTTAGAATATTTTTATAGTGCTACCAATGGGAAGATTCTCTCTATGTGTTTCAGCCTTTTTATATTTCACACAGATTTGCTTGTTGTATTCCATTATATAGTTGGTAATTTAAATAAATAAAAAAATAAAGTGTTAGCGAATGCTCGCAGTTTTCGTCTACTTTAACACTTACTGGACAAACGGTCTAACCTTCCTCTTAACTATAATAGGCTCATCTATATCACTATTATAAGACCAATCTGGACTTACGTTATACAAGACTAAAACGACAAGAAACTGCTAGATGTTTTCGGCTACTTCAACACTTACTTGACAAACGTTCTAATCTCCCATTAAAATACAAAAGCCTCATTTACATGACTATTATAAGGCCAATTTATAGAGTTGAGCTTTGTGACTCAGTTAAACCATCGAATTCCTCACGAATCCATTCCTTGCAATCCAAAATCCTTCTTAAAAACCTCAACGCTCCTTATTTTGTCACGATAAACTCATCTATTAAGACCTTAATGTTTCATATGTTACTGATTCGGCCCGGATCAGATATCAACCCTTTCATGACTAACTCTATTCTCAATCTTTTGATTCTTTTTTCCTCTTCAATTCCTGATAATCCTCCGAAGCGCCTGAAAAGATGATAGCCCCAAGACCTTCTAGTTTAGAATATTTTTAGGGTGCTACCAATGGGAAGATTCCCTACATGTATTTCATGAGATGGTATTATATAACTTTCACATTTACTTGATGTATTTTTTTTAATACAGTTGTAAATATCAATAAATATGTTTAAAAAAATGGTTAGCGAATAGAACTACACAGAATAGTGTTAGATGCTGGCTGAATTAGAATATTGTGGTGGTAGCGCCTTTGGCTATTATAGATTTCCGATCCTCGCGAGGGAGTGTAGGCAGGGCGCTCTGTAATTTACCATTCTTCACGTAATCACTTCATCCTCTTAGGGAAAATAAATGGTTGATTAATTCTTCTCATGAATAACCATACAGAGCCTTTAGCAGTTCTCGGATCGGTGATTAGACTTTATAAGCAATATGTGACAGGGGCCTTAGATCAGCTTGAATCTATGATTTATAATCGATATTTGGCCCTGGCAACCTTTTGATAAGTTTCCTGAATAATTTACCAATGCCCTGAGTGCTTCTGCCCCTAGAGTAGAACACTCCGTGACGTCACTAAGCACAGGGCCGCCTTCAGAGAATTGGAAGAAGTTTCTATTTCCGTATTTGCCAAATCCATGTATTTCTTTATTTATTGTACATAAATAAACAAAGAGTATAGCCGGGTTAGGATGGTAAATCTTCCCCTGAGGTTTTATTGGCTCAAACGTAGGGGTTTAATTTGGTGTCGAATAAAAATAATTCACCTAAATTTTTAGCTTTTTAATTCGAACAGTTTTCGAGATTTTTCAAAAAAACCTCTTTTTTTGATTTTATTTATTTTTAAATAGTAAAATTTGAAATTAATTAATGATGATTTTATCTCTACTTCTTAGGAGTCAAAGGCATGAAAAAATTATATGATCATGATTTTTAAACGAAAAGCCAATCTTTAGCGGAAGAAATAAAACAAAAATATGTATTAATTTTTATTACAATGGAAACTTGTTTGAATGAATAAATGCATCGTTAGGTTCTTTTTTAATTAAATGGATCCATTTTCATTCAACATTTTTTTGTCATGCTTGTTATCAGCTACTGTTGATGTACCTAGCAGTAGGTGATAACAAGCATGACAGGGCTCGTCAGTCTGTAATAGTTTTTTAAAATGAGACAAAATGTACATTTCTATATAGGCTCAATATGAAAGAATATTAAAGATCCCTTGAATATGGCAAAGGCCGAAACGTAGGGAGAAGGAAAAAAGAAATAAAAAATGTTGAATGAAAGATCCATTTTCATTTTAATTAAAAAACGAACCTAAAAATATGTATTTTAATTTCCTTTTTGAAAAGTGTCAATCACCGATTTTTTTTTAAGAATATAAATGTCTTTCATATTCCTCTATACACAGGATTTTATTGAAGCGGTGGAACAATATGTAAACAACAATAATAACTTATATTTTTCCAAAATCTCGTATTTAACTTATATTTTTCTAAAATCTCGTATTTAATTTATATTTCTTATTATTGTAGAAAAATGTGTAATAGTTAAATGAGATATTTCTGAGATGATAACACCTAAACAAAATATATGATCATTTAATTTCGCATCAATATAGTGATTTAATTCAAAATTATTAAAGCCGTTTTAGGTAAAATTGTAAAAAGCTTCAAAATGCATGGTATAAAGTCATTTTTGTCGCCCTTTTTTGTGAAAAGTTTACTGTAACATTCCAGGCGTATCCTGAATATTAAATTTTTGAGACTTACCACACAAACTCTTTTTTTTTAAGACTTGTGACTCCGCCAACTCCATTCATTCGAAAATTTTCGAGATCAATTTTTGAATATTTCATAGATTCATAGATAGATTTCATAGAACTAAAAACAGAAATTGGTTAAAAAAAAAATGTATCTCCCTCAAAAACTGTTGAAACTCCTAAAAAAAATGTATTTAGTTTTTATAAATAATTACTATTATGTTTTTAAACCAAAAATGTCTTCACTACTAAAAATCATTTTAAAAAACTATAACGATTGAACAGTTTCCATAGGAAGCTACCTGCATTCAAAACATGGTTACGAAGCCCAATATGTTTTGATATATTAGTTCTAAATTTATCATATTTATATATTAATACTGGTCAGATGTGGTTAGAAAGTAGATTATCTTTCATATGAGTACTAATAACGTTTTAGGGAGCATATAGTTTTTGATTAATTTAAAAAAAAGTCTTTAAAAAAAAACAGACTTTTTTTTTTCAACCACTTAAAGGAAGATTTTCTCTAAACTCATTAATACACATCAAAAAGATTAGGGGAACATTCAGAATATAATAAAGCTTTAGAACCTTAGTCTTTTGTGATACTGAGATGACCAAATAAGCTATTGAATGGTAAATTTTGTAAATTTAGATAACATGATAAACTAAATTAAACTTCTTGGAGTGATTTCCATTTTTTATTTTAATGTAATTTAATTTATATTTATAAATCTAAAGTTGTTTTTCCATTTTACACCTTTTGCTATTGGGATTTCTATTGAGGTGAAGGAAGGTTAAAGGAACGAAATTCCAGAGCGGGCTGGAACGCAGCTTAGTACTTAAGATTGCTGGAGTGCTTCAGCGTACAGGGAAAGATTTGATAAATGAATGATTATTCTTTTAGTTTTCTTATACAACCGTGCCAAAAAACAACAACAAAAAAAAACATGATACATGAAAGAAAAAATAATAATATTCATTTCAAAATATGGATTACAGTTGAGGAAAGAAAACGATTCGAATGATTTAAAGATGGTGGGTGTCTTCGAATGCAGGGCACCTCTGATTGTTATTTAAAATTATTCTCCTAATTGAATTTCAATATCGATCCTCTTAGTCAATTTTGTTTGGACCTCTTTTCTTTTATTAATAATGTACATTTTGATGTTCTGTTAAATTTTAACGCTATGCTAAAGGACTGTGATTTAAATTTCATGTTGGGTAACGTAATCGATTGATCTGTCTAAGCGTGTATAATCGGGAGTACGGTGTGTGCTTTAGTAAGTAGTTTAAACCAACAGTGTCAAAACATACAACTTCTGATTGGTGGTGACAATTTTTTTTTTAAACCTGATGCCTACATCGCACATCAGCTACTTACCCGTAATTGTAATACATTTCACATTAAAAAAAAGTAGCATTGAGTTGCGATGGGATCATTTATTTTAGTTAGGTATTATAACAATATAAATGAATATATACTACAATAACTAAAGTTTATACGCTTTTGGTCGCTCTACGTTACCTCCTGTGTATAATACGGTATGTTAACTAATATTTTTATTTTCACTTACCAACATTTCAGATATATAGTAAGGTAAAGTATTGCGATCGTTAAAATTTTCGTTTCAGGGTCTTCTTAGTTCATATACTTGCCTAGACATAGTCTCGCAAAAAGGTGTGTGAGTACACAAATACATCAAAGTCTGTTCATGTTTGGTACACTTATTGTTAACCTTGTATTTATTTTAATCATATATTTAAATGAAAAAAAAAAAAAAAAACTTTACCTCTACAACCCATGAAGGGTCTGGGGCTCATTACATATAGTGATTCACAATTGCCAACGGCCGTGCAATGAGGTGATTTGGCCGAGAACTTGCCCATTTTTGGGTACCCACTTCATAGAGGCCAGGTGTCCCCAGAAGGGTCTCCATACACCAGGCATACATACACAAGGCTGAAAAAACAGAATAATTAATAATATTCTGTCACAGCCGGGATTCGAACCCAGTACCTAGAGCACAGGAGACTAACGCTGTATCCTATAGACCACGCCGCTCCCATTTTATTCTTATATACATTTATTTATTCAGGTTTTCTTTAATGTAATCAGACTTTACCATTGTTCGTTCTATAAATATCGTATTATTGTGATCTTATGGCATTATTATTATTGGTCATTCGAGACTCATTGAGGTATATCTGAATAAAAATTGTCAAATACATCAAAGTAAAATTAAAGGTATATTTACGGGCTGATTAAATTCTTCCATAAAAACTTAATTTTTTTTAATTACATCAATATTTGACGTTTCGTGATCTTCTCCCATCTTCAGGAATCTACAAAGTAAAAATAACAAATGTCCATTACAATAAAAAATACTGTAGTGAAGTGAATAGTTAAAACGCTTTGTAAAAAATTATTATAAGTTTGGTGTAATTATTAATATTTTTAAACATTATTTTAAAACAAATTTAAATTCAATTGGAGGTATTAAAAAACAATAATTAACATTGTTACATAGTAATAAGTTAGTGCAATAAATGAATATTTTTTTTAAATTACCTGATTTATACCAATAACTCCTTCAAACAAAATTAAGTAAAATTATTTTTTTATATTCTTAGTAATATTTACTTTCACTTACAAAAATCGACGAAATACAAGTGCCACTTTTATAATTTATTAGGTTTTATTCAGATATATTTTTGTTTAATTCAGGGCTTAAATGTCAAATTTTCAACAAAATTTCATATCAAATATCTTTAATCTTCGTAATAATTAACCGTTTCAGCTTTTTAGTATTGGGGAGAAATATTTTTCTACGTTAATTTTGTTTCCCAAAGAAATAATAATATAAATAATGTATTATAGTATATACTATAATGCAAATAGTAATGTAGACATATAATGTATTATGATCAATATTATTAGTTAACCGTAGAGAGATTCAGTAGGAGCAAAAAAATATTAGGAGGTCAGTAAAAGCAAAAAAAAAAAATTAAATATTACAATTAAATTAAAACCATTATATAGTTTTAATTATTTATTGTTTTGCTAACGTTTCGACCCACATTGTGGTTCATCGTCAGGTCTCTGTTCGGTATTATAGCTAGGATAAGACTGCAAGAACATAAACTTAAGATTTAAGATTGGTATTGATTTTTTTTCCGTTGGCGCGACAGGCCGTGTAGGCCCTTAGTCTAGTGGTGTGATCTGGTGGGAGAATACACTCGCTTTCCTCGATGATATTTTATAGAGTAGATTCATCACTATCTACGCCTGTTTTTGTGAGTGGCCACCAGTTAGCTGACGGCTCTCACATACCCGGAGGAGAGGCTGTGACTGAATCCCCATTTAATTATGTGCTTAAAACATACCCTCCGGGATTTGAACTCAGAACCTTGGGCGTGGGAGACTTGCCTAAAGGTAAAATATTTTTTTTTTATATTAATTATTCTATAATTAATGTTTTCTTTGATACAATTCTTAATTCATTCTTTCATCCGAAACAAGGGATGAATTATTTCATTAAGATAATAATGAAAATATAAAAAACAAAAAAAAACGAAGGCCTAATGATCAAATTCATCCTTTATGATTCAGATGAAAAAAATTAAGTCCGAAAGAGCGTATAGACGTTAAAAAATAAATAATGAAAATTAAATTATTATGCATCTAAAGCTATCTAAAATTAAAGGGGTTGGGATGAAGGGGTGGGAGTAGAAATAAGTTTTATAAATTACGCAATATTTAAATGATTAACCGCTTAGCGCTCCAACCGTTCTGTCGATCCTTTGGATGGGCTTCAAGCAGAACGAATATTTCCTCTTAAATTCACCTTCTAATTTTAAATTCTTTCTTTTCTGTTATAATTAATATAAATATTTCTTTTCTTTTTTTTAAATATTTATCATTAAATACTTATCGTTAAATATATTTATACATAAAAGTTTAGCTGTATTTTTTTTTTTATTTCTTAATTTTGTTTAATTACGTTTTCATTCTATTTTATCGTAATATTCTCTAATGATAACAGTTTTCGAAAGAAATGTTTTTTGTTAAACAAGTATTTCCTAGTTTTATACATATAAATTCTGTTATCATCTAATATTTTTCACCCTTTTAGATAAGCAAACGAACATGGAGGTTTGAAAATGGCCAAAAAATAACAATCTTTATAATGTATCTTTATTATATTGACTTGATATTTAAATAATGATAGTTACTATGCTCTCCAGACGTAATGATTAATATTTAAGACCTAAAATATGTGTTTCAATAACATTTATTATGCTCAATATTTTCAGTTTTCTTTTCAACACCCACCACACACACACACACACACACACACACGCTATATATATATATATATATATATATATATATAATATATATATATATATATATATATATATGTGTGTGTGTATAATATATATGTATAATATAATATGTATAATATATATGTGTGTGTATGAATGAATGTATATGTGCGTGTGTGTGTGTGTGTGTGTGTGTGTGTGTGTGTGTGTGTGTTGAAAAGAAAACTGAAAATATTGAGCATAATAATTGTTATTGTACATATACATTCATTCATACACACACATATATATATATATATATATATATATATATATATATATATATATATAGTGTGTGCGTGTGTTTGTATTAAGCTTTTATTCATTCGTTATTGTTAATTCTTTTAAGAAACTAAACAAACATTAATGATCGGAACTCGCCAAAAATGAAAAATAGGCAAAAAAATCACAATTTTTATAATGTATTTTTTATTAACTCAGCTTAATGTTTAAATAATTATCGTTACTTCTAAAGAGCAAGCAAGACCTAAAATATGTTATTGGAACGGCATTTATTTGGTTCAGTTCAATATTTTCAGTTTTTATTTCAATACTCACACACACACACATATGTCAGATAGTGAGCAAATGAATATTTGAAACCATTAAACAACAGAATATTACGATTTCCGAATACTTTTGACACTAACTGATCTTGTAATTTTACCTTATTAATCGGATATTTTTAAAAACAATAAATTTTTCGATTATATGGTCAGTGATTTTCCTTTATCAGAGTCTCTTTTAAATATTTATGAGTGAAAAAGAATTAAATAAATTCATAGTTGAAATATAGTTATTAAATAAAAACAAATACGAATTCCGAATACTTTTGACACTCATTGGATATATAATGGCCGACAAATTAAAATGTTTGTAATGTATATTTATTATATAACTGTTTGGACGTAGTTTATTTAAAATTGATAAATCAGAGCATAATAAAGTCCTAAAAATGTTTAAATTATATTATTTATAGAATTTTAGCAATGGGGTTTTAATTAATATGATTTACTTTTAGATTTTGTAAATGTTCACTGTTATGAAAAAATAAAATAAGTAAAAACGTATTGCCAAAAATCTGTATGGAGTGAAATATATGAGAAGTTTAAATAAATCAGTAATGCGGTTTAATGTTAATTTACTTTAAATTAAAATTATTTATAAAGATTAAGCAATACCGGAACTAATTATTTAGTAGATCCAATATTTTCAGTTTTTACATACACCTTAAATGTATGAAAATGTTCGAATTTATAATAATTATATTAATTAATAACATATTGCTAAAAGTCTATATGGAGTCAAAAATATTCTATTATATCAAACGTCTAGATAATTAATCAATTAGTCTAAAATTTAAATCATAATGATCAGTAATTAACAGGAAGCAAGGCCTGAGTGATGTTTTTGGAATGGTATTTATTAGGCCCAATATTTGTAGTTTTTACATACGCCTTTAGGTGTCGCCAACGGTCGACCAATCAGAAGCGAGCATTCTTTATAATTAAGTTAGCACAGGCTGTCTAGATTGTTCTCGGCTCATCTCGATCATAATTATATTGACTGTGGTACGGTTCGGATCTCTGTCGGATTATTAAGTTATATTTAAAATATCTTTAAAGTGTAGTTATTATAAAAGTGTTTATTTTTTTAGGTTTAATATTGTTCAATCAACTTAATTAAATATATTATTTCGTATCGAAATTCGCCTGTTTTAAAGAACATGGCGAAAAGTGAAACTTCAAGATAGAAGTCAGCCATTATTCATCCAAGACTTCCTCTTGTGAGTTATTGTATTATTTTTTTGTTTAATATATTAGTTTAAATTTCCAGCTTTATTATTGAATACATCCAGTAAATTTGGGGAAAGTACATATAGATACAGAGAAACTAGCCATTAATAGGCAGTATTCAGATTGTGAGTTATTAATTTTAAAAGAATGAATTATATTAAAATATATTTTTATAAAAAATTCATTCATTATTTACTTTAAAATAATATTTGAGAGATGTATTGGAATGATATTTATGAAAAAACGTATTCATTATTGCTAAAAGTCTCCAACTATATTTCAAGTACATAAAAAGTTAAAATGAATAATTTTATTTTAATATTATTAGTTTAACATTTAAATGAATTAGTTTAACATTTAAATGATAATAACTATTTATAAAGAGGAACCATGGACTGAGAGATATTATTTGAATAGTATTTATTAGGCTCAATATTTGCAGTTTTTACATACACCTTAAGGTGGAAGTAACTCTAAGCCAAAGAAGCCGCCATTTTCAATTACTAATTAGCTATCTAAATGTATTTTTCTTATTGTGCTCCTTATACCTTGTTAATTTAATTTAAAAAAACAAAAGTTTGAATAAATAATCAATTACACACACACACACACATACATATATATATAATTATAATAAAGAAGCAATATAATACGTTTTATTTTGGATTTTGTTAATAATGGCCATTTGAAATATACATTTATCTTATTATAAGAACAAAAATCGCCATTTTCTATGAGCTTAGATGTAGTTTTCTAGTTGTTTCTTATATTCACCGTGTTAATTTTATTTAAAATACATTAAAATTTTCAATAAATGATCAATTACGCTCACACACAAACAATATTTAATAAACAAACAATATTATGTATGTGTTATTTCGAATTTTTGTTAATAATGGTTATTTGATATGAAAATTTATCTTATTATAAGAATAGAAAATAAATTCTCCATTCTCTTATATCGAAACAAATTTTTGTAGATATATTATTGTATTATACACAGCATAAATTTTATTTATAATACTTAAAAAGATTATATTTATAATTAATTAGTTTAAATTTAAACGCCAATCATTAGTTAAAAAGAGGAAGCTTTTGGGATGTTATTTATTAGGCTCAATATTTGCAGTTTTTACATACACCTTCAGGTGGCGCTTCCTCTCGACCAATTAGAAGCGAGCATTCTTTATAATCAAGTTACCAGTTGCTTACCTACACTGGGTTAATTTTATTTAAAATACATTAAAAGCCAAATAAATGATCTATTAGCTTTATATTTAAATAATAATCGTTACTTCAAATGAGCAAGCAAGACCTGGGAGATGTTATTCGAATGGTATTTAATTGGCTTAATATTTTTAGTTTTTATTTTAAAGCACACACACACACACACATATATAGTTATAATAAACTATTTTTTTTTCCATTATAACAAGAAATATAAGAATAGAAAAAAAATCTCCTTTCTCTATGGTCGAAGCACTTTTTTTTAGATGCATATTTCTTATTGTGTTTCTTATCTACACAGCATAAATTTTATTAAAAATACCTAAAAAGATTATATTTATAATAAATTAGTTTAAATTTAAATTGTTACTTAATAAGAGGAAGCAAGATCTGAGAAATGATGTTGGGATGGTATTTATTAGGCTCAATATTTGCAGTTTTTACATACACCTTAAGGTGGCGCTTCCGCCTGACCAATTAGAAGCCAGCGTTCTTTATAATCAAGTTAGCAGTTGCTGTCTTGTGATCCTTACCTACACCGGGTTAATTTTATTTAAAATACATTAAAAGTTCAAATAAAAGATCAATTTGGTTTATATTTAAAAGATAATCGTTACTCCAAATGAGCAAGCAAGAGGTATTTAATTGGCTTAATATTTTTAGTTTTTATTTCAACACACACACATATATATAATTATAATAAACTATTTTTTTATCTATTAGAACAAGAAATATAATATATTAGTATGTGTTTTATCTCCTATTTCCGTCAATAATGGTTACTTGATATATACATTTATCTTATTAAGAATAGAAAATAAATTCACCATTATCTATGATCAAGGCACATTTTTTAGTTGTATTTTTCTTATTGTGTTCCTTATTTACACAGCATACATTTTATTTAAAATACATAAATAAATATATTTATAGTCAATTAGTTTAACATTTTAATGCCAATTATGACTTAAAAAAAGAAAGAAAGTTGTGAGAGATGATTTAGGAATGGTATTTATTAGGCTCAATATTTGCAGTTTTTACATACACCTTAAGGTGGCGCTTTCGCTCGACAATAAGAAGCTAGCTTCAAAAATTTTCACGATCGCAATACTTTCCCTTACTTTATATTTCATATATAGGTAAGTGAAAGTTAAAATTAACCTGGAAAGATATTTTGGTTCATTTTTTCTTTAGTTCGTCATCCAATTCTTTCATTATATTTGCGAATTAGTAATATTATCAACAATACTAATCAGTTAAAATGTGACTATAAAAAATAGATTGTCTTTCTGGAATTGATTAGTATTGTGTATTAGTGGTAGAACCCAATATATTTGGGAACAACTTTTATTTTGTTTTTAAATAAACAATTTCTCCCCTTAAAAAATTGTCCACTTATATTTGCCTACTTTTTATCAGTTACAACAATAAGAAATCGTTAATTATTTCTAATTAATAAAATTTAAGTACTTTTGAGAAAGAAATTTTATGATTCGGTATTTCGAAACCTACGTGATATTAAAGTTTATTTAATTTTACACCAATATAGCGATTTTAAACAAAATGGTTCGAGCCATTTCTAAGAAGATCATAAAAAGGTGCAAAATTCATGGTATTAAATGGCTCATTCTAGTTAGTCGGTTTTAATAAAGAAGTTGCTGTGACATTCCAGGCGCATACTTCTTTTTAATATGAAGTTTTAGCTTCCTATCTTTTCGTTTTTCACCTAGACATACCACATACACACCCACACACTTGACATTCGGGGGACTTGGTTATTTAGACTCTAGGGACCTTAAAGCGCATATTTTCGTTGAATAAACAAATTTTCATGATCACTAAATATATTTCGTTATATAGGTTTATGAATTCATGACTAAATATTGGTAATATTATAACTAAATATAGGTTTATGAAAGTAATAAGGACATACGAGTATATAAAAGTTGAGGATTCATAAGAATCCTATTTCAATAAATTTAATTTAATATATATTGTTTCTAAGTAATAAGTTGGGGTTAAGTACTAAATTAGTAATTAATATTATACTACAATAAATAACAGTGAGTACTTACATAATCTACATTATTCATGAATGTATTCTGCTTTCCACGCCATCTTCCATTGGTCAACTGATTTCGGAACGTAAATAGCAATATTCTTCAACAGTGAAGGTAGGATTAATGGGTCTTAGTAATGCCATTCCCACCTATTTTGTTATTTTTGTTTATTATTCCGATATATAAATAATAGTGTAATCGTTTATATGCCCTGTGTCTTGCTCCACCATTCTTAGATGTAATTAAAATCGTTATAATATAAATGTATAAGAAAACTTTTTTTGCTATTCGAGATTTAAATAAAAAAATAAAGGTTATATATATATATATATATATATATATATATATATATATATATATATATATATATATATATATATATTGTGTGTGTGTGTGTGCATAGTTTTTCACCTTTTTTTTTTATTTAGGTGTAATCAAAATATCCAATTTGTAAAGAAAAAAAAATCAGTTAAAATCAGAAAGCGGAATGCCACATTAAAAATACATAGCATTTTACTATAATATATATATATATATATATATATTTATATATATTCTTAAATTCTTGCTTATTTCAGTAATGCCTCAATCCATTTTTATGATCTGAATTAAAACTAAAATCGAATATATGAATACTTGTAATCAGTCTTGTTTAGGCCTTCGTTTAAAATGATTAACATGTATTATTCGAAAACCTGAAATAAAAATTTATTTTTCAAAATAAATAAAACACTAAGTTATTAAGTAAGTTATCATATAGAGATATAGATTGTTTATAGAAAGGATTCTATTTTCGCTGTGATTATAAAATATTTTAATAGTTATGCCATATGTTAATATTAATTTGTTGATAAAAAAACTTTCTTTTTTTTATTGATATTTTTCCCAAATTGTTTTGTCATACGATAACAGAGTTGTTTTGTCTTGGGATTGAACCTGCCTATTAAAGGATTATAATTATTCTGTTATATTAACCGTCTTCGAATCTGAGGTATTAAAATCTTCTTAGAGCTGACCTAGTCTATGTATAGTGGATACCCCGGAAATCATGGCGGTCAAGTGTGATCTCGCACCAAGTGACCTCCTTGTACAGCCGTTAAACTAGAACATTCCTGATTTATCAATTATTGAACCAAATACCCTTAACATTTTGTAGTGAGTGGTAAATGTACCAAACACTTGTTTGTAAAATTTCTTATTCCAAAGTATCTTTAAATTTGTTGATTGGTAACAATTAACCATTTTTGCTTGTTAAGGTTGATAAAAAAAATGTGTGAACATGAAATATGAAAGAATCTGATTAACAACTGAAGGAGAAAATGGTAGACATATTTTTCCAGATTATTTTTTTTTTCCTGCTAATAAGAATGGTTATATCAATGTATAGTGTACCGTAGGAAAGCTCAAAATTTTAGAAAAAAATGTTGAATAAGGTAATGGAGAGTGATAAAATTATGTGATTGTTGTAGATAATTTTATATGGTTATTGTTTTGAGTTCCGAAAGAGAAAGGCAAGCGACCATGCCGCTACCTCGCGGCCTTTTAAAGAATTAGAACGCCCCTAGCGGGAGCCACAGTAGATAGTAGTTTCCTTGGTTCTGCCTGGATGAGCCATCTTTTTTTTCCTGTGTTTGTTCTTTTAAACAAGTCCTAGATTAGAAAATTCAAGATGGTCCCTTGACCAAAGGGAAAAAAGAGAAGAGGAGATATAGCCATGAGCACAAATTGTTTAGGTAGCATGAATAAGAACTTCAAAAACCAGGTTTTTCCAGAAATAAGCAGTCAGCAAATTCTTTAGGTTTATTTCCTAATTTTGCAATAATTTGTTAAAAATAATACAGACACTTTTAACCCATAGTATCAATGTCTAGCCAACCACCTCAGTTCAATATGTGTACAGTTGCGTGAATATGAGTTAATTTTCTTTATTGGTACTTTTTTATTTCATATCTAGTTAATTTTTCATTAATTTATTATTACATTATTTATTCACACAAACCACATTTTTCAAAGGAGTAGGCACCTCGACATTCAGTTAGAGCTGATTACCCCAAACAGTTATATTATTTAATACGTTCACGGGCGAATATCTACGTTTTTAGACGTCAGGCGGGGTTTAATGCGATATCACAACAGTTCGAGGCTTCGAACGCGCTAAATGCGACATTGTTACAGTTTTGACATGCACATATGACTTGAAAGAGAAATTATGAAAATACTTAAAAATGATTCTTATATTGTCCGGATTGGGATTAAAAATGTGAAAAGAAATCATGCACAGCTAAAGAAAATTCAAAAGAGTCCTTTGAATGAAGGACGTTGATGGTTATAAAATTTTAATAAATAAACCCTTATGCATGTTAATTCCTACAACATATAATGTTAAGAATAAATAAAATAAACTCATATTTTTAACGACATATTTTCTGAAAACAAGTGACCTTTGGTGTACTTCACCCCACGGGTTAGTTAAGCGTGAGCACCGCATCACGGAACAGTCAAGTGTGGCCCACCGGTGGGTCATGCAGCCGTGAAGGTGTTAGTTAATCTAAGATAAATATGTCTATTGTACCTCGATTTTTTTTTTTTTAATTTGATTTTGACAACGGAATTAAGTTGTGTGTTGTTCTCCCCATATTTTAGTAGTGAAATTTTAATGATTAAAGTTTCTTTTGAAAAACCATTTCAGTAATATATAGATATATTCACACATACATATAAGTTGCCTTTTGAGAAACGGAAGGGTGAACACCCCACCGTACCGGGGAAAAGCACCCCCAAGATATAAGAAGCCATAAAGCCTCATAGAGGGACAAGATCGGATTCAATGTTATCCTCTTTTCGACGCCTCAGTCTACCTTCTTTTCCCTTGAGCAACTTTTACGTTTTAGTTGTTCACTCGCCCATTTTTAAACCTTATTTACCAATTTTTTCTTTCTATTTGTATAAAATTCGTGTATTATATTTAACCTAAAACGTTAGTTAGCATTAAACAGTCTTATTGGAATGACAGAGGCAGTGGAAACGTTAAATATTCGGTCATGAACGGTATCTAACCCGTAGCGTTTTTTTTTTTTAATTAATTAATCGGATAGCTTTTGATTCAATCCCTTCTGGGATATCTAAATATTATAAATATTGGAGGAATTTACATTAACCAATTTTTATAATAATAATAGGCTCAGCAAACCCGGAGGTTCGATGCCGATACCACCAATCTCTCTACACAGTTCAATCCCCTCCCCTATTTCGGGTATCCACTTTATAGAGGCTGGGTGTGCCCCGGAAGGGCCTCCATACCCCAGGATCGCCTTAATAACACAATAAATAATATTCTGTCACAGCTGGGATTCGAACCCAGTACCCGGAGAACAATAGGCTAGTACTCTATCCACAAGACCACGCCGCTCTTTATATACGATAAAAAGATCTATTAAATCCAATCACTGAACATGTATTTTTAATTTTAATAAGTTCTTATCGTGAACCATCACATCTCAATAGGCCATAGAATTAATAGGAAAATAATCTAAATTATTTTTTATGTCTTTCTATTAACTAATAATAGTAGTTTTAAGTTTCGCTAGATCTAAATAAAAATCACCAATGACAATTTTAAGATGCATATTATTATATTAAAGAATATTCTTCTAAGTATCTATCTGGATTCGAACCTGGAACCTGGAGAGCAGTTGACTAATGATCTAATTAATTAATCTTTCAGCTCAAAATATGTGATAACTTGTTTTTAATTTTAGCTGACATTAATTATAAAAGCCTTAAGAAAGGTGAAAACAGTTATTGAATAAACTTTGTAATAAAAATTGGTTTATTTCGTTTCGTAACGGACCGATATCTAGTAAAAATACTTCCTGCCACTTTATTAAGTTGGTTCCGATTCTCAACCGCTAATTATTTTAGTGAGGTGGTGAGGTTAGTATCACTTTGCGGAATTGCTAACAGCTCGGTGAAGTGGCAACTTGTTCGTGGCCGGGTAACCACAGAAGGACCTGGCTCTGAAATTTATCCGATACAGTTATTGGTAATGTTTTAACAAGATGTTAAAATATACCTCGATATAATTTATATCAATGTATTATCCCATATATATTAGTTTCTGAAACTGTGAGCAGTGAATTTAGGGGCGGTTTCTAGGTAGGGAGGTATTGCATTGCTATGTAACTATCTTCTGCTTCTACTTTCAGTTCTGTTTATAATCAGTCTCTTCATTATAATTTTATTGTAGATTAAGGATTTCGAACCATTTTATATTTCTTTTAATTAATAGAACACTGAAATATTTAGATAAAATATCTAGTATTCTTAACTCACAACTTACAACGAGAGATGGTGTAATATTTTAAGTAACTAAATATATTAAATTAAACAGATAAAATTGTCTTACCTTTTAAAATTAAATTATTGGGCTTTTTTTTATACTAATTTGAATGACGAAATTAATAAAAATTGAGTAGTGACTAAGGAAGAATTTTAAAACAGGTAAAAAAGATATATTTTTTATTTTTAAATTTGTAAGTAACATTGTTGCTTTTATTACCAAAATAAAATTATAATAATAATAATAATAATAATAGGCTTACCGAACCCAAAGGTTCGATGCCTATACCACCAAACTCCGCCTGCACAGACTCGTCCAATGTTCACCGTTCAAGTCCAAATCCCCGAGGTCTGCAATATCGCAATCCTCCCATCGATGCTTCGGCCGACCTTTCGGACGCCTACCAGTCGGATTAGCGAATTACAGGTTTTTTTTTTCTTATATAAAACAGTGAATGTTAATGTTTTTGTTGAATTTTAGATTTGAAGAGGAGGGGGAGGGGAGAACCGCGAAACGTTCATAAATGATTTTACTATAAATTTTAGGAGAATTTAAAGAAGCCCATTTTTTCATCCCTGGAAAGTAAACAAAATTTCTGAGATTAAGTTACTAAAATTTGAATTTTCGGCATTTAAGACTATTTCAATAAGGATACAACTTAGATTGTTTTAAAACCTTTTTTATTATATATATATATATATATATATATATATATATATATATATATATATATATATATATATATATAACTTATGCGTTGTCCGAAATATGAATTAAAAAAAATAAAGAAAGGGGCATAAACAACACGCTTGATGGCTATTCAAACACTGCTTTATTTGGTCTTCTAATCCTCTATATATACATTTCTATTGTTTACAAGAGGTGGTTTGGAATTAAGGCTGATAGTCTACCTTATCAGTCCTTAACTCCCCCCCACCAGTTTACGAACAATCCTCGTAAACTATATACAAAACAAAAGTTATGGAAATCCTCCATGAGAAAAAATAAAACAATGTGACAAGACATACAAAAAAAATATGACAAAACTCAGAAAGAAAATAACACCTGAAAAGAGAATACAATAGATAAAAAAGAACAACACTTCCTGCAAACTGAACACCGCATAAAAAAAAAACTGACAACTTCACAATAACAAAAAACAAAAAATACAAAAAGCTGAGGGCACTCCAGTGTCCTAGGATGCCTCCATCGGGGGAAGTTTCAATTGTTCTAGATGAACCGTACGCCGCTTCCTGGGTTCGCGCACGCTCTCGATCGTGACCAAATTGTGTTCACGGATCACAACCACTCGGAAAGGGCCCTCATAACGCCGGAGTTCCTTCCCTCTGTTGGTACCCACACGCCGGTAGACCACCGTACCGATTTTGACAGGTCCCATGAGATCCCGCACCCCAAGATTATGCCGCTCCACCCGGCGACGCTTTTCCCGCTCAATCCGATCGCGAACCGTGACCCACAGCTTCTTAAGCGCGAGACTATTGCTCACAATTCGCCCTTCATCATCCGCCGCACCGCGGCAATCACGCCGGCGACCCTGCAACCCGAAAAGGATTTCGTAAGGGGTAAATTCCGTGACCGAGTGGACGGAATGGTTATACGCGACGATGGCACGCTCCATAGCCACGTCCGGCTCCAACCCCTTCTCTAATTGAAACACCCGCAGGTGGTCACTCAACGTGCTGTGAAGGCGCGTGATACCTCCGCGACTTTTGGGATGACCCGGCGTGTTAAGATGCCACGTGACACCCAAAACCTTCATCTCCTCCCGGACTTTGGCGTTGTCAAATTCGCGACCACTATCCGAAGAAACCCTCTCGGGGACGCCATAAAACTGAAACCAAATCCACAGGGCCCGTAACACAGCCTCCGCCGTACGCTCCTGAACGGGATACGCCATCGCTACCTTGCTGAACAAATCCAAAACCGTGACCCACTTATAGTTTTTCCACGTAAAGGAATCGATTTGCAGATCAACCAGAGGCGCATCAGCGGTAGGGGTTTCCTCCTGGACGGCCCGAGGTGGATGACGATCATACTTGGCTCGCAGGCACACATCGCAATTCCCAATGGTCTCCTGAATGGTGCGCTTCATCCCCCGCCAATAGTAACGCCGCCGCAACGCACGCAACGTCTCGGTGAGGCCCCGGTGGTTCGTCTTCCCCTGATGATAAGCGAGCGTCACCTCCCTCTGCCGTTCCTCATCACGAATGGTCTCGGCGAGCATGGAACAACGGACAAACGACCGGTCAACCCCGATACGCTCTGCCCGCCACAACCGGTGGATCCGTCCCCATACAACGGCGTTGCCGACAAATAGGTGGTGGGTCCTGCCCGGCTTAGACGCGTCCGCCAGCGCCCTACAAATCTGGTCATCCCCGACGGATGGCTGAGACCAGACAGTGACGACCGAACACCCGCCGAAGCGTTGAAAATCAATCTTAAGGAGCCCCGACGTCCTCGTCTTCCAGATAATCTGGTGGCGCTTGTCGTTCACGATGTCGTCTATTTCCTCCATGTCCACAGGACGCCCCTCAGAAGAACGCTCGTCCTCCGACGACGCGGCCTCACCCGAAACTCCAGCCGTGCCAGACTGGGGTTCCTCCCCAGGAGTCCACTCCCTAAGAAACTGCCGAACATCGCGAGAAGACTCGCCCCGTTCCTCCTCTACGGCGTTTACCGTGAGCGCACGCGACAGCCAATCCGCGACAACGTTCTCCCTGCCCGGTTTGTATACAATCTCCATATTGTACTGCCCCAGGAGCTCTTTCCATCGGGTGACCCGTGCGGAAGATTCTTTCAGCCGCCCTACCCATTGTAGGGGACGATGGTCTGTATGGACTCGGAACCGCCTCCCGAAGACGTACGGCCGGAAATGGTCAACAGCCCATACAATTCCGAGGAGTTCTCGCTCCAAGGCGCTATAACGAGACTCCGCATCCGTAAGACGCCGACTGGCGTATGCAACAGGTCGTTCCCCCCGGTCACTGTCCTGAGATAACACTGCCCCAAGAGCGTATTCACTGGCGTCAGTCGTAATAGTGAACGGCCGTTCGAAGTCCGGAAACGCGAGCACCGGATCACGCTGTAAGTGTTCGATGCACCGGCGCACCTGGTCCGCAATATCGGGGGTCATCACGACTTTACACCTTTTTCGCAGTAAATTATTAAGGGGCACAAGATACGTCGCCATAGCTGGAACAAAACGGCGATAATAGTTCAAAGCGCCCATCAACCGCCTGATCCCCTTCACCTCGGTCGGGATGGCCATACGCTGTAAGGCCGCCACCTTCTGAGCATCCGGCTTCACGCCCTCCGCGGAGATCGTATGGCCCAAAAAACTAATTTCCCTCTGACCCAAGATCGACTTTTCAGGAGAAAGACGGAGACCAAACTCCCGCATTCGACTAAAGACATCCCGGAGATGCTGAACGTGGTCCCGTTCCGACCGACTGAAGACCAAGAGGTCATCCATGTAGACCTGGCACACGGACTCGTCCAGACCCCGAAGAAATTCGTCCATCAACCGCTGAAAAGTGATAGGGGCATTCTTTAGGCCAAACGGCATGCGGGTGAACTCATAATGGCCCCTCTCGAAGGTAAACGCGGTCTTGTGTCGGTCCCGAGGATGCATTCCGATCTGATGATACCCCGCCTTCAGATCCAAAGTGCTAAAAATTTTTGCACCCCCCAACCGGTCCAAAATATCGTCGAAGCGCGGAAGAGGATATTTTTCGTCAACCGTATTCTCATTTAACTTACGGTAATCGATGACGACCCGATATTTTTCCGTTGTCTCGCCGGGGGCACACTTCTTCTTGACGGCCCATAACGGACTATTATACGGGGACGTGCTGTCCACGATTATACCCTGCCGCCGTAAATCGTCTAGCTCTTCCCGAATATGCCTACGAAGCGCCTGAGGATACCGTCTTTCCTTGACATAAACGACCCGATCCTGCTTAAGCGGAATTTCATGCACAGACCGACCCGTAACCCCAAGGATATCCCCTTCCTTAAAAAATATATCACTGAATTCTTCCAGGATAGACGTTTTCCAATTATCGACCTGATTCAGCGCCCCAATACGCGCCTCGCCGCCCGCAGCTACGCGAGTACAGGTATACTTTCTACCTCCAATTCTGATAGCCCATTGGCCCCCCAGGTTCCTAATACGCGCGCCGATTTTCCCTAATAGGTCATTACCGATTATCGCCTGATACTCCCTTGGCATCTTACTTACTACATGGACATGAAGCTCTCCGCTCCTTTCCCCCCATGTACTTAAGCCCAGCTCGATTTCCCCCTCCACACGACAGGGCCCTCCCAGGGTGATTAAATTACATTGGCATACCTTAACCTGGAGTGCCCTCTCTCCACCTTTCCACTTCTCTAATGCCTCTCTGCATGCGATGGTGCACGAGCTCCCGGTGTCCACCAGGCATGCGACTCCCTCCACGCTGATGATAGGCAGACCGCCGCTCTCTCCCTTCGCATGGTAGCTCACCAACGTGCGGTTGCCACTCTGCTGATACCCGCCTCAGATTTCCTCACGGGATGACTGCGCTGCCGTTTCCGGTCGCCTCCACACACTCCTCCTGCTCCTCTGGCCACCTCCTCGAGCGGGAACGTCCGCCTCAGTCTCCGTTTCCGTTTCCTCAGACCCTCCGGATGATTCGCTTGCCGATGCTATATGCCTCCTCTGGAACCGTCCCGGTCGGACTCTTTGGGCATTTACTTCCATGGGTTCCGGTTGGTTCGCATCGCGCCGCCGGCACATGTAAGGGCAATGTCTTGCCATATGTCCCTCCACTCCGCACTCAAAGCACCTAGTGCTTGGACATTGGGCCACCAGATGCCCGAGCTTGCCACAACCATGGCACTTGCGGTCCTCCCGCCTCCCGCTGCTTCTCGGTTTTGCTGGCCGTCGATCACCTTGCGGAGGCCTCTCTCTCCTATTCTCCCGAAATTCTCTTCTTTTCCAAACGGGAGTGGTCCTGGGCTGATGGTGCGAGACCCGTGTCCAACCGTGTTCCTCCGTCTCCATCCGAGATTCTTCCTCACGGGCACTGGCGTCCATCATTTCTTGAGCGCATTCGATGAACGAGCGCTCCCTCTGGAACCCTTCTCTTTTACCGGCTTCCTTCGCCAGCTGCACCTTCAGAATTATCGCTAAGAAATCCATCCTAAAGTGGACCTCCTCAACACTAGCGGTCTCTCGCATTTTCTCTGTGATCCGATTAAATTTCGTGAGAAGTTCTCCCGCATACTGGCCATTAGACTGCCGCGGCTTCTTAGTTTCCCTTATTAGGTGAAACACATCTTCTTCAGGGGCCCATCTTCCCCCTCCGTAGGCCTTCTTTAGTCGCTCTTTCACGACGCTCCAGGGTGTCTCCTCGTCGGCTTGGATATGGTTCAGGATGCTCCTCCTCACCCTGCAAACCACTGCAGCCTTTAACGCTTCAGCATCTTCCCCGTCTAATAGTCTTTCGGACAACTTAGACTGAATCCTCACCATCAAGCGATCGCCCCCTTTTAAAAAGTGGTTGAGCTCACCAATCTCTCCAGTAAATCTGTCAAGGTCGGATGTAGCCTTCCTCAATTCCTGAGCTGTCGCTGTTTGGATCTTCACCCACTCCAGCGTCGTCCTATGCGCCTGCGCCAGTGAAACTTCCGGTAGTGGCGGTAACTCAACTGCCGCTGCTGCCGCCTGCTGAGGCACAGCCGGTGGGACATTCAGAACGGCTGGCCTCAAAACTACGTTTTCTGCCATGATATCGGTTTTTCACTGGCAAGAGATTAAACAATAAAAAAAAAATAAAAAAAATAAATGAACTCACGTACGCTGAGTAACAGGCAAGTACGAAAAAAAAAATTATGTTTCGAACTTATCTAAAGTTCCCGGGTTTCGGCACCACTTATGCGTTGTCCGAAATATGAATTAAAAAAAATAAAGAAAGGGGCATAAACAACACGCTTGATGGCTATTCAAACACTGCTTTATTTGGTCTTCTAATCCTCTATATATACATTTCTATTGTTTACAAGAGGTGGTTTGGAATTAAGGCTGATAGTCTACCTTATCAGTCCTTAACTTATATATATATATATATATATATATATATATATATATATATATATATATATATATAAATAAAATGATAATAATAGGCTTGGTGAACCCAAATGCTGATGCCATCCAATTGTTGCCGTTCAAGCCTTTAAGAACAGACTTAATACAATGCTCCAATCGACGTTTCGGCCTACTTGTCGGACCCCTATCAGTCGGTTCAACGCATATTATTCTTTTCGGAATTTGTAATTTTATTATTAATCATTAACTCCCTATATCTGCACGACTTAGCGCACCCATTTGAGTCGCCGCGATGCAATCAGCTATATTATACTGACAAAGTACAAGCTCCGCAACTCCTCGTTGTGTAACCTTCAGAATTCCAAAATGGCCTTATCTCTCTTTAAACCAGATATTTTACTTAAAACCTTATTTTGGAAAACCTTAAGGCGTTGTTCGTCCCACAAAGTTCAAAAGTCAAGTCGCGAGCTTGTATATGTATGTATGTGGGTCCGTATACAATTTGTTTTCATTTATTTTTTTATATAAAAAATATTGTGACCTGTATATTCTTTTATCGGCGAATGTTTGCACAATTTTTCCAAAACCTATTTATTTGTATTTAAAGATCATATCGCTAACGGCATAAAACTGATTAATCGACGCATCGTAAGAGCCAATAAAAAACAAAAAGAAAAAAACAATCGTTTTCTACATCCAAAATGTTTAGAACCTCATCTCCTTAGTTAAAACTTCTGCCCGCTATGGACTTTATGTATTTGTTATGATTTATTACTTCCAATTCGATTTATAAATAAAGGCATCGCTCATTCAGGGGAAACTTGGGAAACCTTCAAGGTTCTTTGGCATAATTAGGGAGTTCATGGAGGCGAAACAGTTTTAAAGGCATAGAATTCAAAAGACTCCTTTCTTTCTCCCTCCCTTAAGCCCATCTACTTAACTTTTAACTGATTCCGACAGAATCTAGTTAGTGTCTGTAAACTTTTGCATAAAAGGACCACTTTTTTTCCATTTATTTCCCTATAGATGAATTGGATCCGTATTGATAGCTTATTGTAAGCTGTTTACTGATAAAAAATAATATTACAGTTTTTTATGTTGGGTTTGTGAGGAAGATTGCAACCGATTCTCTTAGTTGATTTATTCTCATTGGTTCGGGGTGTGCCAGGAATTGCGTGAATTAAAATTGCTTTTTGGAGTATACGTTCCTTTCACGTACCTTGTCAGTATTAACAACGTAGGCTCTAGAAATTTGGTATATTATAAAAAAAACACCGTTAAGTTAAAGGATTTTTAAAATGTATTCATATATATATATATATATATATATATATATATATATATATATATATATATATAAAATGAAGGAGCGGTGTGGTCTAGTGGATTGAACGCTAGTTTACCGTTCTCCGGGTCCTGGGTTCGAATCCCGGCTTTGACATAATATTATTTTTTTGTTAATTCAGCCGAGGAGCGACCCTAGGGTATGGAGAACCTCCTGAAGCAGACCCAGATTCTTTAAAGTGGGTACCCAAATTGGGGGAAAACCTGACGGTTGAGCGTGATCAAGGCCTTATCGTCTCATTGCACGGCCATTGGAAACAGTATGAATCTCTATATGTACTGAGCCCAAAACCCTTCAAGGGTTGTACTAGTACAGGTTACCTTTACCAGATATACCTTTAAGTGGAAAAAACATTGATATTTTTTAATTTATATGTTGATATGTTAATAGATATAAATACACATGGTTTTAATGTTACAACCGATTTACAAATTACAATTAAAAAAAAAATATAATAAACATGTTCTGTAAAAACACAGATTTTAAAACAATTTTTCTTGAGAGCACTCTTTTTAGGTATTGTTTAGTAAAACTATTTTCCAAAAAATCAGGTACAATTGAGAAGTTGATTTCCAAAATGAACTAAATGTCATTTTTAAGAAAATTAATGTTTTGACATATTTGTATTCTCAAAATTTAGTTTTAGCTAAATCTTCTATTTGATTTTATACAGTCCTTTAGAAAGGTGATTTATAAATGCAATTATTTTCCAAAGGTACTAATTACAGACTTAGTTTCGTTCCTAATCATACTAAACATTTTCATTCCATAACATAAAAATAGTGCTGTTGATATAGCTAACAAATAATTCTAAATTTTATAGGGAGAAGAATTAAATAAGTTGATTTAACCTTTAACTAGTGAGGTGAAATTTATAGTAAAAAAATTTTGAGGTGGAGTCTCTTAGACCTCATGTTTTTTTTAATCCTGAAACATCTAGAATTGTTTATTCTAGTAAAATACGTTAATTCAACCTATTTTCAATAGGTACCATACCAAAAGATGCTTATAAATTGCATAAATGCCTGATATTATTAAATTCATTTTATTAATATTTTTCTTTCTTTTTTTTGTTTTATTTTATATTCTTAGCAATGAAAACATTTGTAGAATAATATATAAACAAGTCCTTTCGGATTTATTAAAATCCAAACATTAATGGTGAGGTGGGGTCTATAGGGCCTCCAGCATACTGTTCTAAAGCATTATGGGATAGAAACTGACCTAAAAAGATGCTGGCCCGAACCAGGTATCAATCCTTCCATGACAAACTCCACTCCCACTCTAATCCTCTAGTTTCAATTCTTGCTTCCTCTTCAATTCCTGACAATCCTCCTAGGCATCTGAAAAGTAGATGGCTTCGAGACCTTCTAGTTTAGTTACTTAGTGGAGTGATGCCAAAGGGCATTTTCTCTTCATGTTTTTTTTCAAGTATTTTATCATTACCAACATATTTACTTGTTGTATTACAAAATACAGTTGTAAATTTCAATAAAAAATTAAAAAAAAAAAAAAAAAAAAAAAAAAAAAAAAAAAAAAAAAAAAGATGCTATATTACAATCATGTAGAGACAGGAACTGTCAGATATTCACAAACCGATCGGATCGGGAGAATGGGATTCGCGAAACTTAAAAGCATTCAAAGCGAAACCTCACCTGTTAAAGGTTAACAATATAGTAATGAGAGTTTTTCGAGCTTCCTGTAAAATCTCCTAGAATGGATATAGTACCTTCTGGAAATCGAACGTCTCAAATGGTGCTCGTATCCAGCTACAAACAAAATAAATAATAATTTTTATAAATTTCACCCTTATTTATAACTAGGAGGAATTTTGTTTAACCTATTTCACAATGTGGATCTATGTAGGATTTCATTTAACACCTGATTAATCACAAGGTATCTAGGTTTTAATTTTCAGCGATACACTTCATATTTTCTGCATTATTTAAACATTGAAATAATAACTTTTTTAAAAATAATAACCACTACATATTCTGAAGGAAATCCGAGATTTAAAATCGCACTTAAAACTTAATATTCAGAGATAATATTGAAGAGTTGTAAACAGTATGACAGCAATAATAAGGGACTTCTTGGAATTAGTCTGTAGTGGCTAATTCGAAAGTGACGCTAAATTAATAAAAACAAGGAAATTCTTGGAAACACTGAAACGCATTATGTTAGAAGGATGTGTTTACTTAATTAAACTACAGACTTCCAAATATTTCCTTTTATTTTTTCACCTCTAAACTAATAATTTAATTCTAGACTCAGTCACAAAAAATGATAAAATTAAATTATAAATCTTTATTGCTAATTATCAATGTATTTTATTTATTAATCAGTTGTGATTTTAAAAGTCAATCATTAAATCTAAAATACTATTGCAAACAATACAATTTAATGATGTAAAAATCAAAATCATGCAATTTAGCAACAAAAAAAAAATGGAAAAATAAAAATAATTGTCTTTAATTTTTATTTAAATAATCAAAATAATACTAGAAGGCGAAACAAGAATGTAGTGTATTCTTTATATATATATATTATATATATATATATATATATATATATATATATATATTTATGAAAACAAAGTCTAGTTATTTATCATTGGCAAAAAAATATATTAATTTTATCAATATGTATCCATAAATAAATATATTAATATTATATATATATATATTATATATATATATATATATATATATATATATATATATAAGATTAATATTTTTTTTTTGGTGACATTGATAAATAACTGAGACTTTGGTTTTCAGAAGAAATTTTTGTATTTTGACATATTTGTATTCTTTTAATTTATTTTAACTGACTACTCTGCTCCACCATCGGTGGAATTGGATTTTCGTTTATTAGCTCTTTTCCTACTTAGGAGCTCTTCGAATTGAGCCTAATAATCAGCTATTTTAATTTAAAAACACTGCTTTAAACTATAAAACTGAGAACTTATGTGAATTCAAAGAATGTTAATAAGAATTTCTAACCTCTATCTGTCTCATGTGATTTTCCGTACGTTAGACAAATATAAATTATTATAAACCACTAGAAAAGTTTTAAAATCACGTTTTTGAACACTAAAACGCACTTTAAGACATGGTTTTATTCAAAATAAGCGGCACTTGAAAGAGTAACCTCATTTCCGTTTGGCGTCAAACATGGCGACCCCAACACCCGTTTAAATCCCAAGAACGCGTAAGTTTTTTAAAGATTAATGATTAACATTATTTTAATATTAAATCATACTAAGTTATTAAATTATGGTAAAAAATAACAATAATTTTTCGCACTTGTTATAAAATTACCTTAAGTGGATATAGTAAATTTTGGGAATAAACCTGTTAATTGACTGAACTGTTAGGGAGGGAGGTTGGCAGAACTGAACAGAATAGTTAGATTTCTTCAACCATGTAAAATGTTCTGTAAGTGTGTGTGTGTGTTCATATAAATAAATTAAGAGTGCGAGAGAACCTTATATGTGTCGATAATGTTCCCATATAATATTTAAATATAGATTGATCATATCGACTATGACACATCGTTGGGCGCGTAGGAGCTAAGAACTATGAAAGACTTATCACGATGACGAACCGCCCAAGGAACACCCAACATCTCGAAGAAATTCTTCTAAGCATTATAATTCCAGAGAATCATTATTCTATATTCTACATTTATAATGTCTTACAGACGATATGTGGGGGATATTAACTGGATGGATGTTTCCATTTCAATTTGATATCAGTCTATAAGTATACTGTAAGTTAATTACCTTTTATAGTTCGATTTTTTTTTTAGAGTTAGACAACCATTCATTAAACATTTAATCTTTTTATATATTTGGAAACATTGTTACCAACACTACGGTTACTAGTACCCTAATTTGTAACTTGATCAATACGCGGTTTTAAGGAGTGAGCGAACCAATGAAATTTCTATCAATCTCTGAAAAAAATCTGTTGCGCGCACCACACGAATTTCACTTACCTCCGTTGTTAAAATCGAATCTAAGAATTTTTATATACATTTAGAGATAAAAATAAATTGTTAAAGAATAGAAACATGCGTTTTATTAAATAATCTATTATATTTTTATCTACAACAAGCAGTTTTATCGGCGTTTCATCAATCTCTATTAACTTTTAGAGTTCCGTTTATTAGATAATATGTTTTCTAAAATTTTAGCTATACAACGGTATATTATAGATATATATTACTATTCTTGTGTTCAAAAATACAAACATTTCATAAAAAAATATTATTGAACTTTTCCCCTTAATTGTTTATCAAATTCGCTCAACTTTCATATTTAGCTGTTATTTATCAAAGCTGACAAAGATATTAAGATATCGGCATTTAAGCCGTGTCAGACTATTTAAATCATCACATTAAAGCCCATTAAAGTTTACATCCATATAGCGAGTTTAATCAAATTCGTTAAAGCCGTTTTTGAGAAAATCATAAAATAGTCCTAAATGCATGATATAAAGTATCACTTCCGGTCAACTGATTTTAATGAAAAAGTTGCTGTAACATCTCGGGCGTATAGTTTTCTTAAATATGAAATTTCAGGTTTTTGTACTTTTTTTCGTTTTCGCGCTAGACTTACCACATACGGACACATACACACACGCGCGCGCACACAAACCCACATACACACACACAACTTGTTTTCGGGACTTGGATATTTGGACTCAGGGAATCCTAAAACGTGTATTTCCGTTGAAAACTGTCATTCGAAAATTTTCTTCACGATCGTAATACTTTCCCTGGAAAACCAGTAAATATTTTATTTATTATTGACATGTTTTACTTTTCCGGGTTTAAATCTGCATAAGGTGTAACATGTAAGGATAGGTTGGAGGCAAAGATAGGTTTGATGTCCCCAAGGATAATATTGAGTTTAAATACGCTTTTTTTTGGCTACTCAAATACTTACTAGACAAAAACTCAAACCTTCTTCTGCTTAATTACAAAAGGCTCATTTACATGATTATCATTAGGCATATTTGGGGTTGAGCTTTGGTTGTCTACTAAACCATCGAATTCTTCTCGTACCCAATCCTTACAACTGAAAAACCTCAATGGTCTTTCCTTTGTTACGAACAAACTCATACACCATGTTCCAAATGTTCCTTATGTTGCTGAGATACCACACCTTCCATGACAAACTCCATTCCCCCGATAATCCTCCAAAGTGTCTGAAAAGAAAATGGCCCAGGGGCCTTCTACTTTAGTCAATTTTTTTAGCACTGCAAATGATTAGTTTCTCTCCATAATGCATTATACCATTATTTAACATTTTCTTTGAATTGACTAAATTTATTAATACAGCAATACATTTTAATAAATATACATTTTTTGAGTGTATTTATTTTTAGAAACTGAATTCCTTATTTTCAATATTCTTTGTATATTTGTGTACTTTATCATTCATGATGAACATAGTCTTAAGCAGATGTGAAATGTTCATTTAAGTAAAGCTTTCGCTTCCAAGTTTTATTTTGTCCAAATTGTATTTATAATATTTCTGAAGTGGTACATCTAAACTATCGACTATCAAAAATGACAGTCGAGAATAAAGTTGACACACTGTATACCGCTGAAAATACTAATGAAAGGCTTAATCAATTGACGGAGGTAAAAACTTAAATGAGAAATACTTATTATTATGGAATATATATGGTTATTTTAACACAGCATTCTAGGTAAATCAATGTATGTATTCCTGCATCACCTCAATTATACAATTTATTCATTATTCCTAATCAATCCATTTTTTTTAAAGTACAAAACTGAAAATGAGTCTTGTAAAAAAATAAAATAAAATAAAAATAATAATAATAATAAAAAAAAAATGAAAAAATTGGCGGGTAGGAAGATGAGGATCATTGTAAGGTGGGTACATAATCCAAAATAAACTCAGAAATGAACCACATATAAATCAGTATGTGGATTATCGGCTGATGGATTCCTGTGGGTGTGCCTTAAGTGTTGGGCAGCCACTAGTGTAGGCAGAATCATGCCTTTGTCTCAATAAGTAATCTGATTAACATCGACATCGAATAGCTTTTAAACTGATTCAATGTACTTTATATGTTTAAATATATAAATTAAAAAAAAAAAAAATCTTAGCATTATAATGGGAAAGCATAGAAGAAAATATTTTTTTTTTTTTTTTTTTTTTTTTTTTTTAGAAATTCCTTATTCAGAACTTAATAATTTTTAATTAAGGAAACTGAATTGCTACTTGCGTGAGCCGATGATATATATAGGGGAAAATACCTGGCGGCTGAACGCGATCTAGGCCTAATCACCTCCTTGCACGGATGTTGGCCGTGAAACAGTTCAACTCTCTATAGGTACTGAGTCCCAGACCCTTCATGGATTGTAGAACTACGTTTTAATTTAATACATTATATTTAAACTAAGTTTATATATATATATATATATATATATATATATATATTAATATTATATATATATATATATATGTACATTTTTTTTTTCGGTAAATGTAGTACCTAAATCACTTACTTAACTACTGTTAACCTTGCATTATAGAAAAATATATTTGGAATATAATTAATAATAATAGTATTACATTTCGAAACACTAGTATTTAGGAAATAACATAAAAGGCGAATATAAAGACACACAACACATGGTATATTTTGATAACTTCTTATTTTTACCATAAATTCGGAAAAATGTTTCCAAAATTTTCTACTTTCAGATAGAACTTAACATATACACGGTTTTTCTACTAATGCCGTAATGATTTTTACTTTCACTTTTGCTATATGAAATATATAGTAAAGAAAAATATTCCGACCATGAAAATTTTCGAATACCAGTTTTCAACGGAAATACGAGTTTTAGGGTCCCCTGAGTCCAAATAACCAAGTCCCAGAGAAAGGTCTATGTGTCCGTTTGTGGTAAGTACAGGACGAAAACGAAAATACGTACAAAACTGAAATTTCATATTTAAGAAAACTATACGCCCGAGATGTTACAGCAACTTTTTCACTAAAATCAGCTGACCGGAAGCGCTACTTTATACCATGCATTTTAGACCATTTTACGATTTTCTCAAAAAGGGCTCTCACGAATTTGATTAAACTCGCTATATCGATGTAAAATTTAATATGATGTAGGTTTCATTCTGATAACAGTGAGACAGAGCATAAATGCCGATATTTTAAATTTTCTTCCTCTAAAGCACCCTCAATTTTGTATATTCGAAAAAGTGAAACATAATCTTAAGAAATTATCTTATTCGCATTGATAAAAACTGATTGAATATACAAGTTAAACGAATTCGATAATCAACTAAAGGAGAAAAGGGCAAAACTATTTTTAAAAGTAATTTTTGAAGATTAGAACAGTAAGATAGATGTTAGCTAAAGATTTTAGAAAAAATATTATCTTATACACAAGGTTGTAAAGTGTAATGGCGAGTGATGAAAAGTGGGTAAAACTAACTGATTGTTGTAGATAACAATTTTATATTGTTATATTATTTATTTTAAAATAGATGTTTCCAACGAAACTAAATATATTTTAGTTAACCTCTTTGAACTCAATTTATTAGATATAAAGTTGATTTTAATAACAGAAGTATGTGAAAGTCATATGTTCCCTGTAGCAGTTTTTTTAATGATAATTAACAATAATTATGCGTGTTTTTTATTTTTTTTTTAGTTGTAAAAATACCTTTATTGACCAATTTTTAATAAATTATCCCTTTGTTAATAAAAACGGGTATTTTCAGAATAATGATTTGATAGAAGTTATCATGTATCGCCTTGCACTTGTACACTAGCGACCTCTCGTGCCGTGCACGGCAACTACGTTGATATTGCTTTAAGCCGTGTGTCTCCTGTCATACCCATGTTTATTATTAAAATGTTTTACAAATTCCTGCTTGTTTTTTTTTCTTAACTGTAAATAATAGAGGAAATATAATTGTGTATATTGAACTAGCTGCGATTTTCTTTGTGATAAAATCATATAAAGCATAACAATAATTTTTACTATGTTGAGGATTCTTAGACTAAAAAAAATCCTTTGGGGGTTTGTTTTTCATTTTAACAAGCGTAAATAAAAAGTTGTGTTATTATTAGCATTAATCATTTTAATAATCAACAGCAATACAAATTTTACAATTGAATACAAATAACTTTAGTTACCAGGAATGACGCAAGGATGCGCCACGTCTTGCACCTGGCTTATACATTATCTACCCTGCATCCCCTTTTTACACTGATAAAATGTTATTATATTTTCAAATCATAATATTAGTGCCTGTTAGTAACCTGAAAATTGAAAATATTGTGAAATTGTTCATTAAACTGCTCTTAGTCTTCCGCAATGGGTTTTGTTAGGGGGATAAGTAGAGAAAACAATTTTTTTTTATATAATAATGTTTTCAAATTTTTTTGCTTAAGTAAATTCAACGGAGATAATATTGGGATAACATTTATGGGTTTTGACTGTAAAATTGCTTACAGTATGATGGATAATCTATAACAAGTTACATCTTTAATTTTTCAAACCTCTGATTAGAGGGATGTATTGTCTTTTTTTAAAATTTATTTTATGTTGATCAGTTGCCAGTATATGATATCATATAATTATACTAGACATTAATAATTTTAAAGACATTGTAGTAACGGACATAGAAATTTTAATTTGGTAAATTGGATAATCATTGATAATATATCACATGTGAGGCATCGCGCCTCCATAGCTCAGCGGTTAGAGCACTGGTCTTGTAAACCAGGGGTCGGGAGTTCAATTCTCCCTGGAGGCTTAGAAGTTTTTTTTACATAAATAAAAACAAATTAATTTAATTTATTTTTTTTAAATACAAATTAAGATTTAATTTAATTAAAGAAAAAAAGTTACAAAATGTCATTAAGATGCATAAACAGCATTGCTAATAAGATCAGCAGGTCCCTATTTAAAAACATTATCTGTAAATTATAGAGAAAAATGATAAAGCTTATCTAATGGATTTATTTTTAGAATTAATAGATAATATAGAAGAATCATATCACTCAAGTTTTATTACTTATCTATTTGCTGTAAATTTTAGACGTTAACATTAAGATCCCACTAAGTCATATAAATATCACAATAATTTTAAGTTAGGCGTTATTATTCAATATCCGTTATTATACAGATTATCATGTTATAATTTATTATTTTTACTTTCACTTATCTAGATATGAAATATATAGTGAGAGAAAGTATTGCGATCGTGAATATTTTCGACTTCAATTCTTCAACAAATACACGTGTTAGGGTGCCTTGAGTTTTTTTTTTAAAGATATTATTATATTATATTTTAAACAATGTGAGGTGTGTTTAATTGTTATGTATTAAAGGCACTTTAGTGGAAGAAATGATGAAAATTGTACCTTTGAGCCATGTCTGATTATTTCAATGAAGATAAGACAAAGCTGATATATTGGGTTGTAACATATGAAATAACCGTTTTTTAGAATCAGGAAGAAAATGAAAAAAAAATCTAACAATTATAACCTAAAAAATTTCCCTCGAAAAAAGTTGACCAAATTCTGAAAAATTGGTCTGTAGGGGAGAGATTAGAAGAATTTGGGGTTCTGGTCGGACTTCATTGCCCAAGTGTTCAAACATAATAAATTATTTAAAGTGTGTAGATCCCGAAGCCATCTTCTTTTCAGTCGCCTCGGTTATCGCGAAATGTAAAAGGAAGAAAGATCACGGGTGAAAAAATCTCATGCAGCATACCTAAGGCCAATAGAACAATGTATATGCTATGAAATAATTGGAAAATTGTTTTTTCTGACTAATTTTGGGTACCTACTTTTCAGAGGCTTTGTGTACTCCAGGAATTTCTTCCGGCTCTTTTCTCGACCAACAAATGAAATAACGAAACAAATACCTAATTATATTTCCACAGGCTCAGAGCTCGTGATCTTCAGCGATTCACAGAGCTAAATTTATCTAATATAAAATATTTACATTAAACTTATATAATGTATATAAAATCACATAACAGCGATAAAATCAATACCTTTTGTAACAACCGGTACGTAACTCTCGTGTATAGCAGGTGCATCAATGTTGTGCATGTTCCCCTGTCTACTACCATCTCCCATCTCCCCAAGCACCCAGATTTAATTCTATTTTCCCATTAACATCTCCGTCAACACTGACAGTTACCTGTCTGTCTGACATTCATTACACTTCAATTGATACGTTTATTCTGCGCTTTATCAACATTGTTAAACCATTTCTCTCCTTGAAGCAATTTAACGTTGTACCTTTATTTATTTAAATTTAATTGCTTCATGATACTGTTGTTATTCTTTGTAATATTGGACGTACACTAACATAATTCATTTAAATTCAATTAAAAATATTTATTAATTTTTGAATTATTTATTCATATTTACAACTCTATGTAAAACAGATCTGGTAAATAGGCTAAAAGAAAATAGACATGTAGAGAAAATACCCATCGGCAGCACTCTAAAAATATACATACTAGAAGGTCTTGAGTCCATATACTTTTCGAGACGCCTCGGAGAGTTGTCAGGAATGGGAGAGGAAGCAAGGATTGAAACTATTGGGTTAGAGTGAGAGTGAAGTTTGTCATGGAAGGATTGATGCCTGGTTCGGGCCAAATCAGCTACATATGGAACATTAAGGTCTTTATGGATAAGCTTGTATGGTAAGAATTAATTACGGGAAGAATTTTATAGTTTACTGGAGCCCCAAAGCTCAACTCCGTAAGTCCAGATAGATCTTATTATGGTCATGTACATGAGTCTTTTGTAGTTTAGTGGAAGGTTAGAAAGTCTGTCTAGTAAGTGTTGAAGTAACCGAAAGCGGTGAGCAGTTTCTTGACGTATCAGTCTAGTGTGCGGATTCTAAAGATAATTAAAGAAAAGGTTACAAGCTGAAAATTATACTAATAAATAATATTCTTAATAAATAGGGGTAGCAAAGACTGAGCGCGATTCCTAATATAACATTTATTGTCATTTTATCAATTAATTATTCTTTTTTGTTTCATTCAGTAATATTACAATTATCTGTCTTAATAGGCACAAAATCGTAATGATACTTGAGACTACATTTATTTAATATTTAAAGATAAAAATTATAGCTGAACTGAATAAAATAATAATTGTTAGGTTCCTTTAATTAAAATGATCCATTTCATTCAACTCATTTTATTTTCTTATTTTTTTCTCCCTACATTTCGGCCTTTTGCCATTTTCAAGGGCTCTACAAAAAACATTTATTTTAAAACTAAAAGATAAACAACATTATTTTTTACATTCTTATAAAGCAATTGTGGACTTGACTGATTAGAGGAGGAGGAAATAAAACAATATATGTGTATATATTGGTTTTGATTTCAATACTTAAGAGTGAGAGAATACATTTCTTTAATCCAGTGGATGATAACAACCAGGACAGGGCTGGTCAGCCTGTAATAGTTTTATTTTTATTTTATTAAATTATGACAAAATATATATTTATATATTATATATAGAGTGCATGATGGAATATGAAAAGGTATGTAAATTGCTTTATAAGAATGTAAAAAATAATGTTGTTTATCTTTTAGTTTTAAAAAAAATGTTTTTTGTAGATCCCTTGAAAGTGGCAAAAGGCCGAAACGTAGGGAGAAAAAAATAAGAAAATAAAATGAGTTGAATGAAATGGATCATTTTAATTAAAGGAACTTAACAATACAATTATTCATTCAAACAATTTTTAATTGTAATAAAATTAATTAAAATAATAATAATTGGCTTACCACGAAATGTTGCTCATAAAGATTCGTCTAATAATCACCGTCCATGCCCAAGAATTGGCACTATCTTCCTAACGACGCCCTGCCCTACCTTATGGACGCTTACTAGTCCGTTAAACGCATACTAACTTTTTCGGAATGCATTTCTCACTGAGCCCAACAATTTTACACGCCCATTTGAGTCGGAAAAAAACAATTGAGAACCTTAATGCATATTTAAACACTAAATACATCCTTATTTAATAGCACCCCCTTAGTGCATATTAGTGCTTCTTAACATCTTGACATTCTCAACTCTCATAAATCCGTTCCCCATGATTGGTTTTAAATTGCACTGTTGGAACATAGGGGAAAAAAAAGGTCCAGTCTGTCTGTCATTATTTAGTGATATTTACATACCTAACAACTATGAGATATATAAAATTAAAATAATAATAATAACAGGCCTATATAAGATTCGATGCTGATACCACCAAATTCCGCCTACACAGACTCGTCCAATGTTCACCGTTGAAGCCTAAGCCCTCGAGATAATGCAAAAACAGCCTTAATGCAATCATCCCATCGACCAACCTTTCGGACGCCTACCCGTCAGATCAGCGAATACCAACTTTCTCGGAATCCGAGCCCAACATTTGAGCGTCCATTTGAGTTTCCGCGATGCTATAAACTCAATTATATTTACAGGGTACAGGCTCCGCAACTCCCGTTGTGCAACCTTCTAAACTCCCCAGTGTTCTCATCTCTCTTCGGACCAAATATTTTACGCAGTACCTTATTTTCGAAAACCTTAAGCCATTGTTCATGCTTCAAAATAAGCAGCCACGTTTCACATACGTAAGAATCGTAGGAAGAATGATTGTTTTATAAATTCTAACCTTTAATTTTTTAGACAGAAGCCGCGAGCTGATTAATTTAGCAACTGAATAATAACACGAATTTCCCACCATCTCATAATTTGCTCTTGCACTGCAGATGATACGGCTGTGGAAAATTGTCAAAACTCTAGCCCCTTTAGAATTCCCAGAAATGCCTGGAATAAACTATGGAATATGACCAATTTTAAATATATTACTTCGTTTTATTTGTTCTCTTGAAAAGTGCCAATTTTCATATTTGATATTTGGAAATGGTAGGGACGATATATTTAATATATATACGTCATATATTTAAAGAAAAACCTAAAATTATTTTTCAGCAAAATTAATATAAAGGTTGTTGGAGCATTTTAATTTTAATAACATCAAAGGCACAGTTTCCAGAAATATTCTTTTTTTTAGTTATTCCGAATTTGTCATTTATAATCGATTTCATGACGGCTATTTTAGTTTTGAAGTGTTATAATATGTTGAGGGCTGGGACGGATTGCAAACATCGGTTGTGCCCGAAGCATCATGATGCCCCAGGCTGAGATGGAATGAATATTCCGATTCCTAATACCCGAGACATACCCTAGGGCTAGAAGCTTGCCGACCTCTCGGCTCTTAACTTAGTCAAGCTTTGATTAGGAAACCCTTCATCTAGGCTTATAACTTCGGTTGATGATACATGGTTATCAATTACATGATAATTTCATACATACGCTATAACATCAGTGAATATTTATGTGTTAGACATTTTACTTATACGCATGGATTGCTTAAAAGTTTATACTTATCCAAGATATTGATCTAGTGGCAATCCAACCGAGAAAAAAATACCTGGAATTCGGTCCCTTAACTAAAAAATAAAAATAATAATTTTTTTATTGCTTTTAGCAAGAGGTTTGGTCTCTATTTGATTTAGACAAAATCATTTTTACTTTCACTTACTATTTATAGTAAGGGAAAGTATAACGATCGTGAAAATTTTCGAATTCCAGTTTTCAACGGAAATACACGTTTTAGGGCCGCCCTGAATCCAAATAACTAAGTCCCGAAAAAATGGTCTGTGTGTCATTACATGTGTGGTAAGTCTAGCACAAAAGCGTACAGAGCTGAAATTTCATATTTAATACAACTATACGCCCGAGATATTACAGCAACTTTTTTATAGAAAATCAGCTAACCAGAAAGAGCCACTTTATACCATGCATTTTGCACCTTTTTACGATTTTCTCAAAAACGGCTCGCTTTTTTTTTAGTTTTGTTTAAAATCGCTATATCGATATAAAATTCAATGGGCTTTAATATTATGTAAGTAATATTATGTAATTCTAAATGACTTTCAGGGCTTAAATGCCGATATTTCAAAATTTTCTTCTTCTAAAGTACCTTTGATTTTGTAGATTTAAAAAATATAGGCACATCATCTTAATTGCACTGATGAAGGACGGCTAAATATCAAAGTTCAGAAAATTTGATTAACAACTAAAAGAGAAAAGTGTAAACATATTTTTTTTATGCAATTTTTGTGTTTTCGAACCCAAGAATAGTAATACAGATGTATAATATAACGTTGGATAGCTAAAGATTTTAGAAAAAATATTATCTGATACACGGAATTGTAAAGGGTAATGGCGAGTGATGAAAAGCCGATGAAAGTAACTGCTTGTTGTAGATAAAAATATAATAGATTATTTAATAAAACACTTGTTTCTATTATAATTCAATTTAATTAATTCTTCAACAATTTATTTTTATTTCTACATGAATTTAAATATTCTTAAATTGATTTTAACAACAGAGGGAAGTGAAAGTCGTGTTTTGCGCGCACCAGATTTTTTACATTTAATAAGGAAATGTTATAAATATTGAAATAAGAATCGAGATAACTACTTCAAAAACGACATTATAAGAAAAAATAATTAACAATTAACAAAATAACAAAGAATACAAATCTTAATTAAATAATAAGTAAAGACACTTTAAAAAATAAATAATAATAAACTCAAGAAAACAGAACAAAAAAAAAAAAAAAAAAATTACATATCTTGATTTACAGCTTCTATTAAAAACAAAAATAATTTGTACAACTTCTTATAGTTGGTAATTGTTAATATGTCTTCTAAATCAAAATTTTCCTTAACATACTTAAATAAATAGAATCTTCTGACTAGATTTAAAACCGGACACAATATTAAAAAATGTTTAATATTATCGTAACCATCGGTATTACATAGAGGGCAAGTCATGTTGGATTCAAATTCATAATATAATCCATTTACAATTATCCTCTGTGATTTCTCGCCTGTCGGTCTTAGTTGAGCGATTAACCTTATTTTGTTTATATTGCATTTAAGTTTTAAATATTTCTCTCCGAGTTAGAAGTTGGTTATATGACGATATATTTTACTGTAAGAATAATTTTTAATACGCTCTATATCCCTGGAGTAGAAACGATTAGCCATTTTCTCAAACAGTTTTATCTTTGATTTATCTTATTGATCTTGAACTGGTGGAATAGTATAAATAATAATAATACATCCAAAAGGAGGAAGATATAAAAATCTAGCGCGGGAAACTCAGGACTTCACTTATCTTAGTTGTTAAAATCAATTTAACAACTAATAAATAGAGTTAAAAAAGGTTCAAAGAACAATATTTAGTTTAGTTGCCATACACGGCACGAGAGGTCGCTAGTGTACAAGTGCAAGACGATACATGATAACTTATATTAAATCTTTATACGGAAAATACACATTTTTAATAGGGATTATACAAATGAAAGATTTATTAAAAATTGCTCAATAAAGGTCTTGTTCCACCTTAAAAAATTAAATAAAAAAGGTACGCATTGTTATTGTACATTATCATTAAATAATTTATTGGGAGCAACATACGAATTTCACATACTTCTGTTATTAAAACAACTTAATAAATAATAAATAACGTTTAAAGAGGTTTGAAGAAATATATTTAGTTTCGTTGGAAACATCTGTTTTAAAATAAATAATATAATAATATGAAATTATTATCTACAACAATCAGTTAGTCTTATCCGCTTTTTATCACTCTCCATTACATTTTACAACTTTGTATGTGATAATATTTTTCTATTAATATTTTTCCAACGGTATATTATACATATATATATTTTATTTTATTTTTTAAATTACATTAAAAATACTTTTGCTCTTTTCTGTTTTAGTTGATTATCAAATTCATCCAACTTATATATTTAGCAGTTTTTTATCAGTGCTAACAACATTAAACGGTTAAGTTTTTGTATCTACAAAATTGAAGACACTTAAGAGGAAGGAAATTGAAACTATTTTAAGCCCTGTCGGACTATTTCAATCACAATCAAACCTACAATATATTAAAGCCCATTATATTTTACATCGATATAACGAATTTAATAAAAATCGTTACAGAAGTTTTTAAGAAATTCGTAAAAAGGCGCGAAATGCATGGTATAAAGTTCCTCTTCTGGTTGGCCGATTTTGATGGAAAAGTTCCTGTAATATTTTAGGCCTGCCCGCTTCTAAAATACGAAATTTCAGTTTTATACAACTTACCGTTTTCACGCTAGACTTACCACATACACAGACCTTTTTGTGGGATTTGGTTATTTGGACTCAGGGACCCTAAAATGTGTATTTCCGTTGAAAACTGACCAAAAAAAAAATTTCCCGATCGCAATACCTTTTCTTACTATATATTTCATATAGAGGTAAATGAAAGTAAAAATGTATTTAAACCAATCATTGATAACTGATCACAGTTTAAAATTCATAATGAGACTTAAATTAGAAAAACTTATAAAGAGGAAAATCTAAGAATTATTCGAAAAGTATATGTTTTAAAGTTACTATGGTCTAAATTTTTCTCTCTACCAACTTGAAGCAATAATTCCTGACTTTTAGTTAATGCTATTGATATGATGGTATAGTGTTTCATTGGGCTAGGGCTATATTGAATTGAAGCCTGAAGTAGCAAAGCGATAATTCATTTAGAGGAGGTTGGGGTGCTAGGGTAGGGTAGCTCTTATATCGGTGGTTCTCCCATCAATTCCGCCTGGTTTATGCCCTCCACAAACAACCGGCCCTCTCTCTGCTCCAAACATTTGTTAAAAAATTTAATATTACAAAATTTAGTCTGCATTTGGCTCGAATGAAATGTACTCATTATATTGCAAGGCATTAATGTTGCTAATTAGGAACAATATCTAATTATTATTCGTATTAATACTGCTTAGATATCAAAACCGCTTTCGATTCAGTTAGGTAATTAAAGAATGATGATCAGGACTTTCACTTATCTCCATTGATAAAATCAACTTAAGAATTTTCAAATACAGAGATGAAAAAGGTTAAAGATTTAATTACGTTGAGTTTCGGTAGAAACATGCATTTTATTAAATAATCTATTATATAATTATCTACAAGGATCAGTTAGTTTTATCGACTTTTCATTACTCTCCATTAACAATACTTTTTTCTTAAATCTTTAGCTTTCCAGCGGTACATTATACATTTATAGTACTGTTCGTATATTCAAAGCACAAAAATTGAACAAGTAAAATGTTTATGCTCTTTTCTCCTTTATTTAGACATTTAATTAATTTAAATTATATAATTACATGTTATTTGTCTATGCTAACAAGATTTAGTATATTTAGCGGTTGTTTATCAATGATAATAAGATGATATGGTTATTTTTTTGGAATCTACAATATTAAAGGTTCTTTAAAAGAAAAGAATTCGGCATTTAAGCACTGTCAGCCTATTTCAATTAGAATATGATACTAAAGCCCATTCAATTTTATATCGATATAGCAAATCTAATCAAAATCGTTACAACCGTTTTTGAGAAAATCGTAAAAAGGTGTAAGATTTAGATTTATTGACCATTTTTTTTCTTATGTCTATCATCGTCAGAATATAATAATTAATAATAAATATAATAATTAATAGATTTTATAACATAAATATAATATTTTCTTGCTAATTGCACTTTTCGTTATGATGAACTTCTAACCCCAAAGCGATGAACTCTAAAACAGCCTAACAGTCCTTACTTAAACATAAATGGCTCCATTTTTAAATTGTTGCCGTGAAAAACGGGGGCAGGTCACTAGGAGTATAATAAGCTAGTTGGATGTTAATCGTGATTTTTGAAGCTAAGGTTCTGTTTTTCGAATTTGCGTATTACATTCTAGAAAATAATTTATTCTACTTTTGGGATTTTTTTTAATTAGGGAGCACCTTGGTCTAGTGGGTAGAGCACTAGTCTACTATTCTCCGGGTTCCGACTGAGGCACAATTATTTATTATGTTATTTCATCCGCGGACCGTTCCTGGGGTATGGAGACCCTCCTGGGGCATATCCATGAATTAGGTACCCAAACATTTGGGGAAAACCTGGCGGCTGAGCGTGATCTAGGCCTTATCACTTCATTGCTAGGCCGTTAGCCGTGAAACAGTTCAAATCTCTGTAAGTACTGAACGCATGACCCTTAATGGATTGTAGAGGTACAGGCTTTTTTTTCCCCCCGCCATTATAAGAATAAGAATAATTTATTTATTTATTCTGGGATAAGTCCCTTTAGAATAATACATATTAAAGTAAATAAAGTATTTGGTGCCTTAGAATAATATAGAAAGAAAAAAAAATACAGTGATAAAGTAAAAAAAATATAAATAGACAACATAAAATATATATATTATACCTATTTTAGACGATAGTTAAAAAATAAAAAATATATAATTTGGGGATCACTTGTAGCTGGGTGGCTAGCGTAACAGCCTCCCATGCTAAAGGTCACGGGTTCAAACCCGCAGGTGGTCCTAGGATTTTTTAATGGGAGTAAAAAATCCTTAGTTACGTCGTTCGGAAAGGACGTTAAAAGGTGGTCCCGAGCGTGTGCGATGTCAGGTACTCGTTAAAGATCCCTATCCTAATAAAACCTGGATAGGCAAAATTTAGGACTCCCACTGTAGCATCGTCCGATTAGCCATAGTAGCATAAAGTGACGTTAAATAAATAAACAAACAAACAAACAAAAATATATAATATTACCCTTCGGTTCCTTTACATAGCTTTGATCAAAAAATAATTAAATATGTACAATGCCTTTAATGAAAAAAAAAAAAAAAAACGGAAAAAGTAACTTCTATGTTAACACTTCTCTGATTTTTCCTATTTTAATATTTTAATTTACAATTGGTATTTGACAAGATTATTCAATATAAATTGAATGTATAGGAACTAATTGAATAGACGGGATTTAAAGATTGGAAGGATATCTCAGTTAGGAATGTGTATAGTATTATCCATTTATTTTTTTTCAATTTAAACTCATCGTGTTTGTCATAATCATGTTGAAATTCTACATCATTGTCGTATGTCTACTTACTTTTTTTTCCAATTTCTGAATTAAATCTTTCTTAAAAAAAAATAAATAAATAAATAAATCTGTATTTGGCTATTAGGAAATTTACTTTATAATCTCTCGGATTAATTCGGCCAATAAAGAACTATATCCGATTATTATTTTTATAAAAAGTTCATAGATGTCAATTTTTTTTTAGATACCATATTTTTCTGCTTTTATTTATTTATTTTTTCAACGGGAGGATAGCAAACTTTCCCTCAGACCCCAGGTTTTTTTTTGGAAATAATGCAACAGGCGTAACCCAAAGCAGTAAAAGTAGCAGAAGATAAACGATCATTATTTAACCAGCGGAGGTCGTGGTTCTGTTCAACTTCTCCAGGCACTGTTTAGGTTCCAGAACTACGACCTGTTTTTAAAATTTAACCCAACTATGCGTGCTCAACTCTTATCTGACTCACCACACCCAACTCCCATCCCTAATTCACCCTTTAACCCTTTTTTTATTTTTTATATGAGGGTTCCAGGATGTACCTGAAATATATCATGTTGACATTTATCGATAAAAAGGTTGCCTTGAAGTAATGATACATAATAATAATAATAATAAAACTTTATTCTGGGACTATGTCCCTTAAGAATAACAAAAATGAACAGTAGATATTAATATTTATGTCTGGTCAAGAAAACAATAAAATTAATTTTTCTTTACAAATGTGCAAAAAAGAAAAAGAAAAATTAAACACTGCCTAGACTTATATACATTCATGTACAAAAAGTATGGATAATAAACACACAATAATAAAAAAAAAGGAAAGAAAGAAAAGAAATCTAAAAGCTACTGATAGTGTTGAGAAAATTATAAAAAAAAAAAAAAAAATAAATAAAAAAAAAATTAAAAAAAACTAATTATTTTACACTGCTAGGGTTTAGGTAAAATAGATGATTATAACTTGAATTGAAATTAAAATAAGTCAGTTGCAGATTTACATTTGTCATAAACAAAATATAGAATAAACAAAATATAAAAATATCTCATCTGTGACAACTTATTCTGTTTATTTATTTATTGTAATTGAATTCATTTATTAAGCATCCTCTATAGTTTACAACACATTTCATAAATTTAAATATCTCCCAATTTTTCCCGTTTAAAATTTCTATTATTTTGTTTTCGGTTAAAATACTCTTCCCAAAATTATTTTTTCTATAATAATTAAATGTCGTACACTTACCTAAAAGAATAGTTATATTTTCATTTATATTGCTATATTATTTAATCTAATTCTAACGAAACTGAATATCATTTGTATTTAACTTAACGTTAACATTTTTAAATCTCAATTTTTTCAATAGTTCTTAAATAGATTTTTAAAGACGAGGTAAGTGAAATTCGTGTGTTGAGATTTTTTATATCATACTTATAAATACGACCATGCTGTAGTATAAATTCACCTTAAATAAATTATGTAAGGATGATTGTAACGTGAAACATTGTTTTATCCCCTTAAAAAAAATATGTATAACTTTGTTTGGATGCGGTAATATGGTTAAATCCGTGGGGTGTCATAGTTAAATCCACAGGGACTCATAAATATCTGAAGAGAAATAACTTAGACGTATGCTGGAGAATAACTGAGTCGGATTGTGCTTTCAACTGGATCCAAACTCTGGCTGGGAGTTGTGTTGGCTGGGGAAGGTGGGGTCAAAAGTTCCTCCCAACATCGCTTTCTTACATCAATTGCCAAAAGTTTTCAGTTTGTTTATTGTTAAGAGAAGTTCCTTATAAATAAATCGAAAACTCAAATCAAAGGTTCTTTTGATTTTACGCTTGGTAATTGGATAAGTAAGAGTTTGAGAAATTCAATGTCCAAGTCCCAACTGCGGTCCTTTGAATAAAAGTAATTCGTTTTGGCGTTAATGATGTATAAGGTATACCTATTTTTAAGTTAAATAAATAAATTATAATATTCTATTTTTATCATTTCAGACCTTAATGAAACCTAATAATAATAATAGTCGCATAAAAAAGAATAAATAATCTAGAATGAAATAAAAAAAAACATTATATGATAAGAACTGGGTTCCTCAAGTATAGCACATTTCAGTAATAAGTCATATTTGTCCAAAACACCAAATTAATGTGAAGCTTTTGTATACAGAAAATTTTTTATTCCGATATGTTTCAATTTTGTTTCTTTATGAACAATAGTAACAATCCTTAGAGATCACATTTATACAAAAAATAGAGAAAAACAAAGGTAAAGTTAAATTATATAAAAATTAATATAAATAGTATATTATATTCTTGTTGTGCTTTTATTTGTTTGTTTGTGGTTTTATTTTGTTTAAATCTTGAATTGTATAGTTAATATTTCATTTACTCATGATATTTTTTATGTGTTATTTTTCTTTTCTTTTGATATATTTATTGTTAAAAACATTTTAAAATGCTGCAAACTTGATCATTTTTTAAAAATATAACATTTTATTGCGTGGGGTGCGCCTGAGTTATAGGGTTGAGCATGTAACTATTAATTGATAAACTCTCCTCCTATAGGGTTAACATAAGAGGAAAAGATATATATATATATATATATATATATATATATATATATATATATAGTAACAAAAAAAGTACACAAATATATTGAATATAAAGTTTACACCAAAAAAAAAAAATTACACTCATTGAGGGAAAAGCAGAACCCGAGAGATCCCAGTGCCTCTTTCCCAACCGCATCACTGTTTGGAGCTAGTGGAATGCTATATAGCCACAATTCGCGAAATAATTAAAATATAACATGATTTAATCTTCTCCTTTTTTTATTTCTTTATTTCCAGATCGTCTGCGTAAGCCATACATGGATTTTTTTAAATGTAAAAAGAATAATTATTACAACTGGTAACAATGGCAAAAGTGGGGGTAAGTCTCATACACAAGACACCCCAAACGATGTTATATTTATAATTATTCCTCCGAATTGAATAAGAAAATTAAATTGATAACAGAACGAATAAATATAATACAAATTAAAGAAAGAAAGAAAAGTAATTAATATACAAAATAATTATAAGTTTTCAGTTAATTTTAAGATTTATTAAAAAAAAAAAAAAAAAAAAAAAAAAAAAAATCGAGAAAAAATGTAAGATGTGTAGTATGTAATTTATATATATATATAGTAACAAAAAAAAGTACACAAATATATTGAATATAAAGTTTACACCAAAAAAAAAAAATTACACTCATTGAGGGAAAAGCAGAACCCGAGAGATCCCAGTGCCTCTTTCCCAACCGCATCACTGTTTGGAGCTAGTGGAATGCTATATAGCCACAATTCGCGAAATAATTAAAATATAACATGATTTAATCTTCTCCTTTTTTTATTTCTTTATTTCCAGATCGTCTGCGTAAGCCATACATGGATTTTTTTAAATGTAAAAAGAATAATTATTACAACTGGTAACAATGGCAAAAGTGGGGGTAAGTCTCATACACAAGACACCCCAAACGATGTTATATTTATAATTATTCCTCCGAATTGAATAAGAAAATTAAATTGATAACAGAACGAATAAATATAATACAAATTAAAGAAAGAAAGAAAAGTAATTAATATACAAAATAATTATAAGTTTTCAGTTAATTTTAAGATTTATTAAAAAAAAAAAAAAAAAAAAAAAAAAATCGAGAAAAAATGTAAGATGTGTAGTATGTAATTTGTGGTCTTCTGAACATAGAAAAAAGTAATATAAAAGTAGAATAAACTCTTGGGAAGCTTAAGAATTTAGAAATAATGTTATCCTATTGTAATCCTATAAAAGGTTGTAGAAAGATGCAAAGCGGATAAAACTGACTGATTGTTGCTGCTAATAGTTGATAGATTATTTAATAAAACACATGTTTCTTTCAAAACTGATTGAATATAATTCTTTAATCTTTTTTCAGCTCTAGCTTTATTCAAATGTTCTTAACGGAGGTAAGTGAAAGACGTGTGTTGCCGCATCAGATTTTTATAAACCATTAATTATGGGTCTAAAATGCCTATTCAGAAATAAATATCCTAGTAGCGAAATATATCAAGATTGTAAAAGAAAAATTAGGGCGAAAAAAAACAAAACAAGAACAAACTCCTCGAAGAAAAATAAACTTTGTCTTAGCCTAACACTAAGCCGAGACTCGTTATATCACCCGTTTGTTTAAAAAGGTTAATAAACAGATTTGGTTATAATATCGCGGGAGAAAGGAAGAGGTCCCACCCCCACTCAAATACTGAGTTATACATGCAATTAAAAGTTTGTTGATTTGGTTTCTTGGCCGGTCTGTTTATCTTTCTGTGTAGTCTCCCTGTTTGAGTTTTCTTCCATTTTCTTAGCAGAACCCTCGGAAAACGGAAAAAAGAGATTCGTGCTAAGGACGTTTTCCCAACAAAGGGCATTAAGGTTCCTCTATAAAAGCTTATATATAAATTCTTTTAAGGACTCAAGAAGGTCGCAATGTAATTCTCATAGCTCCCTTTGTCTTGGGCGAAATTGCCATATTTTTATCCCAGAGTCTTTCAGGTAAAAAAAATAAATTATATATATTTTGGACATTTTTTTTATTTGTCCTTGTTCATTTCTGTTAACTTAAATATTATAAAATATAGAAAAAAAAATAAATAAAGGGTATAAAAGGTTTTTTTGGCTCAAACTTGGGGGATAAATTTGGTGTATGTATATATATTGGTATATATAATAAAAATGAAAAATAGGATAAATTCGGTATGAATTGGTAAATAAAAGAGTAAAAAATACATTTTCTGAAAAAAAAATCGGTGATTGACACTTTTAAAAAAGGTTAAAAATTCTTTCGCTAAAAATTGGCTTTTCGTTTAGGAATCATAATCATATGATTATTTAATGCCTTAGACTCCTGAGAATCAGGGAAAAAATCATCATTAATTAATTTAAAATTTTACTATTAATAATAAATATCAATCCTAGCTTCCTCTACAATCCCTGATAATCCTCCGAGACGTCTGAAAAGAAGATGGCCCCGAGACCTTCTTGTTTAACATAGTCTTTGGGGAGCTGCCAATGGGTAGTATCCCTACATATGAATCATGTCAACTTATCTTGTATCACATTTACTAAATGTATTTTATTATACAATTGTAAATACCAATAAATATATTTAAAAAAAAAAAAAAAAAATGAAATCGAAAAAAGAGTTTTTTGTTTTTTTTAAATTCTCGAAAACCGTTTGAATTAAAAGGCTAAAAATTTAACTGAATTATTTTTATTCCACACTAAAGTGTTCCCCATTTTTGAGTCAAAAAAGCCGCGGGGGCAGATTTACCACCCGGCTATATCGTTTAAAAAATAAAATAAAAATATAGGACTGTATAAAGGAACGTTGAGAACACTTTATGATAAAGAATATTTAAAAATAATTAAAATCTCTGAATATATAAATAAGAATTTTGATAGAATTTCAAAGTATTTAAACCTGTAATATTAAAAAACTTAATGAGATTATTTAAACTTTTTTAATATAAATATTTTTAAAAAAATAATGTTCATTAGTGTTTTTTTTAATTTATTTATTATTACGGTCAAGACTGATTTAAATTGTTTTTAATAACGTAAATGATTTTCGTATTTATTTAAATTAGAAATTTCAACTTCTATTTTAAGTTGGTATAATCGCCATTTTCTTTGCCAGTGTCTACCCTTAAGATGAAAATTATATTATAAGGAGGTAAAGATTTGTTTTTAGGTTGAAGATAAATATGCTCGTCTTGGACCAATTTAGCTCACCTGTATTATTTAAAAACCTTATTAAAGTATCAGTAACTTGTGATTTAAATAAAAGAGCATTCAAAAAATATCAGAATATATATATTTTTATAATATAAATTATACGAAATACATTATTCAAGTTTTATTTATTACTCAGGGTATATTGAGCTCATATAGATTAAGGTATTATGTGGTATAAAAAAGTTTTATTAACTGTCTCTGTATTTTTCCTTCGGTGAAAAAAAGAGAAAAAACGCTCCGTCTTTTCTGGAAAGGTTGATGAATCGATGGCTAATAATTCACCTAGAAGTTTTATGTGGTTGTTGGTTGACCGAGATTAATGGAAAATTTTCGATAAGCAAAGTACAATATATTAATCATGCTTCTCAATCGACAGCCTCAAAGTTGTGAGGGTTATCATTAAAAGGTTAAATACTTTTATGGGCCTAGTAACTTTTCCTCCCCACTCATTTATGATCTATATATTGAAGTTTTTCGCTAAAAATATTTATACATATCAGTGTAATAATTTTTTGTTTCCAGTATTATTTATGATCGTATTATAAATAATAAATAATAATAATAAATAAATCTCTTTATTTGTTTTCGGGCTAGCCCATACAAATGGAGTTGAGTTGTACAAAACAAATAAACATAAATCAAAGAAATCTATAACAACTGTACTAAACAAAATACGCTTCAAAAACAAATACATAATAAAAGGCAAAATAAATTGTAACTATATAAATATTAAACAAATACATAATAAAAGGCAAAATAAATTGTAACTGTATAAATATTAAACAAATAAATCAATCATAAATAGTTTAACAAATTCAATTATTGGTATTTTAGTAATGTGCTTAAATTATTCTTGAATAGACAGATACAAATTTCTTAGCTTTAAACACTCTGTTACATAATAAAATAAATTTTCAAATTGCTTTTTATTTTCTATTTGCAACAAAAGTTGTACTATGAGGTCATTGTCAGACATATTTCCAATATACGTCCTCAAGTACTTATTTCTGGACGGGGAGTAAACAGGGCATTGCAACAAAAAATGATTTAAATCTTCTGGTTCGCCTGAATTACAAATAGGGCATTCAACGCTATTATCTGAATAACCATTTTGGAATCCGTAACTGGTAACTTTCAGTTTATTGGGTTGACATAGTCTTAGTTGACTGATCAATCCATGTTTCCTCATAGGCCTCTTTAATTTCAAATAATATTCCCCCATATTTATGCTACTAATTTTCCTAAAATTAGGATTAAACTTTGAATGCAAAATAGCCTGAATATCTAGGGAAAGATTATGATTATTGAATTTTTCAACAGCGTTATTTAATTCTCTTTCAAATAAGGCTTTACTTTTGATATTTAATATGTCAGCCGCGTCTATAATTAACAATTTATTAGTAAGTTGCCTATACCAATTGTACCTCACATCAACCCTCTGGTTCAAGGAATATTTTTTTAAAATGTTTAAACATATTTTGGGTAACCGATCCTCTTTCATTAAGTCTACCTTTCGGTACCAGCGAATCATTCTTTTTAGAACATCTGTTTCTATTGATTTCAGACCAGTTTCTATACGAACATAATGGTTAGGTGTATTCCGTGGCCAATGATATATTGCTTTAAAATAACTTAAAGCAACCCGCTCTAATTTTTGACAATTATGTTTTGTTTTTTTTTATCTGGCTGCTTATTGGTTAAAATAAAGTCTATGAAGAACTTTTTTAATATGTATTTATTGAGATATATTACAATTTGTTTTTATATGAACATTAGTAATAGTGATATGACTATAAAGAACAGCACTAATTTATATATCTGTTTTTGTATTTTTTTTTGCTATTTTCACTTACCTATGTATAAAATATCTATTGAGGGGGATATTGCTAATCGTAATCCATCTTTTAGACCTCCTGAATCATATTTGACCAAGCCTCACAATCAGATCTATATGTAAATGTGGTAAGTCTAGCTCAAAAACGATAATTCGCCCAAAACTGAAATTTAATATTTAAGGTAAGCATATGTCGGTGGAGCGCTGGGTCGCTAATTTTATTTTTTCTATTATTTATTTTTTTATTATAATAGTTGAATATGAAATAGTGAGAGCGGTGTGGTCTAGTGGGTAGGCACTACTCTAATGTTTTTCAGATACCGAGTTCGAACCTCAGCCGAGGCTGAATTATTTATTGAGCGATCCTGGGTTATGGAGACTATCCTGGGGCATACCCAGCCTTTATAAAGTTGGTACACAAATATTAAGGGTAAAAACCCTGATGGCTGAGCGTGAATTATGACTATAAAGAACAGCACTAATGTAGTGCAAAAATCTGTTTTTGTATTTTTTTTGTTATTTTCACTTACCTATGTATAAAATATCTATTGAGGGGGATATTGCTAATCGTAACCCATCTTTTAGACCTCCTGAATCATATTTGACCAAGCCTCACAATCAGATCTACACGTAAATGTGGTAAGTCTAGCTCAAAAACGATAATTCGCCCGAAACTGAAATTTAATATTTAAGGCAAGCATATGTCTGGTGGAGCGCTGGGTCGCTAATTTTATTTTTTCTATTATTTATTTTTTTGTTATAATAGTTGAATATGAAATAAGAAGCGGTGTGGTCTAGTGGTTAGGCACTGCTCTAATGTTCTTCAGATCCCGAGTACGAACCTCAGCCGAGGCTGAATTATTTATTGAGCGATCCTGGGTTATGGAGACTCTCCTGGGGCATACCCAGCCTTTATAAAGTGGGTACACAAATATTAAGGGAAAAACCCTGATGGCTGAGCGTGATTTAGGCCTAATCCGTTAGCCGTGAAACGAATAGTACGGATCTCAATAAGTACTGCTCCAAGGGTAGGGCGGAGTGGCTGAGTGGGTTAGGGCGCGTTGCCTAGCTACTATGGATGACAAAAACTTGCGACCGAATAATTACGAGTTGGCATCTCGGTGTTGGGGGCTTTTATCTCGGCATTTATCCCCCGCCCTTACCCTCACCCGAGGCATTGTAAGGCGAGGTGGGGGTTAAAAAAAAAAAAGTACTGCCTCCGTTATGGGAAGACCCTACAAGACCCTTTATGGGTTGTAGAGGTACAGGTTTTATAAATATTGAAAGAATTTGGTAACCACATGAAAGGAAAAACAGTAAAAATATTTTTCTAGATAATTTGTTTTCCGCATATAAGAATAGAAAAACTTTCTGAACTTTCTGCTAAAGTTATAGAATTTAATGATGAGAGTCAAATAAGGCATTAACACTAGTGATTGTTGAATATAATAATTTCTATTGCTATATTAATTCATGCTAAATAAACGTTTTCATCGAATTCGTTTATTTCTATATTTAATTCGTTTTCTTTTTGTTTTTTATCTGTAACTTACCTATTTTTTAAAAAAATGTTTGCTATAAAATAATATTCCATGCCGAATTATCGCATATTGATTGATATAATTTTTAGGATATTTTATGATATAATATTTTTGTCATATTTTAAATCGCTTTCCATTCTTTACTATGTTTATGCCTGCCGTTATTGTAAAAGAGGGACGGAATTTTACAATTTTATTTCACTCTAGAAAACCTAACCCCCAACCGGTTATTTTAATTCACGGTGAGGTAAATAGTGCAGAAAACGATTTGAATGAAAAATTTAAAGGCTACATTTGACGCGTTCAACTTGACGAAATTATACCCTTGAATAAATTAAACTCCGTTAGGGTTGGGGAAAATGGGGGTTGGAATGGGAGGTCAGGGGGTAAAAAAAAAAAAAAAAAAAAAAAAATTAGATACACCGTTCAAACACCACCGACCTGCGACTGTTAATTTTGCTGAAATTGCTAATTGCCTAATTCCATTTGTCAGTATAAGGTCCTCCTCGTCGTTTATAGGCATGAATAATTCAGCTATATAAATCATTTTATCGGGTTTATTAACTGTGTTCTTGTTGTCGGGGTGACCCAAAAAAATATAATAATAAGCTGTCTTGATCGGATTTTAGTCGAACCCCCCTTCAGGGGGAAAAAAAAATCCATCCACTAAATATCATGAAATATTTTTTTCTAGACAAAAGTCTCACTTCAGCTTACCTCTGTTTTATAAAATAAATTGAAGAACTTTTTTAACCGATTTTATCAAATGGTTACAATCGTAGTAAAATCTGGTGCGGGCAACACGCGACTTTCACTTACTTAAACTGTTAAAAACAATTAAATATACTTAAATTTGAAAAGTATCTTAAGTTAATTTTAATAAAACGCTTATTCATTTTTACTTTCACTTACTATATATAGTAAGGGGAAGTATTGCGATCGTGAAAATTTTCGAATTCCAGTTTTCAACGGAAATACACGTTTTAGGGTCCCCTGAATCCAAATAACCAAGTCCCGCAAAAAGGTCTGTTTGTGTGTATGAATGTGTGGTAACTCCCGGGCGGAAACGGTAACTCCTATGAAACTGAAATTTCATATTTAAGACAACTATACGCCCGAGACGTGACAAAACTTTTTTCATCAAAATGAGCTTACCAGAAGAGGCACTTTATACCATGCATTTTGCACCTTTTCTCAATTTTCTCGAAAACGGTTCCGACGATTTTTATTAAACTCGCTATATCGATGTAAAATTTAATGGGCATTAATATCATGTAGGTTTTATTCTGATTAAAATGGTCGGGCAGGGCTTAAATGCCGATATTTCACATTTTTTCCCCCTAAAGTACCTTTAATTTTGTAGATTCAATAAAAATAACTATATTATCTTGTTAACGCTGATGAAAAACAGGTAAATATATAAATTGAATAAATTCGATACCCAACTAAAGGAGAAAACGGAAAAAATATTTTTTTAATGCAATTTTTCGTTTTTGAACATAAGAGCAGTAATATATATGTATGATATACCGTTGGAAAGCTAAAGATTTTAGAAAAAATATTATCTCATACACAAGCTTTTAAAAGTTAATAGAGAGTGACGAAATGAACATAAAACTAACTGATTATTTTAGATTATAATATAATAGATTTTTTAATGAAACACATGTTTCTATATAAATTCAATTTAATTAATTCCTTAATAGTTTCACATATTTTTTTTAAAAATATTTGATTCAGATTAAATAATATAATTATATTACATTGTTAGTGAGCGCCTTGAAGAAGGCCTATAATTTAGGCCGAAACGTCGGTACCTGTTTATTAAGTTTATATCATAATCGCGTGTTCTTTTATTATAACTGCTATATTGCATTTATTATAACTGCACCCAGAACTAACTTCTTTCACCCATTATATTACACTGTTATTCAGTAATAAGTTTATTCCCTATTCGTCACTTTGTATTACCTATTACAACTTTGGTTATAAGATAATATTTTTTCTAAACTTTTTCCGTTTCCAATGGTATATTATAAGTCTATATTACTGTTCTTTTTATAAAAAACCCACAAAAAATTACATAAAAAAATAGTTTTACTCTTTTATCCTTTAGTTGGTCATCTAATTCGCCCAAATTGCATATTTAGTAGTTATTTATCAATGCTAATAAGATGATATGCCTTTTTTTTTAAATCTACAAAATTAAAGGTACTTTAGGTAAAGAAAATTTAAAATATCGTCATTTAAGCCTTTTCAAACTATTTCAATCAGCATGAAACCTACATGGTATTAAAGCCCATTAAATGTTACATCAATGTAGCGAGATTAATCAAAATCGTTAAAGCGTTTTTTGAGAAAATCGTAAAAAAATGTAAAATAATATAGTATAAAGTGGCTCTTCTGGTTAGCCAATTATGATAAAAACGTTTCTGTAACATCTCAGGCATAGACGCTCTTAAACTATGAATTCTCAGATTTATATAACTTATCGATTCCGCGCTAGACTAACCACATACACACACACACACACACATACCTTTTTGCGGGACTTGGTTATTTGGACTCAGAGGACCCTAAAACCTGTATTTCCGTTGAAAGTAAAAAACATAAATAGAATGAACATAACATTAACAATATAAATAGTAACCAATACATTGTACCAGAAAAAAATTGATAAATTACTAGTATACTTTACAATAGTCAACGTAAGTAACCTTCCTAAACAAATAACAAAATAAGTCACCAGGTGGAATTTAAAACTTATAAATAAAGTTCAGAAAAATAGTAAAGAATCGCATAGAGTCTAGATTAGAACATCTATTTCAGACTGAATAATCTGCCATTAGAATTTATTATATGCAAAAAAAAAAAAAAAATATTTTAACCTAAAAATATATTTGCACTTTTCTCCTTCAATTTGTTATAAAATTCGTGTATTCACCCGGGTTTTTTTTATTGATTCTAACAAGATGAAACGGTCATTTTCGAATCTAGAAATTTAAAAATACTTACATTTTAAATATCGGCTCTTAAGCCCAGTCAGACCATGAGAAAGAAGCCTACATGATATATGAGATTAATAAATTAAATAGTTTTTTATATTTTTATCTACAAAATCCAAGGTATTTTAGAACAAAAAATAAAAAATAGCGTCATTTAAGCCTTGTCAGACTAATTCAATCATAATGAATTCTTTGTGATATTAATATCTATTAAATTTTACACGGATGTACCGAGTTTAATCAAAATCGTAGAGCCGTTTTTAAGAAAATATTTAAAAGTTGCAAAAAGTTGCTATTCAGGTTCGCCTATTATAATGAAACAGTTACTATAACATCTCAAGGATGTATGCTTCTAAAATGTTAAATTTTAGATCTATACAACTTTTATTTTTCGAGCTAGACTTACCACACACACACATACATATCACACATACATATATCTTTGTGAAACTTGGTCATTTGAACTCAAGAGCTCCAACGTGTATTTCCGATGAAAACTTGAATTCTTAGATATTTACGATCGCAATACTTACCCTTACTATATATTTCATATATAAGTAAATGAACGTAATAAAAAATCAATCAATTATTTAATGATGCAGTGAATAGATAGTGGTCATTACCCAATAAAGATATATTAGTTAATTCCTTGATTCAGAATCTTATGGTCGCCATTTTGTTATAGGATCTTTGTTATAAAATTAAATTTAAGATATTTCAATAAAAAAAAAAAAAATAGATTTAAAGCAATAATATTTTTTTTCATTTGACAATGGTGAATGGGAAGGTGTGTTACAAATTGTACCGATCTTCAACAGTGTGTTAATACATTTGTCAAGGAATCATTAATGAAATGAACGATTTTGATGAAATTCAAAACCAAGTTACAAACACAGATTGCCTCCATGCTTACGCATGATTTTAAAAATAGTTCCTACACATGAAAATAACAAAATATAAAAAAAGTAGTTCGAGACCACGCTAAAAATAACTAAGAATGGCTTTAGAAGAATGATGAAACACGACTTTTTTTTTTTTTTTGCATGGTAGGTCATCGTAAAACTCCAGTGGAATCAAAATTCAGCTACATTATGTCGATTTTATCTCATATATGTAGGTGAACATCGCTATGGTATTAAAAAACAAGTAAAATATTGTAATATTTACATTGACGACATGTTACGGTAGAAATTGCCTCAGACATAAGTATCAGTTGTTGATAGATCCTAGGACATGTTGACATGAACGTTCTACGCGTTGCGTAAGCCCATTCCGAGCTATGTTTGACTATGTTAGTGGATGTTGACAGTATTGTTAATGATGTCACTATTCTCGCCGTGGCAGTGTGAATAAAATAAGTCGAAAACATCTGGTTCTATAAACTTTTTATATTTTAAGAGAAAAATATTGCTTCTAAAATCTGGAAACCTGAGTTTTATTATATGAACTATTATATTATTATCTTAAAACATCGCTTTAATATCATGTAGGTTTCTTCTTTCTGGTTAAAATAGTCTGACTGGGCTGAAATGCCGATATTTTAAATGTTCTTCCTCTAAGTATCTTAAATTACGAAAGTATAAATATGCAAGTTAAACGAATTGAGACGTTGATTTCCAAAAGGTACTAAAGGACATTTTTTACGAAATTGATATTTTTACATATTTGTATTCTCATCATTTAGTTTTATCTAAATATTTATTTGATGTTATCTAATGATTTCTCAAGTCCTTAAAAAATGCGATTTAGAAATGCGGTCATTTTCTAAAAGTACTAATTACGCATTTATTTTCGTTCCAAATCATTCTAAAAAAATTCATTTCATAACTTTAATATGTGTTATTATAGTAAAAAAATAATTCTAAATTTTAAGGCAAAAGACCCAAATTAGCTGTTTAATAATATAGTAATGAGAGATTTTCGCGCTTCTGTAAAATTTCCTAGAATGGATATAGTACCTTTTGGAAATCAACGTCTCAATTCAGTATCCAACTAATCATGAACATAATTTTAAGATTTGTCCTCAGTACTCCGAAGAGGTCTCATGTGACCCATTTTTACGGCGAGTTAAAGTGGCTCCTCCCCCCAATCCGCAGATATATTTCCTAGGATCATACCTTTACCAAATCATTAACTCTCAACACCCTCCATACATCCACAGTCTCCTACAATTTAAATCCTCAGTCCACTCACTTGAAACAAGATCGCGCCATTCCGACCTTTATTTTCCTACCCATAGGACTAAAACTTTTGATCGTTCCTTCCTTGTTCGCTCCTCTAATTTCTGGAATTCTCTACCTACTCATATCCGCCATGCTGCTTCCCTCTCTTCATTAAAATCCCAACTTTTCCAATACCTTTTATTATCCCAATAAGACGCTTAGAAACTGTAACATTTATATTTCTGACACACTTATTTTTATCACACTTTGAATGAAGAATAATTTTGTTCATTGTATATATTTAAATGCTGTTATCTATTAATTAATTTTTAATTCCGTTCAACAAAATACTTTCTAAGAATTGTTTTTATTTTTATTTTATCATTGTATTTTTTTGGATATATGTGTGTATATGCGTTTATGATATGTAATTATTTATTAATTATGTTCCTTCTGTCTGTTGGCCAGACTTGTATATTTCCATATACTGTACAAACCTGTTATTCTTAGGGGGCTTAGTCCTAGAATAAAAATTTTTTTTCTATTTTATTTCTATTTCTAAAGGGTGAAAGAGCAAACAAACATTTCGTATATACGTTGAATAGATGTATATGCCGTTGGAAATCTTAATATTTCTTATACACCAAATTGTAAAAGTAAATAGAGGGTAATGACGGATTAAACTAAGTGATTGTTAAAGATAATAAATAATATCTATTGTTGGATTAATTTATCTGAAATACATGTTTCAATCAAAACCCAATGTAATTCTTCAATTTGTTTTCAGATCTAAATTCATTTAAAAATTTACTAATTACTTTTAACTACGGTGGTAAGTGAAATTCATGTGTTGTGCGTACCAGATTTTATTTATAATTTTGTTCTTGAAAAAATAAAATTTTATTTTATAACAAAGTTAAAAGCATGGAAGAATCTAGGGGCGAATTCAGGGGAATCCAGAGGGTGACCGCTCAGTCCCTTCGCGTGGTGGGGAACTGGAGCCATTGAAAAATAAATGACATTACAGATGAATTTATAGTTTTAGGGGGCTTCACGGACAGCCTCTTCCTCTTGAGGGATATTCCATACCTTCTAGACCAACTGCAGACCTCTCTTCTACCAGGGTTGGTCTCCGCAAAGTCGTATTTACAAGATCGAAATTCGCTATCGGCTGTATCAGTATGTACAATAATGGCGAAATGTGAAGGAGGTCTTGTGCTTATAGAATAAAGTGATCACATTTTTAGTAGGGCAAAGCGGGACAACTATGAAGTAGGGGAGGGTATCAGCAACAAATTTCATACAGAATAAAAATAATATCCTAATATTTTTATTTTATTTTTAACATAATTACAATTTATAAATATAAAAATATGTATAATATTTTATTCCTTGACATGTTTTTTATTTGAGTGAATTTGTTTTAGTAGATTGTTGTCATTTTTTAAAATATTGTAAAAATCTTCACGAAAATTTGTCAATTTATATTTGACACATAAAATGGCTTTTAATGTTTCAACACTTAATTTTGATTTTTCCGATGTCCATACTTGATTTACTATAGAAAAAAACGTGTAATTGTATTTTTTGATTCTTAAAGAAAAATTCAAATTTTAAATTAATTTTTGATTATCCAATTGTTCTTTAGTAAACTACAATATAATGTGTCTATAAGAATTGAAAAAAAATTACTAAATGTTATAAACACATACAGTACAAATATTCGTTTCTCGTCGGCAAAACTTGTATAACAAAAATATGTTTCATTAATGTCTTTTGAACTTTTTTGGTATGAAATATTATAATATTATATTATTTTTATTACTTTCCCATACCTTTACATTAAATATATACTAAGGGAAAGTATTGCGATCATGAAAATAAATAAAATTACCTTACCTGATCTGTAAATGTCAACTGTTTTTAATAAGTATTAAATATATATCCTTCAATATTTACACTCAAACTACATTAACCTTAATGATAAAAAAGATTAAGTTGCTACAGCTTGTAGCGAATATTTAAAAAACACTCAGAGCAGATATTACTGGTGATATAGTGTTCCAAAAAGGGTTAAAACAGCTGCTCCTACCTAGTTCTGTCCTAAATACTGTTACAAAAACTTTGGTTGGGTAATATTTAGATAATACTTACTGTAATCCTTATTAGGATTTTCTTTACATGTTAGGGTGGTAATCACAATTAGCTTGTATTTTTCTTTCAGTCAGTCAACATGGAGTGGCGTGATAAGAAAAACCGAATTGCTGTGATCGGCTTACACTAAGTCGGAACATGTAGGTCAAAGATTTAAACACTTTAAAACTTTTGGGTATCAGCCTTATGCTAACTTCTCTAAAAATAAAATAAAATAGATGGTTGGATACAAAGTGCCGTTACACCAACAGTCTTCATGACTTTGGGTTTTGTTTTTTGATTTTGTTTCGCTATGAGAACATATTTACAACTCGAGAAAAAATTAATCGCCAAAATGATCCTGTGGACTTACGCAGTTCTAAAAAAGTCATTGGAAGAGTGGAAATAGGTTATTACTCTTCCTTAGTGATTATTTGGATAGAGTTTGCTTTGATGGTATCACAAAGCTCATTTTTTTGTGAAAAAAGAGTTAAAACTACCTCTAAAACTATCTCGATGATATTTTGGAACCAATTGTCAAGTCTTTAAATGATACTCTGTTTGCTGGAAGTCATTGGATTTTCCAGAAGGATTCCGCTCTAGCTCACAAGGCGATTTCAACTTAGCAGTGGCTGCAAATTAACATTAAAGAGTTCATCTTTGCCTCGGATTGGCCCTCAAAAAGCCCTTTTTCCTAACCGGTTTCAGTCCGAACTGGAGAGGATGGTATGCCACAGAGCACACCTTTAACTTGGAAAGCCTAAAAAAATCTCTGGTCCGAGAAGTTGAGCGCTTTCTTAAAGAAGTGCTGCGTGCTGCTGTTGATGTCGAGTCACCGAGATTACATGCCAATGTCGAGGCAAAAGGGAGACATTTTCAGTAATTTCTTTTATGTTTTACTCTTTGTAGATATAATAATAATTATTATAAAAATAAAAATAAACTTTATTCTGGGATTATGGCCCTTAAGAATAACCAAATTGTACAGTTCATATTAATATGTATGTCGTCAAGAAAACAATAAAATTAAATTTTTATTTAAAAATGTGCAAAAAGAGTAATACATTTTTTTTTAATTAAAAAAAATGAAAGAAAGAAAAGAAATCTCCTAAAGGCTACCAGGGTTGAGGATATTATAAAAAAACAAAACAAGTAATTATTCCACAGCGCTAGGGGTTGGGTAAAATAGATAATTATATCTTATACTGAAATTAAGATAAGTCAGTTGCAGATTCACATTTGTTATGCATCTATTTGGGATGCCAAAAGTTGTTAGAAAAGGTGGGATTTGAATGAGAGAAGAGAAAAAGCATGGTGAATATGATATACATTTTATTTTCTAATAAAGGTTTTAATGAAATTAATTTTTCTGTTGAAATCTATATATATATTTCCTTGCAACAATATTTATGACAGGTACATCTTCATCTTCGTTTATACTGATTTTAATTTTTAAATTAATAATTATTTTATATTTTCTTAGAAAAACTCTTTACTAACATCAATGTACACGTGTTATTTAAAATCTTTTATCTTTAACTAAGTACAAAAAAATAATTAAAACTCGTTATTTCACTGAATATAGAATAGAATAGAATAGAAATTGATTTTTATTCTGAGACTGTGTCCCTTGAGAATAACATATTTGCACAGTTTACAATATACAGTATGTCTGGCCAACAGACAAAATGAATATAATTAACTAATGTTTACAATTATGGGTGAATATATACATAAAATATAAAAATAAAATGAATAAAAATTAAAATAAAAAAATATCCTCAGAAAATAGTTGTTTGGACAAAATGAAAAATAAATGAGTTTGAATGGATAATAAAAAGAAGAAAAATAAAAGTTTACATTATTTTGTTACTTGGTCTTTTAAGAATAAGATGAGCTTTGAAATAATAAAGGAACATAAACTGGACAAGAATTAGTGAAAAATAAACATAAATGATAACTAATTACATAACAGACATAATAATCACAATATAAACAATTTAAAAAGAAAAAAAAACTGTAAAAAAAAAAATCTTCCAGATAAAATAGTTGAAAAAATAGATCGATACTTGTGGAATATAATATGTGGTAACAAAATTTTCGCATTTCAAATCCGAACGGGCTTCGCGTAAATATTTACAACTCCTGATTTTCGGAGGTTTATAAAAGTTAGGTAGCAGTTTTATCCGTAAATATTTTACGGTCCCATTAAAAATCGTGGGGTTGGCCCCCCTCCGTTTAATTCTACCACTTTAACGGGCATCAATGAAAATACGTTGGCTTATTAATTGATAATTAATTCATCTGTGAATGATAATGGTTTTTAATCAAGCTCTAATGCGGATCATACCCTGCCGAATTTAATCACTAGTATCTGCCCTTCCCATTAATAAGATAATCCATTATAATGTATCGCTTTATCGGTTGAGAGTGTAATTAATGAGATCTATCAGGTTGGTTTTTTAATTTTTATTATGGTAAATGATATCCATATGTTTTTTTTATTCATTGAATTTGAGGAATTCGTAAAAAAAATAAATAAAAAAATAATCTTGATAATTTTTTTTTATTTATTAAACATATTCGGTCATTTTTCAGTGTTTTTAGGTCCGACGGGATGACAGTTCAATGTTATATTTAAAGTATATATTCACCAATAAGCCATTTTAAACTAAATAAAACCAATTTTGCTTGTTATGTATCAATCAATATTTGTTCATAGTGCTGGTTTGCAACCGTTGGTATTATTTATTTTTTCAAATTTGAAAAGAAATATTTTTTCAACACTTAATTATTTTTATTGAATATTACAATCTGTCCTTATTAGGATATTTATAATAATGATCAAGTATAACATTCATACAATATTTACAACTATAAAATAATATACAATAAAGAATAAATAAAATATTTACAAAGTCTAGAAGTCATACAATACTTTTAAACATATAGTACATTAAGTGGAGAATCTAGATAGTGCTAGAGCTCCAATATACTTTTTTGCAAGAGGTCCCGGGGCCCCTGACGCTTCAACCTTCAAGAAGGATGGTAAGAGTGTGGAACTGGATAGGGATTGAGCCAAATTATTGGGGTGATGTATAAGGTTCTAACGGAATTAGGAAAATTTCAATGGAATAGTGTCCAAAATAAGTGGAATATTTTGGTCGTGGTATAAGGTGTGGTTGGTGAAATAATAAGGAGCATTAACTATTGTTCGGAGGACTTAGAAAGGATAGAATGCGTTTGATATTAAAAAAAAATTGGCTGTCCCCTACAGTTAAAATCCGTAGGTCCAGATAGGTTTCAGTACTGTGTTGTATATAAGTAATTTGTTTTCAATAGATAGTTTAGAATTTCCGCTCAGTAGTCTGTTTAATTGGTCAAATCGTCGATTAAGTTCTTGCCGTTCAAGTCTAGTATGCGGGTTACCAAGTTAGTCTACCGTCTAGAAGGAAGCCAAGATACCGGACTGTGTCAGAGAAAGGGAGCGGAGTAGAGTTAAAGAGAACTCGGGGGTAGGATTGTCTTCGGAGTGTGAAGGTAACATTAGAAATTTTAATAATTATATATATATTATAAGAAAAATACTTTTTTAAAGTTATTTTTTGGTGGAAAACATTTATTCAGGCAATGTTTCTAGCTATGATTGACTTTTTAAAAAATATATTTCTGTATTTAAAAGTATACTTTTGTTTCTTCAGGATTTCGAAAAAAAGGGGTAAAGAGTTATCTAACATGTACAACAACCCTTACAATTTTTCTTAAGAACCAACAAATCATTTTAAGCAATTTCATATTAATTTTTTTTTGTTTAAGTATATATCATAGGCTAAATTCTCCTGGTTATTTCCTGAAAAGTAAATTTATTAGAAATAAATGATTCAATAAATTATATATATATAATATTGATGCGACAGAAGTTTTTATACATGATCATGTCATTAAATGATTTATATTTTTTTAATTATTGGTTTGAATGGACTTCTTTATTCTTGGATTAATTTCAAGTTTGGATAAACTTCGAAGCTAGGCGGATCCACTTACAATATTTATTATTATTATTAATATTGCTTTGAAATATTTATTAAAATATTTTTCAAAACAATATTAGTAGACTAGCGTGTGAAATATTGGTTAATCTTTATACGCGTAACTACTTCATAAATGTTAAAAATTGCTTTTATAACTGTTTTCTAAATTTTATATTATATATTTTCTCAGGAATAGTGTATTTTATAATAATTTGTTTTATTTTTTTCCCCCTGATGTTCTTTTTTGTTTTTAATGACTAGTTGAGGTTTTTCTTTCACTTACCTATGTATGAAACTTATAGTAAGGGATAGAATTGCGATCGTGAAATTTTTTAAAAGTTTGTACCGAAAATACACGTGGTAAGTCTAGCTCGAAAAAGATAAATGTTATAAAACTTAAATTTCATTTTTTACAAACATAGATACTTGAGATTTTTACTTTTAAATCAAAATCGATGGATAGAAAATAGCTCTTCTGCTACTTTATACAATGCATTTTGCATCTTTCAACGATTTTCTCAAAAACAACTTAAACGATTAAAAATTGCATGGGTTTCCATATTACGTGGGTTGTGACAGGACTTAAATGCCGTTTTTTTTTATTATCCATATTATTTTGCCAGCTTTAAAAAAATTTTGAACATAAGAATAGTAATATAGATGCATCACATACCGTTAAGCTAAATATTTAGGAAAAAAATTATCTTATATAAAAAGTTGAGGAAGAATATATTAAGAGACGAATGGGACATAAGTTTAGGTGAAGGTTATATGTAACAATTTTATACTCTTATATTATTTTATCAATTATCATTTCATTTTATTTTTCAAGATCTTTTGCTGATCTTATGTTTTGATTCTGCTTCGATTCATGAATTTGATTCTATCAATGTTCGATATGATTTAAATTTAGATTCTGGTGATGAATTTCAAATACCAACTTTGTTCTTATTGATGCGGTTATTCGTTCTGTATCCATTTTTAGCGCATAAGCATTAATAGTATAAATAAAATAAAAATAAATATATAGACAGGTATAGAAACATTAGATGGACCTGTTATGATTTGGAAGATATTCAAACGATACAAATTTTAAGCCCTACCGAGATTGATAGAACTTCTGTATGTTAAAGTATCAGATAGAAAGGCTAACTTTATATATAGAATTTGTTAAAAATGGATTATAGGTTGGATTGATTACTGGAATTAGGTGGGATGAGAGCGGATTTGTTTCCGATGGTGGGTTAATTGTGCGTGGGAAGCTTAAAAAGGAATTCTAACTAAATTTTTTTCTGCTACTGGGAAAGGAAGTGACAGAAAGAACTTGTTTATTCTATAAATATATACATGAGATAATATACTTCGGTGATTATTTATGTTTCAGATTGAAAATACAGGTTTTTTAAATTAAACAATACGTAAGGCTTTGTGATTTATGATGGAAAGATAATTGAACCGTATATAAATATAAGAAGTTGGTTAGGGTTGCTGTCATTAAAAAACTATAATCACGTAACCTGAATTTATTTTGCTAACGTTTCGGCCTAAAATTTAAAATCTTCAGGGCTATGAAAAAACACAAGATTACACAGTTTTAAAAAGAATATTGAAGGAAAAATGTGTATAATAAGTAATAAGTCAGGTTAAAGATAAATTAATTATATTAAGTGTTACAGTGATAGTCAATGATGATAAGTAATATAAATCTGATGCGAGTAACACACGACTTTCACTTACCTCGGTTGTTAAAATCAATTTAAAAACTTAAAAATAAAGTTGGAGTTGAAAGAAAAAGTTTAAAGAATTACATTCAGTTGTGAACATATGTTTTAGATAAAATAATATAAGAGTATAAAATTGTTACATATAACCGTCACCTAAACTTATGTCCCATTCGTCTCTTAACATATTCTTCCTCAACTTTTTATATAAGATAATTTTTTTCCTAAATATTTAGCTTAACGGTATGTGATATATCTATATTACTATTCTTATGATCGAAAAAAAACAACCTAAAAAAGTAATTTTGCCGTTTTATCTTTTAGTTAATTTTTTTTTTTTTAAGCTGTTAAAATAGTATGGATAATTTTTTTGAAATCTAAAAAAATTGAAGGTAGTTTATAGAAAAAAAATAATCGGCATTTAAGTCCTGTCAGAACCTACGTAATATGGAAACCCATGAAATTTTTAATCGTTTAAGTATTTTTTGAGAAAATTGTTGAAAGATGCAAAATTCATTGTATAAAGTAGCAGAAGAGCTATTTTCTATCCATCGATTTTGATTAAAAAGTAAAAATCTCAAGTATTTATGTTTGTAAAAAATGAAATTTATGTTTTATAAAATTTATCTTTTTCGAGCTAGACTTACCACGCCCACAGTCCTTTTGTGGTCTGCAATTTCGACTCAGGGGGCCCTAAAACGTGTATTTTCGGTACAAACTTTAAAAAAATGTTACGATCGCAATTCTATCCCTTACTTTAAGTTTCATACATTGGTAAGTGAAAGGAAAAAACTAAACTAGTCATTAAAAACAAATTATTATAAAATACACTATTCCGGAGAAAATATATAATATAAAATTTAGAAACCAGCTATGAAAACAATGTTTAACATTTATGAAGTAGTTACGCGTATAAAGATTAACCAATATTTCACACGCTAGTCTACTAATATTGTTTTGAAAAATATTTTAATTTATTTTTTAAACATTTAAGATAACAATATCTAAACAGAAGCCCCATTATTGTACAAATGGTTTACCTCGATGAAGGCATTAGCCAGCCTAAAGGCAGAAGAGCTTATAATTTATGTAACGTCATCATTTCATATTTATACCGAAAGGGTATGTAACCTGTGGGCAAGTATAAATCTTGAATAATAGCTGATGACTCAAGAGATTAATATTCCCTTTATGGGACAATTTATTGCCATATCTTAAGTGGAACCTTGTTCAGGAATAATATGAAGTCAAAATAACGCAAGTGAAAGATATTTATATAAGTGAGTAGGGTTTCATAGATTTTTTATTTATTAGAGATAGATAGAAAGTATCACAATCGTGAAAGTTTTGTATTACGTTTTCGCCGGAATCACAATTTTTGTCGTAGTGTGTGTGTGTGTGTGTGTGTGTGTGTGTGGTGTGTGTGTGGTTATGTTTTGTATTAAAATGAAAAAAAAAATATATTCTAGTCCCCTCCCGACAATGAGCAAAAAGAAATCCCTATGGTCTGCTTACATTAAAAAAATAAAATATTAAAGATCAACTATTCAATATATCTATAAATCCTTGCAAATTTATACACACATATATACATACATATATTTATATTATATTTCACAATGGAGCGGAATATTGAGATACGAGTATGTAGTGGGAGAGTTGATGTTTGAAGGAAGAAAGGGAGGTGGCTTTACGGATAAAGATAGGCTGCGAATTCCAGAAGGATGAGGAACGAACGAGAAACGATTTGTTAAAGGATGCAGTTTTATGTGATTAACGAATGGATTTCAGAGCGGAGGGTAAGCTCAGTTATGTAGGAAGGTTTTCTATTTTTTGAAGTTTGGAATGGGTAAGAACCATGGAAATATTGCCGCCGAACAGAAGGATATAGCCATTTTAAGTTTGTATAATAGCCAGGAATATGGTCACGTCTACTAGCTCCAAAAATAAATCTTATAAAGCAGTTCATTAGACATTTTAATTTTATTTCCAGTTCATCGGTTAGTCCCCCTTAAACCAGGCAACCGTAGTCAAAATTGGGAAAGATGACAGATGAAACAAGTAGCTGACGGGTTTTTAAAGGTGAGAATTCAGGGAATCTATTGAGCTCTTTGAGTATAGAAATGAATTTCGGAATATACCAGATACATGGTTATTCCAGGATAGGTTTTGGTTAAAGGTAACTTAAAGGTTTTTGACAGTTTGTGGACCGGAATAGGGACTTTATTGAGAAAGAGCAACGGGTAGTATGGAAGGGAGATCAAGGTTGGTTTGGAGCCGGTGAGGATTGCTTTAGTTTTACCTCCATTGATTTGTAGCTTGTTTTGATTTGCCCATTGAAAGATTTTATCTATATCATACTGTACTTTATGGGATGCTTCTATAAGATTAAAAGGGTCGAAAGAAAAGTATATTGTGCATATTCTACTCTTTTTTTAATACATTTTCTCAAAAACGGTTCAAAGGATTACCTTTAACTTCCTATGTTGGAGTAGTATATAATGGGCTTACATATCATCATGTTTTCATTTTGGTTGAAATAGGCTGAAAGGGCTAAAATGTCGACAGTTCAAATTTTTTTTTTTTTTTAAGGAACTTTATGTTTGTGGATTCGAAACAAAAAACCATTACATCTTGTTAGCATTGATACAAATTTAACGAATTTGATTACCAATTAAATAAGAAAAATACACAAACACACATATATTAATGTTTTTGTTTTACAAGGCTTCAGTTGCATATTGATAATTAAAGGCATTTTAATAAAGTACTTTAAGGAGGTTGCGCCATAGAGTAACGTTGAACTTTTATACAATCACTTTACATAAGGGTGCTATTTTTTTTATTCTGCTTCATATTGGTCAATACTAACTTCCGTTTATTCATTAAACAAGGAATATATACACATTTATATAACATTTCTATTCAAATTATAGCCAATATATTGAACTAGATTTTTATATATTTTAAATTCTAACAATTTAATTTCGTAGCCTGACTCCAGGATGTACCGTGCATTGTTTTTCTGTTGTTTCCTCTGTGGCTTGTTGATTCAACGAATGTCGAGAGGCTGTGAATGTAAGCGGTGGTTGTGAAAGGTTAGTAATTGTAGCTATCGTGCGGTTTAGGGCGTGTGATGGCAAAGCTGTTTTGCTGCCCACTTTGGGTTTTTTTTTTTCCAGCACCCTGGTCACATCTGCCGCAGTGGAGGGTCCAACAACCGACAAGATCACACAGTTTGTAGGACATGGAGTAATTAGCCCCGCAAAAACCTAAAACTCCAAATTACCCTATAACACGGTGTATATTAAAAAAAATCATCGAAAATGCCCCAAAAACGATCTAATAAAATACAAGTGTATTATTAATATGGTCAACGTAGCGGTAAAATACATTTAAAAAATCTGGTGCACTAACACACGACTTTCACTTACCTCTGTTATATCAATTTAAGAATTTTTAAACAAATTTAGAAACGAAAATAAATTGTAAACAATTATTTACATTGGATTTTAAAAGAAACATGTGTTTTATTAAATTATCTATTATGTTATTATCTGCGAAAATCAGTTTTTTATCGGCTTTTCATCACTTTCCGTTAACTTTTACAATGGTATGTATAATTTGATATTTTTTTCTAAAATATTTAGCATTCCAAAGGTATATTATACATGCATATTACTGTTCTTAAGTTCAAAAACCAAAAATTGTCTTAAACAAATATTTTTGCAGTTACCTCCTTTATGTCGATATCGAATTCGTTCAACTTATATATTTACATGTTTTTTAGCAATGCTAATCAGATAATATTGTCAATTTTTGAAACAGTATAAAATTAGAGGTACTTTTGAGAAAGAAATTTTAAAACATCGGCATTTAAGCTCTGTCAGACTATTTCAATCAGAATTAGACCTACATGATATTAAAGCCCGTTCAATTTTACATCGATATAGCGAGTTGAATCAAAATCGTTAGAGCTGGTTTAGAGAAAATCGTAAACAAGTGCAAAATCCATGGTATAAAGTAGCTTCTTCTGGTTAGGTGATTTTATTGAAAAAGATGCTGTAACATCTCGGTGTCTGTAACATGCGTATATTTGTCTTAAATATGAAATTTCAGTTTCGTACGATTTTTAGTTTTCACGCTGGACTTAACACACACGCACAGACCTTTTTTGCGGGATTTGGTCATTTGGACTCAGGGGACTCAAAAACGTCTATTTCCGTTGAAAACTGGAATTCAAAAATTTTCACGAATGCAATACTTTCCCTTACTATATACTCCATATATATATGTAAGTGGAATAGTTGAAAAACCATCCATTAGACTAACGTATCATCTCCCCTCTCTTTTGATTATTTAAACATAATTGTATATATTTATTATAATAATTAATGTTTATAGTGTTTTTAATTTTCATGTTTATATGTGTTATTCTTAGGAAACCTTGTCCTAGAATTAAGTTGCTTTTTAATCTATCAACATACAAGAGTTGCGTATTCCAATTTTGTCTAGTGTTCAAGACGGTATTTCATCTATTTAACCCATTTTACTCAGTTTAGATCTCTTGAAAAGTTCAACGTTTCTTTTGTTTGATTCTTCCTTTTGGAAATAAATGGAGATTTACGTAAAAAGAAAGATTTGTTTTGCTTTTGTCAGTGTTAATTTCTCTTATATTGAGGTTCATATGCAATCTATGCAAAGTGGAACAGTTTTGTTGTTTGGGCTCCATAATTAAATCACTTTGGATCAACAATATATTGGTAAAAACGAAGAAGCTAATATATTGTACAAAGCTTTGGTAGAGAGCATAATGCTGTATGGTTTTGACACATCGACCTTTAGGTTGTGGAAGAAAGGAGGTTAAGATGGTACGGCCATTGAAACGAATGGGGGACAATCGGTCACCAAAAGTAATTATGGATTAGTAGACAGATGGCAGAAGGAGAGGAAGTCCCCCGGTTAGATGAAAAGATAGAGTGGTGGAGAGCATGGCTGGTAGGGGGATGTCGAAGGAGGACGCGATGGACCGGTAGAGATGGAAAGACCTGCTGGGGCAGGAGTTCGATCGAGGAAACCTCCATATTGAAAAACTGTTTCTCTACAACTGATAATGGTTTATGGTTGAGGATCATAAGAGAATTAGGCAAGCCGTTATCAATCAAGCCGAGATAATGTTTAGTTGTTGGGTTTTCTGCAATTTTTGGTAACTAGTTCATAGAGACTGGGTATGCTTCAGAAGGGTGGTTCAACGATATATGACGAACCAGAAATGTCATTTGGCTGAAATAACGAAATAAGTGATCATTATGCTACAGATGTGGTTTAAACCCGGGATCAGGAGAACAGAAGTCCAGTTCACTATACACCACGCTGCTATATTTATGTATTATATATATATATATATATATATATATATATATATATATATATATATATATATATATATATATATATATATATATATATATATATATATATATATGTTATTCTTCCGACAATCCTTTATGGATGTGAAACGTGGCCGCTTACTTTGAAGGATGAACAGCGGCTTAATCTTTTCGAAAATAAGGTACTACGTAAAATATTTAGTCCGAAGAGAGATGAGGCAACTGGGGAGTTTAGAATGTTGAATAACAAGGAATAGCGGAGCTTATACCCTGTGAATATAATTGAGTTTGTAGCATCGCGGAGACTCAAATGGGCGAGTAAAGTTGTCGGGCTCGGTGAGGAACGGATCCCGAGAACGCTGAACCGACTGGTAGGCGCCCGAAAGGTAGACCGAAGCGTCGATGGGAGGATTGCGTTAAGGCTGATCTTGGGGGCATGGGCTTGAACGGTGATTATTGGACGAACCTTTGTAAGCGGAATTTGGTGGTATCGGCATCGAACCTTCGGTTTCGGTAAGCTTATTATATATATATAATTGTTAGCTATTTTAATGTGATTTTGTACGGTTTTTCATAATTGTTTGGTTTTAAAGTAATATAATATTTTCTTTATATATTAAAAAGGTCCAATTATTAATCAATGACACTATTAAAAAAATATCAATTAACGTTTCTTATTATAATAAATATATCACCATAATTGTCCACTAGTGTATATATTTCCCATCTACACGTTATGCTTGATAATTCTGTGTTTTCGAACTTGAAAGAAACTACCCCATTACTTGTGAACTAATGGCAAGGGGAGTAGTTAGCGAGCTGGCGTGCAGAAAGTCAACTTGTTAATTTCAAGCTGAAACCTTTTCGAGAGCTTCATTAAAGCGAGCTTTACAAGAATAGACTATAAGGTGAAAAATGTAGCCCAGTTATTAAGAATAAGGTCTAGTCCTAATTGTAGAAGCACTACGCGGTCGAATGACGGTGAATGACTGTTGTAATGCACGTTAACCGCAGGAGTAAAAATAGCGATGTGTGGAATAACTTTAATTAAAAAAAAAAAAAATCCTATTGCAACAATGCTATTGAATACATTACTAACTAAAAAACTGCCCTTGCTTCGCACGGTGGAAATTTAAACGTGGTGTCATTTACGTTTAAAAACTTCAGTTTGACCAATTAAATGTTTATTACTTTGGGATTATGAGTTCATCGTAACGAAAAGTGCAAGCAAGAAAATATTATGTTTATTATATAACGTCTATTAATCCTTATATTTACTCATTTTTTTTTAATTATAAACATAAATTGGTCAAAAAAGCAAAAATTTAACACACACGAGAATATAATAGAATAGAAAATAATTTTATTTTGGGACAGTTATGTAAAATAAAATTTAGTACGTATGTCCAACAAAGAAACATAATTATTTATAATTAACAATGGTAAAAACAGAAGAAATATTATACAACAAAAAAATAAAATAAAAAACCTTCCGAAGACAGTTGCGAAACAACAAAATTGACAGAGAACAATTATTTTCATTCATTTAACGTTTAATATCTAGAATTGAAATATCACAATTGCTGAACGTCTGTTTGGGATGACAGAAGGTATTGGAAAAGTTGGGATTTGAATAAGGATAGAGAAGCAGCATGGCAGATGTGGGTTGGTAAAGAATTCTAGAGGGTAGAAGAGCGGACAATAAAGGAACAATATATATTAATAAATAAATATATATACATACATATATATATATATATATATATATATATATATATATATATATATATATATATATATATATATATATATATATATATATATATATATATATATATATATATATCATCATCATAATCATTCCCCCTTCTACCGCTGTTCGGTGTGAGGGTTTCTCTGTAATGTTTTAGGGTTTAAGGAGAAGCAGGGTATCAGCCCGATTCTCCCGAGTCAGGTAGAGGGGCTGCCTCTTCGGAGCACCCTGACTTACTCCCCCGTCCGGGGCGGCTACCTAGGTTAGGTGATCCTAGGGTATGTACTGACTGTGACCTTATGTTAGTATAAGTGATTTGTGTACTGTTCTGAGTGTATTAGTGCAGTATACTGAACTCGGGAACCGGAGGGACGTTAATCCCCACTAGCTTTGCACTAAACTAGTCCCTGCGGAACTATATATATATAAATATATATATAAATAAAGTTTTTTGTTTTTGTTTTGAACTATGTTACATATTTCGGGTATATTGAAAAATGAAATTATGAAGCTTTTCAACAAATGTTAAAAACATTTTTCTTTGGATGTTTGTTTCCTTTGGTCATCGATGATGTATGCTGAATTCGGACATTATAGTTCCGCCATTACCAAGTTGTTGGAAAATCGTATTAAGATCTTATTTAAACTTTCGACCATTGTGTTGGGAAGATTGATAGCTGGAGGGTGGCAGAATCACAAAGCATTTATATAACCATTAAAGCTAATTAATTACTCTAGCCTTTCTATTGATAACACGAATTAAATTACTATAGTAACCCTAGACAGGCCTACTTACCTTTGTGGATATTGTGAGACTCAACAAGATGATTTGTCTAGTAAGAGTCACCTTTATTTGTTTATCAAATTCGCTCAACGTACTCAACAGTACACGTATTCAAAAGCAAACTTAATTTAAATATTGAAAATTTATTTCAAATAGTTGTTTGTGAAATAGTAATGAAGTGTCTGATTAAAATTGGAATAAGTGATATTCGTTCGTCAGATTTTAATTTAGTCTTCATAAAAACATAACTTTTCTTGAACGTCAAAGAGTACGAATAATAATAATAATTTCTGTATTTTCTGACTTTCTTGTTATTTAGAATGTGATTTTCAATAGCTTCTACTATTTATTTTTTTTTTAATTTAAGAGGAAACAACACCTTTTAATTTATAATTAGATCAATTTATTTGATTTATTTTTACAATATTTACTCTTGAATTTTTTCCATATAACTACAATTATATTATAACCGTTCAACAATGTAGTCCTGTTGGGAAATAATTTAGCCTACAGTACTGTTTGAAAAGAAGTAAATCAAATATAATAATACTTTTTTTTTTGGAAGAATATAACCTCTGGTGAAATAATGTTGTGTGGCTACATTGATTATCTTAACCTCTCCCATCACTTTATTGATAACAATTGAATTTGCTATGTTAATTATGTTCCTGAGAAATAGATTTCATCGTTGGTTAATTAAATTTTACATATGAATTCCAATAATGCCAATATTGCTATCTTATTCTGGTTTATGAGATTACATTAATTTCAGAATTAATTTAATTATTGGTAAGTGCGCGTTATGATTTTGTTTTCATTTAAGACAGGGGTTTTATTAAATGTAAAAATTTAATTATATTATTCTCAGAACGATATTTAATTTATTTATATTACGAATATAAATCGCTGTGTTTTGTTTTTTACATTTATTTTATTGATTTTACAACTGTACCAAATATAGTTGTTGAATATTGGAGAATAGAGAATATAAATTTTTTTAAGTAAATAATAATTTTTTTCTTTTTTTATGATATATTTTTTGAGATGTATTAAAATTTGTTTCGATATGAACAATAGTGATATGAAACCGAATTCACCCAATATTTTAAAAAACAATTATTAAAGTCAAATTACATAAAAATAAAAAATAAACTAATATATATATATATATATATATATATATATATATATATATAACCAAAAATAAATAACTTATATTTAAAATAAATACAAAGTTAACAAATAAATAAAAATACACGATACACTAATGATACTAATATTAAATAAATCATTATTACAATAAATACATTTATTATCAGAAAAATACCTTTAGAATCAACTTACATATTAAAAAAATAACTAGGTTATAATATTAAAAATATATAATACAGTTATATAATATTATATAATTATATATATATATATATATATATATACGAATCCCTTTATTCCTTGGTCATCGCATCACGCGTAAATTTGCTTTACCGATTTTGCTCGTCTGTTGGGTCAGCTAGTAAATTATATAATATTGACATGTCTATATGCGTATGAGTGTATAAAATAGTGAAAAGTTTTCGTCATTTTCTGAGTCTGCTTTCATGATAGAGTCTTTTTCACTCATGAACATATATTGTTTCCAGGGCTTCCTTCCTAGATTGGTAAGATTATAATATTTAAGAAGGATTTTACTAAAATTTATTTATTATTTCAATACTACTTGATTTGTGTATCTAGTATAATTAGGGAAGAATAATTTTACGCTTATGGAAGAGACTAAAAATTATTTTAAATTTTATAAATATTTTATTAATGTTGCTACAAGACTCCTAGTACTTAGGAAAGTCCGCTATATTGATTATAATATCCTCTGAAACCTCGTTTAAAGGCCTCCGCAAGAAAACTCTTCGCAACTACTTTCAAAATTTAATTATGTAAATTTCGGAGCAAGTTTCCCCGCTTTGTAAGGAACTTATCACACAGATCGGAATTTTTTTTCTCTACTTCTACGTTGAAGAAAACCAGTTTCTGCATATGACGCTCCATATAGTTACAGAACTTTTCCCGAAGTAGAATGGCTTTTGAATAGTTATTTACGATAGTTACGTAGTCGCCCCTTCCGTAGTCCCGAACAATTTCAAGCCTTCGAGATTTATTTCGTACTTATAGAAAAGGGTCAAGTGTGCTCTAAATCTTTCAAAACTTTTCCTGATTTTTTTTTATTAATAAAATTAACATATTTTCTAGCTCCCATACTTAATAGATAGATAAACGTGTTTTGTTCATAAATTTTACACGTTTCTTTACAATATCTACAGAACATACTGGCATGGATATTCCGTCTGTCAGGAAGTTGGTTTACTTATACATACTTGAGGTACAGTGTCGGAATTGGAGAATTAAAATGCCAACAAATCCCACCAAATTACCTTTCCCTTCGTCATGAACCTGTGACATCCAGCTGTACTATCTCCTTCAATAATACTCCGCTTGTCCCGGATGAACTGTCCGATATCTAGGACCGCACTTTGACAAAAGTCTTTCTTGGAACTATCATACAAGACTGAAACGACAAGAAATTGCAACGCGTTTTCGACTACTTCAATACTTCGTTCTAATCTTCTATTGAACTACAAAAGGCTCATCAACATGACTATTATAAGGCTGATATGGGCTTAAGGAGTCGAGATTTGGGGCTCTACTAAACCATCGAATTCTTTCCGTATACATCCCACAATCCAAAAGTCTTTGTAAAATTCTCAATGCTCCATTTTTTTGTCACGAATAAACACATCCATAAAGAACTTAATGTTCCTGATTTGGTCCGATCCAGAATCATTCCTTTCATGAAAAACTCCATTCCCACCCACTAGTTTTATCTATATCCCAATTCAATCCACCGTGGCGTCTGAAAAGGAGATGGCCCGAGAAGGATTTTGGATTGTAAGGATTTGATATGAGAAGAATTCGATGGTTTAGTAGAGCCCCATATCTCTACTCCGTAATCCATATAGGTCCTAAGATAGTCATATAAATAAGTCTTTTGTAATTAAGTGGGAGGTTGGAGGTTTTTCCAGTAAGTGTTGAAGTAGTCGAAAACGTCGTGCAGTTTGTTGTCATTTAGGTCTTCAAAAAATTTAGTTAGGGCTCGTAGTGGCTTAAACCTGCTAATAGTTATATTTTAAATCATTTAGGAGACTCTTCCAATTATAGATTGTAAAACTTTAGATTCGGAGTGTTGTGTCAGAAAAAAATATGTGTCACTCAAAACGCGAAAAATCGCAAAATTTCATTGCAACATTTTAAGACTAAAAGGATGGAAATATAATGTCTTACCTGTCTCAGCAATGTCCATCGTCAAATAAAAGCAAAAATACTTTGCGCATCCCAATCCCATTGCCAGGTTATCAGGCACTTTTGTACACAGGAATAATTCACTCATTCACTATTTATTTGTGTACACGGTATGGCGAGAAATATTAGTATTTAGCGTCCTTCCAGCTAATAATAAAAAGTTGAAGGACTCAAAAATTCCAAACTTTTGTCTTTACCTTTGTCTACCTACATTGATTTTGCCGTATGTGCGCCGTGTAAAGGAGCAATCTAATACAGTTTGGCAGCACTGTTTTGTTTCGTAATGTGTTAATTATAAAATAAAGCATTTCTCTCTCTACCCTATAAAAAATAAAAATGTATTGGTCGATCCGCTGTCTGTAACAGTTGTTTCAAATCGACATTCCAGATCCATCTCCTCATCGGATTTCTGGAACGTCGCTAAGTGCCTTTGTAAGGTGAAGCACTCAAAGGAGGAAGGACTGAGGACAATCCTCGGTGATTCACCACCCCACCTCACAAATGAAGTTATTACAAAGGCTATTTATATTAATGTAAAAATTATAGGGTTGAGCTGAGTGGCCAAGGCTCTTAATGAGCCTTAATTGATTTAACAGCTTCCGCTAATTGTCGCCATTATGTCATTGTCTGGCTATCGCCTGCCCGGAATGGCTAACCCGCTGTCTCACGAATCCATTTTCTTCCGCTCTTGTCTCTATTCATTTTACCACGCCCTCATCCCCCATTCCATTTATTTAAACTCCAATTTGTATGAGGTGTGCTCAAGGAGGTCGGAATCTGGAAAGGACAATCAGTAAGATAAAATTGTAAACGCAATTAGAGAGAATCGTTGTTGGTTGACAGAATATTCTCATCAAATAAAATCTATTATTAACGAATAGGACTAATTTTACTATTTCGAAGGATATGCCTGATTTTCATATTTCAAAGGACTGTTTTAATTTTACTTTCACTCACCTATGTATGAAATATATAGTAAGGAAAAGTATTGCGATCGCGAAAATTTTCGAATTCCAGCTTTCAACGGAAATACACGTTTTAGGGTCCTCTGAGTCCAAATGACCGAGTCCTGCAAAAAGGTGTGTGTGTCTGTGTTTGGTAAGCCCGAAAAGTCGTAAACGAAAAGTCTTATGGAACTGAAATTTCATATTTAAGACAACTATACGCGCGAGATGTTACAGAATCTTTTTCATCAAAATCAGCTGACCGGAAGATCTTCTTTATACCATGCGTTTTTCACCTTTTTACGATTTTCTCAAAAACAGATCTAACGATTATGATTGAACTGCCTATAGGAACGTAAAATTTAATGGGCTTTAATATCATGTAGGTTTCTTTGTGATTGAAATAGTCTGACAGGGCTTAAATGCCGATAAATTTTCTTCCTCTAAAGTACCTTTTATTTTGTAGATCTATATAGAATAATATAGAAACTCTCTTCCCGATGCGAGAATTGGTCCGAAATAGCATAAGTTTAACTGTCTATATTAGGAAGGGAGGGTTGGGTACGCACGAAAATAACTAATTTTACTATTTCAAAGGATTTTTCCGATTTTCATATTTTGAAGACTGCTTTATTTTTTTTTTGTATTCTAAGTTAAAGACGCCGTTCTCGTTGAAATATTGAAAGAGAAAGTATTGCGACGTGAAAATTCTCCAATAACCCTGATTCCGAATTACTAAGTCCCGCAAATAGGGAGCGGCGTGGTCTAGTGGATTGAGCGCTAGTCTACTGTGCTCAGGGTCCTGGGTTCGAATCCCGGTTGTGACGGAATATTATTTATTCTGTTATTTCAGCCGGGGGGCGATCCTGGGGTAGGGAGACCCTCCTGTGGCAGACCCAGCCTCTATAAAGTAGGTACCCGAAAATGGGGAAAAAGCCTGGAGGCTGAGCGTGTTCTCAGCCGCACCACCTTATTGCACGGCCGTTGGCCTTGAAACAGTACGAATCTCTATATGTACTGAGCCCAAGACTCTTCATGGATTGTATTGGCACAGGTTTTTTTTTGGTTTTTTTATGTCCCGCAAATAGTTCTTTTAAATCGTCCAATTTTTATTAATTAACAATTTTCTTGGCTACTTATGTAATATGTTGTAAGGACCAAAACTTTATACAGTGCTCTCATCATCATTCTAGTTTTTGTTTCGTTCTGAAATATGCAAAACTACAGGAATTAATAATTTTTAAAGAAAACGTTATTTTAACATTTAAGAGAGTTTTAAACTGGAACCAGCCTAGTCTCAAAGACCAACTTTGTATCACTTAAACATATCGTATAGATAGATAATTTGTATAAGTTTCATAATATTTCACTCAGTCCCTTTTGGGATATCTCCGTGTAAACATCGCGAAAAATCAATTTTTGCCAATTTTGAAAATTCATATAGAAAAAAGTTTTAGAAAATTTTAACTGGGGAGAGAATTTTATAGCTCAATTCACCCACCAAATTTATTTTACTTATAAAAATTGTATAGATGTGTAACCTGTTTCCTAGTTTTTCACTCTGAGTTATTTCCGTGTAAACTTCGCTAAAAACGTTATGTCCGAAAGACTATGTTCTCAAAATCGAAATTTTTAAAGGAAATAAGGCTGTGACTAAGCTATGTATGAAAAAATAATCAAAGGTGGAGTCTCTTTTCCTTTATAGACTTCTAACTCGCTAAAAGCCTCATTTTTTATTAATTTTCGAGACTTTTTTTTAACCACTTTCTTCACTTTTAAGGTAATGAGTTGTAAGTACAAAATATATAAAGCATATCCTTATTTATTGTTAGTTTTTTATTTGATTCGACACAGAGAAAATTACCAGAATCAGTGAGATTTTCCCATAACATGTCAGTCTCGAATCGGCTACAAATTAAAACGGCTGCAACACTAAAAGTATTTGCCAGAAAAAAAAAATGTATCCACGGTTTTTTATTATTAAAGGATGGAGAATAACTGGTAAATAATTATTAAAATCAAATATGTTGTGCTGCAAGGTTTGGATGATATCGAATAGATTGACCCGTATATGTCTTTAATATTATTAGTTTAAATCATTTTAGCTTTTAAGGACGTTTGAAGTTCATAATAAGTACGGAAGTAAATTATAGCTGTATGATAGATGCGCACAAGAAGTTTAATTAAAGAAGGAAACTTGTTTACAATTAAACAATTTTTTAAGCCTCGGGTACCTTCGGTGCAATATTATTGTGTATTGATTCATTTATTTTATTTGGTTTTAATTACCAGATATTTGTATTATTAATTTTGTAGAAGAATTGTTAGGATTCGGAAGTTTTGAAATGATACTAGTTCACTCATTAATAGAAGTGTAAGTAACCAGAGGCAAATGTGCCCACTGGGTATTGAGATTTAGCACTATTAGCCCGTTCCGACCCGCGAATTCAAATTATCATTTATTCTCATTGGCTATCAGCTGACGAGGTTTGAAACATCCAATATTATTGGCTGCCTCCTACTGCTATTTGTTTCTATACCGATCTGTTCCTCCTATAGCTATCCTTCTGAAATTAATTTTAGTTTTCGAGAAAAAAAAATCAGATTATCACATTATACACTTTCACATACCTGTCTATATTTATTTATAAAATTATATTAAATAATATAACCTCATAAATTATCATCTACGATTTCTTGAGTGTAGCCCTATTCGTCGCTTTATATAACCTTTTTATGCTGGATAACATTTTTTTTTATATTATATTGATTCAATATGGGATTTTTTTTTAATTAGTGATTCTGAAGATGAGGCTTTTTGGACATCGAAACATTACGGAATAATAAATTATTTATTAATATAATAATAAATTAATATAAAAAGAAGAGAAAGTTCCGAATCAATTATTTATTTTTTATTTTTTTTTATTTTAGCTTTTCAACGACGTTATAAATATATAGTGCTATTCTTATTTATAGAAGAAAAATATATAACCGGATGTATAGCGTTTTAGAATTAGTCCACCTAAACTAATCATCATTTGAAAAATAATAAAATTAAAAAAAAAAAAGGAAATTGTAAATAAGTATGCTATGAGTGCTTTTGTTTTATTTTATTTTTTCAATAGTGAACCCTTTAATCGATAGATAAAAAACAAATAAAACTGATTCTTCCTTAAAATTTCAGGTCTCACATTTCAACTTACGTAGGATCTAAATAAAGAATAATAAAAAAAAATCAATACTAGAAAAAAAAAAATATTGAAATCGGTGATAAAATAGCGGAGATATAGTGTTTTGAACTTACGGGTTTGCCATTTGCAATGAACACAAATTGACCATGTTGCTGGTTCCTCTTTTTTAAAGCTTTTTGATTAATTTATTGTTATACAATAATATAATTATTCGGAAACATAACCTATTTTGTGTTAATTTGCAGAGTTTTTTTTTTTTAAATAAATCAATTTATTTATTATTTTGTTTTCGTTTTAGAGTTCTTTATTTTAAAATTAATAACTTTCTCATTTAAGGCCGAAATATATGGGTTTCCAGATGGATTATATCGTGTGGAGGTGGAAGGCAAGGTAAGGATGGAGGGCTGTTACTCTATAAGCAGGGTAGGACTTACCTGCATTCACGGATGGTTCCCATTTCATGGGCTACTGGTTGAACGTCATTTCACCTTCCCACTTCTTCCTAAGTCCTCTACCAATCTATAATACATTTTCTCTCGCCCTCCTCTAGAAAAAAAAAAAAAAAGTCAGGTTTTCCGATGGTAATAACCAATGGGTACCCTACATCTCTGAATTTATCCTTATTTTGACTGGATGAAATCCAGGATAGATATCATTAAGCTAAGCCGTTAGCATAGAACCATGCGTCGTCCAATCTATAGATTCAAGTCTTCCATAGATAGGTTTGTCAATTATTGAAATATATGATTTAAAGCAAAACTAATTTACTGTAGTAAAAGGGTTGATATTAATAGGTAACTGAAATTCCGGCATTGAATTACTCCAACGGTAGTACATGTTCAAAAAATGTACCACCAACCACATTAACCAGAGAGTAACCAAATTTCTAAAATCACCTGAAAATCTATCACTATCCAAAAATTATTCCTGAGATTTCGTGTTTTCATTCCATCTAAAATCCGTATTCCACATGTCTCTTCTCTCATTTTCCCCCAGTTTGACTACGGTTGCCTCGTATATGGCTGGCTGTCTCAAAAACTTGATATAAGACTTAAGAGAATGATGAATTGTTTCATTAGATTCACATGTGGAATTCCCAGACGCCCTCATGTTTTTAGTAGGTGTACCGATTTTAATTGGCTCTATCCCCCTTTCTGTCAGCAATACTTCCTTGGTGTCTGTCTTTTCCGCTCTTTAAAAACAAAAACCTCCTTATGTTCTCGATAGGCTTAACAGACGTTCCTCTGTCCATTCAGTAGACCAACCCATCATCATGTATATATACTTTCCCACAGAACCGCTTCCTTTAAAATGTTTGTCAGTCGTGCTACCTTATTTTGGAATCCATTGCCTATACCCGTTCGTAAAGCGTTATCATCAACAACTTATAAAAACCAATTATTTCATGTGCACGGCGGTTATGATCTCAAATTTTAATTATGAAGATCAGATTTTAACTGACTAGGACGCGGCAAGAGTGTGGGGTGGTTACTCGAATAAAACGGAGGTTCCGCGTGTGATTAGGACTCTTGAGTGTATCCGTGTATTTGTATACAGTGCACTACTTAAATTGTTACTTAAATCGAGCATGCATATGAGAACAGTAAATTCCAATTTATATTCTCAATTCAATTAATATCATCAATATATATATATTATTTTATTTTTTTTATTTTTTCTATTCGACTAAAATTTCTATTAATGTCAATTATGTTTAATTAGTAGTAAATAGATCAGTTATTGCAATTTTTCGAAGTACATAGTAAATTTGAAATATTCAAATATATTTGTCCTGCACCGAAATAAGGTCACGCCAGGCAATCAGATATCTATTTGCAAGGGACGGTCGCATGTGGCATAACATGCAATAGACCTTCTCTCACAAAATAGCTCAAATTTGTATTTCTACGTAAATAAATAAAAAAAATTTAAAACCTCACATAATCCTCAGTGTACTTCTTTGATCGTTGTAATGCGGTAGTTAATTTGTTGTAACTAGTAAAAATTAAACATTATAACTAAAATGTGCTGCGCGCATCACACAAATTTATGCGTAAAAATGTTACAACAAAAATATAAAAAAAAATTCTATCTAGTTCCCATGTAAAAATATGCAAATAATATAACGTAAAAAAATTATTGATTACCACAGTATCTTATGCTTATGTTTTTTTCGTAACTCTTCAACGATTTACATCCTTTTCTATTACATATTAATTTTTCTGTACTATAATTGTAATTCTATACTACTATAATTGTGCGTACTATGGATTTTTTAATCTTTTTTTCTGCCCTTGATGATTCTAAAATTCTTTTATATATCATATTTAACCTTTTTTTATTAATACTTACAAGGAGATTTATTTTTTTTTTCGAATCAACATAAGAGCAGAAATTTGAAAACATCGATATTTCATCTTCGCTACAATACGTCAATGAGGAAAAAACCTCATCAAATCAAAATCGTTTGGACCTCATAGAACAAAGAAAGGGAAAAAAGTAAAAAATAAAATGAAATAAAGAGTAATAATAATTAAAAATAAATAAATACAATAAAATTTTAGGTTAAACTTTATATATATATATATATTATATATAATATATATATATATATATATATATAGATCATATATATATATATATATACTATATAAAATTTATATATATAATAATATATATAATATATATATATATCATATAATAATATATATAATATATAATATATATATATAAAAGGTATATATTATATAATAAGCGCGAAAATCATTTCTAACCTGTCTAGTCATTGCGGTCTAAGGTTTCAGTTGATGTAATTTTTGCGATTCTTTAAGCTATTTTCTGCTACTTAGGTAATGTGTTGTAAGGACCAACATTTTATAAAATCCTCTCATTAACATTCTAGTTTTCGTTTGGTTCTTAAATATGCAAAATTACCGGAGTTGATATTTTTTAAAGAAAACGTTGTTTTAACATTTAAGAGAGTTTTATAACTCCGGAACCAACCTAGTCTCAAAGACCAAATTTGTATCACTTAAACATATCGTATAGATAGATAATTTGTATTAGTTTCATAATTTTTCACTCAGTCCCTTTTGAGATATCTCCATGTTTGCATTTGAATTCCTTTGCATTGAGATATCTCCATCCAATTTTGAAAATTCATATAAAAAAAAGTACCATGTTCTCAAGATCGAAATTTTTACAGCAAGTAGGACTAATACTAAGCTACATAATAAAAAATAATTATTGGTGAGTCTCTTTTCCTTCATGTACTTTTATCTCGTTAAAAATCTCTTTTTTTTTCATTTTCGAGTATTTTTTTTTAACAACTTTCTTCACTATTTAGGCAATAAGTTTAAGGACAACAAATACAAAGCATGTCCTTATCTCGTTGTTAATTTTTGTTGTAATTCTATATCTAAAAAATTAAAGGAAGTAAAAAAGTTTGAAGCTGACTTAAAACGGCTGCAACACTAAAAATATTGGCCCGAAATTATTTTTATTTATGGTTTTATATTCAAGAAAGGATAGAGAATAACTGGTCAAAAAATAACGAAAATCAAAAATGTCGAGCGGCAAGGTCTGGACGATTTCGAATGGATTGACCAATATATTCATATATATATATATATATATATATATATATATATATATATATATATATGATGTTATATTTACTGAAACAAACGAATATTCTTTATGTTATGTTATGTTATTATGGGCACTGTTATTATTTGCTTCATTGTCGCTTAAAGCCTCAGATTATTCTTCAGACCTTATTCTGTATTTATTTTTAGACCTTATTTTTATGAATTCGTGGGATAAATGCTATATATATTTTTTTTAAAAGCCTAGTTACATAATTTTGAAGTACATAAAAAGCTTGTTATGATTTGTTTTTAATCATTGTTCTTTTTTACGAAAGGAGTCTGGTAATTTCAATTCAATTTTTCCTGTTATTTTTCCTCATATATTATCTTAATAAGGTCATAATTAATTGTTTATATTATTTAAATTAAGACTTTCCCTGAGTTTTCTCGTTCAAATAAGGAAATAATATTCAAGGAGGAAAACCAATATCCGTTTATTTTACGTCCATTTAATAAGGATACTAATTGAAAGTATTTTAAATTAGTATCCGTTCAATAATTGTAATTTTAATTTATTCAATTATTCTTTTCCTCGGACTGATTTAAATTTCAATTAAAAAATAAAAAGATAGCATTTAAATGAATAAATAAGTTAAGTAAATTAATAAATGTGAGAGGAATGCAATGAGATGGATTATAGAATGAATGATGAGTAAAAATAAATATTGAAATAAGTTGTAGAAAGGTATTAAATTAACCCCTTTTTATTAGCTATTTTATATTTTTAATTGTATCATTTAATATCCATATATATATATATATATATATATATATTATATATATATATATATATATATATATATATATATATATATATATATATTTTAATCCAGTTTTTCTTAGTCTTGATCAATTTTTACTTCAGTGTACATAAAAAACGCTTACGTTTATTATTTACCGGCAAACTAGAAAAAACGATTTGATTATAAATTTTTATTGAGCTATAAAAATAAAAGTATCGGCGTGGTTTAATGGATAGAGCATTAATCATTTTCGCTGACTAATTATTTATTGTGTTATTTCAGCCATTGAGTAGGGAGATCCACCTGGGGCTAACTCAGCTTCTTCAAAGTGGGTATCCAAAATTGAGGGAAAAACCTGGCGGCGGAACATAATACGAATCTCTCTATGGTCTAAACCCTAGGCTGTCCATCGGTTGTAGAGTTATATATTTAAAAAAAAAAAAAAAAAAAAAAAAAAAACGACTACATAAAACATTTAGAGAAATAATAAATATTTCCGTCGTAAAGAAATATAAATAAAATACTATGGAAAATAAAGTTTAAAAAAACAACAGAAATACGACAAAAACAATGTTTTAAATAAATTCAATTTTGATATGAAATGTGAATACACCACTATAATAGACAATTTTAAATTGGTACTGTTTTTTTTTATTTTTTATTCTAATTGATATTTTATCTGAGACGATCACAAATCCATCATATTTTCGGAACCTTCCTTAGATAATTTTTAATTAATTAGTTTGCGTTTAGTGATTATTTGGTTCAAAGGAACCCATTCTTTCGAAAAAAATTGATACAGAAATATTACTTTTATTTTCTGTTCATTATTTAATTAAATATGGATAATGTTTGTCAAAAAGTTTTTAAAAAATCGGAGAATCGTATACAATAGGAACTTACAATTTTAACTATTATTTCAATTATTTAATACGCTCTGTATCATTTTCTTTAAGTTCATTTGAAATAAATACTGATTATTTCCTTTCTGTATTTCTAATACATTTCATCATCGTTTTAGGACCTTCCTTTTTAATTAATTATCCATAATAATACTATTATTTCGTTTAAACCAAAAGATACATATATTTGTCCATAATAATAATAATAATAAAAACGTTAATCTGGACTATGTCCCCTAAGAATAAAAATGTTGTACACTACATATTAATATATATGTCTGGCCGAGAAATCAATAAAATTATTTTTTATTCACAAATGTGTGAAAAAAAAATTAAACAAACATAAAACCTTTATACACATATGTACAATGTCCCGCGTACCACAAAAATAGAGTTCGATACATGCCTGTACTTAATAATACTTCTCCGAGAGCCTTTTACGATGTTCCAGCGGATTCTCTGTAATAGACTTAAAATTGCTACATGCTTTCATAGCGGAAATCTAAAAATCAGATCTACACATGTCACGTCATAAAGCGGATTATAGGATATTCAGTAAGAATAAAACTTACAGCCTTTTCATTGTTATTATTTATTCTTTTTATTTTTATTTATAAACGAAAAAACACAGCGCTAGGGCTTGTGCAAAATAGATAATTATATCTTGCATTGAAATTAAGATAATGGAGTTGCAAATTCAAATATGCGTATATACTATTACAAAATATATATCTTTTTGATAATTTTAATAATATATTTTATCTTACTCTCGTTCATTTGTCATTTTCAAAAGTAGACTCATTTTGATTTGATCGGAAACCTTTTGGAGTATTGTAACTAAAGTTTTTCCGTTCTAAATTCGGTGTAAACATGCTGGGCCTTTCAAGCGTTTTTATTGTTTGTTAATAAAATAAGATATTATGTACAGTCTGTGCGGTTTTCCTCATGTTGCTCTACTTGGCAGTTCTTGATTCCAGAGTATGACATTGATCTCCTGGAACTGGCGTGGTCATGGGGAAGGTAAAGGACAACGAGTAATGGCCATGGTCAGGAACAAATTAAAGCTGGAATAGGTCAAGCCTCGATGGCCCATTAAATAGCTCTCTTTCTCCCCCATTCATAATGTCACATCCCGGAAGGGTGGGAGGAGAGGGGTAGTATTTTGTAACGTCAACAGCCAACTTTAAGATTCAACAACAAGATCTTTCATTTCGTCGTTCCAGTCCATCAGTTGGAAGGGGGAAGGAAGGGAACTAGTGCGGGAAAAACGATCGGTTTAAAACGGGGAACTGATGCGCAATTACACCATCGTTCTTTTTAATCTATCCTAGCTTTTTATACATTGATTTTACTTTTGACTGTTAATTATTACGATTAGGTAATCATTACTGTTCGGTAGGTGATTCTGAGGAAAAAGTGGATACAATTAATTCACTCCTCACATTGATAGTACAATTAAAATTATATAATATACTTTAATGAAGGGCACCCGGGACTGCTTTAAAAACTCCTTAAATTCCTGCCTCCTACGTACTTCCTGATTATCCAGTCCTACATTTTTCCTTGATCCTTCAGAATCAATAACAATTGTTCCTATTCACCCATTTTTACCCAGTCTGCTGGTGTTCCTCAAGGCAGTATCCTAGGACCCATTCTTTATACAGTTTATACAGCTGATATCTCATCACATCCTAATACTTTCCTTTCTACTTATGCAGATGAGACTTGTGTATTATCAGTCAATAATGATCCAACTGTTGCCTCTCAAAGTCTTAAGGTATCGTGTCAGAATTGGAGAATTAAAATAAATTCCCACAAATCCCACCAAATTACCTTCACCCTACGTCGTAAACCTATGACATCCTGCCCTACAGTATCCTTTAATAACATTCCGCTCGTTCCAGTTGAACAGATTCGCTACCTAGGACTTCTACTTGACAAACGTTTAGCATGGAATCCGCACACTAGACTGAAACGACGAGAAACTGCTTGCCGCTTTCGGTTACTTCAACACTTACTAGACAAACGCTCTAAACTTTCACTTAACTACAAAAGACTCATCTACATGACCATCATAAGACCTATCTGGACTTAAGGAGTTGAGCTATGTATTCCCGTATCCAATCCTTACAATCCAAAATCCTTCGGAAAATCCTAAACGCTCCTTATTTTGTCACGAATAAGCTTATCCATAAAGATCTTAATATTCCCTTTGTAGCTGATTTGGCCCGAACCAGGTATCAATCGTTCCATGAAAAACTCTAATCCCACTAGTTTCAATCCTTGCTTCCTCTTCAATTCCCGACAATCCTCTGAGGCGTCTGAAAAGAAGACGGCTTCGAGACCTTCTTGTTTAGATTGATTACTAGAGTGCTGCCAATGGGCAGTTTATCTTCAGGTGTTTCATGTAGACTATCTTTAATCAGCATATTTACTTGATGTATTCCTATACAGTTGTAAATTTCAATAAAATATAATAAAAAAAAAATAAATAAAAACTTTAATGAAGTGTAGTGCATTGGTTATTATTTCACTAAATTATAGTATCTTCAACAAGGTTTTAGGTGATATGTATGTAACCCGAGATAGAGACAAATATAATTAATTGTATACATTGTACCGAAGTAAGCTGCTAGCGGGAAACAACGTTGTTATTATTATAGTAAAGAATACGTTTTTTTTTTTGACGGTTTTTTTTTTATTAGTGTTCATTAGTGAGTTATGTGCAGGAGAAAACTCAAATTTTCATGATATATCTCAGCCACTGTAGTAATATGCTTACCGGATTTATAAGAAACTCGAAACGTTCTGACATTAGAAGTGCCTTTAGTGTGGGCAATGGTGTCATGATAGGCACGATGTAATAGTATAAACAGTAATACATCCCTTCATTGTAGGTTCCAGTTTTTGTTCAGGTTGGTGTTTCATGGAGTGGCAGAAGTGGCGCTTGCTGCACCCTACAGGGTTTAACAAAAAAAAAAAAAAAGTTTAAATATAAGACGGTAAAGGGTTCAGTACATGTTATTTAAGATTTTCCCTCATTTTCTGTAAACCACTTGGTAGAAGCTGGACGGCCTCCCTACCCCAAGGGTACTCCACGACGATAATCATAAGGATACATAATTATCCTGCCACAACTGGATTTGAACTCGGAATCCGGAAATCAGTAGTCCAGTACACAGTTATAGGTACTCATTCGAAAGTTGGTCAAATTTCTCACCATAGTTTTTGTGCACCATGAAACACTTGCAACTGTTCTGGCCGTTTTGCAATTATTTTTAGTGAATAAAATAAAAAAAAAAATTGTTATTGGACCTAAATTGAAATCAACATACAATGTGCGCGAGCAAAGCCACGGGGTTACAGCTAGTTGTATTAGGGGTACTTACTACGTTTGCTATAGCATGCTATTTGTGTTATTTTGCTAAACCCTTCGAGTTTCTACAGTTATTTCCTGTATAAAATTGATGGGTTTAGCACAATAGCACAAATAGCATGCTATAGCGGCGTAGTGAGTACCCCTATTATAAATATACACATATAACATATTTTGCCTCTTGCAGGCCTCCCTTAGTTGAGGGATGGTCTAACTTCTCTGGAGACCAAATCTACTGGGAAGTGAAAACATATGTTATATATTAAATAATTTAACAATATAAAGGTGTAAAGTACAATAATCAGTAATAAATTTATGTCCCTTTACATTATCTTCCACAACTTTGTTTATAAGATATTTAACTTTTTTATATGTAAATTTATTTTTCTAAAATATTTACCTTTCCAAGGGTTTATTATACATCTATATTACTATTCTTTATGCTTGGGATAAATTAATTTACAGAAAAAAATATTTTTTTCTCTTTTATCCTTTATTAAATTATCAAAGTCGTTAAAGTTGTATATTTAGCTGTTTTTTATCGATGCTAATATGTTTGTTTTTTTGTTTTTTAAATCTACATAATTGAAGGTACATTAGAGTAAGAAATTTTGAATTATCAAATAAGCAATTGAGACGTTGATTTCCAAAAGGTACTATATCCATTCTAGGAAATTTTACAGGAAACGCGAAAATCTCTCATTACTATATTATTAAACTAGCTAATTTGGGTCTTTTTGTCATAAAATTTAGAATTATTTTTTTGCTATAATAACAACATCATATTAAAGTTATGAAATGAATTTTTTTAGAATGATTTGGAACGAAAATAAATTCGTAATTAGTACTTTTAGAAAATTACCGTATTTCTAAATCGCGTTCTTTAAGGACTTGAGAATTCATTAGATAACATCAAATAGAATATTTAGATAAAACTAAATGATGAGAATACAAATATGTAAAAATATCAATTTCGTAAAAAATGTCCTTTAGTACCTTTTGGAAATCAACGTCTCAATTGAGTACTGCCTTAAAAGAGGAAACAATTTCTTGTTTAAAAAAAAAATAAATAGGATTGCTAATTTATTATTATTATTATTTGTTTCCTTTTAACCTATTATAATTAACGCATTTCTTATGCTGAAGGATTTATATATAGGTAAGTAAAAATAAAAATTAAGTCATTCTTGTTAGCAAAGTCTTAGCACTTTTTCTGTACAAGAGCTCCCTTCGCTGTGGTTCAATTGTTCATTGTTAATTATTTACCTCGGATAAAACGGTGATTATTTGGAGAATTAATTGGAGAAAAGCCTTTTGGAGCTTTTGTTGAAAGAAAAGAAGTATTGTCACACGGGAATGTCAAATGAGTACTGATAGGAACAAAAGCCTTTCTTTCTACTATTTCTATCACTCTCCCACTTTGTGTCTCCTTCCTTCCATTCTACCATTTTTCACGCTTAAATTTTCCTGGTCTTTCAGAAAGAAAAGTATTATTTTGGAATTATAGCTGAAGAGATCACAAGATTTCTGTATTTTCTTGGTCAGCTATAAAAATTTACATTTATTTAAAAAAAAACGTTTCTTGGTTCTAGCCTTTTCATAAGGATTTTACTGAATGATTATTTAAATTGTATCACCCTAAAAATACAACACATTTATGTGTTCTTTATCTATTTATTTATGATCACAGCGGAATGGAAAAAACAAATTTGTTTTTTCTTTAATCTTTATTTTGGAGGATTAGGGCGTTGCCTTTTGGAATATTTTAACTGTATCCCAAGAATATAAAAAAATCTGGTAATAAAAAAATATAAAAAACACACGACTTTCACTTACCTCCGTTGTTAAAATCGATTAAAGGATTTTCAAATACAGTTAGAGTTAAAAATAAGTGATACTAAAAAATAATTATTTAAATTGAATTTCTATAGAAACATGTGTTTTATTAAAAAATCTATTATATTATTATCTAAAACAATCAGTTTCATGGTTTTTCATCACTCCCTATCAACTTTTACAAGCTTGTGTATATGATAGTATTTTTTCTAAAATGTTAAACTTTCTAGCAGTATATTATAGTTGTATGTTAATGTTCTTATTTTCAAAAACACAAAAATTTCATTTAAGGGTAAAGAGACCCTCCAGGGGTTCATCCAGCCTCTATATTACGTGGGTACCAAAACATTAAGAAAATAGATCTCAGGTTAACACCTCCTTGACCTAGAAACAGTACGAATCCCTGTATGTACTGTGCCCAAGATGCTTCACGGGTTTATTATTTGACTTGATGAAACATTGTATTTATTTTTTCAAGTCTTGGTTTTCTTTTGATCCCAATATAAGTTTAAGTTGAGCTTTGTTTTTAACGATTTCCCACACACTCCTATCTATCATGAAAAAATATTGAGGTGTAGGAATTCGAAAAATAAAATACGGCAGCTTACCGCCTCGCGTTTAGAAGCTGTGAAGAACAGACATTCAGGGATTGGCAAAGAATAGGGAGTCTGCCAAGGACAGGGGATTTTTGTCACCCCCTCAGAAAGAAAATGGAGCCATTAACAGCCAAGGGATTATACAGACCACTGTGGGGGCGGACCACTAAATTTCAGCCTCACACCTCGTCTCCGCAATAAAAGTGGGTTACTAACTCTTCGGTAGTTGATAAATTTTACGATTATTAAATTAAGGATTTACTAAATACATTTTTCCCCGTATTGTATTTTTTTTCTCTTTTTGGGTAGGGCGGGGCTAGTTGAGCAATTTTTTGCTTAAGTGTTTATGGGTTCTCAACAGTAGATCTTAATGTGTTGTTATGCAAATTTGTATTACTAATATATCTCTTGCAAAAGAGTCCATAGTAACTTATTTTGAAGAAGTCGAATTTAAAAGCTACAGCTGTTTAAATGCAGAAAGTCAAGTATACTAAATGTACCCCATAGGTGGGGATAATTTGAGGAAGGGTATAGGGCATATTGAGCACTGAAAATGTTGCCAAACCATAGGATCAATCTTAACTACAGGGATCACCTATTATTATATTATTCTTAGTGGTTAGCAATAGCCTTCTATGTCCAAAGTCACTAGTTCAAACCTGCCAGATGGTCCTAGTTATTAATTATGACGTCCTTGGCAGGGGACATAAAAAATTCGTCCCGAGCCTGTGAGATTTCAGGTACTCGTTAATGATCACTATCCCAATCAACACGTTCACGCCGGTGCATACCACCGTTATTTATTTTCATATAAAAAAAAAACTTTTTAACTGCCTTTCGAGTTAAACTTACTGACATAAATCTGAGATTAGCATGAAAAAACCGCACGAGTTACACAAATTATGAAATAAGCACTCACTAGACTGTTAGCAACAGGGGAGCCCGTGGCTGAGTGGTTAGCGCGCTAGCCTGCCACGCTGAAGTTGTGAGTTCGAATCCCAGTCCAAGGAGGACTTTTTTCAAGCATACAAATAAATAGGGATTCACTCACAATCTCCCCCGGGTATGTGGGACCCGTCAGCTAATTGACAGCGACCCACAAAAATAGGCGTAGGGAGTGATGACCCTACCCTATAAAATATCATCGAGTATCGCGGTGTGGACTATAAACTATACCGCGCGGCCAAGGGCCTCCAAGGCCTGTCGCGCCAACCGAAGAAGAAGAAGAAGACTGTTAGCAAACGTCCAACTCGTATACAAGTCTGAACAGGCCATAATCGATGAAACCCAGCATAAATTCGAGCGCTACCTCCCAGCAGACATTCAAAATCGGTACACTACACGGTAATAAAAAAAAAATGGTACACCTCCGTCTCCGAATTTATAGCGTGTTGACGTGGCTTTACCCCTCCAATCTTCGCAAGTATTTCCTTGCATCATCATACCAAGTTATCCAATCCCGCCGTCAATCATACATTCGACCTTCTACAGTTAAAATCCTCACTCCATTCCCGCTATACACCTTCTAGGCCTTCAAATTTATATAAAACGGCACACCAATCTGCACAGATCATTTCTTATCCGATCCTCAATGCTATGGAATTTTATTCCTCTTTCTATTCGTCACTCCAACTCTCTTTCTACATTCAATTCTCGCTTATTCCTTCATCTCATGACCATCCAGTCATAAACAAAATTGTGAATAAGACTCTATTTCATTTTCTACATATTTGTGTATGTCTGTTTTCGATTAGTTTTAGTTAATTTGTTTATAAATAAATAATTACTATAAGAATCTGAAGCCCAATTTATATATTATGTCAATGTTATTCTAAAGGGACTTGTCTCAGGATAATAAAGAATTTATTTATTTTTATTTTAAAAATCGGTGGCGGCGTGAACGTGTTAAACCTGGATAGCAAAATTTAAGACTCCCTCTCTAATCCATCGCCTGATTAGCCACAGTAGCATAAAGTGACGTTAAATGAATAAACTAACTAAAAATCTTAACTAGACATGAAATAAAATTCCTGTTTGACAATAAACTTTTTATTTACATTCTATTAGTTACAAAACTAAGGTTAAGTTTCTTTGAATAATGAACTGGACCTCGCGCGGATCTCATTACCGCGTATATTTAGGATGAACAACGGCTTAAACGGTTTTCGAAAATAAGGTACTGCGTAAATATATTGGTCCGAAGAGAGATGAGGGCACTGGGGAGCTTAGAAGGTTGCACAACGCGGAATTGCGGAACTTGTATCCTGTGAATATAATTGAGTTGATAGCGTCACGGAGACTCAAATGGGCGAGTAAAACTGTTGGGCTCGGCGAGGAACGGATTCCGAGAAAGTTGGTATTTGCTAATCCGACTGGTAGGCGTCCGAAAGGTAGACCGAAGCGTCGATGGGAGGATTGCATTAAGGCTGATCTTGGAGGCTTGGGCCTAACCGGCGAACATTGGACGAGTCTGTGCAGGCGAAGTTTGGTGGTATCGGTATCGAACCTTCGGGTTCAGTAAGCCCTTTAATTATTATTATTATTAATGAACTGGAAGCAGAATCAAGAAAACATTAACGTATTTTAAGCTCAACTTTCGGTTCAAGTTCAGTCTTTCTGTTAAAAAGCAGACTTGAATATTTATTTAATTATCAATGTAGCTTATATTATATTAAGCTGTAAAGTGTAAAGTTTCTAGCCCGGGACCGAGAGAATTGTTTACTTGTTCTAGTGATCTACTTACTAGACATCGCTCGGTTTGGAATCACATAATAATTAAAAATAAGTAGCCTGGGTTATCGTAATAATAACAAAGCTGTATAATGGTATGCAGTATTCCATAGTGCTTAGAAAGAATTCAATAATCGAAAACTTCTATTTTTGTGTGAGCCCATTATAGACTCACTCTATTTTTTTTTTTTTTAACTACAATTCTATATATATCTGTAATTATCACCTCTTTAATAAATAAGCGTGCGGCTCAATATTCATTAATTTACAAGGCTAACATGATTTCCTCTGTTGATGATAATAACGATCTGTCATTTATAATTCCATTCAATAGTTAATGTGTTCCGGTTCCGAGAGCCGTTACTTATTAAAGTAGTTACTCCTTTATTATTCAGGCGAATCAGTGACCCCGGTTCATTCATTATTTTACTATCTTCTTATTCCTAAAGCCCGTAACCTGTTAAATGTTCCGTATCATCACGGCTTCTCGGAAATCACTTCTGAAACGATTATAGACACTTGGTACGATTATAAGCGTCAACTTAGGCGATGTAGATTTAATTAAGATAAACATGGAGACACGAATTTCCCCGTCTTTGGTGGTTGGGTGGAGGGAGAAAACAGTTGTGTTTCGTGCAGTTATGAAACTAAGACCATTCCAATTATCTTGGAAACTGCTTAAGGTTTTTTCCCTTACGAAAAAAAAATCTGGTGAGCGCACACCAATTTCACTTATCTCCTTTGTTAAAACCAATATAAGAATTTTGAAATACATTTAGATATAAGAATACATTTTTAAAGAATTAATTAAATCAAATTTCAATAGATACTTGTGCTTTATTAAATAATCTATTATATTTCTTTCTACAACTATCAGTTAGATTTATCGACTTTTCATCACTCTCCATTAACCTTTACAATTCCTTAGATAATATTTTTTCTAAAATCTTCAGCTATCCAACGGTATATTATACATCTGGATTACTATTCTTGTGTTTAAAAAAAAAATAATAAATTAAAAAAAAAAAAAATATATATATATATATATATATATATATATATATATATATATATATATATATATATATATATATATATATGTATATATGTTTGCACTATTCTCCTTTAGTTGTTCATTAAATTCGCTCAACTTGCATATTTAGCCGTAATTTATCAACGCTAATAAGATGATGTGCCTACATTTTTTTTCAAATCTGCAAGATTAAAGGTACTTTAGAGGAAGAAAAATTTAAAATGTAGGCATTTAAGCCCTGTCAGACGATTTCGAACAGAATGATACCTACCTCATATTAAAGCCAATTAAATATAACAAAATCGTTGGAGACGTTTTTGAAAAAATCGTAAAAAGGTGATAAATGCATGGTATAAAGTGGCTCTTCTAGTTAACTTATTTTGATGAAAATGTTGCTGTAACATCTCGGGCGTATAGTTGTCTTAAATATTAAATTTCAGTTTGGTACGGCTTTTAATTTTTGCGCTAGACTTACCACACACACACTGACCTTTTTGTGGTACTTGGTCATTTGGACTCAGAGAACTAAAACGTTTGAAAACAGGAATTCGTAAATTTTCACGATCGCAATACTTTCCCATGCCTTACATTCTAATACAGATTACTTATTTATAATATGTATAGGATGAGTTTAAGTGATATAAATTTAGTCATTGGGACTGATTTTCGGAAGTTTTCTTCACTGTTAAAAATATTTTCTTTAAAACATGTTAATCTTATCTGTATCGTTCCAATTTTAGTATATGTACCGCCGCTTTGACCATTATTATTATTTTCTGTTTTGACCATTATTATTATTTTCTGTTTTGACCATTATTATTATTTTCTGTATATATAGTATAAATGTGGTCTCTTATCAATATTATTATTGTTCATTTTGTAACAAATTGTAATATATCTCAATAAAAAAAAAAAAAAAAAAAAAAAAAAAAAAAAAAAAAAAATGTTAACTACGGTAAATTTTCATATTTAAGATCGAAACAAAAACAAGAATGATGATAAAAGTATTTTATATAATTTTGGTCCTTACAACACATTATCTACGAATGTATTCGAATAAAATTTAAGAAAATCATCATTAACTGAAACCTTTGGCGCTTTGTGACAAGAGAGGTTAGAAATGATTCTGAGGCTCAATTATTTTTCCATATATTCCTTATCCATTGCACTACTTGTTTTGGAGATTTTGATCGCGCGAGCTTTGTCTTTTTTTTTAATATAAATTTTCAAAGAAGGATTATTTATAGTCAAATATCTCAAAAAGGAGTGAAAAATAATGAAATTCAATCAGATTATACTTCTTTACGATAAGTACTATAAGATAAAAATAACTAATAAAATTAAATAATTAAAAAATAATGCCTTCTTCATTGATGTTCGCCAAAGATTTTTTTGATTGCTCATATGAAATCTAGTCGAGTTGAATACAATTAATTAAATCGATGTAAACAAAGCTGTTATTTTAACCATGTGTTAATTAATTAATTGACGCTTTACCAAAGCCTGTTCCGTCTGTAACTAGTTGCGGTAAAATTTGAATGGGTTTGTTTGATAACATTATACAATGGACAAGTTACAGAGACATCCTTTAATGATAGACTGGGAATGTACGAACTTGTCCCAAATCAATTTGGTAAACATCTCGTCTGTCCCATGCCCCTTTGATATATTTAGGCACCTTCTAAATGGGTAATAATGACACCCCTCATTTAACATAGTAATCTTCGTAAATTAATAGTAAATGCAGCGTTGGAGTAATGGAAATATTGTTGTATAAATTTATATGTTGGAAAATATGTATTATCAATCTGTATAAAATATATATTAGGTTTATATTATCAACCGCATATTTATTTAAGCTTTCATTTTATTTATGAAATATGCGAATTCTCTTCTTACAGTGGCGCGACAGTCCGTGTAGGCCCTTGGTCGCGTGGTTTATTCTGCTGGTAGAATACATTTGCGTTTCGCGATTAATTTTATAGGGTAGGGTCATCATTCCCTACTCCAATTTTTTGAGTGGCCTCCAGTTGGCTGAAGGGTCTCACATACCCGGGGGAGAGGCTGTGAGTGAATCCCCATTAATTTAAATGCTTAAAAAACTCTCTCTGGGACTGGGATTAGAACCAATGCCACGGGCTTCCCAATGTTGCCATCGTGAAAATATTCTACCTTCAGTTTTAAACGGAAATATGCATATGGAAAACCTCCTGGGGCAGACCCAGTCTCTGAGTAGGTACCCAAAAATGAGGAAAACCTGGCGGCTGAATGCGATCTCGGCCTTGTCCCCTCCTTATTGTACGGCCGCTGGCCAAGAAACAGTACTAATCTCTATATGCACTGAGCCCAAGAGCCTTCAGTTTTTATTATAACAAAGATTTGGAAGGTAATGAAGAGTAATAATTGGTTGTTGTAGGTCATTCCTGTTGTTATATTCTTCTATCTCCATCGAAACTTAATGTTATTTTTTTTTTTCATCTTTCAATTTGGCTATTTTAGTTTATTTTTTTTATTTTTCTAGACTGAAATTGATTTTACGTTTCTTTCTTTCTTTTTTTCCCTTTGGGCTATCCAAGGACAACGGTGCTTATGTTCACATCTGGTGTGCTGGGTGGTTGCTTTCTTGCTGATACCTCCAGCTTTTCTGGTAGCCCAGTATTCTTTCATTTTGTTGCTAACTATACCTTACCTTTCTCTCTTTAATGTTTATTTATTTATTGTTTTCGTTATGTTATCAATTGAATTTTATAATTAAATTCTTAGGAATAATTATAAATCTATGATGTTTAGGGGTGCCTTTTGTATGAGGCTATACCTCTACTTTTTCAATTTTACCAGTTTAATGATATTTTTTTTTATTTAAAAAACCCATGTGTCGTTTATGCAGCCGATGTGGAAATAGAGAAATATTTTTAAAAAAGTTGTAGCTTTCACTTTATTTAATGGTTTTAATGCAAATTTGAACAATTTATTTAATTGTTTTTAGTTTAAATATACTTTGTAAAAAAAATATATGTATTAATGTGCAAAAGTTCTACGCCATCCACTGGTAGAAAATGCAGATGACAGGGCTGGTTGAGTTCTTTCAACGCCCGTCACGTCAGACTTTTTATCTTTGCCGTTGAAGATGAAACTCAACTATTTACCATGGAACGATAGGGCCTCGAGCAAGTGTAATAGAATCACGCAACTCAAGGAAGTAGCCCTAAGAAAATAGGTCGGCTGGGAAAATTTCGAACGGAGTGCAGCTGCATTCAAATGTACTGTAAGAAAAGGGAAGTTCTTATTGTATTTTAAAATAAGGCAAACTTTTATTTAATAATAATAGTAAATTCTTTATCGATTCTGGGACAATTCCCTTTAGAATAAAAATATAGTCTTTAGAGTATTCACAAAAAGTGACAAAACAAAAATAGAATAAACTATATTGATGTATGGGTGACTGTTGAAATTATAATATATAAAATAATAAGTCCAGTAAACAATATTTTAATTTTCCCTTGACAAGTTAAAAAATTATTTAAAAAAAATATCTTTAACACTTCAATCAATATTTCCTATATCTTTATTATTTATGGCTTTCCTGAGAGTGAAAAATAATAATACTTCTGATTTTTTAAAATAAAAAATGTCAGTTAAAGAAATGCTACTACAAATAAACCGTAGTTACTGTAAAAAAAAGAATAATTTATGTTAAATATGGATAATACAATACAGACTACAAAGAAATATATAAATAAACGTTTTTTTTTATTTATTTAGAAATAATACAATTTGCAGTGTACAAATTTCTCTCTTGGGCAATTAGTAGTAAAGCAATCAGAAATCATTCATTTCATATATTAAATGTGAACAGAAATACTGTACATAAATACATATACATAATATTTTCCACATGCACACTTATTATAAAATATTATATTAACACACCTGGGAACTCCGAATGAAACCCTGACACCTACAAATTTCCTTTGTAGTTAATCCAGGAGATCCCAGCGCCTCTCATTCCACCGCGTCACTAGTCTTTTAAACCAGGAAAGAAGAGAAAGTGATTTTGGTGTATTACGGAAATATTATAAGAAAAAATACGTATACATTTTTTCTCTTTTACTATATAATTATATTATTTATTATAAAAAACATATCGCGCTATTTCTTAGAAGTGTTTTTACTAATAAGATTTTAATAATGAAAAATGAGATGTCGGGATTTTTTACACGTGCTATCTTAATGTTGGACGATTTTAGTTTATCAACTATGAAATAATAATAATTTTATTTATTAATTTTTTTATTAACAATGTGCTGAGAAAAATCACAAAAGTTTTTAAAATTATTATTATTGTTTTTTACTTGTGTGATTGATTGGATTCTTACATTTCTAATTTTTGTCTCCCGTGAAGGTGGTATCTTGTAATATATTTAAATATTAAAAAAAAAAAAGTTATTGCGTGAGTAAAACTTCTCAATCTTTGATAAACGACCTAATACATAATTTATGTATTGGTAAAGAATTGATTTTAGAAAGTAAAGAATTCGGTTTTCAAACTGCTAAAATATCTAGTACAATGTTTGTGTTGTTTTTGTTTCTTATATAAACTTTGTATATAAGTTAGTTTACCCTTTGATGATTTAAAATCTCTTTCATTCGAGAACTACTTAGTACACTATTCTTATATTCTCTTTCAAATTCCAAAATGAGCGGTTCTTTATCTTAATTTACATCTTCATCACTTCAAACAGACTTGGCAATCATCGTATCTAAGAATTATCGAGCCAAAAGGAATTTCCTTTTAATACTGTCCTTTTTTTTTTTTTTCCTCTGAAGATAAAACTCGCGCCAATAAGTTTGAAGGCAATGAAAGAAGAAATTCACACTTGGCAAACTAATTGAAAAAGTTTGATGGAATTATTCGGGTTAAGTTTTTCTATTCGGGGGGTTTTTGTGCTACAGTTCTTAAAAAGGGTGTAATATTGCCTTTGTATTTATGTTAGCTTCGTTTTCTTTTTGAATATTTATTGGTTTGCATTAGCGTCGAGTGTATTACTATACTTTTTTTTCACAATGTAGTATGAAATTTTGATTACAAAATAATAGAAAAAAGAATTTATTAACTACAACAGTCTCTTTAATTCATGTATAATTCGTTAATCTCAATAAACGTCTACAAATTTTTATTTGACAATTTGGTTTTTTTTTTTAAGATTCTTCAAAACATGTCATAAAAATTAAAACTATTTTAAATATCTCAACATATAAACAGCATAATAATGTGCAATTTTTTTTTTTTTTTAATTTTAGTTTATTTTCTAGTTTTTACGGACAAAATTTGAAAACCGTAAATTCATTTTACCCTTTTGTTAAAGTAAAACGCATAGTTGACTATAAATATTTTCGCAATGAAGAGATCAGAAAAAATTGGCATATACAATTTGTATATGCTAACTTAATATTTCCAAATGATAAACAATAATGAAGCACTCCCCCGAAGCCAGATACAATTATAAATATGCTTTTGTAGAGTGTTTTTGTATTTATTTACCTTTAATTTAATATATCAAATTTCCCTATTGTTATTTATAAAGCCTTTATAAATAACAAAGACATAAGGTTTTCGAAAATAAGGTACTGCGTAAAATATTTGGTCCGAAGAGAGATGAGGCCAATGGGGAGTTTAGAATGTTGCACACTGCGGAATCGCGGAACTTGTATCCTGTGATATAATTGAGTTTATAGTATCGCGGAGACTCAAACGGGCGAGTAAAGTTGTTTTGCTCGATGAGGAGCGGATTCCAAGAAAAGAAGGAGAAGGTATTTGCTGATCCGACTGGTAGACGTCCGAAAGGTAGGCCGAAGCGTCGATGGGAGGATTGCGTTAAGGCTGATTTCGGGGGCTTGGGCTTGAATTGTGAACATTGGACGAGTTTGTGTGGACAGAATTTGGTGGTATCGGCATCGAACCTTCGGGTTTTGTAGGCCTATTATTATTATCATTTATAAATGATTAACTTGCGTTTCAGATTAGATGGAATCTATAAAAAAAATTAAAACACTTAAAGGTTTTTTTAAAAGTTTAATGGTTTAATTTAGTTTCCATGAGAATACCATTTATTTTACCGTGGAACATCTATTATCATCAAATAATTTAAAAGTTGATTAATTAACATTAATTACTAATAATGTTGGGTTATAGACTTACCTTTTATTTTAACAACTAAGTAACTATTCGGTATGGAATATTGTTTCTAAAAACTTGCGAACTAAAAGTAAGAATATAACTTGCTTGATCGATATCATAAACTCTCTCTTTGCCAATAACATATGTTCATACGTTTATTGGCATACAACAACTTTATATTACCTAGTACGATTTTTTCAATTGCATATAAACTTTTCTAAAATCTTGCGCTTTCCAACAGTATATTATACGCCTATATTACTACTTATAATTCAGGAATAAATTGATAATGACCTGGTTACTGACATTTTATTTTTCCCGTTTAAAGAAAAGCTTAATTGCTATGTATTTTAGTTTTAAACCTTCAGGAAAGAATGGTAGTAAAAACCTTATTAAAATCCGTCCAGTGGTTTAGGATTTCGCTGTAACCAAGTTTCAGGGTTTCATTTTATATACATAGAGAGAAGATATATAAGTATGTGAAAATAAAACAAGATATTGTATCTTTTATGAGGACCTATTTATATTCTTGATTTTTTTTTTGTGGTAAATGATTTTGGTGAGGATTTATATTGGAGTGCTGTGGAATCCACATACAAGACTTAAAAGACATGAACTCAACCGATGATTCGGACAGTTATACCGACTACTCAACAGAAAATCTGAGCTTACCGTTGACAACAAATTATTAATCTACAAGACAATACTGAAGCCTATCTGGACCTACGGACTTGAGCTGTGGGGGACATCTAAACGTTCTATCATCAAACGCATTCAATCCTTTCAATCCAAAGTCCTCCGAACAATAGTAAATGCCCCTTTTTATGTCACCAACCATACCTTACACCACGACCTAAATATTCCATTTATTTTAGATCTTATTCCATCGAAATTCTCCAAAATCCATCAGAACCTTATCCATCACCCCAATCCTCTAGCTCAATCCCTATCCAACTCCACGCACCCCTACTTTCCCCCTAGAAGTTAAAACGGCAGTGGCCCCGCGACCTCTTGTAAATATGCATATATTGGAGTTCTTTTTTTTTTTCAATCGGATAAAATCAATTTTATTGAGAAAATTTTACAATCTGTCCCAATTTGGACATTAATAGTATTGCTGAATGATATTAAACATACTACATTCATACAATATTTACACAACATAAAATTACAATAAAATATATACACAATAATGAATCAATACAAAAGTCAATAATTCACTTATACCTATATACACATACACACACTCATACATACATCACATTGAGTGGAGAATCTAGCCAGTGCTAGAACTCCAATATATTTACAAAAGGTCGCGGGGCCACTGCCGTTTCAACCTTCTAGGTGGGTTGTATGGATGAGTGGAGCTGGATAGGGATTGAGCTAAAGGATTAGGATGATGAATGAGGTTCTGGTGGAATTTGGAAAATTTGGATGGAATTAGGTCTGAAATAAATGGAACATTAAGGTCGTGGTGCAAGGTATAATTGGAGACATAATAAGGAGCATTTACTATTGTACGGAGGACTTTGGATTGAAAGGATTGAATGCGTTTGATGTTAGAACGTTTAGCTGTCCCCCACAGTTCAAGTCCGTAGGTCCAGATGGGCTTCAGTATTGTCTTGTAGATTAATAATTTGTTTTCAACTGTAAGTTCAGATTTTCTGTTGAGTAGTCGGTATAACTGTCCGAATCGTCGGTTGAGTTCTTGTCTTTTAAGTCTTGTATGTGGGTTCCAAGTCAATCTTTTGTCTAACAGTAAGCCAAGATACCGGACTGTATCTGAGAGAGGAATCGGTAATGAGTTGAAATAAACTGGCGGACAGGATTTTCGTCTAAGAGTAAAGGTTATGTGTTTACATTTGGCTTCGTTCACCTTTACACGCCAGTTATTACACCAGTGTTCGATAAGGAAAAGGTGTCTCTGAAGGTTTAAGGATGCTGTTTCAGGATTGGAACTGGATGATAGGATGGCGGTGTCGTCTGCAAAAGTTGCCAGAAAGGTATCAGGATGTGTAGGAATATCAGCAGTGTAAAGGATGTAGAGGATGGGTCCCAAGACGCTGCCTTGAGGAACACCGGCCTCAACGGGGTAAAGGTTAGAAAATTCTTCACCACAGCGAACTCGGAAGGAACGGTTCGAGAGATAGGATCGGAGAATGAGGTATAGGGACTGGGGTAAATGGGTTTTCAGCTTGAAGAGTAATCCAGTGTGCCATACCCGGTCAAAAGCTTGCGCAATGTCCAGAAACGCACCAGAACAATACTCTTTGCATTCAAGAGCTGAGGAAGTATGGTCTACAACTCGGAGCCCCTGTTGAACTGTGGAATGCTGAGGACGGAATCCAAACTGATGGGAAGGAAGATTTTGAGATTCTAATATGGGTAGGATACGTTTTAGAAGAAGCCTTTCGAAGATTTTTGAGAGGATGGGGAGTAGACTAATAGGCCTGTAGGATGAAGTGTTGTTGGAAGGTTTACCTGGTTTTAAAAAAAGGATGATGGTGGAATGTTTCCACAACAGTGGAAAATAGGTGGTGCGGAGGATGCAGTTGTAAATATAAGTAAGGAATATAATAGCTTTCTGCGGAAGTTGTCGGAGGATCTGGGGAGTAAGGAGATCGTGTCCAGGAGATTTACGGAGAGTCAGTTTTTGGAGAAGATATTTGACCTCAGAGGGATTAATAGCTTTAGGAGGTAGGGAAAGTGGAATCGGTGACATAAGAAAGTCTTGCACTTTTGCGGTGTGATTGATGTGGGATGCCGGGTGAGGAGTGAATACTTTGGAGAGGTGTGTGGCGAATTCCTCGGCTTTATCTTCATCAGACGCAGCCCAGGAGTCATCACCACGTCGGAGAGGATAGGAAACATGATGGTATTTTAGGATCTTTTTCGTGACATTCCACAGGGAATTATCACGAGCTGATAGAGAGGAGAGGTAGGAATTAAAGGACTGGGAACGGAAGTTCGCCAACTCCCTCTTCAATTGTCTACAATAGAAGTTATAGGAGCGGCGATCTGTTGGGTGTCGGGTGCGCTGCCATAATGATCTTGCTCGGCGTTTGGTGTGGATAAGGTCTATAATAGGTTGTGGAAAATGATTTTGGTCTGGATTTATATTGGAGTGTTTAGGAGAGGAAGCAGTCCAGACAGCTTGTTGGATGGCGGTGGTAAAGGAATAGACGGAATTATCTAGGTCATCTTGGGTTTTGAGGGTTACTCTGAGGTCAATATTATCGGTCAGGATTTGGCGGAAAAGGTTCCAGTTGACAGGGCCTCGGATGAATGATGGTGGAATGGGTTTTGGAATTGGAGTGAGAGATACTTTTAGGATCAGTGGACTATGGTCTGAGGATAGTTCATCAAGGCGAGTTAAAGACAAGTTGAGAGAGCCTAGTCCGCTGTGGATAAAGAAGTCGAGGATGTCAGGATTGCGGTTAGGATCGGTTGGCCAGTAGGTAGGGGAGTCAGGAGGCAGGATATTAAAATTTCGGGAGTTGAGTGCAGACAGCAAACTTCGTCCCCGAGAATTCGTGGTTCTGGAACCCCACTGCTGATGCTTGGCGTTTAAGTCTGCACCCAGAATGAAGCGATTTCCTAAGGAATCCAGGAAGGATACAAATTCAGAATTGGAAATGGAATGTTTAGGAGGGCAATATGCAGATGTGAGGGTTACCGGAAAGGAAAAAGTCTTGATTACTATGGCTGTGGCTTGTAGGAAATCATAGGTGGGAAGTGGGAGTAAATGATGAGAGAGGGATTGGTGGACAATGATAGCAGAACCGGCATGGGCTTTACCGTCTGGGTGGTCAGTACGGTATGTCATGTATTGCGGTATTTTGAAGTACTGTTTAGTCGTTAGTCTTGTTTCAGTTATAAGTGCAACATCGATTGTTTTGTCTTGCAACAACGCTGTCAGTTCGTCAGTATGATTTCTAACACCATTCGCATTCCAAAGGAGAATGGATAAGGAGTTAGGTGAAGTCATTTATGGTTTTGGTAAGGCAGGAATGAGATTTGATACAAGGTTCGTAAGGAGTGATATTAGAGGCATAACGAGGGATTTGATTTCGGAGATGAAGGATGTCATGAGACTGGTAAGGTCTGTGACATTTGATGGAGAAGGGATATGAGAAATTTGATGTTGAGGAGTTTTTTGAAGAGTAGGTAAACTTTGAGGGATAGATTGTTGTACAATAGATTGAGAAAGTTGAGGAAAAAGTTGTTCCGGCAGTGCCTCGACTTCATGATTCTGGTTACCACCTCCAAGCAAGTGGGCAAATGACACGTTAGAATTTACAAGTTTAGATGGTTCTCTTCTGCTTCTGGTTGGTACAGCTGTTTCATTCGGATCCTGAGGTTTTTGGTATCTGGTTCTGAGTTTCTTGTAGATTTCACATCCCTTGTAGTTAGCCGGGTGGTCCTTGAGGCACAGAGCACATACAGCGGGTGCTGATCTTGATCTTGTACATTCTTCTGTTTTATGCTGTTCACCGCATTTCACACAGCGTGGTATGTGATGGCAATAACTTTTGGTATGACCATATGCCTGACAGTTATGGCACTGGACTATTTCTTTCTTTGTGCAAGGTTTTTCAACTTTTACACGGGTATAGTACAGTCTGCTGAGGTCATAGATTTTTTCGACTCCTGCTGATGGTTCCAAGTCCACGAAGAATAGAGGCAGTGGACTTTTATCTTTTAGAACGTTGGTGACTTGCCTCACTTGGAATCCTAATTCTGTCAGTTCTTCTTTGATTGCTTCAACGGGTGTTGAGGAATGTAGGTTTCTGATTACGACCCTTAATGCTCTCTCTTGGCGCAGCTGATAAGTATGAAAGTCAGCTTTGGTCTCAGTCAGATATTTTACAATCTTTCTGTAGGTTTCAGCAGTAGTCGGAGATATTTTAGTATCATTGGTTCTACTTATACAATAATAACTATTAGGATCTGTTACTTTGTTTAAATGCTCACACATCAGTTTAAAATTTTTAATATTTTTAACAAATATTGGTGGAGGTAGTGGTTCTCTGGGTATAGGAGAAGATTCCATGGTTTCTTTTTCATTTTGGAGGATCTGAAATGGATTCGGTGTAAAAAACGGAGATTCATCAGTTATTCCTTGTGATGATGTGCTGGGCTGTGGTTCAGATCCTAATGAGGTAGCTGAAGCGGTCGCTGGTGGAATCATTTTTTTATTTTGTTCACGGCGGGGTCTCTGTTTTGTGGGAGACGAGTTAGAACCTGCAGATCTAGATCTTTTACTTGCAGACTTTGAGGACATGACTTGATGAAAATATCTCATTTATTAAGAAAATAATAATAATAAATAAATAATGAGATAAGAATTAAAGATAAAAGGAAGATAATTAAAAGAAAAGCAAGCCCGAGCTTGCCGAGCTAGCGGCAATCAGCTGATCAGTGACCCTTCTTTCACTTTTTCGTGATTGTACAAAGTAAATTATAACTTTGCTTACCGAAACTTCTCCAATATTCACTGCCGTAATATTCCTGAGGTCTAGTGATGTTCTCCAGACTGAATTCTAGCGAATTCCTACTGAAAAAAGCAAAAATCTGAGAGACGATGTAACGTATATCATTGGAGTTCTAGCACTGGCTAGATTCTCCACTCAATAGGCTGTATGTTTGACGTGTATATATGAGTGATTTATTGATGCGTCATTGTTTGCATATATTTTATTATAATTGTATTACTATGTAAATATTGTATGAATGTTATCTTTAACCGCTATTATTAATGTCTAAATTGGGACAGATTGTAATATTGCTCAATAAAAATTGCTCTTTAATAAAAAAAAAATAATAATAAAGGATTTTAAGTAGGTTGAAACCTTTGTATACATTAAGTTGTTTGTATAATTTATTAAATTGTTTGTTAGATATATTTTCATGTAAGGGTCGCAAACGTAGATTTTTACTGTCTAATTAAATATTACTTAAATTTCCAATCATGTTTTCGATGGGAGCAATTACTTTTTTACATTGCAAGACCAGTGTTTACCATCCTATCCACTCACGGCAGGTTGCTTCACGAAATTACTCCTCTTCTAATGACTTAATCAATTTATTAATGGGCTACCCTCTAACCGTTGTGTACACACATAATTTAGAACGATTTGGAAGATTGATGCGTTGAATGGCTTTTTATATAGATGGGGTGACAGTGTGAATAAAATCGCCTTGATACGGTTGACAGACGCCATTGTTTGTGTGAACTAGCCAGGAAGTCGTTTGTGAAACGCTTCTGTTCATATCATTCCAGCCATTGTTATAATTATTCACGCTTGGAAATTGATACGCCATTCCGTCTGTTTGATGTCTTCATAAATTTGCTTTTTGATGTGTCCGTAAAATAAATGCTGACATCAGAGCGTTAATCGTTTGGAAAAAGATAATATAAATTCTGGAAGGACAGGAAAGTTTCTATCCTTGCTTATTAACTTGAAGTATTATAAAAATGATTTTCTACATTTTGTGAACATTAAAAAAAAATTAACATAAGTAGCTTTAAATCGTAATATGTCCCATTAGTGAGGAGGAAACGAAAATGATGGAACATGTATATAATAATATTAATTCAATTGTTAATTGATATATTTTGGTTTATTATTTTCAATAATGAACATTTGTAAACGACCAAAACATAAAAAAATAAATAAAAATTTCCCCTCCTCAAAATTTGAGAGCTTACGTTTCAAGATGCATAGAATCCGAATAACGAATTAAAAAAAGTCTGTTTGTCCGCCGTCCGCGGCATTCCTCCGAAACTACTGGACCAAATTTTTGAAATTCGCCACAAAAATACTAGTCCATGCATCGATGATCATAACACTTGGACGTTGATATCAGCTGATTAGTTTTAAAATGGCGGCCGATGAAAATTGATTTAATTCAATAACTCAGATATTTTTGAATATAGAGAAAAAAATTATTAGTGTTTTTTTAACCAAAATTATATAAAATAATTATATAAAAGGGAAAATGAAAAAAAAAAAAAAATCACTGGTATATTCAAGTAAGAAATGTAACTACACCAAAAATAGGTTATTATTGAAGATAGAGTAAAATTGAAAATATTTTCGATATCAAGACAACGCGATGAACAAAGTGCGAAATAAAAAAAAATAAAATATGGTCAAGCCACAACTTAAAAGAGATGTGATTCCCTGATAACTCGGTTATTATTGCTGATAAAGATTAAGGTTTGCTGGAATCAGGAAATTTGATTTGAATTATTTGAATGAAAATCGAAAGAAAAGAAAAGGAAATAGTAACGCAGTCCTGTATAAATGCTTTTGGTTTATTATTTTTAATAAATTCGACTACTTTTCAAGCTGCGTAGAATCCGAATAAAGAATAAAAAAAAATCCGTTTCTTTTAATAAATAAATACTGAAGGTTTAGTGCCATTTGACAGAGAATTAAATTTTTGACCAAATGAAAAAAGAATCATTGAAATTGGTTTAAAAGTGGCTTAGATATTGCGTTTTGAAATCAGCGGTAGAGATGATATGATCCTTTGAATTATTGTTTTCCATATTATTTAGTTACCTATTGACAGCTATATAAACAGTTATACCTTAACATTGTTATTTGGAAATAATAAACCATTGTGTAATAATTTGCAGCGTTTTTAAATTATTACATTATGAGTAAAGATAAGAAAAAAATGTTTTTAAGATTATATATTACCTTAATCCAGTAGTGGATAACAAACTGACAAGGTCGGTTTCGAACTAAAGAATTTTTTTGAAATATGACTATATATGTATATGTTTTATATATGAAATAAAGACAGGATAGATTAAATGTATGTAAAAATATTTTTTAGTTGTGAGATAAGAAAATGATGATGATCTTTTATTTTAATAAAAATTTGACTTTAGCCTCCATCTAAGCAATACCTTAATAAAAGGTAAATAAATACCTTAATTTATCCCGAGGCCTAACATATATCCTGATCTATCATATTGAAACAAAGAGAAATATTTTCCATGTTGAATTTTTTTTCTCGCATATAGCTACCTAATATTAGCAATCTATGTATGCTGTGAAATCGCTGAATTTTTTAATAAAAATCTTAGTAACATAAAAATTTGTAGAAGATAATGAATAGTGACGCAATACGTATTAACAGGTTATTGTTGTAGATGATAATTTGATTGTTATATTATTTAATCAAAAATCGAACTTTCCATGAAAAGTTAATATGAAATTTTAAAATATGTTTTAAGTAATGAGAGAAGTGAAAATGTGTATTGGATAACAGATTGTTTTGTTATGAGTTCGGGTGGTGATATGACTGCTAATTAAATGAGTCACGTCTGAGTGATGTTTTTTTTCCTTTTAAGCTTAATTTAATGACAATATTATGTTGTTTTCATTCGCATCTGTTAGTATAGGACAGACATTCCACGAAAACGAATTATTATTATTAAATCAATATTGCCGAAATCATCATCGTTTATATTATTTACTGGGTATCTTATTTTCCTTATGTATTTCAGGAATTCGCTCGCTATCTAAAAATAAGACTAACGAACCTTCCATTCTGTTGACAGTTGATGTCCATTTTACGCTGGAAGTTATTAATAAATTATAAAATAATCTTATGATGAGATATTTATTTTGTTTTTAACATCGAGGTTTGTTATTAAGTCAACGTTTTGAGGCTGTGTCTCAATCATCAATGCTTAATATTTTTATCGCAAAGGTTTTTCATAGAAAAAGTCTATTAGTAAAAATTTAGCTCACTTGAATAACTAGTATATAACTTTTGACTATTAGAATCATTCTGTGATCTGTATGCGCAATAATACTATTTAATACAGGAATTTGCAGTGTTAAACGGCCGTGCAATGAGCTGATTAATATTTTCATGTTTATTCGCCATTTCATTTATTAACCCGTTCTCCTAGGTAAAGATGGCTTGGAAAGTTTAGAGTTTATTTCATTTAATCATTTTAGAAATCACTAGATATATACCTGAAAAGAGAGATTTTTTGCCGTTAAAGATGTTTAACCGAAATTTCTATAATATAGAAATTCTCACTATTTTTTTGACTTTATATGTAGCTTCCTAGTGCTAAGATATTTCGAAATATATATATTGTTAATTACAAAAAATTAAAAAAAACAAAGAAAATATAGAGATACAGTGCTGTTTAAGGGCGCCCGTGCTAGGAGGTTATAAAGCTGAGGTCAAGAATTTTAGGGTATCCACTTTACAGAGATGGTTAGCCCAAGGAGGGTCTCCATACCAACCAGCTGAAATAACTGAATAATTAATTATTCGCCCACAGTTGGATTTGATCTCGGGACCCCGAGGATAGTAGTCCAGAGAATGAAAACATTAAGTCTTGATATTGAGGACACAACTTCGAAAATGTCGACGTTGATGTATATATATATATGTTTGAAGGTGATTAGGCATTGATCACGTTCAGCTGCCAGGTTGTTTTTCCTGTTATGTATTTATATATATATATATATATATATATATATATATATATATATATATATATATATATATATATATATATATATATATATAGAACAACACAAACTTATATATATATATATATATATATATATATATATATATATATATATATATATATATATATATATATATATAATATATATTAAGTTTGTGTTGTTCTCAGGTTTCAGTCAATGAATAAAAACAATTTTATCTATGCGACGTTTCGAGAATTTATTGTTCTCATAATCATGCCTTAACATATATATATATATATATAAAGTTATAAAAAAAAAAAATACATATGAAATTGGAAGATCATTGTGTTTATTTTATTTTTGTATTATTGATACAAGAGCCTTGTGGTGTGCGAGAAAAATGCGTCATGGGAGAGGTGCTGCCGACGTATAGATAGCACACTGGGGTACAACAGGGTCAAAGAATCCTGGGGCATTTTAAAGAAGCTGAGGGCACCTAGAAAAGGAAATATTCTTTCACCAATCGGCCAAGAAGAGTGGAAGAAACATTTTGAAAATCTCCTCAGAGAAAGCCGCACCCAGTTTATGGTAGAAGAGAGAGCTATCAGAACGCCGGAAGCTGGAATACGGATCACTAAGGAAGAACTGATTCAGGCCCTAAAAAGCTCTAAAAACGGAAAGGCTCCTGGGCCAGGCGGGATATCGATGGAATTGCTAAAATGTGGGGGTAATAAGATGGTGAGCCTGCTTCTTGACATGATAAAATTGATATTGAGAGGAGATAGGATTCCTGACGACCTCCGGACAGGCTTTATATCACCCATATTCAAGAAAGGTGACAGAAAGATATGCCGAAACTACAGGGGCATATGTGTGCAGAGCTCGATGAGCAGAGTTATGGGAAGACTACTCCGTGATAAATTAGAGGATGCTTTCTTCACCCCAGAGGAACAGGCAGGCTTCACGGCGGGGCGCTCCTGTAATGACAATATCTTCGTCCTCAGGCAGCTCATTGAAAACTCTCGGGAGATGAACCAGGAGCTGCATTTAGCCTTTGTGGATCTTGAACAGGCATACGAAAGCGTCCCGAGGAGCAGAATGTGGACCGCATTGAGAGAGGCGGGCATCGATAGCACCTTAATAGAAGCTGTGAGACACCTATACCGAGATGATATCTACCGAGTGAAGATTGGAAAGCGGCTATCGGAGCCTTTCTCGGGAACTAAGGGTCTGAAGCAAGGATGCAGCATGGCGCCGACTCTCTTCAAGATTTACCTACACATGTCTGTAAGGCAATGGTTTGACCAGTGTGGAGATGTAGGACCCTTTATCGACGATGAACAGCTGGTCTCCCTTTTCTTTGCTGATGACCAGGTTGTGTTTGCTCGGAGGAAGGTGTACCTGGAGATGATAATGTGCTCTCTATGGGATTGCTACGAGTCCATGGGACTCAAAATAAACTTCGAAAAGACCGAATACATGGCTATAGGCGCTGAAAATGACGGTGATCTAAATGTTGACTCGGAGACATGTACAAAGGTGAATGTCTTTAAATATCTAGGATCGTACCTGGACTCCTCTGGGTCATCAGAAACTGATGTTAGGAAAAAAGCAGAGCAAGCTCGAAAAGCCACACGCATGCTGCATCCGGTTCTGTGGAATAGGACGATTTTAAAGGAAAATAAACGAAGAATCTTCCACACCATCGTCGAGCCCCTCGATATAATCTTAACGTATGCAGCCGAAACATGGACCATGTCATCCATGCTATATTCCAAGCTTCAAGCAGTGGAAATGGACTTTTGGCGAAGATGTATACGTGTTACAAGAAGGGACAGACTTCGGAACGATATTGTTCGGGAGAGAATGGAGGTTCGCCAGTCTGTTAACAGCAGAATTGGACAGCGAAGACTAAGGTGGTATGGCCATGTAAGGCGAATGCCTACAGAGCGTTGGCCGAATCGAGTTTTGGACTGGCAACCGCCAGGAAGACGGAGACGAGGACGACCCAGAGGTAGATGGATTGGTGGAGTTGAAGAAGAAATGGCAGGCCGAGGTCTTCAGGATGGAGATTGGCTGGACCGCGACCTCTGGTGCTCTGCCCTGATGTAAAAGGCAACCCACGTTGGAACGCCTATAAAAGTAAAAGTAAAAGTAAGTATTATTGATATATTTAAATTCGGTTTTTAAAATTATAATAAGGTGGGAATTAGCCCTTTGCACTCGTTTGTCGCCGTTGGAGCGGCAAGATGCGTTTTTACCATTGCACTCATATGTCGCCGTATAGGCGGTACACCATGTCTTATTATTACAACAGGTTGGCTTTTCTGTCATCCCCTAAGCTCATTTCTAATATTATATACGAGTCCAAAGGGTTAAGCTGAGTTTGCCTTCAGCTTTCAGGGTTCCCCCTAATTTGTGGGTACCCACTTAAACTGTAAAGATTTTTGATGATCCCCTGGAGGGTTTTTATAACCAAGGTCGCTCTACGGTTGTAATAACATATAATTATTGACAGATAATATTTAATATTCTAGAACCTTGGTTCAGTGAATAAAAGTATTAAAAAATATACATTTATTTTTAAGGGATACAACTCCGAAACGTCCAGTGATATAAAAAAACGACAGTGTTACATGAAAAATAATATGTAATAGAAAGATCATTTTATTTTTTATTAATGTTATATTTAAGTTTAATTTTTAAATTAATAATAACATTGTGAAAAACAGCCAGGTTTTCCAATAAATTTTCGGTACCCACTTTACAGCATTCCGATGATACTCTGGCGGGTATCTATTGAATAATTATCCTGTAATAGAGATGTTGATTTCCAAAAGGTACTAAAGGACATTTTTTACGAAATTGACATTTTTGTATTCTCATCATTTAGTTTTATCTAAATCTTATATTTGATTATATATCTAATGAACACTCTAGTCCTTTGAAAACGCGATTTAGAAATGCAATTATTTTCTAGAGGTACTAAATTATAATTTAGTTCCCAATCATACTGAAACTTTCTTTATATAACTTTGATGTGGTGTTATTATTATAGTAAAATAAAATTCTAAATTTAATGCGAAAAGAACCAAATTAGCTGGTTTAATAATATGGTAATAAGAGATTTTCACGCTTCCTGTAAAATTTCCTAGAATGGATATAGTACCTTTTGGAAATCAACGTCTTAATTATTAACATATAATAATTATCCTTGTACAATAAATAGTCAATTAAATAAAGAAGGCACAACTCAGAAATGAAGACTGTATATATAAAAAAGAAATTAAGGAATGTTTTTATCATCATTGTTTTAAGTTTTCTTTTGGTTTAATATTTGTGTATGGAATTGGCGTTCTAAAAAGTACTATATATTTTTTATTATTAATTTTGGCATCCACGTTTCGCCTAATTGATGCATATATTATATCTTTTAAAACAGTGCTTTAAAATTATAGTTGACATGCTTATAATTATGACGACATGCTGATGAAGGTTTTGAAGAATTATATTTATATTATATATATATATATATATATAAGCTTTGGTAACGCATTTATTATAAATAATTTATTTAAATGTTGACATTAGATATAAAAAGTGTATAAATGCCATAAAAAAATTTAATTGTTTACAGATGCTTGAAAATGGCTCGAGAGGCTGAAACGTAGTGATGTCTAAAAATTAAATAAATAAAAAAGTATATCAAAAACTTCTTTTGTAAAACGGCCAAATATATATCGCACAAATTAAGAAATATTATTTGCAAAATAAATATGAAATTATAAGATAAATTTTAATCTTTAATAAAGTTATATTTAAATTATTATTTTTTAAATAATAATACATCGTATTTCCCGTGCCGTTGAATAATTGGATTCAATTTTGTCGGTTTAAGTACCCCTGATATAATATACCAAGAGGCTTTATGCAGATGGTAGGGTATATTTGATCAGATTATACCTTAATCCTGGGAAATATGGAAACCTGAACTACCGGCTTTTCCTATTTAGTTATTCAGAAGATTAGGCATTAAGGATTTATTCGCGGCTGTTGCAACCGACTAAATATTCCAAGGGTTTATCTGTTTATACGTCAAGGATGCGGGGATCCTTTTTGGACATACTGCCATTTCCACTTAGATGAGACGAAGCCATTCCGGATGGAAATCCCTGCTAACCTAATGATACCCTTTCATGGCGGGACCTCTCTAACTGTTTCGGTCTCCTGCTTTGCATGTATATCCCTCTTCTATCCTCTCATAGTGTGTACGTTAGGTATTCATGTCAAAGGTGTTCCTTCCTCCTGCTACCCACCGCCATCTGCCTTGGAAACGAGTCTGCTTATCAGTCCTGGAAAATGCGATCTGTATGAATCTGGGACACGCTGCGTATCCTCCCTCCCATCTTGGTAGAATAGTTCGTTTAAAATCAAAACAAAGAAGACAAAATTACCATCTACAACACTGCCTTATATATTACTGTAAAATTGGGTCAGAAATTGTTCGATACCCTTTTTTTGTTAAGAGGTAAAAAGTACCAGTTTTGCAAACCGCCCAGTGGAAAATATGACCGATTTAGGTGAGCAAAATTCTGAAACGTGTCCATATTTAACCTTCGGGTTCCCAGATTACGGAAAAAAATTATAAAAATTAATTAATTTTTTGACATGATCAGCTGGCCAAACATTAAATTTATTTGTTAAAATCTAAAACTTCCCTAAGTTTTACGTTTGACGTCCCAGAATACGGGGAAAAATCGAATTATGGGCCGGAAATGCTGAAACCTGCTAATAAATGTATTTTATATCATTTAGGAAACTCTTCAAATTATAGATTGTTAAACTTTTGATTCGGATTGTTATGTCTGTAGAACATTATGTATGACCCAAAACGCAAAAAATCGCAAAAATTCTTTGTAATATTTAAATACTGGAAAGATCGATGTAACATCCTTGGGGTAACTTATGGGTTATAGAGTTTTTCGTTATTAAATAAGGGCATACATATACAAATTGCTAAATTAACTCTACAGGTGAGATTGCAATGTATATTCAATAACGAGTTTGGAAATATAATGTCAAAACTTGTCTCAGCAATGTCCATTGTTAAATAAAAGCAAAAAAGACTTTGCGATAAACACACCTTGAACACAATAAATGGCCATCGAATAAAGATAATCCTACTGGCGGTTATTAGGCACTTGTGCGAACAGGAATGATTCACTCATTTACTATTTATTTGTAAACACGGCATGACGGGAAATATTAGTATTAAAGGTTTTGCCAACTAATAATAAAAAGGTGAAGCTCTGAAAAATTCATAACTTTTGATTTGGCTTTTGTCCACCTTTATTGGTGATTTTGTCCTCTTTGCGCCGGGTTTTGTTAGGGGGGGAGAGGGAGAATCAGAATTCTTTTTAATTTTTTCAGTTTTTTTTTGTGAATATTATATTTATCGAAAACATTATTCTATACAAAATTAAGTTACTTTGAAAGATCTTCAAAAATGTTTATATACGAGTTTCAGCTATAATAAATGGTTTCGGAGATAATGAAGGGGTGACATACAGGGTATTTTCCTCATGTAGTAAAAATTTCTTTAAACTCCATAGAATATAAGTGTTTATGGGCAACTGCCAGGTTTAATTTGATTGTTAAACTTTTTTTTTTCATAGATATGATCAATCCCCATTAATATACTAGTAAATTCTCATTCAATTATGACAAAAATCATAATTAACCATTGATGATATTAACCAGTCTGTTAAGCTTGAAAATTAAAAGAAATAATAAATATTAATAAAATAGATGAGTGGCATTTTTTATTCTTTTAATTACAAAGCTTATATCAAGAAGTACAAAATCCACCCAATATAAGATCTTTATTTTCTTTTTTTGTCTCACTGAGGTGTAAATATACATTTTTTTCCTATTCTCATAAAATCCTTTACTTTTTATTTACACTTTACAGCTTGCACTATCACCGTCCTAGAAAATTAAATATCGAACTATTTAAGGATAAGACCTGTAAGTGCACATTACTCCAAAATGAAAAATAAATGTTCGCATTTTTTTCATTCAGCGCTCAATATCTGAATACATACTAACTAGGGGAAAACATAGTAAATTTCTTTTAAAATCAGATTAAAATTTCTATTGGAGAAGCCTAATCAATTTTCTTTATGTTTTGTAGTTTCCAAGATAACGCTTTTTTAAGTACTCCTTTTTTGGATAAAAAAATGTTGTATCACCATTTTCTACGTTTATTTTGTAAGATGGCATTAAAATAGTTATCAATACGAAGATTATGAAGATAAATCGAATTATAGCTGATCTTCTTAACTTCAATTTAAGTGGTGATAAATATCCTCTAGTTTTATAACCACCGAGATACGATACATGATGCAGTGTATCCCACTGATAAGCTAAATAAAGACCTAAAATAAATAAAAGTCCTTGTCATTGACGATTCAATGAAAAGGTCCGGGGAATTGTTTTTTTTGTTTGTTTTTTTTTTTTGGGGGGGGGAGGCTAAACACTGATGTACCTATTCTATTAAACACTGATATTTTCTAAAATTTTTGGTTTCCAAAAATAATCCACTTTCATATCTGTCTTATACTGTCTTGTTTTGAAATGATTTATTTCAAATGACTGAAGTATTGATTGAAGGATATTTAAATTAGAAAATCAGGCTCATAAATAAGTCCTGTAAATTATTTGATGAAATACAAGATTTAGTAGGAATTAATTGAAGTGAATAAATCTTATTTATTTCCTTGTGAATCTCTCATTTCATTTAAACGTGTTCTAAACCCTCTTTTGTACGAGGGGGAACGTGTGTATTCAGAGTCAAATGAAGAAAATAAGTCCCCTCCCCAAGTTCAGGTAATGTAATTGGTTAATTAAGTCTTCCATATACCAATGGAATTTCAGTAGAAGGTAATTTCAGAGCGAAATGGCGCAAGATGGAATTAATTACTGTATACAAACCTCTGCGCTCCTTGTTTCTTTAGGTTTTCCATTCATTCAATGATATTTATGCTGGCTTTACAATTAGGAGGTTCTTCTGTATTTAAGCGTTGAAATATTTAAATATTAATTGAATCAACAAATAATTAAGAACATTATTTTTTGTTTATTATTTTCAAAAAACCTTTGTAATCGACCAATAAAAAAAAATGCTCCCTCTTCAGAATTTTGTGGGTTTACGTTTCAAGATGCGTAGAACCCACATAACGAATTATAAAAAAAAATCCTTTTGTCCGCCGTCCGCGGCATTTCTTCGAAACTACTGGACACGTTTTTTTGAAATTCCCCACAAAAGTACTAGGGCATGTAACGATCCCAACACCTAGACTTTGAAATCAGCTGGTTATTTTTAAAATGGCGGCCGATTAAAAGTGATTAATTCAATAATTAAGTTATTATTGATGATAGAGGAAAAATTTATCAGTGTTCATTAATCATAAAAACGCGACTAATTATAAAAAAAAAATAATATTTTTTCCACAAATACGCCCATAATTATTTTTGAAGAAAGATAAAAATATATATAGAATGCTTTAGAATTAGTAGGTGCGATTTAAATATCAATTACATAATGAAATAAATTTACTACAAAATGAAAAAAAGAATCATTGAAATTGGTTTAGAACTAGCCGTTACATAGCGTTTTGAAATTGGAAAACTCCTTGTACCTTTATATACCTCTGGGTAATTTTAACAGATATTCTGTTTAAAACAACTGCATTTTTATTTATTCTTTTTTATCTTTCATATTACTTATCTTTTTAGTTGTTTCATAGCCAAATTTATGTACTGAAAATTCTTAATATTAAAGGGATTTAAGTACATTCTTTACAGTTTAAGCTAAAAAAACTTTATACAGTAAACTGAATATAATTTGTTTTACCATGAGAGAAACGGGAGCGATAAGCGTTAATAAAAAAAATAAATTAACTGCTTATGGTAATGAACCTATTTTATCATAATTATAATTTAAAAACTAATACTATGAAATTAACAGTTTATGAATAAATACTAAATTATTTAAATACATTTTATACACTTTGAAAAAATTTGAAAAAAGATATTATTTAATTATATACAGTAAATTCACTTTTACTTCCATAGAATGTACAAAAAGGGCTTTAGAGTCTTATAGTAAATTAAATAAATATTAACAAGTTAATAATTACTGGTATATAAAATAGACATATTTAAATGAGAAGAAAACAAATATATATATATATATATATATTTATAAATATAAATAAAAGCTTATTTACAATTCTATCGAGTCTGGATATTCATTAAGTGATCTAATATGCGGTATTTATAGGTAGAAATAGAATTGGAGTGACGGATGGAAGGAGGGATAGAGTTCCATAGGATTGAGGATCGAATAAGAAATGATCTGTCGAAACGTGCAGTTCGTGGGCCGTACTGTATACATCCGAAGGCCTGGAACGTGTACAACGGGGATGGACAGAGGATTTGAACTTTAGGAGGTGAAAAATGTATGATGGACTGTGAGATTGGATAGCTTGGTAAAGGAATGACCCAAGGAAATACTTGCGACGATTGGAAGGGTTATGCCATTTCAACTCCCCATAAAATTTCCCAATTATAAATACAGAGGTGCATCTTTATTTTCGTTTGCCTAGGATTCTTTTCATTATCGGAAATAAATGGGGATGAGAGGTTGCGATAAAGTGAGTTTGTAAGGTCTCATAGTTTAGAGTTAAATTAGTTACGTCTACATCGCGCTAAGTCAGAAACAAAAGGAACATTAAGTTATTAGAAAATTATTTTCTTTTTGACGAAATAAGAAAGAATTTCGGATTGTAAAGATTGGATGCGTAAGCTCGAAAAAGGCCTAACTACTTATTACAAAACAATATTACTCGATTGCCTAAAAAAATTGCAGAGAAACTCCAAATGCATAGTTCGTTGAAGTGATTTCTAAAAGCAAAGAAGCCCCCCATGGACACTTCCAAGAGACAAGATGTTGAAGAAATACGAGAACCAGTTTGTAAGCTTATTCATCAGCTTTGACCTGACCGTCCGGATCTGTCATTTCTGTATTTGAGATTCACCAGGTGAAAACATTTTTAACTACAGGATTTATGAACTTTTTAATAATTTTTAAAATATTTATTCATTATTAAGCTTTTAGACCGATCCATGCTGAAATATGCAAGCTTTCAAACAAAGCATTCGGATAGAGATTATGCAATATCCGCTAATATAATTAGAATGGCATGCGAAACATTCATGATCTGTTCTAATGCAAACATTTTAATAGTAATGAATGGTTATGTTTAGGAATGTTTTGTTTCTACCTCGAAATAGTTAGGCACTCCATATTTATTTAATCAGATTATGCAATTCTCGTTTTTCTCTAATTCCTCCTTAACCTTTTGAATTTGATATGGTTTTCTCTATTAATTAGGACATTCTTTTCTGAAGGTTTATTAGTACAATACGTTACAGTCAAGTTTTTCTTTAGATGGGAAAATAAAATTTTCTGTGATTAAGGCAACAAAATAGCTTTCCTAAAACACGAGTGGTTGTATATCTTTTTTAAAGTGGAATATTTAACCTTCAAATGTTAATATTCAACAAAAGGAGGCATATGCGTTAACATAAAGTTGCTATAGGCCTATAATTTTATGAATATATCTTATTTTTTAATGAACTGATAATCATTTATGTTACTCTTTAAAATAAGATTTATTGACCGATTTTTTTCGGAATTCTGACGATGATTAAATATAATAATTAATAGATTTTATAAAATAAACATAATATTTTCTTGCTTAGTGCAATTTTCGTTATGATGAACTTTAATCCCTAGGCGAAGAACTCTAAATCCGCCCAAGAGTGCTTTCTTAAACATTAATGACATTACATTCCGATTGCACACGTGCGAAGCAGGGTCAGGCCACTAGTTAAAAGAATAAGTTCAAACAGACCTCTTTCTATACCGAAAGTAGGTAATTTAACTAACAATAATTCTAAATCAAATGTATATATTTTTAAAATTTATTATTTAAAATGTTTATTGACATATTTAAAAACAATACGTTTATTTTTTTTATTTTAATCGACAGGAGTGCTGCCATTGGGTAGTTCTTCTTCAAGTTTGTATCACGCCATTTAACATTTGTCACATTTACTTGTTGTACCTTGAAGTACAGTTGTAAATTTCAATAAATGATGTTAAAAAAAAAAAAAAATTTTAATCGAACTTTGACGATAGTAGTGTAAGAAAATCTGACTTATGGAAGATTTTAGTTCTGATGGTGTTAAAAATTAATTTTTAAATTGGCAATAAGTTATTCCTTATGTCATGTAATTTTAAGATAAAATTATAGTTGAGCGTAAAATTAAATATTATAAAAGTTAGTTGGATATGTGTAAAAAAAAACTAAGGAACTTGCTAAATCTGTGTAAAGTTTCATGTAATACATTTTATTTTGAAAACAAAATAAATAAAATAATATTGATATTTTATGTAAATAAAATAGTTGATAGGTTTTTGCAAAAACGAAAAAAGTTGAATATTAACAAAAGAAAATAATATTAAAAATACTGTTTCAAATGCTAAAATAATTGCGTTTTATTAACACAATCCCTTAAAATTGTTCTAATTTCCTTTTAATCACAAATGTTCCTATTTCAAACAACCCCTACATGAGTTATGTTATTAATTTTATCAATTTAATTTTTAAAAATTTTATATTTCATACTGATTTAAAAGTTTTTGGGGGCTAGCATACCATCTGTCCTCTTATTTGTCAAGATCTCAAACTCTGATTCTTTTCGCCAAAGATTTTTTTTAAATTATATTTATGAAGGGTGGGGCACCTACTCTTAGGTTAATGCCTACAATTAACCTCTGTACCCATTAGCCGGATTAAATCTATAATCTAATCAGTTCTTTATTCGAGGCCAAATCGTATTTTAAGCTGCCTTGAGAGTTTCCTGGTGCAGTTTCTATTATCATTTCAATGCTAGTGTTTATATAAATAAACCGTTGCAGACATTTCAGTATCACTAAAAAACAAAAACAAAGTAAACATTAGTAATATACACGATGTATAAGTTGATCAAATATTACATTAAATGAAATTTAGACGGTTCACTAGCAAAAATTAAAAAATCTGGTGCGGGTAACACACGACTCTCACCTACCTCCGTTTTAAAAATTGATTAAAGAATTTTCAAATACAGCTAGAGATTAAAGTGAAAATATTAATTTTAAGATTTAAGAATTAATTAAATTGAACTTCTATAGAAACATGTGTTTTAGTTAAAAATCTATTATATTATTATCTAAAATCATCAGTTTTTAAGTAAAGAGAAAGTAAAGTTAGTTTTATCGGATTTTCATCACTATTTATTAAGTTTTACAAGCTCGTATATAAGATAATATTTTTTCTAAAATCTTTAGCTTTCCAACAGTATATTATACATGTATATTACTGTTCCTATGTTCGAAATAAAAAAATTGCATTAAAAAAATATTTCTTCAGTTTTCTCCTTTAGTTGGATATCGAATTCGTTCAACTTATATATTTACCTGTTTTTATCAATGGTAACAAGATGTTATGGTTATTTTTATAGAATCTACAAAATTAAAGATAGTTTAGAGGAAGAAAATATAAAGTATCGGCATTTGAGACTATTTTAATCAGAATGAAACCTACATGATATTAAAGCCCATTAAATTTTACATCGACATGGTATAAAGTGACTCTTCTGGTTCACTGATTTTGATGAAAATGATGGTTGCTGTAACACCTCGGGCTTATAGTTTTCTTAAATATGAAATTTCAGTTTCGTACGACTTTTTTTTTTTTTTTTAGAAGAAATAATCGAAGAAAACATTGAAACTATTCATAACATAATAAAAATAAAAACAATGACAAAATAAAAAAAAATACCAGTCATTAGGGTTAAAAAGTTATGTACCAACCACGATACATTTTAATTCATCTATGATACATTAATAAATAAATTTATGTACTCGGATAATATTAGTGTTTACTTTTACTTACCTATAAATATATATTAAGGGAAAGTATTATGATCTCGAAAATTCTCGAATTAAGTTTCATGGGAAATACACGTTGTTCAGGATAATAATGACCAAGGTTCGAAAATTATTCTGTGCATTAGTAGGGAGTTAAGTTACTTCGAATACAAAAAGACGTACTGAAGTGTAATTTTATATTTAATTAGATTTCATGCATGGGGTGGTATAGAAACTTTTTCATTTAAATCGACGAGCCAGGAGAGCCACTTAATACTGAGGCACTTTTACGTATTCCTCAAAAACGTCTCTTCCGATTTTGATTTAACTCTCTCTCACACACTCACTCTCTCTCTCTCTCTCTCTCTCTCCCCCCTCCCCCCTCTCTCTCACACACTCACTCTCTCTCTCCCCCCTCCCCCCTCTCTCTATCTCTCTCTCTCTCTCTCTCTCTCCTTTCTCTCTCTCTCTCTCTCTCTCCCCTATCTCCCTCTCTCCGATTTTGATTAAACTCAGTAAATTGTGTAAAACTTTTATGTAGGTTTTGCGCTAAATTTGTAACTTTAACTTTATGCAGGTATTCATCTGATTGGAATAGTGTGAAACGGTTAAAATACCAAATTTTCTAGGTTTTTAAATAATATTGATCCATATTTTTTACTCAACAATTTGTTTTATTTATTTCCGACGTTTCGGTCTAGGCCATTTTCTATAAACCATCAATCTCTCACTTTTAAATACATTAAATATATAATAAACTCTATGAATACCTAAATTAAATATAGGTATCTTATTATTATTTATATCCATGAACAATTTTGCTAATTAGTTGTAAGATAGGTTTGTGCCTATCGTAAATAACAAGAAAAAAATTTGATTATATCTAATTACTACTGAGACTTCTGACGTGATAAAAAAATTGTTATTTTTATTTATTTATTGATATTTACAACTTTACTGGTTAATACAACAAGTAAATAAGCTATAAGATACAATATGTAAAAAATACATAAAAAGAAACTGCATATTGGCAGCACGTGGCCGCAACGTTGAAAAAAAAAATTGTTGAGCGAAAAATATTTAAAAACCTAAATTTAAAATAACTCCCTCAAAAAATATATGCATATATTTAATTTATATTATTCACACTGTATATTATTTACTGTATAAAATTCACATATATTACATTACGTTTTCAATCTTAAGTTTATTAAATAATTGATTTCAAGAAGCGAGGTAAGCGAAAGACGTGTTTTGCTCACTCCAGATTTATTCATTAATGAAAATAAGATTAAAAATTAAGTTGTAAAATTTATTTCAGGTTGTAAAACTGTTTTAAAGACTTTGTGCAAAGCCTGACTGGCCATATAGTAATAAAAAAGCCATCCAGTATCGTACAATTTTTAGGACGGTTTGAAGCATTTTCAGCATCATACGAGGCTTTTTTAAGATTCAAACCAAGTCACAATGCCATCATAGCTATTGGATATCGATTCTTCTCCACTCCTTCTGACAGGGAATAGATGAAATGAATCAATCATTGCCCCATCCTCCCAATAACTGCTGCTTCCTCGTAGCGGATGAAAAATCTCCCATCTACCCGCAGCACGTCTGCCCCAAGGGGGATACCCTTATTAAAAACTCATTCCCGACCGCAACTTGAACAAATCTCACTTTTCTTGGAAATTATTACGTATTCCGTACAAGTTTATTCCATTTGGCGCCGGCTGAATTTTGATTATAATTTCTACTTGGAATGTTTCCTTCAAGAGGCCTTTAACTTGGGGAAATGATGTGTAACCTGGCTAGGAAAGTTGGGCGGGTTTTTGCCCCCCCTCCTGTAATAATAAAGGGCTTCCCTCCAATATGGTGGCTAAGTTTTTCTTTTGTTCCAACTACGGCTTATGTTTCATCTAACTATCTTAGGTCATTAGCATTAGTGTAATGGCTCGTAAATCCGGATGGAATTGTTAAAAAATAATCTGGTGCGATTTTCACTTACCTTTGGTGTTGAAATCAATTTATGGATTTTTAAATTAAGTTAGACTTGAAAAAAACGTTAGTGAATTAAAATAAATTTCGATGGAAACTTGTGTTAACTAATTTAATTATCTTCTAATTCTAATTTATTTATTGAGTTATATTACAATTTGTCTCAATAGACAATAATAATATTGCTACAAGATCACATTCATACAATATTTACAGTATAAACAAAAGGAAAGTCAAATTATATAAAATAAAACTAAAATAAATAAAGGTAGATAATAACAAAATTTATAAATTAAATAAATACTATGCGAGAAGTTGAGGGTGCAGTGAAATAAACACACAATTAAGTATAAACTTAATTTAATGGTGCCGACGTTTCGGCCTAAATTATAGGCCTTTTTCAGAGCTATAGAAAACAAAAGATAACAACCAGTAGTAGAATACAATATATAATTATAATTTGGGCCGAAATGTCGGTACCATCAACTTAATTTAATACTTAATTGTGTATTTATTTCAACTAACTTCTTCCATATATACACACCGTCAACCATTCTCACTTCGCGATAAAGAAATACTAGATTAACAAGTGGATATCCAAAACACGAACACACTGATACTTATATGCAATATTTACAATCTGCTAAGGAACCCCAAACGGGGCCTACACCCCCACTAGTGGAAGGGCAAGCAGAATCCGAGGGATCTTAGCGCCTCTCTCTCAGCCGCCACACTGGTCAGAGCCAGCGGAAGCTGAGTGAAGACGCCATAGCCGCAAACACACAATTTAATTTTCTAAAAATAGAAATTATTAGGTACAAACTTCACTTAAGTTTATGCCCTCTCTATCGTTCTGCATTAAATTTCACAGCCTTGTATATAATATTAGCTGATTAGCTAAGATTTAATCTATAATCTCCCCTACAGTGAAAATGGAAATACACTAAATAAGGTTAGAGAGATTCGCGGAGTGTAACATAGCTATCCCAAATTATGCATTTAACACCTGTTATAGATTTTGAAAAAGTTTCGGTATCACTTAATAATAATTTGAAACAAGAGATGTTTAAGCTTAGAGATATTTAAAAAAAACAACATATTTTTAAGTCATTATGAGACCTCTAAATTAAGAGAGAAAGTGTGAAAAGTTCACGCATACTTAATTAAATTTAAAACTATCGATAGCAATGCATCTTATAGGGAAGGTTTTTTTTTTTTTTTTTTTTTATATGAGGGTCATACTATAGAATGAATGAAGTAGAGGACCTAATAAAAGAATCTGAAGCGGATTTTCCCATGGCATTATCACAGGCGGACCTGCTGCAAACATCTGATGAGGAACAAGCAAAAAAGAAAATAAAAACTGAAATTAGGATAAATAAGTTTAAATTTTGACCACAAAGTTCGTCAGTTTCAGCAAAATATAAGTAGTCCTGATAGACCAAACCTATCTCATCCGGCCTAATAGCTTGTCGTGTTATGGTTATTATGATGGATGAGATAGGGTCACAAAAGGTTTCGATAATTGCGTGTTTAGTGTAAGGAAAGAGAGTAAGATGGAGGTCGGTACCCGCAGTGGTAGAAATACGTACCGAGGCACCAGGTGATAGGGTACCCTCCCTCTACAGGTGGTAGAGGTTGAACACACACCTACCAATTAGCTGAGGGGACTGGTTAGGGAGGAAATACCCCGTGAGGTAGAAGCTCAACAGCAGCGTATATGAGTCCTCATAGGTGCACATGGGCAGAAGCCAAGCAACCCATCCTATGAGAGGGATAGGAAGGATGAAGGAGAGGTGGTTGAAGAAGGATGTTAAATTAAAGATAGACCACAGTATGCTACAAAGGCAGAGATACTCTGACCTAGGGAGATACTATCTGGTAGAAGCAGGTTGGTGATCTGAAGAGCTAAGGTGGCTCTTGGGGATGTTAGCCCAAAATGTTAATAATTTATGGTGAAGAGCTTTTCTAACAGACTGGTGTCTTGGCCCTAGGACATATTACCTTGAAAGGTTTATTTATTCCCATCCAATGAACAAGTCACAGTATTATTAAATAATAGATCTTCTATTCGGCCGGTCACTTATGTAGGCGACGCTAGCGCTACCTGCAAGCGAGCGCGTGAAGTATCCGCTACAACCAGTTCATAATTCAGTAAAAGTATCTACCCGAAAATTGTACAACAATATGGACATCATATTTTGTTTTACAATATAAATGGCTTAAAAGATGTATTAAAATTTACAGTAATAGAATGTGATACTATAGGCAATATCTCATATTATGTTTCGTAGACATGGGTGATTGCCGATAATTTCGCTTTACCTCCATGGTTACATGAGTATACACCTTTTAGCAGTAAACCTCTAAAAGCAAACACAACAGGGCGCGGTAGCGGTGATTTGCTAACCCTAGTTCATAGCTCCATTACTTCAGGAACAATACCACCCGCTATTGGATTTTTGTCAATATTAAATTTAATAACATTTACTTGCCCTCTGTTCTGTTTTCTTAATTATAAAATTTCACGGACACAGACCACCTCTTTGGCATCTGAATTAAGAGTAATACTGGAACTAAATAAATTATGAAAGACCTTATTTTTTTTGTTTTTTACATTTATTTTACCAATTTTTTAACATTTCATTTTATTAATATTTTTAAAAATAACTTACGAGCTACTTATTACAATATACTATTATTTCCATAAACAATTTCACCACAAATTATACTACAAATTATACTGGGTATTATCCATGTCCGTTCTTTACATTTACATAAATTATAATTTATCGATATTTTTTACTTATTTTTCTAAGCTAAGGATTTTTTAAATAAACATATAACCTCCTTTCCTTCCAGTGGCGCGACAGGCCGTGAAGGCCCTTGGACCAGCGGTGTATTCTGCTGGGAGAATACACTCGGTTTCCTCGATGAATTCTATAGGGTAGAGTCATCACACCCTACGCCTATTCTTGTGAGTGGCTACCAGTTGCTGACATTTACAATTCACTAATTGGAATTAGGCAATAAATTCATGGTTATATACTATCACATTGGCTGTGATAATTATTTATTGACAGTAAAAAACACAAAAAAAAATGGTTTATTGAAAATACCTTTGTACTGGATTTTTTCGTTCTATTAGAGAAACAGAATTTTAATTATAAAAAAAAAAATGTATAAACAATTTAAATGTATGAGCTACTTTTTTTACAATAGCGCTATTGTGCATAATTAAACTGTTTTTCTAGCGTGTGATAATTGAGACGTTGATTTCCAAAAGGTACTGTATCCATCCTAGGGAATTTTACAGGAAGCGCGAAAATCTCTCATTACTATATTATTAAACCAGCTAATTTGATTCTTTTCGCATTAAAATCTAGAATTATTTCTTTACTATATTAATAAAACCATATTAAAGTTAGGAAATGAAATGTTCTGTTATGATTTGGAATGAAACTAAATGTGTAATTAGTATCTTAAGAAATTAATGGCATTTCTAAATCACGTTATTAAAAGACATGAGTGTTCATTAGATACAATCAAATTTAAGATTTAGATAAAACTAAATGAGGAGAATATAAATATGTAAAAAAATCAATTTCGTAAAAAATGTCCTTTAGTACCTTTTGGAAATCAACGTCTCAATTACTTTAGAGAGGTATAGTTTATAAATTAGTTAAACTGTATCTTCAAAATATATCTTTACTCGAATAAGCCTATTAGTGATAACGATAATAAAAGAAATTTTATTTAAAATATTTTCATTTTTTTTAAAATAAAAGAAATATTGATAGGGTTTAATTCTTTATCGCCAATTAAATTTTATAAAAAAAACATCGTTATTTAATATTTTATTTACCTTTCAGTGGTAAACGAAATATTTACAATATTCAGTTTTTATATAATAAGAAGTAATAAATCTTAAAGTGGAATTCAATTTTTTTAATGCATAACATATATTTTTTACAGGTGAGTGGGTGCAGAATGTTAACATACAAGGATTTTTTTTAAGGTATAGTATTTAGTTATAATTTAAAAAAAACAACATATTTATTGATATTTACAACTGTATAATATACATCAAGTAAATGTGATGGACATATTAAACTGACATGAAATACATGTAGAAACAATACTCATTAGCAGCACTCTAAGTAATAATTTTAAAAATAAAATGTTGAAGCAGTAAAAATTCGTTTTTAAAATATTATCTAGTTGTTATAATTTATGTGGATCTAATTTAGTAAACATTCTACTGTTTCTTTTAATTGTTACGAAGTTCTGACAGTCCTTTAAATTAATAATAATAATATGTGTGGTGTATTTTTTCTCCTTTGTTTAGAATGAACTTAGTCATAGCACGTTATAATAGAAAGATATATTTAAAATCTTAGTAGGCGTTTCTATTTTTTTTGTCTTTAATTTAAACCTTATTAAATAATTTATAACGGTAAATTATTACTTATTTGACTGATTATAAACTTGAGGTAATTTCACTAACGAAATAAAACACGATAAGAAAATAAAAATAAAAATTCCTATGTAGAATTTAATTTTAAATTAATATTCTAGTTATTTTATCTATAAAGTGTTAGGATTTTCAACTATTTTGACAACTTCTGCAAATTGTATTATGTTCTGCAATCATTCCCTTCTTCTCCTGAAGACTTATATTTACCTGTCCCACAAGTTCTCGTGTGCATTTGTATTCATAGTGACCCCTGACTTTTCTTTCAGCCGATGTACTTTTTCATGAGATACTTTTTTCTTTAATCTAATATCCCTTTATATCGTCCTCCGGACTTTTACAAATAATTTTATTAACTTTCTCTATTTATACAATTTTTAATCTCGTATATTATATTTTGAACTAGAACAAAAGATTATTAATTTGTATTCATATAAAAATACATTCATAAAAAAAAAAAAAAAATAAGTGAATTTTTATGTAAGCCTTTGAGAGGTGATTATAAATTATAAAATCGAATTACTTAAAAATAAAAACTACCTTTCAGCAACTTATGGCTTTAATTAATTAAGAAATGGGAGAAATAAGAATAAAAAAAAAACTACCTGTCTTTGTATTAATTAATTTGGCCATTTCTATTTTTATAAGCCATTTAACTATTTGAAATAACAATTTATATAAGATAAAACTCAAGAATGGCCGCATATGATATTTAGAAACAAATTCATGAAAAATTAAAGTATTAAAAAGTCTTTGTTTTACGTGAAAATATAATTATAAAAATAAAAATTTGTTGACTTCAGTAGTATATGAAAAAGAAAAAAAAATTAGGAGAAAAATCTGTTGAAATGTAGTTACAAGTCGTTTTATAGTATTTTCAACGCATTTTTATAAGAACTAAAAAAAAAAAAAAAAACCTATAACTTGCCCTCTTGGGTTCAATACATAAAGAGATTCGTCCTGTTTCTAGGCAAACGGCCGTGCAAAGAGGTGATTACCTACCAGTTTCCCCCCCATTTTCAGGTATCCATTTTATAGAGTCTGAGCGTGCCCTATTGGGGTCTTCTAACCTTTCAGTCGTCCCTTTTTCCGACTGAAAAACAGAATAATAAAACAGTAAACTGGTGTATCTGTACTATTTAGCAAGCCAAATATTTATTTTATATACCTTCGCATATTTATATACGGATTTATATCGTTGAGGGATAAACTGTTCTGGGTTCGAATCCGTCTATGGATACGATTATGGATACGATATACGATTTAATTTTGTTATAAGCCGTGGATCGAACTAAGGGTTAGAAGACCCTTCTTTGCCCCACTCTGTCATTAAATTTTATAAATTTCATTTTTGGATAAGCAAAATAGGTGACCATGATATTAGCTAAAACACAACCTTACACAACCGTTGACTAAGAAAAAGTACATTCATATATGTATTGATGCAGCTGATTTTTTTTAATGAGGGCAACACTACATAATGTTAAAATTTTTAAAAATAAACTATAACATCTTTTTAGTCAGTTTCCCTATATTTATTTTTTTTTCTTCTTTACGTAATTTTCTTCCTGATGAATTTAAATAGACATTTGGTAGAACGTAGTGAAGTAGTATTAAGATTGGATCAGGAAATCCGGATCAAGCGAACACTGTACGACGGGGTTTAATTTACGAACTCGGAGAGAAGTTCCCAAAGGGAGATAAGTGTAAAGGGGAAAAGAGAAAAAAAAGTAAAAAGTTTAAAACTAATCATAAGTTTTCTTCTAATCGAACAGTGATATCCAAATTTTATGATACAGTCCAAGAAAATTGAGAAACCGTTTTTGATTTTATCACTGAATACTATTTTTAATATAAGAAAAATACATTTTTTAAACAATTTTCGCTTTTCTGGTTTAGTAGATGTTAAAAAATCTGATTTGGTAACGGTAAATGTATATTTTTATTTTACCTTTTTATCAGTTAAGAGGCTAAATTTTAGATAATGGGGTTTGTGTTATTAAAACATAAAAAGTTCTTAACACGATTTATGGAGAAGAGATATGAATTACTAACACATTCTGGAGAAAGCTTGAAAAAAGATAGTAGTATAGTATGCAGTTTTTTTTTTTTTTTTTTTTTTTTTTTCCGAATTTATGATCAAATTTATGATAAATTGCATTTTTAAACTAGAAAAGAAATTGCGTTCATAAAATGTAACCTTTGACCCTATATAAGTTTTATATCACTATAAAAGACAAAAAAGAAAGACTTGTAATACGAATATAGATCAACTAATTCTACATTGACCAGAACAACGTGTTTGATTTAAAAAAAAAAATAGCAGATCTCTATTATTTTCTGAATTTGAAATCAGGGTAAAACATTTTTCTGACTAATAACAATAGTTACACAGCCATTTTGATTTAGTTCATGCAGCTGTGTTAGAAAAAAATCTTTAACTCTCATAGGTATGCAGATATCAAATCAAAATAAAAACTAACAAAATGATAAGGATGTGCTTTACAATTTTTTCCCCACTACACATTACCTAAGTAGTGAAGAAAGTGGTTTAAAAAATAACAAAAATATAGAAAATAAAGTTAGGTAAAAGTTTATAAAAGAAAAGAGCTAATAATCTAATAGATTGTTTTTTCTTATATAACTCAGTCAATGTTCTACATGCTGTTAAAATATCGATCTTGAGGAAAAAGTTATTTAGATTTGTTTTTAATTTAGTTTTAGGGATAGTTGAAAAATGACAAAACTAATAAGTTTACACATCTATAAGATAATTACAAGTGACATAAATTTGTCCTCTAAGACTCACTTGATTCGAATTCAGGTAATATTTGGGAATTACTTAAGAGACAAAATTATTTATTTTATTTTTTTAAAATTATTTATTTATATTTACAACTGTATTGTAGAGGACATCTAGTAAACAGGCTAAAAGAAAATATACATGAACAAGACATGTAGAGAAGCTGCACATCTGCAGCGCTCTAAAAATATTCTAAACTAGATGGTCTGGAGGCCATCTTCTTTTCAGGCACCTCGAAGGATTATCGGGAATCGAAGAGGAAGAAAGGATTGAAACTAGAGGATTAGAGTGGTAATGGAGTTTGTCATGAAATGGAATGATATCTGGTTCGGGCCAAATCAGCAACATACGGAACATTGAGGTCTTTATGGATCAGTTTATACGTTACAAAATAAGGAGCATTGAGGATTTTGGATTGTAGGGATTGGATAAGTGAAACATTTGATGGTTTAGTAGAGCCCCAAAGCTCTTCTCCATAAGTTTATATAGGCCGTATGATAGTCATGTAGGTAAGCCTTTTGTAGTTTAGTGGAAGATTAGAACGTTTGTAGAGTAAATGTTGAAGTAGCCGAAAACGTCGAGCAGTTTCTTATCGTTTCAATCTTGTATGAGAGTTCCAAGTAAGGCGTTAGTCAAGTTGGAGTCCTAGATATTGGATATGTTCAACAGGAAATAGCGGGATGTTATTGAAGGACAGTGTAGGGCAGGATGTCATAGGTTTACGACGAAGGGTACAATTAATTTAAATTGCACTATTTCAAATGGATTGACAGAAATAGGAATTTTATCTCGTAGTACAAAATTCTATGCAATATTTGGTGTTTTTTGTGAAATGTATATTAATTGAGATATATTTATTAAATATATTTTAAATATACGTTTTGCTCTTATATGGTAGTTTATAATAATAAGGTCATAATTCCGTTTAAAGAGAAGGGGTTTGAAAGCCTTCTGTTTTTTAATATAACACATTTATTTATTTTCGTGTTGCGTTAGTAGAATTTATGATAATCACTGATTCATAAGTCTCTGACGAATTCAAATATCTTCAGCAGCGCTGGAGGAATAAGAAGTCCCGTTATTAATTTGAATAAAAAGCGGAATAATATTTTCGATCCGAATGTTGAATATTTAAACCTGCGCGATGGGGAGAAGAGCGTTGAAGGCAAGATACACTCCAAGATACCTCACACGACAAGTTCAGTACTTTCATGTCCCGCAATAATTTTTTTTTCCCTCTCGGGTCTTAATCAACTTTTGGAATATGAAACAGCCTCCAAGGGATAAAATAACACGTATTGTTAATATCAAGTTAATGAACAAAACATAGGCACTATGTTACAATTCGCAATTATTTTAAACTTGAGAACCGAGCGTTTTTTATTTAAATATGGTAAATAACTATTAAGAAATAAGACTTCTTGATCTCTATTAGGCATACTAATATTTACATTAGGTCTTCAGAAAGATAACTATTTTTTTTTCTTTCTTTTTTTTCGGTATATTACAATTTGCATTGAATTTATAAAAAAACACATTAATAGAACTATGGTCTTTTGGACCGTCTAATCGAGAGCCGATCTGTTCAATTACAGAACAGTAACAATATCATAAATATAATCAATAACAATAAACAATTACTAATGTATATATATATATATATATATATATATATATATATATATATATATATATATATATATAAATAAAAGTTTTCAATATAATTAAATGCTTTTATAAGTTTGTATCTGCAAGACCATGCTAGTTAACAATAATTAAACACAGCCATCCAGTTTTGGCCGTTAAGACAGTTTATTGCTTCGTTGATGTTTAAATAATTTTTTGCGAAGCACCTTATTCTAATTTCACACAAAATGGGGCATGTAGCGAGGAAATGAAACGTATTTTCTACTTCTCTTCTATTACAAAGCGAGCATATCTCATTGTTATTTGACCAAAATCTCTTGTAGTTCAGGTATACTAATTCACATCTAACTTTTAATATCCATTTCACCTCATTGAAACTTAATTTACTATCAAACAAATATTGCGTCCCATAAACATAATTTAAGTTTTTAGATACAAATATTTGTTTCTAAGACTACAGCCCTTTGTATAAATTTTGATCTATAAATACTTGTTAGGGATTCTCTAAATTCCTGTGGGATTAAGGTCCAGTTATATTTGTTGTTAAGTTGTATGTCTATAGAAATATTATGTTTTTCAGCCAGTTCTCTTAAATCTTTTACGCAGAAAATATTTTGTTAAATTACTTCCTCATTTATGAAATATGGCAGTCTGATATTTGGCATATTTTTAACTTTTAGAATATAGATATGTTGTATTTTTAATGTTTCTATGAAACAACACATTGGGAGTGTTTTGGTTTCGATGTGCAGTAAGTATGACGGTGTGGCTAGTGGTAGGCCGAATATTTTTTTTTTAAATAAATAATTGAAGAGTTATTCTTTCTATAGTCTTGAGAATATATTGGGTTGTAAAATAAATTCGTAGCGTTTTTACTGGTGATTTCAATAACAACTTCATACTCTTGTAAATATTTTTAAACATTTATATTCTGAGATATCCCGTGTCGTAGAGTGAGTGTTGTATTTGACTATTCTCTATATTTTTAGAGCGCTGCAGATGTGCAGCTTCTCTACATGTCTTGTTCATGTATATTTTCTTTTAGCCTGTTTACTAGATGTCCTCTACAATCCAGTTGTAAATATAAATAAATAATTTTAAAAAATAAAATAAATTATTTTGTCTCTCAAGTATTTCCCAAATATTACCTGAATTTGAATCAAGTGAGTCTTAGGGGACAAATTTATGTCACTTGTTATTATCTTATAGAAGTGTAAACTTATTAGTTTTATCATTTTTCAACTATCCCTAAAACTAAATTAAAAACAAAACTAAATAAATTTGTCCTCAAGATCGAAATTTTAATAGCAAGTAGAATATTGACTGAGTAATATAAGAAACACCAATCTATTAGATTATTAGCTCTTTTCTTTTATAAACTTTAACCTCACTAAAAGTATTTTTTATATGTTATTTTTTAAACCACTTTCTTCACTACTTAGGTAATGTGTAGTGGGGAAAAAATTGTAAAGTTTTTTCACATCCTTATCATATTGTTCGTTTTTATTTTGATTTGATATCTGCAAACCTATGAGAGTTAAAGATTTTTTTCTAACACAGCTGCATGAACTAAATCAAAATGGCTGTGTAACTATTGTTATTAGCCAGAAAAATGTTTTACCCCCGATTTCAAATTCAGAAAATAATAGAGATCTGCTATTTTTTTTTTAAATCAAACACTTTGTTCTGGTCAATGTAGAATTGTATTCATTTACATAAATATTATCTATTCGGTTTGACTTGAGTGGGGTAGATTTTTATGTACGCAGGAGCCAATATTCTATTAACATACCCGAAAAAAATATTAAAAATTAAACGAAATGTCAAAAAAATATACTATATGTTTTAATTTTTTTTAACTGTGTTCAGAACTCGAGATAGGGAAACCTTCCTAGGACTCATTCTCTACAATGTCGGTACCCATAAATTCAGATAAAAAATTCTTGGCGGGTGATCACTTCTTTACACGGCTATTTTACAGTTTTTATTTTTTTAAATTTGTTTAAAGTATGTATGTACAACCATAAGAATCATTTCTATGCGTTTTTTCGAATTACTACGAACATACTATAGTAAAAAAATCTGTATCTTATATTTCTCTGCCTCAATTAGTGTAAAACTGTTGAATGGAATCTACAAATAATGTTTCCTCAGTAAGGATATTAAATTAAAAATTTAATCGATTGACGAGAGCTGGAAGTTTTTAAGCAGAAACTAATGCACTTAGGAAGCGATTAAGTTGAATAATTAAAGGATTTGTTGTTTAACTTTGCTATGAGCCCCTCTAAGGAGAGTATAATGAAGTTATGAATCCAACTGTTCTTTGTAATATTCCAAGGGATAATGGAATTTCAATAGATAAACTTCAGGGCGACCTTAACCGAACTCGGGGCTTTTGCCCTGGAAGTTGCGTAAAGTGCTAAAGATCACAACAAAGGATGTTTGTTCCCCAATGAGTAGGTTCTTCAATGAAATAGCAACTCTTGCTGGTTCCTATCTCCCCCTAACCTCCCTGTTCACCTGAATTACACAAACGAACTTTATTGATAGTTGGCCGCTTCAGGCCTCTTCTAGGATCACCCCTACAAGGAACAACTTCAACATTTGGTATTTTACCGATTCCGGCCGCAGTATAGTTCAAATAGATGTATTAAATAATCAGGTGAAGCTGTTAAATGTACGTTTTAGCGTGTCCTAAGGCCTTGTAATGTATGAGATTTGCAAGGGGAGTAGGTTCCTAGAGAGTGTAGGTTATATTTTTAAGAGATTTGCTAATCTACAGATTTCTCAATTGATCTTCATTAGTTCAATTAACGTTCAACAGATATCTTTATTTAGTGAAATTGAGGAAAGAAGAAAGGATGATATTTTTTATATACAAGTGACCGTCAAGACTGACACCAAATCCTATATGGTCAAGGATGATATTAAGTTTCGATTAAAAAAATATGTAGATGATGATAAGGATGATGTGTATTAAACCTAATGCATTTAAAACGACAAAGATTTGAAATAAAACATATCTCTCCCCACCTTTCATGTTGGAATCTCATATAACTTTTTTTGACGGTGAAGTGGAAAACGGAATTTATGAACCAAGGGAACAACGAGCTAGTATGGTTTTAGTATTTGGCATAAAAGTCTGTGGGAGCACATTAATTGACATCCCTGTTCCAAGTATGATCCTTGTAGCAGGCCCCTGCTTGTTGCTTCATATCCGCTACAACACTACCCGCAGCGTAAAACATGACCATACATCATCAACACACCATGATCCTGTATTGTCAATATCCATCATCTCTTGGTGGAACAGCTTTGGGGTAACAGTCTACTTCAGAAGTGTTGTTATATACTGCAACTCTGCCATTCAATACTCCCAAAAACACACATTACCTGTTTTTATTATAAAAGAACTTCTCTTGGAAGTAATGAAATATTTTTCAAAAATTTTGGTGCGGGACAACTCACGAATTTCACTTACCTCGGTTGCTATAATCTATTTAAGAACTGATCCATAGAGTTCAAAAGGTTTAATGCATTATATTTAGTTTCGTTGGAATCATATGGTTTATATTAAATATTGCAACAATATTAAAGTTTTACGTGTAATAAGCAATTATAAGTTTAAGTCCTTTTTGTCACTCCCTATTACATTTTACAACCTTGCGTTTAAGATAACATTTTTTCTAACACCATTAGCTTTCCAACGATATATTATACATCTATATTACTGTTATTATCTTCAGAAAACAAAAAATTACACACAAAAAAATGTTTGCTCGTTTCTCCAATAGTTTATTAAACAATTCGTCTAACTTACATATTTACCCATTTTTTATCAATGCTAACAGGATGGCATGGTTAATTTATTTAAATCTACAAAATTAAAGGCACTTCAGGTCAAAGGCATATAAGCCCTGTCAAACTATTTCAATCAGAATGAAACTTAAATGACCCAAGACCGTTCAAATGTTCGAGGGTTGTGGTTTTACAGTTGATTTTTTTTTAAAGATTTCTGAAGATCATGAACTCTTCAATCTAATACTTATACACAAAACTCATATCTCTTGTTTACTATTGAAATTCTTGAAATTTTATAATGCAATAAGTATGATTATTATTAAATTATCAGATTATCCAATGACGGAGGTGTCATTACATTTCAATAGTTTTTTTTTTTTTTTTTTTTTATGAGCATTTTTTTTAAAATATTGCAACTTTATTTTTCAGTCTATTACTGAAAAATAAAATAAAGCTCGCACTCTTCTTTTTTTCTTTTTTTTTCCTTCTGGGAAAGAATTTATTGAAGTAAATATATGAATGTACTCTTCAGCTACCCCAAACCATGAAACAAAAAAAAGAAAAAGAAAATAAAAACGACCACCATTGGATGCACGGCTGCCCGTTTCTATATAGCTGCCCTGTAGACTGTCAGAAGTCACTTAACTGATTGGAAATGGATCCGCTACCTTTTTAATTGAGTGCGAAAGCATTCTTAATTTTTATTTTAGGGCAACAGAGTTCAATGCGCATGCGGTCAAGATACATTTAACTTTGTTTAAACTTTTTTTATTTAGTGTTATTAAATTGAAATATTCTACAGCGTAATAGTACAAGTATTGATCATATTTGAATATATTAAAGTGAGATAAAAATATTATTTAATATTTATAACTTGTAATTATGTAATAACTGAGCATTGGACTAGTGTTCTCCGGTCCCGGGTTCGAACCCTGGCTGTGGCAGAATTTTGGGACCCATCTCCGTAAAGTGGGTACCCGAAAATTGAGGAAAAACCTGGTGACTGGGCGTTATATTGGCATATTCATATCCTTGCACGTACGTTGGCCTAGAAACTGGAAGAATCGGTATATGTACCTCATGGGTTGTATAGGTTTCCACATTTAATATGTAATTTAATTGTATGTGTAATTTTAAACTTTTTTCATGTGAAGAATGAGATGGTGCGGTTAGCGAACGATAAATTTATGACAGAAATCATCCAAAATATTGAATAGTTTGATATGAAACGTTCTTTTTTATACGTTTCGGTCTCTCGTGGTCTTCAATTTTTTATTTCGCTTATCTATTTATGAAATATATAGCTAGGGTATGTATTGAGATCATAAAATTATTATTATTTTGAAAAAAAATTTATTGCAGTTTACGAAATCATACGCTATACGAACATAATACTGTACCAAAAATAGACCAGCTTCTAATTAAATTTATAACAACATAGATGTAGGATATAATTTCTCATTAATAATGAAAGGAAAATAAATGTAAAAACTTCCTCAATGTAAAAGAAAAAAAAATCTGGTGGGGGCAACACACGACTTTCACTTACCTCCATTTTTAAAATCAATCAAATAATTTTCAAAAACAGTTAGAGATAAATATGAGTGAAACTATTAAAGAATTAATTAAATTAAATTTCTGTAGAAACATGTGTTTCATTAAAAAATCTATTATATTATTATCTAAAATAATCAGTTAGTTTTATGTTCATTTCATCACTCTCTATTAACTTTTAAAAGCTTGTGTATGAGATAATATTTTTTCTGAAATCTTTAGCTTTCCAACGGTATATCATACATGTATATTACTGCTCTAATGTTCAAAAACGATAAATTGCATTAAAAAAATTGCATTTTTTCTGTTTTCTCCTTTAGTTGGGTATCGAATTTATTCAATTTATATATTTACCTGTTTTTCATCAGCGTTAACAAGATAATATAGTTATTTTTATTGAATCTACAAAATTAAAGGTACTTTAGGGGAAGAAAATTTAAAAAATCTGCTTTTAAGCCCTGTCACACCATTTTAATCAGAATGAAAACTAAATGATATTAAAGCCTATTAACTTTTACATCGAAATAGCGAGTTTAATCAAAATCCTCGGAACCATTTTTGAGAAAATCGAAAAAAGGTGCAAAATGAATAGTATATAGTGGTTCTTCTGGTAAGCTCATTTTGATGAAAAAGGTTTTGTAACGTCTCGGGCATATATTTATCTTAAATATGAAATTTCAGTTTCATAGGACTTACCGTTTCCGCCCGGGAGTTACCACACACTCACACAGGCCTTTTTGCGGGACTTGGTTATTTGGACTCAGGGGACCCTAAAACGTGTATTTCCGTTGAAAACTGGAATTCGAAAATTTTCACGATCGCAATACTATATATAGTAAGTGAAAGTAAAATTATAAAATAAATAAATCTGATGCGGGTAACACACGAATTTCATTTATCACGGTTGGTAAATCAATTTAAGTATTATTTAATAAATATAAAGTTATTATTAACTTATAATTAGGCTAGGCAATTCTACTAATGCAAATTTCTCGATATATATTTAATACTAGTACTTCGAGTTCTCTTGTGATCCCATTTATAAGGCGAGTTAAAGTGTCTCCTTCCCTCCATTAGAAGACAATATTTCCTTGGATCATACCTCTACTAAACCATTAACTCCCAGCTCCATATCTACATCCACAGTGCAATTTAAATCGCCAGTCAACTCCCTTAAAACATGATCGCACCATTTTGACATTTACTTCCCTACCCATAGAACTGAGACGTTTGATTATTCCTTTCCACTCTAATACCCGTATGGAATTCCCTACCTACTCGTATCCATTATGCTTTTTCTCTATGATAATTCAACTCCCAGCTGTTCCATTACATTCTGTCTTGAATAAATAAAAATAAACAAAAGTTCAAAAATTCTCTGACTTATCAAATCAAATATTAGGCTTGCTAAGAAAGGAAATTTATTACTATCTTTACCGTTCAAATTTAAGTTAATTAATTTATTTTAAGTTTTATTCATCACATTTATTTACTAGAAGTTATTTATTTTAATTTTTTTTTTTTATATTATATCTTAAATATACATAGATATAAACCCATCCTCGCATGGAGGATGACAGTTATTGAATTTAATATATTTAAAAGGCGGTAATTTCCTTTTTTTCTTCTTTTTTTTAATTAAATTTTACATAAAATAAGAAAGAGTAATTAATTAATCATGTCAGAGTGTCTAACTCAGAGACGTGAGATGCCAGGTTAATCCAAACATCAAAGACCGTATCTGAGGTATAGTTCATCAGCTTTTGTTATGGAGCCCTCTCGCAAGCCTTCCTTTATAGAAGCTATCAGAAACTTTCCAACTTCTCTGGAACTTATAATCATAACTAATTTACCTTTTAATATTATAAGCTTATGTCTAAGTGTTCAGAATAGTTCAGTCTTACATATATTGAATACAATAATATTTCATAAGTAATTGGGAGTATATTGTGCTGCATTTGAAATGTTTTGTTCCTTTGATGATAAGAAAAATAATAAAATAAAGAAAATAACAAATTAAAAAAAAATTAATTAAAATGTATGTTTTAGTTTTCAGGTGCCTATGATTAGTGTAATAGATTTTTTTTTGTTTTTAAACTTTATTCCGTCAAATATAATATATATTAATTTTTTATTGTATATGTATTTATTTCAGGAATAAACTTATTTTTAGGTTCTTTAAAAAAAAAAAAAAAAAAAAGATCCGTATTTTTTCCTTACCAATCCTTTTATTTCTTCTTTCTCTCCCACGTTTTAGTAATTTGCCATTTTTAAGAATCCTTTAATCTGTCCTGCGTCATGTATATATATATATATATATATATATATATATATATATATATATATATATATATATATATATATATATATATATATATTTATTTATTTATGAATGCACAGGAAAGATTAAAGGGTCCTTGAAAATGGCAAATTGCTGAAGGATTGTTGAGTGAAAAATGTGAATCAATTTTTTTATTAAAAAAAGATATTATAATAATTATATACTTGTAAAAATTTCGATATGTTGAAAACTAGTTTTCTTTATATTTGCAGCACATTATAATAAATCTGCGAATCACATTTTTGTTTAACATTATTATAGAAGGTACCAATTTATTTTGTTACAATACATCATTTATTTATTTAGATTTGTTTTTTTATAGTTCCTTATTTTCTATTTCCTTGTTATAGTATTATATATATATATATATATATATATATATATATATATATATATATATATATAATATAATATATCCACACACAGTGGGCTCCGGGCTGATGAAGATCAAAATAACCAATTTACTGTTAATATATAGTTATATAATATATAATGCATATTACTAATATATATACTATACTACTAGAACTAATATACTAATATATATAATATATAGTCCACTAAGCATAATTATATTATATTCTGCGTATTTAGAATACGTACGAAAATTGGATTCACGCAACACACGACTTTCACTAACCTTTGTTTAAATAAATTACATTAAAAAAATATATATATAAAAGTATAAAATTTAGAAAAGTTAAAAGAATGATATATAGTTCCGAACGTAACATAAATTAAAATCAATTAATATAAGAATATAAATTATTACATATAACTGTCACTTTATTCGGTGAGGTTTTGCTAATTTTTATTAACTTCTACATGTTGACATGTCAGGTAAAAATGTATTCTTAAGTCGAACGGTATATTATTCACATGTATTACAATTTTTATTCGCGAAAAAAAAAAATTTCTGCTGTTATTTTCTACAGTTGTTTATCAAATTCTTTCATATTACACACATACTAATTTGTTATTAATGCTAATAATACGAAATATTTATTATTTTTTATCAACAAAATTAAAGATACTTTAGAGGAAAGGATTTTAAAAATTAGTTGGTCAAGCCCTGTCATAATATGTCAATGAAATTAAAAAGTATATGATATTAAAACGTATTAAATTTTTCATTGATTTATTGAGTGTAATCGTTTAAGCCTTTTTAGAGAAAATCAGAAAAAAAGTTAAAGGGAAATTTTATTTGGTCAATTTTAGACAAAAGGATGCTATAACATCCCGGTTCCATACTTATCTTAAATATTTATATATTAGTTGTAAATCAAATTATTTGATTCTTCGTATTTATCCATTTTTTTGTATTCTGCAAGAGATTTGAATTATTTAAAATAAATTAAATTAAAGGTGATATTGTGAAAAATGCAGCATTTAGGCCTACCAGCATTTCAAACTACCAATGAGTCAAATATTACAATTTAGTAGAATATAAAAAATTCCAAAGGAAAAATAAACAGTACCCTTTGATTTTACCGTTATAAAGAAATAACATTTTTACATCTCGTGTCAGGCCTAAGAGATTCATCATTTATTCAGAAGTGAGGGGGTAGCTTGATCGAAAAGGCCAGTTCGGTTATAATTTATGTCCTATCTCAAATCATGGATAATGTAGAGGAACTTAGTGATGTTTCGTCCTTAATCAGGTTTTACCCAATTATCTCAGGTAACTTATTAGGAAATATGATTCTGGGACAAGAGATATGTAAGGAGGTGATTTGGCTGATAACACACTAAGGACCGGGTGTACAATTTACTGATTAAACAGAGAAATTGTTGATCATCACTTAATCCTAATCAAATGATTAAAGTTTATTCGTTGTACAATACGTTTCAAGTACTGTTAACGTAAACAGCCGCCAGAGAGCTGCACATGGGCTTTCCTTGTGCCCATGCGCACACAAGTCAGCAGTTTATATAATTTTATAAATCCATATTAATTCAAATACCGTTATCCGAAAATTAGTAGGTTAGCGAATATATACCTTAATAACGTTTATTTCCTATTGGTCTTAGGTTTCAGTCATAAATAAACAATTTTATTTATGCAACGTTCCGAGAATTTATTGTTCTCATATTTTGCGTTAAAAGGGGACAAACAAAAAGCAAAACATTAAAATTGAGAGTTCTTCAAAGTTTATAGTTTACACATATGTCTATGTAAGACAATATTTTATCTGAAATAAGTAAATTTGTGCTAATTTGTTTAATGTAAATTCTAATTAAAATACCTACTTAACTACTGTATATCTATTCATTGTTCAATGTATTCTTTTCTGTCTCTCTAATAATATCATCTATTAATTATTGTATACACATTTTAATGTTCTGTTTTTTGTTTTTCTAATTTTAAGGCATGAAACAGTCAAAAACTAAAAAAAAAAAAAATAAATAAAAAAAATAAATAAAAAAAATAAATAAATAAAAAATAATAAAAAAAAAAAATATAATATATATTGTTACTTTTTGTTTTATTATTCATTTTTTATGATCTTGTATGAATACCAAGTTAATCAAAACAAACATTAATTAGGAACGATTAACCTTAATAGCTACGATCAGCATGAAAAAAAAAATACATCTGAGTAACGACAGTACACATCTTAGCGGGGAATTAGAAGAACAAATAGAGAAATGAAAACAAAACAGGGCTCCTACAAAAGGGCGGTTTTCTCTCCAACCCCTACCTGAATTATGCCAAGGGCGAAATAAAAGAATACTAAATCCGAAACCGGCAATTCTTTTTGTTTGCTCAAGCCAATGGTTCCGTTGTTAAACAAATAAAAAAAAAAGTGTATATATATATATATATATATATATATATATATATATATATATATAGAATATATAGAGAGAGAGAGAGAGAGAGAGAGAGAGAGAGCAAGAAAACAAAAAACGTGGGGGAGATCGAAGGAAGCGATAGTGCCTTTTTTAAGGGTTATTAACATTGTGGCGTGTAGGGGTGAGATCAGCCTGTGTTAACATGATAAAGCCGTGCATGGTATTTAGTATAAAAAAGTTAAAAAAAAAAAAAAAATCTGTAAATAGAGCACTTTAAAACTGAACGATTTTGTTGTATTTTGTGATAAACATATATGATTTGTCTTCCAATATCTTTGTTTCAATGTGACATTGTTTTACCTTAGTATACCGGACTATTGCTAACATTCATATAAAAAAAAGTGTTCATTCTTTACTTTCACTTACATAATGAGATATGTAAGAAAAGTGTTGCGATTATGAATTTTGAATTCAGTTTCAACGGAAATACTTAGGGTCCTGATCAATGACCAGACAGCAACATGCTGTGTGGTAATCTAGCACGTAAACGAAGTCTTACAAACCGAAATTTCATATTAAAAACTTTATCCCAAAATGTTAAAGCCACATTTTCATCAAAATCAGCTCACCAGAAGAGCCACTTTATACCTTTTCTCAAAAACGGGTCTTAAGATTTTGATTAAACTCGCTACATTTATGTAAAATTTATGGGCTTGTAATCATGTAGGTTTCATTTTGATTGAAATAATCTGACAGGGCTTAAGTACCGATAGTTTAAATTTTATTCTTTTAAAGTACCTTTAATTTTGTAGGTTTCATCAAATTAACCATATCGCCTTATTATTAACATTGATAAACAACAGGTAAATATAGAAGATGAAACAAAATTGAATAACCAACTAAAGCAAGAAAGAGCAGAAATATTTTTTACTGGAATTTTGGTGTTTTTGAACATAAATACCTATAGTTAAGTGAAAGTAAATAGTAATATAGGTTAATATTACGTTGGAAAGCTAAAAAATTTAGAAAAAAATATTATCTAATGCACAAAATTATAAAAGTTAACGCCGAAAAAAAAAGCTGATTGTTGATAGATTATTGAATAAAACACATGTTTCTATCGAAACACAAATTAATTAATTTTAAAATTTATTTTATCCTAATTTATTTTAAAGCTCTTAAATTGATTTTGACGATCGAGTTAATTGTTGAGTAAAAGAGTGTGTTGCGTTCACCAATATTTTTGTTTTTCATTCTTGTTTTATCTTTTAAAGTCTTCAGTGTTTAGTATTATTGTTTTTGTTTTTTTACAACTCCTGCGTTACTTAATGTAACTTATTACCCTCTGGTGGGTGAAGTGACATGCGTATTGCAATTAGGGGAACCTTATACTCAAGTGCACTTAAGGGCTTGGGGTGGGGCACCCTTTATTAGCTCAAGTGGGATGCCCGGTCTCATTTTGTACGTCTAATATTAAAGAAATTGTGGCCATCCTTAGCTGGTCTAGAGGCCTGACAAGCTATAATGATTTATCATTAACTTATCTTATCGAGTACTTAAGGAAATTTGGAAGATGGTATTAAATCATTTCATAGAAACAAGTTCTTAAAATGCTTCAAATGCAACTGATAAAGACTTCTAGACTGCTAAAGCGCTGGTAAATAGTTTTTTAAAACATTTTTCATTACTGTTGTATAGGAAGTTTAATCGATATTGAATATTTGACCGTGAAATAAATATGATGGATGATATGGTTCGGGTGGAGGTCACACAGGAATAGAAAATAGTGAACAAGTATTTATTATCCAACGTATTGACCCACATTCGGGCCTTCAATAGGGCTAATAACATAGCATAGATACAATTTTAGTGAGTTAAAGAGTGATGATTATACAAGAAAAAAAGGGCAATAAAATGATATGAAAAAAGAGGTTAATAAATCAATTTCTCTTTATCATTGTAACTTTATTGATTTACTAACTTATATTTATTTATTTATGTTTTTTTTAATATCTTTTTGAATCGGTCATAATTACTCCGAGAGATTTGAGGTGCGATCGGTTTGAAACAGGGTGACTCCCTTTCACCTGTTTTGTTTAATATAGCTTGAGAATATGTCATAGAAAAGGTGATGTGTACCGAGAAAGTCTAAATATGGGTGACATGATTCGGTTTTGGGGTATGCCGATGATTTGTACTGCTAGGTGAAGACACGGAAACCATACCAATACAAGTGTCTTAATAAAAACCGGTAAACAAATATGTCTCGAATTAAATACCGATAAGACGAAATATATGATTAGTAGCAGAAATGGTGGCGATCTTGATGATATTAATATTTCAGGGCATACTTTTGAACACGTTGAGAAATTCAAGTATTTAGGTTCAATGATAACGAGAAAAAACGAAATCCAGGAAGAAATAAAGTCCCGTTTAAAGGTGGGAAATGCATGTTATTATTCAGTTGCTAAATTACTTAGCTCGCGGCATCTGTCTAAAAACTTAAAGGTTAGAATTTACAAAACTATTATTCTTCCGACGGTTCTTTACGGATGTGAAACGTGGCCGCTTACTTTAAGGAAGAACAACGGCTTAAGGTTTTCGAAAATAAGTTACTGCGTAATATATTTGGTCCGAAGAGAGTCTGTGCAGGCGAAGTTTGGTGGTATCGACATCGAACCTTCGTGTTCGGCAAGCCTATTATTATTATTATTAATATATTTCTTTAACTCACTACTTTGTAATCTTTATTGTTTGTTTTATTTTTATTTTGTTAATTTTATTTTCATATATTTAGTTATATATTTATATTTTTTGTGTTTTTAGCCCTGATCAAGACCAAATCGTGTCGAAACGTTTTATAATAGATTTTTTAAAAGGTTTTTTCACTATTTTCTAATATTATTTAATCGCCACCCGAACCATATATAGTTACATATAAGTTAATTAATAAACTTATTGATATTTATTTTCGATTGGATAATTTAAAAATTTCGAAAAAATGAGAAGTCGAAGTTATAGAAGTTCGGTTTTTGATTCTTGTGAACACATATAGAATAAGAATCGTATTATAAATTTTAACCTTCAAGGTTTTTTGAGAGAAGCCGAAAACTTACAAAATTTCGTACTGAATAATAACATGCATTTCCCATCTTTACATGGCCTGAATACTTCTAGTAATTGCATGAACTAGTTAAATTTATATTGGCAAAAATGATAAAAATTTTGAAGTAGTTTTTTTAGGTTTATAGATAAGAAGCTCATAGCAGTTTGCAATCAATGTTATCACTACTCGCTTTTAGTAAAAATGGACTTAACTTTATAATATAATGTTATGTATTTATTAAATTATAATACTTATTAAAAAATAAAGTGTCAGTAAATATATATATATATATATATATTATAGATAAACGTGTTTGAAAATCATGAATTATAGGGAATCTACTAAAACTTAGACCGAGTTCATGAAGAGGTTGCCTGACGTTGAACATCAGGCTCCTTCGACCTTAGACCAAATGGTCATTTGTAAAACTAACTGGGCAATTTATTTCTAGCCAAGTTGAACCGGCTACTTCTAACCCTTCACGCTATCACACATTATCCTTATAGGGTCCTGATTCTGTCTGCTCTACATTCCTCTTCATTTTTTTATTTCCTTTTCTGGTTTATTATTTTTAATAAGACCAAAAATTACCCCCTCCCCTCCAAATTTGAGGGCTTACGCTTCAAGATAGTAAACCCAAAAGCGAATAAAAAAAAATCCGTTTGTCCGCTGTCCGCAGCATTTGAAATTCGCTACAAAAATACTAGAGCATGCAACGATAATCTTAACTCCTAGACGTTGTTATCAGCTAGTTATTTTTAAAATGGCGGCCGATTAAAAGTGATTTAATTCAATAACTCAGTTATTTTTGAAGATGGAGACAAAATTTGTCGGTGTTTTTTTTAACCAAAAAAGCATTATAAAAAAGAAAATAAAAAAAATTGAAATATTACATATAAATACGCCGATAACTATGTTATTTTTGAAGATAGGGAAAAACATGTTAGAATTTTAGAATTAGTAATGCGGGGTAAAAAAAAAAAAAAAAAAAAAAAAAAAAAAAAAATATATATATATATATATATATATATATATATATTATATATATATATATATATATTGAAAACTTGCCTATTGTTTGTTTATTTATTTACTTTTATACTATGGCTAATCGGAAGATACTACAGTGGGAGTTTTAAATTTTGCCTATCCAGGTTTTATTAGGATAGAGATCTTAACGAGTAACTGACATCGCACAGGCTCGGGACCGCCTTTTAACGTCCCGTCCGAAGGACGTCATAACTAAGGATTTTTTACTCCCATTAAAAAATCCTAGAACCACCTGCGGGTTTCAACCCGTGACCTTTGATATAGGAGGCTGTTATGCTAGCCACTCAGCTACAAGTGATCCCAAATCTTGCCTGTATATACGCTCGAATATAGGGAAAATGTATTAGTAGAACCAAAAAAACAAATATAATTTTAAAAAAAGAGAAAAAATAAAAGAAAAAAATTGAAATTTTACTCATAAATAATTTTACCCAGTACTCAGCTATTTTTGTAGATCGAGAAAAATATGTATAGAGTTTTAGTTCAGAAAAGCGCGATAAACAGGAGGGAAAAAAAAGAAGATCTATATATTTAACCCTAACAAATAACTAATTATTATAGATTTAATTTCACACTAAAACTCGATTATCGAAAGATTAGCATCTATAAACAGCTATATGAACCTAATATGGAACTAATAATAAATTAACCATTGTGTAATAATTTAATGCGGTTTTTTTTTTTTTTTTGGTTGGGGGAAACTGAGTGAAATTTTTAAACGCGAAATTAAATATAGAGCTGAAAATAAAAAAATTAAGGAGGAAAAAATAAGGGAATTTTCTAGCCAAATAATCAATAATTTATTTTTTCATTAAGGCCTTTGTTCGTTTTCATTTCCGGTAAGGGGGTTGATTAAGACTTTGGAGACTAATTTTGAGAAATTAAAAGTTTTCGATTTAGCTCACTAAAATTTTAAAACCTACTCAATTCATTTGATATTTATAGCTCGGAAGGTTTTGGGGTACCATAATTGGAAATTAAAAAGTAATTTTTCAATATGTTACTTTTTGAACTTGCAGTTTAAGTAAAGATATTTTAGTTGAATTCTATAGATACTATTTTTCAATGGAATTCGAGGCTTTGCTTCCTTATTTTCCAATATCTTTTAAAATAATTTTTGTCTCTTATGATTTTTTTTTTTTTTTAATAGAAGGTTTAGGATAAAGGTTCATTTGGCTTTCTTTACTAGGGGTATTAATTACTTTAAGAGATTTCTTTTTTTTCTATTCGTTTTATTTTATTTTTTATAATTTTGCTTCTAATTAATCGACATCAAAGGGTTTGTAGAGTTATTTCCACCTACTTTTTTATACTATTATTAAGCGATAATATGGTTCATTCGGAATTTTAATGATAACTTTCTTATATATTTTAATGATTAAAAAAAAAAGAATGTTTTCGACCTTTGGGCACAGTTGATATAGACATTTGCACTGTTTTCAAACCAACGGCCGTGCAAGGATGTGGTCACTTTTAGGCAGAGTAAATAATTATTCTGCCACACAGTGTTCGAACCTGGGATCTGGAGAACAGTTGTATAGTGCTCTAACCAATAGATCCTACTCCTATTTTCTATAAAAGATAGATAGAAGATGTACTTTTTTTTAAAATGTATCAATTACTATTAAAGACAAAAAAAAAAAAAAAAAAAAAAAAAAAAAAAAAAAAAAAAAAAAAAAAAAAAAAAAAATACAAGGGACATTGATAAATCATTCACCTCTGACATTGTCCCATATATTATTATAATTTTTTATTTTTTTTTTAATTTAATTTATATTCGCTCATAAGTTTGTATTTTATTTTTATTTTTTTATAAATGAGAACATTTAACTTCCAAAATGTTGGCTCTCAGCATTTCGGGTTTCTTATCCCCATTATCAAAGCTAATCTAAAAATCACCAAAATAAATTAAATCTACATACAATAACATTTTTAGTGGTTTGAAATAACATTTCTCCACATTAGTCTAATTTAATTCATATATAACATTTACCTTTTATTTATACTTTATAAGCTGTATTGCTATTGTACGTCCACCGTAAATACTTAATATTGACTACCTTTTTCTTACCTTTTCAATTTTTTTTATTTTCCACCCAAAGCTTATTATTAAATTATTGTTCTATTTTTAACCTTATGGTTGTTTATTTATTGTTATAACACTACTGTTTCCTGATTTTTCTAAAAAATTTTTCTATTTTTATTATAATTTTACTTTATTAGTTATATCTTATTATTTATTTTTTAAATTCCGATTTCCGTCATTCCTTCTTTAATTTAACCTGAAATTAAGGGAGGATCGTAGAGTCGTTTAGCTACTACGGCTGGAGATTCTACATATGGTGGTTTTAAGTTCTTTCTTAAGAAAACGGAAATATATAGTTTGTCACATATGGCATTCTAACCAAATTTGTCATTTACGTCTTCGTTCTCATTTATTAATAATTATCTATATTTGTACAACTATAAATGATAGCTGTAGCTATATACTGTGATACTCTCGTGCAACTATTGTAAAGAATAAAAAAATATGATAACCATGGATCATTGGAAGATTGGTCTCCAGCTCCAAACCCTGCCAGTTCCAGATAAATAAATCAATCAGCCAATCTCTTTCTCTCTCTGTCTCTGTCACTTCTGTAATACCTTGTCGCTCAGGATCTGTGGGAGGGAGGAGGATACAATAATAAGTAATTATTTTGTTCTTCTATTTTGTTATTTCATTTTCCTAGGTTTAGTAGAAGTTTCATAATTTGTTTTGATATTATAAAATAAATATGGCAACTATTTGGACAGAAATTCCTTTTTTAAGAAGTTTTTCCATCATTCTTTTTTTTTTTTTTTTTTTTTTTTTAGAATGTAGGGAAAAAAATAATGAGTTGAATAGTTTATTTTGAGCGGAGTGTTCTAGTGGATAGAGCATTAGTTCACTGTTCTCCGAGCCCTGGGTTCGAATCCCGGCAGTGGCATGATAATTATTTATTCTGTTATTTCAGCCTGGGTGACCTTGCTTTAAGGATACCCTAATGGAATAACTGTTAAATAAGTTTTAGTGATACCAGCGTAAACGATAGGTTTTGGTTTGAGTTCAGAAAAATAAAATATGAAAATAGTTAAAAGAAATTCCAGAAGGATTACTTGGAGAAATATGGAATAATGTACCGTGAAGTAGGGTAAATATTTTTATTTAGAAGAAAATAGGAATGATTTACACAATTTAAAAAAAATCTACAATTACAGTAAACACTTTTTTTTTCTAATTATAATTTATTTATTTATTCGACGACTTGACCTTTTAGAATAATACATATGACAATAAACGTAGGATTTTGTGCTTAGGAGTAGGAGTTAAAAAAAATACAGTAAATACTAATAAGTAAAATAAAACAAATAACAAAGAAAAATATAATCAATCAATATTTTGAATACAATAGATCAATATAATCAATATCTTCAAATACAAATGATTGAAAATTTTTTTATTAAAATACTAATGATAATTAAAAAAAGGAAAATCAATGGATAATCAGTATATTATATTTTTTATAGTTACAAGATTTTTTGCTGTAATCCTAAGCCTTGCTTTAGGATTATCAAGGGCTCAATGTGAAAATTGTGTAAATTTCTGAATGTTGCATGTTATTTTTTTTTTCTTAATTTTCTTTTATTCTTATTTATAATACTTTTTTATCTATTTATTTTTTACTGAACAAATGGTTTCTACTAACCTTAATACTCACAGAACCTAATTCTGTTTGATTGTAATCGGGTATTTTTTCAACTAGAAAGGTTAAAAAAAAAAAATTATAATTAAAAGCCATGCATATCATTACACAATGGTTTATTATTTTCTAATAATTATCATGGATGTTATATAATATTATGTATATGTGTATGCAAAAAAAACCTGTACGTCTTGGGCTCAGTACATATAGAGATTCCTACTATTTCTAGACCATCGGCCGTGCAGTGAGGTGTCTAGGCCGAGATCACACTCAGCTGCCAGGTTTTCTCCGATTTTGGGTACACACTTTTAAGAGGCTGGATCTGCCCCAGAAGGGTCTCCATACCCTAGGATCACCTCCCGTCTGAATTAACAGGATAAATAATATTCTACCACAGTTGGGATTCGAACCCAGGACCCGGAGAACAGTAGACTAGGCCACGCCGCTCCCTCTTTACATTCTGTCCTATAAGGGACAGTGGTAATAGTGATCAAAATCTTCATTTACACAACATTTACATAAAAAAAAACATTAGAAAAATACCAGAACATTTATAAAAAAAAAAAAGAAAGTTAAAAATAAATAATCATCTTAAACCCTCGTATGTCTATCTAATTTTACACGATATCAAAGGAAAAAATATCAATCACGACGTTCCATATAATAAACAAAAAAAAAATATCTCCTCTAATTTTTAGTATTTTCTTATTCAGACAAACGGATATATTTGTATTCGATATTCGTGTTCTATCTGTCTTAATACGTAAAACCTCTGATTTTAAGGGGGCAGGGTTTATTTCCTAGGTTGGTTATTATAGTTCATTATTGAACTTAGGAAGATATAAGATGTTTCATATTTAGTATTAAGATAAAGCATAATATCTTAATTTCACTTTCGAGCTTACGCATTCATTACAACAGGCGCTGTCTCTTGCCCTATAGCACTGTCATAATCTGGATTTATTTAGTAACCGTTGGTGCAACTAAATTATTTTATGAATCCGTCAAAGTCCATCTATTTTATTTTGATATTTAATTCATCCCCCCGCTCCCTTCACTCTAATTACCGCCGCCTAATTTTCAAAACGGGCAATTCCTAAGACGTAATTAAATTCCGCCAATGTCGGACATTTATTTCTTTGAAGGCTGGAAGGGGGGCATTCACCCCCTCCCAACCACCTCCCTGCCTGATATTGCTTTGTGATGGACACCCCGCTACGATTAAACTCATCTAATATTCAGCCCTTTCAGCTAGAGGAGCTCCGGATGTAACTGGATCTTCTTCAGCCGCTGGAGAAAAAGTTCCTCCAGAACCGCTGCAAGGAAGGCCCTTTATAAATTATTCCTCAGCTCATTGCAGTTGAGTAAACAAAAAACTCTGAAACTCATCCCCTAGCGGATTGTTAATGGGATTCCATTAATCCAAAGAAAAAAATCTATAGCTAAAAATCAACGTCTTTAAGAATCAAAATCTGGTGCCCGCATTTATACTTAGATTTACTTCCCTTATTTTCCTGAGAAAAACGTAATTGATACTCAATTAGTCTTAAATTAATATCTATTTTTACTGTAGAATGAGAAAAAAGATTTTATTCTATTTTCTACGATTTTATGAATTTCTTAGTCCTTTAATATTAACATGGATGATACAAATAAAGTCAACATGTTAGGCCAAAACACATTGAATGGATAATTTACAAGCTTGATTATTTTCGAAGTTAAAGGAGGGAGAGAAAAAAATGTTCAAAGAAACAAATAACACAATTATTATTGAGAAAGATTGTTGGCGGCGTGGTCATAAAAAATAAAAAAACACTTATAAGGAAGGAAAGCTTACTGTATTTGTGTGCCTTACGTTTCGGCCAACATTGAGGGCTAAGTTTCATCAGGGCTAAGAGAAACAAGACACAGCCTGTACAATTAGAATAATAATAATAAGTTTTATACAGTAATATAATATGGAAACAAATTAAATTAAAATGATTATATATATATATATATATATATATATATATATATATATATATATATATATATATATATATATATATAGAGAGAGAGAGAGAGAGAGAGAGAGAGTATTAAATCCCAATAAGTACATTTAATAAAAAAAAGTCAGCCCAAAAATGTCTATAAAAAAAATATAAATATTACATTTTTTTATCAATACATGAAAAACTCCTCATTTTTTTCGCTTTCCAATCATATTATACTTGGTCGCCGAATGTCCTCCCCCACACCCCCCATCAATGTGAGTGTACGGGAAGTACAGTAAAATCGATTGTGATTCACGCCAGCAGAAATGGTTCGTCGAAATTGCTTGAAAGGCAGGGGGTGAAGGCAACCTTTTAAAAGCTAGTGAATTTCTGCGTTAGTTGTATTAAGTTTCAATATCCTTCGTTCTATAAGTATACAAGTTGTATTCTTTTAATGGAGGGAAGTTGATTCCGGATGCTGTTAAATGAACACTTAATTAAGAAGAAAACTTAACTTATAACTTCAAAATTAGTTAAGTTGCTTTTATGCACCAGTTTCAACCAAGATTCCTTATGCTTGATTGGTATTTTGCATGCTCAAAATAGAAGAATAGAAAAATCATTTTCATCATTTAATAATTTTTTTATTTCCTAAAACGGAAATCCTCTGCTCAGACGGGTAGCAACATATTCAGTGTGCATGGCGAAAACACCGCCCGTAATTCGTTTTCTAGGTTCACATACCAGAAATTTTGAATTGGAAGACGCAAAGCGCTCGGGTTGCCTTTGACAGTTGGTGATGTCCAAATTCAAGAATTAATCACAGAATATCTTTACTTTACGATCTGGTAATTTATTTCGGCACTAATTAAGTAAGATTTCTACGTAATTAAGTGTTGATTTGACTGCACCCAGAATAACTTCTATCCTTTGTACACACACATTCAACTATTCTCACTTCACTATGTATTTTTTTACTTTCACATACTATGTATGAAACATATATTGCGATTAAGAACATTTTTACTTCGAGTTTTAGAGGAAATACACGTTTTAATGTTCCGCTAAAAAAGTCTTTGTGTGTATGCGGTAATTTGCAGAGACTGAAATTTCTCATTAAAGCAAGGAATCAGTAATTTATTAAGAGGTTGCGGTTGTAAAATAAGCTCTAGCGTTCTTTACTGATGATTTTAATAAAAACTTTATCACTTATGCATCCCGATATCCCGTGTTGAGTGGAGATAGATTCTAGATGGCTAGATGCCAGTGCTAGAACTCCAACCGCCTGAGAGTCTGTGGCTCTAGCGCCCTCTCTGTCTCCACTGGCTTATTAGACCGGTGACGCGACTGACTGAGAGGCGCTGGGATCTCCTAGCCTTGGACCCCACGCCCACTTGTGGGCGTCGGGGTTTAATTCGGAGTTCCCAGGGGCAGTATGTAAATATTGTATATATATATATATATATATATATATATATTATATATATATATATATGATATGTAATTACAAGATTATTATTATTTCTTTCTTTTATTTTCTTTTTATCTTTATTTACGGTTATTTATTCTTCTTTATATTTTATTTATTTTGTATTCATTTATTTTTATTTCTTTATTTTGTGTACATAAGGAATGAATGAATTCTAATATCACTAATACTTATTGCCCAAGATTGTGGCAGATTGTATTATTTCTAAATAAATAAAAGTTTCAAAAAAAAAAAAAAAAAAAAAAAAGAACTCCAATATACTCGTACATGTCTACAAGAGGCACCGGGGCACTGCTTCAACCTTCTAGGAGGATGGTAAGGGTGTGTGGAGCTGGATAGGGATTGAGCCAAAGGATTGGAGTGATGGATGCGGTTCTGATGGAATTTGGAGAATTATGATTGAAAAAAAATGTCCAAAATAAATGGAATATTTAGATCGCGGTGTATGGTATGGTTGGTCGCATAATAAGGAGCATTAACTATTTTTCGGAGGACTTTAGATTGAAATGATTGAATGCGTTTGATGTTAGAAATTTTGGCTGTCCGTAGGACCAGATAGGTCTCAGGTAGTTTAGACTTTCTGTTCAATAGACTGTATAATTGGCCAAATCGTCGATTAAGTTCTTGTCGTTTAAAACATTATTGACTATGTAAACATAATTTTATAAACACAGAGAGGATTAAATTGAAATATTGAAAAACGCTACGAAACTATTTTACAACCCAATATATTATGTAATTAGATGTATTCAGTGAAAGGTTTACGCTCCTATTCTCAAGCATTGTTTTGGCCGCATACGTGGAGAGTTGTATTGTTTTAGATTTATCTTTGTTAATATAGGACCATGGTGGCAAAGATTTCTTACTTTTCCATTTAATTTCCCTTTTTATTTCATTGGGGCTGTAACAATAGAATCCATTGCTAGTTGGTATATTGTAATATTTTCACCTTCATTAGACTAGGACAAAATATCTAAAGGCCCTGATCGGAGGTTCCTCTAAACAATTATGTACGCTCGGAGACCGCTCCCCACAAAATCGACGACGGATATGCTCCGACGGTTTAAGATAATCCCATCAGCTTGAGAATGGCCCTTCGCTATTGATCATTCCTACACAGAGGCCATTGATATTGAGATGGTCCATAACTCGAGCTGTCCCCGGACCACAATGGCCCCATGATAGGCAAGGAATCTTACTATTTGTGCTATAAAGCCGCTTAGATGTGACCTAAATAATTCTCCCCTGCTTAGCCCCTCCAGTCGTTCCTTTGACATGGGCGCGATGGCTACGATTAGAGGATAATTTAAAGTGATTACTGTTCGACTCTCTTGTCTTGTGTTCCCAGAGACCTTCTCCTTGTAGAACCTTTGAGGGAAAGATGGTCGGTGAAGCAGGTGATATAGCGATTCATCTTAACGCCATTAATAATTGATTTATTCAGAAAAAAATACAATCTCCATACTCTGGGCAATGAGTATTAAAAGTATAAGAAATCATTCATTCTATATATACAGAGTAATTAGATATAAAATTAATAATTGCAAAGAAACAAAAACTGAAAACAAATAATAGTGATCTTAGCCGGATTCATACCTATTTAATAATAATATAAAAAAAACTTTATTCTGGGACTATGTTCTTTAAGAATAACAATATTGTACAATAAATATTAATATATAAAAAAATAAATAAATTAAACAGAAATAAGACCTATATAAAAAAATGGATGATAAAAAAAAAAATAATAAATAAAATAAAAGGAAAGAAAGAAAACAAATCCCCTAATTACTAATTAGAAATACCCCCTAATTAAGCTACTAGGGTTGATGAAATGATAAAAAAAAAAAATATTCTACAGCGCTAAGGTTAGGGCAAAATAGATGATTATATCTTGCATTAAACTTGAGATAATTGTGTTGTAAATTCACATTTGTTTTTGTGTCTATTTGGGATGCCAAAAGATGTTGGAAAAGGTGGGATTCGAATGAGAGAATGGAAGGAGCATGGCGAATAATGAGTAGGTAGGGAATTCCAGAGGGCTGCAGAGCGGATATAAAAGGAATGATCAGAAGATTTAGTTCTATGGGTGGGAATGTAAAGGCGGAATTTTCATACTGCCTTTGGAAACTCCTAATCAAACCCTGACCCCCACTGGTGGATGTCGAGGCATAATGCTAGGTGGTCCCAGCGTCTCTCATTCAGCGCGTCAGTGGTCTTCTACCCCAAGGGAGACTGAGAGAGGGCGCTATAGCCGTATACTCTCACTCCATAACACTTACTTGGTTATTGACACAGTCGATCATCTATTCAGCCGCCTCGAAGTGTTATCTGGAATATCGAAGATCAAAGGTTCGAACCGAGTTGTATGAATGGGGCAGTTGTTAAGAATAAAAGAAGATATTGCGGGTTCGGGTTCGGGGATATTCTGGGTATTATGGATGATTTCATTAGTTACAAAGTAAGAGGGTATTTTGGATTTTAGTTGCATCGATTAGATGGTTTGTTATATCCCCACAGCTTAGTCATATATGTCTATATAGATAGGAATAGTGATATAAATGTAATAGTTTTTGAAATAGGTAGGAAATTGTTATATGTTGTAGTAATCGGTATCTGCCAGCACTTTCTTGTCGTTTTAGTCCAGTGTGAGGATTCCAAATAAGACGTTTTTCAAGATGTCCTAGGTACCGGATCTGTTTATAAGATTAGTGTAGAATTGCTGAAGGATTCAGTTGGAAATGCAGACAAAATAATTAAGTAAATAGTACTTGCTTGGCAATCGAATATGTTTTTCCCCTTTACACCCCAGGACCTCATCTCATAAAAACAACTGTTCTAAAGTTTAATAAAATATTAGTAAGTCTGACTAGCTACATATAATAGAAATCATTATGAGTTGAAGGTTCCTAGACCAATCGTCTCACTGTGGTTCTAAACGTAATTTTTTTTTCCATAAGAAAAACAATTCCTGATTGTTATAAAAATATAAAGGTTCTGTAGAGCATTTCCAAAGCAAATCGTAAATAATTATTTTTCTATATATCAATAGTTTATGTTGGATATTGAACGTTTAAAATGACTTAATGATTTTTTTGGAGATGAAAAAAATTGCATTGAGGACTTAAGTCTCCTGGATTGCTTGTATTGAACGTGAGAGGAACTTGATGGTTTACTGGAGCCCCAAAGCTCAACTCCGCAAGTCCAGATAGGCCCTTATTATAGTCATGCAAATGAGCCTTTTGTAGTTATTGGAAGCTTATAACGTTTGTCTATTAAATGTTGAAGTACCCTTTTTAGTATCTAGTGATTGTTTTAGCCTTGTGTAACGATTCCAAGTTAGGCGTTTGAAAAGGATATGATAGGGACAGAAAGTCAAGCATTATTGACAGAAATATAATTCCAATTATGACGATGTTGAGGTGTTTGATCAGACGTACGATTTGTGTCGATGTTAAATTTTAGGCTTTCATCAGTGATCAGGAAGAACGATTTCCCAAGAATGGAAATTGAAAAAAATATAGTAGGATAACTTTAACAATTATTGAATGAAAATCAATTATACATAATTATAATATTATAAATACATATATAATTATAAAAAAAAGAAATAAACTTAAAATTGTATCCATAAATACGCCCATAACTCAGTTATTTTTGAAGATAGAGACAAATATGTATAGATTATTAGAATCAGTAAAGTACGATAAAAAAAATAAATAAAAAAAGTTGATCTGTATATTCAAGTCAAAAATTATAATAGATGTAATTCCACCAAAAATCTATTATCATTCAAGATGGGCAAAAATCTATAAGACTTTTGAGATCAAGACAACGCGATGAACTAAGAGAAGAAGAAAAAAAATATCGTATATGGCCAAGCCACTATTTATAAGAGATGTGACTCCCTGATAACTCGGTTATTATTGTTGATAGAGGACTTACGGAGTACAGCTTTGAGGCTCTACTAAACCATCGAATTCTTCTCGTATCCAATCCCTATAGTGCGAAATCCTTTGTAAAATCCTCAATGCTCCTTACTTTGCCACGAACAAACTTATCCATAAAGACCTTAATGTTCCGTATGTTGCTGATTTGGCCCGATCTAGATACCATTCCTTTCATGATAAACTACATTCACACCCTAATCCTCTTGTTTCAATCCTTTCTTACTCTTCAATTCCTGACAAGTCCTCCGAGGCGTATGAAAAGAAGATGGCCCCGAGACCTAGTTTAGTATATTTTTAGAGTACTTCCATTGGGAATCTTCTCTACATGTGTTTAATGCTTTTTTATATTCCACTCAAATTTACTTCTTGTATTCACAGTTGTAAATTCCAATAAATATATACAAAAAATTGTTGATCAGGAAATATTTTAATGAAAATTGAAAGGATAGAAAAAATAGGAAATAGTTACGCAGTCTAGTGTAAATGCTTTTGGTTTATTATTTTCAAAAATTAACATTTGTAATCGAAAAAAAATTATCCCCCTTTAAACTCATATAATATAAACTTTCATAATAATCCATGCATAATGTATGTGAATTCAAGAAATATATTGTTACACTTATAGAATTTTTAGGCTTGATAGTGTCTCAAAGATTCAATTATATAGAATATAATACTTCTGATTTAGTATTTTTAAAAGGGCTGCCAATGGTCCGTTCCTCTTTACGTAATTCAATCCCTATTGTTTACTATAGTCTTACCTACAGGAGGTATTTATGTAAATATAGTTCTAAATTTCATTTTTATGTTTTAAGTTCTAAAATTCCCTAGCCGCAAGTTTATTTAACTTATCATGTTAATATTAATAAACTGAGACTCGTTATCCAACTAAGAATATCAGGTACTAAACACTTTTTATTGAGAAAACCACTTTCAATATAAAAACAGGAGGAAAAAGTAGATGTCAAGAACATAACACCGAAAACTTAGAGGACCTGTTAATACTGTCCTACACTCAGTATTAAAAGGGAAAATTACCTGGTAAATTACATGGTTCAAAACAGTAAACAATCATCCTTAGAAAACATTCTAAATATTGATAATGTGGATAAGATAAATAATTTTTTTTTTGTTTTACTAAAAACTTATACATTTAAGGAGATGACAAATCCACATAATTAATGTCACAATATTTACTAAGATGTAAGTAAGCAATTGGAATTTACCTATTCATTCATATTTATGCTATTGTCATCTATGTATGTATTTATAACTGTGCGATGTTTATGTATATATATCTATGATATTATCATTTAATACTAACAACCACTAACACCAAATGGACCAAACTTCATGGCTCATATGTCTATAATAGCCAATAAACTAAATATCTATCTATCGATGGAAGAAATTAAGTGAAGGTGCAGTCAAATAAACACACAATTAAGTATAAACTTAATTTAATGGTGCCGACGTTTCGGTCTAAATTATAGGCCTTCTTTTGGGCTTTATAAAACCAAAAGATAACAACCAATTGTAGAATACAATATATAAATATAATAAGTAAAAGAAATAATACTGATAATTAGGAACAAAGTGAAACAGTAGTTATGACAATAGACAAAGATAATAATAATTAGAAACAAAAGGGAAAATGTAAAAAAAGGTGAATAATTTGGTAATAGAAAATTAAAATATAATCATAAATAATAACAATATAATAAGAAAATAATTATTATCTAATTATTTACCTATTGTTAAATTTCTTTTGCCCTTTATCATCTTTATATTTTGTATTATACTACTGGATGTAATCTTTTTTTTTTTATAGCCCTGAAGATGGCCTATAATTTAGGCCGAAACGTCGGCACCATTAAATTAAGTTTATACTTAATTGTGTGCTTAATTGAATGCACGCTTAACTAACGTTTTCCATGTATACATACAACAGTCAACCATTCTCACTTCACGATTATGTCTATCTATCAAGTTCTAAATTTCAATAAATAAAGAGTTTAAGACACTCAGTGTGATGAACTTCGGGGACTCTTGTGTGCCTTCAGAGCGTCCATGATTTACACAATTTATTATATTGCAATTTGATATTTAATGATAAAGAAAAGTACGGATACATGATTATTTCAACAGTTCAGTTCAAGCAAAATTATTATTAAAACTTTTAAATTCGTTATTCAGGCAAGAATATAGGACCCGCTGAGCGATCGGTTAGTCACGTGTGTGTATGACACGCAAATATTGGACATTGGCGAGAGCAAATTCTTTAGTTGTGTGAAGGAAACTGTTGCGGGCACTACCAACAAGTAACGCAAACATTGCCCGGTACGTTCTCCAATACACTAACTTCCTCAAATACCATCATACAAACCTTTGCAAAACGATATTTGGCAAACGATTTGCTACTTGTAAAGTGTTTAGTATAGGACTATCTTTAAACAAAAATTTCCCTATTTGCCGACGGCACTGCAATTCTAGAATCTTAATTTAGAATATCCACTAGAACTTTACCAGAAACAATTTTTATTTAGTAATATTGCAATCTGTCCTAATTTGGACATTTTCAATAGTGATCAAGTACAACATTCATACTACATTCACACAATATGTACAAAACAATAAATTTATAAAATAATAATGATAAAGAATCAATAAGAATATGTACAAAAGTCACTCATACCTATAAACAATCCTCAAGCATACAAAACGTGAGTGGAGAATCTAGCCAATGCTTGAACTCAATATACATGTTTAAAAGCGGTCTCGAGGCCACTGCCGTTTCAACTTTCTAGGGGAATGGTAAGGATGTGTGGAGCTGGATAGAGATGGATAAGGTTTTGATGGAATTTAGAGAATTTTGATGGTATAAGGTCTAAAATAAATGAAATACTTAGGTCACGGTGTGACATATGGTTGGTGACATAATAAGGAGCATTAACTATTGTTCGGAGGACTTTGGATTGGAAGGATTGAATGCGTTTGATGTTAAAAAATTTGGCTGTCCCCTACAGTTCAAGTGCGTAGGTCCAGATAGGTTTAAGGTACTGTCTTGTTTATTAGCAGTTTGTTTTCGATAGGTAGTTTAGAATTTCTGTTCAGGCCCACTAGAACTATAAGAAGCCTTCTTTAAAACCACGAAATATCTGAGTCAGTAGGGATTAAAAACCAACACGGAAAAAAATAGAAGCAATAATATTTACTAAACGTAGACTCTATCTTCCCTCTACTATACAACTTAATGGCGTAACAATAGCAATTTAAAAACACTTTAAATATTTAGGAGCCACCCTGGACTGTAAACTAATTTCCAAACATTACATTAAGAATAAAGTAAATAGTTCCCGTAAAATATTATATAAAATGTACCTCTATATGAATAAAAATTCAAAATTATCACACAAAAAAAAACAAGCTAATATCATATAAAACTGGTATCAGACCTATAATTACATATGCATGCCCAGCCTGGAGTCTTGCAAGCAAAACATATATTAACAAATTGCAAGTATTACAAAATATATGTCTACGAATCATTAATAAGTATAAAAATTTATACACCAACAAACACTATATTTTTTTACAAAATGCCAACTGACTGACGATACTCTTATGAAACAAATTGGTAATTATTCTAAATTATCAACTTGTAAATATAAACATAAGAGAACTAAACATATATTGTTATTAAAATTCTAAATTACTAAACCTTGTCTTATGATTTTTATATCTGTATTTTTTTTTCTATTTGTTTATTTCATTTTATTTTTAATTTAAATCTTAAGTCCACTCACTTGAAACAAGATCGCGCCATTCCGTCCTTTACCTTTCTACCCATAGGACTAAAACTTTTGATCGTTCCTTCCTTGTCCGCTCCTCAACTTTTTGGAATTCTCTACTTACTCATATTCGCCATGCTGCTTCTCTCTCCTCATATAAATCTCAACTTTTCCTATACATTTTACTATCTCAAAAAGACGCTTAAAAACTATGATATTTATATTCCTGACATCACACTTTGAAATAAGATTAATATTTGTTCACTTTCTATATTAAAACACTGTTATCTATTAATTTATTTTTAATTTTGTTCAACACAATATTTGTTTTTTTTTTATCATTATATATATTCTTTTTTATATATATGTGTATGATATACACACATATATTAACCAATAATTGTAATTAATTATGTTCCTTATGTAAGTTGGCCATACATGTATATTTCAACTGTACAAACCTGTTATTCTTAAGGGACCCAGTCCCAGAATAAAAATTATTTTCTATTTCTATTCCTATAACTACTTTAACTCGTCATAGAGGTGAAATATATGCGACCGTTTCGAGGTACCGAAAACAAATCTCAAAAAACAATCTGATATTTAATATTTAAAGATGTAATAAGATAAAGAGTTATAGAATTTTGGCCACTAAATCGTGATTTTTTTTCTCGCTGTGCAGAGCTTCTAAAAGCTGTTACAATTTCGTCATAGCGCTCTATGTGTTACTTATAGGATTAATACTACTATATCTACGTGTTAATACTATAAGTTCAGCTCCTCAAGTTTTTCCGGTCATCTCTGCAGCTCTCTTTGCCATGTTTGAAATTGCGAACGTTGTTAAATATTCGTTGGGATTATAAAAGCGTCATGAAGCCTGGTCACCTTAGGGTGTATAAAGGATGATTAAAGTATATAGGGCCGTATTGGGGGGAGGAGAGTAGGGGGGAGGGCAGATCTGAGATCTTTTATGTATCGTCCCACATCGTATGGTAGCTTCATATCTATAAAAGCTTTTCTTTCCGTCTCCATCCATCCCTGACCGATTTAGTGCCTATTTTCTTCTTTTATCGTTTGTCTTTTTCGCACTTTTTTCTTTTTGAGAAAAATATTCATTGGCCTTCGAATTCCATGTTTTTTTCTGGGTATTACCTGCAAGTCGAATATGCATTCTATATTGAATATGCATTCGCAATTTAAATATATATAAAAGAAATGTGTTATTGCTTTAAAAAACATCTTATTATTACTTTTATATTCTTTTTTTACGCACTAAGCAACTTACCATTTTCGTTTTTAAACTAAAAAAATCCTCTTTTTTTTTTTTTTTTAAATTACGGTAGTTTTTAATAAATAAAAAAAAAATCAGATCTATTAGAGATTATGTGCAAAATAAAAAATACTAAACGATTAGATGATTTAAACTTTCAACTATTAGTGTAAAATATTTTATTAAATGTATTGAAAAAGACATTTTTTTTTTTTATCTTTAGTCAAATATTCAGACATTTTGACCATCTAAGTTACACATTTATTTTTATTTTTTTGTATTGTTATTATTTTTATCATTCTTTCCTATAAATATTTATATTCTTTTTATATTACTACATTACTTTATTTCTCTACAAGAAATTCTTCCATGAGTGATTTTATAAAGAATTTAATATATGATGAATTATGTTACAATATTTTTTTAATTTCAACTCATCGTTGTCGGTTTACGGTTGATAAGTTTACATAAAATTAGTTATTATTAATTTTATTATTTATAGCATTCAATGTAGATTTTAACTCACTGAAGACTTACTTTTTTTTTTTTCAAACTGTTCTTCTCCGACTCATAAGGTTTCTTGGGATCATTACATATAGAGATTCGTACAGTTACATTTTGTATTTCACAAGGTTTTTATTAGATTTAGATGAAGCTTAACCGCTGGGTTATTTCCATTTTTTTTTGGCTACCCACTTTTTACCCATAGCCCAAGGAAGGTTTCTTAATGTCGTCGCAGTGCTAAAATAACAGAATAAAGAATTATTTTACTTCATATTTCTTAAGTTTTTTTTTCTATATGTTTCTCAACTTTTTAGATTTCAAATGTACAAAAACAGTGACAAGCATAACTCTAATGGATATTTATATTTTTGAAACAATTCAATACTTAAATAATATTAAAAAATATAAAACAAATGTTTATAAAGAACCAATAACACAGTACACAGTAAGAAAGAATATAATGCTTAAAGAATATAAAAATACAATTATAAAGAAACAGTAACACAGTAAACAGTAATTGACTAAGCCAAAAAGCTATAAGGAATACATTTACATATATACAATATATAAAATTAAGGCATGTAAATACAAAATTGAATAATATAATACCCAAATAATTTAAAAAAACAATTATAAGAAACAGTAAAACAGTACACATTAAGAAACTGTAAATTTGAATTATTCTTTATTTTATTTATATAGGTAAAACCAACAGTTATAACTTATATTTCATTTTCGTTCAGATACTTCATACTTATTTAAACATATATATACAACTAAAAAAAATACATTATTAACTTTTATTTACACCCACCCAGAAGTGAAATATTTTATACCAAGCGTATTGTGCAATTTTTATAGGTTATACCTTTTTCTCTTTTTTTGTTCACCAGTTCATAACAAGATTTTAAACTATGTGAATTATAGAACAAAGTCTGCGCTGTGCTTTATTTAATAACTCTCGAAGGAAAAAAATTCTCTTTGAGGGATGTGGAAAAGTTAATCGACTTATTCAACAACTGAATTTTCAATTAATCGATTTATGTCTCTCATAGATACAAAGGAAAAAATTTCGTTTTTGATAGAAAAAAAAATGAACACTAATGGAGATGGAGGAGAGCGTAGTAGCGTGGATATATATTTTTTTATATTCTCGGGACTGTAAAATAATAACATTTCTTTTTTTTTTTTATACGCATCAAAGCCTTTTTGATTGCACCCTAGAAGATAGACCTTTGACATAAGCTTTTACTTCTATGAGATCTCTCTGTAGTCTTTCAAATTTCATTAATAATATTTGAAGTTGACGTTTCTCTGTCAGATCTTATATTATATATATATATATATTATAATATATATATATATATATATATATATATATCAGAAAAAAAATTCTACATCCATCTCCAAATATGGAGTTACACAGTATCTTTTTTTTACTTTCACTTCACTATATGAAATATATTAAGGTAAAGTATTGGAAATTGGCGAATTGGAATTCGAGTTTTTAACGGAAATACACTAGGGCTTATGCTTAAAATGGCCCAGTAGTGCCCTTATGATGGATCACAAGTTTGAACCGAAACGTCGGCAAAATTAAAATATTAAAAAAGACTGACTCCCGATTATTTCTACCTATGATAAGTGGTATATGTGTATAACTTTGGCTCAAAAATTATAATTTTCGTACGAAATCAAAATTTCATATTTAGGACAAGTATATATCAGGGACGATACAAAAACTTTTCCATTGATTGAATCGACAGACCAAAAGTGCCACTTTGAACAATGCATTTTGCATCTTCTTTCAGTTTTATTAAAAAAAAAAAAAAAAAAAGATTTTGATCAAACTCATTATATTGATGCAAAATGGGTTTTAATTTTATGCAGGTTTTTTCTCTCATTAATACACCGGGCTCAAATGCAAATTTTTCAAAAAACCTAGTGAAGTATCTTTAAGTTTGATCATCGGTAATAATATGCCGGTTCTCCGAAGCCATTTTACGGTATTGGGTTCGTTTATAAAGCATGGCTAAATATGAAAACAAAATGCGATAAACATCTAAAAAACAAAACTTCCGAAATGCTTAGGATCCAAATATTGAATAAATAAAATCTTTTAGTGGGAATGGAAAAAACATATAATTTAATATATTTTTATCATTTTCGTTTTATAACTTTTTGAAAATATAAATTATTGTTTTATTAATTAATCACAAGAACATTTCTAATAATCAATAATCTTTCTTAATTTTCTACGTTCTGACCATCTACCTGCCTCATCTTCAGGGACACTCTAAACACTTATATATATTTAATTACTTCATCTGTAAATTAATATAATCATATTATCATTTATTTTGTATACCATTAAGATATGGAACATGATTTTATCTAAAGAAAAAAAAAAAAAAAAAAAAAAAAAAAAAAAAAAAAAAAAAAAAAAAATATATATATAATATATATATATATATATATAATTATTATTATTTATTTATTTGAAACGATTTAAGCGAGGGAGAGTAAAGGAAAATTGTATACGCCTGCCAAGTTTTTAGAAAAAAATATTACTTATATTAAGATAGGATACTGCGTTATATAATAAGTCAAATTGTAAAAACCTGGATTCTAAAAATAAACAAAGATCTAATTAGGATGTTTCCACGCCTGATTACTCAACATCTGCATAGCCAATAACTTACTAATCAAATTATAGAATGTTTACATTTTGCAGTATGTCTCCCTTCTTTTTACCCTAACATGATTTAGTTGACATGTGGAGTCTGTGCTGTTAGGTTTACTCTGTGTCCGTTATTATAAAAATAAGTTATTAAAATGTTAATTTTTGTTTATGAATTTTACGTGTATGGGAATTTTATTTTGAATGAAGAATATTTAAAAAAGCGTTATCTAACAAGGGTTAGTTTATAATTGTCTATCATTGTTATGTTTTTTTTTTCAAAATTAAATATCTATACATTATTTTTCATAGGTATAATCATGAATCTAAACATAAATAATATGAAAAAAAAATTAATTGAAAATTATTTTAGATTTAAATCTATTAATATGGTATAAAAATACATTTTACCCTTAAAAATAGCAAATTAAAATACTCTTTAAACCGTATATACATAAATTGCATTAATTAATAATATGTTAAATAAATACCTTAGTAAGAAGACTAGATATCACTGTAGTTGAGATAAATAATACTGAATATTTTTCCAATCAGTGTTTTGGTCTCGGCGGTAGCTCAGCCAATCAGAAGCCACCTTTCAAGTTTAAGTCAAAATAACTTCACTAAACACACTTTCAATTTATCTTCACTCTTTTTCGGTTCGGGCTCGTGTACAGTTGTTAAATTTATTTTGAATGTGTGCACAATGTGTTATAAATGGGAAAATAATGATTTATTTGAGCTTCTTGGTAACTCGGTCATTTTATTATTTAGTTTCGTTTCGAAAAATGCTCGTATAAAGAACAAGATAACAAGAAAGAACAAGATAGGAGGCCAAACTGAATCTTACAACAGGAAGGTGAGTATTTAAAGTTATAAATGATAATACATTTTTTTAAAGGAATGTACTTCAACATAATTTATTTTATTATTCCATAATTTACAGTTCGAAATCTTAATACCTACTATTTGATATATAATCAATTTATTTACTGGATCAATAATTTAATATTGGCGTCTTATACCAATATCCTTCTGTGTCTAATATAATATGTATTATTAATTCATTTTTAGTCTTTCAACAAGGATTAAAAATGTAAGAATGTATATCGATATAATATGTAGGCTACGAATTTGTAACTGTATCATTTTTACTATATTTTTCTTTATCATATCAATTAATATATTTATTATGACTTATTGAATATTAAATAGGGGTTCCTCACACGAGACAAAACGACAAGAAACTACCCGTAGATACCGATTACTACAACACTTACTAGACAAACGTTCAAAACTTCCAATTCACTACAAAAAGCTCATTTATATTACTGTCATCAGACCCATCTGGACATATGGAATCGAGCTTTGGGGTTCTACTAAGCCATCTAATTCCTCCCGCATCCAATTCTTACAATCCAAAATCCTTCGCAAAATCCTAAATGCTCCTTATTTCGTCACAAATAAACTCATCCATAACGAACTTAATATCCCATTTGTTGCAGATCTTTCTCGTACCAGATTTACCACTTTTAATTCAAAACTCCCAACCCATATACACCCTGTTGTCCGCAACCTATCACTCTCACATATTCCTGACAACCCTCCGAGGCGATTGAAAAGAAGATGGCCCGGGATCTACTTACATAAATAAACATCGAAGTACTACCACTGGGTAGTTTCTTCAAAGGCCTTTTACGCCTTTTATTATAATCCATCACTTTTACTTATCGTATTTATGTAATATACAGTTGTAAAATTCAATAAAATATAAATAAATAAAAAATAGGGGTCATACGATGCGAATTCATCCATAAATTTTAGAATCTCAGATTATCATGAAATTTAGCATGATTCATCGTTTCATATAGCTAGGGCGAACATTTTAATGTTCAATCTTTACTAGTTTTCAATTTAAAGCCACCAAATTTTGGCGTTTTCATATCCTCCTAGAGAAGCTGGCTTACTCAATGAAATAAAATTGTACTATTTTTATTTTTCAATCAATCAGCATGAAAAATCTAGATTATATGCATCTTGACCTTATAACTTTATAAATAGTATGTAAGTTTTAACTATTTTGAAAAACTTTAGCAATAGTTATAAAATTACCTTTATTTGTAACTGTATTACAATTATTTTTGCATAAATTGTCAAATGTTTTCAAACTTTTTATTCCTTTCATTACATACACAATCATTTTTACCATCACATATAATAAGGCATGACCTCGAAAAATGGGAAATTTTTTTAAATGAAATTTAAATGGGTCTTAGGTTCAGTAAATATAAAGATTTGTACTGTCTTACGGCAAACGGCTATGTATGGATATATATATATGTATGTATTATGATGTATGTATGTATGTATGAGGTGATTAGGCATTGATCACGTTCAGCCAGGTTGTTTTTCCCAATTTCGGTACCCACTTTATAAAGGCTGGGTGCATCCCAGGAGGGTCTCGATACCCCAGGGTCGCTCCACGGTTTAAATAAATATTACGGCCTCAGCTGGGGTTCATTAAAATTAAGAAATACATTTATTTTAGAAGAGGAAATTATAATTTTTCAGCATGAAACCTATACTATTCCAATGAAGACAAAGCGCATTTGATATCAAAGAATATTTAATTACACATCGATATGATACGTTTTATTAATATTGTTTGAGCAATATTTATGAGAAAATGAATAAAAATTAAAAGTTGGGAATTCTTTAATGAATGAGATAAAGAAGATGACTTGGGGGTGCGGTAATAAAAACAAACAAAAAAACACAGTAGTGCTTATTTTAATTGTGTGCCGACGTTTCGGCCTATATTGTGGGCCTTCATCAGAGCTTAAATATTTTTTTCAAATACAATTTTATGTTTGCTTTCATACTTTATTATAGTCATCTTATTATCATTTTACATTTAATTATATGTTTGTTTCCATATTGAATTACTGTCATCATATTATACCTAACTAATAATAGAAATTTTCTAATGCGTTGGTTGTTATCTTGTTTCTCTTAGCCATGATGAAGGCCAAAACGTCGGCACACAATTAAAATAAGTACTACTTGTTAATGTGTGCGTGTGTTTTTTTGTTTGTTTTTAATGACCGCACCTCCAACTGTCTTCCTTAACTAATATTCTCAACGGCCAATATGTATATAGGAAAATAACTAGTTATTCAGAATTTTTCTTTCTATTTTATTTATTTATTAGTCACTAATAAAATGAAAAATAACTGAGGAAAATAAATTAATATTTTGCGATTTCCGCATTCATATTCGATTGCGGATTCCATCCGAAACCAGAATTATATAGCACGTTTGATATTTAAGTTATACATTGTTGATTATTATGGCCTATTTTTCAAAACTAGGGAACTAAACGGAAACCGAATGACTTATAAAGAAGTTTGATTATTATAGATTCTATTTATCCAAACCATGAATTTGCGTGGTATGATGGTCTCTGATTCACTTATTATACAATGGATCAGATAAGGCCCCCAATCGATTTTAATGTAAAGACGGTTGATTTATGCGTGGCAAGACAGCCGGCTACAATATTGTCCCGAAGCCTCCACTTAACCGTATTGGATTCACCGGGACATTATCTTAAACCCCGGCAATATATATTGCCGCTACCTCTTATCGTTAACATTCCGATGGATTTGGTACCCGTTTCATGACTATAGCCTGCACCTTGCAGGTTCCTAGTTAGCTCTTCATACTATTGCAATCACCTAGTATCCACAATTAAGAACTGTGAAAAACGTATGAAAGAATAAAAATTGTTTATCACACAATTTTCACAATAGTTATACATTATGTTTAAATTATTCTATATAAAAAAAAATCTGGTGTACTATATAAAGTAAAACTTGAAGAATCTGGTGAGTGCAACACGCCACTTTCCTTTACATTAAATGAATGAATGAAAAATAAATTTTCTTCTGGGACAGCAAGTCCGCTAAGAATAATATAAAAGTACATTTTTGAAATTACACTTCTAGCTATATAAAGTTTATAATATTCTATACAACATTTAAAAACATAATGAATAGCACATAAATTTATATATATATATATATATATATATATATATATATATATATATATATATATATATATATGTAAATGAGTAAGGTTGCTACCTTAAAGAATTTTAGATAAACAAAAACATCCCATAAGCAATAAAAAATAAGTTAAAAATTGAGAAAATAAAAATTGATTAAAAAACACAAAGGCTAAACAGTTCAACTTAACAAATGCATGGTAGATTGATATTATAGGAGATGGATGAATAGTTGATGTTTGAAGGCAGTTAAGGATTGAGATGTAGGAATGGACTATAGTAAGGAATTCCAGAATAATGATGCACGAATGACAAAGGATGTCTTAAAGGAAGTAGGTTTATGAGAAGGGAATGGAGATACGTCGTAAAAATCTATTTAAATTTTTTTTTTTTTTTTTATTCATCATACAATTTTTATTGTGTGATATTACTATCCGTCCTAATAAGGACATTTATAATAGAGATCAAGTACAACATTCATACAATAGGAGTACTCACTACGTTTGCTATAGCATGCTATTTTTGCTATTGTGCTAAACCCATCAATTTTATACAGGAAATAACTGTAGAAACTCGACGGGTTTAGCAAAATAACACAAATAGCATGCTAACCTAAGGAGCATTGACTATTGTTGGAGGGCTTTGAAAGGACTTAATGCGTTTGATGTTCGAAAATTTGGCAGTCCCCTACAGTTCTAGTCCATGGGTCCAAATAGGTTTCAGTACTGTCTGGTAAATTAGCAGTTTGTTTTCAATATAAACTGTAGATTTTCTATGTAAGAGTCTGTATAATTGCCTAATTCGTCGTTTAAGTTCTTGTCATTTAAATCTAGTATGCTAATAAGTTTATAATTAAAAAAATTGTGTAGAGTTTCAGGAAATTTGTTGTTTATATTAAAAACTGTAACAATAGAAAATATTATCTACGATAATCACTCGAGTTTATCTCCTTTTCGTGTTTCTGCACTACGTTCTACAGCTTTGTATATAAGATAAAAGTTTTTCCAAAAATCTGTATTACTATTTATATGTAAAAAAAATACATAATTTTTTTTCTTCTCCTTTAATTAGTTATCAAATTCTTCCAACTTGTATATTTACTTGAATATCGATATTTAGGTCCTGTTAGACTTTTTCAATCACAATGGAACCTCTGCGATATTAATGCCCGATATATTATAGATCGAAGTAGCGAATTTAATCAAAATCGTTAGAGCCGTTTCTGTGAAAATGGTAAAAAGATGCAAAATGCTTAGTATAAAGTGGCTCCTAAGGCCAGTATAAATAATAAATAAATAAATCTCTTTATTTGTTTTCGGGCTAGCCCATACAAATGGAGTTGAGTTGTACAAAACAGTTAAACATAAATCAAAGAAATCTATTACAACTGTACTAAACAAAATACGCTTCAAAAACAAATACATAATAAAAGGCAAAATAAATTGTAACTGTATAAATATTAAACAAATACATAATAAAAGGCAAATAAATTGTAACTATAAATATTAAACAAATACATAATAAAAGGCAAAATAAATTGTAACTGTATAAATATTTTTTTTTTTTTTTTTTTTTTTTTTTTTTTTTATTGAACAATATTACAATCTGTCCAATTTAGGACATTTTTAATAGGGATAAAGTACAACATTCATACTGCATTCACACGATATATACAAAACAATAAATTTATAAAATAATTATACAATATAAATATATACAAAACAAAATCAATAAAAATATATACAAAAGTCACTCATACCTATATACAATTCACAAGCATACAGCACGTGAGTGGAGAATCTAGCCAATGCTAGAACTCCAATATACATTTTATAAGAGGTCTCGAGGCCACTGCCGTTTCAACCTTCTAGGAGGATGGTAAGGATGTGTGGAGCTGGATAAGGATTGAGCTAGGGGATTAGGGTGATGGATAAGGTTCTGATGGAATTTAGAGAATTTTATTGGTATAAGGTCTAAAATAAATGGAATATTTAGGTCGCGGTGTAAGGTATGGTTGGATACATAATAAGGAGCATTAACTATTGTTCGGAGGACTTTTGATTGGAAGGATTGAATGCGTTTGATGTTAGAAAATTTGGCTGTCCCCCACAGTTCAAGTCCGTAGGTCCAGATAGGTTTCAGTACTGTCTTGTATATTAGCAGTTTGTTCTCGATAGATAATTTAGAATTTCTGTTCAGTAGTCTGTATAATTGTCCGAATCGTCGATTAAGTTCTTGTCGTTTAAGTCTAGTATGCGGGTTCCAAGTTAGTCTTTTGTCCAGAAGGAAGCCAAGATACCGGACTGTGTCGGAGAAAGGAAGCGGAACGGAGTTAAAGAGAACTGGAGGGCAGGATTGTCTTCGAAGGGTAAAGGTGACATGTCTGGATTTGGATTCATTGACTTTGATTCTCCAGTTGTTACACCAGTCTTCAATTTGAGAAAGGTGCGTTTGGAGGCCTGTAGATGCAATTTCGGGATCTAAGTGAGAGGATAGGATAGCTGTGTCATCAGCGTACGTTGCTAGGAAGGTATTAGGGCAAAGAGGAATATCAGCCGTGTATATATTGTAGAGGATAGGACCAAGGACACTGCCCTGAGGAACACCGGATTCGACTGGATAAAAATTGGAATATTCTGCACCACAACGAACTCGGAAGGAGCGGTTTGATAGATAGGATCGGAGGACTAGGTATAAGGATTGGGGTAAATGGTTTTTGAGCTTAAAGAGTAATCCCGGGTGCCACACCCGGTCAAATGCTTGCGTTATGTCCAGAAATGCACCCGAGCAGTACTCCTTGTTCTCCAGGGCAGAGGAAATATGGTCAACGACTCGGAGCCCTTGCTGAACGGTTGAATGCTGAGAACGGAATCCAAACTGATGAGAAGGAATAGTGTGGGATTCTAATAAAGGTAATATTCGTTTGAGGAGGATTTTTTCAAAGATTTTTGAAAGGATTGGGAGTAGGCTGATAGGTCTATATGATGTCGTAGTGTTAGGAGGTTTACCTGGTTTTAGGAAGAGAATTATTGTGGAATGTTTCCATAAGAGAGGAAAATGAGTAGTGCGTAGAATGGAGTTGTAAATATATGTAAGAAATATAACGGCTTTAGATGGAAGCTGTCTGAGAATCTGAGGAGTGAGGAGATCGTATCCAGGAGATTTACGGAGTGCAAGTTTTCGGAGAAGATATTTGACCTCAGAGGGATTGACTGCTTTAGGAGGTAATGAAAGCGGGATTGGAGACTGAAGGAACTCTTCCACTACTGCAGTGTGGTTTGGATGGGATTCTGGATGAGGTGTGAAGACTTCGGAAACGTATTTGGCAAGTTCCTCGGCTTTGTCTTCATCAGACGCAGCCCAGGAACCATTACTACGACGGAGGGGATGGGAAATATGGTGGGATTTTAGGATTCTCTTCGTGACATTCCACAGGGAATTGTCACGAGTCGAGAGAGAGGAGAGGTAGGTATTATAGGATTGGGAACGGAAGATCGCCAACTCCCGCTTTAATTTTCTACAAAAAAAGTTATAGGAGCGGCGATCCTCTGGGTGACGGGTGCGTTGCCATAAGGATCTGGATCGGCGTTTGGTGCGGATGAGGTCTATGAGGTGTTGTGGTAAATGATTTTGGTTATGACTTATCTGGGAGTGCTTGGGAGAGGAGGCAGTCCAAACAGCTTGTTGAATAGCGATGGTGAAGGAGTTTACAGCATCGTCAAGGTCATCTGGAGTTTTGAGTTTCACTCTGAGGTCAATATCACTGGTCAGGATTTGGCGAAAAAGGTCCCAGTTTACTGGCCCTCTGATAAATGACGGTGGGGTGGGTTTAGGAATAGGAATTAGGGATACTTTAAGGAGCAATGGACTATGGTCAGAGGACAGTTCATCAAGGCGAGTCACCGACATGTTTAGGGAGCCTAATCCGCTGTGAATGAAGAAGTCAAGGATGTCAGGATTACGGTTAGGATCAGTTGGCCAGTAGGTAGGGGAGTCAGGAGGCAGGAGGTTGAAACGTCTAGAGCTGAGTGCAGACTGTAAATTCCGCCCACGACAATTCGTGGATCTGCAACCCCATTGTTGGTTCTTAGCATTCATGTCTGCACCCAGAATGAAGTGGTTTCCTAAGGAATTGAGGAAGGATTCGAATAGAATGTTGGAGATGGAATGTTTAGGAGGGCAGTACGCTGATGCGAGAGTGATCGGAAAAGAAAAAGTCTTGATTACTAAGGCGGTGCATTGTAGGAAATCATAGGAGGGAACTGGGAGTATATGGTGGGAGAGGGACTGGTGCACAATGACAGCAGTACCGGCATGGGCTTTTCCGTCTGGGTGGTCCGTACGGTATGTTACGTATTGAGGTATTTTAAAGAACTGTTTAGTGGTTAGTCTAGTTTCAGTAATAAGTGCTACATCAACGTTTTTGTCTTGCAATAAAGCTGTAAGTTCGTCAGTGTGATTTCTAACACCATTCGCATTCCAAAGGAGAATGGATAAGGAGTTAGGTGTAGTCATTTAAGGATTTTTTAAGGAAGGGATTAAATTTGATACGAGATTAGTAAGTAGTGATATTAGCGGCATAACAAGGGATTTGATTTCAGTGATGAAGGATGTCATCAAACTTGTAAGGTCTGTGACATTTGATGGAGGAGGAATATGAGAGATTTGATGCGGATGAGGTTTTTGAGGGTTGGGTAAATTTTGAGGAATAGGTGGTTGTGGAAGGGGTTCAGGATTTTGAAGTATGCGTTGTTCCGGGAGGGCCTCTTTGTTCTGGTTCCCACCTCCAAGTAGATGGGCAAATGTCACATTGGAATCAATTGTTTTTGAAGGTTGTCTTCTGCTTCTGATCGGTTCAGCTGTTTCATCCAGATTCTGAGGTTTTTGGTATCTGCTTTTGAGGTTCTTGTAGATTTGACATCCCTTGTAGTTAGCCGGGTGATCCTCGAGGCACAGAGCACATACAGCGGGTGTTGATCTTAATCGTGTACATTCTTCTGATTTATGTTGCTCACCGCATTTTACACAGCGTGGTGTGTGGTGGCAGTAAGTTCTCGTATGACCATATGCCTGACAATTATGGCACTGAACTATTTCTTTCTTAGTGTAAGGTTTCTCAACTCTTACTCTAGTATAGTACAACTTATTGAGGTCGTAAATTTTTTCAACTCCTGCTGATGGTTCCAAGTCCACGAAGAATAGAGGCAGTGGAATTTTATCTTTTAGGACATTGGTGACTTGCCGCACTTTATAGCCTATCTCCGTCAGTTCTTCTTTGATAGCTGTAGCTGGTGTTGAAGGGTGTAGGTTTCTAATTACAACCCTTAAAGCTCTCTCCTGGCGCAACTGATAGGTATGAAAATCAGCTTTGGTCTCAGTCAGATATTTCACTATTTTTCTGTAGCTTTCGGCGGTAGTCGGGGATATTTTAGTATCACTGGTTCTACTTATACAAAAATAACTATTAGGATCGGTTAATTTGTTTAAATGCGCACAAAGTAGTTGAAAATGTTTAATATTTTTAACAAAAATTGGTGGAGGTAGTGGTTCTCTGGGTATAGGAGAAGATTCCATGGTTTCTTTTTCATTTTGATTTTGGAGGATCTGAAATGGGTTCGGTGTAAAAAACGGCGATTCATCAGTTAATCCTTGTGATGATGTGCTAGGCTGTGGTTCAGATCCTAAAGAGGTACCTGAAGCGGTCGCTGGTGGAATCATTTTTTTATTATTTTCACGGCGAGGTCTCTGTTTTGTAGGAGACGAGTTTGAACCTGCAGATCTAGATCTTTTACTTGTAGCTTTTGAGGACATAACTTGATGAAAATATCTCATTGATTAAAAAAAAAAAAAAAATAATAATAAAAAAAAAAAATAAAAAAAAAAAAAAATAAATAAATAATGAGATGAGAATGAGAAGGGAAGATAATAAACTAAAGATAAGTTAAAGAAAAGCAAGCCCGAGCTTGCCGAGCTAGCGGCAATCAGCTGATCAGTGACCCTCCTTTCACTTTTCGCGATTCTCCAAAGTAAATTATAACTTTGCTTACCGATATTTCTCCAATATTCACTGCTGTGGTTTTCTTGAAGTCTAGTGATGTTTTCCAGACTGAACTCAAGCGAATTCCTACTGAAAAAAAAAAAAAAAAAAAAAAAAAAAAAAAAAAAAAAAAAAAAAAATGGTTAATCCATTTTTTTTTTTTTTTTTTTTTTTTTTTTTTTTTTTTTTTTTTTTTTTTTTTTTTTTTTTTTTTTTTTTCAGTATAAATATTAAACAAATAAATCAATCATAAATATTTTAACAAATTTCTTAGCTTTAAACACTCTGTTACATAATAAAATAAATTTTCAAATTGCTTTTTATTTTCTATTTGCAACAAAAGTTGTACTATGAGGTCATTGTCAGACATATTTCCAATATACGTCCTCAAGTACTTATTTCTGGACGGGGAGTAAACAGGGCATTGCAACAAAAAATGATTTAAATCTTCTGGTTCGCCTGAATTACAAATAGGGCATTCAACGCTATTTTCTGAATAACCATTTTGGAATCTGTAACTGGTAACTTTCAGTTTATTGGGTTGACATAGTCTTAGTTGACTGATCAATCTATGTTTCCTCATAGGCCCCTTTAATTTCAAATAATATTCCCCCATATTTAAGCTACTAATTTTCCTAAAATTAGGATTAAACTTTGAATGCAAAATAGCCTGAATATCTGGGGAAAGATTATGATTATTGAATTTTTCAACAGCGTTATTTAATTCTCTTTCAAATAAGGCTTTGCTTTTGATATTTAATATGTCAGCCGCGTCTATAATTAACAATTTATTAGTAAGTTGCCTATACCAATTGTACCTCACATCGACCCTCTGGTTCAAGGAATATTTTTTTAAAATGTTTAAACATATTTTCGGTAACCGATCCTCTTTCATTAAGTCTACCTTTCGGTACCAGCGAATCATTCTTTTTAGAACATCTGTTTCTATTGATTTCAGACCAGTTTCTATACGAACATAATGGTTAGGTGTATTCCGTGGCCAATGATATATTGCTTTAAAATAACTTAAAGGCCTAGTATATACAGCCGCTACTAAATACATATTAAAAGGGATATATATATATATATATATATATATATATATATATATATATATATATATATATATATATATATATATATATATCATGTGTTTTATGCATATACTTACCCTTTACGTCTCATCAGGAATGTAGGAGATCACAGCACGTTTCTCTCATACTCCTCAGATATTGAAGCTTATGGAGTCTGAATATTACACAATAATCGTATATGTAGAAGTTCTTGGAAAATTTAAATTTCCTTCGTTTAAATTTAAATTAGATAGTATATCAAACCGAGAAATATAGCGGAATGATGTTTTATGGTGTTGTAAATATAACAGATTTAAGGAAAATAAGTGAAAATATAATGAGTCCGAGACTTATTTTGTGAAACTAATAATAAAAGTCTAGGTCACTGCTGGGTAAGTAGTTAAGATGGATCGGGCCCTAGGTTGGACTTAAAGGCACTAAGCAGGACGCTAGTCCACGACTCAATAAAATCCTTCTCACCGATATAAAGATAATGTTATTATATATTATAAAGTCATTTAATGGCTCCTGTAATAAAATTCTAACATAAATACTTTGTGCCCCGTTTATTGCTTCGAAGTAACCATGATATAAGTGAACTCAGTAATATCTGGACATTTCAAGGTCTCGAAGTATATTAGAAAAGCCATTAAATCCACCATGAGGTGATGTATTTTATATCTTTTTCGTTGATTTTTTCTCATGTTTCTTTAAATTATACTTATTATTATGACATGTCATAAAGTTTTCCTCATAATGTTCATACTAATCTGAAACAAACTATATCGACTAGTTTAGCACTTGTAGGCGAACGCTTTAACATTTTGATTAGCTAGAAGTAGTTCATTTACATTATTCTGATTATGCCATTTTAAATCTATGGAGTGAGCTTTAGGTCTATTATTATTAGCTTTAGCTCTATTCAACGATCATATTTTTTTCATATCTAATCTTTACAATCCAAAATAATTCGTAAAATTCCTATTTATTCACGAATAAAATCATTTCTAATAAAGATTTTACCTTTTTTATTTTTTCTATAATATAGAGTTAGGTAAAGGGAACGGCGTGGTCTAGTGGATAGAGCGCTAGTTGCTGTGCTCCGGGTCCTGGGTTCGAATCCCGGCTATAGCAGAATATTATTTATTCTGTTAATTCAGTCGGGGGGAGGGGGGCGACCCTAGGGTATGGAGACCCTCTTGGGGCAGACCCAGCCTCTATAAAGTGGGTACCCAACTTAATTGGGGAAAAACCTGGCGGCTGAGCGCGATTAAGGCCTAATCACCTCATTGCACTGCCGTTGGCCTAGAAACAGTACGAACCTCTATATGTACTGAACCCAAGACCCTTCATGGGTTGTAGTGATACAGGTTTTTTTTTTTTTTTTTTTTTTTTTATAGAGTTAGGTAAAGTATTGTAATCGTCAAAATTTTCAAATTCAAGTTTTCACAGGAAATACACGTCCTCTGAGTCCAAATGATTTTTATAAAAGTGAAATTATATATTTTTGAAGGATGTATAGCCAGCCGATAGATGTTGCTGCAAGTTTTTCATCAAAATCACCGAACCAGAAGAGCCACTTTATGCTGTGCATTTTGCATCTTTTTATGATTCTAATTGAAATAGTCTTACAAGACTTAAATGCCTATTTTTTATTTTGTTTCTTTAATTTTGTAGATTGAAAAAAAATAGCATTTCATGTTCTCTATATTTAAAAACAAGTTACTTTTATATACTAGCGGATATCAACTAGATGATATGGTTGGGTTCTTCAAATCTACAAAATTAAAGGTACTTTAGTTGAAGAAATTTTAAAATATTGTTTTTAAAGCCCTACCAGACAGTTTCAATCAGAATGAAACCTACATGATATAAAAGCACCTTAAATTTTACATTGATATAGCGAGTTTAATCAAAACCGTTTTGGAGGAAATCGTGAAAAGGTTTAAAGTGCATTGTATGATGTAGTTCTTCTGGTACGCCGATTTTGATATATAAGTTGCAGCAACATCTCGGGCCTGTAGTTGTCTTTAATATAAAATTTCAGTTCCATACTACTTTTCTTTTTCGCACTAGACTTGACACACACAGACCTTTTGCGGGACTATGTCATTTGTATCCAGGGTACCCTAAAACGTGTATTTCCGTTGAAAATTGTAATTCGGAAATGTTCACGATCGCAATACTTCCCCTTACTATATCATTTCACGTATAGCCTTTGTTTCCAAGTTTTTTAATGAGTTTTCTGAGTGCCTGCAATTTTTTTAATGTTACTTAAACAATTTTCTCCCTTATTTTAATAAAATAAAGTACAACCAACTAATATCAGCTAATAACCAGTTCGTTTTCTTGCCTTTATACTGTTGTAAACCTGTAATGTAAATTTTATATGTCAATGAATTCTCATAACGATTCCAGAACCTACAATATCAAAAAAAAGTTCTAAAACTGGTGCAAAGTAATATTCTTTGACGGTGCTCATACGAGGCTGATGCCTTAGGGGTTATCCCCGACTGGAATAACATAAATAATTTTTGCACACGTACTGACTCGAACCCAGGTACTGTATTGAGGATTCCAAACAGAAACCCCCCTACCTAGAATTGTACAGATTTTTATTCACAAAACGGTGTTTGATCATTTGTACCTTCAACTACATAGGTTCGATATTTGCAAATACTTCAAATGTTATACATTATATATATAAATTATATATATAATTAATTATATATATATATATATTTTTTTTTTAATTTTATTATTTGCTTTTGGGGTAATCCCCATACAAATAGAGCTGGCTACATAAAAAATATATAATACAAAACATACTTTAATAAAAGAGTTAGCAAGATACTAATTCATTACGTTATAAGCTCTAGGTACAATAAACAATGATAAATTACAATAAAACCTATAACAAAATAACTCAAAGACAATATATGAATAATATAACAGTTTCCAATACAATAAATACATAAATATATTATTTTACACAACACGGTTATTATTTTACGAAACACGATAAATAATCTAATAAAGTTAACAAATATGTTTATTCATTAATTATAAATGATCTGATTTGGCAACATTGCCTGGCATAATAATAAATATTTTTTAATTCATCAATATCATCGGTGGTAAAATTTGTAATGTTCATATATAAGGCCCTAAGGATGTAATGGGTTCGGTACGGTGCGTATATGGGGCATCGAATGAAAATGTGGAATAAGTCCTCTCTTTCGTTGAGGTTACATAGCGTGCAGTTTTCCTTGGGTTTAAAATGGTAGTATATATTGTTAAATGTTAATTTGATATTGTAGTTTCCAGAAAGTCTTAATTGTGCAAATGTTTTCATGACAGGGAACGGTGCGTTTAATAATAATTAAGCTTGAGGCTTATGTCTATTGTTATGAATGGATGGATGAATACAACCCACTCTGTATTTACCGGGGGTGATTAGCTTCTGTTTATCTATTGCCTCCATATGATTTGTAAACAGTATCATTGTTTTGTGCATTATACATACATTATATATTAAACAACACAAATAGATTTATAATTGAATTATGCACAACTAATAAGGAAAATAGGGCTAAGAAAACTTAAATTGTGTTTCTACTTTGGCGCTTATGATTGGATTTCGTTTACTCCCAAACAAAACTGATCCAAACCTAATTATGATATAATACCATTTACGTTTTGGTCGAAACTTCGGTCGTTTCTACGTTGGTTCAATACTGATTACCTTTCTAGAGAATCCTACTTCATCATTCGCAACAACTTTAAACGCCCATTTCAATTGCGGCAAGGATACAACATCAAATATATTATACTGGGCCTGGTCACGCGATTCTAGGTTTCGCAGCCGTCTAAACCCTCTAGTAAGCAAACCCTTCCTCATTTGAAATATATAACTCAATTATTTATTATCAAAAAGTATTATTTAAGTATGTGTAAATTTTTTAATTTTATAACAACCACATCAGGAGTATATAGCGCTTAAAAATTCATTTTTTAATTATTTATTTATCGTAATTTACAACTTTACTCAATAAATACAACATGTTAATACTAAGTATGAATATACTAGCGAACCTCCCTTTCTTCGCACTGGCGCAATTTTAATTTAGTGACATTTATGGTTAAAATAGTTCAGTTTGACCTATCGGGTTGTTTCACATGAAATATCCGTTTTTATAGTTTCTGAAATACATAAAGGATTTTGCATGTCTCTGTTGTTTTCTTCCGAATGTTTAGATATTTAAAGTAAACATTTACTAACCCTCTACCTTTGTATTATAAACAGCTTCCCAATCAATTACCCACTTTTTAGTATACCTCCAGATATGAACATGGAAACATGCGATTTTTGAGTAATATTTTTGTACGGTGTAACTCGGATAAATAAGTTATACTGGAATTATAAGTCTAAATAGAGTCTTAAATGACCAGACAAAGATCATTTGTTCTTTACATTACCGTTATTCTTATGTGACTGTTCCTCCCAGAATAATATTAATTTTCATTTCATTTATATGAATTTAGAACACATACTAATATTTTTTAGTTATTTTATTTATTATTTTATTAAGTATTTTTCTTATAACGTGTTAAGGGCTTATTTTAGGCATGTTGGCAGCAATGAACATATGTTCATCCCACCGCCCCTCTTACGTCTATAGTCTCCTGCAATTTAAATCTACAATCCATACTCAGGAAAGCAGATCCCGTCTTTCTGACCTCTATACGCCTTTCCATAGAATTAAGAAATGTTAATGTTCCTTCTTAGCCCGGTCCACTGTTTTCTGGAATACTCTCACATCAAACATCAGTCATGCTCCGTCCCAATCTTCATTCGAATCTCTCCTTTTTCAACACCTTCTAGCTTCCCTACCAGATGCTAATGTGAGTAAAGCGATTAAAATAAGATAAAAAATGTCTTAACTATAGTAAAGTCATTTAATTTTTATTTTAAATTATTTTAATGTTTGTTGATTCTATATTACATTTAGATATTATTTTACTCTTTTTTATTTATTTATCTTTTTATCATTTACAGTAATCGTATATATTTTTTTTTTTTTTTGTATTCGTTCTTGGGCCAGTTATAACCCTTATTTTTTTGTTCATTTATGTTATTCTTAAGGGACCTAGTCCCAGGATAAAGTTATTTTTTAGTTCATTCATTATTTTAAATATATTCTAATCACAAACGTTTTGTTTTTTGGGACATTTTTCTTCTGTACTACGTTTCATGTTTTTTTCTTACTGCCATCGGAAATGATTTTCCCGTATCTCTCTTTCCTAAAAAACGATTCTACTATTCATCACAGTTTTTCTACACCTGCCCCAATGTTATCGTACCCCTATTACCGTAGAAATAGTATCCGTTACTTAGATGGAACGGTTCCGATAAGACTAATTCATTCATGACGCTATGTCATGCCAAGAGGGATACAAGTGCTATTAGACCTTATTTGTCATTTGGGTCAAGAGCCAACGTGTAATATATAGTTCAATAATGCACTCAACTGAGGCCGTATCAACGGCAAATTTATGTTCCACTATATTATCTTATCCTAATAGTATATAATAACTGACTGGGCTCTACTAATGCTAAAACGTCCGGTTAAACCGTATAATAACACACAATTAATCACTTATAAGTAATTAATTATGGCATCCTCATTATTTATGATTATATCGCCTATTAAAGAGATAGAACTTTGATAAGGAAAATTATTTTATTGTGTGCCGATGTGTTGGCCTAAATTTTAAGTCTTCCTCAGGCTCATAGAAAAAAAAAATAAACAAAATGAGGTCAGTCTAACTCAAGACTTTATTTACCTCCCTTATTTTTCTTTATTTGTGATTATATATTTACATGAATGAAAAGATTAATGGTATATAAAAATTTTATAACAACGTATAGTTGATGTAGTTGATGATTGTCTTTTAACTTATAAATAAAAAAAACTAGCGACCCGCCCATGCTTCCCATAGGTGCAATTAAATGTGGCGTCATTTACGATGTCCCATTTGAAAATAAGTGTATAAGTATGCACTCTACGTGCATACAAGTATGCAAAGATTTAGAGAAGTATTGAGTTGTTAATAAATTTGATTGAAAATTTACTAGACAATAAAAATTATTTCGTTTTTCATTAGTTTCGTTCCAAGGGGACTTGGTCCAAGGATAAATAATTTTTTTTTTTTTTAATTTTCATCTCATGTTTAAAAAAATGCCAGTTTGACTTATTAAGAGTTTATCACTTCTGGATTATGATTTCATACTAACGAAAAAGGAACTCAGCAAGAAAATATTATGTTTCTTATGTAATGTCTATTCATTTAATCATCAGCAGAAATCAGAAACATAGCCGGGTTAGGATGGTGAATCTATTCCCGTGTTTTTTTTTTTTGCTCAAACGGGGGGTAATAAATCAGTTTGGTGCCAAATAAAAGTAATTCACCTATTTTTTTAGCTTTTTAATTCAAACGGTTTTCGAGATTTAAAAAAAAAAATCTCTTTTTTATTTTATTGTTTTTTTTTTTAAATGGTAAAATTTGAAATTAATTAATGATATTTTTTCTCGAATTCTTAGGAGTTAAGGACATGAACAATTATATGATCTTGATTCTTAAACAAAAAGCCGAATTTTAGCGGAAGAAAGAAAATCAAAATATATATTTGTTCAACCTCTTCGAAAAGTATCAATCAATTTTTTTTTTCTGAAAATGTCTTTTATACTCCTCTATACACAGGGGTTTTTTTTTTTCGATTTTTTTAAAGTGATGCAACAGTATGAAAAACTTCTTTTTTTTTATGAAATCTTTCATTTAACTTATATATCTTATTATTATTGAAAAATGTATAAACAAATGTTTCTCTCCAAAAATTTAAAGTTACATTACTTATGAAACATTTTCAATTATTTTACTACAAAATGTTTAGATAAAAGCCATGTTTTTTAAAACACGCTCCTGGCTAACTGGCCTAGGCAGCGCTCTTCAACGCCATCTATTTAGCCATTATCAATCATTTCTTCTAAGATCTCGCTTGTTCAGGTATTCTCTATATTTTTCTTGATTATTATTTATATTTAGAGTGAATGTTCAATCCAATTGATTGTGGGTAAATAATTCGGGACTTAATTGAGTCGTTACGTTTAGTTATGTTTCATATTTATACCATACGATGTTTATCGGTAAAATTGTTAATTCAGTGCAATCGGAAATGCATAATTAAGTTAGGGGAAGTTGCGAATCCAGTTACCTGTTGATATTATTATTCTACAGCTGTTTCAAGTTGAAGAGGATGCCGATTCCCAAAGGTGTAGTGTAGGAAACAGATCCTCAAGGAATACTCACTCCTCACAGCTCCTGGTCGAAGGAGGGAATTCTGTAAGTTAGAACCCATGCACTTGTTGCATACAGTCATGCATGTCTGAGCCAGAGTAAGTGCACCTTTATGGTCCAAGGTTATTGACAAGAAGTCGATAGAATATTTTATTCACTTACTGAATTATATACAGTTTGAATCAAAATTATTCGTACACCTATAATAAGACTAATACAGAATACAAATTATACAAAATTATTTATTGGATTTTTTTTTTCTTTTCACTAACCTATATATGAGATATATAGTACAGGAAAGTTATTATTAGGGCTAGGATGTCTATGTAAATACATATTGGCTCCTGACTTCAATATCACCTTTTAACAACTCCATATTGTTCATTTTATACACTTTGCAACAAAACTGAATTGCCAGTGCATGATAAAAAGCCAGAAGTGAAAAAAATATATACATTCTCTGTAATAAAATAATTTACAAACACGTTGAAAAAAAATTAAGTTACTATCAGAAAAATAAGAATAGATTATCATTTTAAATCTATCTTAACCGAATGAATCCAAACTTACGAAAATTAATAATATAAAAATAAAATACGGATGGTTAGTAAAGGTAAAAAAGACATGAGAAAGATACAGACTGCAACACAAGATATTAAAGAAAAACTGCTTTAAGGGCTAAACTAAAATTTAATGTCTTTCAAGAGTGAAGAAAGGAAAGAAACGTTGTCAAAAGAGAGAATGGCACAGTCAGCAGATGAAAGAGATTTGGAGAAGAAGGAAAGAAACCATCAACATTGAGCAAGTGAACTGATGTGGTCCTTGGAAGGTCTATACCGCAAAATGGGGTGAATAAGAACACTCTATGGTATCTTGAGGAATATAACAAATTTTTTTTTTTTTCAATATATATATATATATATATATATATATATATATATATATATATATATATATATTATATATATATATATATGTATATATATATATACACATATATATTACTGTTCCCATTCACCCCATAGTAGGGGTGAATAGGAACTACATAGAAAATTGAGACGTTGATTTCCAAAAGGTACTATATCCATTCTAGGAAATTTTACAGAAAGCGCGAAAATCTCTCATTACTATATTATTAAACTAGCTAATTTGGTTATTTTTGCCTTAAAAGTTATAATTATTTTTTTAATATGATAATAACATCATATTAAAGTTATGAAATGAATTTTTTAGAATGATTTGGAACGAAAATAAATGCGTAATTAGTACTTTTATAAAATGACCGCATTTCTCAATCGCGTTTTTTAAGGACTTGAGAATTCATTAGATAACATATTTAGATAAAACTAAATGATGAGAGCACAAATATGTAAAAAAATCAATTTCGTAAAAAATGTCCTTTAGTACCTTTTGGAAATCAACGTCTCAATTGTGTTCCCAGAACATAATGGAAGTAAAAGAACAGTTTAAAATGCTTATTAAATTAGTTTTTTCTAAATGAAATCTTTAAAAAATAGAAATTGAGTCACTTATATTCTAGAAATTAGGTCTCTTATATTCTAAAAACGTTCTAAAGCATCACGCTTCTGTAGGAAGAAGAAGAAATGTCAGTAAATGATGTATGCACTTAGATCATTGGTAAATACGTAGAACAGACTGGTAGGTTTAGAAGATCTGATTCGCTCTTTCAACTTCAATGTAACTTCACTAGGGCTTAAATAAGCTTCCTCTTAAGTTAGGACAAATCTATAACTTTGCTTGGTTCTTTTGTAAAACAAACCAATGTATCCTCCATCATCAGGTTTATAAACTCATAAAGTCACAAATTCTCAGGGTTTTTGTTCAAATACTTCAATAAGTAAAAAGTCGCCGATTGAAATTTCATAATTTCTGGATAATAATTCAAATCCAGATTCATCTTCAGATGTGCATGACAACACAAACTCAGCATCACTGTCTTGCAAAGAATATTCATCTGATATGCCTTCTGACAGAAAATATCTGTGTTCCCATTCACCCCATACTCCAGAAAATGCGGATGCCATAACCTAGAAAATCTGTTGCTATGAAAATCTTGCAAATATTATATTGAACGAGGAATTTTATGCAAGAAGACAACTTGAAGAACTGTAAACAGATACTAATTAAGATATATAGATATATAAGCTATATAAATTTTCATACTTACAAGTTTGTGGGAGGGAAAAAAATCGTAGAAATTAGTACAAGTCGAAAGTACTACCAAAAAATCAAAACCATATAATCAGAGTGGCCAACTAATAACAACATCTATTCCTGTACGGTAAAGTAAATGGCTTTCACGCAACGTTGAAATAATATTGAAGTTTTGTTCCCATTTACCCTACTGTTCCTATTCACCCCATTTTACGGTATATAAAATAATACTTATAATTAAAAATTGATTCAAGAACCATATATATATATTTATTCTTTCCAAATATGACATAATGATTGACAATCATAATACGAATACCTCTTTTCGAACCGTGTCGATTCCATGTTGACCCATGCCGTCGTAAAAGGCACTAGAAAATAATATTTGATTGATAAAGATTGTTTGATGATTGTGATAGGCTAATTGATCGTGACAAGCATGGCACGAATGCATGTCCCATCACCGACTCAACTAATGAATTTATTATCGATTTCTGTCGGAGGGAGGCGTGCTTGACCGGAAACTGAATTCACCTTCCCAAGCATCATTAGCCCCATTCATTAATTATATCTCATCCTCGTTAATATAAAATAGATTTCAAGTTCCTTACTAAACTAAAATTTTATAATAATGTGATGGTCACGATTTCGGATTCGTAAAATTGTGACAAGTGGGTCATGTATAAATAGTTTTCTCTCATCGGTTTGTAAAAACAGAAATTAGTTCAACATTACACAAATTCATTTCTGATAATGAAAGAAATTCAGAATTCTGAATCTGTACATTTAAAAAATATACATTGATTGAAATTTAAAACTTTATTAATAAATATAACAAGCTAATCTGAGTATACCAAAAAAACTTGGCCATCTTCTATTCATAATCTGTTCAACTGGGGCAAGTGAAATACTATTAAAGGATAGTGTTGGGCAGGGTGTCATAAGCTTGCGACGAAGATTTAAGGGTATTGAGTGGGATTTATGTGAATTTATTATAATTCTCCAGTTCCGACAACAAACTTCTAGGTCTCTGATGTGGGATCGGGGAGTGTGGAAAGAAGTAGTTTCATCATTATTGACTAATAACGCTCAAGTAGAAAGTAGTGTTAGGATACATTAGGATATCAGCTGGATATACTGTGTAAGGAATTTTTCTAGGATGCTGCCTTTAGAAACACCAGCTCTGACTGAAAAAAGGAACTATTTATTTATTTGACTAGGAACTATTTTGATTTAGGATGATGAGAAAAGTATGTTTGTTTGAAGGAGGTATTTACGGAGTTCCTAAAGCAATCCTGTGTGCCAGACTCGGTCAAAAGTTGTAATGTTACGTATCTAAAACGATTAATATATATATATATATATATATATATATATATATATATATATATATATATATATTTTTTTTTTTTTTTTTTTTTTTTTTTCCTCTCTATTTTTCCTGGGCCTCGCGGTGTAAAACTCCTGCGAGTTTACCCTCACGTTTCACGATGTAATTTTTTTATTGTAGGGTCATCACTCCCTACGACTAATTTTGTGAGTGGCCACCTTTTGGCTGACGGGTCTCATATATACGGGGGAGAGGTTTATTTATTTATGCATTTTAACTGAAATAAATAAATAATTTTTCTTCCACTATTGATTATACAGCTGATAATGAGTTCGTTGGATTGGGTTTATGACTGGTTAAAATTGATATTAACAATAAAAAAAATGCATCGTGAAACGTGAGTGTAAACGTTTCACGATGCAATTGTTTTATTGTAGGGTCATCACTCCCTACGACTAATTTTGTGAGTGGCCACCCTTGGCTGACGGGTCTCACATACCCGGAGGAGAGGTTTATTTATTTATGCATTTTAACTGAAATAAATAAATATTTTTTCTTCCACTATTGATTATACAGTTTATAATGAGTTCGTTGGATTTGGTTTATGACTGGTTAAAATTGATATTAACATTAATATCGGAGTAGAGATTTGGGGCTCTACTAAACCATCAAATTCTTCCCGTCTCCAATCCTTGCAATCAAAAATCCTTCGAAAAATCCTCAACGCTCCTTATTTTGTCACAAATAAACTCATCCATAAAGACCTTAACGTTCCCTATGTTGCTGACTTGGCGCGAACCAGGTACCACTCCTTTCATGACAAACTCCATTCCCACTCTAATCCACTTGTTTCAATCCTTGCTTCCTCTACAATCCCTGATAATCCTCCGAGGCGTCTGAAAAGAAGATGGCCACGAGACCTTCTAGTTTAACATAGTCTTTGGAGAGCTGCCAATGGGTAGTATCCCCACATGTGAATCCATGACATTTGTATCTTGTATCTCATTTACTAGATGTATATCATTATACAGTTGTAAATAGCAATAAATCTGAAATCTAAAACATTAATATACACATTAAATTTTAAGTTTCAACTGATTTTTTATTGCATTATGTAGTTTTAACTTCGAAATATGATATTTAAATATATATTTTAAAGATGGAATATCCCAATAGGAGATCAGAAGTCTAAGTCTGTAATTAAAAAATGTTTCAACCTTTTTTCTTGTTTTTGACAAGTTTTGTAAATATCTCGAAAACACAGCTATGGAGCCGACTTTTAAAGCTGAAGGTGATATTCTAAAAGCTTATTAAATTTCATCGAAGAATTCCAATCTCGAAAAGTTTCTATAATCTCGACTGGGGAAAGGAGGTATCTGTCCATGAAGTTTGATTCCTGAAAATATTTCCAGATATCCTCTTCCAATATCTTTGACTGGTTTAGATATCTTCCGCATTTCATATTCTCTTTTCCTCATTTATATTATAAAATTCTTTTATAACATTTTTTTGTTAACGAAACTTCTAGATATAGAGATATATTAATATAGATAAAATGAAATTATATCATTTTTGTGTTTCCTGTCTGTGTCTAAAGTGGATATAGTACCTTTTGGAAAATTTTGTCAAACGTGTTCTATAGCTAATTTTCATAGTACTGCTTTATTGTTTTTTAATTACCAGTTATTATTTCTTATTTTTCAATATTCAAATATTCCTTTTTTATTTCCACAACCCCTTTCTTGCTAAGGATTCCTTACTTCTTCAACCATCCATGGCACAAGTAATCCCTTTATAAACTAATTTAAATTTAAGATATAATATGACTGATGTTGAGGAATGGTTTCAGGGATGAGTTGCCTCCACTCCTACTTGATTGCCAACTCGATCAACACCTGCCCTAGATTAAATTCTAAACGACCACCAACGGGCAATGACCTGCTTCGTTTGATGGATCGCTAAACGTCACTTTTTCTCCCCTGTCAGTTAAAACACTGGGAGATTTCACTTTCAGTGTCAAATAAACTTCAACCTTCTGCTATGCTCTGAATTCTTTCCGTCATATCTCGCTCTAATATGTTGTAGAAATTCATGTAACTATGTGATAAACTGACGAATAGTTATTATTATTTTTATATAATTTAAAGTATTTAATTTATTTGTTGGTTTCACTTACTCATTTTCAAGGAGGTTACCTGTAATCATTCTCGTTCAACATTTAATCTCTTGAATACAATCATATATTCAAACAAATAAGGATCTGAATTACATTAGTCAAAATATTATTATTATTATTTTTTTTTTTTAGAAATAATATTGCTTTATTGAGAAGTAATACAATCTGCCACTATCTTGGGCAATAAGTATTAGAGATAAAATAAGTCATTCATTCCATATGTACAAAGTAAAACAAACAAAAAATAAAATACCACAATAACAAATGAAAAAAAAAAATAAAATAAATGAAATAAAATAAAATAATTATAATCTTGGCCACATTCATACCTATATACAATATTTACATACTGCCCCTGGGAACTCCGAATCGAACCACTGCATCCAGAAATGGATGCCGAGGCACAATGTCAGGAGATCCCAGCGCCTCTCAGTCAGCCAATCTAGTCAGTGAATACTGAGTGAGGACGCTAGAGCCACTCACTCTCAGGCATGAGTGGAGAAGTTGGCTATTGCCAGCACTCCAGTTTGCGTATTTATAAGAGATCTCTCGGCCACTGCCGCCTCAACCTACGAGGAGGGTTGTAAGGATGGTTGGTACTAGATATGGATTGTGCCAGGGGATTAGGAAGAAGAGTAAGTTTCTGGTGGAAAGTCGAGAATTTGGATAGGATGAGATGAAGGACATAAGGGATCTTGAGGTCATGATGTAAGGTCTTGTTTGTAACATAATAGGGAGCGTTGACTATTGTTCTAAGGACTTTGGACTGAAAGGATTGGATACGTTTGATGTTCGAAAATTTAGTAGTACCCCATAGTTCAATGCCGTAGGTCCACATAGGTTTGAGAATTGTCTTGTAAATTAATAGTTTGTTTCCAACGGAAAGTTGTGATGTTCTGTTTAGTAGTCTATATAACTGTCCGTATCTTCTGTTGGGCTCCTTTCTTTTAAGTCGAGTATGTGGGTTCCAGGTCAGTCTTTTGTCTAGTAGGAAACCCAAATACCGGACTGTAAAATATTATTAGTTGAGTTGTGTGTGTGTGAGTGAAAGTGAGATTTTGTTTCATTATTATTATTTGTATCGTAATATCATCTTTGGTTTATATCATTATATCATCATCAGTTTGTATGATTATTATTATTTGTATCACTATCAGTTTGCATAATTATTATTCATTGTACAGCACTGAATTTTAATTTTTAAGATAGTTATACCCAGTAAACGTTAGAGAAAATTTGTTAGTACAATCGACCAATCAGAGGATTCATTTTTATTATTGTTATATACATGTTTGCCGGGGTCTTTTGTAGCGTAGTGGCTAGCATAACAGCCTTCCATGCCCAAGATCATGGGTTCTCAAACTCACAGGTGGCCATAAGATTTTTTAATGGGAGTAAAAAATCCTTAGTTATACTGTCCTTCGGAGGGGATGTTAAAAGGTGTTCCCGGGGATAGGTAAAATTTAAGACTCGTCCTATTAGCAACAGCAGCATAAAGTGACGTTCAATAAATAATCAAGCACGTTTGCCATTTTCTGCCGGAAGTTCATATAGATTTTATAAATCTCACTAAACAAAATTACAATTCAATTTGTCAGCTAGGTTTATCATTGTCGAAGTAGTATAAAAGGACTTAAATGACGAATTTTAATTAAAGGACTTAATTTCAAATTTTTATAATCTTGTTTTTATAAAATAATTTTACCGCCTCTAGTTGTTAAAACAATAATGAGTTTAATTATCATAATGAAAATAGTAATAATAATAATACCATTAGGAAATTGATAATTTAAAGAAAATATATGAAAACTTATAAAAATGTCCTTTTCCTTTTTTAAAAATACCTTAAATTTGTTTTATTAAAAAAATAAAAAACAATATCTTAAAGTAACTAGTAATGATAAAGTTAATACTTATAATATATAAAAGTCATTTATTTTCGATAGTAATTAAGCAATATATGAATAATTGCCCAAAATAGCAGTGTGGAATAGTTAGTTGTTATTTTTTATTTTTATTTTTTTAATTTTTTTTTTCTTGTGTGTTTATTATCCATACTTTTTGTACATGGATGTATATTAGTCTAGATAGTGTTTAATTTTTCTTTTTTGCACATTTTAAAATTATTATTATCATTATATTATTATATTGAGGGTGTATAGTCGACTGTAGAAACTATTATAGGTGGAATAGTCAGGAATCAGTCATTTTTGAAAAGTTTTTAATTTTTGCCAACGTTTCGGCTCAAGCTTGTGAGCCATCATCAGGGCTACAAACATCAGAACAAAAGAGATACATATTAATATGATAATGAAAATTTTCTTCTGAATGTAGTGACAATGATAACATTTGAAATAAAAACATAATTTAAATAAAAAAACAGTATTTAAGTATGTTGGTATATTTTCTGTTTTATTTCAAATGTTATCATTGTCACTACATTCAGAAGAAAATTTTCATTATCATATTAATATGTATCTCTTTTGTTCTGATGTTTGTAGCCCTGATGATGGCTCACAAGCTTGAGCCGAAACGTTGGCAAAAATTAAAAACTTTTCAAAAATGACTGATTCCTGACTATTCCACCTATAACATTATATTATTAGAGAGCACTTGACTCTTAAATCACTTCCCCACTATTTTTCTATTTATTTTTTTGTTATTTTATTTTAATTTTTAAAGCCATTTTAGTTTCTATTCCAGAGAGTCTGTTATATTAAATTGCATTTTATTTTGTTTTTATTAATTAACGGTATAATTAATAATATTGTAGTTATTATTTATTGCATTTTGTAAATAGTAACCTATAGATCGCTGAATTCCGGCAGACGGCCTGATGCTTTCCCTAAATACTTGGATTATAAAAAAATACGTTAATATCTATGTAAATAAATTATTATTAGTGCTGGAAAGCTAAATATAAAAAAAAAAAAATTATCTATCATGAGAAGTCGTAGAAAGTAATACACAGTGACTTAAATAGCATAATTTTAAATGATTGTCATATATAAATATTTCTGATATTATATATATATATATATATATATATATATATATATATATATATATATATATATATATATATATATATATATATATATTTGTTTGTAATTATGTTCTATGATATTTATTGATTAATAATAACCAGACAACAAATCATTTTTCATAAACACTAGGCTACTATAATAAATAATGTTTCGCCATCTGACTTACAGATAGCACCACATATTCTATTTATATATACGGTAGAACTTTTACTGGGCCGCGCTCAATCCTGGATTTATTGTAGCATCGTTATCATATAAAACTTAGAATAATAGTTAAAGTACCTCTATTATCATATGGTAATTTACTTATTTTTTTTTTTTGTCTTTTATGCTATAGGATAATTCTGGTTACATACTTAGAATTAATAAATATTTACATAAATAATTAAGCTCATATACATTGGAGTTCATGATTTCAAATGTATTATTAAAAGGAGTGGTAAACCTTATATTAAAATGAATTGCGTAATATCTATGATTGAGCTGGCTATGAAAAAGAAAAAAAAAACACAATATATTTTTACTAGCCAACTGAGCAACACTGATCAGCGATGGAAATCAATAAAAAAAAAAAAAAGAAAGAGATATTCATTTCCCCCCTCCCCCGAGTTTTTCTTTATGGGCTTACATTATCATAAATTAAATTGTTTTCCATTTGTTTTCGGTGTTCAGCCTCCTCCCACTCGTACTGCCCTGAGGCATAATGACAAATTAACTTCCGTTTAGTTTTTTGTTTTTATGCCAATTTAGGTTAAAACAATATCAAGAAAAAATGATAAAATGGCGTAGTTGATTCGTTACTTTTACAATAAGTATCATTTTTAATTTTACAAAGGATATTCAACAAATATACTTCTGAAGATAAATATTGGACACAGTCATTATAAAGGTCACTTCCGATATTTTTTAACATGTATGAATCAATTGCAGTAATATTTTAAAAATTAAGTTAAAGTATGTAATATATTATTATAGTTTAAGTTGCAGCGTGGTCTAGTAGATAAAACAATAGTACACTTTCTCCGTGTTCCGTGTTCGAATCCTGGCTGTGGCAGAATAAGTACTTAATTCTGTTATTTCTGCCTGGAGTATAGGGATCCTTTTAGAGTACACTTAGCCTTTATGAAATGGGTACCCAAAAATTGGGAAAAGAACCTCGCGGTTAGGAGTAGTTTGCACGACCATTGGCCAAGAAACAATTAGAATCTCTATATACACTAAATCCAAGAACCTTTATGGGTTGTAGAGGTTCGGTTTTTATTTTTTTTATTGTATTAATTGAAAGCATTACTATAGCCCTTATATTCATTAATTTATTAAAATATTGTTATGGACAAAAAAGGTATATAGAAAATATTTAATTTATATTAAATAATACACATAAATGTAAATCAAGAAACTTAATGAAGTATAATAATTATTTACATTAAAATGTGTAGTAAGATTAAAATATGTAGTTTTCAATGCTTTGAATTTAAAAAAAAAAAAATTAATCCCAATTTTTTAGGGAATATGGGGAGCGGCGTGGTCTAGTGGGTAGAGCGCTAGTCTACTGTGCTCCGGGTCCTTGGTTCGAATCCCGGCAGTGGCGGAATATTATTTATTCTGTTGTTTCAGGCGATCCTGGGGTATGGAGACCCTCCTGGAGCACACCCAGCCTCAATCAGGTGGGTACCCAAAAATGGGGAAAAAACCTGGCGGCTGAGCGTGATCTCGGCCGATTCACCTCATTGCACGGCCGTTGGCCTAGAAACAGTACGAATCTCTACATGTGCTGAGCCCAAAACTCTTTATGGGTTGTAGTGGTACAATATTCTTTTTTAGGGAAATAAAAGTTTTAGGATCTCTCGAGTATCAAAGTCTTCTAATATTATCCTGTGCTAAAATTAAATTATATATTTAAGATATTTATATGCCTGGGATGTCGCAGCAACATTTACTCTTAAATAGGCCTGCTGGAAGTCCCACTTTATTCACAATTTTTTTTTGTTCTCTGTTCATTGATGTAAAATTAAAAGTGCTTTAATACTACATAGATTTTATCATCCTTGGAATAGTCTGAAAGAGGCTTTAATCGCTAATTTTCAGAATTTCTTTCTTTAAGTTCCTCAAATTCTGTTTGTTTTGAAGAATAAGCAATCAATTTTTAAGAGTAGTAATAAACAAAATGTGTACCATGAAATAATTTGACATTAACTTTAGATAAATATTTTCCTGGTTGATTTTTCGGTGAATAAGAATGGTAATATTGATGCATGATATAATGTTGTAAAGTTTAAGATTTTATAAAGAATATATTCTCTAAGAATGGAATAATAGTTGTCTGTTGGTAGAATATAAGGGGAATTAGGTTTAGGGTGCTTTCATATAAACAATTCTAATAAGTAAACTTAATTTATAGGGCCGAATCAGCTGATGCGCTCGATGATAACAGTCATACGTTACATCGTCTCTCAGATTTTTGCTTTTTTCAGTAGGAATTCGCTAGAATTCAGTCTGGAGAACATCACTAGACCTCAGGAATATTACGGCAGTGAATATTGGAGAAGTTTCGGTAAGCAAAGTTATAATTTACTTTGTACAATCACGAAAAAGTGAAAGAAGGGTCACTGATCAGCTGATTGCCGCTAGCTCGGCAAGCTCGGGCTTGCTTTTCTTTTAATTATCTTTCTTTTATCTTTAATTCTTATCTCATTATTTATTTATTATTATTATTTTCTTAATCAATGAGATATTTTCATCAAGTCATGTCCTCAAAGTCTGCAAGTAAAAGATCTAGATCTGCAGGTTCTAACTCGTCTCCACAAAACAGAGACCACGCCGTGAACAAAATAAAAAAATGATTCCACCAGCGACCGCGTCAGCTACCTCATTAGGTTCTGAACCACAGCCCAGCACATCATCACAAGGAATAACTGATGAATCTCCGTTTTTTACACCGAATCCATTTCAGATCCTCCAAAATGAAAAAGAAACCATGGAATCTTCTCCTATACCCAGAGAACCACTACCTCCACCAATATTTGTTAAAAATATTAAAAATTTTAAACTGATGTGTGCGCATTTAAACAAAGTAACAGATCCTAATAGTTATTGTTGTATAAGTAGAACCAATGATACCAAAATATCTCCGACTACTGCTGAAACCTACAGAAAGATTGTAAAATATCTGACTGAGACCAAAGCTGACTTTCATACTTATCAGCTGCGCCAAGAGAGAGCATTAAGGGTCGTAATCAGAAACCTACATTCCTCAACACCCGTTGAAGCAATCAAAGAAGAACTGACAGGATTAGGATTCCAAGTGAGGCAAGTCACCAACGTTCTAAAAGATAAAAGTCCACTGCCTCTATTCTTCGTGGACTTGGAACCATCAGCAGGAGTCGAACAAATCTATGACCTCAGCAGACTGTACTATACCCGTGTAAAAGTTGAAAAACCTTACACAAAGAAAGAAATAGTCCAGTGCCATAACTGTCAGGCATATGGTCATACCAAAAGTTATTGCCATCACATACCACGCTGTGTGAAATGCAGTGAACAGTATAAAACAGAAGAATGTACAAGATCAAGATCAGCACCCGCTGTATGTGCTCTGTGTCTCAAGGACCACCCGGCTAACTACAAGGGATGTGAAATCTACAAGAAACTCAGAACCAGATACCAAAAACCTCAGGATCCGAATGAAACAGCTGTACCAACCAGAAGCAGAAGAGAACCATCAAAACTTGTAAATTCTAACGTGTCATTTGCCCACTTGCTTGGAGGTGGTAACCAGAATCATGAAGTCGAGGCACTGCCGGAACAACATTTTCCTCAATATTCTAAATCTATTGTACAAGAATCTATCCCTCAAAGTTTACCTAATCTTCAAAAAACTCCTCAACATCAAATTTCTCATATCCCTCCACCATCAAACGTCACAGATCTTACCAGTCTAATGACATCGTTCATCTCCGAAATCAAATCTCTTGTTATGCCGCTTATATCACTCCTTACAAATCTAGTATCGAATCTAATCCCTGCCTTGAAAAATCCTTAAATGACTTCACCTAACTCCTTATCCATTCTCCTTTGGAATGCGGAATGGTGTTAGAAATCATACTGACGAACTGACAGCGTTGTTGCAAGACAAAACAATCGATGTTGCACTTATAACTGAAACAAGACTAACGACTAAACAGTACTTCAAAATACCGCAATACATGACATACCGTACTGACCACCCAGACGGTAAAGCCCATGCCGGTTCTGCTATCATTGTTCACCAATCCCTCTCTCATCATTTACTCCCACTTCCCACCTATGATTTCCTACAAGCCACATCCATAGTAATCAAGACTTTTTCCTTTCCGGTAACCCTCACATCTGCATATTGCCCTCCTAAACATTCCATTTCCAATTCTGAATTTGTATCCTTCCTGGATTTCTTAGGAAATCGTTTCATTCTGGGTGCAGACTTAAACGCCAAGCATCAGCAGTGGGGTTCCAGAACCACGAATTCTCGGGGACGAAATTTGCTGTCTGCACTCAACTCCCGAAATTTTAATATCCTGCCTCCTGACTCCCCTACCTACTGGCCAACCGATCCTAACCGCAATCCTGATATCCTCGACTTCTTTATCCACAGCGGATTAGGCTCTCTCAACTTGTCTTTAACTCGCCTTGATGAACTATCCTCAGACCATAGTCCACTGATCCTAAAAGTATCTCTCACTCCAATTCCAAAACCCATTCCACCATCATTCATCCGAGGCCCTGTCAACTGGAACCTTTTCCGCCAAATCCTGACCGATAATATTGACCTCAGAGTAACCCTCAAAACACAAGATGACCTAGATCATTCCGTCTATTCCTTTACCACCGCCATCCAACAAGCTGTCTGGACTGCTTCCTCTCCTAAACACTCCAATATAAATCCAGACCAAAATCATTTTCCACAACCTATTATAGACCTTATCCACACCAAACGCCGAGCAAGATCATTATGGCAGCGCACCCGACACCCAACAGATCGCCGCTCCTATAACTTCTATTGTAGACAATTGAAGAGGGAGTTGGCGAACTTCCGTTCCCAGTCCTTTAATTCCTACCTCTCCTCTCTATCAGCTCGTGATAATTCCCTGTGGAATGTCACGAAAAAGATCCTAAAATACCATCATGTTTCCCATCCTCTCCGACGTGGTGATGACTCCTGGGCTGCGTCTGATGAAGATAAAGCCGAGGAATTCGCCACACACCTCTCCAAAGTATTCACTCCTCACCCGGAATCCCACATCAATCACACCGCAAAAGTGCAAGACTTTCTTATGTCACCGATTCCACTTTCCCTACCTCCTAAAGCTATTAATCCCTCTGAGGTCAAATATCTTCTCCAAAAACTGACTCTCCGTAAATCTCCTGGACACGATCTCCTTACTCCCCAGATCCTCCGACAACTTCCGCAGAAAGCTATTATATTCCTTACTTATATTTATAACTGCATCCTCCGCACCACCTATTTTCCTCTGTTATGGAAACATTCCACCATCATCCTTTTTTTAAAACCAGGTAAACCTTCCAACAACACTTCATCCTACAGGCCTATTAGTCTACTCCCCATCCTCTCAAAAATCTTCGAAAGGCTTCTTCTTAAACGTATCCTACCCATATTAGAATCTCAAAATCTTCCTTCCCATCAGTTTGGATTCCGTCCTCAGCATTCCACAGTTCAACAGGGGCTCCGAGTTGTAGACCATATTTCCTCAGCTCTTGAATGCAAAGAGTATTGTTCTGGTGCGTTTCTGGACATTGCGCAAGCTTTTGACCGGGTATGGCACACTGGATTACTCTTCAAGCTGAAAACCCATTTACCCCAGTCCCTATACCTCATTCTCCGATCCTATCTCTCGAACCGTTCCTTCCGAGTTCGCTGTGGTGAAGAATTTTCTAACCTTTATCCCGTTGAGGCCGGTGTTCCTCAAGGCAGCGTCTTGGGACCCATCCTCTACATCCTTTACACTGCTGATATTCCTACACATCCTGATACCTTTCTGGCAACTTTTGCAGACGACACCGCCATCCTATCATCCAGTTCCAATCCTGAAACAGCATCCTTAAACCTTCAGAGACACCTTTTCCTTATCGAACACTGGTGTAATAACTGGCGTGTAAAGGTGAACGAAACCAAATGTAAACACATAACCTTTACTCTTAGACGAAAATCCTGTCCGCCAGTTTATTTCAACTCATTACCGATTCCTCTCTCAGATACAGTCCTGTATCTTGGCTTACTGTTAGACAAAAGATTGACTTGGAACCCACATACAAGACTTAAAAGACAAGAACTCAACCGACGATTCGGACAGTTATACCGACTACTCAACAGAAAATCTGAACTTACAGTTGAAAACAAATTATTAATCTACAAGACAATACTGAAGCCCATCTGGACCTACGGACTTGAACTGTGGGGGACAGCTAAACGTTCTAACATCAAACGCATTCAATCCTTTCAATCCAAAGTCCTCCGTACAATAGTAAATGCTCCTTATTATGTATCCAATTATACCTTGCACCACGACCTTAATGTTCCATTTATTTCAGACCTAATTCCATCCAAATTTTCCAAATTCCACCAGAACCTCATTCATCATCCTAATCCTTTAGCTCAATCCCTATCCAGCTCCATTCATCCATACAACCCACCTAGAAGGTTGAAACGGCAGTGGCCCCGCGACCTTTTGTAAATATATTGGAGTTCTAGCACTGGCTAGATTCTCCACTCAATGTGATGTATGTATGAGTGTGTGTATGTGTATATAGGTATAAGTGAATTATTGACTTTCTGTATTGATTCATTATTGTGTATATATTTTATTGTAATTTTATGTTGTTTAAATATTGTATGAATGTAGTATGTTTGATATCATTCAGCAATACTATTAATGTCCAAATTGGGACAGATTGTAAAATTTTCTCAATAAAAATTGTTATTACTAAAAAAAAAAAAATTTATAGGGCCAACGTTTCGTCCTAGATTTTAGTACTTCTTTAGGGCTATATAAAAAAATAATTACCAATTTTTTAAAACACTATTTAAAGACAAAATATCTATAAAAAGTAAAAAGCCATTATAAAGAGAAGTTATGTAAGTAATAGACAAAGATGCTGTTTGATAAAATTTAATCTAAAAATAAGAGAAAACAGGAAAATGTTTAAAATTTATAATAAAAAGCCATATTAGAATATGATGTGAAAAATAATATTACATATATGCGATATACTAAAATACCAATATAAACATAAAATAAAATATATTAAAGTGAGGTGGAGAAATATTTACTCATATCTCTATGTGAAAAATAATACTGTGGAAAAGGTGTGATGTTAGCCATCGGACCGGAAAAAAATAAGGTTCAATTAATTGAGGTTTTTTTTATGACTGCAACCCAACCAAATTTTCCTTATACTATCTAAAATAAAAAGTATTCGAAGAGTGACAAAAATAGTATAGGTCATATCAATCTAAACTACATGTTTCCTTTGATCTGACCTCAATATAAATATTATTTCAAGTTGTGTAAAACAGCACTGAATTTTTATTATATCCTACATGTTTCTTTTGGAGTTTCATATTGCTATAATTAAATAATTACTGGCATATAAGTTGAAACTTTCATCTAATCGATCATTGCTAACTTTCCGAATATAAGGCTGCAGATAGCCAATAGTTTATTACCGGATGAAGACTTAGTGTTACTTGTGACTAAGTTTATTTCTTGGGAGGTAATGAAGTCACGTCAGGCTTAGGACTTAAGTTTTCCTGCGGTGAAGTGTCAGATACCAGTCCATTCGAAGCTTCTTCCGAAGGCTAACAGTACAAGACAGTAAACCAAGATTAACTTCTTCTTTTTTTTAATTTTATTTATTTGTATTTTTATCTATATTTATAAAAGCAAGTTACTACTCTCTCTTGATCTGTAAAACCTTTTAAATGTAGGTTTTCCTGGTCATTTGGTTGAGCACATAAGGTTATACAAATTATTTTTTTCGAATATAAAAAAATGAAAAAAATATTCTCTTTTCTGCAATATTATAATTTTCCATTTCAAAGATAATCAAATTTCTAACAGAAAGGAAGCAAAACTATCTTAATCTGACCAGCATTAGCAAAATACCTAAATGTTATTTTGATTTGTACGTCTGGCCTTTTTCGGCTTCTTCATCTCTTAACTAGCCAAACTGTTAAACCTTCCTCTTGACAACAAACGGCTCTTTACATACTATTTTAAGACCGATATGGACTTACGGAGTAGAGCTATGGTGCTTAACTACCCTATCGAATTACTCCCCTATCCAATCCAAAATCCTTCGGAAAATCCTCAATGCTCCTTACTTGGTCACGAATAAACTCATCCATAAAGACCTTTATGTTCCACATGAACCTGACTTGGCCCGAACCAGGTATCAATCCTTCCATTAAACTCCATTCCCAGTCTAACTCATTAGTTTCTATCCTTGTCGATGTTTGACTACACTCCAAGGCGTGTGAGAAGAAGATGGCCGCAGGACTTTCTGATTTAGAATTCCTATTGAAGTACCGCCAATGGATAATGTCTCTACATGTATTGCATGTCGTTGTATTACATTGCTATCATATTTACTTGTTCTATTTCTTCACACAGTTGTAAATAAATAGGTTTAAAGAAACATCTGTACGCTAGGTTTGTATTAATGTTTTAAGTGTAGGTCCCTATGAAAACACGTTCGATTGTAATTAGTTTTTACTTTCACTTAGCTATATATATAATATAAAGTAAAGGAAAGTGTTGCGATCGTGAAAATTATAATTATACGTTTTAAGGTGCCCTGAGTCCAAATAGCCAAGTCCCGCAAAAAAGTCTGTGTGTGTGGTAAGTCCCGTACGAAAATTAAAAGGTTTACTGCACTGAAATTTCATATTTAAGACAACTATATCCCGAGATGTTACAGCAACTTTTTCATCAAAATGGTGTACCAAAAAAGCCACTTTATACCAGGCATTTTAAACCTTTTCGCGATTTCCTCCTAAACGGCTTTAACGATTTTGATTAAACTCGCTATATCTATATAAAATTTAATGGGCTTTAACATCATATAGGTTTCATTCTGATTAAAATAATAATAATAATTTGAAATAGTGTGACAGGGCTTAAGTACTAATATTTTAAATTTTTTTCCTCTAGAGTACCTTTAATTTTTAAGATTCGGAAAAATTAACTATAACATCTTGTTAGCATTGATAAACATTTAGTATATAAAAAAAAGTTTACAGATCATAGAATAACTTATTTCTAAAACCTTTTACATCTGAAAAGCTTTACCCACGAATTGGACTAATTCACTGTTATGTTGCAAATGAGTTGTGACTACCTATTAGGTTTTAAAGCTAAAACGTATCGAGTAATTATGCGGCTTGCATGCTTCTACTTCTATGCCATTGTAAATTTGACAAGATAATATGAAGATCTGTCTCTAAATAATTACTATATTCGTTATACATAAAAAATAGCTAACATGGTAACTGATTGCTGTAAATAAATATTTTTGTAAATCAACAAAAAAATGAAATATTCCCTAAAAAAGCCTATTTCCGATTTAGTATTTTAATATTTTTTTCTTCATGTTCTAATGGTAATACAGGTTTTGTACCAATCTTACAAAAGATAAACTAAATGTTTGTATTTATAAAATTTATAAGTGTTTCGTTTTGCGCCATTTTTTCAACTTTTTTTTTTCAAGATTTTTATATAATAGTTTTAAACAAGCCTCGGATTTTATACATGCTGTAGTATTGCACCAATTACATCCTAAGAGGTATTTACAGCCTAAGTTAGTTTTGGTAGCAGCAGGAAAAAGTTACACAATAAAACAGATTTAAATTAAAAAAAAAACAAATAAATATTAATTAACATAAAGGTCGGTAATAAACATAAAAATAACAAACTTTCGGTCTTATGCGTATATCCTAAACTAATAAATTTTTACATTCCATAATTCATACAGTTGCATGTGTATTTATATTGTTTGTTTATGTGTATAACGTTTTGGAGTTTTCTTGTCGTAAGCACCTAGTTTTCCGAATGATTGGGTTTACGCAATACGAATGATTGTGCCAGCGGGTATGTATATTTTTTGATCAATGGGAGGTGTAAATGCGATAATATAGTTGTAATTCACGTGGGACGAGCATAGTTATATGCGATTCTCATGCTTGCGTTGCAAGAGGTAAGTTTTAAGACATAGTTTATATACCATGTCTTTACTCATTTCATTTACAGTTGATTTTACTTAATTAAATACTGAAATAACGATATGATATCGATATTTTTGTGCAGATATTACACCGGTATCGATAACGTTTATGGAAATTTATATCGATACCCTATCTATAGTGAACAGGTATACACAGACCGCGGCGCGTGCGCCAGCCCAGAGCATGTTGGTAACGCGAACGTGAATAGCCTGAAATAAAAGGTTTTACCCTCGCAAAAAACCGCATATTTTTCGATCTTTGGTATTTGTGGATCCGACAACATATTTGCGATTTGCGTGGAACGAGCATAATTATTTGCGATTCTCATGTGTGTGCTTTGAACTGCCTCCATTTTTCAGTAGTTGGAGTGGCATGTGTAACTCCAAACTAGGGCAGAATAGGTCAATAGGGGACGGATGACAGTTTGATATAGAATAATTTTGTTTTTCGGTGATAGTTTCGAATGCCTATTGAAGTATGCTGTTATTGTGTCGATACAATTGTTGGCTCTATTGCATGTGTTGGCTCTATTGAATCGGTCATAACTACTCCGAGAGATTTGAGGTGCGATCGGGTTTGAAACAGGGTGACTCCCTTTCACCTGTTTTGTTTAATATAGCCTTAGAATATGTTATAGAAAAGGTGATGTGTACCGAGAAAGGCTTAAATATGGGTGACAAGATTCTGGTTTTGGGGTATGCCGATGATTTGGTACTGCTAGGTGAAGACACGGAAACTATACAACTAAATACAAGTGTGTTAATAAAAACTGGTAAACAAATAGGTCTCGAATTAAATACCGATAAGACGAAATATATGATTAGTTGCAGAAATGGTGGCGATCTTGATGATATTAATATTTTAGGTCATACTTTTGAACACGTAGAGAAATTCAAATATTTAGGTTCAATGATAACAAGAAAAAATGAAATCCAGGAAGAAATAAAGTCCCGGTTAAAGGTGGGAAATGCGTGTTATTATTCAGTTGCTAAATTACTTAGCTCGCGGCTTCTGTCTAAAAACTTAAAGGTTAGAATTTATAAAACTATTATTCTTCCAATAGTTCTTTACGGATGTGAAACGTGGCCGCTTACTTTGAAGGATGAACAACGGCTTAAGGTTTTCGAGAATAAGGTACTGCGTAAAATATTTGGTCCGAAGAGAGATGAGGCCACTAGGGAGTTTAGAAGGTTGCACAACGCGGAATTGCGGAGTTTGTACCCTGTGAATATAATTGAGTTGATAGCATTGCGGAGATTCAAATGGGCGCGTAAAGTTGTTGGGCTTAGTGAGGAACGGATTCCGAGAAAGTTGGTATTCGCTGAACCGACTGGTAGGCGTCCGAAAGGTAGGCCGAAGCGTCGGTGGGAGGATTGCATTAAGGCTGATCTCGGGGGTTTGGGCTTGACCGGTGAACATTGGACGAGTCTGTGCAGGCGAAGTTTAATGGTATCGGCATCGAACCTTCGGGTTCGGTAAGCCTATTATTATTATTATTATTACTTATTAAGTTTAGAGTCAAGTTAGTGATACAAATGATTTTTCTTGATTCTTCATCAACACAATTTTTACTTTCCATATCGCTTTGTCGCCTCCAGAAATTATCTATGCACGTGGCTCGAGAGAATATTTAACTGAAGTCACATCTGTTGCTGGCATTGAAACATTGAGATGCGTATGAAAATACGGATCTGATGAGGGTCTTGTATATGCGAAATTTCATAGCCCGAATAACATCTCGTTTTTGAGATGCTTTTATAAAGCAAAATAGGACATATCTACAATTATCGAAGAAGAATAAAAGTATAGAGGCAAAATACATGGAATTTAGTAACTCAAAATTGAAAAAACCTTATGTAGTTGCTTGTGTCTGACTTTTAGGTCTGTTATTCATTTATTAAAATAATTATATTGCTCAACTCCTAGATTATTGTTATTTGTTTAAATTTTCTATGGCCAACGTATAATTCTTATGGTGAACAAAAAGAAATACTGATTGGTTAAACTTTAATAAGCGGATAATGAATCATTGAAATTTTTAGGATTTTCGTTAGTTTCTTTCGAGGATGATGTTTATCATGCAGTTTGATTCAAACTTGAAAATCTATTACAACTTTTTACAAGCACCCTTTTTATTATTTTCAGTGTGGTCATTAATAGCTGGTGTATTATTGATGTGACCCTAAGGGGTGACACGCCACGTCACGCGAGCACGCAGGTAGCCACTCCAACTGACAAGTACTTCACTAATCGTAGCATTAACAACCCCCTCTAATTGATAAAACATAGTCCAGCTTCATTAAGGATTCTGTCTATATATACACACACACACACACACACACACATATATGTATTTACCCATAATTATAAATAGTAATCAATTGTGTTTCTGTCTTGTGGCCGGACATGTATATTTCAACTGTACAAACCTGTTATTCTTAAGATACCCAGTCCCAGTATAAAAATTATTTTCTATTCTATTCTATTATACATACATATACAAGATGGTGGACAGCCTACCGGAGTGGATTCCCAAATAATGCGTAAAACATGCCGTTGGAGGGTGATGACGGCACAATGACCTCCTTGCACAACCGTAAGCCTTGAAACAATACGGATCTCTTACTTTCTACTGTATCAATCCTAACCCTTTTTTGGTTTATTATTTTCAATTATACCTTTGTAATTCACCAAAAAAATTAAATAAAAAAATATACTAAAAATACTTAGAAACAGTACGGATCTCTTTATGTATTGAGCGCATGACATTTATAGTTTGTAGAATTTTTTTATTATAATTGGTATATTTAATAACACCTAGAATGACATATTTAAACGCATACTTCTGTATGGATTTACATGTGATTAATAAATTTTAGCTACAAAAACATATCCCAACTTATTAATACTTCCTCACCGAAAATACGCAAGTCGTTTTCGTTATAGATGTCTTCCAGTTGTTCCATTACAAACTTGGGAAAGAGCATGGGGCATTTTAATTTACAGCGAAATAGAAATACACCCCTTGGTTTATTTTTTCTTTTAAAAAAAATTTAAGGCTCTTTTAAATTCTCATGAAACGACAGAGAATAAAAAGTTATTTTCGCTTGAAGCAATGCCAGATTAAATCTTAGGATTCATCTTCTTCTCATTACCGTTTCGAAGCTCCTTACGGTGGAAGGGGGAGTTCTTGGTTCTTTTGCCAATTTTTATTTACCGCTATTTCTTTTCTTTTTTTTAATCAGCAGTTCTATTATTAATTAACATCCGTTACAGGTATTAGTGTTATGGAGTAACACAGCTATAATTATGTACAGTATTTAGACTAACAAGTTAATCAAACGCTTATATCGCATATCGGTGGTATTTAAGGTATGTTCTGGATGGCCACAGACGTTCGAGACTCAAGTGGAGTGGTTAACCATAGCAAGGACTATTAATGTTGCAAACATTCGAACCTATATAATACTCATACAGAGTAGGATTCATGGAAATGAGTTTATCAGTTTCGAGACTTCCATTCATTATAATATAAGCATAAAGGTCGTGACAACAAATTATTCAGGGACTAAGTCCTATTAGAACAACAATACTTTCTTATTTATTTATTTTTTCATGAATTGATTTAATGAAACTTACAACTGTAACGGTTCAATACAACAAGGGAGCGGGGTGGCCGAGTCTTGGTTCTGAGGTGGCTTTTATCTCGGCATTTATCCCCTGCCCTCACCCCGTGGTCTGGGAAATCCTCGTATAGCCTTTAAAGGTGAGGTAGGGGTGAAATTCAATACAACAAGTAAATAAAATAAACATATGAGTAAAACACATGATAGAAAAAAACTATCTAATGGTAACAGAACACTTGACCATATTCTTTTAAGTCGCCACGGGAGAGGTCACGGATAAACGGGTTTGTATTGGCAAGGAGTTTGGAATGGAAAGAGTTTAATCTATTTTAGGGTAAGTCTTAAACTAATGGGGTGTTTAGGTCTTTATGGATGATTTTATTAGTAACAATGTAAGGAGAATTCAGAATTTATCCATAGGATTTTGGATTGCATACGAGAGGAATTTGAATGGTTTCATGGACGCCTTACCACTACCATACGCCTTAGCTCAATACCATACATTCAAATATTCCTGATAATAGTCATATAAATGATTTATTTTTTTGTGAAAAGAGAGTTTTGAAGGTTTGTCGACTAAGCTATTTTGGATTCGGCATCTACCAGCAGTTCCCTGTCGTTCCATTCTAGTATGAGGACTTGTCAAGAGTCCTAGGCACCGGATCTATTCAACATAAGTAAGTGGAATATTGTCAAATGAGACAGTAGGACAGGAGGTCATAGGTCACAGTAAATGTGATTTGATGGGGTTTATTTTAGTACTCAAATTTTGACACCATTCTTCAATGGATGATGTATGGTTCTGTAGGATTCGTGATGCAGCAACAAGATTGTTATTTATACATGTTTCATCGACGTATGTTGTAAGGACAGATCTTTGATGGATAGGAATAACAGCTGTATGAAGCGTGTAGAGGATCGGACCTTGGATACTACCTTGTGGTACACTTTTTTCTTTTTATTATATCTCTAAGGATTTTTTATTGAGCTTTTTTTTTATGAATTATGAAAAAATATAAATTGATATTATATACTCCTGGGAAATTACTTTTATTTTTATTCAAAAAGGGGTATAACTCCTTTCATTTAGGCTTTTTTTTTTTTTTTTTTTTTTTACGGAAGCAGTCTCGGTCAAATAATAAGAATCAAAGGACTCCCCATCTCACTCTCTCACCAGCCCTCTTTTGTCAACGATTAATTAAAATTAATTAAGATATTTAATGAAGTGAAATGAAAAGTAAAACTTAGTTCTTTGATAACAACATTTTTTATTATATTTATTTGTGTTAGAGATCAGCTTCGTTTTGTTTGCGGTTGGAAAAGAAAATAATCGTATTCGTATATACAGAAATTAAAGGACGGAAAAAAGAAAATTTCGGTTTTTTGCAATATATCTGACAATAATTTTGATGTCTTTTATTATTTTTAACTCAATATTACAAAATATGTTAGCGATTCTCAGAAATTCATTGTTACAGGATTATTTCTAAGATACAATTTAGCCTTATTAATTAAATATATATAATAAAAAGCGTTTTTAATTCAAATAAATATTTTATAATAAAAAGATGATGGACACAAAAAAAAAAAAAAAAAAAAAAAAAAAAAAAAAAAAAAAAAAAAAAATCGCGTGATGCTGTGCACGGAAATTGCTGATAGAAATTGCCTGAAAAATGTTTTTACGTTCATAGAAGAAGTAATAACAATCATATATAAAATATAATCTTTATCGCTTCATTTTGGGATATCAGGATCACCTTTGTCCACCGATTCTACAGAGTTGAAGGCTTTCCTTACAATAGTAAGTACTTCCCTGGTCTATCTTCAATCTCAATGCTGCTTATATAACAGATAATGTTCTTTTAATTCTCCACTATACATCGTTTGAACATAGTAAGAGAGCGATGATTTGACCAGATTTTTTTAATCGATTTGCATCTTATGGAACCAAATTATTCTTTATATCTTCGTGACTTACAAACTCTTGACTAATTGCGTTCATCATCACTGTCTCCAATTTCTAATAATCTAATTTTTATTTAATTTCAATTGAAATTAATAACAAAACAGATAGAAAGTTTAATACCATTATATTTTATGTTATCTGGTGTTTTGCACTTATTATATTATTAGTATATTGTTAAAAAACAAAAAACACTGAAATGCTTTTTTAATGAAAATTGTATATAAGTACATATTTCTTATTATGTTTATTATCTAGTTTAATTTTCAATATTATTATTTAAGACTGCTTTTTAATCCATTGTTTGTAATTTCTATTGTTTCTTTGTATTCTTTTTGTATACTCTAAGACCTTAAAGTTTTTATTTTGATTTTCCTGTTATGTTATTCTAAAGGGACTAGTCCCAGAATAAAGAGTTATTAAAAAAAAAAAATTAATCACTCGGTTACCGAAGCAATTGGTACTTGCCAACAAAACATTAATGTTCGACAATAGGAATAGATCGATCCGAAGTTTGATGCCTTGATAGTGACAATATGTTCTCATTATGATTTTCCTATGATGTTTAAAAAGTAAGAGAGATGTTTAACTCAGGTATATTTTTGAAGCGTTTGACATTTATTAACCTAATAAATATTTACGAATTTTATTCTCTTGCACTTAAATGTGTTGTGATCAAACGACTGATAATGAGTTCCTTACGTGTGCCATTACTTAAATAATAGATTTTTTATTTTATATTTTATTGAAATTTACAACTGTATATTGTAATACATCAAGTAAATATGTTGATAAAAGATAGAGTACATGAAAAACATGAAGAGAAACTGCCCTTTGGCAGCACTCTAGTAATCATTCTAAACAAAAATGTCTCGAGGCCATCTTCTTTTCAGACGCCTCGGAGGATTGTCAAGAATTGAAGAGGAAGCAAGGATTGAAACTAGTGGGTTAGAGTGGGAGTGGAGTTTGTCATGGAAGGATTGATAATACCTGGTTCGGGCCAAATCAGCTACAAAGGGGATATTAAGGTCTTTATGGATGAGCTTATTCGTGATAAAATAAGAAGCGTTGAGGATTTTTTATTTGCAAGGATTGAAGTCGGGAAGGATTTGATAGTAAATAATAGTTTTGAATCCTAAAACTTATTTTGTAATTTAGAAATAAATTTTAAAGTTGGGAAAATTTGGTTTAATCTTGGTACAGGGTGTCAGGAATAGGTTCCACACACTGTCAATAATTGGTTTGAGCATGCCAGTAATAGAAGGGAAAACATGCATCCAAATTTTAAGCATAAAAATGGATTAACACATCATATTGATATAATTCAATGAACAGAATAGATAGAATTGATGTTGGCCTAATAGAAATATTTTGAAAGGCAAGGATCGGTCAATAAATGCAGGAGATATTTTTGAAAAACCACAAAAATTTTCTTAAATGTATCAGTAATTGGTGAAGTTACTCTACATTATTACGTCATGTAATTATAATTTAACATCTATGTTCCAATACATTCTATAAGGCTTCCTTTTTATGATTGTTAATTGAATTCGAGGGATATAATTATGAAAATTAGAACTACATACTAAATACACCAGTTTTGAGAGTATAATAAAAACTCAAATGGTATAAAATGCTGACGTTTTGCCTCGAAATTTTCCAATTATTCCTTAAGGGAGGCAACGGACTCCCCTTTCTCTTGAAATATATTCTATAGGCCCTCTTGAACTCTTTCTCCCCCAACCATTACTGGTTCAGGTACCCTCCGAAACTCCTAACTGTGGTATGCCCCGCAACATCGTACTGCTTCAGTAAAAAGGATCAGAACTTTTACCGACTAAGTCTGTCCTCCAAGCGTCAGATTTGCCTTCTGTATGAGGTTTTACTGGGGTTTATGAAGCCGAAGGTTATAATCGGAATCTTATGTCAAAATAATGCTTTGCTTTAAAATAAATTAAATTCTCTTCCTTAATGACATAAAATGAAATATTGTATCAGTTATCCTAATAACTAATACAATAATCAACAATAAAGAACGCGATATCACGGATTCGACTTATCAACTTTTTTTTTTTGTACTTTCACCCGGTCAAATGATTTTTCATAGATATGTAAATAATTATTTATGATGAATTTTGAAAACATTTGTACATTTTTGACACAAATAAATTTATTTTAATGTTTGTTTTTTTACTTATTTATTCAACATTAGTTTTTTGTTGTATATTGAAAATTATAGCTTCAAATTAAGATGAGTCAAGTATCTGCACGAAAAAAATAAAAGAAATTCTGTATTAACCATCTAATACGGAACATTTTCGAATATGAAATGTTTTAGACCCAGTCATTGCTGGTCACTTTTTTCATTTTGTTTATTTAACAATTTTTATTCAGTAATATTAAGAATAGTGATGATATACATCATTCATATTACATTCATACAATATTTATTCAGCAATAAAATTATAAAATAATAATAAAATATATATATATTTTACGAATCATAAAAAACCATACGAAATCAATAAAATGTACACAAAGTCTAGATATCACTCATACCTATATTTGGTCACTAAAGAGATACATCAAAAACTTTTTCGCCGTTTTTTAAAAGCTTATTTTATTTTTATAAAAGTTGTTAAAATTTTTAACAAGTAGTATAACATAATTTTATCTTCATCTGACTGAATGCTCTTAAAGATTAATTTTTTTTTTTTCAATACCAATTATTTAAATGAACATAGGGATTTGTGTTGTTAACGTGCAGGCTGATCATGTTTTGTTAACAAATAATTCACATCTTTTTTTTTCTTTTTTTTTAATTTATTGAAATTTGTTTTTCAGATAAAAGTCATGTGCTATAAAAATGATAATTACTCTGCTAATTGTAAGAAAACCCATTTTTTGCTGTTCTATGACGAGATATTTGGTCACTATCTTGTTTTTCAGACTCTTCTGATTAGAATCTGGAACAGATTCAGATGACAAGGACATATATCACGCAACGCGTTGAACAATAAGGTCTTAGGGGTAATTTTATTCGTGGCATAATAAGAAGCATTAAAAGTTTTATGCGTGAAATTTTGGATTTATTTTAGTGTTTTAAAATTAAAATTAGACTCCAGACTATCGGACTTTCGGGTTCCGATAAGATAAAACCATGGTATGATACCAGCAGTTTAGGGTTTTGGTTTGGCTGAGGTGTGGAAGGGTTAGCATGTCCGTTGGCAGTTGTGTACCTCCTATCGGAGCATCGATAGCAATAGCTTCCCCCTTTTCCCTTCGGGATAAGTTATTGTATTAGATAATACACCGCCTTCGATATCGTCTGCTATTTTTTTTGTCTTCGTTAATCACGGTTATTAATTAGTCTAAAACACAAAAATCTGGTAGCTTTTATTTACCATTTGACACAGCATTACTATTTGCATTTTCACACCCAGCTATGAGAAACATTACTATAACATATTAATTTTACCAGGAAAAATATGTTTTTATGAAATGATCTGAAAGAAGAGATTATCAGATAGATAGATATACAGATAACTGTTTTTTTTGTTTTATTTTCAGCATATTATAACACAAATATAACAATCTTACAATTTATAAAAAAACATTTAGTTAATATAAATTTTTGGACCATCTAGTCCGGAGCCGACCTGTTTAATTTTACAAATTATACAACAGTAACAATATAAGTAAAAACAAATCTCACTCGCTAAATCTACTATTTCTTCGCCAGGCTCAAAGCAATAGCAATTATAGTATATATTTTACAATAATACCGTGCTGTTTTACAATAATTATACACAGTAATCCAGTTCTGGCAATTTATTACTTCTTCAACGTTAAACAGTTCTTTCCGAAGCAACTTATTCTAATTTCACACAAAATGGGGCATGTAGAGAGGAAATGAAATGTGTTTTCTACTTCTCTTTTATTGCAAAGCGAGCATATGACGTTATTTGACCAAAACCTATTGTAGTTCTGGTATACCATTCCAAATTTAGATAAATTATTAATAAAACCTTAAATGTATGGGTATTTATCCCTGTTTTCTCACTTCTATGATTTGATTTGTCGCGTAATAATTCTTCAGAATTTATGAGCTTTTCAACTATAATCTGTATTAATATTCTTATTTATATTGTGTATTTAGGGGGAGAATATTTTTTTCTTTTTTTTAAAGTTGTTTATGGTTCTTTTAGTTTAGTTTAATTTATTTCGTGAAAAAAAAAAAAAAAAAAAAAAAAAAAAAATACCGTAACATCCTAGGCATCTACTGTCTGAAATATGAGATTTTAGTTCTTTACAACCTTCCGATTTTGAGCAAGATTTTCAACAGGCTATTTTGTGTATAGATTCTTATGAAATTACGTGTATTTTCGTATAAAATCTCTTTGAAAATTTCTCGATCGAAATACTATCCTTTATTACGCTAATGCATTATTTTCTAGACATTTAGATACCTACAAGAAACTTTATAATTCGTGTTTTTTTTTGTTTTTTTTGTAGAGTTCCTTAGTTTCTCATTTTTTAAAACATTTTTATTGATTTCATTAAACTTCGTAGGTAGAAATAATCGGGAGTCAGTCGTTTTTTGTTTTGGCAATACTGAGCCATGTCAAGCCATGAGTTTATGCCCTGATGATGGCTCACAAGTTTGTGCCGAAACGTCGGCAAAATTAAAATATTAAAAAAAGCTGACTCCCGAATATTTCTACCTACAATAATTTTAACAGTCGTCCATGCATCCCCAGTAAATTTCAATAAACATTACTTAATTATCTGAGTGACATGTTTTGTTATATTTATTTGTTAACTTCATTTATTTGTATTTATTTTGTCTACTTAATTTTGTTCTTGTATACGTTTATTTATTTTGATTTTATTTTATGTAATTTAACTTTCCTTTTGTTTATATTGTAAATATTGTATGAATGAGATCCTGTAGCACTATTATTATTGTCTATTATGACAAATTGTAATATATACGAATTAAAAAAAAAAAAATATATCTGAGGAATTGAAGTTGTGTGAATGACGATTTCATTGAATGTAGTCATTAAATTTGTTTCAATTTATTTATACATACAGTTGTACTTAATACGTACTTTTGCCTTTATCACACTATTTATTTAATTTGTAACTATTATTATTTTAGATAAACGTAATTTTAAAGTATAAATATGTTTTTAACGTAGAAAATTATGTATGATTTATACTCCCATGTGATATATTTTCTTTATTTAATGGCATAAATCAACTTGTAAAAAAAGATGATTCATCATCATAAAAAAATAAAATATATCTTTTATTAAGAAAATGAATATTCCGTAACCTAAAATCTCTACCAGTGTATGCTCGCACACCTTCTACAAAAGCTTTTACCATTAATATTATAGTACCTCGGAATACGGGGTGTATGCTATATGGAGAAGGGTTATAAAGGTTGTCTTAAAAGTTGGTGGTAAACTAGGTTTTCCCCAAGGCTCAAAGTGAACCACGGAATAATTTATTTTTTAACGAGCTCAATGCAACATCTGAAGGAAATTTTAGGATTTTCACTCATGTCTTGATTGCATTATCTGCTAGGGTTTCATCAGAGTAGGCCACTTTTTTTAAAAAGGTTTATAGGAATTGTGACCCAGAGTTTAAAAAAAAAAAGAAGTTTTTATTCTCTCGGAAGTGTTTTTATTCAGCAATGATGTAATCCGAAAATTCACAAATTACAACAAAAATAAGAAATTTTCGTAGCATTGTATCGAACTACGTATCTATCATATTAAAAATAAATATTAGGTGTAGATTTAACATTGATGAACATATTTATATAAACATGTTCCATATAATGTTTATTCTGTTTTTGTTTTTTTAGAATTTAACTTTAATCTTATCGTATATTATGATTTTATAATTAACTTTTATGTTTTATAATTTATATTGAGGATGTATAGTCGACTGTAGAAACTCGACCCAGAGTTTATGTTGGGCATGGCTCAGTAATGCCTGATTATGGCTCACAAGCTTGAGCCAAAACGTCGGCAAAATTAAAAATATTTAGACTCCTGATTATTCCACCTATAATAGTTTTATAATTTAATTTATTACGATTAAACAATTGTTAGCTATCGTGTAATTTGAAATGTTCTTCGATAGGTTGTTATTAAAAAATCATATTTGTACTTGGAGATAATAAAAGTTTATTAGATACCACTATTTTGATGCAATACAAACATTAAAAATATAAAAGATATTGCAAGTTGATTGTATATTTCTAAAAAAAAAGATATTATAATCATACATATTATTTAATTGGTCTAGCCCTAATCCAGTTGAGGACAAAGATCTTAAGCAGAGCCTTGCTTATATTTTTGTTTTTTTTTTTTGCTTATAGTTTTTACCTGATTTTAATTTTTTTTTTAATTTAAAAAGACTAAGTTAGTAAAAAGTAGACTGGCAATAAAAGAATTTTTCCAAACCAGGTATAATTTTAGATTTTTTTTTTTATAATTATTAAATTTGTAGCATTGTTCATTTGTGGGATACCTATAACTGTTTAAGATTACCAACAAACGTTTAATAATTTACATTATAATTGGGTTTTTTTAACGAATATTTAGTGATGTGTTGAAATTGCTTGTAGGAACCTAAGAATGGCTGAAATACCTCGAAACGTTATATAATATACTTCTTATTAATTAAATATCTTTTGGAAGAAATATAAACATCAGTTCAACTATTTTTACCTTAGATAACTACCAGTTTTTTTAAACAATAAATATAAACAAAAATTATTTATAAGACGTACAAAAATATCAATATTCACATAAAACAGGAACATTTAAATATGAAATATAGTAAATAATAATTTCACATTATCTCTATGTAAGAAACAATACGATATTAAGTTGTGATGCTTGGAGTGGTGAGGAAAAAAGGTGAGGGAATGAAAATCAAATCAAATACGTACCGATTTTCTGGCGCCAGCTTTCAAAAATAACTAATTATGGATAATAATAAAAAATTAAATAATTATTTTTTGGATTTGGGAGTTTAATATTTGTTTAAAATATATAACTAAGTAAATCATGGATAAGTTAGAACCAAAACTAAATTAATAGACGCTCCCTACTAAAAATATTGAGTTATTATATTAAAAGAGTGTACTCATTTTAATGCGACATCATTCTCATACCCGCAATACATTGCTTGAGTAAATTAAAGCACTATCGTTTTTTCAAAGCATTTTAGTTAAGAGTCTTTTGATTGAATATTTACCATGACATACATTTTTTGCATCCCTGTTTTTAATCTTGAGAAAGTGAAGCCTTTTAAACTTATCTTTTATAACTCCCAAAGCGTCTCAGACGCATTCCTGGATGTTTATGACAGTTTAGAGTCAAAAAGAGGGACGCAAGGGAGATTGGGGAAGTTGTAATATCGATCGAATGTTGGGGATAAATTAAGAACGTCCAGAAGCTGTTGTATAAAAAGTCAATAATGATGGACGCCGAATTTTAACATTCACTCTTTCTCAAGTTTTCGCTGATGATTAACACAATAGGTTTTGTATTGCTGCGAGATCTAATTCAGCTTATAGGTCCTCTCATATGCAATATAGGTTTCATAGATCACCAAAGTTTTTAATAAAAAAAAACAAACAAACAAAAAAAAACACATTACCTACAGTCAATATGCCTTTCTCTTGCACGACCCTAAATCTGCATGTTCTACTTGAAGCTTGTTAATGAATGACTTCGCCTGTCACTAACGAGAGGTCACGGCATTTTTTCATTAATTTTTTTTTTTTATTCAACGTACTTTCTACAAAAAAATACGATTGCTCCTTTTTGGTCCGTTCTACTTGTTTCTGGTATTCCCTCCCATCAAACATTCGTCATGCACCCTCCCTCTCTACATTCAAATACCTTCTTTTCCAGCAATTTCTAACATTCCAAAATGGCGCGGACAATGAGATAGTTTTAGTTTGATGGTATTGGATATATTTATTTTTATTTTCCACAAGTAGTTATTTAAGATATTTTAACTTTTTTATCTAATTTTTTATCCAATTCTTCCCGCATTCAATCCTTGCAATCCAAAATCCTCCGAAAGATCCTAAACGCCCCTTACTTTGTCACCAATAAAATAATTATAAAGACCTAAATACCATGTCGCAGTCTAGCCCGAACTAGATATTCCTCCTTTTATTCTAAATTACCCGTCCACTCCAACCCACTCGTCCGCAAACTCTCATCTCCTATTCCTGATCATCTTCCTAGGCGGCTGAAAAGACGATGGCCTCGAGACCTACTTAGCTGAATAAACTTTGAAGTGCTACCACTGGGTAGTTTCTTCACATGCCTGTATCACGCCCACTTGATCTTTTAGCACATTTACTTAATGTATTTTATTGTAATACAGTTGTAAATTACTTTTAAATAAAAAAAAATAATAATAATTTTTTTAGTTCAATCGTTACAGTTTTTTTTTAATTGTTTATCTTTCAATAACTATTGGCCTAATATAGCTAATGTTATTCTTTGAAGGCTATGTACCAGAATAATATTAATATTTTTTTTTATTTTATAATTAAGGTCTGTTGTCAATTCACTTATTTCTAATTTTGTCCAACATAATTAGAATTTGAAGATTGTATTCATTTCATTTATTTATTGTTTTTTATACAAATTCATCCATGATTGTAAATACTAGTTAATTATGTTAATTTTGTCTTTTGGACAAACGTATTGTATATTTCAACTGTACAAACCTTTACCAAAACCTAGTACCGGAATAAAAAATATTTTCTATTCTATTCTATACTTTCCAACTTTAATTAAGCCAAAGATTCTGATTTCATTATAGTAACTTAAGATTAATTATATTATATTAATTATAGCAATAGGTATTCAGCTTATATTATAATACTTTAACCTTTGCACTCGGCACTGTTTCGCACGCTACCTACCAGTAACTCGACGCTACTTTTTCGCGAAAACGTACCGATTGGAATAATGATACGTGTAGAACTTTAGGAACAAGTAATGTATTGCAATGGACTTTGATTTATATGGATTAGTGGTCATTGAAGAACACACAACAAATAAATAGAAAATTGAAGTTTATTTTTTATAATTTCCTACAAAATGGTAAACTGTATTAATGGTAAATTACTCGTAAGTGTTTTCTTAAATCTTTAGCTTTTCAAAATATTACTTTTCATATGTTTTTTTGTTTGTTTTTTTTGTGGTCGATTACAAAGGTTCATTATTGAAAATAATAAACCAATTATGTAATTATAAATAAAATCGTTCAGTTCTTGGTAATGTTTCGTAACATCAATATCTCCTCTATAAATAATATTTTGTTATAAAACCAATTAATCCTGTGCCTGTGTTTCATAACCGAACCTAATTATAAATCGGTATCCTGGAGAAAAGTTAAAAATATAAAAGATAGCTCTAATTGCCATTTGAGAGCAAATAAGAAATATGAGATATACAAAACAATTTAATGCGTTTTTTAAGGATATTGATTTTAGCTCCTAATTGGGCTAACATTGGAAATATGTTTATTTACATTATCTTAATAGAAGTAAAACTCTTTAATTTTTAGGAAAGTTTTATATTAATAAGAAAATTTATTATAACCATTGAAGTGGTTGTAGACAATGTGCAAATCGTTTTTCCCTCTTATTTTTTAAAAATATTGAATGAAATGAATAAAAAAAATAATGAAAAATTATACATTTAACATATAATTTTAATTAAATTATTAATGACCGTAATAAATCAGCAAATTTTTATGTAGGTTTGGTAGTTAGCTTTATTAATTGTTTGCGTTCTTCTTTTATATTGTGAGCAATGACTTAACAAATTAAAAGTGACCTCTTATGGATTCCAAAATAGTTATTTAGATAGCAGCGTTGAATGACCTATTTGTAATTCAGATCTATATCTTTTTTTGTTGCAATGCCCCGTTCACTATGCATCTAGAAATAAATATTTAAAAGCGTACATTGAAACTATTTCAGACAATGCCCTCATAATAAAACATTTTTGACAAAATACAATAAAAAAGAAATTTTATGATTTATTTTATTATGTTATTGAATGTTTAAAACCAAGAATTTTTATCTCTCTGTTCTAGAATAATTTTAATTTAAGCACAAAATCAAAATAACAATAATTTAATGTATTATAGTATTATTTTTATTTACGAAAGCTTGTTTTGTTTATTACAATGCGAAACATCTATTTGATTTATGTATATGTAATTACTTTTGTAAAACTCAATTCCATTTGTATGACAAGGCCGAAAACAAATAAAGAGATTTATTTATTTATTGTGAGCAATGGTAGTTTAGAGTAGCATAAAGTGAAATGAAATGAGTAAAAAACGATATAAAATGTATAAAATTTTCGTTTAAATGTGTTTTTAATAAGATTTTATATAAGTTATACAATTATATTTATACGTCTTATTATCTGTTTCAGGTGGGTGTTTTGATTAATTAGTACCTATGACTAATACTGTTCTCAGAACCAGGTAATGTTTTATTTTTTTTATTTAATCTAACACATATATATATATATATATATATATATATATATATATATATATATATATATATATATATATATATATATATATATATATATATACACGGTACCAAGGTAATTTCACTTATGAAGTTATACCAGAACACTCTGAAGAAATTAGCTGCTGCTATAGATATATATTACAAAAAATGTAATGATTTAAAATTATATTTTAATTTTAAAATGAACTTATGGCGTTGAGCTTAGAGTCCTTGCAAAATCCGAAATCCATTATGCTCCATACTTAGTTACTAGTAAAATAATCCACAGATAGCTCAGTATCCCACTAGTTATAAAGAGCCCGATATAATAGATACATCTCCTTTAATCCCGAACTATTAGCCCACCCAAACCAACTTGTCCGTATCCTCTCATCTCTATCTATTCCCGATAATCCTTCGAGGCGCCTAATAGAAAGTTAGCTCAAGACCTGCTAAAAAAAAACAACATTTAAGTATCATCGTGAAGTGAAAATGGTTGACGGTGTCTATTTATAGGAGAAGTTAGTTGAGGGTGCAGTCAAATAAACAGACAATGAAGTATAAGTTGGAAAAAATTAAGTATAAGTAAGTTGGACCCGCCCTCCTTCAATCGCCCTGAAGAAGGCCTAAAATTTAGGCCGAAACGTCGGCACCATTAAATTAAGTTTATTCTTAATTGTGTGTTTATTGTACTGTACCCTCAACTAACTTCTCCCTTAAATAAACATTCAAGAGCCGCTGCTGGATAACTTTTTCAGTTGCGGTGTTGTATTTTTATGTAGAGTTCTAAATTAAAAAAAAAAAAAAAAATTAATTCAATAATTTGATAGGATTTCTTTAATGACCAAAATATCCCATCTTATAAGAACCTAAATGTCACATTAGTTGCACATCTAGCCCGAACTAGATTTACCTCCTTTAATTTCAAAGTACCCGTCCACTCCAAACCACTTGTCCCATCTATTCCCGATAATCCCCTGAGGCGGCTGAAAAGACATTGGCCTCTAAACCTACTACTTTACCAATAAACACTGAACTGCTACCACTGGGTTGTTAGTTCACATGCCTCTATCAAGCCCAAATGTTTAATTAACACATTTACTAAATGTATTTTATTGTATATTACAGTTGTAAATTTCTTTAAAATAGATTTTAAAAATAACCCTTATACTTGTTGTATATATTGTATATACAGTTTTAAAAATCAATAGAATGTAAACAAAAAATAATAATAATAATTTGAAATGATTTTTTTTTTTTACTTTCACTAATAAAATAATTATTAATTTAAATTTGAAAGTGTTATAGAATTTTTTCCACTAAATCGTGAATTTTTCCCACTGTGCGCAGGAAAGAAAAAATAAATATAAGATCGAGTGAAAAATGGATCAAATTTATTTATGACCTATAAAAAGTAAAATCATTCAAGAAAAAAAAAACATATATAATAAAATCAGCGAATATTTAAACAAAAACAAAACAGTTTCTTCTGAAATGTGATCTTTGATACCAGAATTTTTCAGGTCCTGCGTTTTATTTCAGGAGAAGATATAGCTATCGGGAACACCCCACCCTATCCGACAAAGCCCCTTCGCTAAAACCCACCGCTGTGACCGCTAATTTAAATAAATAGCCGATACATTTGCATAAAAGCGAGGGTGGGTTCGTTTATCAGGCGTGAATGGGCATCGGAAGGTGGTTCCTTGCCCCTCACTTGTTGAGACGGCGGACTTAGGGGATTGACGGATGAGCCCCCCCTAATCCCGGCCTCCTAACATCCCGCTAATCCCGTCACTGGACCCCAAATCAATGCTAAAACCTAGTCTTGTCCCCCCTCAGCTTGCCACGCCTCTCATTACCCAGTCTCACCCTCTCCCGGCCACCATTATTGGTCCTCTTATCGGCTCAAAGTCGTCAATATCTTTTCTCGTCCCTGATTTTGTGTCTGCTTTGGAATTAGAAATAAGTTAAAAATCGTGATATATTGAGGAAATCAATAAAGACTAGTTTCCCACTGTGAAATTTGTTCGTAAAAAGATCAGTATGATAATTTATGTATGTATGTGTATATATAAATTTAGTTAAATTGCATTCAATATTTTTATTTTTTTCAATAAGTATTAATTTATGATTTTTCAACTTTTTTATCTAGAAAACTTCTTTTGGTTCAATCGTTATAGAATTTTTCAAATTTTTATATTGTCACTAGAAGGATTCGTTTCTTATTATTGTAGTATATTATTTTTATTTTTGTTTAATGAGTTTATTTTTCATTAATTCTTAGCCAGATAATGATCCTTGATTATTTCAAAGATTATGTTATTCATAGAAGACTAAGTATTAAAATAATGTAAATATTTATTTTTCGTCTTTTTATTTTATAGTTATACTCATTTTTTACTTTCACTTACTATATATAGTAAGGGGAAGTATTGCGATCGTGAAAATTTTCGAATTCCAGTTTTCAACGGAAATACACGTTTTAGGGTCCCCTGAGTCCAAATAACCAAGTCCCGCAAAAAGGTCTGTGTGTGTGTGTGTGTGTCTGTGTGTGTGTGTGTGGTAACTCCCGGGCGGAAACGGTAAGTCCTATGAAACTGAAATTTCATATTTAAGACAACTATACGCCCGAGACGTGACAAAACTTTTTTCATCAAAATGAGCCTACCAGAAGAGGCACTTTATACCAGGCATTTTGCACCTTTTTTCGATTTTCTCAAAAACGGTTCCGACTATTTTGATTAAACTCGCTATATCGATGTAAAATTTAATGGGCTTTAATATCATATAGGTTTTATTTAGATAAAAAATGGTCTGACAGGGCTTAAATGCCGATATTTTAAATTTTCTTCCTCTAAAGTACCTTTAATTTTGTAGATTCAATAATAATAACTAGATTATCTTGTTAACGCTGATGAAAAACAGGTAAATATATAAATTCGATACCCAACTAAAGGAGAAAACAGAAAAAATATTTTTTTAATGCAATTTTTCGTTTTTGAACATAAGAGCAGTAATATACATGTATGATATACCGTTGGAAAGCTAAAGATTTTAGAAAAAATATCATCTCATACACAAGCTTTTAAAAGTTAATAGAGAGTGATGAGACAAAGATAAAACTAACTGATTATTTTAGATAATAAAATAAAAGATTTTTTAATAAAACACATGTTTCTATATAAATTAAATTTATTTAATCTTTTGATAGTTTCACGTATTTTTAGCTCTTACTCTATTTGAAAATTCTTTCATTGATTTTACAAAGTGATGTAAGTGAAAGTCGTGTATTGCCCGCACCAGATTTTTTTTCTTTTTTTTCAACACAATTATTTTCTGAACATTGTTTTTATTTTGTATATATAGTGTTTGATCAGTTCTCGACTGTTGATAATTTAAGTTTTCTACTGTCCTTAGGTTTCAGTAAATAAATGAACAATTTGATTTCTGCAACGTTTCGATAATTGATTGTTCTCATAATCATGCAATTTTAGATAAAAGAGTGTCTTACATAGACATGTGTGAATATTATAAACTTTGAAAGAACACTGTGTTTCATAGTTTACAATTTTGAGCTAGGCTTACACACACAGAGAAACTATCATACCCAAAAATAAACGGAAATATCTCGATTTTGGCGAAAAAGTTTCCATATGTTTTTAACCTGTTGCACCACAATTCATAGTTGGTCAAGGTTGCAATTCTTCGTAACGCGATACTTCGTCTTCCGACCATGACGGGTCATATCCCGACTCGTGTCGAGAGTCGACCTATGTCTGTTAAAACTAAATAAATTATTTGACAGCAGGAATCAAAACCGGTTTTTCTGCTTTATCCACTTTATATGTTTTTTTATAAAATAAACTTGACCATAACGTATATGGGAGGATTATTTACAAGCTAATATCTTAAGCCTCTTTAATACTAGCCAAAGTTATGTCACTGTTAAGAAAATCTAGCAGATTTGTAGGATGGAAGATTCAACGTGCTAGCCAGCATTAATTCAGGTAATAAGTTGTTTGTTTTGGTTTTAAGGCGTGAAAATCTAAGATCATCAGCGCCTAGATACTATAGGCATATTTAACCTTTATGAGAAGGAATTATAAGATAATAAGTAATTAACAAATAAATGATTATTTGGTAAAAAATAATTTAAAAAATAGAAAAGAAAAATAATAAAAAGTGGGCAACACACGACTTTCACTTACTTCCATTGTTAAAATCGGTAAAAAAATTGAGAAATACAGTTAAACATGAAAATGAAAAACACTAATAAAGAATTAATTAAATTGAATTTCAATATAAACATATGTTTTATTAAGAATTCTATTATACTATTATAAAAAAAATCATTTAGTTTTATCTGCTTTTCATCAAGCTTTATGAACTTGTGTACAAGATATTTTTTTCTAAAATATTCAGCTTTCTAACGGAATATTATACATGTATATCACTGTTCGTATGTTCAAAAACAAAAACTGCATTAAAAAATATATTTTTGCAGTTTTCTCCTTTCCTTTTGATATCGAATTCGTTCAACTTACATATTTACCTTTTCTTTATCAATGATAACAAGATTATATGGTTATTTTTATAGATCAATATGGCTGAATGAGCTATGGGGCTCTATCAAACCGTCGAATTTCTCTCGTATCCTATCCTTACAATCCAAAATCCTTTGGAAAATCCTCAACGCTTACGAATTTGTCACGAATGAACCCATCCACAAAGACCTTAATGTTCCTTATGTTACTGTTATGGCCCGAACCAGGTATGAATCCTTCCATACAAAACTACATTCTCACTCTAACCAACTAGTTTCTATCCTAGCTTCCTATTCAAAGCTAAAAGGAGATTACCTCGAGACCTTCTTGTTTAGATTTACTACTAGAGTGCTGGCAATTGGCAGTTTCCCTTCATGTTTTTCATCAGTAAGTAGCATATTTACTTGTTGCATTATAATATACAATTGTAAATTTCAATAAAAATATTTTAAAAAACAAAAGAAGGAAAAAAAATAATTTGGCTGGTATTAGAAAAATATTACTTAGGTACATATCGTTGATTCATTAGAAAAAAAAGAAATATAATTTTTGGTTATCGTTGGTGCAGCAATGATGATTTACTTTAATTAAATTAATTAGTATGAAATCGAAAACTTCCTGCTGATCACAAACCCGAAAACAAATTAAATGCTTAGATAATTATAGAATCACAGAGCATTCCAGCTGAGCTCACAAATTTCAGGAACATCTGACCGCACCCCCTCCCCCCTTCCAACCCTCAAACCCCCTTCAAGCAAGAAGTTGTCTTTGAGTTTTCGCCAAAAATAGAAGACCCTGAATATCTATTCGCCTGATTATATAATTAATATTTACTCATTAAAGATACATTTTCAAAGTGAACTTCTCAACAAAGATCGGAGGTGTATTTATCTTTTCACGAGGGAAACTTAAAAGAAGTTTGTATAGAAGAAACTTTTACTTCAAATATTTGGATTTTTTGTTTTTTTATTAAGCTCTGCCTTTAGCTGAAAGTATTTAAGTAGGTTAAATAATTTAATTTGTTCTTCTATTTTTTTTCTTATGTTTTTTTATTTTATTTTTGCAATGCACATTCGCGTTGTACTGTATAAAACTAAGCACAAGGGTAACCAACTGTATATAATTTTATTTAAAAAAAATTAGTTTAGCTTTGATTTTTTTTTTTTTTTTTTGCATTTACTATTCATTAAATTATCAAAATGTCCATGATTCAGGGTTCGATTATAGCTGTAGTAGAATAATTATTTGATATTGGCCATAGACCGAACCTGCATCCTGGAGAAGAGCTAGGCGAGCTATCACATAGGCTATATAAAGTAGGTACCTATAAATTAGGAGAAAACCTAGCGATTTGGCGTGATTTCTCCTTGCAGAACCGTTGATATATGAAAAATAACGGATATTAAAGATGCTGAGTCTGTCCCAGGAGGGTCTCCATTTGGTCGCCCCTGATCGAATTGACAGAATAAATAATATTCTGCTAAAGGCGGGATTCGAACCCAGGACCCGGAGAACAGCAGACTAGTGCTCTATCCTCTTGACTAGACCATGCCGCCTCTGTTATATAAGCTTCACTTGAAATAACTAACAAATGAACTAAACCGATTTTGATTTATTGACCAATTTATGTTTCTACCGATGATTAAGTATAATAATAAATAGATGTCATAAAATAAACATATTTTCTTTCTAATTGCATTTTTCGTTACGAAGGACTAAAAATCCCAAAGCGATAAACCTAACTAAATCGGCTAACATAAATGGCACCTCATTCGAATTGAGCGCAAAGCAGGGACGAGCCCACTAGTTTTACATATTATTTTATTTATATTTCATTTAATTTATTTTCCCCTCTGTAAATATTGCATTTATGAGGTATAAAAGCATTATTATTATTATTATTGTCTGTATATAGGCAGATTATAATATCTCTGAATGAAAATTTCTTTTCCAAATTATTTTAAAAAATTTAATTCAAGTATGGAGTTATGTGAAAGCCATGAGTAGGGCGCAACAGATTTTTTTTGTTTTGAGAAACAATATTATGCTCTGTGGTATAATGTCGAACCATCGTAATTTGGGCCCGTGATTTCCTCGAGAAGCCACGTATGTTGCAATTTCCCGTATCGGGACCATTAAAATCCCTGATAGAGAAGCAGCTTTGGTTCGTGGAGTATGGCTGGAGAAGGAGCTTAGTCTCCAGCAACGGACTCCCTCCAAGATTACCTGAGGCGAGAAATTGCAGAGATAAATTACTGTGCCTTGGAACAGCTGGAATCCATGGGATCATTAGGAATAACCTTCATTTCGTTTACTTCTCTAATCTTAGCTATAGGCTTCTTGGATCAGCTCCTTCGGAATTATGCCCTTTACGGATGGATTTCGCGTTTGTGACATCCAATTAGAGGATTTTCAAAGCAACAGCTATTGTTTTTTTTTGTAGTCAGTTCCGATGATTTTTATAAGTACTCTGAGATAAAATATTATTTATGTCTTTAACCGAAAAAATCGGCTAATAATAACGGAATCTGTGGTCTCTGAAACATAATTATGAATTTAATTAGGGCTTGAAAGTGGCCTTGGGACCTACTGCCTTAAAATATAAAAAGACATTTTTACGAGTTTTCTTCTCCCTGCACATTTAGTTATTGTATTTGTATAATACAGTTGTAAATTACTGTGGGAAACGTATTGCGATCGTGAAACATTTTTCAAATTACAGTTTTCGACAAAAATAAAAGCTTTAGGGGCTATTGAGTCCAAATAACGAAGCCTCAGAAATAGGTCTGTGTGGTAAGTCTATCTCAAAACGATAAATAGTATAAATCTGAATTTTCATATTTTAAAAGCGTCTATACAGCAACCTTTTCATCAAAATCGGCCAAGCAGAAGAGCCACATGCATTTTATATCATGCATATATATATATATATATACCTCCCTACCCATCATACGCAACTATCCGACTCCTGGCTGGATCTTCACATAACTGATTCATCTGTTAAGGTCCTTTCATCCTCTCAGCATCCGGTACCATTTCTTTCATCACATGATCTCATAGAGATTTCATACAACCTACCTATAAAATCCTTCACTCCTAAAGTAATCACCTATCGTAGTTTGGACCTCCTTTCCTACGAATCCCTTCAAACTGATCTCGAAAAACTCCATTGGGATACTATATACTCCCACAATTCAATCAACCCAATGATATCCACTCTCACCTCAAACTTAAAAACCATACTTGACACCCATGCTCCTCTTCAAACCCGAACCTTACGCCGTCCCACTGCTCCTTGGCTGACCCCTGAATTAAAGGATCTGATGAAAAGAAGAGAAGCAGCTAGACGTAAATTCCGCCGCACTCGCTTTCCAGATGACTACGATAGTTTTAAGCAACTTCGGAACAGAACCCAGGACGCAGTGCGACGTGCGAAATCCCTCTATATCCACAGTGCCTTGTCCAATGCTCCAGATCCTAAATCCAAATGGAAAATCCTCCGAAAATTATCTCTTCCAGAATCCAATAATTGCTATTCCATTCCTGTCCCACCAGATGATCTCAACAAGCATTTCGTATCCTTATCTCCTGACCCATCATCCACTACCGATATTGAACACCACAGTTTTAATCCTGAAAGTTTCTTCTTCACCCATATTTCCTATGACGAATTATTAACAGCCATCCTTAAATCCCACACAAACGATTACGGACCTGACAACATTCCAGTTAAACTAATAAAATCCTGTCTTCCAGCCCTTATACCAGTTTTGTATCATATTTACAATTTTTCCTTGCAAAACTCTATATTCCCTGCTTCTTGGAAAACCGCTTTAGTTAGACCACTTAATAAGATCCCAAATCCTACAACACCTTCTGACTTTCGCCCTATTTTCATTCTTTCTAACCTTTCCAAACCACTAGAACGTATTGTACAAAAGCAATTATCGAATTTCCTGGAAGAACGTTCCCTTATCAATCCTCTCCAATCCGGCTTCCGACCTGGTCACTCAACGCAATCCGCTCTCCTAAAAATAACTCACGACCTACAATATGCAATAGAACACCAAAAACTTACCATTCTAGTCTTGCTAGATTTTACCAAGGCATTTGATACAGTAGACCATACAATCCTCCTCACCAAACTACGAAACCTTCCTTTATCCAATAGCGCTCAGCACTGGTTCAAGTCTTTCCTTTCCGATCGCTCACAGTATGTGGTAGTTCCAGGCCAACCTCCTTCTAGACCTTTGCCATTGTCATGTGGTGTTCCCCAGGGATCATCACTATCTCCTACCCTCTTTGCTATCTACGTAAACGACCTTCCCTTCTATATCCATCACTCACAATTCCATATGTATGCGGATGACCTCCAAATTTATTTATCCTTCCCTCCGTCGGACCTATTACTAGCAACAGAAAAGCTTCAGGAAGATTTAAACAGAATTAGTTGTTGGGCAGCTGACAACAAGCTAAAGTTAAATGCTGAGAAAACTAAAGCGATAGTAATAGGTTCCAATCCACTCCTTAAAACCCTTTCCCTAATCCCAACTCTATTTTTAAATAATCAACCAATAAAGTTCCACCAAACCGTCAAAAACCTTGGAGTAACTGTCGATCAATCTCTTTCCTGGAAAATCCATGTTTCCGAAATTTCCCGACGCACAATTTCCATTCTGAAACTCCTTAATTACCACCGTCACCTTCTTCCATTTGAAACCCGTAGGCTCTTGGTTTGCTCATTAATATCCCCCCTTTGACTACTGTTGTGCGGTGTATGCGGGTGTCTCTGGAGATCTTGAAGCTAAACTAAAAAGATTATTCAACTGCCTTATACGTTTCATCTTTGGGATATCCAGGGACACCTCTGTAACCCGATTCTACGATGAGTTAAAGTGGCTTTATCCTTCCTACCGTTCTAAGTACCTCCTGGCATCCTTCCTTTACCAAGTTCTCCGATCTCAACGTCCATCTTACATCTCAGATATATTTTCATTTAAATCCTCCGTCCACACCTGCAACACTCGTTCGCGACCTTCGGACCTGTATGTAACGCCTCATCGAACCGCAGCTTTCGACAGATCTTTCCTAATCCGATCCTCGTCCTTATGGAATTCTATTCCTTCTCATATCCGTCACTCCAATACTCTTCCGGCCTTCAAATCCCGTTTGTTCAAACACTTTTTGTCGATCCAATTCTCAAATAACCCCAATTAATCAGCAAAGTTCAATAAAAATCAGCAAATAGAGCAGAGAAAAACAGTTATTTACTATATCTTACTATGCATTGTATTCAAACATTTATGTATTTTATGTTACAATTTTCACAAGCATTGTAAATTTATTTTAATTAGCCCTGTATATATGAATATCTAAATATTTTATTTTTTGTCTTGTTTGTTTTATTTATTTATTTTTAAAAAATTATTATTATTAGAAGCTACCAGTTAATTTATTACTATTATTCATTTTCTTTGTTATTTCTGTTGTTTTTTGTTTATTTTATTTTTTTATTTTTTTTTATTACTCTAAGATACTGAAGTTCCAATTTGATTTGTCTGTAACATTATTCTGAAGGGACTTGTCCCAGAATAAATAAAGAATTTATTATTATTATTATATATATATATATATATATATATCATACATTTTGCACAGTTTTACAATTTTCTCAAAAACGGCTCCAACAATTTTTATTAAATTCGCTATATCGATGTAAAATTTAATGAGCTTTAATACTTTTAATTTGTATATTTCAAAAAATTAACTTTATCATCTTATGAACATGTCCAAAAAAAAATCAGCTAATATACATTTTGGACGTTGTACGATGTTGATAACTAACTCCAGGAGAAAAGAGCAAAATATTTTTTTATAATGATGGAGTTTTGTTGACCGTTGAGAAATTAGATGAGGAAGATGGTTGGGGGTGCGGTCATAAATTAAAAACACACATTTAAAATAAGTGTTATTTTAATTATGTGCCGACGTTTCGGCCTACAATGTGGGCCTTCATCAGCTAAAAGAAACAAGATAACAACCAATGTAATTATAGACTTAATAATGCGTTAGGTATATAATAATAATATGACAGTAATAAATTATGGGAACATAAATAAAATTAAATGTAAAATGATAATAAGATGACAATTATAAAGTATGGAAATAAGGTGACAGTTATAAAGTATGGAAATAAACAAAATTAAGATGATAGTTATAAAGTATGGAAGTAAACATAATTGAGATGATAATATTGTAATGAGAATATATAAAGAGAGACTAAGCAAATGAAAAAAATGACAAAGGAAAAATATGTGAACAATTAAAATTTTAAATATTAACAATTTTGAGTTGATATATGACGGTAATATATTAAAAACATAGTTAAGAGTATAGGTAATATATAAAAAAAGAACATAGTCATTACAAAAGAGAAACAGTATTTTTTTATTTTTTTTATTTTTTTATTTTTTACATAAAACAGTAATATATAGATGTATTACATGCCGCTGGAAAGCTAAAAATTTTAGAAAAAGTATTATCTTATACACAAAATTGTAAAAGTTAACGGAGAGTGATGAAAAGCCGATACAACAAACTGATTGTCGTAGATAATATAATTTATTATTTAATAAAACACAGGTTTCTATTAAAACTTAATTTAATTATTTCTTTAACAATTTTTTCCATCTCTAAATGTATTTAAAAATTGATTTTAACTACGGAGGTAAGTGGAAGTCCTGTGTGGCTGCGTAGACCTGATTTTTTTTTTTTTTTTTTCCAACTTTGACTTAATTTAAAATTGTTTTAATCGGTTTTAAGAAGGTACGTTAGGAGAAGTCGAGAGCAAACTTTTTTTGTTCTTTGCAGTCAATACGGTTTTCTCCGCTTATTTTATTATTCTATATTACTTGAATGATATATCAAGTTACATTAATTAAGAAGATATCCATAGGAGAACCCTTGGCAGAGTCACATCCCCTAAATTAGACTACATTGAGTGATGTATCCCGTTTCATCATTGTTACTGCCTCATTCTCATGTACATTTGAGATCTAATCCACTAATTAACCATCATCTACTATTCCAAGGATGAATGGATCCCCTTCCTTGAATTTCCTTTTGGTAGTTTTACCGCTGAGATTCTACAGCGCTTATTCCATTCATACGGTTTCGCTTACTCCTCGACAAACTTACATGCGCATGGGCGTTGGCAGGTGAAGGTCTCTCCTCCCCTTTATTTTGGGACGAATAAAAATTATGAAAATAAGATTTTAAAATGTCTGGTGCGGACGACACACGACTTTCGCTTACCTCTGCTACATATTGTAACATACAAGAATATTAAATTGTTATATATAATGATCAATAATAAGTGTAAGCTCTTTTCATTACTTAACCATTACAACTTATAGTAGGGAATTTGTAAAATGTTGTGTACCACGTAAAGTCTCGGAGGCATTGAGCGATAGTGATCGGGCCGTCGATGGTGTCATTCAATTGGTGAAGAACATTCGTTTATATCACCTCATTTAACACATTCAGGCTATTTTACGCAATTTTTGATATTTTACTCACAATTTTTATTTTTTTATTTATCTTATTTTTTATTTTTTTTATTTTTTTTATTTATTGGAATTTACAACTGTATACAGGAATACAACTAGTAAATTAGATGAAATATATAAAGGCATGAAACACATGTAGAGAAGCTTCCAATGGAAGCACTCTAAAAATGATTTAAACTAGAATGTCTCGGGGCCATCTCCTTTTCAGACGCCTCGGAGGATTGTCAGGAATTGAAGAGGAAGAAAGGTTTGAAACTAGAGGATTAGGATGGGAATGGAGTTTGCCATGAAAGGAATGGTATCTAGATCGGGCCAAATCAGCAACATACGGAACATTAAGATCTTTATGGATTAGTGTATTCGTGACAAAGTAAGGAGCATTGAGGATTTTACGAAGGATTTTGGATTGTAGGGATTGGATACGGGAAGAATTCGATGGTTTAGTAGAGCCCCAAAGCTCTACTCCGTATTTTTTTATTTATTATTATTTTTTGTTTATGTATTATATATATTTTTCTTTTTATTTATTTTCTTTTTTTTATTTATTTATTTTTTTTCTCTTCATCATAGGTAAGTTAATCGTCTTCTGAAGATGTTTTGGGCAATAATAACCACTCGCAGTTTTTTGCCCTTAAAACCAAAACAACAACAACAACCATTACAACTTTGTATATAAGTTAATATTTTAAAATTTTAATTATATATAGGTCAATCCGTTTGAAAACGTCCAGTTTATATTAATTTTGCCGCTCGACATTTTTTATTCTCTATCCTTTCATGAATATAAAATCACAAATGACAATTTTTTTTGGGCTAATACTTTAAGTATTGCAACTGTCAGCTTCGCGGGCAAAAACATATGATGGGAAAATCTTTCTAATTCCTGTAATTTTTTAGATATCAAATCAAAACAAAAACTGATATTAAGATAAGGACATGCTTTGTATTTTTTGTTCCCACTACTCCTTACCTAAATAGTGAAAAAAGCTGTTTAAATTTTTTTTCAAAAATTAATAAAAAACGAGATTTTTAACGAGATAAAAGTATATAAAAGAAAACAGACTCACTTTTTATTATTGTTTCTGATACAGCTCAGTCATAGTCCTAATTGCTGTAAAAATTTCGATCAGATTGAAAATTCATACACAAAAAAAGGACTATGTTTTCAAGATTGACTATGTGAGCTAAAATATAAATTTTAAAGATCTATATTTTTTCGCTCAAAAATTCTTTTATTTCCTTTTTTCTCTCCTACGTTTCAGCCTTTTGCCATCCTCAAGGATCCTTCAATATGTCCTTGCTATTACATAAAGTATATTTTTTATAATGTGACTATATATATATTTATGTATGCAATAGAAAAGGCAGATTGGAGGATCCTTGAAAATGGCAAATGACTAAAGTGTAGGTTAAAAAAAAAATAAAATAAAAGGATTGTTGAATAAAAAATATGGATCATTTTTTTTATTTAAAAAGAACCTAATAATATATTTTTTTTTCTAAAATCTTCAACTTTCCAACGGAATATTATATTGGCATGTGTTCTGAACATTTTTTTCTGTTCTTATGTTCAAGAACACAAAAAAATGTTTTCACTTCTCTCCTTTACTATGATATCGCAATTGTATATTTGTGTATATGTATAATACGTGTTTAATTTATAATGTATATTTACCAGTTGAATAAAAGAGGCAACATTACACATCCTTGCCTTTCTACAGGTTCAAAGTTTTAGTTAAACTATGTTTCGATTTTTGGTTTATCTTAGTGTATATTTCATATATAGATTCATTACGGATATGATGAATTAAAGCGGTTAAATAAATCCGGAACCCTACCGAAAATTGAGCAGCAAGGGGGAGGATTCATAATTTAGCCCGGGGGTATAAATTATTTCCTAGTCAAACAGGTCCCTCACCGATGGCAGTGGTTAATGTAGGTTTAGGTAAAATTAGGTCTCTAATCAATTCAGGCTATGAACTTGTATCCCCAAACTCAATTATTTCGCTACACAGTCCAGGGCCCGGATTGAAGGATCGTTTCTAAACATCTGAATTTTCATTAGGGGGACACGTAGCACCAAAGTTATAAATCTACATAAAATGAAGGATAGCTTTGGAGGCGAAGGTCAAAATCGCTAATTAGAATGGGATGGGAATTATTTGATACTTCAGGTTTCGGATTTTGTTGTTAACTCCGAAGTAAAATATTGTTAAGCTCCATTAATATTATAATAATGAAATGAAATGAAAATTAATTTTATTCTGACATGAGTGGTCCCCTAACAAGAACAAAAAAGTCATAACATAGATAACTGTCTGGCCTTTTGAGACTTCAGTATAACAACTTATGAGACGAATTTTGTAACAACTTATGGTTATTATCTATATCTTTAAATATTTCTTAGATTGATAGTTTAGGAGAAGGAGAAATAATTTATGTTTAAAAGTAGTTAATATAATGGTTTTACGAATGGATATTAGCAATGAACTCTAAAATAAGGTTGCACGAATGATTAAGGATTTTTTGAAGGAGGCGGATCTGTAAGCAGGTATATACAGGTTCATAAGTTGGGATCTTGTATTTACTGAATAGACAGAGAAACATGTGGTAAGCATATCGGAAATGCAAGGTTTTATTGTTTTGAAAGGTCGGAAAGGACAGACACCAATGAGGTATTGCCGACGGAAAGAGGAATAGAGTCAATTCAACTTGGTATACCTACTGGGTACATGGGAGCGTCTGGGGATTCCACATGTGAATCTGATGAAACACTTCATTAGACTCTTAAGTCAGTCGAGAAGCGACCCTGTGGTAAGGAGAACCTTCTGGGGCACACCTAGCGTGTATAAAGTGGGTACCCGAAATTGGGAAAACCTGGCGGCCGAGCGTGATTTAGTCATTGGCCGTGTAACAGTAGGAATCTCAATAAGTACTGAAGCCGAGACCCTTCATAGGTTGAGAGGTAAAAGTTTAACAGTTTGACCGATAGTGTATATAGTTTAGGATGAGAAAGTTTGTGTTGCATTCAGCGAATTATTTTAAGAAATAATGTAACCTAATTTATTTTTGGGATTTTTTATTTCTTTAATTGGATTTCATGAAATTCACAATTGTATTGATTCAATACAAGTTAATGAGATTACTATATAATTAAGACACATAATAGTCGAGTGAAGAAACTATCCATTTGTAGCACTCCAATGTCTAATTTATGGTCTGAATTCCCATTTTCTTTTGAGTCACCTCAGTGGAATATATGTGTTTAATATATTAATATTATAAAAAATAATAATATAGGAAATATACAGGGCCTCAGAAATGTATGCGAATGAGAGGTCACGGATAAGCGGGATTGTGTTTTCAGGGGATAAAAAGAGGTTTATCTATTTCGGGCTAGGTCAGAAAATAGTGTGATATTTAAGTCTTTATAAATAATTTTTCAAGTGACAAAGTAGGAAGAATTAAGGATTTCTTAAAAAGATTTTGGATTGCAAGTATTAGATGTGAGAGAAATTTTACGGTTTGATGGACCCCATAGGTCTATGACATAGTTCTCTATACGTGCCTAATAATGGTTATACAAATGACTTTTTTTTTTTGTAGTAATCAAGGGGTTTTGGGCGTTTGTCGAGTAGGTGTTGTAGTAATCGGTATTTACGAGCAGTTTCTTGTCGTTTCAGTCTAGTATGAGGATTCCATGTATGACACTTGTTAAGATGGAGTCCTAGGTACCGGACACCCACAGAAGTGAGTGAGATATTGTTAAAGCTTACAGTGGTTCAGGGGGTCTTAGGCTTACAACGTAGAGTAAAGGTGATTTGATGGGATTTTAATTTTCTAGTTTTGACACTATTCTTCAATAGTTGGCATTGCTGGTATAGTAAAATATTTATATTATACATCATTATGACATAATAAAAAAGTGGAAAAAAAGTATCAAGCTTTTTTTTTTTAAATGTTACTGTAATACCTCTAAATCTATCTCTCGAATGAAAAGTACTCGAATTAAATACCAATAAGACAAAATATATGATTAGTAACAGAAACGGTGGCGATCTTGGTTATATTGATATATCAGGGCATACTTTTGAACACGTAGTTAAATTCATGTATTTAGGTTCAATGATAACAAGAAAAAATTAAATCAAGGATGTAATAAAGTCCCGGTTAAAGGTGGGAAATGCGTGTTATTATTCAGTTGATAAGTTACTTAGCTCGCAGCTTCTATCTACAATAAAAACTTAAAGGTTAGAATTTATAAAACTGTTATTCTTCCGACGGTTCTTTACGGATGTGAAAAGTGGCCGCTTACTTTGAAGGATGAACAACGGCTCAAGGTTTTCGAAAAAAAGGTGCTGCGTAAAATATTTGGCCCGAAGAGAAATGAGGCCACTGGGGAGTTTAGAAGGTTGTACAACGCGGAATTGCGGAACTTGTATCCTGTGAATATAATTGAGTTGATGACATCGCGGAGACTCAAATTTGCGAGTAAAGTTGTTGGGTTTGGTGAGGAACGGATTCCGAGGAAGTTGGTATTCGCTGATCCGACTGTTAGGCGTCCGAAAGGTAGGCCGAAGCGTCGATGGGAGGATTGCGTTAAGGCTGGTCTTAGGGGCTTGTGCTTGAACGGTGAACATTGGACGACTCTGTGTAGGCGGAATTTGGTGGTATCGGCATTGAACCTTCGTGTTCGGTTAGCCTATTATTATTATTAATACTTATTGCTCATGGTTGTGCAGAATTTTGTATATTAAAATAAATAAATTGATATGCAAATGACTGGTATGTTAAGGCAACTTTTTCATTAAAAAATGGCTTAGATGTGCCTCTTATTTATATATTTTTACAATTTTTGGATCTTAACCATTTAGAATCATATTGGCTTTCGGAGATATCGCTAAAATATAGTTATATAACTATATAATGAACACTAATATCTCTGTAAAAACTTGAATGTAATCCAAAATTAAAAATATCTCAAATGAACAAACGAAATCTTGAATCTTTGAATAAGTTGATTTCTTATCTCTTAGAATTAATTACTTTCAAAATACACGCAATGTGCCTAAAAAACATGCTAGGCGTGATATCTTTTTCGTGTTTTGATTCGGTTGGAGGTTTGGAGACTTTGTTTTTTGTACTTATCTTTTCTCGGTTGGCTCCTATAACCCATATAATAATTGTCTTTTAAAGCTTTTTACAACCATATAAATGTAACTAAACTGGCCTAATAATCAAAGTTTTTTTTTTATTATGATTTACGTTCAAAATAGTAGCTACTAGTTTGTAAAAATGTAGTTAGTACATAAGTACACTCACTCATAATCAGCCTCCAATGCATTTGCGCAGCCGAAGCTTTGGGATCTCCTCGAGTTCTTATTTACCTTTCTACACCCAATCATTTATGTAAATGTGGAATGTGTTTTCCTGTTTTTCTTTTAGCCTTTCGAATTAACTTCAGAATTGCATTACGTATATAAATACTAATTAATTTTTTGTGTGCACAATTTTATGAAACACTCCAGGTTGTGCTCAAGAGTAAAAATAAATAAGCCTGTTCATGCTTGAAAACAAATTAATGGATTGAATTTATTCCTTGAACAAATAATGATACTAATCAAAACATTTTACCTTGTACTCAGGATAATTAAATGGGTAAATGCTTTTAATGGACTCTGAAAAAATAGAGATTGAAAAAAAGATGTCCTTTAAGCTAAATGAGTTGGAATATATAATAAGTCCATTTTAAATTTAAATTTTGTTATTAGAACAATTAAAAAGTATTAAATTGAACGGTCTGTATGACTTAGTGAATGGAAATATTCCAATACTAGTTGTTGCCCGCTACTTCGTCCGCGTCAATTTCAGTTATTATGATCGGGATTCAGAAGTTTTTTAAAAGAATATATCTTAAACTACTTCTGCGAAAATGATATTTTTTTAATTTTATCTTCATGTGGCTGAAAAACATACTGATTTTCTTCGCAACCCGATGTTGACAACGCGACATATATTGGGTTGTCGTAAAAGTTTGTAAGAAATTTGGACAAAAAATAAAATTTATGAACAGCTTAAAATGTATTTATTTAATCTACAAAATAGTAACCACCGTTAACGATTACTCTTTTCCAACGGATGGAAGGTCCATTATCCCTTTTTTCCAAAAATCAATGTCCTTACTCCTAGAACAATAAAAGGTCCTTTTTGATGTCATCTTCTGAAGATTAGGATTTCGTTTGTAAAATTTTTTCGAGGGAACGGAAAAGAAGGAAATCCGAAGGAGCAATGGCAGGAGAGTACGGCTGGTGAGGTAAAACCTCCCATCTGAAGCTTAATAATTTTTGCCGAGTCCTTAAAGACACATGGGGCCTAGAGTACCACTCCTTTCCGATTTGCAAACTCTGTCCGCATCTTTTAAATTGCTGCCTTCATTCGATCTAACTGGGTGCAGTAAAAGTCCGTATTTATAGTTTGGTTTTATGGAAGAAGCTTAAAATGTATGGGTCCCTTCCAATCCCACCAAACAACTGAGCATCACCTTTCTTGGATAAAAGCTGGCCTTTGGTGTTGCGAGGGGCGTCGTTCCAAGCAACTCCCGAGATTTTTTTTGGCTGGTTTTTATGAAGAGAATCCATTTTTCGTCACCAGTAACAACTCGTTTTAAAAATGGACCCTCCACATTTTGTTTTCAGCAGCAAATCACAACATGAAATCCTTTCAATACAGTTCCTTTCACTGAGCTCATGGGGAACCCAAACGTCGTAACGACAAACGTATCCGCCCTTCTTTAGATGATCAAAAACGGTCGATTTGCAGGCTCTTAACTCCGCAGCTATCTCACGGACAGTAATTCGTGGATTGTTTGCGATGACTGTCATAATATTCGCGATGTCTAGAGTTGAACTCAGGCCAGCCCGGGGTTGGTCTTTTAAGTTGAAAGCTCCTGATCTAAACTGCGAAAACCACTTCTCTTGTATCCGCAATTGAACCGCTGCCGTACAAGGCACGAATCTTTCTAGCAGTTTGGACTATGTTTTTCTTTTTTGTTAAAAAAAAACAAAACAACAACAGCATAATATGCCGAAAATGAACTGAATCGTCACTCATGTTGGTTTGCAATAAACTACACTACTAAGCCTTTAGAAAGACCAATTCAGTGTGTAAACGTAGTTAATTCCATTAGAATTAAAGGCATATAAATAAACATAAGCTTTGTGGTTCATAAAAAAAATAAATAAAAAAAGTAAATTTATTTTAAAAATCTCAGCGGACTATTCGCACAACCCAATAGTTGGCCGTGTAAAAAACAGACGTAAATAGGTTCTTACGTGCTTAAATTTTTGTCCCTGTTATTTATTAATTGTAACAAGAAAAAAGATAACTTAATTGTAAATTGAATTATTTTAAAATTAAAAGTAAATCATTTGGATGCGAGGTTAATTTTTCCCGCTTTTTCCTCCATTTTCCACTGATTCCTCGCTCCTATTGGTCGCAACATGATATTATATAGCCTAAAGCCTTCGTCGATAAATGGGATATTCAACACAAAAAGAATTTTTCAATTCGAACCAGTAGTTACTGAGATGAGCGCCTTCAAACAAACAACTTCTTCAGCTTTATAATATTAGTATAGATTATAAGATATCTTTATGTATAGTGCATGTACTATACTACATAGTGTATAATATAAGCTGGACAATAAGCAAAAATAATTAAAATTAAACGATATTTTCAAAACATAACAAAAGATTTACATATTTTGTAAATTTATCTTTTTCTTAAGTCATTATACAAAATTAATTATAAATTTTATGAAATATACCGAGTAAAGCAGTTCTCGTTAATGTTTACTGAACAAACGCACAGGGTTTCAGACCCGTGTTGAAGTGGTTTCTTATTTAAACAACACGGAGGTTTCCGCCTATCTCAATGCGGGGGAAATTATTCTTTGTAACTCTTCAGAATTATTACAAGATATTTAATGGCCTCGTTAATTTAATGTTTTCTGAAGAAGGGGTGGGTTGCCCTTTCTCGTCCTTCGAGAGGGTCGTCCAACGACAAAAGAACTCTTGAAGGCGGCAATAACAGAAAGTCCTTCCCAGCTTTAGCATAGCATTAGCAAGGAAATGTCGAACTATTAAGGCTTAAAAGCTATGAGAAAACGCTGCCTATTAAGATTTCTCATTTAATTGAAGATGTTTATATTACTTTTATTGTCTTAGAGAGATTTGATTTATTTTCTTTTTCGCCTTCTCTTGGTATAGAAGAAAAAATTAATTTAATTTATATTTCGTAATATTAACTCTTTTCTGTCCTCTTATGGTATCAATTATGTTTATGTTAAAACTTACGAGAACTATCCAAAACATGAGGTACTTTCTCTCATATACGCCTCATACAACGGTAGTGTCGATTTTGATAAAATATTTTAAAATTATTTTACATGAAAAAAAATCTGGTGCACCCAACACAATACTTTCACTTATCTCCCTTATTAAAATCAATTAAAGCTGAATAAAGGTAAAAAAATAATTTTATTATTGTAAGATGGAAAGGCGTATATTAGATTAAATTGTATAAACATAAAAATTGTTTACTAGGAAGGTTATTTGTCTCTTTCTATTGTGCTAACCCCAGCTCTATGTCAAATAATATCTATAAAAAATCTTAAGCTTTTCGGTGGCGTATTATACGTCTATATTACTATTTAAATTTTCTGAAAAAAAAAATGTATATATTTTTTAATTTATTTATCAATAATAATACAATATACCCAAATCAATAGCAATGAGTATTAGTGCTAACAGACTCCATTCACCATTCACTATGGAATAGAATTAAAAATAATTTTTATTCTGGGTCCCTTTAAAATAACAGGTTTGTACAGTTGAAATATTCAACATTTCCGACCAACAGACAGAAGAAACATAATTAATTACTATTTATAATTAATATACACACAGATATATATATATATATATATATATATATATTATATATATATATATATATATATATATATATATTATATATATATATAAAATAAAACTAATTCTTAGAAAATAATGTGTTAAAAAAAAAAAATTAATTTATATGCAAAAAAACAACACAAAAATTGAACGAAAGTAACAATCTTAAAAATAATTATACATAAGAAAGGTAATATTATAAATAAAATAATAATTGAACACTCTAGATTGTAGAAAGAAAAATAAATAGATAAATTGAGATATTAATAAGAAAGAAAAAGCTGAACCTTAAAAACATTCGAAGAAAAAGCAGGAAAAAAATATTTCTGCTGTTTTTACTTTCCTTCAAATTCTAAGATATTTAGTTCTATGTATCAATGATAACAATAAGAAATAGTTATTGATTATTTCAAACAAAATTAAAGTTACTTTGGAGAAATACATTTTAAAAAATCGGTATAAGCCTCGTAAAACTATTTCAATGAAAACAAAACATTGATATTAAAACATTTACATATTAAGATTAGAGCTGTTTTACGGCCAATAGCTGTGCAAGTAGGTGGAAGGCCTAAATCACGCTCGACCGCGAGGTTTCTCCAAAATTTTAGGTGTCCCCTTTTTAGAGGCCGAGTGTGCCCTAAGAGGGTCTTCATACCTCAGGGTCGCTCTACGGCTAAAATTCAAGAATAAATAATTCTGCCTCAGCCGGGTTTCGAACCTAGGACCCGAAGAACACTAGGCTAATATTAATGTATTTTTAATTATTCATTAATCTAACGAGTTTAATCAAAATAGTAAGAAGTAGTAGAAAATATTTTAAAAAGTCAAATTTTTAGTGTAAACGTGAGATTTATAGTTCATTGATTATTCTTAAAAAGATGCTGTAACATTCCAGGCATAAATTTTTCGTAAATATGTGTTCAAGCCCATCTTTAAAGTTATATATATATATATATATATATATATATATATATATATATATATATATTATATATTTTAATTTTTATATAAAAGAACTATTTGAACAGCAACACACCTGTGTACCGCTATAATACTCTAAGTATAAACAAGCAGTGGTATTAGCGTCCCCTCCACGCTCGCCTCAGCCGCTTATCGCTCTCTTCTCGCCCAGTCTTCGCCCCAGCAAGACGTCATTATAGTGCGCTGTGCATTTTATGTTATTTCAAACCATTGACATTGAAGCCAACCCAACCGGGCCCGGCCTCCAATATATCGGCACGCCGACCTTTTCTTACACATAGCAGCGAGGGAGCCACCAGGTGTACAAATCGTACTGTATAGACATTTTTTTTTATTATATATTAATTTTAGTGTTTAATTTTTTTTCTATAATTTTATTAGTTTAATTAATTTTATCAGTTTTTAAAAGATTTATTTTCCTTTTTTTTGTTAATAATTAGGAGTTTAATTTATGTTATTTTTATTATATTAAAAGTGTATAACAATAATTTTCGCTCTTTTTTTTTTCTTTCTTTTAATCACTTTAATTATAAGTAAAATTATAACAAATTTTGAACCAGCATCTATTATAAGGAAGAAGGATAGTGGTAAATATTTTAACACCGCCCCTTCCCCTACATTTTGGTCCTCCGGGCCGGATTTTATTCTTTGTCTAACTAACATTTTGGTTCTCCAGCTCACAGATTTTTATTCTTCGTTTATCCGATATTATTGTTATACAATTTCTTTTTTTAAATAATTATTTAGATTTAATTTTTCAGCATTACAAATATTTTGTTTACAATTTATATAATTTTTTTTTTTTTTTTTTTTTTTTTTTTTTTATTCGTATATATTACAATTTGTCGTATAGACAATAATAATAGTGCTAAGATCTCATTCATACAATATTATAATAATTTTAAACTCTATTGTAAAGCAGCGGTGCTAGGTTGGTTATAATTATTTTTCTTTTATTCTGGGTTTAAAATTAAATATTTTTCTTAAATTAAAATGGCCCTTAAGACAGACCCTAGACAGGAACAACGTTTCGATGACCTCGTAGCGGAAATCAACGATCTATTTGATGACTTGAAGGAAACTGAGCAATTAAGTCTTCGGGTAGCAAGTGACCCTAGTCAGATAACACTATTTAAGGCCCGAATCTCGCGGTTTGATGAAACTTATGAAAAATTTAGGAAAACGTCTAATGAAGCTATTAGTTTAGGACAGATACTTTCACATGCGAATCAAATAGAGTCTTTGAAAGCTCTCAAGAAGGAAGGTCGGGATTTATTCTACAAAGCCCTTGCGGTAGAAATTAAAGAATCCAAATCTGAAATCCAATCGACATCTTTTAATCAATCAGTTACAGAACCATCAATCCGAGCGGTAAAATTGCCATCAATAAACATACCTACGTTTAATGGGGATGTAGCTGAATGGATTTCGTACAGGGACACATTTCTTTCATTGATTCATGAAAATGTTGATTTACCCGAAATTCAAAGTTTCATTATTTGAAATCTTCCTTAAAGGGTAAAGCCGCACAATCAATTTCGGCAATTACTATTTCAGCAGCAGGTTACACCCAAGCATGGGAAACCCTTTGTAAAAGATATGACAATAAACGCCTTCAAGCGTCCAACTACCTTGTCAAAATTTTTAATTTCAAGCCTATCCAAAAGGCGACCTTTAATAGTCTCCAGCAATTTTCTGAAACTGTACTAGAAAGTGCAGTTGCTTTTAAATCATTAAATTTGGCCGATCCAGCAGGGTTCATTATCTACACATATGCATTACGATTACTAGACCATCAAACCCGTGAGCGTTTCGAATCTGAATGTGCTGGTAGGGCAGATATTCCGGGGTTTGATTTCTTTTCAGAATTTATACACCGGCAATTTTTACAATTGCAAGCCACGAGCCTTGCCCTAAATCCTAGTCAACAAAGCCACACATATACTAGAAACTCCAAACAAGTATTTTTTACTACAAAAGAAGATACACGTAACAGTTGTCCATTATGTCATCAGCGACATAGAATGTATCACTGCAAGCAATTCCTAAAATTAAATCCTTCAGAAAGATTTCAACAAGTCAAAGCTCATTCATTATGTGTAAATTGCTTGGTTTCTTCCCACTCATCTTCAAACTGTACATCTGCCACTTCTTGTCGGTTATGTGGCAAAAGGCATCACTCATTATTACATTTTAACAAGAGCAACAAGGATTTGGGTACATCTCAAGCAACAAAATTTAAAACACCAGCGCCAAAAGATGAAAGTGGTACTCCCGAAACATCAACTTCCAGTAGCACAGTTTTATCCTCAGCCACTATGGGGACCGTAAGTATATTATTAGGAACGGCTACTGCACGAATACAAGATATTCATGGAAATTACCGAACGCTCCGTATGATCGTCGATAGTGGGGCTCAAAGATCCTTTATTACTAACGAGTGTGCCAAAAAATTAAGTTTACCTCGTGCACCCAATCATCATACTTTGAAGGGGTTTGGTAACAGTACTATTTCAGGAGGAAAATACCAAACCATTTGTTCACTATTACCTAAAAATAAAGATCATCCACGGCTGACAACAAGTGCGGTAATAGTACCGAGTATTACCGACCGCATGCCTTCAAATGTCGTCCCGATCGAAGTTCAACGATTTTTTACTCGTTTCGATTTAGCGGACACCCATTTTGCGGTACCTGGACCATAGACTTTCTTTTAGGGGCAGATTTATTTGGACAAATGCTATGTGGAGAACAATTTTCGACACCAGAAGGAATGCCCCACGCCATAAATACAATCTTTGGATGGGTCGTCCTTGGGCCAATCAAGGACCCAAGTTCTGATAACACTGAAATTTCAGCTTTGATGGCAACCAGTGAAGAGTGTGAAGCTTTACGTCTCAGCGATGTTATACGCAGGTTTTGGGAAGTTGAAGAAGTGGCTTCAATAAAACATCAAAATCCCATCGACATCCAATGTGAACAACAATTTCTTAAAACCCATTCACGTGACTCAACTGGGCGTTACATTGCTCGCTTACCTTTCAAAGATGGAAATAGTAGAGTTAGGCGATTCTTATCAAGCAGCTGTACAGCGACTTCATCGATTGGAAGTTAAATTAGTGAGAAACCCCAAGATGAGAATTGAACACTCAGCCGTTTTACGTGAACACTTAAAACTAAATTATATTTCTCCTACTAATAAACGAGGAAACTACATCCTGCCTCATCATGGAGTTTTAAAGGATGGTCCTACAACCAGCTTAAGAATTGTATTTGATGGCTCAGCGAAGGCTGCCAAAGGATCATTGAATGACAAACTGCTAGCCGGCCCGAAACTTCAATTGGACCACAGAGATGTTCTTTTAAATTTTCGTCTTTTTCCAGTCGCCCTAATAGCCGACATTCATCAAATGTACCTGCAAATATTGGTACATCCCGATGACCGATCCTTTCAACATTTTTTATATAGATTCGACCTTGACCATTCTGTACAAGAGTTTGAGATCAATCGGGTGACTTTTGGATTATCCTGCTCTCCCTTTTTAGCTCTTCGTGTAATTCAACAACTGGTTCACGACGAAGGAGCCCATCACCCTTTAGCCTGCAGGGCCCTCAGGGAAAATATTTATGTTGACGACATCCTCAGGATGGGCGGAAGGCTTGCTAATAGTCCTTTGCCTTATTTTGCTATACATCCAATAATATTACCAAATAAAGCACATATAACATCACTGGTCATCGATGACATGCACCGAACCTATTTACACGCTGGACCACAGCTGTTGTTGTCCTTGTTGCGACGGCGTTATTGGGTGATTGCTGCAAGACGAATCGTCCGGTCACGCATACACCAATGTGTAATTTGTTATAGATTCAAATCTAAAAATTTCAGCCCTATTATGTCTAACCTACCATCGACAAGATTCGCACAAGGGCGCCCGTTTATAAATATCGGGATTGATTTTGCTGGTCCTTTCAACACGAAAGAGACACAAAGAAGAAAGGGACCTCAATGGAAATCTTATGTTTGTCTATTCGTGTGCCTCAGTTCCAAGGCCGTTCATATAGAACTGGTGTCGCAGCTTACAACGGACGCCTTTTTGGCGGCATTGGACCGATTTATCGGACGACGCGGGCTTCCTCATAAGATTTTATCTGACCACGGTAGAAATTTTATCGGAGCCGAACTTAAAAGATTTATACAAGTGGTTGAAGTCTCAAAAAACCCAAGACAGAGTTGTTCAGCATCTTTCTGGTCAGCAGATTAGATGGGAGTTTATACCACCTTCAGCCCCACATTTTGGCGGAATTTGGGAGGCCGGTGTAAAATCCTTCAAACACCACCTGAGAAGAGTAATGAAGACACAAGTTCTCACTATTGAGGAATTCAACACACTCATCATTCGCATTGAAGCAGTGTTAAACTCTCGGCCTTTATACCCAATGTCATCATCTCCTCAAGATTATGATGTACTAACACCAGGCCATTTTTTGATTGGTGCGCCATTGGTGAGCCTTCCCGATGAGTGCAATGACATTCCAACCAATCGATTATCTCGCTGGCAACTCCTCAAGAAATGCCTTAAAGATATTTGGAATAGGTGGCGATACGATTACCTTCATGCACTACAGATGAAAGGCAAGTGGACAAAGAAGACGGAAGACTTGAAACCAGGTCTCCTGGTACTACTAAAGGAACCAGATGTGCAACCCTTATACTGGCCTGTCGGAAGGGTTATCGAAACGTATCCAGGACCAGATGGAGTAGTCAGGGTAGGGCAGATCAAAACTTCTGAAGGCACATACAAGCGCCCAGTTTGTAAACTAGCCCCGCTGCTCCCAGAGTTATAGTAAATTTAGAGTCAATTCTTCAATTTCTCTTAGAAATATTTGTTACTTTGTATTTTTTCTCAATTTTTCCCTTCAAAGTGGGAAAATTTAAAATAAATTTTGGTGGGCGGTTATGTTCAAGCCCATCTTTTAAAGTTTTATATATATATATATATATATATATATATATATATATATATTAATTTTTATATAAAAGAACTATTTGAACAGCAACACACCTGTGTACCGCTATAATACTCTAAGTATAAACAAGCAGTGGTATTAGCGTCCCCTCCACGCTCGCCTCAGCCGCTTATCGCTCTCTTCTCGCCCAGTCTTCGCCCCAGCAAGACGTCATTATAGTGCGCTGTGCATTTTATGTTATTTCAAACCATTGACATTGAAGCCAACCCAACCGGGCCCGGCCTCCAATATATCGGCACGCCGACCTTTTCTTACACATAGCAGCGAGGGAGCCACCAGGTGTACAAATCGTACTGTATAGACATTTTTTTTTATTATATATTAATTTTAGTGTTTAATTTTTTTTCTATAATTTTATTAGTTTAATTAATTTTATCAGTTTTTAAAAGATTTATTTTCCTTTTTTTTGTTAATAATTAGGAGTTTAATTTATGTTATTTTTATTATATTAAAAGTGTATAACAATAATTTTCGCTCTTTTTTTTTTCTTTCTTTTAATCACTTTAATTATAAGTAAAATTATAACGAATTTTGAACCAGCATCTATTATAGGGAAGAAGGATAGTGGTAAATATTTTAACACCGCCCCTTCCCCTACAATATGAAAATCCAATTTCCTAAGAATTCCCGTTTTTTTTTTGCTGGACTTACCACACACTCGCTCAGAACATTTCGCGATACATTATTTGGACTCAGGGCACCCTTTTAGAAAGTAAGTTTTCGTTAAAAACTGGATTTATAAAATTTAACAACTGTAATACTTCCCCTTACTACAAAGATCAGATATACTAAAGTTAAAGTCGATTTCAATAAATTAGCATTTCAATTATGTACTTTGACTTAATTCCGCAAAACAATTAGGATTACCCCCTTCCCCCAAAGAGTACAACCCCAATAACACAATCAGTGCCAAACCGAATTAAAAACAAAAGCGAGCTGAAAAATGTCCGATGCACGGAATGCCAATTATCACAATATCCATTAACTGCTGAAACGTCAGTTTTCCGTTAAAAACCGCAGGCATTCAAACTCCATATGAACGTGATAATAAAACGGACATGGTCATCCCTGTCACTTACCAGCTAAACAATTTGTCAACCATTTGAAATAAATGAAGCGGATTCGTGTATTTGCATTCCTTTAGCAGGCTTAGGCAATAAGGTTGCCGCCTAATTAGTAATGTCTACTGATATATCTATATATTGTAATTAGTTATTTCTAAATTGTTTGGTGGAAAGTGGTAGTTGAGAGAAGTGACATAATTCACCTCTATACTGATTCCAATTAAGCCGAATAGATCAGGTATTGGTACAAATATTTTAAAATAGGTTTTATTTGGCCCTTCCTCTTACCGTCCTATATCTCTTTTACCCATTATGGGTAAAATCCTGGAAAGACTAATCCTTAAACGACTCTATCCTATCCTAGAGACGTTTCAGATAATCCCGGATCACCAGTTTGGATTTCGCTCATCCCACTCCACCATCCAACAATGTCATCGTGTGGTGGATGTTGTCTCTTCAGCATTGGAGCGTGGATTGTACTGCACGGGAGCCTTCCTCGACGTAGAACAGGCCTTTGACCGAGTTTGGCACCCGGGACTGCTTTACAAGCTCCGAAAATTCCTTCCACCTACATACTACCTCATCATCCAGTCTTACCTCTCTGAAAGATCCTTCAAAATAAACCACAATAGTTCCTATTCATCCCTTTTTACTCAGTCTGCTGGTGTCCCTCAAGGTAGTATCCTTGGACCCATCCTCTACACAGTCTATACAGCTGATATCCCAACCCATCCCAACACTTTCCTTTCTACCTATGCTGATGACACTTGTGTGTTATCAGTCAATAACGATCCTACTATTGCCTCTCAAACTCTTCAATCCCATATCAGAGAGCTTGAGATATGGTGTCAGAATTGGAGAATCAAAATCAATGCCAACAAATCCCACCAAATTACCTTTACCCTTCGTCGTAAACCTATGACATCCTGCCCTACAGTTTCCTTTAATAATATTCCGCTTGTTCCAGTTGAACAGATCCGCTACCTAGGACTACTACTTGACAAACGTCTAACATGGAATCCCCATACACGACTGAAACGACAAGAAACTGCCCGTCGCTTTCGCTTACTACAACACTTACTGGACAGACGCTCCAACCTTCCACTTATCTACAAAAGGCTCATCTATATCACCATCATAAGGCCTATCTGGACTTACGGAGTTGAGCTTTGGGGCTCTACGAAACCATCAAATTCTTCCCGTATTCAATCCTTACAATCCAAAATCCTTCGAAAAATCCTCAATGCTCCTTACTTTGTCACAAATAAACTCATCCATAAAGACCTTAACATCCCATATGTTGCTGATTTGGCCCGAACCAAGTATCAATCCTTCCATGACAAACTCCACTCCCACTCTAATCCTCTAGTTTCAATTCTTGCTTCCTCTTCAATTCCTGACAATCCTACGAGGCGCCTGAAAAGAAGATGGCCTCGAGACCTTCTAGTTTAGTTACTTAGTGGAGTGATGCCAATGGGCGTTTTCTCTTTTGCGTTTTTTTCATGTATTTTATCATTATTAACATATTTACTTGTTGTATTACAAAATACAGTTGTAAATTTCAATAAAAAAATATTAAAAAAAAAAAAAAAAGGTTTTTTTTGGAAGTTTGAATTTGTTTTTTGTTAGTTTGTTTTATTTAATCTTAATTATTATAGCTAGACCAACAAACCATTTATTTTTAAGAAATCCTCACTGTGTTCGGGCTATTTGGACCTATTTCAAACATTTCTTTATTGTGTAATATTAATCTACATCCAATTGTTTCCTCTTTCAACTAGATTCATTTGATTATACATATTACTCGATTAATTAAGTTTTAAAACATTTATCATGCATATTTTATTCTTTGCCTTTATTAATTATTGATCGCTTTCATGGCAATGTTTTCAGCATATCATACTGTAATAATAATAATAATTATTTTGTAGATAATTATTTAACATTGTTTATATTTTCATTTATTATGGACATTTTCGTGATTAAATTTTAATTTAATTAGTTGAAAAACGATTTCGACTACTTCAACACTTAGTGGAGAAACGGTCAAACCTTCCACTTGATTACAAAAGACTCATCTACATGACCATCATAAGACCGATATGGACTTACGGAGTAAAGCTATGGGGCTCTACTAAACCATCAAATTCTTCCCGCATCAAATCCTTACAATCCAAAATCCTCAACGCTCCTTACTTTGTCACGAATAAACTCATCCAAGAAGACCTTAATGTCCCCTTCCATGAAAAACTCCATTCCCACTCTAACCCACTAGTTTCTATCCTAGCTTCCTCTTAGATCCCTAATAATCCCCCGAGCCGTTCTGGTTCTGTAAATATTAAGATCCTTCCGGCTTCATGGTGAACGGCATTGAAGCAGGGAATACGCCGAATCCACTAGATCACGCCGCGGTCAACACTGTTTAAAAATATATTAAAAACAAAAAATTCATTTTCCTAAAAATCATAATGCTCGAAAAATGCAACTTAACTTTAAAATTAAAGAAAATAAACGAATTATACTTTAAGTGAATTACATCCTAAAATGGCTGGTACGTATGCTTTCTAGAACTCGATTGAATTTCCAGAGACTAATCTCATCCAAAAGGTACAGTCGAAGACGTAATTAGAAGATTTAGGAAGCCATTACTGTAAAAGCCTCTGACCGAGTAGTCAATGGGATAATAATGGTCTTAAGCCATTTCCAACCCTTTTCTGAGGGTAGCTAATATAAAAAAACATGAGGGGAGGGGGGGAAAGTTGAGGGTGGCAGAGCTTTCAAAAGGAGGCGGGAGCCGAAGGCACGATTGGAGGAAGTTATCTCATCTTCCTTGTCAAAGGCACGAGATATAGGGGATCTTCTAGGGGGCTCTAAATTTGAAATTTAAATTTTTGAACTAAAGACTTTTGTAAATAATATATTTGATTTGCATCCTCTATTGCACTCATCACTTCATCTTTTTAAGTTAAAATTTGTGATTTTGTAATAATATATAATTAATTTAAAATGTTAAATAAGATTGCGAGGACCCCTATTATTCGCGATTTACCGAAGAATAAAATTTAATATAATAAAATAAATGGCTGTTCACTACTCCATCGCTTTATTAAAATTTCATTATAATGTTTTTAAAATATTTATATCTTAAAATTGTTTTTTTAAATTATTTATACTTTTTTTTTTAATACTTCCATATGTTCCACATTAAAATAATACAGACGATTATTCACCATAAAATTTCATTTTATTTGTATTTCACAATTGTCACATACTTGAACAAGTTTAAATCTTTCCAACTGCTTGGACCTACAAGTATGAAATGGACTAAAATTTACCTTTAATCCTAATATATATTTGTACTTGCTACTATTTCTATACCAAAACACATCAAATAGGGTAGAAATTGAGAATATATATTGTTTGAAATTTAGATAAAAAAACGTCAAGTACTATATAAGATGGATTTATTAATGTGATAAATAAACAGATATAAATAGAAGAAATAGTTCTAATTAATATAATAATACAATTTTACTTTTCATAATAAAAAATTAAAACTAAAATATGTATACATTTTTTTATTATTCAAATAGTCATTGTTTTTATTACGTTTCGGGCGTCGAGATGGCAGCTTATCCAAACCCTTTAATTTTTTTTTTTTTTTTAAATATTGCTTTATTGAGAAATAATAAAATCTGCCACTATCTTGGGCAATAACTATTAGGGCTAAAAGAAGTCATTCATACCATATGTACAGAGTAAAAAAAAACAAGACATAACAATAATAATAATTGTATATATATATATATATATATATATATATATATATATATATATATGTTATATATATATAACAACATAAGATGAAATAAAATTAGCAAACTTAACTAACAAATGGAAAGAAAAAGAAAATAAAGTAAATAAAATCTTGGCCACATTCATACCTATATACAAAACCGTCTAAATAGAATTGTGAATCCTTAGAATTTATAAATTCAGCATACTTATTTTCTAATGCTCCACTTTCAATAATTTTTTTTTAAATGTCCAACGTGTCAAAAAAATTGTAATCAGTTAGGAAGAGATCTGGAGAGTAGGGCGGGTGTGGCAGAATTATATCGTAATTGCTATCGCTCCAGCCCCCCAAACCCCTGCAGTATAAACGCGCCCTTAGAGATATAAAAAAACATCTATACCATGTACAAAGTAAACTGGAATTAGATAATTAAATAAAAATTAGTATTAAAAAAAATATATTCTATAAAGCATATCCTATGTAATATAACCAAATTTAAATGATCTCAATGTGGTCAACTACAAATTAAATCCAGCATTCAGATGTTTATTACGTGTCTCCTTTATCATATCATTTTTATATTTTGTTTTTCTGGTGATATCTACATAAAACAGTATTCTTAAAATTCAATTTCAATTTATTTTATCGGAGTGCTTCCAATTTGTAGTTTCTTCACAGAAATATGACATGTTTTAGTCTTTTCAGACGCCTCGGAGGATAATGGGGAATATATGTCGATGAGAGGATGCGGAGAAGCGTACATATATGTATGGGCGGGTAATTTGGAATGATAGGAGGTGTATCTTTTTTTGAGCGATTCCTGTAACTAGTGGGATATTCAGGTCTCTATGGATGAGTTTGTTGGTAACAAAGTAAGGAGCGTCTAGGATTTGACGAAGGATTTTGGATTGCAAGGATTGGATGCGGGAGGAATTCGATGGTTTAGTGGAGCCCCATACCTTTATACCATAAGTCCAGACCTATCTGTATCTTAGACCTATCTAATAATGGTTGTGTAAATGAGTTTTTTCAAGTAAAGAGGGAGTTTTGATCGTTTGTCAAGTAAGTGTTTTAATAGTCGATATCTACGAGCAGTTTCCTGTCGTTTAAGTCTTGTATGGGGATTCAATGTAAGACGTTTGTCAAGATGAAGTCCAAGGTATCGTATTTGTTCTACAGTGATGAGTGGGCTATGATTAAAGGAAACAACTGGACAGGAAGTTATAGGTTTACGTCGTAGAGTGAAGGTGATTTGGTGGGATTTATTAGGATTTATTTTGATTCTCCAATTGTGACACCATTCTGCAATGGCGGATAAATGGTTCTGTAGGAATTGGAAGCAACTATAGGATCATTATTTACGGATAGCACACATGTGTCATCAGCGTAAGTAGAGAGGAAAGTGCTTGGATGGATAGGGATATCAGCTGTATACACCGTGTAGAGGATTGGGACTAGGATACTACCTTGAGGTACACCGGCTGACTGATTGAATATTGAGGAGTAGGAGAGGTTATGATTAACTTTAAAGGTTTTACCTGTAAGTTAGGAGCGGATTATTAGGAAATATGTTGGAGAGAGGAATTTGCGGAGTTTGTAGAGCAGTCCTGGATGCCTGTTTAAATGGTAATTCTGAAACTGAACTTCTGGTCAAACTTACAAATGACTATATTTAAACGTGTACATTTTTTTTGTTTTAATTAAATAACCTTTAAACCTAAACAAATTGAAAAACAACTATAAAGTCGTTGAGGAATACCCAGTAATTTATAATAGTACTGTATTTAAAGTATGATATTCCTCTGAATTCGCTTTAAGTAACTTAATAAATAGAATACATTCAATATATTTAAAGATCTTAAGAAGCAATAATAAATAAATAAAAACAATTTAAAATATAATTATACAGCTCAAAGAAGCGAGTCACTTTCTTTCAGGGAAATGGAAAAACAAATGCCTTAAGGCCCTTAAAATGAAGAAGTAATGTATTTCAGGCGGAAAAAAGATGAGCTAAGTAAATTCGTGACTTGCAAGTATAGAAGACGTTGCTTTAAGTCGGAAAGATTAAAATATCCAGATAAAAATATTATATCAGAAAAATCAGTTGTTTTTTTCCCCTTTTAGACTGTTAAGTTAATGACATAAAAAAAAAAAAAAAAAAAACTCTCAAAAAAAAAGCTTACAACAATTGAAGATGTACTTTAAGTAGTATTGTCAACTTATACTCCCTTCTTTTGTAAAAAAAAAAGATAGTATAATTGGAATATCTAATACCATAAAAGTAACTTTTAAGTGTTTTATCATTAAATTCAATAAGTCCTTATTCCTATTTCCATTGAAAACTCGATTATTTGTGCTATCCCCGATATTTCATATATATTTAAGCGAAAGTATTGTAAAAATGATGAAAAAAAAACTTAATAGTTATTTTAACAACTTACTTACGATTTGGTACGTAATATTGTTTCTAAAATCTTGCGTACTAAATGAAAGAACATGACTTGTACGACTGTACGACGCGTCGCGTAGCAGCGGTGGCAACATTGAACTAGCATAACCTCCCTTTTTTATTTTTTATATATGAAGAATATTTTATTGCTATGTATGTATTGACAAACTAATGAAATAACAACAGTTCCTATTTTATTGGGTTTATTATTATTCTATATTTCAAATGAACTATTTAAATTACATTTTAAAAGTTAAATTAAAATTCCATATAAATCCTATTTCGTTTACAGTGAAACATCCGTTTTCATAAAATAGTAATGAATTTGAAATAATTAATAACAATGATATTTTATAGGAGAGTTTGTTAAGAGTGCAGTCAAATCAGTCACAATTAAGTAGAAACTTAATTTAATAGTGCCTACGTTTCGGCCTAAATTTCAGGCCTTCTTCACGGTCAATGAAGAAGTGAGAACCCAACGAACAAATTAAAAAAAAGAAAGTTAGTTATAGATTATAACAAATTACCATTTATGTTAACAACTTAGTTACAATTTGGTATATAATATTTTTTCAAAAATTTTGCATACTAAATGGAAAAATATAACTTGCACATTCCTGTACATTTAACTATTATAACCTCCCCTTAACCAATAATATATATTCGTAGGTTTATGGGCTTACAAAAACTTTATATCAACTTTTCCTTTAAATAATATTGCTTTATTGAGAAATAATACAATCTGCCATTATCTTGGGCAATAAGTATTAGAGCTAAAATAAGTCATTCATTCCATATGTAAAAACTAAAACAAAAAATAAAATAAAATAAGTTAACCTAAATAACAAATGAAAAAAAAAAAAAAAATTATAATCTTGGTCACATTCATACCTATATACAATACTTATATTAACTAGAACTATTGGGTTGATTCACATGAAATGTCTGTTTTTATAGTTTCTGAAATACATAAAAGGATTTTGCAGGTCTCCGTTGGTTTATTCCGAATGTTTACATATTTAAAGTAAACAGTTACTAATCCTCTACCTTTGTATTATAAACATTAGCTTCCCAATCAATTACCCACTTTTTAGTATACCTCCAAATATGAACATGGAAACACGCGATTTTCGAGTAATATTTTTGTACGGTCATTCAAACTCGGCCATTCAGCAGCTGAGGCCGCTAGAAATATTTGTAAGGCGTTTGGGGAAGGGAGTGTTAATGAACGGACCATTCGCCGTTGGTTTTCTAAGTTTTCAGCTGGGGATACCGACTTGGAAAACTTACCCCGACGAAGACCTCCGTCCGTAACAGACAACGATGTCCTCAATCATACAGTAGAAGGAAACCCCTACCAAACAGTTAAAGGACTCTAAGCACAACTAAATGCAAGTGCATCTACCGGTTCCAGACATTAAAGTGTATTGGGAAAGTAAAAAAAGCTCGATACATGGGTAACTCATGATCTCACTGAGCGGCAGCAAGACCCCATGTTTCAAAACATACCGTGCAAAAATTGAAAGAACTGGGCTACGAAGTTTTTCCGCACCCACCATATTCTCCCGACTTGTCTCCAACAGATTACCACCTGTTCAGGAATTTAGACAACTTCGTCAAAGGAAAATGTTTTGAAAATGATGATCAAGTGAAAAGTGCGTTTCCAGATTTTGTTTCACTTTAAAGCTCAGATTTTTTCAGTTCGGGGATAAAAAAGTTGGTGTCACGTTGGGAAAAATGTGTAGAAAAAGAAGGTAAATACTTAAAATAAAATTATCTTGTTTTCATATCGTATTTTTTTAATAAAAATCCTTTACCTTGAAAACGGACGTTTCATGTGACACAACCCAATATTTCTTTTATTGTATATTAAATTTTCTTAAATTTTGTGATTTCCAACATTATATACTTGTATATTACTACGGATATTTCAGGAATATTTTTTTGATGATCTGGTTACAGACAATTTACTTTTCCCTCCTAAAAAAGCTAAATTTCAATGTATTTTACTTATAAACTTTCAGGCGTCCAAGCATTGGTTTCACAATAAATAGTTTTCTCTTCTTTTTTTCAACCGGACCACTTCATCATTTATCATGTAATATTTTATTTTTTACAGCTCAGATCATTACGTATAACTTAGCGATTCACCGTTATATTCGAGTGCCCTCTCCCGTTTTTCCGGATATCGGACCCTGATGCCCCCCTACTTGGGTATATTCACTTTAATCAAAGATAGGAAGGGAGTCAAGAGGATCCGGAGGGGTAAAAAATATATAAGAAAGAGAGACGAAATCAGCGCGGACCTCGGGTGTATATTGTCCTTTGGGAAGGTACAAGGCCTCCCATTGGCCCCACCTGCTAGCTAACACCCACCCTCTTATTTCCATATCCACTCCTGAAATTTTTGTCCTTGCTAAAGCTCCTTCCTCTAGTATTTGGGACCAGTCGGTACCATAAAAACTGAGGCCCGTTTCGACACATCATAAGGATATTTCTTTTTACTCCGTTGTTACAGTCGGTGAGGGAAGCTTATATCCGCTGAAATATTGGCGTTATCGTTTTTTTTTTTTTTATTATCCTATTCTTGTGAAAGTATTTTATTTATTTGTCTTGCAGAAGATACGAATGATCCCTGTACTTCCCGTTTGACATCCCAAACGTTTCAGAATTTAACGACAAATGAGACGTTGATTTCCAAAAAGTACTATGTATATATTATATATATATATATATATATATATATATATATATATATATATATATATGTGTGGGAGCTGCGCGGTATAGTGGATAAAGCGCTAGTCTGCCGTTCTACTTGTCCTGGGTTCGAGTCCCGGCTGTGGCAGAATATTATGTATTCTGTTAATTCAGCCGAGGGGCGACCCTAGAATATGGAGAACTTCCTGAGACAGACACAGCCTCTTTAATGTTGGTATCATAAATTGGGGGAAAATCTGGCGGGTGAGCGAGATCTCGGCCGTCACCTCATTGCACCATCGCACGGCTGTTGGCGTAGAAACAGTACAAATTCATAAAATTCATAGGTTTTAGAGGTACAGGTTTTATTTTATTGTTTTACTTTATATATATACTATATATATATATATATATATATATATATATATATATATTTATTTATTGATATATATTACTATTTGTTTCGATATGAACAATATTAATAGTGATATGAGACCACATTCATACAATATTTACAGAAAACAATAATAAAGCCCACAAAGCCTTTCTCTCAGCCTCGGCACTGGTGTGAGCCAGCCTGAATTAATTTGCAATAGCCTAAAACATACAGTACCTGAGAGGAGGATCTGACCAGTGTCAGAACTCTAGTATAAATATTTACAAAACATCTTGGGGACACTGCCGTTTTAATCTACGAGGAGGGTTGAGCTGAATAGGGATTGTCATAGAGAGTTAGGATGATGAACAAGGTTCTGATGACATTTGGAAAATTTGGATGGTACCTGTTTTAAAATAAATTTAATATTAAGGTCGTGGTGTAAGGTACAGATAATAACATAATAAGGAACACTAACTATTGTTCAGAGGAGTTGGGATTGTAAGAATGGATGCATTTGATTTTATAATATTTAGCTGTTGATAAAATCAGTATCAACAGAAAATGTTCAAAAGAAAATATGTCTCCTGTGTCTCTGATGTATGTATGAAGAGAGAAAGAGAAAAAATAATAGTTATTAAAATGTCTTACCAACAGATAGCTTGAAAATAACTAGAAAAGGATGTAGTTAAATTAAAAGAAGAGATTAACTAGTCATACATGATCAATAAGTGTCATCATTATATGACTGATGAAGTACCACCATGTCTTCTAATTGAACATTCTCTTCTACTCATTGCTTGTGCCTGTTTATGATCTATAACTATAAAGAGCTGTAAAAAAAGATATATTCTCGTTTAGTTTATTTGTTTTGAGCACTTTACCGGAAACCGACAATAATTTAACTTTACAGAACAATAAATATCCAAGAAGTGATGACCATACTTAGGGATCTTGAGATAAGTACTTGAGTTTTTACTGGTACTCTTGAGTCCCGCACCTGCTCTTCAACAGTATTGACCACTTATGAAGATTCATAAAATTTGTAATTGGATAATATAAAAGAATCATTATTTATAAAATAATACCGTTTTTATTATTAATAGTATTATTTTGTCTAATAAGTGCTATAGTTATTCTTGTGATTAATTCCAAGTATCCAAACTTCTTTTGAACTTGTGATCAATGGAAAATATTGATTAAAGTATTGCAGTTTTCATATAATATTTACTTTCACTTACCTTTATATGGAATATATAATGTGATGGCTCACAAGTTTGAGCCTAAACGTCTGCAAAATTAAAATATTAAGAAAGACTGACTCCCGATTATTTCTACCTAATATAAGTGGTATACGTGTGTAACTCTAGCTCAAAAATTATAAAATGTCGTACGAAAACAAAACTTCATATTTAGGACAAGTATATATCAGGGACGTTACAAAAACTTTTCCATTGATTGAATCAAAAGACCACCAGTGCCATTTTAAACTATGCATTTAGCACCTTCTTTCAATTGATTATATTGATGCAAAATAGGCTTTAATTTCATGTAGTTTTTTCTCTTATTAATATACCTTAACAGGGCTCAAATGCAAATTTTTCAAAAATCCCTTGTAAAGTATCTTTAACTTTGGTCATTGCTAATAATTTACCGATTCTCCAAAGCCACTTTACCGTATTGGATTCATTGATAAAGCATGGATAAATATGAAAACAAATAAACAGCTAAAAAAAAAACTTCTGAAATGCTTAGAATCCAAATATTGGATAAATAAAATCTTTTAGTGTGGATGTAAAGACATATAATTTTATTTTGTTTTTATCATTTTCGTTTTATAACTTTTTGAAGTTATATATTATTGTGTTTTATTCATTAATCACAAGAACATTCCTAATAATCAATAATCTTTCTTATAAAATATTTTTCTACGTTCTGACCATCTACCTGCCTCATCTTCAGGGACACTCTAAACACTATCCATCTATACATAGATGAGATGAGGCAACTGGGGAGTTTAGAATGTTGCACAACGCGGAATTGCGGAGTTTGTATCCTGTAAATATAATTGAGTTGATAACATCGCGGAGGCTCAAATGGGCGAGTAAAGTTGTTGGGCTCGGTGAGGAACGAATTCCGAGAAAGTTGGTACTCGCTGAACCAACTGGTAGGCGTCCGAAAGGTAATTCGAAGCATCGATGGGAGGATTAGGCTTGAACGGTGATCATTGGACGAGTATTTGGTGGTATCGGCATCGAACCTTCGGGGTCGGCAGCCCTGTTATTATTATTATTATAAGGGAAAGCACTGCGATCTTGAACATTTTCAAATTCGAGTTTTCACTGCAAGGGTCTCGTGAGTCCAAATGATCAAGTACACCAATAATGTCCGTGTGTGCATTAAGTCTAGCACGAAAATGATAAATTCTATAAAACTGAAATTTCATATTCATAACAAGTGTTTCATGCCTTTTATATTTCACTCAAATTTACTTGTTGTATTCCATTATATAGTTGTAAATTCCAACAAATAAGTAACTAAAAAAAGGAACTATATTTTTATTGATTTGTAAGAATTGACCATTACATGTTTTTAGCATTTATAAAAAACGGATAAATACACGATGTGGAAGCATTCGATAACCAACTAAAGGCGAAAACTGCAAAAATATTGTTTCTGTATTGAATATTGACTTGGCAGAGTTCTGTCTCATACAGATAAGGTCTCATTATATCCATTTATAGTGTGGTACATGAACATACGGCTGATACCCAAAGTGTTATACATTTTTGAATTTGGTTTAAGGCGAGCACAACTATTCGGTTTTCTTCATCATCCCACTCCATGTTAACTGAGCTAAAGAAAAATACAAATTTTATTTGAAATGAAATGAAATGAATGAAATGAAAAAATAATTTTTATTCTGGGACAGCTAGTCCCCTAAGAATAATATAAATGTACATTAAAGTATTAATCTTCTGGCTATTACGTCTACAAAATATACATCATACAACAAATTATACTGCATATTATGAATAAAGAAAAAAAAATGCATACATACACTTAAACACACGCATATATATGTACAAGGTAATATTGCAACCTTATAATTGATGAAAGAAATAAAATGAACTGAAACATTGAATAATAAAAAAATAATAATAAAATAAATAAACAGTGTAAATATTCAAAACTTATAAAGGCGCGGTAGACTGATATTCAAGGAGATGGATAAATAGTTTATGCTTGAAGGAAGTTAAGGATTGGGATGTACGAATAGGCATGGGTAAGGAATTCCAAAATGAAGTAGCACGAATAACGAAAGATCTCTTGAAGGAAGTAGTTCTGTAGGAGGGAATGAACAGGTTCAGGGACTGGGATCTTGTGTTGATAGAATGGACAGAGGAGAGTGGAGTGAACATGTTATAGATATAGAGGGGTTTTTTGGTTCTGAAGGATTTATAAAGATGGGTTCCTAGGAAGTACTGCCGTCGGAATTTCAGATAAAGCCACTTCAACTCGGCATACCAGGTGGAGACCTGAGAGCGCCTGGGAATTCCGAAGATGAATCTAATGAAGCGTTTTTGGATTATTACCCTGACAAGTAAAGAAAATAATCTGATAGAGGTGAGGATTATCTTAGCAATACCCTAGGATGTAAACCATACAATTCAACTTTTGTAACAGTATTTATGGCAGAACTAGGTAGATGGAAATAATTATCGATCTGTAGAATAACCTTTCAAGCGACTTCTGCTCTCTGTACCATACTTCCGTAAGCGGTAAGTTCTGCTCAAAACTAAAAAGTAGCTCGGAACTAAAATTTGTTATTTAAGATAGTTATGTAACTGAAATGTTCTAGCAAAGTTTTCACTGAAATCGACTTACAAGAAGCGTCAATACGATGTTCTTGAAATGGATTTAACCTTTAATTAAATCAAATTTAACGTCATGTAAGTTTTATCCTATTTAAAACTAACCGACAGGGCTTAAATGTCAAATAATTTCTGCCATTAAAGTAATTTTATTTTTTCGAAATAATAACCCATGCTTCATTGTAAATATGAATAAAAAAAACACGATTTTCACTTCCATCCATTGTTTAAATCAATTTAAGTAGTTTTAATTAAAGTTAGGGTTTAAAAAAGTTTAGAGAATGTCATTGAGTTTCCGTGTTAAATTTTTTTTTGGGGGATCAAAAAGTCTTGATCGCTCATAATTGTTGAATATTTATTATTATTAACTATTGATTAATTGTTAATAATCGCATAATGATCTGGGAGCGGCGTGGTCTATTAGGTAGAGCACTAGTCTCCTATTCTCCGTGTCCTGGGTTCGAATCCCGTCTCTGACAGAATATTATTTATTCTGTTAATTCAAACGGCGGGCGGGTGACCCTAGGGTATAGAGACCCTTCTGGGACAGACCCAGCATCTTTAAAGTGGGTACCCAAATTAGGAAGAAACCTGTCGGTTCAGCGTGATCAAGGCCTAATCACCTCATTGCACGGTCGTTGGCCTAGAAACTGTACGAATCAGTATATGAACTGAGCCCAAGACCCTTCATGGGTTTGTAGAGGTACAGTTTTTTTTATTTATTTTTTTTTGTTTATTAATAAATTGTTTTAATTATTGAATTGGTAGAATCATTTAATTAAAAGGGGATCCCTCCACTGGAAATTTAGGATCCGACTCATTTAGTTATTGAACTGTGTAAATATGCGTTGAGGGTTACTACTATAAAGAAATAATTAAATAATAATAAATAGAAATAGTTTGTGTATAATATTAATTATGACTTGGTGGTTAGAAGTTACACTATTCCGTTATAGTTTTGTTTCCTCAATCCTGTTTCCACTTCCTCTTATTAAAATAAACTTTGTTTTAAACAAGTTAGCTCTAACAGTCTGTGGCATTGCACTATTTCGAACTACTATCATACATCAGACTTGCAATTTACGTCAGCATTAACATTTTAGAGCCAACAGGAATTCATTTGATTGTCCATGGCCTATTTTACACAGCTAAGAGGAAATTATCAGCTTCTAATTAAAGGCATTCCTAGATGAAAGTTTTTCATTATAAATTAAGAATTTTTTTTTAATTGACTCTTTAGACCACGTAGACAAATTTGTAAGTAGTAGTAAGTCTCTACTTATACCTGTTTCTTAGTGTTTTGTTGTTGTTTTTTTTTTAAAAAAAACCGTTTATAGGCATTTTTTGGAAATCCACTGAAAATCGTTTGATGAAGAATCTTGGTGTATTCATGTCACATGACGGAGTGAGCCGTATAAATATTGTATCGATAGAAACAAAATAATCGAAAATTTATTAAATTAATTCATTTAATTTGATTAAATAGTTAAGCTTAGCATGTAAAAACCAAATTATTATTAATTAATTTTGTTTTTCCGATGATGATGTGGATAAGATATATAAAATTTATTTATCTTTGCTAAATACTAAAAACTGTTTAAAACTACTTGAAGGAATTAGTCCGGGTGGTGGTCAGTGAATGAAACAGTTGACTAGTTTCAACAATTTATTTTCTGCCAACGTTTCGACCCCCATTGTGGGTCATCATCAGGGTGTATTGTAGGAGAGTGAAAACTGGTCAACTAATTATATCCGCTATATCTGTTTAAGGAGACGACAAATCCACTTAATTGTGACAATATTCACTAAGATGTCCTTGTAAGCAATTGGAATTTACCTAATGAATTTATTTTTATGCTATTATCGTTTATATGTATTTATTTATAACTATGTTATATGTATGTATATATTATTATGATATTAACATTTAATACTAACAACCATTTACACCAAATGGGCCAAACTCCATAGCTTATATGTCTATAATAGCCTATAAACTAAATAATAATAATAATTAATTATTTTTTCTTTGGGTTTTTATAATATACTAACATTTAAATTTATCTATCATTTTGAATGTAAAAGATGGATTGTCAACCTATAGCTATTTATTTTTTATTTATACAAGATTATTTTGTTGTAATGTTTCTCCTACACTTCATTTATATCTTATTATTTATTTATTTTATTTTTTTGTTACAGGTAAGTTCCTGAACTTTACTTTTAATATTTTGACTCAGTGTGCTTATTATTCATCATAAAACAGGTAATTTTTATTTTCCAATTTATCAGGGTCTGTAATAAATTATTAATCTTGCTTACAAATGTTTTAGTTTATTTTTTGTTCGTAAAATGATGATTTCTTAACTCCAAACACTTTCCTACAAATTTAGAATAAATTATAAAAAGTTAGTGTTCTGTGCCAATTAAAATATTTATTTTCGATTAATAATATAGCAATATAAATAAATAGCTACCAGTATAAAATCACTGCAAAGTACGTGATTGTTACTATAGCACTTAACATGTCACAATTTTTCTAAAATATTAACGGAATATTTTTTTATTTAGACTACGTGGGATCTTAAATTTGGATTTCCATTGAAAACTGTAATTTTAAATATTCCTCTTCTGTATATTTCATTTAAGGACAATAGAAAGTGAAAACTATTGTTTAGTGAATACAGTACACTTAAAATTTACGGGTTAAATTATGTTGAAAGAGGAAAACCTTTCTTTTTTTTTTTTTTTTTTAACTTCTTTATTTAAATCAAAATACAGACATATTTATTTACTGACATATTTTTTTAAGCATATTTATTAATATTTACAACTTTATTATATACATCAAGTAAATGTGATGGACATAGTAAACTGACATGAAATATATGTAGAGACGCTACCTATTGGCAGCACTCTAAACTCGAAGGTCTCGGGGCCATCTTCTTTTCAGACACCTCGGAGGATTATCAGGAATCGAAGAGGATGATAGGATAGAAACTATTGGGTTAGAGTGGGAATGGAGTTTTTCATGGAACATTAGACGACTCTGTGCAGGCGGAATTTGGTGGTATCGGCATCAAACCTTCGGGTTCGGTAAGCCTATTATTATTATTATTCTGAAGATGAGTCGATAAAACCTCAAAACGTAAATTATATATAATTGATATAAGATTAAATATATTAATGTAGGAGAGAGAGTTCTAATTTGAATATTATAATAAATTTATACTCCTTTTCGTTAGTGACTTGAAATGAAATATCCACATTTCAAATGTAAAATTTTTAAGCTAGATTTAACACACTTGTCAGGCCATTTTCAAAACATTTTTTGATTACAAAATTTTACAACATATTTCATATATGGAGGAGGCCTGGTAGGCAAATATATCATGGCTGAAGAACTTGCGAACATGGTTCAACACAACAACGGTAGGCCTTTTTCGTGCAGCAGTGGATAAAGAACACATTGCCTTGATGATAGCCAACATCCGTAACGGATAGGCACCACAAGAAGAATATATATCATAAATCGATAAGCGAAATTTTAAATGTAAATATTGATACAAATAAAATAATCAATGTATAATTGTTGACATACTATAAACTTCTACTGAGTTCTAGCTATTTTAGAACCACTGTTAATATCCAATTAATTTTAAATTGGTATTATAAAATAAATATTTACTTGTTCTATACCTTTATTTATAAACTCTTATATTTATAGGCTCTTCATATCATCGCCCCATTAATAGTTTGTCGCCGCATTTGAGTTATCTACTTATACTAGCTAAATTTAAAAAACAACATTTTCAGCAATAAAATAAATCCAAGTCCTTTCATTCGTTGGTTTTAAGTCAAGTCTAAGCTTTTTACACTTTACTATATTTTCGAAAATCGTGTTCAAAAGCAGCCATGTAAATTTACTGTCGTAAGCGTTCATATTGTCGATATATTATTAAAATTTTATATAATAATATTGATATTATTAATTAATTTAATATTTATCTGGTCCTACATCAGTTGTGGGAGATTAAAGAAATTCTGTTTCTTCAGCAGGCCCAATATGATTTGATAAGTCTAAATAAAGAATGATATTAATAAACTATCATCTGGAAAAACGAGAATCTAAACCCGTCATGTTTCTCAGAATCATCGAAGCGTTTGAAAAACGCTAGACTTATCTCCTTGTAACACCCCTTCAATTTCTACTGCACATATTTATTTTGCTGATTTCCTCACACTATGTCGTATTTTTTTTACGCCGTAGAATAAAACGATTTTTTTGTTTTTGTTTACGTTTCCTGTAAAAAAATAAATTCTTTCGCCATACGCAGTATTAAAAAAAAAAAAAAAAATAAAATATAAATAATATATAATATAATATATATATATATATATATATATATATATATATATATATATATATATATATATATAAGATGTAGTAATTAAGGAATTGCTTATTTATTCTGTATTGTTTTCTTGGTCAATTCAATATTTATTAGCTATTGAGAGTGTGTCTCTTAAGATTAAAATTATTATTCATAAAGGAAAATAAAGTTCTGGTGGAGTTAGAAAAAAAAAAATGATTAAAAAAAAAAATATATATATATATATATATATATTTTTTTTTTATTTCTAATAAAAACCATTACTCCTTCGACGTTTACCTATAAGTTATTGCCTGCGATTCCCTTTGATAATAACCCGATTGAACAGATCCAATGACTAAGACTCCTGTACAAACATGTGACTTAAAATTGCACAACGACTAGAAACGGGGTAACCTGTGTGTCATGACCATCAAAAGGACTTCCGGAGTTGATCTTTAATCTAAATTGATTATTTAATTTAAAGTTGAATGCTGTACCATCGAATCCTTCGCGTATCCAATTCTTTACTATGACAATAGAGTTCTATGTGTTGCTGATTTGTCCCGAATTAGATACCAATCTTTCCATTCCTGCTCTAGCCCACTAGTTCCAATTTTGCTTCCTCTTCGATTCCTGATAATCCTCAGGGAGAAAAGAATATGGCCTTCTGATTTAGATTATTTTTTGTAAGTTGGTAATTTTTCATCATGAGTATCATGCCTTTGATTAATATTACATTCACATAACTTGATCTGTTTATTATTACGGTCATAGATTTGAATTAAAAAACTTGAATTTTATCTACATTATATATAAAATGCTTCTACCGGTTACAAGCACTACCTTTTTTACTATCAACCTAAATTTTTAATTACATTATTAATTTAATTTCTGATATTATCCATCACCTCAATCCTTAGGCTCAATCCCTATCCAGCTCCACACACCCTTACCATCCCCCCAGGAGGTTGAAACGGCAGTGGCACCGGGACCTCTTGAAAACATGTATATTGGAGTTCTAGCAGTGGCTAGGTCTCCACTGAATGTACTGTATGTTTGAGGATTGTATGACTTCTAGACTTTTTAAAAATTTACTAATTCTTTATTTCATATTATTTTATAATTTTGTATATATTGTATGCATTTTATACTTGATCATTATTATAAATATCCTAATAAGGACGTATTGTAATATTCAATAAAAAAGATTTTTTTTAAATAAATAACCTTCTTATATTGTTGTATTATCAATTGATATAAAATTCACGTATGCATACTATCCGAACAGTATCGTGCAATGACAACCCTTTAAACAGGCATACATTAATTAAAACAATAATTAATATTGTTAATTAATTAAAGATAATTAATAAATATGAAAACATGGGAGATTTTCCCTGTCCTTCTCGAGTGGCCTGAACATAATTTATCGCCGTTTGAGGTTCTAATGAGTTACATCAAGTCTCCCACCCCTTACCTGTCTTTTTCAGCCTCTTAATTATTCATCTTAGTTAGTAAGTCCTCATGTTACACCTATCATACGTTTAAGCTTGTTGTACATAATTCATGGTACGGGTTCAGGTTTACAATGTGTAACAACATCATTTATTTATGGAATAAGATAGTAGGATAGTAATCAACAAAAAAAAAGAAAGATTTTTTTATTTACATATTTACCGTTTCAGTTGAAAAAAAAAGCCCTATAAAGACTTTTTAATAAAAAAAAATCTGATGCGGGCAACACACGACTTTCACTTACCTCCATTTTTAAAATCAATGAAAGAATTTTCAAATACTGTAAGAGATAAAAATACGTGAAACTATTAAAGAATTAATTAAATTGAATTTCTATAGAAACATGAGTTTTATTAAAAAATCTATTATATTAATATCTAAAATAATCAGTTTTATCTGCTTTTCATCACTCTTTATTAACTTTTACAAGTTTGTGCATTAGATAATATTTGGTCTAAAATCTTTAGCTTTCCAACGGTATATTATACGTGTATATTACTGTTGCTATGTTCAAAATAAAAAAAATGCAATACATTTTTTTTTTTTTAATTTTCTCCTTTATTAGATATCGAATTCGTTCAACTTATATATTTATGTGTTTTTTATTGGTGGTAACAAGATAATGTATTTATTTTTATAAAATCTACGGAATTGAAGAAAAAATGTAAAATATCGGCATTTAATCCCTGTCAGATGATATTAAAGACCGTTAAATTTTACATCGATATAGCAAGTGTAATTAAAATCGTCCGAACCGTTTTTGAGAAAATCGAAAAAAGGTGAAAATCGCATGGTATAAAGTGGCCGTTCTGGTAAGCTCATTTTGATGAAAAAGGTTTTGTAACGTCTTGGGCGTATATTTGTCTTAAATATGAAATTTCCCAGTCCCAGGTGCCAGGACATCATGTTACGTTGTAAAACTTATTTTGTTGCATATCGACTTTTCCATAATCTTTCGCTTTTCAACGGTATATTATATGTCTATATTACTATTCATATATCAGGAAAGATTTTTTGATGCCTTGATTACAGAAAACTTAATTTTTCCTGCCAAAGAAAAAGTTAATGGAAATGTATTTTACTTAAAAATCTTCATGAAAGAACCGTATTAAAAATCGCTATTTATACCTTTTATCTATAATTACTATTATTTATTTATTTCTTCCTTCTATAAGTTTAACAATTATGTTAGCATTTGTATAGGCGTTGATGACCTTTGATGTTTTACGCCTTAAAGCTCTAACTAATAACAACAACCTTATTAAAATATGATTTAGAAGGAGTTTGCGGAAACGCGTTATCATAATATAATATATATATATATATATATATATATATATATATATATATATATATATATATATATATATATATATATATATATAGGTGGAATAATCAGGAGTCAGTCATTTTTTGAAGTTTTTTTTAATTTTGCCTACGTTTTGGCTGAAGCTTGTGAGCCATCCTCAGGGCTACAAACATCAGAACAAAAGAGATACATATTAATGTGATAATGAAAGTTTTTTTTATTGTAGTGACAATGATAACATTTGAAATAAAACAGAAAATATACCAGCATAATTAAGTATTATAGATACAAATATTGATAATATGATAAACAATATTATGATGATAAGCTATAAAACAAAACTTTAGACTTTAGTATAGAAGTAAAAAATTATATATATACGTACCATTACTGAGCCATGTCCAAGCATAAACTGAGGAAAACCATTAACATAGGTAGTATGGGGAGGAGTTCGTGTAAAAACCCTGGAGGTTTTCCCTCTAAATATAAATACTACAGCTTATCTTTGTTTTTAAAAACTTTTACAAAATTATACATTGGAAAAACAAAACAATATATGTACAATAAGGCTCAACATTTTTAACAGAGAATTATAAACACTAGAATCTGAGGTATGTAAAAGATCTATGAGGTATATAATAAAAAAAATAAAATAAAAAAACTTTAAAAAATGACTGACTCCTGATTATTCCACCTATAATATATAAATTCAATATCCTCGGACAATGATCTTACAAACATTCCGTCTGCCAACTTTATAGAAAATAGGAAAGATAAATTATTTAGCATGACATTACTTAGTGTCACGTCTAAGATAATTTTTCTTTGGAATCGATTGAAGTTGTGCTATTGAATAACAACTACACTAGAAACACAATAAAATGGAGTGGTTTTCCAGGTACTTGGGGGTCAATACCACCTGTAGTGTCTTCTTTACTTCGGCCATTGTCCCTAATAAATATTTACCTTGTAATTTTCTGTAACTGTTTACAGTTTCAATATAAATTTATGTTATTTAAGTTCGTGAAATCTGCGCTCACAGATATCTAAATCATCCATGAATAATGCAAATGCACTTGGTTGCATAATTGTTTTCAGCATTATTACATAAACCCACATGCCCTTGCTTCGCAATTCAAATGTGGTCTCATTTATGTTTAAAAAAGTTTCACCAATTAAGACTTTATTACTTTGGGATTATTAGTTCATGGTTACGAAAAGTGCTCAGAGTAAGAAAATATTATGCTTATTTTATAATGTCTATTCATTCTTATATTTAATATTCACCTGACAGGAATAATTGGGGAACAAATAAACATTAAAAAAAAAAAAAGGCTCATCATAAGAGATTAAACATAATATTCAAATAAAAGTTTGATGTAATTTCCAAGAGGGTCCCATTTAGTCTACGGTGGAACATCTATTTTCATAAAATGGTTTAAAAGTAGAAATAATAAATAAAATAAGAATTTCAATTTATGGACTTTTAAAATACTGACTTACTATGTACTGACTCCTACCCCGTTATGGGATGGTGATAATTCAAGTTTTTAAAAATTATATATATATATATATATATATATATATATATATATATATATATATATATATATACACCGGGTTTTTCGTAATCGCATGGCACTATTTTAGGTATGTGTTCACTAACACAAAATAAACAAAAAAGTTCAAATTAACATATATCTCAAACTCAACAGATTTAAACAGCATTAGAAAGTTAAAGATTTATTATTTATTTACTACAATAACACTGACTGTACAAAGTTTAACGTGTTTAATACTTGATTTGATAACACTTGATAAAGAAATGAACGATAAGCAATGACAGTAGTTGCTCATCTCTTTTTCTAAACTTTTTGGACGCAAAAAAAAAAAAAAAAAAAAAAAAAAAAAAACTGGTCATTAAACGGGAGCTCTCATTTTCATATACCCCATTAATTGTAATTGCATACTAAAAAAAATTATATATATATATATGTGTGTGTGTGTGTGTGTGTTTATGTATGTATATATTCTTTTATTTTATAATAAATCCGTACGTTGGTCCATTTATATATATTTTAAACACAGCTATTCAAACCGGAAGTGGTCCTAGGATTTTTAATGGACGTAAAATGTTCTTTGTTATGCCGTTCTTTGGAGGGGACGTTAAAAGGTGGCCCCGAGCGATGTGAGGTACTCGTCAAAGATCCCTATCCTAATAAAACCTGGATAGGCAAAATTTAGGACTCCCACTGTAGCATCGTCTGATTAGCCACAGTAGCATAAAGTGACGTTAAAAAAATAAACAAACAAAGAAGCTATTTTCCATTTTTTTTTTTTTTTTTCCTGCCCGCATATTTTTTTATTTTTTTCCAATAATTTTAGAAAAATATTTTAAAAACTTATGTATGATAATAGATTTTCATTACCATTAGTTAGGTTATTAACATCTTTCAGTATTCTCCATATTTTTTCTGTTCTGGGTCAGATGTTTTCCTTTCAGTAGGTATTGATTTTCTTATATATTTTTCTCTTCTACTTTTGGTGTTAATATTTTAAAATATGAAATTTTTATAAATGATACATGGTTTACGTTTCTTAAGTTATATGTAATTAAAGGTTTTATTTTATACAGCTGTTATATCAGTTTAATCTTAATGTTTGTATTTTAAATACGGTTATAAATTTTAACGAATAAATCTATTGATAAATATCATGTAGGCATGCAATTTATTTCTTTAAACGCCATATTTTCGGTACAGCTGTACCAGGAAAGGTACCAAATCTGCTTATCCTCTGGGACCTTATAAATCATACGAAGCTGTAGGGTTGGTAGGCCCGAATTTCGGTCCAGTAATACATGAATTATTTAAGTCTGTGATTTTCTGTCCAATGAGAGAGCTTCCTTTTGATTAATATCCCTCCACCCGAGTTCCCCTGGGTGTATCTAAATCCCTCTCTCCGATATAATTCTTCTTTCACTCCATTAAAAACCTGAAAATTTCATTTTCTAGATATTATGTTTAGAGCGGGTATTTGGGATGTTCTGAATCCCTGTTAGGTTTAGTAATATTTAATATTTATGTAATGTTTAAGTTTTTTTTAATGCAATTTGAATTAACCATGCCTGGCTTAATAGCTAAATAATATTAAAATATTTAAAAAAAAAAGGATATATATTGATTCCAACGTAGCTTCTAAAATAAAATACAAGTTCAAAATCTGGTTCGCGCCACATACGGCTTTCGCTTATTTCCTAAAATCAATTAAGAAATTTAAAATAAAGTTGGAGTCGAAATTGTTTGAAGCATTATATTTAGTTTCCTAGGGAATATTTATTTTAGACTTGATAATCAAACAATAGCTATTATTACTATCAAGAATCGTTTAATTTCATCAGCTATTCATGATTCTGTATATGATTAGTAACAGAAACCGTGGCGATTTTAATGATATTGATATATCAGGGTATACTTTTGAGCACGTAGAGAAATTCCAGTATTTAGGTTCAATAATAACAAGAAAAAATTAAATCCAGGAAGAAATAAAGTCCTGGTTAAAGGTGGGAAATGCGTGTATTATTCAGTTGCTAAATTACTTAGCTCGCGGCTTCTGTCTAAAAACTTAAAGGTAAGAATTTATAAAACCATTATTCTTCCGACGGTTTACGGATGTGAAACGTGGCAGCTTACCTTGAAGGATGAACAACGGCTTAAGGTTTTCGAAAAAAAGATACTGCGTAAAATATTAAGCCTAAAGAAAGATGAGGCCAGTGGGGAGTTTAGGAGGTTGCACAACGCGGAATTGCAGAGCTTGTACCCTGTAAATATAATTGAGTTGATATCATCGCGGAGACTCAAATGGGCGAGTAAAGTTGTCGTGCAGAGACTTTATTGGCTATAAAGTTTATAAAGTAAAATATTAATACCAAATAAATAAATATAACTGATGAGTTAAGGATAAAATAGTGGTCCAGATCCACAAAGTTGCAGAGTAGGTATTTAGTGGCTGATGCCTGCCAGTGGGGATATACACTTATTGTTTACAATAGCCTAAATAACATTAAACGGTGGCTATAGAGATAAGCCGATAGGCTGTTAGCGTAACTGACACCCAAACACATGATAAAAGGCGTAATTGAATAAGGCGCGAGTGTATTGTAACGGGAAATGGTCGTATTGAAAACAGGTGACCAGGCCGGCGGTCCGGATATGCGGTCCTGTTAGAAAATTTCCGCCGGCAAATTCCCATTTCCGCCTTCGGAGCAGAACCTCGCATTGATTCCTACGACCCATTTCCTCTTATGGTAACTGAAAAATTATTTTTACATAAATAATAAATTCATTTGTAACATGATAACGTAAAAGTTTTTGGAGATATATTTAGGAAGAAAAGCTCACGAATCCAAACAAATTATAAAACAAGAGGTTCGGAACTAAAAAAGAAAAAAAAAAAGAAATATTAATCGAACCGGAAGATGAAAAATCTGGTGTGCGCTACACATAACTTTCACTTACCTCCGTTGTTAAAGTCCATGAAAATTATTAAATAATCCATTTAAGATGACATTAAAAAAAAAAAAATAGAGTTGAAAAAAGATTAAAGAATTACATTCGAGTTTCTATGGAAAGATTTGTAATAGGTTAAATAATCTATTTTATTATTATCTACAAGAATTATTTAGTTTTATCCGATATTTATTACCCTACACTACCATATACACCTTTGCATATATAGAAGTTTTTTTTTCTAAAATCGTAAGCTTCCAACGGTATATTAAAAAAAAAAAAAATTACCACTTGAACCCATGAAGGGTCTTGGGCTCAGTACATGTATAATCGTACTGTTTCTAGGCCAAGGGCCGTGCAATGAGGTGTTAGGCCTTGATCACGCTCAGCCGCCAGGTATTTCCCTTAATGTTTCGGATACCCACTTTATAGAGGCTGGGTCTGCCCCAGGAGGGTCTCCATACCTTAGCTCTCCCCCCTTTTCTCCTCCCCGACTGAGTTAACAAATAAATAATATTCTGCTTCAGCCGGGGTTCGAACCCAGGACCCGGAAACAGTAGACTAGTGCTCTATCCAAATATGTTTGCTTTTTTCTCCTTTAGTTGTTTTTTAAATTCGTTTTATTAATAAATAATCTAACAATAGAAATTATTATCTGCAACTGTACTTAGATTTTATCCACTTTTCATTATCCTCCACTTCCTTTTATAACTTTGCATATATGATAATATTTTTTTTCTAAAATCTTTACCTTTCTATATTATATTATAGGGTCTATAGTGCTATTCTTATGTTGGAATAAAATATTTTTGCTCTCTACTGCTTTCGTTGAACTAATGAAATTTTATTTTGGGACATTTCGTCACCTTAAAATAATTTACAGCGAATAGAGATCCAATTTGTCTGGCTTCATTTGAAACATAATTATTAGTCAATAGTAAAGTATTTATAGTTAATATAACTTAAAGATAAAAATAAAAACAGATAACATCGAATGAGTTTAGTTATGTATTATCAAATATAGGATTTATCACATATGTGCAGAAGATTGATTTTTGAGGAGGTGGTTACATAACATAATCTGTGTTTTAAAGTGGTTAAGAATGACACTATACGAAGAGAAACGGGTAAAGAGTTCCAAAGTATGGTAGCACGGATGATAAAGGACTTTTCAAAAGACGCTGTTCTATGAGAGGGTAGGTACAAATCGGTAGGTTGAGATCTTGTATTTAGGGTGTGCACGGGAGAGCGCGGAGTAAGGAGGTCAAAGATATAGGAAGGTTTTCTGGCTCGCAAGGATTGGAATTGGAAGTTGGTTATCAAATTCGTTCGACTTGTATATAACTCGTTTTTTTTTCAATACTTACAAGATGGATGGTTAATTTTTTTCGAATCTACAAAATTAAAGGCACTTTAGAGGAAGAAAAAAATAATTTGTATTTAAGCCTTGTCAGACTGTTTTAATCAGGATGAAACTTACATAGATATAGCGAGTATAATAACAAAAAAAAAAAAAAAAAATTAGAAATTCGTTCAAAGGTGCAAAAAAAGAAAATGTGTGTTGTGCTCGCACGAGATTTCGTTTAGATTTATATTTAAACCAATAAGAATCACTATTGTTATTTTTGGTTTAGTTAATGAAACCTTTTAACTTACTTAAACGTACAAAGGAATAATAATTACTGTATCTACACGGATAAAATTGAAATGTTCATATCTGGAATTTTATCTGCTATTCAAACTCTTCCCTAGACTAGAAGGCTGCAGGAGGCATTTCAAACTCTGTGAATTTCAATGGGACTTCCTCCGGAAATCTGCTTCTGCCACCAGTATTTTACCTTTTCCTGGCTTTCAAGTGCTATGCCAAGTTCGTAAAAGCGTAAATAATGATTTTAAAGTAGCGTTTGCTCGCAATCCCCTTCTAATAGAAGTTACTTAGGCAAGTTTTCATCCTAGCTATTCTTGTGATTACAACTTGGTATATTCCTATTCCAAAATTTACATTCGTGCATAATTGGACGTGTATTACATGTAACGTGTACGGATATGACTAACATTGTGTTTATGTTTAAACCTTTGTCTCGCTCTCCAATTCATTATTAAGGCTGATGTTTGGGCTTTGGTTCGCTAAGACGTTGTTTATTTACTTAAATTAAATTTTAAAAATACTTCCTTTAAAATATGATACTTTTACACGTTGGCTTCCACGGCACGTTTTAAGGACTCCGGTCCCAGAAGACAATTTAATTTAATCATAACATATTTTGAAATCTCGATTACAGTAGATAATTAATCATTAAAAAGTTTATAGAATGTATAAAAAAAAAATATTACGAGTTATCTCGTAGTTTGCCTATAAAACAGATATCTCTTCTGCAAGCCAACTGCGAGATAATGAGTCCAACACACTACGACCTGTCCCGACAATTTAAACATTTAATATGGATGTTCATTTGTTTTTTATGTTCATCTTGAAGCAACTAGATCTATTATTATTATCACTTTTATAATACATATATAGCGATACCTTGTAAAATAAGGATGTGAAATTTTTTGCGTTTTTTTTTTTTTAAACCTCTTAATCACTATAGGAAATGAAGTTTGGAGAGCAAAAAAAAAAAAAAAATATTATTTTCTCTCCTGAACAGCTCAACCGATTTGGAAAAAAAAATATATATGTTAGGGGTTTCCCAGAATAGTTTCAATTTTTTCTATAAGATGCGAGTAAAAATAATTGTGAATTTTAAATTTAATTTTAATGTTTGATTGTACATCTACAATTTTAGCTACTTATTTTCATTGGAGGACTTGCGAATGTAACAAAAAAAAAAAATCTGAACGAATCAACTGCTTTTCTCTAAAACGATGTAAGTAAAGGGTTTTCTAAAAGAGTTTAAAAAAATGAATGCAATTGGAATAAATAAAAAAGATGGGCTAATAAATTTTGAAAATACAATAATAGGGGTTAAGCTATTTCGATCCTTTTTAATATCTAAACTAGACGACGCCACTGCACATTATTAACTTCGGAAGCAGACAATGTTCTGAGAAATAAGGAGTCATCGTCTTACCCCGTTCTGACGTCACGATATCTCATGTTATTTTTCCTACTGAAAGTGAATTTTCAAAAATGAAACCTCCAATGTTTGATGAATTTAAATCGGTATGTTTGTTGTTTTCAGCGGGAAATAAATTAAAGTTAAAACTATATTCTGCATCGAATAAATAAGAAAAAAAAACTTTTATTTTTTTACATATATGTACCACATAAGTAACGTCGTTACATATTTATTCGAATGGTACATTAAAAGAGCTACTTATATATTATAATCTTTACCATTACAACCCATAAAAGGTCTCGGGTCCAGTTCATATAGAGGTTCGTACTGTATCTAGGCTGTTGGCCGTGTAATGAAGTGATCACACTCAGCCGCCAGATTTTTCCCTCAATTTTTTGGGTACCCATTTTCTAGAGGGTCTGCCCCAGGATGTTCTTTATACCTTAAAGTTGCCCTCCGACTGAATTAACAGAATAAAAAATATTCTGACACAACTAGAACCCGAAGGACAGTAGACTAGTGCTCTATCAACTAGACCACGCAGCTCCCCATTATTTATATTAAGCAAATTATAGAAAACAGGTAATTATATAAATTACAATAATATTACTGTTATACAATATAATAATAATCGTATATAACATAATTATATTAACTATATGTATTAATATTACATTCATATTATTCACACAGGCTTATTAGTTAGATAATAATAAATTTGTTATATTATTTTTATTGAATGATATTACAATCTGTCCTAAGACATAGGACATTTATAATAGTGAGCAAGTACAACATTCATACAATATTTACAGAACTATAAAGTAATATAAAATAAAGAATTAACCATAAAACCATTATAGCTCATGAGGATTTGGTGGACTTAATTTGGTTTGAAACACTATAGCTTATTGAATCTCGTAAAAAACACTAATGTCGAATCGTATTGTAACCAAATTGATGCAATATATCAAAAATTGTCAATAATTAATCCATTTTTGGTCAATCGGAAGGGGCACATTTTGTTTTTGGCTTGGGGTACACGTGTAACGTCACAAAAACTGTTGGGGTTTAGATATGAAACTCTGCCACAGCCGCCCTAATCTCTGGACCTCTTACCTACAGATTATAATTTTTTTGACACCTGGACCTCTTACAGCATGACAAAACATTTAATGGAAAAAAGGAAATTAAAAAACGCATTTTTTAGTTTATCAATTATATTCCGAGAGACTAGAATATTTGCCAAGAAGTTAGCAGGAATGTATTGATAGTTGTGGAGTTTATTTTAATTAAATAAAACAGTTGTAAATCGTTAATTTTCTTTTTAAACTAAAATTCTGTATTATTTTCTGGACAACCTAATTAATAGAAGTACATATATTAACATGAGCTTTGGTTCCCATTTACAATGAACAAAGCTATTTGGGAGGATTCTTTACCCTTCCCCCTGTGGATCCTCCAATGCTGCAGAAAAGACCCCTAAGACCCTAGAAGATAGAGAGGACAAAAGGTTCTGATTAGCCAGTTCCAATTGAAGAGGTCAACGTTAATTTATCTAGAATCGTCGTGACATTTTGGTCCCCTAGAGCTCACTCATTGGCTGTTTAAAGGTGATGAGCCCTTTAGAGCCAAAGTCCTGAGTCATTCCGCTGCTGTATTTTACTAGGCAATAGTATGCCTAATACTCGTTAAAATTATCTCTTAAATCAGCAATAATAAATAATATTTTAAAAAAATAGTAAAATAGAAATGTATATGTATGTAAAACGTAATGTTTTTAAGAACATATATTTCAGACAAGGATAAAAAATGAGTATGGATATAGCAAATGTTTGTTTATTGTGACTAAAATCAAACTGTATTAAACACTTTTAGTCTTGATAATGGGGACAAAACACCGAAACGTCGAAGAATAGTGACGAGCAGTATAGTTGGTTATAGAATAGAAAATAATTTTTATTCTGGGACATAGTCCCATAAGAACAACAAATATGTACAATTAAGGTAGATAGATAGATAACTGTTTTTTTATTTTTTCTTTCAGCATATTACAACAAAAATATAACATATAAAAAAAAACATTAATAGAACTATGGACTTTTAGACCGTCTAGTCCGGAGCCGACCTGTTCAATTTTATAATTTATATAACAGTAACTATATTCATATACGATACACTACACAATAATAGTAAAACAAACTCACTCACTGATTCAACTATATCATTATCAGGCTCAAAACCGCCAAACAATAATAATAAACAATTTTATATATATATTAATATATTATAATTTTTAAATATAGTTAAATTCTTTTATTAGTTTATATCTGTAGGGCCATGCTATTTTACAATATTTATATACAGCCATCCAGTTCTGTCCATTAAGATAGTTTATTACTTCATCGGTGTTTAAATAATTCTTTCCAAAACAGCTTATTCTAATTTCAGATAAAATGGGGCATGTGGCGAGGAAATGAAAGGTATTTTCTACTTCTTTTCTATTACAAAGAGAGCAAATCTCATTGTCATTTGACCAAAATCTATTATAGTTGAGGTATACCAATTCACATCTAACTTTAAATATCCATTTCGCCCCATTAAAACTTAATTTAGTATCAAATAAATATTGTGTCCCATAATCATAGTCTAAATTTTTATATACAAACATTTTTTTTGAGACTATAGCCCTTTGTAAACATTTTGATCTATAAATACCTGTCAGAGATTCCCTAAATTGCCCTAAATAAGTTTTTAAGAACATATATTTCAGACAAGGATAAAAAATGAGTATGGATATAGCAAATGTTTGTTGATTGTGACTAAAATCAAACTGTATTAAACACTTTTAGTCTTGATAATGGGGACAAAACACCGAAACGTCGAAGAATAGTGACGAGCAGTATAGTTGGTTATAGAATAGAAAATAATTTTTATTTTGGGACATAGTCCCATAAGAACAACAAATATGTACAATTAAGGTGTACAATGTATCTGGATCAAAAGACTAAATGATTATGATTAATTCTTATTTACAATGGTGTAAGAAGTAAGAAAAGAAAAGAAATATATCTATACAATAAAACAAAAGAATAAAATAAATAAACTTCTTCAATAAATACATTGAACAAAACTTAATTTAAAATTAATTAATAAATTAAGTTAGGCATGAGCAATGTATTATAGTAGGGAAATTATATTTATATGTATAGGAATAAAGTTATGATGGAAGAAATTCATGCTTCATATAATATGCCAAAATACGAAAAACTACCTCAACTTGTACTAATCAGGGAAAGCAATAAATAAGAAATTAGTAAAATTAAAGCAATCTATGGTCATTCGGAAGAGCTTCATTTTGTTGTATCAGAACGCTCAATCTACAGCTCTCACGTGTAACGTCACAAAAACTGAGCTTGGATTTGGAACTCTGTCACATCCGCCCTACTCTGCGGACCTCTCACCTACAGTTTATCGTTTTTTTTTGTTTTTTTTTTTTTTAAGCCTAGACCACTACTCACATGACAAAACATTACAAAATAGACAAAGGGAATCAGGAATATTTTTGCCCGGAAAACCCAGGTGTGGAAGAACAGTAGTCTAATGTTCTACGTTGTTGACCACGCGTCCCCTAAAGGTAATTTTATTACAATTCTATTTTTTATGAGCTTTCATTTTACCAGTTATCAGATCGATCATTTTTAGGAATTACTAAATTAAGGAGTATTCCTCTTTTTATTGGATTTTTATTATAAAATTAATGTTCTCCTCTTAGGTCTGTCTTTCTAAAATAAAATAAAAATGTGTATAGAGCCTAAGATCTACCCAGTTGGACTGTTAAAAGAATCTCTAATGTCCTAAAAACACATTAAAATTTATGCGACATGACCAGAATCCACTCCGGCACACGGACGGAATTTTCCCCCTTCCCTCTCTCCTTCAACTTTGCACAAATCTCAGAAGTTCCAGACATTCCCTCCCTCGTAGACTTGGCCAACTTCAACTCTTTTCCCTACGAAAATTTAAGTACATTTGTATGCTCTGATGAGATTATGGTGTGAAAATTAGGGCCCAACGCTTTAATTTATTACACGAAAAAAAAATTCCCGTGTTCGGTTAAACAGAATAAAAGAACTTCATAATTAAATTTATTTAAGGGCTTTGAAAAAAAAAAAAATCTTCCCTTATCTCATTGGCTTTCGTTTTTTATGAAACTTAATTTTTATTTTATGTTAAATGAGATAACGTTTGGACAAGGAATAAGGAAATTGTTTTTAAAGATTAATTTATTTATTTTTCCTTTGTGTGGTTGTAATTATAATTTTTAACTGCTAATTTACTGAACAATTTAATTTAACAGTAATTTAAATACAGGCAAAGAAAGAGTTTTAATAGAATTAATCTCTTTCTATATATAAAATGATTTCTTGGTTTCCGCGAAATACTTCTGAACCACGCAACGGATTTTGATGTGGTTTACACTAATATCCAGGGTATTCTTTCCTAAAGGTTTATAAGTAAAATATATTGCAATTAGGTATTTCTTTAGATGGGAAAAATACATTTTTTGTAATCACGGCATCAAAATGTGAGTAGTAATATAGACGTATAATATACCTATGGAAAGCGCAAGATTTTAGAAAAGGTAGTATGCAATAAAAAAAGTAATTAAATAAGTTAACAGAATGTTGTTAAAAGCCCATAAACTTTTAAACATATGCAGTTATTTTTTTATTTAAAATAAACTAGAATTTTTATTGAGTAATATTGCAATCTGTCCTAATTTGGACATCAATAACAGCGATAAAATTCATGATTCTTTCAATATTTACACATCAATAAAATAGTAATAAAAAAAATATTTAAAAAAATTTTTTTTTTTTTTTTTTTTTATTCATATTTTATTGAATTTTACAACTGTATTAACATAAATACAATAAGTAAAACTGTTGAGTTAGAATAAAGGGCGTGAAAGGCTTGTGAAGAAACTACCCAGTGGTAGAACTTCGATGTTTATTTAAGTAAGTAGATCCCGAGGCCATCTTCTTTTCAATCGCCTAGGAGGGTTGTCAGGAATATGTGAGGTTGATAGGTTGCGGACAAGAGGGTTTATATGGGCTGGGAGTTTGGAATTAAAAGTGGTATATCTGGTACGAGAAAGGTCTGTAACAAATGGGATATTAAGGTCGTTATGGATTATTTTATTTGTGACGAAATAAGGAGCATTTAGGATTTTGCGAAGGATTTTGGATTGTAAGGATTGGATACGGGAGGAATTAGATGGCTTCGTAGAGCCCCATAGCTCGATTCCATATGTCCAGATGGGTCTGATGACGGTAATATAAATGAGCTTTTTGTAATGAATTGGAAGTTTTGAACGTTTGTCGAGTAAGTGTTGTAGTAATCGGTATCTACGGGCAGTCTCTTGTCGTTTTAGTCTCGTGTGAGGATTCCATGTAAGACGTTTATCAAGATGGAGTCCTAGGTATCGGATTTGTTCAACAGGAATGAGTGGGGTATTGTTGAAGGATACTGTGGGGCAGGAGGTCATCGGTTTGCGACGAAGGGTAAAGGTAATTTGGTGGGATTTATTAGGATTTATTTTAATCCTCCAGTTCTGACACCATTTCTCAATGGCTGTGATGTGGGACTGAAGGGTTTGGGATGCAGCGGTTGGATCATTATGGACGGATAACACACAAGTGTCATCCGCGTAAGTTGTGAGGACAGTGCTAGGATGGAGTGGAATATCAGCTGTATATACCGTATAAAGGATGGGACCTAGGATACTACCCTGAGGTACACCTGCAGACTGAGAAAATGTGGAAGAATAGGAAAGATTATGATTTACTTTGAACGTTCTATCAGTAAGGTAGGAACGGATTATCAGGAAGTATGTAGCGGGAAGGAATTGACGGAGTTTATAAAGGAGTCCTGGGTGCCAGACTCGGTCGAACGCTTGTTCTACGTCAAGAAAAGCACCCGTGCAATACATTCCACGCTCCAATGTAGAGGATATAACATCCACCACACGGTGACATTGCTGAATTGTAGAATGGGATGTCCGAAATCCAAACTGATGGTCAGGAATTACGTGATTCATTTCTAGGATCGGATACAGGCGTTTCAAAATGAGTTTTTCTAGGATCTTTCCCATGATGGGTAAAAGGGAGATCGGACGGTATGAGGATGGATGTTCAGGAGGCTTTTGGGGTTTTGGGATCATTTTGATTATTGACAGTTTCCATGGTTCAGGGAAATAGGTGGTTCGGAGAGTAGCGTTGAATATATAAGTGAGGTAGAGGATTGCTTTTCGAGGTAGCTGTTTTAGGATATAGGATGTGATGAGATCATGACCAGGTGCTTTTTTAAAACGTAATTGATGGATAACATTAATTATTTCAGAAGGATGAAAGGCTTTAGGAGGAGGGGACATTTGGAGTGGAATAGTTAGTTCTGCTTCAATATGGTCAATATGGGTTGGATTAAGGATATCAGGATGTGGATTAAATATTTTGGAAAGGTGTTCACCAAATATTTGAGTCTTTTCTTCATCTGATCGAGACCAGGTAGAAGATTCGGTACGGAGTGGGTGATTAAAGGTTTTGAATTTGAGCAAATTTTTGGTAGTTGTCCATAAAGATTTGTCAGTTGGTCTTAGGTTTTCTGTGAAGTCCCGAAATGTTTGTATTTTGAATTTTCTAATTTCAGTTTTGAGTTTGTTAGTTAGATGAGTATAGTATGTTTTGTCGGACGGGTATCTGGACCTATGCCACTTAGCCCTTGCTCGCCGTTTCTCTGCTAATAAGTTTCGAATGTGATATGGTAAGTTAGTGTCGCGGGAGTAATTATTTTTGGGATGTGATGAGTTGTTATTAATTGCAGTACCTATTGTTCTTGTTAGTTTTTCGATAGCAAAGTTAATTTGTTGTTCTGTTTTTAGTGGAATCGTTAAGTCAAGTTCGTTTTCTAATTCAGAGCGAAAGTTGTCCCAGTCAACATGTCCTGTAATTAAAGAAGGAGGGAAGGATTTAGGAATAGGGTCTGAATGAAGAAGCAGCAGAACTGGGCTATGGTCTGAGGAGAGGTCTTCTAAGGATGTTACTGTAGATTGAAAGGTGGGAATTTGGGATGTGACGAATATATCAAGAATATCTGGGCGCTTTTTAAGGGAAGTAGGCCAGTAAGTAGGATCTTTGGGTGATAAGACGGAATAGCTGTTGGAAGTGGTGACTTGGGAGAGAATCCTGCCACGAGTGTTGGATGTTCGGCATCCCCACCGTTGATCTTTGGCGTTGTAATCTCCCCCGGCAATGAAGCGCGGACCAAAGGACTGAAATAAGGAATTAAATTGGTGAGAGGAGAGGGAATTGCCAGGAGGGCAATATACAGCTGAGATGGTAATATTAAATGGACGGCAGGATAAGGTAATAGAAGTCGATTGGATGGCGTCAGTTGGAGTAGAAGGAATCAGGGAGTGAGTTAAGGAATTGTGAATAAGGATACAAGAGCCAGCGTGGGATGTTTTGTCAGGGTGATCTGATCTGTGTGTGATGTAGTCACGTATGTAAAAGTGTGAATGAGGTGTGAAATGGGTTTCAGTCACAAGGGCAATGTCTATGTTACTGTCGTGAATAAATAAGTCAAGCTCGTCTCGGTGATTAAGCAGTCCATTAGCGTTCCATAATAGAATAGCCAGGGTTCTCCTACTCATCGTGGGAGATTGAAGGGGATTTCTGAAAGGAGTCTAGTAAGGAGAGTAATAAGGGGCTTGATGGTATTTTGGAGATCTAGGAGAAAAGATGAAAGAATAGGAATAATATCAGATGAATGTTGGTAGGAATAGGAGTAGGAGGGGGTGTCTTTAGGCAGAGGATTCATAGGTCTTGGAGGAGGTTGAACCCTTCTCTGAGGTTGTTGACAAGGGATCATGTTTAATGGAGCTTCTAGTGAGTGGTTTTCAGGAGCTGATGATATAGATGGAAGAGGCTGGTTGGAAATGGTCTGAGGAGGTATCAGTGGTGGTAACTTCACTCTTAGGGATGAGTTTTGAGGATCACTTTTAGGGACTTTGAACACTGGATGGGAATTCTGAGATTGAGGATGCGATTTTTGGGGTTGTGGATGGATAGTCTGGGGAGGACCATAGGAAGTCTGGGAATGATGATGGGGTGGCTGAGGCTGTTTTGAGGTTTGAGGCGATTGAGGTCGTGGTGTATGGTGAGAAGCTATTGCAGAAATGGTTGTGGTCTTGGAGTTGAAGCTCGAAGTGTGTTGATTCTCATCGATGACGGTAGGGTGCTGGAACACAGGTGTACTCTTGATGGACCGGCATGGTTTTTCGTTAACTGGCTCTGAGTTTCTTTGAGTAAAAGCTGCTGCATATAAACCTTTTTGTCTTAGCAGGTTTTTATATACAATGCATCCTTTATAGTTAGCAGGATGTGCTTCACTACACAAAGCACATTTTGCAGGGGTGTCTCTAGATTTTTGGCAGGTGCTGGAAGCGTGAGATCCTGCACATTTGACACATCTGGGAGGATGGTGGCAATAGGTTTTCGTGTGCCCTAGAGTTTGGCAGTTTGCGCATTGTACAATTTCAGGTCTCATCTTGGGCTCCTCAAATCTAATGCAGGAGTATACTAGCCTATTGACTTTGAAGATTTCATGATTACCAGGTGCTGTTTTTTTTTTTTTTAAGCCAGACCACTAATCACATACAAAACATTACAAAATAGACGGGGGAAATCAGAATTTTTTTCCCCGAAAACCCATTGGAAGAACATATCAAAATGTTTACGTTGTTGACCACCGTCCCCAAAAGGGTAATTTTATTACATTCTATTTTTTATGAGCTTTATTTTTCCCCATTATCGATCGTCTTTTTTGGGAATTAAAAAATTAAGGATATTCCTTTTTTTTTGGATTTTTTTTATAAAATTAATTTCCCTTTTGGGTCTTTTTTCTAAAATAAAAAAAAATGGGGTATAGACAAAAATCCCCAGTTGGACTGTTAAAAGAATCTCTAATGTCCTAAAAACACATTAAAATTTATGCGACATGACCAGAATCCACTCCGGCACACGGACGGAATTTTCCCCCTTCCCTCTCTCCTTCAACTTTGCACAAATCTCAGAAGTTCCAGACATTCCCTCCCTCGTAGACTTGGCCAACTTCAACTCTTTTCCCTACGAAAATTTAAGTACATTTGTATGCTCTGATGAGATTATGGTGTGAAAATTAGGGCCCAACGCTTTAATTTATTACACGAAAAAAAAAATTCCCGTGTTTCGGTTAAACAGAATAAAAGAACTTCATAATTAAATTTATTTAAGGGCTTTGAAAAAAAAAAAAATCTTCCCTTATCTCATTGGCTTTCGTTTTTTATGAAACTTAATTTTTATTTTATGTTAAATGAGATAACGTTTGGACAAGGAATAAGGAAATTGTTTTTAAAGATTAATTTATTTATTTTTCCTTTGTGTGGTTGTAATTATAATTTTTAACTGCTAATTTACTGAACAATTTAATTTAACAGTAATTTAAATACAGGCAAAGAAAGAGTTTTAATAGAAATTAATCTCTTTCTATATATAAAATGATTTCTTGGTTTCCGCGAAATACTTCTGAACCACGCAACGGATTTTGATGTGGTTTACACTAATATCCAGGGTATTCTTTCCTAAAGGTTTATAAGTAAAATATATTGCAATTAGGTATTTCTTTAGATGGGAAAAATACATTTTTTGTAATCACGGCATCAAAATGTGAGTAGTAATATAGACGTATAATATACCTATGGAAAGCGCAAGATTTTAGAAAAGGTAGTATGCAATAAAAAAAGTAATTAAATAAGTTAACAGAATGTTGTTAAAAGCCCATAAACTTTAAACATATGCAGTTATTTTTTTATTTAAAATAAACTAGAATTTTTATTGAGTAATATTGCAATCTGTCCTAAATTTTGGACATCAATAACAGCGATAAAATTCATGATTCTTTCAATATTTACACATCAATAAAATAGTAATAAAAAAAATATTTAAAAAAAATTTTTTTTTTTTTTTTTTTTTATTCATATTTTATTGAATTTTACAACTGTATTAACATAAATACAATAAGTTAAAACTGTTGAGTTAGAATAAAGGGCGTGAAAGGCTTGTGAAGAAACTACCCAGTGGTAGAACTTCGATGTTTATTTAAGTAAGTAGATCCCGAGGCCATCTTCTTTTCAATCGCCTAGAGGGTTGTCAGGAATATGTGAGGTTGATAGGTTGCGGACAAGAGGGTTTATATGGGCTGGGAGTTTGGAATTAAAAGTGGTATATCTGGTACGAGAAAGGTCTGTAACAAATGGATATTAAGGTCGTTATGGATTATTTATTTGTGACGAAATAAGGAGCATTTAGGATTTTGCGAAAGGGTTTTGGATTGTAAGATTGGATACGGGGGGAATTAGATGGCTTCGTAGAGCCCCATAGCTCGATTCCATATGTCCAGATGGGTCTGATGACGGTAATATAAATGAGCTTTTTGTAATGAATTGGAAGTTTTGAACGTTTGTCGAGTAAGTGTTGTAGTAATCGGGATCTACGGCAGTCTCTTGTCGTTTTAGTCTCGTGTGAGGATTCCATGTAAGACGTTTATCAAGATGGAGTCCTAGGTATCGGATTTGTTCAACAGGAATGAGTGGGTATTGTTGAAGGATACTGTGGGGCAGGAGGTCATCGGTTTGCGACGAAGGGTAAAGGTAATTTGGTGGGATTTATTAGGATTTATTTTAATCCTCCAGTTCTGACACCATTTCTCAATGGCTGTGATGTGGGACTGAAGGGTTTGGGATGCAGCGGTTGGATCATTATGGACGGATAACACACAAGTGTCATCCGCGTAAGTTGTGAGGACAGTGCTAGGATGGAGTGGAATATCAGCTGTATATACCGTATAAAGGATGGGACCCAGGATACTACCCCGAGGTACACCTGCAGACTGAGAAAATGTGGAAGAATAGGAAAGATTATGATTTACTTTGAACGTTCTATCAGTAAGGTAGGAACGGATTATCAGGAAGTATGTAGCGGGAAGGAATTGACGGAGTTTATAAAGGAGTCCTGGGTGCCAGACTCGGTCGAACGCTTGTTCTACGTCAAGAAAAGCACCCGTGCAATACATTCCACGCTCCAATGTAGAGGATATAACATCCACCACACGGTGACATTGCTGAATTGTAGAATGGGATGTCCGAAATCCAAACTGATGGTCAGGAATTACGTGATTCATTTCTAGGATCGGATACAGGCGTTTCAAAATGAGTTTTTCTAGGATCTTTCCCATGATGGGTAAAAGGGAGATCGGACGGTATGAGGATGGATGTTCAGGAGGCTTTTGGGGTTTTGGGATCATTTTGATTATTGACAGTTTCCATGGTTCAGGGAAATAGGTGGTTCGGAGAGTAGCGTTGAATATATAAGTGAGGTAGAGGATTGCTTTTCGAGGTAGCTGTTTTAGGATATAGGATGTGATGAGATCATGACCAGGTGCTTTTTTAAAACGTAATTGATGGATAACATTAATTATTTCAGAAGGATGAAAGGCTTTAGGAGGAGGGGACATTTGGAGTGGAATAGTTAGTTCTGCTTCAATATGGTCAATATGGGTTGGATTAAGGATATCAGGATGTGGATTAAATATTTTGGAAAGGTGTTCACCAAATATTTGAGTCTTTTCTTCATCTGATCGAGACCAGGTAGAAGATTCGGTAAGGAGTGGGTGATTAAAGGTTTTGAATTTGAGCAAATTTTTGGTAGTTGTCCATAAAGATTTGTCAGTTGGTCTTAGGTTTTCTGTGAAGTCCCGAAATGTTTGTATTTTGAATTTTCTAATTTCAGTTTTGAGTTTGTTAGTTAGATGAGTATAGTATGTTTTGTCGGACGGGTATCTGGACCTATGCCACTTAGCCCTTGCTCGCCGTTTCTCTGCTAATAAGTTTCGAATGTGATATGGTAAGTTAGTGTCGCGGGAGTAATTATTTTTGGGATGTGATGAGTTGTTATTAATTGCAGTACCTATTGTTCTTGTTAGTTTTTCGATAGCAAAGTTAATTTGTTGTTCTGTTTTTAGTGGAATCGTTAAGTCAAGTTCGTTTTCTAATTCAGAGCGAAAGTTGTCCCAGTCAACATGTCCTGTAATTAAAGAAGGAGGGAAGGATTTAGGAATAGGGTCTGAATGAAGAAGCAGCAGAACTGGGCTATGGTCTGAGGAGAGGTCTTCTAAGGATGTTACTGTAGATTGAAAGGTGGGAATTTGGGATGTGACGAATATATCAAGAATATCTGGGCGCTTTTTAAGGGAAGTAGGCCAGTAAGTAGGATCTTTGGGTGATAAGACGGAATAGCTGTTGGAAGTGGTGACTTGGGAGAGAATCCTGCCACGAGTGTTGGATGTTCGGCATCCCCACCGTTGATCTTTGGCGTTGTAATCTCCCCCGGCAATGAAGCGCGGACCAAAGGACTGAAATAAGGAATTAAATTGGTGAGAGGAGAGGGAATTGCCAGGAGGGCAATATACAGCTGAGATGGTAATATTAAATGGACGGCAGGATAAGGTAATAGAAGTCGATTGGATGGCGTCAGTTGGAGTAGAAGGAATCAGGGAGTGAGTTAAGGAATTGTGAATAAGGATACAAGAGCCAGCGTGGGATGTTTTGTCAGGGTGATCTGATCTGTGTGTGATGTAGTCACGTATGTAAAAGTGTGAATGAGGTGTGAAATGGGTTTCAGTCACAAGGGCAATGTCTATGTTATGTCGTGAATAAATAAGTCAAGCTCGTCTCGGTGATTAAGCAGTCCATTAGCGTTCCATAATAGAATAGCCAGGGTCTCCTACTCATCGTGGGAGATTGAAGGGGATTTCTGAAAGGAGTCTAGTAAGGAGAGTAATAAGGGGCTTGATGGTATTTTGGAGATCTAGGAGAAAAGATGAAAGAATAGGAATAATATCAGATGAATGTTGGTAGGAATAGGAGTAGGAGGGGGTGTCTTTAGGCAGAGGATTCATAGGTCTTGGAGGAGGTTGAACCCTTTTCTGAGGTTGTTGACAAGGGATCATGTTTAATGGAGCTTCTAGTGAGTGGTTTTCAGGAGCTGATGATATAGATGGAAGAGGCTGGTTGGAAATGGTCTGAGGAGGTATCAGTGGTGGTAACTTCACTCTTAGGGATGAGTTTTGAGGATCACTTTTAGGGACTTTGAACACTGGATGGGAATTCTGAGATTGAGGATGCGATTTTTGGGGTTGTGGATGGATAGTCTGGGGAGGACCATAGGAAGTCTGGGAATGATGATGGGGTGGCTGAGGCTGTTTTGAGGTTTGAGGCGATTGAGGTCGTGGTGTATGGTGAGAAGCTATTGCAGAAATGGTTGTGGTCTTGGAGTTGAAGCTCGAAGTGTGTTGATTCTCATCGATGACGGTAGGGTGCTGGAACACAGGTGTACTCTTGATGGACCGGCATGGTTTTTCGTTAACTGGCTCTGAGTTTCTTTGAGTAAAAGCTGCTGCATATAAACCTTTTTGTCTTAGCAGGTTTTTATATACAATGCATCCTTTATAGTTAGCAGGATGTGCTTCACTACACAAAGCACATTTTGCAGGGGTGTCTCTAGATTTTTGGCAGGTGCTGGAAGCGTGAGATCCTGCACATTTGACACATCTGGGAGGATGGTGGCAATAGGTTTTCGTGTGCCCTAGAGTTTGGCAGTTTGCGCATTGTACAATTTCAGGTCTCATCTTGGGCTCCTCAAATCTAATGCAGGAGTATACTAGCCTATTGACTTTGAAGATTTCATGATTACCAGGTGCTGGTTCAAGGTCTACAAAGAATAAGGGCAGAGGATACTTTTGAACAGGATGAGTGATGCATGATATGTGTCTAACATTAAATCCTAATTCGTCTAGGTCTTTCTTGATGGCCTCTGTGGGGGTGGTGCTGTGAAGACCTCGTAAAACCACTCTATAAGGTTTCTCTTCTTTCAGCTGATAACAGTGAAAGTCGTACTTTTTCTGTGTTAAGTGGTAAACTAATTTTTTATAAATGTCTTTATTTGGAGTGTTAATCTTGATGTCTTGTAATCTTGAAAAACATTGAAAATTTTGTTGTCCAATCAGAGCTGAGATTTCCTGGCCAAACTTCATGAAGTCACGAATGTTACTGACATATATAGGTGGCGGCTCGGGTTCGTTTGATTCTCGGGGTGCTAAAGGAGCATTAGACGAATTATTGGTGGCTGCAATGTTATTGCTGGAAGGTAGGTCGTGAGAAGTAGTTTGAGATGGAGTTGTGTTGGCTGAGTTTGAACTCTGATTTTCGTTTTCGGCTGGAAGTGCTTGTTTAGACTTGGCTTTCTTTTTTTTTTTCTTGTTGGGTGAGTTCCCTGCGGAACCCGGTAGTACATTCCTATCACGTTTCTGGAGCGTTCGACGTTTTAAATACTGCGAATCCGTTTCGCTAACTTCACTAAAGGCTGTGTCATCGTCCGTATCCATGATTGAATTTTTGTCAGTGGACATAATAATGATATAAAATTAAAAAAGAAAAAAATAATTAAATTAAAAAATAATACATGGATCAAAAAATAAATGGATTGATAATATTTAACTAATATCGTATTTACAATGATTTACATAGGTATTTAAATTTAAAAAAAATAAAAAACATTTTCTAAAATATTTTTATACAAAATTAAATAAAGAAATTAAAAGAAAAAATGTCTTATACAAAATGAAAGAAGAAAATGATATTTGAAAAAAAGAAAAAAAATTGGAGAAAAAAAAAAAAAAAAAAAAAAAAAAAAAAAAAAAAAAAAAAAAAATTAAACGTCTCTTGAGCTACGAACTCAGTTCTATTCGAGCGGAGTGAGGAGCGCTATCTCCGAGCCACTGGTGATCTGATAAGAACTAGTCCTAGTGAGTGATAGCCTATGACAGCCTGTACAGGCAGCAGCCTGCTTACCACGTGGCGCACCTTTAGGCTATTAACACTACTCCAAAAGTTAACTAATAATCACTCACCTCACTGAATTACAGTATAAACTTAATTACTGTCGTAAAAAGACGATGTTTATAAACGTTGGCAATAATCCGTGAGTTAATACCACAGTTATAAAGATGCTAGTGCAGAGCGATAACTAAGCGTGACATTAGTTTCGGCCATGACACTGGTACTCTTAAAAAAAAATAGATATAAAATAATAATAAAATAAATATGAGATTAATCATGTATCTAATGAGGTAGGCTATTATGAGACGATTTATATAGGCTATTATAGACGATTATGAGGCGATAGCTTTTTGTAACAATGATTATTTTCTATGCAAATTTTAATATTCCTTTTTTTATTTTTTTACTTTTAGGGTATGAATATAAGTATAGATTAAATTTGTTGGGTAAATTAGCACATAAACAATCATAAATACAGCCTCACAAAGAGCAAACAAATAACAATTTATAAATATAATAACATAAATCAATAACTAAATTATCTTAATTTAATCGTTAATGTATTATGATTAATGAAACAATTCCACGTTTACTCCATCAATTATTAATGTGACATCATTAAATTATAATAAATTGCTGTCAATACGTATTACATCAAGGCCCTTATGACTGGCCTTTAATAATAATATTGGTCCTATACATTTAAAAATAAATAAAAAACATAGATACATTTTGCGTGGTAACTTTGTTAATAATACCAACTAAGAAAATTCCTTTAATCGAAAGCCAGCTTCTTTATATTAAATTAAATGTCTTCTTTGGTAAAATGGCTCTCTAAATTATTTTAATATACAGGTTCTGATAGTTATATTTTTTATTATATATCATACCACCACAAGGACTGTCTAAGAAGTGAATTTCCTTATGGTCAACTATTCGTATTCATTTTTTTTTTTTTAATTTTAAAACATGTCCTTGCCTTGATTTGAAGTTAACTTGCTGAGGATCTTCGCTTTTAAAAAGTATAATATCCAGTCTCTGACCAAATGCTTTGTAAATACTAATTTATTTGGGCGCCACTTTCGTTTACTTCAACACTTACTTGGACGCTCTAACCTTTCACTCAACTACAAAAGGCTCATCTACATGACTTATAAAGCCTGTCTGGACATACGGGGTTTAGCTTTGGGGCTCTACTAAACTATCAAATTCTTCCCGCATTCATTCCTTACAATCAAAAATCCTTAACGCTCCTTATTTGTCACGAATAAGCTCATCCATAGAGACATTAATGTTCTATATGTTGCTGATTTGGCCCGAACCAGGTATTAATTCTTCCGTGACCAACTCCACTCCCACTCTAACCCTCTAGTTTAAATCCTTGCTTCCTCTTCCATTTTTGACGATTCTCCGAGGCGTATGAAAAGAAGATGACCTCGGGATCTTCTAGTGTTGATTACCTACTGGAGTGCTGCCAATGGGCAGTTTCTTTTTACGTCATTTTCATGTATGTTACCTAACAGATGATTTACTAGATGTATTAACCAGAGCCTTCTATGCCCAACATCGTTGGTTCAAACCCAGCAGATGATCGGATAAAAATTCCTCGGTCATGTCCTCTTTCGCATAGGGCGTAAATTGCTAGTCCCGCAAAATTTAGGACTCCCACGTTACCATCTTCCAATTCGCCTCAGTAGCGTGTAGTGACTTTAAATTAATAAACAAACGAAGTGCATATTTTACTTTAGTACAATATTTTATTTAAGTTGCGAGTTTTCATTATCCCTAAAAACGTATATTAAGTTTCCTATGCCTGTACCCTTACTCTATATAAATATTTGTTGATATCCTATCCACCTGGAACCAACCCAGGAATAAAAGAATCGACTTCAGATTAGATTCGATTTTCTCATTTTCAAGAACGATATGGGAAATGGAAACAAATAGTTTCATATAACTGTAGATCTAATAGGAACGTCAGTCACAGTGACTTTCCTTGTATTATTTCACAGGAAAATCATAAGACTTTTGACAAATACAAATAAAGGCTTAGTTTATAAAATCAAAACAAATTTGCTATATAAATTAAGTTGGATTTGAAATAATTATATTTCCGCAGTTGACATGTTTTTTCCTCTTCGGACAGACTAAACAGCGGTAGAGCATTTTAGAGCGATTCAGGCCACACAGGCGGTCAAGATCTCTTTGTGAGTTTTTACCAAACCGGCACCGTCTCATTTACATTTAAGATAAATGAAATATATGTTAATAGGATCAGGATTATTTAAATTAGGGTTCTGAAATCCTAGCCCACCAAGCGAAAATCTAAATACCTTACCCCACACACGCGCCCCTTAACAAGGTATTACCCAATAATATTTTATTTATCAGCATGAAATAACACTGATTTCGGCCAATAAAGTTTTTACCCAAAAACAAAAAAAAACAAAATAAAAAAAATTAATATACCGTGATAGCGGCATATAATACATTTAATCAATCTTCCTTTTAACACACGAACGCCATATTTCAAAAGTCTGCAAACTATAATCATGTAAAGCGGTGAAAGAGTGACCACTTTTTCGTGTTAAATGTCATAAGATTAAATAATACGCCGTTCAAGTAAAAATAAATATTTAATGATGCCCTTACCTAAAATGATATTGTCCTTACTCACGATAATTTGGCCTTTGTTTTGGCGGTTTGTTTCTTTACTTAGGGTCAGAGAATAAGACAATAAGCATCTAATCCTAGACATAGTCCAATTTATACTAGAACCATGACAATAATTATAATAATATTAGGCTAAGCGAACCCGAAGGTTAAGTGCCAACGCTCTACCTACACTATTCCATCCAATTACCACCATCTAAAATTTGTAAAATGCGACTAACCACGTAAAGTCTCTGAGGCATTTAGCGATAGTGGTCGGGCTGTCGATGGTGTCGTTCACTTGGTAAAGAACATTCGTTTATATCAGCTCATTTAACACAAACTAATTGTTTTACGTACTTTTTAATATTACTCACATTTTTTCATTGCTAATCAGTATATTTACCGTTCCTATTTAATCATTATGTTTATTGTTTCTATTTTATTTTTATTGATTTCTTCATTTTAGAATCGATTCCATCCTTTTCTCTCAGAAAACTGGTTGTACATATATCTGTATAATATTTTATTTTTTTTATCATAGGTAAGTTAATCGTCTTCTGAAGATGTTTAAGGCAATAATAACCACTCGTAGTTTTTTGCCCTTATAACCAAAACAACCAATTTATTGGGATGCTGGTTTTTCCGCTTTAACGATTCTCTTACTATCCAAATTTTATTTTATTAACCTATTATTATATAAATGATTTCTCTTTTTTTGGAGATAATAATTTTTCTTAAATTTGTGTGTATTTTGGCTAAAGATAGAGGGGAAGAGATTAAATAAAAAACAACAAAACAGTTATTTAGTCTCTTATTTTTCGCTTTAAAAATATTTTAAATTTCAACATCACGCAATAACACATTGATTTAAGATGTTTTCAAATATTATCGATTTATTTTTATTATTACTTAACTGGATCAATAGTCATTGAAAAAGATCAAGTGATATTTGATTTATTGTACGTATTAAAGTGTAATATTTACCATAAGGTCTGTTGTTTGGATAGAGTATGAAAGAAATCTTCAACAGAACTTGGATTATTGGAAAAAAGGCTTCACAAAATCAGACTCGACTGTTTACATGTTCTTTTATTCAACAATGTCATTTATCTTTAAGTAGGGTTTTTGTTAATTATATTTCTAGATTAAAAATCACGACGGTCAAAATCTTACGTCCTAAATATGGTTGATATTTTTCTTTTTTTTAAACTAGATAAATTAGAAAAAAATGAAAGCATTCCTTTTAATATTTCTTTTGTTTTCGATAAAATATTATATGGCTCATCTTATCGGTTTGATCCAGAAGATTGATTCCAATTATGACAATAAAAGTGGGTACCAATCATGTATTTTTTTTTAAGAAAGTCGTATTGTTTATTTTTAAAAGAACGGTAACTATCAAGCTATTAAAAGAGAAAGCTATTGAATTTATAAGAACGTGTTAAGCAATACTATGTAAAGAGACCAACATGTCCTTAACATGTTAACATGGAGTTTTACTGAAATTTAAATTTTAGTGCTGCATTTTCATCATCATTCATCATCATCCGTGGCGCTACAGACCAATGTGGTCCTTGGCCTCCTCAATAAGTCTTCGCCAGGTGGTTCGGTCTTGCGCAGCCGCTCGCCAGTTGCGGGTGTCAAGTAGGCGAAGAGCATCCCTGGCAACGGTGTCCTCGAATCTAAGCCGAGGTCTTCCTCTTCCCTTTGTCCGGTGGAGCCTCCCTTCCAGCAGCTTTTTTGGAACTTCATCGTCTGGCATCCGTATAACGTGGCCAGCTCAACGCAGCCTTCCTAAGTTGATTAACCTCATCATATCAGCTTCGCCATAGATCCGATAGATTTCCAGATTTGTCCTCCGCCTCCAGCTTTCCCCGATCTTAACTGGCCCAAATATCTTTCTTAAGATCTTTCTTTCAAATATGAGGATTTTCCTCTCCTCTTTACCAGTGAGGGTCCATGTCTCAGATCCATAAGTTAGGACGGGCCTAATGAGAGTCTTATACAAAAGGCACTTTGTGCGACGGGTGAGGTAGGCACTTTTCAGATGCTTTCTGAGGCCAAAATAGCACCTGTTGGCTTTGAGGAGACGCTGACTTGTTTCCCCGGAGATCCTATTTCCACAATTCACTACCGATCCGAGGTTCATCATCATTAATTTAATCAATTATTAGAGAAACATGTGATGCTATATTCCTAAGTCTCAGAAGTGGCATAAAGGTAAGTTTTGAATATACAATATATGTTATATTATATTATTATTATCGTTATTAATATTTATTTAATATTTTTTTATTTTAATTTTAATGATATGACTAATATGAAAAGCAATGAATTAATTAAAGAAATATGGGCTATCACCACTACTAATTTCAAAACGCTATAAGTTTCCATTTATTTTTAACAACTTGTTTACGATTTGGTACTTTATATTGTTTTTAAAATCTTGCGTACTGTATAGAAGAATATAACTTGTACAATACTTTTCGATGGTAACACTGAATCCATAACCTTTCTCATTACAAACAACATATGTCCACAAGTTTATGGGCTCATAACGACATTCTGTTAACTTGTAAAACAGACACTCACCTAGAATTAACCAAATTATTCGCTGAAGAAGGAAAAAGAATCCATTATGTGTGGATACCAGGCCATATGGGGATAATAGGAAACGAAATGGCTGATAAGGCTGCCAAAGAAGCCCTTACACTCCCAGGTCGTGGTAGGACACTACTGACACCATCAGAGCTAGCACGTCCACTAATGGAAAATGTATTGAAGAAATGGGAAGAAACTTGGAACAACAGCTATCCAAGTAAGCTCAAAGCGATTAAGATAGAGGTAAAACCTTGGAAAACCTCAAGTCGCACCGACCGTAGAGAAGAGGTGGTCCTGGCCCGCCTGAGAATCGGACACACACGGCTAACGCATGGGCACATAATATCAAAAGAATTGCCCCCAAGATGCAAGCATTGTAGGGAAACCTTGACCATAGCTCATATTTTTGAAGAATGTTCCTTCTACATCAGGCAGCTGAACAAAAATAAAATACCAAGCAACGTCGCAGATGCTTTGGGAAACAATGGAAAAAGGATTGATGAATTAATGTGTCTCCTCTCTCAAATGGATTTTTACAAGCTTATTTGAACTACTCTTGTTTTCTTTGGACTTAAATTATTTTATATATATATATATATATATATATATATATATATATATATATATATTTTTTTTTTTATTATTATTTTTTTTTAATTTTATTTATTCATCTTTTATTTTTTTTCTATTATATTTTATTTTACTTATTTTTGTAATTACTTTTCTAATTATTATATTTATTACCTTATTTTTCAATTAAATATTAATGTATTACTATTACTTATTTATTTTTATTATTATCTATTCTATCTACTTGTTTTTTATCTTTATTTATTATTATTATTTTTTATTTTATTTATTTATTTTTTTTTTTATTTATTTATTTATTCTTTTCTCTTGAATATTATCTAACATTCATTTATCTCAAGTAGAATTATACATATATTATAATATCTTTTAATGAATATCTCTTTTAATATTTTAACTTATACTATTTGTCTTAACTTAATCTTCTATAAAATGAATATATCTGGCTGGCACTGATGACCGCGATGTTTTGTGCCATTAAAATTTTAAAAACCAACCAACCAGACACTCATGTGGCTCATCCAGTCTTTATTAAGAGGATTCCAAAAATTGGGTAAAACCTGATGGGTATGTGGAATCCTGGTCTTAGCACCTTGCTGTACAGCCGTTGGCCATGAAACAGCACAGATCCTTACTATGATTTTTTGTTTTTAATTCAGTCGACTTGATAAAAAAAATAGAAGATTGCAGAATGAAAGTCCATTGCAGGTTTATTTTCTAGTTTCGATTGATTTCACCATTTCATTTCATAATTGTATCGACTATGAATTCTTGGAATGCTCAATTTTCGCTTGAACTCACCGAGACTTTATGAGGTGACTGAATCCTAAAAGGTCATATTTCGAAATTCAATTCTGCTTATCCAATATGAAATATGACTCTTAATTGTTTATCTGTTATACCCTCCCTCTACCCAGAAAAACACGGAACCCGATCCTTATCACGGTGAAAATAATTTTAGACCAATTAACTATCCTATTCGAAGCCTTAATAAAATTTGGTTCTATGAACTAAAAACTTTAGTCCCATGTTCTTTGACTAGAGTAAATAGAAGAGTTACAAAATGGGTCCCATGTCTATTTATTAAGAAGTCAACCCTAACAGATATAAGGGCTGGTTCAAACGCACACTTTTTATGATGCTAGAAGTATGCAGCTTAACAGGAATATGCTATGGTTATATGGTTCAGCCTCTAATGTTCAGTTTTAAATTTGAATTATTTTAAAATTATATCCTTGATTCAAACACCGGTTACTTTTTAATGCTTATGTGTTTATGTATAATGTTATATAAATAATCTTTTACTCCTCTTTAAACTAAATCATTATTTTCCTTAATTTGTAACAATACTGTAGAAGTACATTAAATAGAAAAATGTCCTCAGAAATAGTTATGTTTCATCATTCAATGATTTAATCAGACCCTTTAGTTCTATCAACAAATTTCTGAGAGAATAATTATCAGTCCATTATTGTCAGGCAGCATTATTTTAGGATGCAAGGAGGTATTGAAAAATAAGCTATTTGAATATGGAAAGAGGAAGTGCACGGCGGATGTTTGCAGGATGAGAATTCTAAAAGATGGTGGAACGGATTAGAAAGGAACGTTCATATGTTTTGGTTCCGTGGGAAGGGATATAAAGGTCGGAAGAGTCGAAATATAGTTTCTCGGTAGCTTCTTTCCGAAGTATTGACTGAAAAATAACCAAAAATAAAAATATAATAATAAAATAAGTTAATATTGTTTTCTTACACTTTAAAAATAAATGTATTTAAAAAGCTCTAATTTATATTAATTTGAAGTAATGCTTAATATTATTATTATCAAGAATTAGATTTGTTTTTCATTTTTTCTTTCTGTTTTGTTTGTTTTTCATTAAATTTTACATATAACTATTTATTTATTTTATTCATGATAATTTTGACATCCACTGTTCGCTTATGAAGAATTTGTAACTATTTGTTTTTTTATCTTTGTTTTGTTATTATGTTTGTCCAACTGGATTTAATTATCGTATTATTTATTTTATTTTAATAATACAGTCCAACTCAATTGTCAAAGCAATTGCTTAAACAATAAACATTTATCTATCTATCTTATACCGCCGGGGACGACCCTAGGGTATGGGGACCCTCCTAGGGCAGGCCCAGTCTCTTTAAAGTGGGTATCCAAATTGAGTGAAAACACCTGACGGCTGAGCGTGATCAAGGCCTAATCACCTCATTGCACGGCCGTTGGGTTAGGAACAGTACGAATCTATTTATGTACGGAGCCCTAGACCCTTAATGGGTTTTAGAGGTACAGTAGGTAGAAAAAAGTTGTGTGTTGCACACCATATATTTTAAACATAAGTAATGCTTTTATTCACGTTTCTTTATTATGAAGTTTGGTTGTGTGTTTTATTATTTATAAAAATTTTCATTCGGACCATATTGCGTGGCGCGCATTATGATGATCGATCCATCTTCCGAAAAAAAAATCTACACGAAATTGTTAATTACGGAGTAATTTCCAACTGTGATTCGGAATGCTAAGGCTTCCAAAGTACACCGTAGGGCTTGTCATAATTTCCTCCTGAGTCATCGGGTGAAGAGGGTACAACGGCGATTGAGTTTCCTCTTGTCTCTGTAATTTGTGGGGTGCCAGCGGGAAATGAGGATCAAGTGAGGAAACAAGAAAAGAACGCTCGTGCCGAATAGGAAGGCGGATTATACACGCCTTTTAGTGCCAAAGTTTAGATTTGAACCCTGAATCAAGTACTAAATCAAGTATGTTTGGGTAACAATTTTAAATTTTTTTATTTTATTCGTATGTATTACAATTTGTCACAATGGACAATAATAATATCGCGAAAGGAACACGTTGATACAATAAATTTTAAATAGAAATACAATAGAAGGTATTATAAGAAATAAAATGGAATAACTACAAAAAGTAATATAAAAAAAAATCTAGTGCGGGCAACACACAATATTCACTAACCTCCGATGTTAAAATCAATGGAAGTTAAAAATAGTTTAACTAATTACATTGCGTTTTTATGGAAACATTTATGTTAGATTAAATAGTATAACCATAGAAATTATTATGTACAACAAATCCTTACGTTGATGCGTTTTTACATTCACTTACCTATATATGATATATATAGTAAGGGAAAGTTTTGCGATCCTGAACATTTTTGAATTCCAGATTTCAACGGAAGTATACGTTTTAGGGTACCCTGAGTCCAAATAACCATGTCCCAAAAAGGCCTGTGTCTCTTGGTGTGTGGTAAGTCAAGCATGAAAACGATAAGTTGATAAGAAATTTCATATTTAAGACAACTATACACCCGAGAGTAACAATTTTGATTAATCTCCCTATATCGATGCAAACTTTATTGGGCTTGAATATCATGTAGGTTTCGCTCTGATTGAAATAGCCTGTCAGGGCTTAAATGCCGAATTTTTGTATTTTCTTCATCTAAAGTACCTTTAATTTTGTAGATTCTAAGAAAATAACCAAATCATCTTGTTAGCATTGACAAAGAACGGGCAAATATATAAGTTAAATTAATTCGATGTCCAACTTAAGGAGAAAAGATCAAAAATATTTGTTATTTTTCGATTTTAATGATTCAATTTTCGTAGAAAGTAATATAGATGTGTAATACGAGTATACCGTTGGAAAGCTAAGGATTTCAAGACAAATATTGTCTTATGATAAAAATTGTAGAAGTTAATCAAAAGTTATGAAAATCTCTAAACTAAGTGATTGTCATAGATATTAATGTAATTTTCTTCCAGTGGCGCGACAGGCCGTGCAGGCAATGGGCCTCGTGGTGTAAACTCCTGCGAGTTTACACTCACGTTTCACGATGCAATGTTTAGTGTAGGGTCATCACTCCCTACGACTAACTTTGTGAGTGGCCACCCTTTGGCTGACGGGTCTCACATAACCGGGGGAGAGGCTGTGAGTGAATCATTTTTTTACATCCTTATAAAAGCCCCGCGGGGACTGGGATTCGAACTCAGAACCTGTTGCATGAGAGAATAGCGCGCTAGCCACTCAGCCACGGGCTTCCCCGTAGTAAATTATATAATAAAAACGCGTTTCTATTGAAATTCATCAGAACAATTTATTTTCATCTCTAAATGCATTTAAACATTATTGAATTGATTATAACAACGGAGGTTAGTAAAAGTGGTGTGTTTTGCGTACAAGATTTTTTTTTTTCATTTCATTGCTTTCTATGCTACTTAACTGTTTTCCAAAAATCGTTGGCTTTCCAGCTGTATATTATACATCTATTCTTATTGAATTGGAAGATAGTAATTTATCTTGGAGAGATATTTTTGATATTTTCTCTTTGAGTATGTTATTAAATTCTTCGTTATATCATACATACCTAAGATTTATCAAATTAAAGAATAGAAGTGATTAATTATTTTGATTAGCAAAATTAAAGATAATAAGATGAAGACATTTTTAGGATTCAGTTCATTGGATTCTACGTCAATGTATCGAATATTAACTGTTTGAGAAAATACTTAAGATGATTAAAATGCATCTCAAAACTTTTGAGTTCATTTTTGCCAATTCAGCTGAAAAAGTTTCTTTAAAAGGGGATCACTTGTAGCTGGGTCGTTAGCATAACAGCCTCCTATGCCAAAGGTCACGGGTTCATATCCGCTGGTGGTCCTAGGATGTTTTAATGGGAGTAAAAAATCTTTGGTTATGCCGTCCTTCGGAGGGGACATTAAAAGGTGGTCCCGAGCCTGTGCGATGTCAGGTAATCGTTAAAGATTCCTATCCTAATAGAACCGAGATAGGCAAAATTTAGGACTCCCACTGTAGCATCGTCCGATTAGCCATAGTAGCATAAAGTGACGTTAAATAAATAAACAATAAACAAGTTTCTTTAAAATTTCAGACACATACTTAAATTGTAGGAAATGGCATGTTTTGCTGGTTTAAGTTAGCTTCTATCACTTTTTTTATTATATAACATTTAAAAAAAAAAACCGGTATCTAATATTTTGTTTTTATTTTCAGGTAAGACACTATAATAGAAAGTTTAAGACGTTTATTACAGGTAAACTATAACCGTTCAGTTTTACTTTTTTTTTTTTCTAGTATTGTCTTTTTTTCATCTTAAGCATTAGTTGGTATAACATTCGAAAGGCCATTTAAGAGTATAATTTGTTTTATAATAATCACTATACTGTATTCTTGTATTTAATTTTAATTAAATATTTTATCGTGTTATATTCTAAAAATATCTGGTGCTTGCAACACATGACGTTTACTTACCTCCGTTGTATATATAATCAATTTAAGAAATATTACATACATTAAGAGATGAAAATAAATTGTTAAATAATTAATAACATTGAATTTGAATAGAAACATGTGTTTTATTAAGTAAACGATTATATTATCTACGACAGTCAGCTAGTTTTATCAGGTTTTCGTCACTGTCCATTAACTTTTACAATTTTTTTTATGAGATAATATTTTTTCTAATATCTTTAGCTATCCAACGGTATATTTTACATCTATATTACTTTTTCATGTTTGAAAACACAAAAATTGCATGAATGGTATCAGTGACAAAATGGCCGATCCTACACTAAATCTTAACAAATAAAAAATTTAGGCAATTTTGTTTACGTTTATTGTGTATATAGTACGTTTTGTCCAAAATCCCTTATTTTTCGAGATATTGTCAAGAAAACAGAAAATGTGCTAAATTTTTGACTAAGTTTGTGAAAAAAAAAAACCAGTTTCCGGGCAAAATGTTTGCCATGTTTGCAAAATTCGTGTTCAGCAACCCAAAAAACATAAAAAGTGATAACATAAAAACTGGATCAAAATTTGCCCGTGAACTGCGTTTTCAGAGCTAATATGACTAGCCTAAGAAGAATGTTGTGGAGACCACCTGCAGCTATAAAAGTATTTACTGTTTTTTTTCTGGTGAATTCCATTCGCAAGGCTAGGAAATCTTTTCATAACAACAAACGCTCTCACAATGATATTTCTTGTTTCTACTCGTGGATCCATATATTTACCTTCTCCCGCATTTGTCTTAAATGCAATTTAAAATAAATTGTTAAAGAATTAATAACATTGAGTTTCATTAGAAACATGTGTTTAATTAAATAATCGATTATATTATCTTCATAAATCAGCTAGTTTTATATGGTTTTCATCACTGTCCAATACCATTACAATTTTGTATAAGATAATCTTTTTTCTAAAATCTTTAGCTTTTCAACGGTACATTTTACATCTATATTACTTTATTTATTTAAACATATTTATTGATATTTACGATTGTATTATTATATACAACAAGTAAATGTGATGGACATAGTAAACTGATATGAAATACATGAAGACACGCATTTATTTATTGGCAGCACTCTAAAAATATTTTAAACTAGAAGGTCTCGGGGCTATCTTCTTTTCAGACGCTCGGAGGATTATCAGGAATCGAAGAGGATGATAGGATAGAAACTAGTGGATTAGAGTGGAAATGGACTTTTTCATGGAATGATTGATACTTGGTTCGGGCTAATTTAGTAAAATATGGGATATTAAGGTCTTTAATATTACTTTATTGTTCAGAAATCACAAATATTGCATGAAAAAATATTTTTGGTCTTTTCTCCTTTTGTTGGATATGGAATTCCTTCAACTTATATATTTTTTCGTTTTTCATCTATGCTAACAAGATGATATGGTTAATTTATTTAAATTTACTAATTTAAGCGCTGTCAGACTATTTCAATCAGAATGAAACCTACATCCTATTAAAACCCATTAAATTTTACATCGATATAGCGAGTTTCATCAAAATGGTTAGAGCCGTTTTTAAGAAAATCATTAGAAAGGTGAAAAATGTTTGGTATTAAGTATCTTCCGGTTAGCTGATTTTCAAGAAAAAATGTCTTTATATTTGTCACATGAAATGAGACTTTTCATTTTTGCGTTAGAGTTACCACACACACACTCACACATACAAATAATTTGATATTTAATTCTTTTTAAAAAGGATTAATTTTTATTATTTGAATGCGAACATAAATTTATCAAGAGAAATAAATAGTATATAAAGTTAGGAGGAAATAATCACTGAATTCTCCATTCATTCATTAATTTATTAGGTATCATTGGTTGACCAGTAGTCATTGAAAACGCTTATGAAAAAAGATCCCAGATTTTTTTTTCCTGATCCAAAGTTTCAACGAGGAAAAATATTTCTCTTCTCTCTCATATTTAATTATCCATTGTTTCCAAGTTATTATTTATAAATATTATAAAATTATAAAAGACAATCAACTATTTCAACTGAGCAAATTTAGAGGTCTAAAATATGACGGCCAAAAAAAGATTAAAAAATGGAGAACAACTATTTATCAACCAATGTTTCGATCTACGTAGCGGGTCTTCTTCATGGCATTCTGGCAAGAGTCAATAACCATCTCAAGCAAATTTTGAAATAGTTTTGAGCAAGATATTGTGAGAATTTTGTATTTAAGCCCTGTATTTCAAGATTAAAACCAATCTGATATGTTTCTATTTGTTGTAATCTACAACTGTATTAAACATATACAATAACTAAATGTGTAGAAAGAATAAAAGTCGTGAAAATTGATTTTGAAAAAAAGTATCTTATTAATCTGAAAAAAAAAAATGTAATTATAGATCGATTTTGATCGAAAACTTTAGAGCAGATTTATAGAATACTACATAATAATAGAAAAAAAAAAGTAAAAAAACAAAAAACAACTGTAGTACTACAACCCATGAAGGGTCTTTAGCTCGGTACATATAGAGATTCGTTCTGTTTCTAGGCTGACGGCTGTGCAATGAGCTGGTAGGCCTTGATCACCAGGTTTTCCCTTAATTTTTCGGATACCCACTTTATAGAGGCTGGGTCTGCCTCAGGAAGGTCTCCATACGCTAGGTCGTCTTCCCATTGAACTACCAGAATAAATAATATTCTGCCACAGCCGAGGTTCGAACCCAGGACCCGGTGAACAGTAGACTAGTGCTCTATCCATTAAACCACGATGCCCCCTTATAAAACAGAAAAAAGGTGGGAAAAAAGGAAAATAGTAAAATATAGACAATTGTAAAATGGTTTAAAATAAAGAAAATAGTAAATAGGTGAAGATTTGTTGAATAAAGTGACGGATCCAATTGGTCGATTTTTTTCAAAAAGGTTAATACAATATCTCTGGTATATATATATATATATATATATATATATATATATATATATATATATATTATATATATATTTTTTTTTAAATATGATAGTTTATGTTTTTATTTTCGTAGACACGCACAGACAATTTCGGGAGGTTTAGTTATGTTAACTCAGGAAACTCTAAAACGTGTCTTACCTTTGAAAACTCGGTTTAAAAAATTGTCACTATCGCTATACTTTCTCTTACTACCCATTTTGAAAAAAAAAAAAAAAAAAAAAACCTTTACCACACTTAGGGTCTTATGTTCAGTTGATATAGAGATTCGTACTGTTACACGCCCAACGGCAATGTAAGGAATTGATTGACCTCAGTCACTAGCTTTTTCTTGAGTTCTCAAGTACCCACTTTATAGAGGCTTGATGTGCCCCAGAAGGGCCTCCTTCCCCAGGATCGCTCCTGAATGAATAATTATGCCTCAGCTGGGGTTCAAATCCGAGAACATTAGACTAGTGCTCTTTCCCATAGACCACGCGGCTTCCTAAACATTTTATATAGTTGAGTGGAAGTACAAAATATTTCATGATACAATGTTCCCTATATATTCACTTTTAGTTAGTTTAACTCATTTGAAAAAGATTTACGAGGAATTGACACAGAACTATTATAATTACGTAGATATAATAATTTTAAATTAATTTTAAGCGAATTTCGTTGAAAATATGAGAGATAAATCTTTATTTAAGGGATTTCGAAAACATTTGCTTATCTGACATAAAATATATTGTGTATTCATGCCTACACGTGAAATGAAAGCAAACCAATAAAATATGCACCATTACTCGTTTATTCATGACCGCTATGCGAATGAATTAAACGTGTAAATAAATTATTGTATTTTTTTTTTATAAATATAATATAATATCCGAATCCAAAGAACAATGTGTACAATAGGACATAATCCAAAATATTAATGACTTGCCTGGGAGAGATTACCGTACAATATGAAGGGTATTAATGGCTCGGCTATTGTATTGAGTACCTTTTATGATTGATGAAGGAGCCTAGCTTCGAAAATTAAAATCGTGATTTCGTTCCTTCAATCTTTGTTAAGCTTCGTAGCAAAAATTCTTATGTTTTCATGTAATCTATAATAAACAAATTAAATAAATGTGATCCTCTTTTATTTGTTTGTTTATTTAACGTGACTATGCTACTGTAGCTAATCGGACGATGCTACAGTGGGAGTCCTAAATTTTGCCTGTCCAGTTTTAATTAGTATAGGGATGTTTAACGAGTACCTGACATCGCACAGGCTCGGGACCATGTTTTTAAGACCCCTCCGAAGAACGGCATAACTAAGGATTTTTTACTCCTATTAAAAAATCCTAGGACCATCCCCGGGTTTGAACCCGTGATCTTTGGCATAGATGGCTGTTATGCTAGCCACCGTGCAACAGGTGATCCTAACCTCTTTTATGTAATTAAGCACTAGATTATGTCATAGAAAAGGTGACGTGTACCGAGAAATGTGCGGTTATATTGATATAGTAGGTCATACGTTTGAACACGTAGAGAAATTTAAGTATTTAGTTTCTACAATGACTGGAAAAAACGAAATCCAGGAGGGAATAAAGTCGCGGTCAAAGGCGGAAAATCCGTCTTATTATTCAGTTGCGAAATTACTTATCTAGTGCTTCAATAAAAAAACTTAAAGGTTAGAATTTATAAGGCTATTATTCTCTCGGCGGTTCTAGGATGTGAAACTACGGCGCTTACTTTGAAGGATGAACAACGCATTAAGGCTTTCAAGAATAAGGTACTAAGTAAAATTAAAATTTGGTGGTACCGGCATCGAACCTTCGGGTTAATATTATTAAATTAAATAAATGAAGGCTCTTTATCCAATAAAATTTATGAATGACTCATAAAGCTCCCGAATACTGGGTATCTTGAAAAATTTATCGCTCTTGAATCAGGCAAATTACTTACTTTGCAATCTTTACTACTGAATTTTGTGCGATTATGGTCATAGACTTGTATTTAACATTAATTATGATAATTAATAATAATATAAATTATTAAGGTTGATTTCGGGCTGAATAATTCTTCCATTAATACTCATTCTTTTATTTCATGACGTTTCGGGATATTCTCCCATCTTCAGAAGTCTCGTTATATATTCTGTAATCCCAACATATTCACTAGTCATACATTGAGCCAGGTAAAAAAGTAAAAATGAAGTCAATATCTAAACACATCAGATCTGAGCAAGAGTATTGTCCTCAACTCAATTCAGCCCGAAATCAACCTTAATAATTGAATGAGCTCTTCCTTGTTTAGAATATATTGATATAATAATATAAAGTTTTCTTCTTTTTTTTTTTTTAATAATATTAGAAATAGCGAACGTCCCTCTTGTAGCGGTAAAAAAAATAAAATTAAAAAAATTAAATAGTTTGAAATTTTCATTTTGCCCTGATGAAAACTTACCATATGGGTCAAAACGTGGGTAAAGTAATCAAAGTGGCTCGAAATAGTCGACTACTGGTAATTATTATTATAATAAACAGGTTTAGTATAAGAAAATATTGAGGATTCATAGTCGACTGTAGAAACCATTATAAGTGGAAAAATCGGGAGTCAGTCTTTTTTTAAATGTTTTAATTTTAACGTTTATAATTATTTTAAGTATTTTGGCGAAAATATTTTATAAATGTAGTTTAAATTTCTATTTGTAAGCAAATAACAAATCTCCTCGTTTAGGCTAATATTATCAGTTCCGTTTCTAGATATTCCTGATAATTCCGTATTAATTTTATTAAAAATATGTGTATAGTTCAGTCTATTACTTGATAATAATACCAACATATTTTCTATAATATTAAAAAAAATCATCTCTCTTACACGTACTTAAAGTTTCCCCGCTGAAAAGGAAAGGTTAAATTAATTAACACTGTAACGTTTAAAGGTGAAAATTAGCCATTGACTTCTGAAAATTGAATAAAACTTTTACAATAACTTCAGACACGACTTTACAAACTTAATTAACTAGGCTTTCTGACCAGCGGGCTGAGGCGAAACTGCACCTCTAGGCATTACAGTTAACTGAAAGAGAATATACCTTATTTCCACTCCTATAATTATATTTTTATTGTTTTATTTTTTAAATTAAAATTAACCTATTATTAATTAAAATCGTTTTGAAAGTTTACTTTATAGTATTTTTTTGTTTTATAATAAGGTTCCTTAAAAAAAGAAACAATCAATCATAAAATAAAATTTATGTTAGGTAGTTGTTTTTTGTCGGTTAATGGTGTGAGATGTATTAGCTATCGTTTGTATTTATGTAAAAAAAAAAAAAAAATTATACATTTTATTTTATTGATTTTTTTTAATTTTTAATCTCTGAAACAGTATGTATTGTTTGTGATATTAAATTTTTAACAGTAAAAAACTAAGAGACAGTTTTGGTAAAAGGTCTCAGGAATTACATTCTGTCAAGAATTAATTTAGCTATCGAAACTGTTTGATTAATTATTTTAAATCAAATACATATTAATTAGGAGGAGCACGTCTCACGACGAAATTTAACACTACTTTTTAATAAACAGATAAAAATGAAAAAAAAAAAAAAATTCTTAAAATAAATTTTGTTGTTGTTTTTTTACCTTAAAAATCGTAAAACTTCGATGCCCAACACTTGTATAGGACTGAAAGTTACTTTCTATGAACTTAATTATTTTTCTGATTTGGAAAGTGAGTTTGTTTGATTTTAACCATGTACTTTATTATTAACTACTATTTAAATGATTTGATACTTCGTTTGGAATATGCCTATAATTTAAAAGATACATTTATATAACGTTTTGTACTGTTTGCAGTCAAATCACACATCGGTCCATGCCTTGTTTCATTGAGCCTTGAAGAAGACCTAAGATTATTGTTATAAAACAAGTCTTTCTTATTGTTATTGTTATTGGTTAGCATAACAGCATCCATTCTATGTCCAATATCCCGGGTTCAAAACCGCCGGTGGTCCTAGGATTTTTTAATGAGAGTAAAAAATCCTTATATATTCCGTCCTTCGGAAGGGACGTTAAAAGGTGACCTTTGCGGTGTGAGGTACTCGTTAAAGATCCTTATCTTAATTAGGCCTGGATAGACAAAATGTAGGACTCCCACTAAAGCATCGTCCGATTAGCCACAGCAGCATTAAGGGACGTTAAATAAATAAACAAACCTGCAAAAACTTTCCTTATTATTGGATTTCTTTTCATTTTTCCTTTGGTGAATCTCCAACCAGTTTTATCATCCATTTCTATGATTGACTATAAACTACAATATTATGTTGTTGTTTTTTTTATCATAAAGCAGGTATTTTAAATAACTGATTTAATATTTTTTATGTTTTTTTTTAATTTATTATTGCTAGATACTGTTGGGTTAATACATAAGTTAATGTATTCAAATCTCATAAAAAAGTAGTTGTGTTTTATAAATACATACAATAATATAACAAACTGTTTAAGTTTTTTAATACCAGAATGCTTCCTTGGGCTGTTCATCCTAAACCCATCCATCATGCAAAAGATGGATCTTACAGAAAATAAATCCGCCCACCGTAAACCAATCTATTTGTCATGCCATTATTTTCTAACTTTATAAATATTGTGTTTTTTTCCTCTTTTTTAATTTGTTTGTCTCGTTTTATTTCCATTAATACAGTTCATATTCAATGCTTACAAAAATTACATGTTAATTTATTATAAACTTATATACATTATTTTGCAAAATTCTTATAAAGTTTAAAAAAATCTGAAAATATGATTTATAAAATATTTTTAAATATTCAACTAAATTTATAAAATTTACCTTAAATATTAATTATCATAACTTGAGATTTAGGCGTAGGAAGAATCCGAATCTCTTGTAAAAAACAAACAAAAAAAACTAGTATTTATTTAAGTTAGAAACGACCGTATTCGTAATTCTTTTTTATTACATAGCTAACAATTTTAGTTAAATTAAAAAGAACAACATTTTTTTTTAATTCGTATACTCTTCCTCGGAAGAAACTTTAATATTATAATAACAATGTAAAGTAAAACTGTATTCATCCTTTTCATAATTTATTGTAAAAATTATTCTCGACTTTCGAAAATGAAATTTAAAAAATATGCAAGGGTAATCCAAAATGCCAGCATCCAAGCTCTATAGACCAACTAAGATCCGTAAATCATTGTTCTCAGTGAATTATTGGGTTGATGCAAAATTAATGCAGGTTTTTAGTAGGTATTGTAAATACGCCATATCTTTACTTTAACCATATATATTTAATCAAAATAATTTCCATCTGAATCAATGCACTTTTGCCAACGTTCAACAAGCTTTTATATTCCACCAGAAAAAAAATCCGAATCCCTGGACTCAATGAAATCACGAAAAGAATTTTCAATGTCGTCCTGGTTTTGAAAATTTTTCTCCCTCAAAAAGTTGTCCAGATGCCTGAAAAAGTGGAAGTCTGTAGGAGAGAGGTCAGGTGAATAAGGCGGATGTTGGAGAACTTCGTAGCCCAACTCGTGCAGTCGTCGAAGCGTTGGTTGTGCAACGTGTGGTCTGGCGTTATCGTGGCGCAGGATCGGCCCCTTCCGATTCATCAATGCTGGGCAAAGACGTTGCAATTTTTGAGTTCCGAGTTCCGCCGCCATTTCTCGTGTGGTTTTGGTTGGGTCTTCTTCCACTTTTGACCTCAGCTGGTCGTTGTCCAGAGCAAGATGACGGCCCCGACCTTCCTTGTCTTCGAGGTCGAAATCTCCTCTGCGAAACTTCTGGAACCAACGCTGCACCGTGCACTCATTAATAGCCCCCTGACCCCACACTTCATTAATATTACGAGCCGTTTGCACAGCGCTGCGCCCTAATTTAAATTCGTAAAAATAAATTTGACGAAAATCGCACTTTGACATTTTCGATTCAAGACCTTTGAACACACTGAACAAAACGATGTTACTAAACAAATTCATGGTGAAAGAGAGGGTATTAGATAAGGTTTGTTTTGGTATAATAATGATCAATGTTAGGATTAGCTTTGTTTACACAATTGGAATTAAGATATTGCAATAGAGGAAACCTGCATTAATTTTGCATCAACCCAATACTAAAACTCATAAATTTAGATACCTATTTACTAATCAGTTATAGCGCTCAATTCAATGTTCAATGTCTCAGTGATTCTTGTTACAAGCCAAGGCTTCGCAAAAATTTTTCTTTTAGGTGATTTAACTAATCTTCCAGTGATATTTCTCCGACCCTCTGGGCACGTCAGGGGTCCGTGGTCCTCTTGTTGAGACCTACATCATTGATCTAACCTAATATTATAAAATGCTAGGTGTTGGTTAACCTTCATACAGGCGGAAGTTACCCGAAAAGTTGAATAAATAATAGAAACATTTGTAATTTTATAAATTAACTTCATAACAATCCTCACACAAGACTGAAAGGACAAGTAACTGCCCGTCGCTTTTGCTTATTTCAACACTTACTGGACAGAGCTCTAACCTTCCACTTATCTACATGAGGCTTATCTATATAACCATCATAAGGTCTATCTGGACTGTACTAAACCCTCAAATTCATCCTGTATTCAATCCTTACAACCCAAAATCCAGAATGCTCCTCATTTGTCGCGGAAGAACTCATCCATAAAGACCTTAATATCATATATGTTGCTGGTTTGGCCCGAACGAGGTATCAATCCTTCCATGACAAACTCCACTCGCACTCTAATCCAATAGTTTCAATCCTAGCTTCCTCTTTCATTCCTGACAATCCTTGGAGGCATCTAAAAAGAAGATTGCGTCGAGACCTTCTAGTTTTGATTACCTATTAGAGTGCTGCCAATGGAAATTTTCTCTTCATGTATTTTATCTGTTAGCTAATTTACTTAATGTATTAACTAATACAGTAGTAAATTTCAATAAATAATAATTTTTAAAAAATCATCACATCTACCCATATGGAAAATATCAATTTCTGATTTTCAATTTATAATGCAAACGCTTTAAATTATGATTTAAATTGACAGGGTTTGCAGTATAGCGGTGACAAGAACTTGGGTATGAAAGACCAAGAGAAACCGAGCCCTGTTTCAACTGAGACCTTTCTCATTGACCTTTCAATGACGAAGCAGAAGTTATAATTCCTCCAAGCGGGCCGTAATGTTACCAATTAACAACCTACTCTAATTGTCTCTAATTATAGACGTAAAAAAAAAAAATTCGTTACCGAACACCATACGGGTAGGAGGAAGCACGCGTCAATGGATTAAAAAAAAAAATAAAAAAATGACCCCTCTAAACTGTGATAAGACTATACAAGGCCGTTTTTGATCCACTTTTTTTTTTTTTAACATGCATCCCAAAATATAAAACTGCGTTCTAAAAAAAAAATCTGATGTGCATCATCGCGTATTTCTATGCTTGAAATAAATTGAGTGCGTGATAAAGTAATATAATAATATAAAAATAATATGCGTTATAAACTGCAAAAATAATCCTGAAATGTTTTAAATATGAAGTCTGAATCTCATTATAAACTTATGATAATAATTATTATATATTTAATTTTATATTGATGTAGTGAGGTTAACCGAATCCTTAGAGAATATCGTACCTAGGCGAAAAATATATGGTATCAATTGGCTGACCGGAATTTTGGTAAAAATCTGAAAATTCGATGTTACTTCCCAGTCTGGACCTTTTTTTAATGTGTAATTTCATTTTCGTAATTCGTAATTGGGGAGGGGGGGTATTTTATTTTGATAAGTTACAATTTGTCTCAAAATGGACAATAATAATAATAACAATTTTAGCGTTCGTCATCATCGTACGAACTAGCCGGTCGATTTCTTGTAGTTTGGTAGTTGACCATTTGATCATACCAAAACTATTAATCAACCAAAATTAGACTTATGAAATGTTTCATTAGATTCATCTTCGGGGTCCCCAGGCGTTCCAGCGTTTCTGACAGGTATGCCGAGTTGAAGTGGCTCAATCCAGTTTCCCGGCGAAAGTATTTCTTGGGGTTTTTCTATTCCGTACTTTCAATACCAAAAATCCATCCTACATTCTTGACCTACTCATCCCTTGTTCATCGATACATTCGTTTAATACAATATCCCAGTCCACTAACTCATATATTCCTTTTCATCAAACATCATCTTTTAAAAAATCATTTAGTTTGCGTGCCACATCGTTCTGGAATTCCACACCTACCTCTATACGCAAAGCACCTTCTTTAACCTCATTTAAAAGCAAATTGTTCCTTCATCCTCTCAACCATCCATCTTCAGATTGATTATAAGCAAAACGCTAGAATAGTGGTCATGTTACATTTTAAAATGAGGACCACAACAAATATGTAAACAATTTTTTAGATATAAATTCATCTTTCTCTTTCTTTCTTTTGGTTTTCTCGATGACCTTATTATACCATAAAAAGTACAATAGTAATATATCTTCAGATACACATTTATGGTTATATAATTATAAACATATATGCATACTAAGTAATCATATTTATTTATTTAACTTTATTTTATTTTTTTTAAATAATATTATATCTTAAGTTTGCATTTCTTTTATGTTTTGTTTCTGTGCCAGACACAAGTCACAGTTTTGTACTTTTCTGTTATTCTTAGGGGACTGAAGGTCCAGAATAAAATTTACTTTCTTTATTTCTTTTTTTCGTTCAACTATAAGCTACCAGTGGTATTGCCCAAGTATTAATGGCATAGATTTTATTTTTGTCATTCAGATGACTTCTAAGAATCTGCTGCAGCCTTTTCTTGAACTTAATAGTTATTTCGCTGAGCACCTCTTTCTTGGGTATCTTAATAGCTTGCTTAATGCCCAGATATTTGTAGTAATCTCCTAGAGATTGGTGTCTCCTGAAAGAAGCTGTAAAGAATTTCTGTCCTTTATTTTCCCTCTTGTAACATTTATCATAGTACATTTTTCGAGGCCAAATGTCATAATAATTGAACTACAGAAACGAGATAAATGTTCTAGCATACTTTGTAATTGGTCTCGATTTTTCGCGTATAGCTTAAGGTCATCCATATACAGATTATGACTAACAATGGAACTTTGGTCCCCTACTTTTAATTGGTATCCAAGCTTACTGTTTCGGAGGATATTACTTAAAGGTGCAATAGCCAAACAAAACCACAGAGGTCTTAAGGAATCTCCTTGATATATTCCTCGACATATGTTTATAGTATCAGTACTGTAGCTACTGCGGCCTTTAGCCACTACCATTCTTGTGCTCCACGAATCCATCATTCTTCTTAGGAGGTTTACTGCGCCTGGGTGCACTTTGTATATCTCAAGCACTTTGATTAACCAGCTGTGTGGTACTGTATAAAATGCTTTTTTGTAGTCAATCCAAGCCATTGAAAGATTCCATTGTTTTTGTTGAATTGACTTGTAATAAATAACAATAGACAATAATATAATTTATTGACAATTTTAATTAATTTTTTTGCCACCTCAATCCCACATTCGAGACCTTGAAGGTCCTAGAATTGGAGGATTAAAATTAATTCTAACAAATCCCACCAAAAAACCTTTACCCTTCGCCGTAAACCAATGACTTCCTGCCCTACAGTATCCCTAAATGACACTGATCTAGCCCCTGTTGAACCGATACAATACCTAGGGCTCCATCTTGACAAACGTCTAACTTGGAATCCCCATACAAGACTGAAACGACAAGAAACTGGCCGCCGTTTTCGACTACTCAACATTTTCTGAAAAAACGCTCTAACCTTTCACTTAATTACAAAAGACTTATTTATATGGCCATCATACGACCAATATGTTCTTACAGAGTAGAGCTATGGGGCCCTACTAAACCATTGAATTCTTCTCGTATCCAATCCTTAAAATCCAAACTCCTTAACGCTCCTTAGTTTGTCACGAATAATCTCATCCTTAAATACCTCAATGTTCCATCTGTTACTGAATTAGCCCAAACCAGGTATCAATCATTCCATACATAAACTCCATAATGTTTGGCATTTCAGATTTGTTTTGTATTTTCATATGTATGTGTTTTCTCTTTAAAAAAAAAGTAACAATAACAAAAACATTTTTCTAAAAATAATAATTACTTATTATTTAATCGAATAATATAATCATTCAAACTGTTTTTTAATAATCTGAAATAAACATACTAGTGAAAGAAACTTATAGAAACATAAAACTAAAAAAAAAAATTAGAAACTTGATAAAAATCCCTGAGACTGTAAAAATAAATATATTTTTTGGGATGACAATCGGGAATAATTTGTTTCTTTAACGAATTCCTTCTTTCCAGTTTTGCCACCTGGAAAAATAAACAGACAGCTAACCAGTCTTTCTCGGGCCAAAATATTTACCTTTAATTAATTTAATCCTGAGCGTCTGGTAGCAATGCACCCTTACTCATCCTCCACTGAATTTGAATACCAATGGTGCGGTTTGAGTAAAAGCGTCGGGAATTTCTCACCATACAAGGGACTGAACCTCGGGATGGGGCATATATTAATGTTATTTTCCGTCAAAGGCTTATGTTATACATTTTTTTTTTTTTTAAAGTTTCATTTACACATTTATTAAATATATGTAAGAGGAAGTATTTTGATCGAAAAATTTCCACAGGATTATGGTTTTGAAAGAAAAATGCTGCAAATTATTACTCAATGGTTTATTATTTCCTAATAATTATATAAGGGCACAATTGTTTATATAGCTGTTTACAGAATGTTAACTAATATGAAAAGCGATAAATTAATCAAAGGAAAATGACCAATCACCACTGGTAGTTTCAAAAAGCTACATCTCTGCTATTTTTGAACCGATTTCAATAATACTTTTTTGTTTGGTATTCGTAAATTAATAAGACGGAAAGTCCGATTTTTTATTCGTTATTCGGGTTTTGCTTAACTTGAAACATAAGACCTCAAATTTTAAAGGAGGGACTAATTTTTTTTTTCGTATTACATAAGTTCACTATTGAAAATAATAAACTTAAAAATATATACCTGTTGTTTTTAATTTTTTTTTTTATAAATAGAAATAATCAGAAGTTAGTCTATTAAGAAATATTTTAATTTTATCGATACTTTATAGAGTAGGGTCATAGACTGAACACCAGTTGGCTGATGGGTCTCACATACCCGGGGGAGAGGCTGTGTGTGAATCCCCATTAATTAAATGCTGGAAAAGTTCCTTCGGGACTGGGATTCGAACTCTCAACCTTTGACGTGGGAGACTAGCGCGCTAGTCACTCAGCCACGGGCTCCCCTATCCTTATAGAATCCACTTGAGATCCTTAGAGTTTCTAAATTCTAAAAACCCATTTTCTACGGATCTTTGACCGATTACTCGTGCTGTTTCTACTTAGTTGAGTCAGTGATCAGAACATCTGCTGTTATCGTACAAGATACACCTTTCATCACAAGTTACAGTCTTGAACCGAAGTCGTTGCTTCGGCAAAGCACTGAGGCATAAATTTCATGACCCTGATTATTTTGGGGGTCACATAATGAGTAAGGAACAACTTTTTTTTTTTAACAACGGAGGAAGTACTTTCACGATATTCTATGTCCTGGAGTATCCCTCAGGAAATTTTGGGATCAGCGTTAAACGTTGAACTTACTAATACTGACCTCACCTTTCGTGGATATCTCAAATTCTGTTCCAGCTTACTTTAAAAACGTAAATTAAATTTATATGAAAACAAGCCTTAGTTACTTCTTATAGGAAGATTAGATAGATGACTGTTTTTTTCCTCGACATATTTCAACAAAATTATAAAAATCTTACAATTTATAAAAAAAACAAAAACATTAAATGTAATTAAATTCTTTCATATCTTAATATCTATGAAACCACGCTACTATACAAAAATTATACACAGCTGTCCAGTTTTTGCCATTAAGAAAGTTTGTCTCTACAACCTTCAGACAGTGCTTTCCGAAGCACCTTTTTCTAATTTCAGACAGAATTGGACATGTTACGAGAAAATGAAACTAATTCCCTATTTCTCTTCTATTACAGAGCGAGCAAATCACATTGTTATTTTGAACGAAATCTATTATAGTTCAGGTATATCAATTCACATTTAACCCCATTGGTATCAAACAGACAATGCATCCCATAACCATAATTTAAATTTTTAGATACAAAATTTTTCTGCGACTGTAGCATGTTGTATAAATTTTGATTTATAATTGTCTGTTGAGGATTCATTAAATTCGTGTAGGATTAAAGCCATGTGTGTTAATCACATATCTATCCCATTTACTTGTTGTATTTAATAAATACAGTTGTAAATTTCTTTGAATAAATAAATAAAAAAAAAAAAAAAAAGGATTAAAGCCAAGATATTTTGGTTATTGAGTTGAATTTCTATTTCATATTATGTTTTTCTTCTGGTTCTCTTAAATATTTTATCTAGACAATATTTGTTTTAATTAATTTCTCATTTATGGATATGAATCTATTAATTACTAAGTCTATTGTCTGGCAGATTGTTTAGATTTAGGCAGATTGTTTAACATTTAGAGTTTAATCATGCTGTATTTTGAATGTTTTTAGGAGAATTAATGAGAGTTGAAATTCATAAAAATGAAAAATCCTGAAAATGCAAAGCGATTGTTTATAGAGAGGTATTTACAGAAAAACGTAAAATGCTGTATATGTTTTACGAAAACCCAAATAGAACTTGCTTTATTCCAAATAATCAAGTCTCACCAATTTTTTCTTTGTTTTTGATAAGCTTAACGCGAAAACGAATCGGATCTGAAATCGTATATTTAAGTTGAGTATAAGCCATAGATGTTGCATCGACCTCTTAACCCGAATTGATATAAATATAAAATACCATTTCACGTATTTTCTCATTCCCCTCACCCCACACCAAAAAAAAAAAAAAAAAAAAAAAACAAAAAAAAAAAAAAAAAAACTTGTGTGGATTTTAATTAAACTCGTTATATCAACGTATAATTAAATTTTGTTCATTAACATATATGACACTTATTGATTTATTCTCAGTATGATGAATTACCGAAATTTCTTTCTCAAAAATGCTTTTAATTTGGTTTATTTGAAATAAATAACCATCTCCGGTTGTTAGTGCCATGGTAAAATTAGCTAAAGTTGATATAGAGTAATTCAAGAATTTAATATAAACTAACTTAGGAAAAGAGAGAAATATTTTAAAAGGTTTAGTATACCGCTATAAAATTAAACATTTTGGTGAGCACAAACAAATAGTGATTGTTTTAGGTAAGGATTGTTATATGATTTAATATAGTTCTAATCTTTTAATTTCGTAATTAAATGTCGTATGCTACGTGGACCACATTTTTAAAATACGCATCAACGGAGTTTTATTAAAAATGTTACATCTCTTTTACAAAACAAAATAAATGGAACTGCCAAAGAGGGTTAAGATCAGTTTTGATTTATTCGAGTTTTACACCAGTATGTATTTTTTGAAATAACTTTTTCGATTATGGAAGGAAGGGGAAGGCTTAATAAACGTGTAAATTAAGTGAGATCTCAAAAACTTTTTTTTAGTGGATTACCATAATTAAGTAATGATAAAGTAAGGTAGTTGACGAAGTAAAATCCACTCTTAATTAATCACGTCGTTAATCTTAGAAGCGTATAATTCTTGAAATAGTTTATTCATTAATAATGTATTTATATTTTTTTCCTTTCACTGACCTATCTATGAAATATGTAGTTAGTAAACGAATTGCGATCGTTACATTTTTTTAATTTTCAACGGAAAGGTTTTCTCAGTGTAAATGACCAAGTTTCTTAATAAAGTCTTTGTGTATGTGGTAAATCATAAATTATATAATATAATAACATTAATTCACATGCCTGTTAAAGCAACTTGTTTCCCAAAATCGAAGAACCAGAAAAGACAATTCATACCATGAATTTTTCACCTTTTTTTTTATTTTCTCGAAAACTCGTTAGGATTAAACTTATATAAATGTAAAGTTGAATAGGCTTTAATTTAGCGTAGATTTCATTCTGATTGAAATAGTCTTAAGTTCTAATATTTTAAATTGTCTTTTTCTAAAATACCTTTCACTTCGTAGATTCCAAAACATTAACCACATCATTTTATTATCTTTGATAATTAAAGGCTAAATATACATGTTGAACGAATTTGATAACCAACTAAAGGAGAAAGGAGAAAAAATATTTTTTTAGCGCTCTACCCGGTGTTCCCTGGAGAGAAGAGGTTCAGTAGCTGAAGGATGAGAGGTCAATCCATAATCGTTGAGTCGTCTTCTCACGGTTCGCTCTGAAATTTGCACATTCCTGAACCTCTGGAGGAGACCACGCAGACTGTTACCAATTGAACGGTGATCCGAAGAGCATGCAGTTGCAAAATCTCTCGTCACGGTGGGAAGTTGACCTTGGACGGCCTTGTCCGAGTTTCCTGTATGCCCTCCAGTTTGACGGTGCCTATTAAGCAACCTGGACACTACGGATTGTGACCGCTGGAGCTGTTGCGCAATATGCTTTGAGAAAACCCTTCTTCACTCAAAGAACAGCACGAATGATTCCTCTTCAGTCATGCTCTACTGTTGGCCATCACAACGTTTTACTAAACTCACAAGTAAAAACTAAAGTCTCTTAAATGTTAGAAATCTTGAATAAGATGAATCTTTACTAACAACTACCATTTATTGATAGGAAGAAAGAAAAAAAGAGGATTGACTGACCTTTTCTTCATAAACGGGTGGGAATATAACAGGTAGAGGATTAACTTGATAAGATACAACACAAAGTCCAGTCTGGGACAAAGGAATTCCTATTTTTATCTCTTATGTAATAATAATATAAATATTTGTAAGTGATCCTTAATTTTGTCCGGCAGTGTAGATGTATAATATACTGTTGGAAGTTTAAGATTTTAGAGAAAATGCTATCCATATAAAAGTTGTGGAAGGTAATAAAAAATGACGAAACCCAAGTTGTGTAATTTTTTGACCTCGATCAATAAAAAACAAAACGAAGTTTTATAAATCTGTAATTTTATATTTTGAAGCGTATTAGCCTGAGATGTAACAGCAATTCCTACAACGAATTCGGCGAAAAAGCCACATTACACAATGCATTTTTCACCTTTTTATGATTTACTTAAAAACGATATTAAATATTTTGATTAAACTCGCTATATGGATGTAAAATTTAATAAACTTTAATGTTATCTAGGTTTCATTCTGATTGCAATAGTCCGACAGGGCTTAAATGCTGATATTTTTAATTTTCTTCCTTTAAAGTACCTTTAATTTTGTAGATTCCACATAATTTGAACGAATATGATATCCAACTAAAGAAGAAAAGTGCAAACATCTTTTTTTACCAATTTTTGTGTTTTTGAACATAAGAATAGTAATATAGATTTATAATATACCGTTGGAAAGTTAAAGATTTTAGAAAAATATTATTAAATACACGGAATTATAAAAGTTATTATAGGGTGATGAAAAGTCGATAAAAACTAACTGATTTTTGTTGATAAAAATTTTAAAAAGTCTATGCAACCCAGGTAATTTAAAGTTATCTGTAGCCCGCACCAGATTTTTTTATTAATATACTTATAATAATTTGTTTTATTGACGCTGGTACCATAAGACCGTGATTACATGAATCACCAAAGGCGTTACAGTTAACGCGTCAAATATTACAAGGCAATTTGTCCTAGAAAAGGTACAAGGTTGGAAGTAGCCTTTGACAAATGGTACCTCGGGGTGTCCAAGTGTCAAATGCTTCACTTCCGATCTTGACCAATTTTTCATCCCGGCGGAGGTCCAATACTTTTGGTCGGCCCAACACTCCATGAAACGGGTTGCCGATACAACTACACCCTAAAACGGCTGAAACACGTTGTATTGTTATTATTAATAACAAAAACGGGCTGAAATACTGTTTATTGTTAATATTAAAAAAAAAAAAAAAATGTGTGTGCTTAAGACCGCACGGCAGAAGTGTAAACTTCATAGTTAATCATAATTTATATATGTATATAGTAAATAATATTATGTATTATTATTATGGATCGGATTAGTAAGATAAGTGTGAAACAAATCAGAAATTAAAGTTATAATTTTATTTTTATTCTATACAAATCAAATTATTTATTCTCGTTTTCGTATTCTACAAAAGATACAATGGGTTTGTAATAACTTAAATAAATACTTTTGATTAAATTTTACTTATATATCTAGAGAAAACGGCATCAATTGTAGTTGTATTTTGTTGTATTTTCATGTCTATTATTTGTCATATTTAAATCTAATGTGATCTTCAAAAAATTTTGCTTTAATATTTATGTGAAAAGTCGATATTGAAATCTCCACTCAAGATCATGGATAATTTGTGCAAGTTCCAATTGAGCGTGATGGAGCCTCACTCGCAGCCCAAAAATCGGTGTGTGGTGCGCCAAAAGATGTTTACACTTAAAAAATAAATTGATTTCCAATAAAAAGACTGTTATCCATACTTTATGTAGATAAATCATACAAAGACAGTCCGTATTATCTATTTTTCTTTATTTACGTAATTTCTTAAGTTTCAGCGTAACAAGAGCCATATTCATTCTTTAATATTAGACATTCCTTTAATAATTGCCCAAGCCTTATCTTGTTTGCCAAATTTTAAATCCAGTTGGTGGACCCAACCATTCCGTATGCTGAGGGCATCTGATACCCTATTAAAAATAAAATAACAAAGTTCGTAAATTATTGAGTGCTGTCTCTACGTAAATGTTGTTACGAAAATACAATTAAAATAAATTTTACTTATAAACTTGATAGGGTTTTATGATATTGAAATATGGAATAAAAATAGAATATTTTTGTGTATATGTTATAGGTGAGCTATGGTATATGACTGTTGTACTTACTATTTTTCGTGATGTTAAACCTAAAATATTTATAAAAAGTAATATTCTGTGCATAAATAGATATTGTCGTTCTTTTTCCTCTTTACTCTTTAGTCGGTCATCAAATTCGTTCAAATTGTTATTTAGCCATTTTTCATCAATTATTAGATAATATTGTTAATTGTTTTAAATATACGAAATTGAAGGTACTTTAGAATAAGAAAATTAAAATATCGGCATTTAAGACCGTCAGAACATTTCATCATATGGAACCAACTGATATAAACATTCATTAAATTTACACCAGAAATTGATAATACATTTATATAAACTGTTGTAACTTTATTAATGATATAAATAGGAATATATCATTCTTTTGATAGAATATTATATAAATTTATCATAACAGCCTTGGACCGAATGCCTGGCTCTAGGATTGGGGGATACTATACGAAGGGATAGTAGAGGGATGGAGGAAAGGCGGCAGAGATCAAATGAAGGACATATGGTAACATTTAGTATTTATAATGTCCAAGCACTTCTTGTAGTTAAGATGTTTGAAGTGTGGGTTCAGGTAAGGCCCAGATAGGGAGCAACAACTTTTTTAATAGAGCAAATATTAATATTAATTATTGACAATTACTATATTATACTGATGAGTCAATCTAATTTTATAACTATCCATATAGCGAATTTAATTTCGGTTGTTGACATTAATTTATGAAAAATTAAATTATGTTTAGAGTTAAAAAAAATTTTTGGTGTGCGCAACACACTTATACTTACCTCCGTTGTTAAAATCACTTAAATGATTTTTAAATAAATTTAGCAATGAAAAAAAAAATTGTTAAAGAATTGATTAAATTTAATTTCAGTAAAAACATGTGTTTTATTAAATAATCTATTATATTTCTATCAACAAAAATCAGTTAGTTTCATCGGCTTTTCATCACCATATAATAAACTTTTATAATTCCGTGTATTTAATAATATTTTTCTAAAATCTTTAACTTTCCAACGGTATATTATAAATATATTATATTATTAATATATTGTTACTATTCTTATGTTCAAAAACACAAAAATTGCGTAAAAAAGATATTTGCACTTTTATTCTTTAGTTGGATATCATATTCGTTCAAATTATATATTTATCCGTTTTTTTATCAGTGCTAAAAAGAAGATATAGTTATTTTAATAGAAATCTACAAAGTTAAAGATACTTTAAAGGAAGATATTTAAAAATATCGGCATTTAAGCCCTGTCGGGCTATTCCAATCAGAGTGAAACCTAGATCACATTAAAGTTCATTAAATTTTACATCGATATAGCGAGTTTAATCAAAATATTTAATGTCGTTTTTAAGTAAATCGTGAAATTGTATAAGGTGGCTCTTCTGGTTTGCTGATCATGTTAAAAAAGTTGCTGTAACATATCAAGCCTATACGATTCTAAAATAAGAACTTAGTTTTTAAGCAAGACTTACTATACACACCGCCCTTTTTAGGTGGTCAATTAGACTCAAGGGACCCTAAAACATGTATTTCCTGAAAAATCGAATTTCAAAATTTTTACTATCTCAATACTTTCCCTTACTATATATTTGGTATATAGATAACTGAAAATAGCTGTGATAATTTCCCATGTATATCAAGTAGTCTAGCTTCTAGGATGTTTCATTCCGAATCGCCTAGTTACACGGAACATCTCTCCAGAAGCATCTCCATCAATCTTTGATATTCAATATGAATCCAGGTGAGATGCAATCATGGCTAATTGTTCTCCTTCCTTTTGGCAGGTTGGAAAGCACCTCAGGGCCGGAAACAATGCAAGGCCTTAGCAAAGTCCATATTTCATGTATCATTGTCTCCGGGTCCTATTGAGTTGTTCTTCTTTCAATCAGTCCTTTCAACAACAATGCTTCCTCGTTACGCGAATCCGCTCCGTTGAAGCCGCCCGGTTAATGGAACGTAAACATCCCAGGATTCACTAATGTGCTCTTTCTCACCTCATTATCCGCTACGGAAAACGATTACTATGGAATTGAATAACTAATTTATCAGTGAGGATACAAAATGATTGGCAAGTACATGGTTTCTCCTAATGTCAATTCAAGTTTTATGTTAGTTTTCGTTATATTTATTGCTAGAAGGAATTAGTCCGGATGACTAATTAGTTAGTAAAAAAAACAAAAGTAATTTCAACTATTTATTTGCTGCTATCCTTTTTAGCCCCATTGTGGGTCATCATCAGGGCTGAAGAGATACAAAAGAAATACATTTACAATAAGATTAAACACCATATTTTATAAACTATTGTATATTTTTTTTTAAACTTCTTTATTCGAATCAAAACACAGACATATTACAGTGCAAGTAGAAGTCACTATCCCATTAAGGCGAGCCCGTGTGTGGGAAAGGAGTTCACCTGCGGCAATTCAATAAAAGTACAATAACAAACAGTAACAGTATACAGTATGATACAATACAATACTTAAATAATATAACACAATTTTATAAAGAAACAGTAACACACTATACATAAAAAAATAAACTATATATTACATAAGAAATATAAAATACAATTGTAAAGAAACAGTAACACACTACACAGCAAAAATAATATAATACATAAGGAATATAAAATACAATTATAAAGAAAAAGTAACACAGTACACAGTATGAAGCAGTAATTGACTAAGCTTAAAAGCTATAAGGAATACATATATATATATATATATATATATATATATATATATACAAGATATAAAATTAAGGCATGCAAATATAAAATTGAATTACATAATACCTAATTAATACAAAAAACAATTATAACAAACAGGTAAACAGTACACAGAAATAAACTGTAATTGACTAAACCAAAATCAATAAGGAATACAAATTCATATATACAAGATTGAATTACATGATAAGCAATATAAAGATACATAACATAGTACACAGTAAGAAATTGACAAAATCAAAAGTCAATAAAGAATATATATATTTGTATACAGGATAAATATCAGAATGAGTGACGCAGGCTGGCATTGACGACATGTCTATAGCGATGGGTAATTTGGATTAAATAATTCAGCAATTTTTTCTTCACTGAGGGATTTCGCCCACATTTTAACATTGCAGTAATAATTTGAATACTTTGGAGGATTTGTGTGAGAAAATTGAAAATTTGGAGGAATATTGTTGTAAACATTAGCAATGGAATAACAAGTCTGGTGTGTCGTCCAGGTATGTTTTGGTCTTGGCACAACTAAGCCAAAGTAATTTTTCAGTCTTGTAGAAAAACGGTGGTCAATCTTCCCGACTAGCTCATCCCGTCTAAAATACAGCTTCTTCATATTGATACATGTATAATTTTTTGCAGACATTACATTAAGGTCGAGAATATATTAATTGATGGGGTCTTTTATTGATACCCAAAATTTCCTTAATAATCTTTCTCTGCACAAATATTAAGCTAGAGGATATTAATATTTGTAACATAAAAAAGAAATAGACTGAAACCAGCCTTGTCAGCTTGTTATTATAATATTTACACTAACAATAGACAACAACAAGCTGAAAAGGATGTTTTCAGCCTAAAGGTTATAGTGAGTCAGTGTTGTCACCGTACAATATCGTACAAGTTATATGTATCCATATAATACACAAAATTATTGCGTACTAAATCCTTGGTCAGTTGTTAAAATAAATAGATAGTTGTGCTAAATCCACAAACTAACAGTGTTATTAATTATTTCTTCTTTGAGAATATTTAATGAAGGCAGATGTCCCTCTTCAAACTAAATGGGAATTTCATGGAAACTAAGTTTAATTTTTGAAATTTAGAATTAATAGTTGGCATGTAAAATCACCCTAAGCTGTTAGATCTCCCAAAAGCTGTGAAGAAACTTTCATGTATATTTCACTTAAAAAAAAAACAAAACAACTGAACCTACAATATTTTGATATGAACAATCATCTCATTATCTCAGAAATCATTGTGTTGTGAAGATGATTTTTTTTTCTCAATTCTACCTTTTACGTCTAGATTAGCTGAATTTCGGAAGTTCGTATCTCATTTAGAAATTCTATAACCTAAAAAATTGGTTTTCAATAACTAAGTTATAGATTGAATAACTATGCATCTCTAGAAAAATTATTTGTACTTATTTGAATGATAATCAATCATATCTTCTTGATTTTATCAGTATAAGCAAATATACTAAAGGCATTAAGCAAATATACTTCGTATCGATATATTGAGTAAAGTCTTTAATACTTTATATTAATAATTTATATATTTAAAACGTAATTTGTTTTCAAAAATTTTTGTTAACAGATATTTTAAATTAATTTCAGAAATTTAAGGCTTATTTAATGGCATACTTATACTAGACTTAAAAAAATATGGGTTAGTATTGGTCCAATGTCAAGTCCCAATGTTTTGTTTTGATTTCTCGGGAAATTAAATTGGTTTAAGCTGTTGTTGAAAATGAAGGAGCAAGTTAGATGGGTATTACGAAAGCATGAATGTGCCTCAACGATTGTACTTACCTTTAAGATACTTTGATGCGATTTAAAGTTAGCTTATAATTGTGAATTAATGAAATGGCCTTTCTGTTGTCTTCGAATTAAGTTTAATCATGGACCTATTAAAGCGGAGTTGGTGTGTAATATCTCCGAGAAAGCTCTCATTCATTTGATTGTCTAATCTCTGTTTTACATCTGATGTATGAACTGTTACAGTTGGTGGGAAGGGGATTCACCTCTGTAAGTTATGTCTATTGCAAGGTAAATAGGGTTGTGTAAACAGTCCTCTTCTAGGATGTGTACCGATGGTTTGCACTATCCTTAGCCATTAGTCCGTATTCCTTAAATGGAGTTTTGTTCTCTTAACGTTTGTTTTCACTTTGACTTGCCAATTGGAAACATAGAAGTTTGATGCAGCAATCGTAAAACAATTTAAATAACTTATCCCAATAGTCGATAGTGAATAATTATCATCCTACAGCGAATCAACAAAATAGTGACCCGCTCCTTGGTTCGATGGATACAATTTGAACGCGGTGTCACTGATTTTTAAAGAAACTGTTTCTCTGAGATTTGTCTTCTGTTCCTCTAGAAAGGTCACATATATCCCACCCAATGATGAGTCAAATTGGCTATTTCCCCCTTGGATCATTTCTCTATCAAATCATCTGCTCCCCCAACCCTCTTACGTCTACAGTCCTGCAATTTAAATCCAACACCATACCCAGGAAACCAAATCTCGTCTTTCCGACCTCTATGCGCCTTCCTATTGAACAAAAAAATATGAATGTTCTTTCTAGCAGGTCACTGTTACTCTCCCACCAGAATACTCTCCATCAAACATCCGTCAAGCTCCTTCCCAACGAGATACATATTGAGATAGTGATTAAAGCGAAGTGAAAATGTTTATACTTCGTAACATCAATGGTAGTAAAGTTGATTTTCAATTCATAATCACTCTTTTAAGAATTATTCTATAGTTTTTTGTTTGTTAATTCCATATTTCATTAAATATTATTGTACTCTTTTATCTTCCTTATTTTATATTTTTTAAAATTTATTTCATTAATTTATATATCATTGTTCTATGTATTTATTGTAATCATTAATGTTATTAGTTTTATTAATTTAATTTTTTTTTAGTGTTCTTTGCTAGTTATAATTCCTACATAATTATATTTTTTTTTTTTTTTACAATTATGTTATCTCTTAAGGGACCTTGTCCAGATTAATTTTTTTTTCATTCATTCACTCAAAATATCAGTGTTCGACTAATTTAAAATTTATAGTTTTGAGATTAGAAGTTCCTGAAATGAAAAGTGCAATTAGCTAGAAAACATTATGTTTATTTTATATCGTCAATCATTATTACATACAGTCATATGTAGAAATAAGAAACATAAATTGGCCGATTACTCAGAATTGATACTGCCCATACAATTTGTTACTGTATGGAAGAATATATCTTACGGTGGCAACGCTGAATCACCATAACCTCGATCATAACAGTTGATCATAGTTTTACGGATTATAAACAACAATCTATTAACTTCTATGACTTCTTTTGTTGCATGTTAAGTTTACTTAAATCGTACGCACGATACTGAAATTCCGTAATGATATTAATTATTCTGGGAAAACATCAATTTGTGATAAATAATTGGTTCTCAATTCTTTCAAAAGTTGATTATAAAACAATGATTATTTTTTGTCTATTTTTTGGGGCTTTTCTCTATCTTCAGGGCTCAATGACAGCAAACAAAGGTCCATTATATCAAATTTTGTCAAATATTAATAAAAATTATTCTTAAAAATTTAATAATACTGATAATAAAAAAGATGATGGAAGGAAAAAATTGTGCTTGTTTTAATATGGATAAACAGAATTTCATGTTTGTTCGTTAGATTGCAAATTTAATTAATGCACTTTAATTACAATTACAAAGATATATTATTGCGTAAGGGCGGTGTGTGACTTCTGTGCTGTCATCCATTACACCCCTACAGGATAGTGCTAGATGCTTTGCAGGGTGGAGTCGGATGAAAAAAAAAAAAAAAAAAAAATATGAAAAAAATTGGAATAACCGAATTCCATTGACTATCTGGTTCTGTAACAGATGGTATGGAGGCAACCACCGCTTCAATCATCTCCCGGCTAGGGAATTATTGCACTCGAGGGTAGGGGGTTTGGCAGCTTATGCAGGGGTGAATATTTTAGTGGCTATTTTACATACCATCGCTGGCAAGATAAGATGTTTTAAATTTGACACCCGGGAGTCCCACCAGGAAATGATACCGATATTTAATTGACTTCATGCTCGAGCTGGCTTCTTAGTCATCTATAGCAGTACAGTGGATTAAAAAAATGTTAGGATAACTCCATGAGGGCTTTCGTAATTAAATTTAAAAGGTAATAAGACACTGAGATAAACTTATTTGTTTATATATAAATTTTATACTATTTTAAATTTGAAATAAATACAGATAAGGCTATATACACTAACTCAAAAAAGTATCCATACAGCATGCTTTTATTTTGCATAGATATTTATTTTCAACTTAAATATTTCCTAATGTACAAATTATTAATACTAATATTAGATAAAAAATATTTTTATTTATTTTCATTTCATCATTAATGCAAAACGAGGCAGAATGTTATTTGTTTGTTGGTAAGTCAAAAAAGTTTCCATTCACTTTCAATATTAATCCTATTTGTTGTACTATGACCGTCTTTTCTGTGTTAAATGTATTAATATTATCTCTATGATTAAATCTTAGTTCAGTATTAACTTTACTTGGGCCTGACAAACTGATTTCTTTTCAATATGCGCGTTTCTCGTGATTTGAGAGAGCTTGTGGTTCGCAGGGCTTGTCTCTAACATAAATTGCATATCTATTGAATAAGTCACGTGCTGTATAGTATGTACTAAAAAAGACATAGAAAGTTAAAATCTTCGAAGGATAGACCACGTTATGGAAGACAGGAGACTTGAGAATTGCCAGAGGCGAGCCATCCTTGCTGAACTCTATGCATATCCTCAAACTACCGACACCTCAATGACGATCAGAATAAGTAGGTACTATAAGATTCAAGTCCACCCAGAAACAGACAAAAATAATTCTAAGAAGGGAAGGATACAGTGGTCGAGTCGCAAGAAGAAAGCCCTTGTTCAGTAACCTAAACCAGAAGAAGCGGCTTAATTGCTAGGGAGTTTGTAAATAAACCCAAAAATTTCTGGGAACGGGTTATATTCTCTATTCGAAATCCCAAAATTTAATATTTTTGGGCCACAATAGTCAAGGAAAAACAACCTCAGCTTTCAAAACAAAGAATTTATTTATGGGTGTATGGAAACTTTTTTGAGTAAGTGATATATAAATGGGTTCCAACAAAACTTTTTTTTTGGACCCCTTCATAAAATCACTACATGGCAAGGGACCACCCAAATCCTTTTATATGTTTTTTGTGAGGTACAGCGTATCATGTACATTGCAGTGCGAAATACCTCCTTCCGAAACTCTATTTTCTTAATTTGTTTTGAAATGAAATGAATGAAAAGAAAGCTCTAGAGTTAATTTTTTTTTTTGACAATTACATCAGCTGAATGGGTATAAGTAATAGAGACATAGTAAACTACATGAATGCTGTGAAGATCTACCCATGGCAGCAATCTAAAATTTCTAATAGAAGGTCTTGGGCCATCTTATTTTCAGACTACTCGGTGGATTATCAGGAATAGAGATGTAGGAATAGTCAAAATAGTGGTTGAGTGGGAATGAATTTTTAATGGAATGATTGATCTGTTCGGGCTAGTTCTGTAACATATGGAAATTGAGGTCTTTATGGATAGATTTTATTCGTAAAAAGTAAAGGAGCCTAAGGATTTTGGATTGATTAGATGGATTGAGAAGAATTCAATGGTTTAGTAGAGCCCCATAGCTCTATCCGTAGTAAAATATCGGTCCTAATATTTAAAATCTAAATAATGGCTTAATTATTTTGTAAATAGGAAGTATTAACGTTTGTCCAGTAAGTGTTGAGTAATCGAAAACGTCGGCTAATTTCTTGTCCTTTCAGTCTAGTATGGGGATTCCAAGTTAGCGTTTTTCAAGGTTAGTCCTAGTACGATCTGTTCAACGGGTAAGTAGATGTCTTTAAAGGTACGGTAGGGGCAAGAAGTCATTGGTTTACGACGAAGGGGTAAGGTTGTTTGTGGGATTTATTAGGATTAATTTTAATTCTCCATTCAGACACCATTTCAAGGCTGATGTGGTTGCAGAGTGTGGGATGGCAAAAAATTAATTAATTCAAAGTATTATAAATCATGTGTCCATTTCAGAGGTAGTAAGGATAGTGCTAGGTTGGATAGGAATGTCAGCTGTATATACTGTATAAAGGATCGGACCCAGGATACTACCTTGAGGTACACCGGCTGATTGGATGAATACGGATGAGTAGGAGAGATTATGTTGAACTTGGAAGGTTCTATCAGTTAGGTAGGAGCGAATTAATAGGAAATACGTTGGGGTGAGGAATTGGCGAAGTTTGTAAAGCAGTCCTGGATGCCAAACTCTATCAAAAGCCTGTTCTACATCAAGAAAGGCTCCAGTGCAGTACATTCCGCGTTCCAATGTGGAAGATATTACATCCACCACACGATGGCACTGTTGTATAGTTGAATGAGATGACCGAAATCCAAACTGGTGGTCAGGAATCACATTATTTGAATCAAGGATGGGATATAGGCGTTTTAGGATGAGTTTTTCTAGAATTTTTCCAATAATGGGTAGAAGAGAAATAGGACGATAGGACGATGGGCTTTCTAGTGGCTTCTTGGGTTTTGGTATCATTTTGATGATAGAATGTTTCCAGGGGTCGGGAAAATAGGTAGACCGGAGTGTGGCATTGTATATGTAGGTGAGGAAGAGGATAGCTTTGCGAGGGAGTTGTTTTAGGATGTGAAATGTAATAAGATCATGGCCAGGAGCTTTTTGGATGGTGATTTATTAATGATGTAAAGGATTTCAGATGGGTGAAAACGCCTTGGGAGGAAGGGACATTTGGAGAGGAACAGTTAGTTCTGCTTCAACATGTTCAATGTGGATTGGGTTAAGGATATCAGGGTGAGGATCAAACGTTCTGGAAAGGTGTTCACCGAATGTTTGAGATTTGTCCTCGTCGGAGCGTGTCCAGGTCTTGGAGTCAGTGAGAAGTGGATGATTGAAGCTTTTGTATTTTAGTAGTTTTGTAGTGGTGATCCATAATGATTTGTCTGAAGTTGTTAGGTGTTCTGTAAAGTCCTGAAAGTTTTGAATTTTGAACTTCTGTATTTCTGTCTTAAGGTTGTTAGTCAGTTTGTTTGTAGTGGGTTTTGTCTGATGGATATCTCGTTCTATGCCACTTCGCCCTTGCTCGGCGTTTTTCAATTAGTAAGAGGCGAATATGTCTTGGCAATTTCGTTTCATCAGAATTCCTACTGTTATAGTGGGATGTGTTTTTTGTGTATGGTCGATTCTATGGATGTTTGTAAATTGTTTAATGGCGAGGTCTATTTGTTTTTTAGTTTTTAATGGGATTTTTAAGTCCAGTCTGTTTTCCAAGTCATTACGAAAATTGTCCCAGTCAACACGTCCTTTAATCATGATGGAGGATAAGGTTTAGGAATAGAATTTGTGTGCATGAGAAGCAGAACTGGGCTGTGATCTGAGGAAAGGTCATCGAAGGATTTGACTGTAGTGTGGGAGGAGGGGATTTGAGAAGTAACAAAAATATCAAGGATGTCGGGACGTTTCTTAATGGAAGTAGGCCAATATGTAGGTTCCTGTGGTGCCAAGAGGGAATAGCTACAGGAAGTGGTGAGACGGGAAAGTATCCTGCCACGAGTGTTGGACGTTCGGCATCCCCATCGTTGATCTTTGGCGTTGTAATCTCCCCCAGCAATGAAGCGCGGACCAAGGGATCGGAATAAGGATTCAAGGTGGTGGATGGTGAGTGAATTACCGGGAGGACAGTATACCGCTGAGATTGTCATATTAAATGGATGGGAAGATAAGATAATAGAGGTTGATTGAATGGTGTCAGATGGAGAAGAAGGAAGCATGGAATGAGGTATGGATTTATGGATGAGAATACATGAGCCAGCGTGAGATGTGTTGTCTGGGTGATCTGATCGGTATGTGATGTAGTCACGTATGTAAAAGTGTGATTGTTTAGTGAAGTGAGTTTCAGTCACTAGGGCAATGTCTATGGTATTGTCGCGTAGGAATATGTCCAGTTCGTCTCGGTGATTCAGTAAACCATTTGCATTCCACAAAAGGATGGCTAGGGAGTTTTTGATCATTGTGGGATATGGAAAGGAAATTCAGATAGGAGTCTAGTAAGGAGGGTAATGAGAGGTCTTATTGTATTTTGAAGATCTAAAAGGAAGGATGACAGGATTGATGTGATTTCGGATGTGTTTTGTGAAGAATAGGAGGAGGTGGAAGGTTCATTGGATGGAGGATTATGCTGTCTAGGGAAAGATAGGGTGCTCCGTCGGAGTTGCTGAGGAGGTTCCACGTTTGACGGAGCTGCTACGGTGGGATTACTTGGGAGGTAGGATGTGAAGGAGATGAAAGTTTGGGATTGATCTGGGTGGTAAGTTGACCCTTAGAACGTGTTGGTTGGTACATCGATTTTAGGTGTTTTTTGGAGGGATTGGGACATCTGAGGCTGGTGATAGGATTTTTGATGCTGAAGATGATGATGGGATGGTTGAGGCTGAGGATGATGACGGGGTGGTTGAGGCTGAAGATGATGACGGGTTGTTGAGGCTGAAGTTGATGATGAGGTGGTTGAGGCTGAAGATGATGATGAGGTGGTTGAGGCTGAAGATGATGATAGGTGTTAGGAGAAGCTTCAGGTTCCTGTTGATTATCCTGCTGTTTTCTGGTTATGTTGGAGAAAGATTTATTATTGATGTTGGTGGTCGTCGGGCGTGGGTCTTCGAGGGTCAAAGGTTTTCCAGAGGGAGCTCGCTCATTGTTTCCTGAAGGGCCAGGGTTTTGGTAACCTGGAACGTTTCTTTGCAATTTAAATGCAATATTTTCATTTTTGCGGCGCTGCATGGTTTTGTACACCAGACAACCTTTGTAACTAGCCGGGTGCCCTTCACCACATAGTGCACATATTCTGGCGTTTCTCTTGGTTTCTGGCATGTATTGGACGCATGCGGCCCAGCACATTTCACACACCTGTCCTGGTGGTGACAATAGGTTTTTGTGTGACCCAGGGTTTGGCACTTTGTGCATTGTACGATATCTACTCTCTGCTTCGGCTCTTCGAAGCGTATGCATGAATATACAAGTCTATTAACACGGAAAATATCGGAATTGTTGGCTGCTGGTTCAAGGTCTACAAAAAAAAGAGGTAAAGGATATTTTTCGACTGGGTGCAGTACATTAGAAATCTGTCTAACATTGTGGCCCAGCTCTTCTATGTCCTGTTTGATGGCTGAAGTGGAAGTAGTAGAGTGAAGTCCCCTCAGAACTACCCTATATGACTTATCTTCCTTAAGCTGGTAGCAGTGAAAGTCGTAATTTTTTTCAGTCAAGTGAGTCACTAGTTTTTTATAATGTTCCTTGGTAGTCGTGTTTATTTTCACATCTTTTAATCGAGAAAAGCATTTAAAGTTAGTTTGTCCGATTAACGTAGATATTTCGTTTGCGAAGGAAACAAAATTCGTAATGTGAGAAACAAAGACTGGAGGTGGTTCAGGCTCTGAATGACTTGGTGTTACGGTTTCGGTTTGGATATTAGTGAGGGCTGCGAATTTATTACTGGTAGGAATAGTAGGTATGACTTGTGCGGCTGGGGTGGTTTCTTGTGAAGGTCCAGGTAAATCTACTATGGATTTTACTACGGGTGATAGGTACAGAGATTTGTTTTTTGCTGTTTTTATTTTTTTTTTTTATTAGGGGATCCTCCAGATCCTCCTGGAACAATGTTGCGCTGACGTTTTTGGAGAGTCCTCCTTTTTAAATATTGGGAGTCAGTTTCGCTAACTTCTGAGATAGCTGTCTCTTCATCCGTCTCCATACCCGAAGATTCGCCCATTTTTTTTTTTTAAATAAAGAGAAAAACTAAATAAATTCAAAACAAAAAATAAAAATATATATATCTGTAGTAAAATAAAAATAAAAGTTTAACTTCTTGAGTTTAAAAATTATTTACACAAACAGAGAAAGAAAAAGAAAACAAACAAATCATTTTTATAATAACAAAATAAATGAGAATAATAAAATAAAATTATTAAAATAATAATAAAATAATTATTAGAATTAATTGAAAAAAAAAAATACAGAGTCTACGGGCTACGAACTCGCGACGATAATGACTCAGTGATAAGTTGGTAGTGCACAGAACAACTGAGCTACCGCAGCGCTGATAACAGGGCCACTACTGCTCAATGATATCCAGTGCGAAGCAGGATGCGGGACATAACCCGTCTCCCACGTGGAGATCTATACAGCTAACAGCGAGCACTATTTATCACACTTAGTAGGTCTATTAAATGCACTCACCCTAAAAAAGTAGTTCTAACGAGTTCTCAACCACATACACTCAGTGTTTACCAGCGTTGGGAACAAAACATTAGTTAATTCTAATAGTATTCATAGGACAATCAGAGAGCGATATTAAGTTCTGACTTCAGTTGCCGCCATGACCACTTTTATTTTCTCCGAAACTCTATATTCTAAAATTGGCCTATTCGGGGAAATGAAAATGAACAAAAAAGAACCAGGCTCTAGGAGTTTAATTTTTTTTGTTGACATATTTATTGATAGTTACAGCTGTATTTTACATCAAGTAAATATGATAGACATAGTAAACTGACATGAAATGCATGTGGAGATGCTACCCAGTGGCAGCAATCTAAAATATTCTAAACTAGAAGGTCTAGGGGCCATCTTATTTTTAGACTCCTCGGAGGATTATCAGGAATCGGAGAGGATGGTAGGGGAGTAACTAGTGAGTTAGAGTGGGAATGAATTTTTTTATGGAATGATTGATACCTGTTTCGGGCTAATTCAGTAACATATCGAACATTGAGGTCTTTATGGATGAGTTTATTCGTGAAAAAGTAAGGAGCGGTAAGGATTTTGGATTGTATAAATTGGATATGAGAAGAATTCAATAGTTTAGTAGAGCCCCATAGCTCTACTCCGTAAGAACATATCAGTCGTATGATGGTCATATAAATATCTCTTTTGTAATTAAGTGAAGGCTGGAACGTTTGTCCAGTAAGTGTTGAGTAGTCGAAAACGTCGGCTAATTTCTTGTCGTTTCAGTCTTGTATGGGGATTCCAAGTTAGACGTTTTTCAAGGTGGAGCCCTAGGTATCGAATCTGTTCAACGGGCTAGTGGACTGTCATTTAAGGCTACTGTAGGACAAGAAGTCATTGGTTTATGACAAATTTAAAGGTTGTTTGGTGGGATTTGTTAGGATTAATTTTAATCCTCCAATTCCAGCACCATACGTCAAGGTCTCGGATGTGGGATTGAAGAATGTGGGTGGCAAAAAATTAATTAAAATTTTCATTAAATTATATTATTTTTATTATTATCATTGTCAAATAATAATAATAATATCAAATAATATATCAAAATGAAATACCCCCCCCCAAAAAAAAAAAATAATAATACATAAATAATAATAAATAGATTTAAAAAAACAAACAAGTTTTACGAAAATGAAATTACTATTATGAAATGTCCAGGACTCAGTTTGATTTAATCCGCGAAACAACTACAATTTAATGTTCTTATAAATTTAAAAAAAAAAAAAAGTAAAAATCTTTCGATATGCCGTCATCCAAAGGGAACGTAAAATGGTGGTAAGGTGCTCGTTAAAGATACCCATTCTAATTAAACCTGGATAGGCAAAATTTATGGTGAATAAAATTAACGTAAAGTCTAAAACAAGAAGATAAATATTTAAATACTTATTAAGAAATTAAATATTGTTTATTATCATCTTCGATACATCATACATCTTCTGCCTTTGTCTCCCAAGAATCAGAGGAAAAATCATTATTAATTAATTTCCAATTTTACTATTAAAAAATAAATTAAATAGAAAAAAGTGGTTTTTAAAAAAAATCTCGAAAACCGTTTGAATTAAAAAGCTACAAATTTAGGTGAATTATTTTTATTCGATACCAAATTGATCCCCTAAGTTTGAGTAAAAAAAGCCGTTGGGGCAGATTTACTATTCTTACCTGGCTATATCCTTTCAAGGATCCGTTTACACGTGCCGTGCCATTACGTGCTTCCTCATAAACGAAAAAAGTTATTTTCTCTGGATTTAAATAGAGGGGTTGCTACATGTTAAGAGTGGTCGAATGTACCAGTTTTCTCTCAATGTCTATTCCGCCTGCTTTTCCCTAATACCCAACTATAGCAATGGTCATAATTATGATGATAAAATACGTCAGGTGATTACGGTGCTAAACCTTAGTTCCCGCTACCCGACGGAAAAATTGTCTTAGCAACATGAAGGCATGCAACTCGAGGAGGTTATACCTACCTTTATTGTACATAAGTATGAATGTGACATTTTTTGTTTATTTATTTATTAACTTCATTTATTTGTATTTATTTTATCTACAAATTTTGTTATTATATTCGTTTATTTAGTTTAGTTTCATTTTATGCAATTTGACATTTATTTTGTTTATATAGTAAATAATGTATGAATGGGATCCTTTAGCAATATTATTATTGTCCAGTGTGACAAACTGTAATACATATGAATAAAAAAAAAAAAAAATACCTACCTTAGGATTTGCAATGCTGATAAATAATTATTCTGCCCCAGTGAATGAAGGCTCCTTAACATATATGCGTATTTTCCTGAGTACAGAAATATTGAACGCGTTTACTTCGATAATACTTTGTCATAAATAAACTGAGGTAAAAAAAAAAAAAAAAAAAAAAAAAAAAAAAAAAACTGCACTTACCATAAATCGACTATTTTGATCAGGCTTAACCACAAAGTTTTTCCATACTGGAACAGTTAGCCAATGCAACATTAACATAATGAAACGAGTTCAAAGCTTCGCTACAGAGCGCAAGGCTTCAACGTAAATGTTCCGCCAATTATACCTGTCTGTTTGAGTTTACGCTCTTATGTACTATTAATGGTGGGGAGGGGAAAAGCAAACATATACGAGGGAGAGGGGGCGAAATTGAAATTCTACCATGCCTTTGTATATCCGCCATTACACAAATCAAATGGATGAAGATGTGAATCCAAATTTATGAATAACGAAATTTCCGAATAGCTATTGAAATACCTACTAATTCCTTGGTAATCGCAATGAGATGTTATGAAAAGACATTATTCACAACTAATTACTATAATATGATTAGTAAAAAAAAACTATATAATTAAGAGGAGTACATATTCCAGTAAAGATACTTTACTTTAAGAGCCACAATGATTATAGAAAATAAATAAGAAACATGTATATCTACAATGCATGAAAGGTTTCGGTTCATATAGAGATTCGTACTCAACCACCGGGTTTTTCCCGCATTATCGGTCTCCCACTTTTGCCTACGTGGGAACCCCTACCTCAGAGTCGCCCTCAATAAGTAACTTATTCAAATTAGAAATACAATAGTCTCCTAGAAGGAGAAAATCTGGGTGTACATTCTTCAACTGATCCGAAAAGACACCACCTCGACTTTGTGGACTTGCTCGTTCATTCTGAGTGTGTCTCTTTCCAATGTCATTTAATTGCTCAAAACGGTGGAACAATTTGAAAAAAAAATTAAAAACCAATTTTTTCACCTGAAATAATTTTTTTTCATATTATTCCACCCCTTCAAAAAGGTTAAAGAAATACATATTTGGGTTTTCTTTCTTCCACTAAAAATTGGGTTTTCGTTTAAGAATCATGTTCATATAGTTTTTTCATGTCTTTGACTCCTAAGAATCAGAGGAAAAATCATCATTAATTAATTCCAAATTTTACTATTAAAAAAAAATCGAACTTGACAATTTATTTCTATATAAGTAGTTAATGAAATAATTTATATGGTGATATGTAGTTCATATCTTATTTACGGATTAAAATATTGTATTCATTGAAAATTATTTCCTCTTATATAAATTGGTTGTGATCCGTTTCGTAACTCTAGGCTACACGCGCTGAAGAAAATTAGTCACTGAGAAATCATAATGATGTCTCTTATATTTCATTCTTATTGAAGACAAAATATAATTGAGACTCGCCCAGTTTCCACGATTCCGGGAATACAAATTTAAATTCTCTGTCATCGTTCATCCATTGTTAAAAATTACCAGTATATATTATTCTAAAAGAAAATTAAATACAAATTATTAGTATATTGTGCGGATGTGTGGTTTTCCTCTGCACGGGTATTTCATTATCTCCCCCTGCTCCGAAAAAAAAAAAATAAATAAAAAAACATCAGTCAATTCAGTGTCCAACACGTTTTTTCTCGTGACGGCAGTACTTCTCCCCGGATAATAACTCTCCCCCGGTTTTATCATTTTGTTTTCCTGATAGTAAAGAATTATATGACATTTATTTAATAAAATGAAACAAAAAAAAAAAAAAAGTATAAATCGTGCTTGTTTTGACACTTACCACAGCTGTACATTCTTAGTAAAATAAATCGGATTCCATTGCAAGCCTAAATACCTATCGCATTAATCCATTTAGTTAATTAATTGAATTGGAGCTTAATTATCGCAATTATGCTCTATTGGAGAAGGTTGCATGAATGCCGTCCATAACCTCTTAGGTCCAATAAGTCATTAAGTTGGTTTGATTCCTTTTCAAATTTATTTTAATTTATTTACTATTTCATAGGTAAAATAATTACTATTTCAGTATATCAATAAGTAAATAAATCTTTTAAATATACTACAATATAAAACATATAATAAAATCGGAGATATTAATCTCTATCTTAATACCTAACTCTCATTTATGGTCAAATATTATAGTAACTTTTAAAGGAAATATACAATTGCGATAAATATAAATATTAATACTTTGTATACTACAGTGAAAAATATTGAAAATGAAAATTTACTCATAATGAGCTAAACTAAAATATAAAATCAATAATTAAAAAAAAATATAATATACACATATATAATGTTCTTAAATCGCAGTTACTTATTTATCTTCAATATGAACCCCATGACAAACCTGATAAAGACATATAAGGTTAGTCGAAACTTTGGAATTTAATAAATGTACCACTTTTTTTTTTTCATCCAGAGAATTTTTGATTTAATAATATAGTTCGTGAACCTATGACATCCTGCCCTACAGCGTCCTTTAATAATATTCCGCTTGTCCTGGTTGAACAGATTTGCTATCTAGGACTCCTACTTGACAAACGTCTAACTTGGAATCCGCACACAAACTGAAACGATAAGAAACTGTCCGCCGTTTTTGCATGCTTCAACATTTACTGGACTGACTCTCTAACTACAAAATGCCCATCTATATCACCATCTTAAGGCCTAACTGGACGTTAGGATTTGAGCTTTGGGACTTTACTAAACCATCAAATTCTTCCCGTATTCCATCTTTACAATCTAAAATCCTTCGAAAAATCTTCAGTGCTCCTTACTTTGTCACAAATAAACTCCTCCATAAAAACCTTAATGTTCCATATGCTGATTAGGCCCATACCATGTATCAACCCTTCCATGAAAAAATCTACTCCCACTTTAACCCAACTCCTCCATTCCTGACAACCCTCCGAGGCGTCTGAAAAGAAGATGACCCAGAGACCTTCTAGTTTAGATTACCTAGTGGAGTACTGCCAATGTGCTTTTTCTCTTCATGCATTTTATCTGACAGCTAATTTACTTGATGAATTAACTAATACAGTTGTAAATATCAATAAATAATAAAAAAATATTATAGTTATACGCATGGGTTTGATTTTTGTGATGATACAAATATGTCCTAACGGAATATAATTGTAGAAGGAAATTCGCATTCGCTCTGTTAACCTGATGTGGGTCTTTGAAAGCTTCCCCTGAGGAGTCACCTGGAAAATCCTGAGAAACCTGAGGTAAATTTGTCACTGATGTTACATGAAAAAAAAATCTTTTTTATTCCTCAAACCCATATATATGTGTGTGCCAATGAAATAAAGTTGTTTATGAAAATAAATAAAAGATGTTTTGATTAAGGAGATAAATACCTAAAGTAGAAAGTCAAGTAATTTTATTTGCTAAAATAACAACATAATTTTTCAGCCAAAACTTGGGAATTTAACGATTTATTTTTGTCCCACGCCCAAACCATTTCTTTTTCACTTGTTAAAATAATTATTTCACGTAAACACAGTGTTAAGTTCGGTGGAAAAAAATCAATTATAACTAAAATTTGACTTTAAGCAGAGAAAAATATTGAATTCGGTATATACAACGAATGGAAATTTTGGTTAAAAATTAGAGCCTCCAATCATACCTGATTGGTTAGTAACACAACTTCAGTTAAGAGAACTTTTTATTCCTCAAAGTTTTTGAGAATGATTTGGATCTATGGAAAAATGAAAAAAGACAAAAAAAGACGAACATTTTAGATGACTTCAAAGTGACATAATTCGTTAACTTGAGACACAGCTGAAATGTTTGCTTCACTTTTTTTTTTTTTTTTTTTTAAACTTCTTTATTCCATTCAAAACACAGACATATTACAGTGCAGGTAGAAGTCACTATCCCACTAAAGCGAGCCCGTGTGAGGGAAATAAGTTCACCTGCGGCAATTCAATAAAAGTACAATAACAAATAGTAACACTACACAGTATGATACAATACAATAATTAAATAATATAACAAATTTTATAAAAAAACAGTAACACACTATGCAGCAAAAAAAAACTATATAATACATAAGAAATATAAAATACAATTATAAAGAAACAGTAACACACTACACAGCAGAAACAATATAATACATAAGGAATATAAAATACAATTTTAAAGAATATAACACAGTATGAAGCAGTAATTGACTAAGCATAAAAGCTATAAGGAATACATATACATATATACAAGATATAAAATTAAGGCATGCAAATATAAAATTTAATTACACAATACCTAATTAATACAAAAAACAATTATAAGAAACAGTAAACAGAAATAAACTGTAATTGACTAAACCAAAAGCAATAAGGAATACGAATTCATAAATTCAAGATATAAAATTAAGGCAAGTAAATACAAGATTAAATTACATAATAAGCAATATAAAGATACATAACATAGTACACAGTAAGAAATTGACAAAATCAAAAGTCAATAAAGAATACATATACTTGTATACAGGATAGATATCAGAATGAGTGACGCAGGCTGGCATTGACAACATGTCAATAGCGATGAGTAATTTGGATTCAATAATTCAGCAATTTTTTCTTCACTGAGGGATTTCGTCCACATTTTAACATTGCAGTAATAATTGGAATACTTTGGAGGATTTGTGTGAGAAAATTGAAAATTTGGAGGAATATTGTTGTACACAGTACCAATGGAATAACAAGTCTGGTGTGTCGTCCAGGTATGTTTTGGTCTTGGCACAACTAAGCTAAAGTAATTTTTCAGTCTTGTAGAAAAACGGTGGTCAATCTTCCCGACTAGCTCATCCCGTCTAAAATACAGCTTCTTCATAATTGAGATCATGTATAATTTTTTTGCAGACATTACATTAAGGTCCGAGAATATATTAATTGATACCCAAAATTACCTTAATAATCTTTCTCTGCACAATCTCAAGCTTGATCTTCTAGATTTTTTTAGAGGGTTTAGGATATGTATATATATATATATATATATATATATATATATATATATATATATATATATATATATATATATATATATATATATATATATATATATTCAAAAGTATTACAGTATGTCTGAATATGGACAGAAATAACAATCCTTTTAGACCGCATTCATAAAATATTTACAGAATAAAGAGAGATGTCAAATTACATAAAAAAAAATTAAAACAATCGTATATAATAACCAAAAACAGATTATATAAATTAAATAAACGCAAAGTTAACAAATAAATTAACATCTTAAACAAACTCATACCTATATACAATATTTAATCTATCCTGGAGAAACCTCGGATTAGGCTAGTCCCCCTACTTGTGGTGGAAAACGCAGAATACGAGGAATCCCACCGTCTCTCTCTCAGCCGCGTCACTGGTGTGGGCCATTGGAAGTTGAGAGCGCCATAGTAAATATAGTAGACAGCTAAAGGTGTGTAGCAATTTGATTAATGCTTATGATGAAATTTGGCTTGGTGATCTAACTACTTAAGAATAGTAACCAAAAGGCTATTGAAAGACGTATAATATTATAAGAAAAGGAGCTATCGCTGTTAGCTAAGAAATGTAAATTTTGGGATGATGATGAAATTTTACATTTTAGGTTCCGTCGTTATCAAACTGAACCATAATAGTAACCAAAAGGCTTTTGAAAGACGGATCTGAGTAAGAAAATATGATACGAAAAGGTGTCATCGTTGTTAGCTAAGAACCGTAAAGTTTAGCCTTCAATGCATCTCGGTAATAATTAGCTGCAAATCATGAAAACTGACGTATAAAATCCCATGCAACATCCGGACTCTCGGATTCCGGAGGAAATGAGCTATCGTCATTATCTGGCCGTGAATATTCACGAGTGCAACTCATATGGTTTGCACTTTTTAAAAAGTTTGACAGATTCTTGATTCCTGATTCGTAACTACAAATAAATTTTTCTTCAACTAAAAATCCTGGAGTGTTAATGGTCAATCTGTCATCTTTTATAAAGTTATTATTTCGACACCTATCATCAGTGTCAAAAATCAGATTTAATTATTATTATATTAAATATTAAATTTTTACTGTCACTTACCTATAAATTATATGTATAGCAAGTGAAAGTATTGAAGACAATTTTCGAAATCCAGTTTTCAACTGGAAATATATGTTTTAGGATCCCCCGAATCCAAATAACCAAGTCCCGAAAAAAGTTCAATGTGTTCGGCTGTTTGTGTGTGCAGTGTGTGTGTGTGTGTGTGTGTGTGTGTGTGTGTGTGTGTGTGAGTGTGTGGAGCAATACGTTCTATAAAACTTATATTTCATATTTTAAGAGCGTCTATGGCTGAGATATTACAGCAACTTATCCATCAATACCGGCTAACTAGAAGAACCACTTTATTTCATGCATTTCGCACCTTTTTACGATTTTCTCAAAAACGGCTCAAACGATTTTGATCAAACTCGCTATAACGATGTAAAATTTTATGGGCTTTAATATCATGTAGATTTTTATTCTGATTGAAATAGTCTGACAGGGCTTGAATGCCGATAGTTTAAATTTTCTTTTTCTAAAGTTTTTTTTTATTATAATAATATTTATTTATTGAGATACATTACAATTTGTTTCAATGAACATTAGTAATAGTGATATGAGACCACATTCACACAATATATACAGAAGACAATGATAAAGTCAAATTACATAATATATATACATATATATATATATATATATATATATATATATATATATATATATATATATATATATACACAAAAAAACAACAACCTATAATTGAGATAAATACAAATAGATGAAATAAAGAAGTTAGAAATTCTTCTAAAGTATCTTTAATTTTGTAGATTCTAAAAAAAATACCATATCATCCTGTAAGCATGGGTGAAAACCAGCTAAATACGAAAGTTGAACTAATTTGATAATGAACTGAAAGAGAACTGATCAAAAATATTTTTAATTTAATTTTTGGCTTTACGAAAATACATACGTATAATAGAATAGATTTATAATATACCATTAGAAAGCTAAAGATTTTAGGGAAAATACTATCTTATACACAAAGTTGTAAAATTAAATGGAGAATGATGAAAATCAGATAAAACTAACTGAATGTTGTAAATAACAATTTTATATTGTAATATTATTTTATCTAAATCCACCGAAACTAAATTTATTTCTTGAAACATTTTTGAACTCTGTTTATTAGTTCTTAAATTGATTTTAACAACCGAGGTAAGTAAAAGTCGTATGTTGCCTGCACCAGATTTTTAAATTTTGGGATTTCCTTTGATAGGTACTAAAATGAATGAAAATTAGTCTACCCATCTTTCTGGGAACATTAATCATGAGAATGGTATCATTTTTCCTTGCCTTTCATTGTCGTTCAGCTTCAACTCATAGACCTATGTCTTTTACTAGGGTCTTCATCTCTTGAATACTCATTCTTTGCGAGTAACTGCTCCTGAATAGGCATCTTTCATAGCTGAGTCTAGAAGACCTAGTTTACTTATTCTTTATTGTATTTTTTTTTTTTTTTTTTACTTTGTACATATGGAATGAATGATTTCTTATAGCACTAATACTCATTTCCCAAGTTAGTATCATATTGTATTATTTCTAAATAAAGCATCTAACTTAAAAAAGAGTAGCCCTAGTGGAGTGTTAAGGCGTTGTCGCTTAAGGAACTTCGAGTTACAGTAAAAAATATTTCGAGGCAATCTCACGTTTATAATCTGTACCTTCCCACTTAAAATAGTTTGGTAACTTGATAAACATTACGTCCTGTTATGATGGAACAATACTATGCGTTAAACTTATACTCTTTAATTTATTTATTGTAATTTACCATTGTATCAGATCAATACAAGTAAAGTATGAATGGTGAAGAAGATGGTTGGGAGGTGCAATCATAAAAAATAAACACACACACACACTAACAAGTATTACATATTTTTAATTGTGTGCCGACGTTTCGGCCTGCAATGTGGGCCTTCATCAGGGCTAACCAAAAAAAGGGCTAAGATGAAAACCAATATAATTATTGTAGTTAGAAGGAATGGAATATGGAAATTATAACATAAAATTAAATGTGAAATGATAATAAGATGACAGTAATAAAGTATAGAAGCAAACATAAAATAAGATGATAATATTGCTATAAGAATATTGGAAGACTATAAAGAGAAAATAGGCTAGTAATTAAGTGTTAAAAGAACAATTAAACTAATCATAATTAAGTTTAACAATTAAGCGTCGTCACACAATTAAAAATAACTACTACTTGTTAGTGTGTGTGTGTGTGTTTTTTTTTTTTTTATTACTGCACTTCCCTACCACCCTTTTCATATAATATTCTCATCGGTCAACTAACTCTATCATTATAAAGTATGAATAAATTACATGAAAATGGCAAAAGAAAGAACTTCCAGGCTGATAATAGTAATGGAATAGAAAATTCGAACGTTTGCATAGTAAGTTTTGTAGTAATCGGTATATAAGAGCAGTTTATTGTAGTTTCAGTCTTGAATGAGGATTTCAAGTAAGAAGCTGGTCAAGATGGAGTTTCAGATTTGTTTTTCAGAATACTGTAGGTCTTGATTTTAAACTTAAAAAAAATAAATAAAGTAGTCTAGTTTCAGCTGCTCTAATGTCTCCTGGCTCCTTTAAATTAATTTTCTGAATAATTTAATTTCTATTTATTACTTTTTCTTTATTATTATAGAGAATAATATAAATTTAATAAAACAGTTAGTGATTGGCTTTTTATATTAAGAAAAACTTTTGGAACGGATCTATATATTTAATTTATGATACTTAGTGAAGCGGTGTTGTATTATATTGTAATGGGATCTCCTATAGTCCTGATTTACCCCCAAATGTGCAGAGGCAAACTGGCCCACCAGTGTTACTACTGTTAATAGTGTATACATTATTTGTAATTATAAAAATAATTTCTCATTTTATTTTCATCGTAGTTTTTAAATATTATTAGGTGTATATAAAGCTGTAATTATACTTTTTTTCCATTAAATTTAACATAATTTTATAAATTTATTATAATTATTAACATTTTCTCTTTATTAGTGTCTTTGGCCTGTTTTAACGATTATTTTTGTTCATGTATGGTATTGTTAGAGGAACGACCATGTCCCTGAATAAAGTTTCTTTTCTGATCTAAGTATCTAAAGATTTATTATTATTATTTTTATTATAAAGAAATTCATGCTTAATCTAATATGTGAAAATACGAAAAACTTCCTCAAGTTAAACTAATCAAAGAAAAGAAAAAAATGTTATTTTATTTGCAAAGTTGTATGGGATGACGTATTGTGATGAAAAAACGGATAAAACTAAGTGATTAATCCATATCATAATTTATATTGTTAGATTATTTATCGTTTCAATATTAGTATATGTACTGCCTGTGCGAAGCTATTGTTATTTTGTAATTATATTACTTGTAAATATTTTATAAATGTTGTATTTCACCACCGCTCCTTTTCAACCACCTTACCCAGTCAAACAGACAATAAGCTCAAACTGGAGATGCTGGAAATACCAATTTTGTTATGTTTATATTATTTAAATAATCACTGATGAAGTAGCTATTTTTGTTATTTTATTTTCATTCTAAGAGTCTGTTTGTAAATATTTACATACATTACAACCTTAATTATTATTATTTTTTTTTTTAGTTTAGTAATTTTTTGTTCAAAGCTATGACCACTTTGTTCTAGTCATGAATTCTTTATTTTTATTTTATTCTTAACGGACTTAAGTCCCAGGATAATAAAGAAGTTTTTCATTTAATTTCACTATTATTAATGTCCAAATCAGGACAGATTTTATTATTACTCTATACAAATTGTTGTTGAAAGATAATATCTAAAATACATGTTTCTACGGTAAACAAGTGTAATTTTTTAACCATTTTTCAACTATAACTTTATTTAAATGTTATTAAATTAATTTTAAATAAGAAGGTATGTGAAAGTCGTGTGTTGCGCGACAACATTTTTTTTTTTTTAATTTTTCTCTGAAGTTTTCCTGTTTGAGGTTGCACCTCCTGGTTTAGATATTGTCGAGAATAGGCTGATCCGGTTTGGGATGGGGTTCCAGGTCGGAGATGGAAAGGATCGTCCAATAAAGGAAGGAGATAGCTCAACGTAACCTTAGGCAAAATAACCACGACTAACTGACTTTTCCATGTCATAGGCTACTCTTCCGTCCAATTTTTCCTTTGTCCATTTTTTTGTAGAATTTTCTTTTAATTTTCCTTTCTCTTGGAAAGTTTTTTTTGACCTTCCGGATTTGAATTTACTTGAAAACGGGGTTACTACTAACTTCGTAGGGCTTTATTCCGCAATCTCTTGACCAGGTTTCTACTAAAAGATAGAATTTACATTAATGTCGGTAGCGAGGAAATTTTAAAAAAATATTTCATACAACATTCAGTATTTTGTGACTCTTTCTTATCTTCAAGATGTACTGCTACATAACTAAACAAAAATATAGATTTTTTATTTTATTTATTGAAATTCACAACTGTACTTCATAATACAAAAAGGTTTAGAGTGCTGCCACTGGGTAGTATCTCTACATGCTATTCATGACATTTTTCTATTTTATCATCACATTTACTTGATGTATTTTTGTAATACAGTTGTAGATATCAATAAATATGTTATAAAAAAATAAATAAAAAAATTAATTCTATTAATCTTTATTAAGAATTCAATTTAAAACTCACATAATCAACACACACATTATATATATTCTTTACAGGGGAGACTGAGATTATCATCGAAGTTTTGCGCTTTTTTTGTTTCATTTTAAACGCTAGTTAAATATGCCAAAACATAATATTGTAAGATAAATTCAGTGCTTTACTACTTCTGCTGAACCAGTTGTATTTAGGTTTAAATATAAAATAAAATATGACATATAAATAATAACCAGGAACCAAGGCATTTTTCGGATTTCGTATCTTATATATTATATGGATTTTTTTTTCAGAATTTAAAGCATAATTTTTTATAGTCCAACGGTCCATTATACATCTTTTATTTTTGTTTGTTTCAGAGGGGAAAAATATCTAAAAAATTATTTCTGCTCTTTTCCCTTTTAAATTAATTTCATTCAACTTGTATATTATAGCGGCTTTAATCTACAAAATTAAAGGTACTTTAGAGAAAGAAACAAAATATATTGGCAGTCAAGTACTGTCAGATTATTTCAATCAAAATGAAATCAGGATATTTAAGCCCATTACATTTTACATCGATATAGCGAGTTTAATTAAAATTCTTTGAGCCGTTTTTGAGAAAATCGTTAAAATGTGCAAAATGGATAGTATAAAGGGGTTCTTCTGGTTAGCTGATTTTGGTTAAAAATTTGCTGTAACATCTCGGGTGTATAGTTGTCTTAAATATGAACTTTAAGTTTTATATGACTTCACGTTTTCGAGCTAGGCTTACCACACACAGACACTTTAGCGGGGCTTGGTCATTTGGACTCAAGGGACCCTAAAACGAGTATTTTCTTATGTACGATCGCAATTCTTTCCCTAACTATATATTTCATATATAGGACAGTGAAAGTAAAAAAATCTTTAATTATTAAATATAATTTAATACAAACAAAAAAGTTGTAAAAATAAATGAATTTAACTTCTGTTTGGTCTCGAACACCGATGTAGCACGTATACGTTTGTATACGAGCTTTCCAGGAATGAGGCAACCGATCCCAAAGGCCTTTTAAGCCTTTTTGAGCTCGAGAGCGGAAGGAATCACATTGAAAAATCAAAAGAGGGTAAGACAAGAAAAATGTAAAACGGAAGAGTCTTAAACCGAAGCCCCCATCAGATAGAAAAGTGGGTGGAAATGTTTTCCATTCTCTGTCTGGGTATTCAATATGTTAAAAGCTTCATCTCCTTTGGGCTTGCGCTGGGTAGAGATCTGAGATTAGGGTATCCTTTCGTATTCCCATCCGCGTAGGCTTTGCCTAATGCAGTCACAACTCGGGAACAATCTTAATGGGCAGAGGGATGCGGTTTCTTATGTCTTCTTCGTACCTTAGATTTTAAAACAGGTGTTATCACAATAAAAGAAGGCTTATTCTAAAACGTTCTTGCTGAATTGTTCCAAGTTTTAAAAAGAACCTGCTTGATGGTTTTGCATCTTTGCATTTATATTTGATGGGGTTACTTTTTCTGCTTTCTCATGTCTTGGGATTTCTGTCCAGGTTATCGTTTGCTCACTTATAACCCTCATTGGAATACTGACCATTGTCTCTGGATTTACAAACATCTATTGTAAATATAAAAAATCTGGTTTGAGTAACACACGACTTTTATCTATCTCCGTTGATTTTTCAATATTTCTTTGATTCCAGATCCGTTGTGTGAGCCACACGTGGGTTTTTTAAAACATAAGATATATCATTACAACTGGTAACGATTGAAAATTGGGGGTACAGTCTCGTAAAAAAGACACCCCTAAATATCATAGATTTATATTTATTCCTTGGAATAGTATATTGAAATTAAATTTATAACCGCATGAACAAAAAATAAAAATTAAAGAAGAAGGAAAAGTAAAAAATGTATAAAATAATAATAAGTTTTGTATTTTTTTTCTTTTGTTGAGGAAGCTCCCCACACTTCACAACCATACATGAGTAGTGGCCTTAGAATAGTTTTGTAAATAAGAATAGTTTTTTTCCGGTTTGAGATTCGATTTTCTTGTTCTTCGGGTTCGGAAGAGCTTTGCTGAGAACATCGTGGCTATTAATATTAACGATCACAACACGTTCCCTTACTATAAATATATATTAATAAAATTAAATTAAAGTAGAAATAGTTGTAATAAGCAGGGAGTTTTTGTAAGTTTTTGATAGATTTTCAGCATATTTTACCATTTTGATTTCATAATTCCTTTGATATGGATAGAAAAAAAAAAAAAAAAAGAATAAGTCTATTAAAAATAACAAAACTTGTACAATAAACCGAAAATATAATATGCCTGGTCGTGAGACCAACAAAATTACTATTATTATGTTGAAAGGTGTATTTACAAATAGAATACAAAATTTATATTTATTTTTTTTTTTTTACAAAAATATGCAGTATAATAGAACAAATAAATATCCTTAATGATAATAATGGTAAATATCAATGAACTAATACTCCCACCTAAAATTTTAGTGATATAAATAGTTATTACTTACATATAAAGTCATATAATTGAAATGACATTTCACTTTTGGTGTGCGTCTGTTAGAAATGATAGGATTTGAATGAGAAAAGAGAAGAAACGTGCTGGATATGAGAAGGTAGGGAACTCTATGAGGGAATAGAGCGGTTTCGAAATATTATCTTCTTACAGGTTTAGTCATATAATAGGTAGTAGTTGGTACGTAAGCACACACACTTGGTTCTTAAAACAATTTTTTCCTTATAAATAAATAAATATTTCTATCATTCGGATTTGTTTTGTTATTTTTTTTTCCCAAATTTTTATATTTAAATAAATGCAGATGAATAATAACATAGGTCGGCCTATGACAGGAAAATATATTTTAAATATATTACGACTCTAGATACAAAATAAAATACATTTGTATATTTGAATACCGCATTTATCTGTGCCGACATGCAGACACATTCGTGATAGTAAAGAAGTCACGAATAAGACCGATATTATTTTTAGCATATGCAGATTCGAACAAGGCTGAAAAAAATGAGAAAAAAATTAAAATTGATTATAATAGTATTGTAACAGAAATAAAATAGAAATGGAAATCGTAGACGTAATTCCAAATTCATTAATGAATTTGACGTTATGCAGTGTTCATTTCTTGTTAAAACCTAAACGAGGCATATGTCTTGAATAACTTGAACATGTAAACTTGTCAGTTAAACAAAACTCGACTAATTGAAACTGACACTTGATACTTTATATTATAAATATGTTTAAAATTTTCTAAACGGCTCTAACAATTCTTTATGTAATTCATTTATGTAAAATTAATTGAGCATTAATAATATGTAAATTTTAACATCATTGAAAATGTCTGACAGGACTTGAATAAATCCTCCAAAGTACATTTCTTTATTTATCTTTTATATAATACAACATCTTATGTTGGTAGTTGTTGTATATATTTATTTTTTGGATATAAGAATATTAATATTGATTTAAAATATATCGTAGGGACTGGGCGTTAACATGACAGGAGGTTAGAACATTAGCCATATAGGAAAGGCGGTGAAAAAGCAAGAGGAAAAGGTGAAAAAGTGTATGAGAGGAAGACGCTAAAGACATAACAGAAAGAAAAGTTACAATTAATATAAAGTAGTTGATAATAATGAAAATGTACAAAATAGCCTTTAGATAAAAATAAAAATATTTTTTTAAAATAAAAAATAAATAAAAAAATTAGAGAAAAGAAAACAATGAAATAAATAAAATGTTCTAGAGTGTAATAACGAAAACTTAAATGTCATTGTAAGACCTCCAGATCGTCCGTCGGGTTGGTTGATGATCATTACAGGTAAGCCATCTTCTCGTCGACAGCGTACTCGACCTCGAGCGAACCAGACGTACTTCACTTTGCCGGCGGCCTTCTTCGGCCTTGCCAGCCTGTATAAATGCCTGTTGCTCGCAGTCATCCACTCGCTGATGTAAATCCTTTAGTCGCTGTTCCAGTTGAGATGCCTCGTGGTGAAGTCCCTTTTCACCTTCGGATCATTTCGTCCCGGACCGCCTGGCGAATAAATCGCACGACAATCGAAGGCGGACGAGGTTCCTCTCCTTTCGGCCTTTTTCTCTCAAAGAGGTCAAAGTCCTCAGCTTTGAACTTGTAGCCCAGGGCTGCCCCGACAGCACAGACTACACCCTCCGGTGATTCTCCCGTCTTCAATGGAACACCTCTGATTTCAATCGAATGTAAAAGCTGGGCTTGTTCTACTTGATTCATTCTCGCCTCCATTGATTGAATTTGAGATTTAAAATTTTTGTTTTCGGTGAGGAGCCTTTCGATAAGTTCGTCTTGTTTCCTATTTCGTTCCTCCATCGGTTTCAATCTCTCGGCATTTTCGAATATAATATCTCCTTGGCCATTCATCGTATTTTTTATTTCCTTAACGTCATAGGTTATTTTTGAAATTTCAACCAAAATTGCAGTTATGTTTTCCTCCATATTTTTATTTATGGGTACACTATGTTTTTTATTTTCACATGATTTGCATTTATATGTTTTTTTATTTATTTGTGTTTGGTCACCATCCGTGATATTGACGCATTTTAAATGAAATTTAATCTTACATTGGTAGCACGTGATGCCCGATTTTTCGTCTCTGGCGATCGACGTTTGGCACACAGGACATACGGCCATTACGACATATTATAAGTGAATGAGTGATAAAAACTTACAGGCGGTAGTGGGGCAGTGGTGGGGAGCTCTAGGAGAAGTGGGGACTGATAAGGTATAAGTGCACTACCTGTCCTAGTGCTACTACACCTCTATTTATAGTTCTATCTCGGAAATAAATTCCTAAACTTGTAGTTTTTCTTAACAATAGGTCTTGCCACTTAGTTATATGAGTAATTATAAGATTAATTACTACTTACTATAGCAGATAGTAGTAAATGACGAAAGGTAAGAACAGAGTGAATTTGAAGCGAGCAGAGAACGATGTGGACACATGAAAGGTTAGAGCCAGACTTATCAGTTATAATTAAAATCAGTTCAACTTGAGGAAGTTTTTCGTATGTTTACATATTTGATTTAGCATTCATTTCTTCCATCATATCTTTATTCATATATCCAACCATGCCACTCGTCACTATTCTTTGACGTCTTGTGGCATTGTCCCCATTTTCAAGACAAATTGTTTAATGCAGTTTGATTTTACTTACAATCAACAAATATTTTCTTTATCTATACCTATAAATTTTTATTAATTCATCAAGAAGATAGAATTTCATATTATATAAATATAAAATTAACAACTATAAATTTAACTTTTATGTTCATTATCTATTTATTTACCCTTTTTTGTAGCTTTCTGCTTCATGTCCTTTTTAATTGTCGACGACAACCAATTAGAACCAAGTAGAAAAGAGGAGAAATATTTTTTTAGTTAACTTTTATTTCCACAGATAAGAACAGTAATTTAGATTTATAATATATCGCTAGATAGCTATAGATTTTTGAAACAATGTTGTCTGAAATATAAAGCTGTTTAGGGTAATCGTGTGTAAAGATAAGGACGTAAACTAAAATTACTGTTTTATATAATATTTTGTTATTGTCACATTATTTATTCTATTATAAATGTTTCCTTCGAAACTTAATATAATTATTTTCATTTAAATTCAATTAAAATTAAAAAAAAAAATCAAGAAGAGAGATGCGTGAATATTGTGTGTTAAGCGCCCCAGATTTTTAATTCAGAGCATTATTTCGAAATATTCAATAAGTTATATATAAAATCAAGTTTTAGGTTTTTCCCCTAAATTTTTAAAAATTAACTATAATTTATGTAAATTTTATTCTAAAGAACCAGTTATTAAAGAAGGTTAAATTCAGTTTTTCCCTTGTAGTAATCTTAACCCTTTAGGTTTTAATTTCGTTCACTTAGGGAGAGTGTTATGTAACGATGCAACATGGTACAACTGCGCAGTAACAACATTCAATTGTTTAAGTGAAAAAGAGCCCTTGATGAGATTCAACAAGGTTAAATTTTTTAAGTGAAGTCACTTGTTGATTCAATTGCTAATGTTTTGTAAACATCAAAGCATGTAGGAATACACCTTTGATTATCTTTTCATTCATAGTTGATGTTGTAATGAGAGCATTTTTAAGTCGTCGTTAATGCTAATTATTTAAGCTGTGAAATGTATTCGCAAGTAAAGTACAATTTTAAATCTAAGAAAAAAATCGGCTGCTCACAACAAACTAATGTCACTTATCCTTTTAAAAAAATCAATGTTAAAAGTTTTAATAAACTGGAAGTTGAAAATAAATTACATTGAACTTGGATGGGAGCATTTATTTTCAATTAAAATATCCCTACTAAAGGTACTTCAGAGGGAATATTTCGAAAATTAGTGGTTTAAGCACTGAGAGATTATTGTAAAGAGAATAAAACCTTCATGGAATTAAAGTTAATTTTATTTTAAATTATTATAGAGTATTAGAAATTTTAACTGGTTCGATTTTAGGTTTCGTTCGTGTCTGTTATATGCAGTCAAAGTTTCAGTTGCAATTATATAATTAAATAATGCTAGATTTTAAGTGGCTTTATATGTTAAATCAGAGTCTAATATTTTGTTGTTATTTTCAGGTAAGACACCATACTAGAAAGGTCAATACGTGTAATACAGGTAAACTTTGAAACTTTTATTTATTTAGAAATGATACAATCTGCCACAATCTTGGGCAATAAGTATTAGTGATATTAGAATTCATTCATTCCTTATGTACACAAAATAAACGAATACAAAATAAATAGAAATAAATAAAATATAAAGAAGAACCGTAAAATAAAGATAAAAAGAAAATAAAAGAAAGAAATAATAATAATCTTTGGTCACAAAATAAATAGAAATAAATAAAATATAAAGAAGAATAAATAACCGTAAATAAAGATAAAAATAAATAAATAATAATAATTCTTTAAAGATAAAAAGAAAATAAAAGAAATAAATAATAATCTTAATAAAAGGAATAAATAATAATAATCTTAATAAAAAAATAAATAATAATAATCTTAATAAAAGAAATAAATAATAATAATCTTAATATAAGAAATAAATAATAATAATCTTAATAAAAGAAATAAATAATAGTAATCTTAAACAGGTAAACTATAATAATAGTTCTTATAACTTTTTTGTCTGTCTTTTCTCATCTTATGCATTTGTCGGTACAAGATTCAAAAGGTCATTTAACAGTAAAATTTGATTTATTATTATTACCATATTGTATTAAATTTTAATGTGATAGTTTATCGTGTTATATTCTATAACAACACAAGACGTTCACTTACCTCTGTTGTTACAATCAATTTAAGAATGTTTAAATACGTTTAGAGATGAAAGTAGATTGTTAAAGATTTAATAACATTGAGTTTCAATAGAAACATCAATGCCAACAAGATGATATGGTTAATTTATTCAAATCTACAAAATCAGAGGTTGTTCAGAGGAAGAAAATTTAAACTATCGGCATTTAAGCGCTTTCAGACTATTTAAATCAAGAAACCTACACCGTATTAAAGCCTATTTAATTTTATACCGACAGAATGAGTTTAATCAAAATCGTTAAAGCCGTTTTTGCAAACATCGTTAAAAGTTGAAAAATGTATTGTATAATGTAAATCTTCCGGTCAGCTGATTTTGAAGAAAAATTTACCTTAACATCTCGGCCGTATATTGGCCTCAAATATGAAATTTCAGTTACATACAACTTTTCGTTTTTGCGCTAGATTTACCACATACACGCAGACCTTTTTACGGGACTTCGCCATTTGGACTCAAAGGACCATAAAAGATGCTTTTGCGTTAAAAACTCGATCAGAAAATATTCACGCAATTTTCCATATAAAAGCTGTTTTAAGTTAACAGACTTCAGGAATAAATTAAGGACCTCAAACAACCTATAAGACCTATAGACGTCTATCCGGTCTGTAATTAAAGCTTATTCAATGTCTATTAATTTATATTATAATGAGTATTTTTGTATAATGTTTGGTTACTGTAATATTTACCTTCATAACGTTAAAATTAGATCAATTTCCTTAGTTAAAACACAATGTATTATATGGGCTAAAATATCTGGATACCTATAAGGCCTACAGAAATCTATCAGCTCTCGAATCGAAGCTTGTTTAATGTCCATCAATTTATTTCATAATGAGTATTTTCGTACGATGCTTGGTTTCAGTAATATTTACCTTTATAATGTTAAAATGAGGTCAATTTATGGATTTGGGTGGCCGCCAATTTTGATTCCGACCAGTTTGAGGTGGCAGACAAAAAATGTTGTACAACTTGACTAAAATGTGAAAATCACTTTGAAAATTGTCTTCTTATAATTAACATTTTTCTGCCCCAGCTCTTAGACTACTAGTAGAGTCGAAAATGTTTTTTATTCATTACCACCTTCTAGCTTCTCAGAAATGGATTTTTTGACAAGATATTATGACTTTTTTTCCTTTTCTTTTTTTGAGGTCCTTAATTCAATCTGGCCACTTAATCCTAAACCACCCTGTATATGCAAGTGTAAGTAACATTTTTTTGTTATCGGATATCTATTATAATAACTACTATCTCAAACCAAGCGTTTATAAGTCGAATCTCCTTAATCAAGCTTTAACGGATGTTGATTCCTTCATCCTGAGCCGGTGGTAACTTCTCTATTAACAGGGTAACCATCCAGATGGATACAAAGAAGACCGGAGGGTTGGGCTGAATCCTAAATCCAGGGCTGCAATCCTACTGGGGTTGGGGGGGGGGGGCTATCAGTGATCACTGCATGGCTACCCTGCATCCTAGCCCCTCGGGCCACCTCTTTCTCCTTTGATTACCCCCTTCCTTTCCTCAGTATTCGACAGCCAAGTCAACAGAAGAAAATGAGTCTGTATTTTACGTTTTAAAAAGGTCTTTCATCAGAGACCTTGAGGTATGGTGTGAGAATTGGAGAATTAAATTAAATTCCAGCAAATCCCACTAAATTACCTTCATCTTTTGTCGTAAACCAATAACATCCTTGCCTACACTGTCCTTTAATAATATTCCGCTTTTGGCGGTTCAACAGATTCGCTATCTAGGACTCCTACTTGACAAACGTCCAACTTGGAATTCAATGAAACGACAAGAAACTGCCAGCCATTTTGGCTAACTTCAACACTTACTGGATAGACATACGGAGTTGAGCCTCAGATCTACAAAACCATCAAATTCCTCCCGTATTCAATCCTTACAGTCAAAAATCCTTCGAAAAATCGTCAATGCTCCTTACTTTGTTACAAATAAACTCATCCATAAAGACCTTAAAGTTTCATACATTGCTGATCTGGCCCGTACCAGGTATCATTTCTTCCATGACATACTCCATTCGCACTTTAACTCACAAGTTTCAATCCTTGCTTTCTCTTCCATTCCTGACAACCTTCCGAGGCATCTGAAAAGAAGAGAGACCCGAGACCTTCTAGTTAAGATAACCTAGTGGAGTGCTGCCAATGGGCATTTTCTCTTCATGTGTTTTATCTGACAGATAATTTACTTACAGTTGTAGATCTCTATAAATAATTTATAAAAATAAATATATAAGGTCTTTGTGATTTGCATGTCGTTACATGAGGTTGGATGACAGTCTATCACCTTCCCTAATGGTGCCCTGATTTTAAATGGCATGAATGTTTGACAGGCCCTCAACTAATTAAGAAAGATCCAAAAGATTATCCGTTTTCATCGCGTCTCTAGTTAAAAAATAAAACTAAAATAAAGTGCTCGCAAGCTATATATTTAAGTTCACATTGCAAATGAACGTACACACATACATCAACATTCGTTTTGTTTTTTCATCATGGGGTACACTCGGGATGAAATTAATTGACATTAACTCTCCAATGAATAAAACAACCAAAATTGCGAGGGTCCCAATTGCACATAACCAACAAAAAAAATGTTTTAGGAAAATCCCCAAAAATATTTTCGTATAAAAAAATATATTTTGATAAAAATTTTCGGAAAACTCATGAAACATTTTTTTTTTCTATGAAAGTCAGTTATGCAGTTCAGGAGAAAAAAAAATTCTGTTTTTCTTTCCTTCCCATTACTTCCTTCCTGTGGCGATTAAGAAGTAAAAAAACCGCTTGAAAGTGGTTTCTCATTTCTGCCCTTTTTTTCCTTAAAATATCTTATTCTTATCTTGAGTTTATGAAAATTATAATATTTTTAATCATATCGTTGTAATATCTAATTTATTCTGAATATCTGACCTTGAAAACATATCCTTATCATAGAAAAATAAGCTGTTCGAATTTCCGGTGTAGGGTTAGATTTGAGATCAATGCACTTAATTATTCTTAAATTTGTTTTTTTCCTAATATTTTAGTTAAATTTTTTTATTTTCCAAGGTGTTGAGTCATTCTGAGTTCCATGCTGGTAAAGTTTTTTTATCTGTGTTTTTTGTTTACTCTTTTCTCCAGAAGTAATATTTTCATTTAGATATTTAATGTGTATGAAATTCCTTATAATGATAAAAAAACAAAACAAGATATAAATCATGAAATAAGTGTAGAAGTAACAGAGACGTAATATGAGTATTTATAAGAAGAAATGTTTAAAAGAAATACAGTGAGTGTCAAAAGTATTCGGAATTCACTACCAGTCCGTAATTTGCTTGCTTTTAACTTATTTTATACGTTTTTAAAGAGTTCTTATACACTTTATAATGTTAGAAGGAAGGTATACAATAGCTCAAACCAAAAATTACGACAAAAATAATTTTATTTTTAACTTTGTGAACGTTCATTTACGAAAATATTAAAAATAGTGTATGTCAAAAGTATTCGGAATTACGTGTTTTCCTAATCGTATTAATGCAGTGATCATAAATAAACATCAAGTTGGTAAAACATTTTTGTATAATTATACATTTTAGCCTACTGGGAATTTACATTTGTAATTAATTGATTGTTTGGTGTGAAATAATATTCCACTCAAGCACTTATTGTTTCTTGAGGCATTTTCATTTTTAATATAGTATTTCTTGATTTTCCTTTTTGGTAGGACCCATAAATACCTAATTAAATTTGAAAGAAATAATCAAAGAGAGATTTCGAAAACTTTTTAGTAATTTTGCAGCAACTAAATCTGAATAGATAACGTATATATGTCCAGAGTCATGGTCGCGCGTATATTAAAAATTTAATTTATACGTCATTATTCTTCTACTTTTAATTCTGGCTTTTTCATACTTACAAAACACACATACCTATTAATAATCCTGTCCATGAATCCAATACTATTAAACTTTTTCGAATAAAAACATACCTGACTATCACTGACCGCTCAAGGGGTTTTAGTATGGCATACTAAATTCTTTATTTGGTTTCCTTCAAACCACAATTTTTTCATAAGAACCATGTATTTTAGTATGGGAGTCATCTGTAAACATTTTTATTTATTAACCTTCTCTTTCAGCCTAACTTACTAACATTCAGCCTATCATCTTACTGCCTTGCCTGCTAAAAGACGTTTTCCGGACTTCTTCTACCATGTTTTTTTAGCTTTTTTCAGAACGTGGAGAACAATTGAAACATTTATTGTGCATCCAGAAGTTCTGAAAAATTCAGAAATAAGTTAAGGTTTACACATCTGAGGTATTGTTTTCTTATTAGATGTATAATCAGTCTTTCAGTTTTAACATTTAATATTTTTCGGACGTTCAACTTTTTGCCTTTATATTTTATTATTATATTATCTACACTGTACATAGCCATCCATATATTCTCATACATTTTTTTCAACATCTCAACTATTTCTCTTTAGTTTCAACGTGTGAAGGTGTTAAAAATTATTCGAGGGCGTTGTACGATCGTTGCGTTTTTATTTTAGGGCCTTATTTAAAAAAAAAAAAAAATCTTTCAATGGTTGGGTATATATTACACGATAGAGGAAAATTGTTTAGAACATAAAATTATGTCGAAGATTAGTGAGAATATTAAAATTTGAAACCATTAAACAACAGAATATTACGATTTCCGAATACTTTTGACACTGAACGATCTTGTAATTTTACAGTATTAATCGGATATTTTTAAAAACAATAAACTTTTCGGTTATCTGCTCAGCGATTTTCCTTTATTGGAGTCTTTTTTAAAGAATTATGAGTAAAAAAGAATTATATAAATTCATAGCAGTGAAATATACTTATTAAATGGAAAAAAATACGAATTCCGAATACTTCTGACACTCACTGTACGTATGGGTCAATCCATTCGAATTCGCCCAGACCTTTTTTCCGCTCGACATTTTTTATTTTCCTGATTTTTTTTACCAGTTATTCTATATCCTTTCGTCAATTTAAATCCATAAATAAAAACATTTTCTAGCCACTACTTATAGTTTTGCAGCCGTTTTATTTCAGCTTCAACGGGCAAAAACATTAAGTTCTCAAGATCAAAATTTTTACAGGAAGTAGGACTATGACTAAGCTATAAATGAAAAATTAATCAAAAGCGTGTCTCTTTTCCTTTATATACTTTTATCTCGACAAATTTCTCGTTTTTTATTCATTTTCGAGAATTTTTTAAACAACTTTCTTCACTATTTAGGGATAGAGTCATAGGGGACGAAAAATACAAATCATGTCCTAATCTTATTGTCAATTTTTGTTTTAATTCGATATCTAAAAAAATTATAGGAAGTAAAAAGATTTTCCCATCACATGTTTTTGCCTGTGAAGCTGACTCAAAACGGCTGTAACACTACAAGTATTAGCTAGAAAACATTTTTATTTATGGTTTTATATTCACGAAAGGATATAGAATAACTGATCAAAAAATCACGAAAATAAAAAAATGTTGAGCGGCAAAATTAATAAAAATTGGACGATTTTAAATGGATTGACACGTATATGGTTTTAATATACAAGACAGGGAAAAGTAAATATCAGAGAATTTGTCCATCTTCTATTAAGAAAATTCACACCTATATAAGGGGTACTCACTACGTTTGCTATAGCATGCTATTTGAGTTATTTTGCTAAACCCGTCGAGTTTCTACAGTTATTTCCTGTATAAAATTGATGGGTTTAGTACAATAGCACAAATAGCATGCTATAGCAAACGTAGTGAGTACCCCTATAATATAAGAGTAGGATTTTTAATTGATGGATTCGTATTAACTTTTTCATACCTAATTATTCCATAGCTGAGATTCCAAATTTCCTTAAGTAGAGTAAAAAGAAGTTTATTTAAAAAAAAAAAAAAAGAGAAAAAAAACTAAATCAAGTTTCCTTTTTTGGAGCCGTCGCCTTTGTGGCTACTGCATTTACGATTCAGCATTTTTTCAATTTATATCCCTGGCCCATTTTTCATGTTAATAAAATACGGTACATTAACAGCAAGGCCATTTTATCTTCTGGCTCGTTCGATGATCGTCGGTAAAGAAGCCACTGTGACATAAAAAAGGATGAAAGGAATGGAAAATAAACGAAGTATAAAACATCTAATCCTGGAATGAGGCATAGAAAAAGAAAATCCTTATTTTATCCCTTAGAAAATTATCAAGGAAAATGTTTTAAATATTTTTTTTGGTAACAACAGATAATAATATCACAGTAGAGCATTTATTTAATTCGAATTTTTTTTTTGTTTAAAAAATAAGTAATAGCCGTTGTAACATTTATTTATAGAGCTATAATACTGATACTATGTAATATATCAACAAAAAAAATGTTTGTAAATTATAATACACTTTAATATATTGATATGAATACGCAAATATGAGTACAAAAATACATTTAAACTTGTCTCTTTCACCAAGTAATATTATAAGTTGTCTCAAAAGAACATTAGTAATAGTGCTTTGAAACCACATAAACACAATACTTACAGAGATTAAAATAATTATACAAATTAAAACGGTGCTAATTATTACACAATGGTTTATTATTTCCAAATAGTAATTAGAGTATAACATTTTATATAGCTGATGATAGGTAATTAAGTAATATGAAAAACAATGAATAACTCAAAGGAAAATGGCATATCAATACTGCTAATTTCAGAACGCTATACCTCTGCTAGTATTGAACCAATTTCAATGATTTTTTTTTTCATTATCTTTTTCATTTTTGCTATTTATTAAAAAGAATTAGATTTTTTGTTATTCGTTATTCGCGTTCTACGCATCTTGAAACGTAGGCCATTAAATTTTAGGGGTGGTGAGGTAATTTTTTTTTTATCTATTACAAAGGTTTATTATTAGAAATAATAAACTAAAAGCATTTATCTTACGCTGTTACTATTTTCATTTATTTTCTTTTGATTTTCATTTAAATAAGATTTTCCGATTCCAAAAGCTCTTACTCCTCTTGTACCTCTTGTTTTTTTTTTTATTTATTATTATTTTATTGTATATATATGAATTTATTTATTTTCTATTTTATGTAATTTGACTATTATTATTATTTTCTGTATATATTGTGTGAATGTGGTCTCATATCACTATTACTATTGTTCATTTTGTAACAAATTGTTATATATCTCAATAAAAAAAATAAAATAAAATAAATTAAATAGAATCTCTTACATTATCATACCGAGTTATCAGGGAACCTCTTATTAAGTTGTGGCTTGACCATATAAGATTATTTTTTCTCTTTGATCATCGCGTTGCCTTGATCTCGAAAATCTTTTCGATTTTTCTTTATCTTCAATAACAAATGATTTTTTGGTGGAATTACATCTATTATAATTTGTGGCTTAAATATATGTATATATTTGTTTTTGTTATCGCGATTTATCCATTCTAAAACTCTATATATTGACTTTTTTTTTTTTTTTATTATAATTATATAGAGACTCACTCGCATCTCCTCCTAAGTATATGAGACCCGTCAGCCAACTGATGAACGAAAATAGGCGTAAGGAGTGATGACTCTACCCTATAAAATATCATCAAGAATCGCGGTGTGGCATCTAAAGTAACCTCACGGTCTGTCGCGCAAAGCGATTTCTATTATTTTACACACCGCGGAAGTGCGGAGCTTGTACTCTATCAGTATAATTAAGTTTATAACATCGAGGCGACTTTAATAAGCATGTAAAGTTGTTGGGCATAGAGAAGAACAAATTCCGAAAAAAATTGGTATTGGTAAGCTGATAAGCCGATTCGTCGATGGGAGGATTGTATTAATTTTAATCTTGCCTGAGCTTGAACGGTGATCAATGGAGGAATATATGTTGGTAACATTTGGTTGTATTAGCACTGAACCTTCGGGCCTATTATTATTAGTTATATCTATATACGATCATCGTATGGCGTCTAGTGATGTAAAGATGATTTAGAAAAAAAAAAGTTTTAATGTAAAATTTTATTTTGTCTGTTTTTCTCCCGGAGAGGCGAGAATGGATCCAGATGAAGCCGTGTGGTGTGGAAGAGCTCTTGAAGAAGTAACTCGATGTTAAATACGGTAGAGCACTTAGAGCTGGAACTAAATCCGCCCTAACTGCTGGCGTACCCCGCTCCACTCCTTTCTTCACGCAACCCCTTCATAATAATGTCTACACCTCTACAAACCGCCTCCTTTTTTCTCTCTTTTTATCCCCTTTTATTTTCTTTTTATTCCGAGGCGCCAGTTTTATGCTCTCGCGTAGGAGATCATGAAGTGTCTTGAGAATGACTGTTCCCGTTTTGGGGGGAGAGAAAAAAAAATTATATGAATTTCATTCAATTATTTTACTTTAACTTATCCAATATTGGTAAGTATTGAAGAAACTTTATTCTGGGACAAGACCCCCTTAGAACAACACATATGATGAGGGAAAATTAAAATTTTGACTGGATAAAGAACTTACATAATTCATTGTAATAAATATGTACAATTATGTTTTATTGTATGTATTACAATACCTGGCAGAGTAACTTCTACCACTAACAGAGTGCTTCTACCACGGCGGGCACCAATCTCCATCATATTCACTCTTGATTTGAACAAGTATTATCGAGACCTTCTGAAGTCCTGTCTCTCTATATATATATAACTAACTTAGACTCATAATTAAAAAGTCATCTGAGTTTGAAATAATTAGTTTAATAAATAATAAAATAAATTAGTCTGTTTGTGTTGTATTTTTATTCCTAAAAACTTAATTTTCTACTATTCCCTCTAAAACTATATAGTAAATAAACATAGACTGAGAGTTCTAGAAGCAATAGAAAATATTTTATTTAATTTCGTATGGTCCATTTAATGTATTTGTTTCTAATGATACTGAGTTTGAAAATTTATCTGGGTCAACGATGTGTTTACTAGGAAACATATTTCTAAATTTCAAATTTCCATTCATACATATTCTTTTTAACTTCAAAATATAAATTTTAAAATAAATATTTTGCTTTTTTAGTTATGTTATATTTTATTTATGAGTATGGAGACCCTCCTGGGGCAGACCCAGCCACTTTGAAATTGGGGAAAAACCTGACGGCTGAACGTAATCAAAGCTTAATCACCTCATTGCACGGCCGTTGGCCAAAAAACAGTACGAATCTCTACATGTACTGAGCTCCAGAAGCTTCATGAGTTGTAGAGGTTCAGCTTTTTTAATGTATTTATGATGAGAATTATTAATTCTAAAAAAAAAATCTAGCAGTTATGTTTGATCAAAAATTGACAAGGAGTAATCATGTTTTCCAAGTTACCAGAAAGTCTACCTGCATCGCTAAACAGCTTTTACGTTTCGGTGAATCTTATTCTTGAAGTACCCTTCAACTTACAGTACCCGCTCTCATACTCTCCCTTCTACTTTGATTGCTAGTATATGGAGGACTCTGGCGAAAACGGAATGAGGCTGAAAAAAAAATGATAAATAGCTTTATAAGATTTATGTTCGGCCTCCCCAGATGATTACACGTTTCTCACTGGTATTCTGGTCAAGAGATCTATCGCGAATCCCGAAGAAAATATTTATTATATACTTGGTATCTTCTTATTCGAATCCATAAGAGCCAGAAAACTATCTTATATCCTTGAACTCTAAACTCAGCCCTCTAAACCTACCGATTTACATATACCCTCTGATAGAACTGCTTCCTTTGTAAAGTCCTTCATCGTTCGTGCTACCATACTTTGAATTTCTTTACCAGTCTCCTTCCGTAAAGTACCACTCTAACCACATTCAAACACCATTTATTTATTGACCTCCTCAAAAATCAATCCTCCGCACGCATGTAATATATGTTGAGTTAAAAGTACTAAAATTGTTCACAATATTTGTTTTATTTGATTCTTTTATTTATTTTGATATTATATATTTTATAATTATTATATGGCTAGGTAATCATGTAACTAAATGCAACCAGATGAACTAGACATCTTCTGTTAGTTCTACTTCTAATATTCCTAGAGGACAAAATGTCCCAGAAAAAAAATTACATTTCATTGATTCATATGTATTTAAACAAGTAATAAACCTATCCTAAGTTTGTATTTATGTTGCAATCATTAGTAAATTACTTAGAGATAACATTATACTAATCATTGACATTAACCAAACATACCACTAGAAAATCCGAAGAAAAAAACAAAAAACTATATTTACAAAGTACTCAGAACAAGCTCTTGTCTATAAAACAGTCATACGTGTCTAGATCTGTCTGTTATGCCTCTCCCGTCTGGAGCTCGACTTGCAATATCAATGAAAAAAATTAAAACAATATGAAATACATAAACAACTATACACGATATTCTAAAATTTCAACAATGCTATAAGAACTAAATCTTACATTACAAGTTTATACAGAAACCAAAAACTATTTTTAAAAAACACAAATTCCGACCGGTAATAGCTAATTACAATAAATCAACACAGCAATGCACTGATAAAATAATAAAATATGTACTTTTAAATTAATATTGTAATTTATAAAGTTTATTATTTTATATATATAGTTTTTTTTCCTGGTACTTTACCAACTGCCTCAAACAAAATATTGCAATTATCCTTAGCTAATACGAACGATTATTGAAACTCAGTTATCATAAAAAAAGGACAACTGAATCATGATACAAAACATATTTGTATCTATTGTATATTGTAAATAACTATTCTTCTTATTATAATTTGTCTCCTAATATGAGACGTTGGGTTCCAAAAGGTGCTGTATTCATTTAAGGAAATTTTAAAGGACACGCAAAAGTCTGTCATGTATGTATTATTCGACCAATTTATATGAAACTTTTATATTAAAATTTAAAGTTGATTTTTTACTGCATCACTTACTTATTTTTCAAATCATTGCACTTTTTCCATGACTTTTTTACCATATAATATGATAACAGTCATCATAACCTTCCTCATACAACATAAGTAACGTTTTTATTATGTTAATTGTTAAGTTGTGTATATTTCCCTATTCTCACTCTGAAAAAATATCTTTCTTTGTTGGTTAACTAGAGTTTATTGTATATTGTATATATATATATTGTATATTGTATATTCCTCATAAAAAAAGCGAATATTCAAAGGACCTTTTATTTATTTTTGGCACTATAATAAGAAGTATGTAATTATGAAATTTGTTTTGAACCTTTCCTGTGTATTTAACAAATGTAATTATATCATTACCTATAAATACTGACAAAAAATAACTTTTTTATTAGTCTTTTCCTTTTTAAAAAAAAACAAAAAAACAAACCTATTAGGTGAGATCAGACACGGTTTTTGTTATAATCATTGGGAATTCGGATTCCAACCATTAGCTGGATAAAATACCCTCATTATATTAATATATGAGTTTTTAGAAAATTTTCATTCTCAAATTTTTCAAAAAGAAATACTATGAAAAAACTTAATTTAATTTAGAATCTACGAGAACCGAAGCGACGCGGTTAAGTTGTTCAAAACAGCCTTAAAACAGATTATTAGGTTAAAACCATTGATGAAAATGATAGCAGTGATTCAAGACGTACTAACTGAACCAATAAAAATGCATACAATGAAGAAAACAATAAATCAATAGTGTTATATCACGGAGTTAGGGCCTTCTACTCTGTAATAGGAAATATAAGGGGTACTCACTACGTTTGCTATAGCATGCTATTTGTGCTATTGTGCTAAACCTATCAATTTTATACAGGAAATAACTGTAGAAACTCGACGGGTTTAGCAAAATAACGCAAATAGCAAGCTATAGCAAACGTAGTGAGTACCCCTATAGTACCTTTTAGAGTGATATGTCTTTAGTACCTTGGAATAAAATGCAATTTTCAAATACGTTTTGAAAGGATTTCTATGTTTTTTAGATAAAATCTGATGACGGATTTCGATACAACAAAAGTATTAGTATACCAATGCGTCAAAATATTAATTTCTAAAAAAATGTCCTTTAGTACCTTTTGGAAATCAACGTCTCATATACTGATTATTATTACTTTTAGTGTTATTTGTTACAAATTAATATAATTATATGCAGAAAATTATTTGCGACTTATGGCAATAATGGTTCGGCTCTAAAAGTGACGGAATAGCAATCTTGATTGATGATGGGGAAAAACCTCTTATTTAAGGGATCGCATCAGAATGATTCTCTGATTAAGTAATGGCAACTACCTGAATTTAGGACCGGTGGTGGGTGGGTGAGAAAGAGGTGGAGGGTTATCGACTTTGGCTAAAAAGACCTGTTACTCTTTCCCAAATAATTAATCGACCCCTCGTTCACTGAAAAGAACATCTCTTTTCATCGGTTCTATGAGCTAAAACGCCCCGATCTCGAGATCCAAGTATTTCATTGTTTGCTCTAAACTGCTTAGTTATAAATAATTTGAAATGTTTTTCATCTATTATACCCCCGCTATTGTTAACATTAGACGTGTTTTCTTCAACTAGGTGTTGGTTCTTTCACACAATAATGGAAACACGCTTAAAAGACTGCTTGAAGTATCTTTCAATATCTGTCTATGGAAAGATATTTCAAGCAGTCTTTTAAGCGTTTTTCCATTATTGTGGAGGGGGGGACCAACACCTGGTTGAAGAAAACACGTCTAATGTTAACAATAGAGGGGGTATAATAGATGAAAAATATTTCAAATTATTTATAACTAAGCAGTTTAGCGCAAAGTTCTTCTCATATAAGAAATATTGGAAATTATACTTAATGGCTTTACATCACTCTCCTTTGAATTTTACAATATTATGTATGAGATAATATTTTTTCTAAAATATTTAGCCCCCTAGCTCTTGACGTTTAAGTCCTGTCAGACTATTTCAATAAGAATGAAACCTAGATGATATTGAAGCCCATCCAATTTCAAGTTATATACGTTTTTTCTATTATAAAAATATGTTATACTCAATAGTAAATTTAAAAATAAAATAATTTGTTCAAATATTTATTTTGATAATATGATTAACTAAAGCTCAAACATATCAATTCATAAAATATCAAAATGAATCTAGAGCTCACAACACACTGTTTTCTCTTACATCCCTTTTAAAGGTCAACTTAAGGACTTTCAAAAATAATTATTACATTAAGTTTCGTTAGAAAATAACTATATAAAAGTTACTTAAGTTATGCTCTGTTTGTTAATCTTTATTGTTTTATACGAATTCACATGTTAGATATCTATATTACTATTCTTACGAGGAGGAAAAAATTGAATCCATGAATTTAAAGTTGCTGCGAAGAAGAAATATTTTAAATTCGTCATTCAAGATTTGTCAGACTATTTCAATGAAGGCGACTCGGTGGTTTGGACCTGTATATCTTTACATCTACGTGTATTCCAAACAGAAATAAGAAAATTTTCACTATCGCCATACTTTCTCTTACTATATATTTATGAAACAAGTTCTTAATAAATATGGTTTATGATAATTATTGCTTATTCCTATAGAGAGATACACTTTATTCAACAAGTGGTGCTGCCCAACTTAACACAGCTTACTTTGTTTTTTCCTTAATAGATAATTTTTTATATAAACACATCTTAAAAATCTTAGCATGCAATACACATAAAAATAGATTAATATTTTTCTTTCTTTTAACATTTTCTTTCCTTTTAAGTTTTTTTTTTCCTTTTTACATTTTTTTTCATAAATTATTTTTCTCATTTTATTCTTTTATTTTTTATTTTCTTGCTCATTTCTCAAATTTATTCAAATATATGTACGAGGCATGTTTTTTAAGTAAGTACCGTTTTGGAATTAAAAAAAGACGTGCAAAGATATCGCAATAATTTTATTTTTAGACGAAAGTCTGTACCTTCGATAATTAATCTCACGATGAATATCGATCGGTTTTACGCCTTTAGCACTAAGAAATCATATAACAGCCCGTACTTCACAATCAGCGGAACTCACGATTGTCGGAAGCATCTTAAACACTCAGTAAACAACGTATACAATATAGAATCTGACTGTAATGGCGCCAGTGCGTAGACAAAAGATGTAGGTAACCAGTGCGCATGCAAAACGGTACTTACTTAAAAAACATGCCTCGTATATAACAAAAAAACAAAACAGTTAAAATACCTTGGGTAGGAGATGAAATGTTCTTTTTAAGTTGTTTTTTTTCTATAACAATATGAGCTAGCGAGTACGTAAGGAAATAATTCCTAAAAATCATAAATTAATTTATATCAACTAATTAAATAAATTAATTATTTATCGTTAATTATAGATGTATTTATATAATATTGATATTAATTCATCGAGACTTCAAGTTCCCTTGGTGAAGTGCTCCAAGTGGTTCCTAGGATTCCAGGAATATCTATTATTTCCAAGGATTCAAGTGCATCTCGGAAACGGGACTTGATGAAATAGGGTGTTCCGTTATTCAAAGTATAAATTTAGTTCAGCTGAATAAACTGACTAATGTTTATCTTAAGATGATGATTTGTAAATTCTATTATTTACTTTATGCTATGTAATTATTTTGTTTTAAGATCAAATTAAATAAATAATAGTTCAGTGAGGCTACCATTCATCTTATTTCAAGACTTAATTCGTATAAGTTTAAATAATTCTTATAGGTAGAAATAATCGGGAGTAAGTCGTGTGAAAAATATTTCAATTTTGCCTACGTTTCTACTTAAACACGTGTGCTATGACAAGCATATACTTATGAATATATATATGCACACGCATACACCAAACTATGATATGTATATAATCTTTAATTAAATTAGAGATCATTTATAGTTTTCCAAAAGCTTTAGGATACACGTTATATCGATGAATTATGCAGTCGATTTAAATTTCATGTAGGTTTTAAATCACATGACGAAATAGCATGGCAAAGCTTTAGAGCCGATTTTCAAAACTTCTTCTTAATAAGTATAACGTTGTCTTTTTGGAATAATTATCCATGTCCTACATATAATGGAAAAATAATGCGTGGGTGAGAAAAATCAGTTATGATAATAATGTTTCTTTGTTTATTTCGGGAACAAGTCCTTTCAGAATAACATAACAAAATTGTGGACTAAAAAAGACTTGAGTCTTAGGAGTAAAATAATTGAAAAACGATAGCATTAAACTAATAACACGAACAAATAAAATAACTTAAAAGCTAAATTCTAATAAAAATGTAGAAAAAATAAAAATAAATGTATGTTAACATGAGGACAAAAATCCAAACATTTCCAAGGAAATAAAATAGAAATTTTTAAGGAAGCTAAATTAAAACTTTTAAAATTAATTAAGCCCGTTTTCGCCTGTTTCAACACTTACTAGACAATCGCTCAAACTTTCCATTCAACTACACAAGGTTCATTTACATTACTATCATAAGGCTGATATGGACATATGGATAGAGCTCTGGAGTTCCATATGTTATTGATTAAAATCAGATACCATTTCTTCCATATATATATTATATATATATATATATATATATATATATATATATATATATATATATATATATATATATATATATGTACATATATATAAATACTAGTCTTTATTAAAACATTGATGTTTATGCTCGTCATGGCTCATGATAAGTAAAAGAGTATTAAAATAAAAAGTCTCAACTAACCCGTTGAGCTGCGTCGCCGATCGAACTTGTTATGATCTCTTCTTTTTTTTTTTTATCCTTGCGCAAAAATTAAAAATGGTTGTGCCTTATTAAATAAAAAAATCATATTTAGTGCTGCATATTTTCTATTTTCTGCACTTCCCAATAGGTTTGGTCACCGGGAAGTTAGACCATCACCTCCGTAAGGAGAGGCCTGTAGGCATAACATATTGTAAATATCTTAAGCAACTAAGGAACATTAATTATATAGTTTTTTCTGAAGGAATTAGTCCGGGTGGCGGTCATTAAATGAAACAACTGAATAGTTTCAACTATTTTATTGTTTGCCAACGTTTCGACCCCCATTGTGGGTCATCATCAGGGCGTCTGGTAGGTGAGTGGAAACTGTTCACAGGTCAGTTTCCACTCACCTACCAGACGCCCTGATGATGACCCACAATGGGGGTCGAAACGTTGGCAAACAATAAAATAGTTGAAACTATTCAGTTGTTTCATTTAATGACCGCCACCCGGACTAATTCCTTCAGTAATTCTCAACGGTCAACTAATTATATCCACAATATATAGTTTTTTTTTTTTTTTTTTTTTTTTTTTTTTTTTTTTTTTTTTTCATTTAACAAGTATATGCATTATTATTATTTTTCACAAATCATTATATATATATTTTCCAATTATATGAGAACTTTTTATTAGATTATATTAGAAATTATATTTGATTATGTTAGAAATTATTTTAGAACTAAAAGTTAATATTATAATTTTTTAAATGTTATCCTTGCAATAAAGGCTTTATTCATTCATTCATTTTCTATTTTAAGTTGTGCGTGTAGTCATCTTAGGAAAATAATACATTTTTTCTTTCTAAATCCTAAAAATTAGCAACTGAATTTGAAAATGGATAAATTATTTGACACAATAGTTACTGCTTTTTGCTTAACATCTGTAAATATCTGCACACAACTAAATCTGATAGGTATCAAATTATACAAAATTTACTATTACTATTGTAAGGAATCGTTTTTTTGTAAACTTGACGTTAAAATAATAAATAAGTGCTATTTAACGATCAGTTTTTTTTTTTTTTTTTTTTTTTTTTTTTTTTTTTTTTTTTTTTTTTTTTTTTTTTTTTTTTTTTTTTTTTTTTTTTTTTTGAAAAGAAATATATTTTTCACAATATTTAATTTTGTTCACATATTTTTATTGCAAGTTTCCACTGTATTCATAATAACTACAAAAATACATGATACACATGGAGAGAAACTTCCCAATGGCAGCGCTCCAATTTTTAATTTTTTAAAATTAAATGTCAATTTATTGTATAATATATATTTTAATAAATATTTTGCTTTAACGAAGGGTTTTTAAAAAAATCTGCTGCCCGCAACACACAACTTTCACTTATCTTCGTTATTTATATCAATTTATGAATTTTAAAACACATTCAGAAACGCAAATAAATTGTTAAAGAATTATTCAATTTGAGTTTTAATAGAAACGTGTGTTTTATTTAATAATATATTTTATTACTATCTACCACAATTTGTTTTATTGGATTTTCATCACCCTCCGTTAAATTTGACAATATTATGGATGGGATAATTTTTTTTCTCCAAAATCTTTAGCTTTCTAACGGTATATTATACATCTATACGGTATATTATCTTTTTAAAAACACAAAGTTGCATTAAAAATGTACAAATTTTTACTATTTTCTCCTTTAGTTATCAAATTCGTTCAACTTTTATATTTAGCTGTTTATTAGAAATGCCAATCAGATGATATAGTCAATTTCATATCGGCATATCGCCATCTAAGCTCTGTCTGACTATTTCAATCAGAATGAAACCTACATAATATTAATGCCCGTCCAATTTCACATCCGTATAGGGAGTTTAATTAAAATCGTCTGAGCCGTTTTTTCGCCAGTCTTAAGAAGGTGCAAAATGCATAGTATAAAGTAGCTCTTCTGGTCAACTGTTATTTATGAAAATTTGTATTGTGGTCTTAAATATGAAATTTCAGTTTCATGCGACTTTTCGTTTACGCTTTAGACTTACCATACTCGGACACACACACAGGACTTGGTTATTTAGACTCAGGGTACCCTAAAACGTGTATTTCCGGCGAAAACTCGAATTTGGAAATGTTCACGATCGCAATAATTTTCATTCCTATATATTTCATATATAGGTAAGTGAAAGTAAAAATAAATAACTAGGTGTACAGAGAATTTATGAAATTTTCATAGGCAACGTTTTATTATTATTTGAGACGTTATAAGGTCTATTTAGGCACTAAGATACCTGAGGTACAATCTCATTACATCTTGTGGAAATTCATATCCTTGCTCTAAGAAACTGTAATAGCCTCAGTAGAGGTGCAGTACTGTTGCATCTCTGCAACCTATCTCACTTAATTGCACTTCTGTAATTCAACATTTTTTATATTTATTTAAATTATTTTAAGTCACTGTATAAATATAAACGACTCTAAGTATTCATTTTGGGTTTGAAATATATTTTAAAAAATATAAAAACAATTAACTGGGATCAGAAATCAATATAAAAAAAAGATACACACGTTTCTTTTTAATACACACGTTACGATAATCAATCTTCAGGGCTAAAGTTATCTAATTGCGAAAACATATCGTTGAATCATATAGTAATAATCAGACTTGGAATAAAAGAAAATGTATTGCTTATTATTTATATTTAACTAAGTAAATCAATCAATTTTTAGTTTTAGGTTCAGAAGTTTATTTATTTTACTCTTTTGTTTCATTGTATCCTATTTTTTTATCTCATATTTTTCTTGTTATATAATTGTCAATAAGAATTAATTATGATCCTTTGGTTTTTCGGCCAGACGCATTGTACAACTTAATTGTGCATATCTGTTGTTCATAAGGGACCCTGTGCCGGAACAACAATTATTTTATTTTCTATTCTATAAAATATAAATCGAAAATTACACATTTATTTCTTGCCTCTCTATATATAAAATAAATATTTTCATTTGAATAAATAAATACATCTCGTAAATCTGAGTATAATTCTAAACCAACGCATGAACGATGAAACTATTCATCGGCAGCCCTCCAAAAAGTATTCTAAATCAAAATTGTCCTTGGGCCTACTTCTTTTCAGACGCCTCGGGAGATTTATCAGGAAGAGAATATAAAGGAAGGATTAAAACTAGCAGGTTAGAGTGGTGATGGAGTATGTCATGGAAGAAATGGTATCTGATTTTAGTCCAATCAGTAACATATGGAACATTAAGGTAATTATGGATTTTGGCTTGGATATTAGAAGTTTTAGTAAAACTCCACAGCTCAACTCCATATGTCCATATCAGCCTTATGATAGTCATGTAAATGAGCCTTGTGTAGGTGAATAGAAGGTTTGAGCGATTGTCCAGTAAGTGTTGAAACAGGCGAAAACGGGCTTAATTAATTTTAAAAGTTTTAATTTAGCTTCCTTAAAAATTTCCATTTTATTTCCTTGGAAATGTTTGGATTTTTGTTCTCATGTTAACATACATTTATTTTTCTTGTTTGTACATTTTTATTAGAATTTAGCTTTTAAGTTATTTTATTTGTTCATGTCATTAGTTTAATGCTGTTGTTTTTCAATTATTTTACTCCTAAGACTCAAGTCTTTAGTCCACCATTTTGTTATGTTATTCTAAAAGGACTTGTCCCGGAATAAACAAAGAAATATTATTATTGTAACTGATTTTTTTTCACCCACGCATTATTTTTCCATTATATGTGGTACATGGATTATTATTCTAAAAATACATAGTTATACTTATTAAGAAGAATTTTTGAAAATCGGCTCTAAAGCTTTACTATGCTATTTCGTCATGTGATTTAAAACCTACATGATATTTAAATCTACTGCATTATTCATCGATATAACGTGTATCCTTTAGCTTTTGAAAAATATACTTGATCTCTAAGTTAATTAAAGAAGATATACATATCATAGTTTGGTGTATGCGTTTAAAACTCAACACTGCTCGCGCAGTATGTCCATTTATTTTACCTTTTTTATTTTAAGTAAAACGAAGTTTAGACCATTGCAGTGACATCGGAAAGTCCTTTGTTAAAACTTTTAACATTTGATCGATAGAAGTTTTTACATATAACGATCCGTCTATCGGATAAAAACCGTTAAGTTGCAGAAGCCATGCTTAAAATATATCCTTTTGAAAGTAATTTACTAAAAAAAGCTCTATGTAAAAAGAAAATGTATCAGGACTAATACATCAAAGGAACCTTTTAGCGAAGGTATTAACGGTATGTATTAGTTTTTTTTCTCTCAATGTCGAGATGTCGTCATCATTTTATCTCGTTATTTTTTAACTTGATTGAAGGGTATAAAATGTATCTTACTAGAGTTAACAACATTAGCGATTAGTATACTTTTAAGAAATTTCTTTTACTTATTTGCATCGATTTTTAACAAAAATTAGTTAGAACCAGCTAAACTCATTGATATCTTTTTTTAATGTAATCATCTTTAAAGAGTGCACATGATAAGTTGTATTGCATATTTAACGCATCTACTTACGAAAGCATACTTTTGAGATTTAAATATTTTTTTTTAAGCTTTGCATATATTGTATTGACATTTTATTGTGTATACTCGGTTCTAATACATAAAATGAACGTTTATAGAATCAGGAAGAAAATAAAAAATTTAGATCACATCTAACATATTTTTTATTTAAAGTATTAACTATGATTTTTGATACACTTCTTCCAAGGGCGTACCAAGGTTTCTATCCTAGATTGGAAACACTTGAAATCACGTGTTGAATGAAATCGAGAAAACACATTTTAAATGTCTAAATCATTAAAAAAGTAAGCAATTAAGGCGTTGATTTCCAAAAGGTATTTGAAATTGATTTATTTCATAATGCTTAAGTCTACTGTCCGGGTCCTGTTTGTTAATTCGGCCGGGGTGGGGGGTTACCGTATGGAGACCCTCCTGGGGCAGATCCAGCCTCTAAATAGTGGGTACCAAAATTGAGAGAAAAACCTGACGGCTGGGTGTGATCCCGGCCTAATCACATAATTTCACGATCTTTATCCTAGAAACAGCAAGAATCTCTATATGTACCATTCCCACGACCCTCCAAGAGTTGTAGAGGTACAGTTTTTTTTTTTTGTTCCTTTTGTTATTTAATATAAAATATATGTTTTAAACGAAACTTCTTTAAGTTTTTATACTCAACCTTCATTTCGTAGCTCTTTTATTGATTTGTTTATTTATTTTATTTAACGTCCCTTTATGCTGCTGTGGCTAATCGGACGATGCTACAGTGGGAGTCTTAAATTTTGCTCATATAGGTTTAATTAGGATAGGGAACTTTAACCAGTACCTGACATCGCTCAGGCTCGGGACCACTTTTTAACCTCCCCTCCGAATGACGGCTTATATGAATTTTTATTCATTTTAAAAAATCCTAGGGCCACCTTCGGGTTTATACACGGGATCTGGGACATAGGAGGCTGTTATGCTAACCACCATACTACAGGTGACCTCTTCAATTGATTTTACTGATCGATATAAGTTAAACTCTTATGTATTGCGCAACACATTTTTCAAATTTAATCATATTCAAAACTTGTTCCATGAAGTGGAAGATGTGTTTTGGTCGTACCTGATTTTCATTGTTAGTTAGGTAATCCTGCCCATTTACCAAGAAAGATATCATTACTCTACTGTTACTTCATTTCTTATATTTACTTATACTGTTCTATACGATACATATTGTTGGAATTGCGTAATATCGTATACGGTGACGTTTAAGTTAGATACTTGCGTTAGTTACAAACTTATGATACAGGAGCTTGGAGCTTTAAGCTGTTTTAAAGCAGGGATAGAAGGATTCCAAGTTACGACAAGATTAGGTTAAGCTTCTACAAACGGTGAAAATTAACCACAAAACCATCGAAGGTTAAGGGGTCGAATAGTCTGTTACAAATGAAATATCGGGGGCGTTTTTCTATTTTCTTTTCATTGAAAAAAAAACCACTACATAAATTACATTAAAAAGAGTTTTGCTCTTTATCCTTTATTTGGTCATGAAATTCGTCCAACTTGTATATTTAGCCGCCCTGTATCAAAGTCATTAAGATGATATGGTTAATCTTTTGGAATGTACAAAATTAAAGGTAGTTTAGCCCTGGAAGAATTTAAAATATCGACATTTAAGCCCTGTCAGACTTTTTTTTAAATCAGCATAAAACCTAGATGATATTAAGAATTTTACATCGATATAGTTTAATAAAAATCGTTAGAGCTCTCTTTGAGAAAATCGTAAAAAAAGGTGCATAATGCATGGTATAAAGTGGCTCTTGTGGTTAGCCGATTTTGATGAAAAAGTTGCTGTAACATCTCGTGCGTATAGTTGTCTTAAATATAAAATTTCAGTTTGGTACGACTTATCGTTTTTGCGCTAGACACACACAAACATACACAGACCTTTTTTTTTTTCTGGACTTGTTCATTTGGATTCAGGGTATTTCCTTCGAAAACATTCGAAAATTTTCAGGATCGAAATACTTTCCCTTACCATATATTTCATCTATGGGTAAGTGAAATTAAAAATATTAATAAATGTTTATTAGTTAGTGATTAAATTATTCAACATAACTCATTTTGTTTAATACCAAACCTTAGAAGTAATTATAGAAAATTCGAAGCAAATACGAACGGACACATACGAAGCCGAAATAATCCGTTTACCTTTTAGAAGTACTTAACATAAGTAGGAACGAAGGCAACGTTTTATTTCCTTTCATTATTTTGAAAACATGTAGACGCTTACAGAAAGGATGAAAGTGGTAATATAATTAGCGGAATCCTTCGAGTCTCGAATTGAAATTTATTTTAAATAAAGAATTTCATGGAATAGAAGACCCCTAAACCTTAAAAGGAATTACTCAGAAGAGGAGAGCTTTCCGCTATATTCTTATTCCGGTTTCAAGGGAATAGAAAAGGGAAACTGAATAGCCATTTAAAGTGAATGGAGTAATATCAAAAAAGGTTGGATACCGCCCCTATCCACCTTGCGGCTACAGTAGATTGCAACTTGTATGGACCCTCGATCGATTTGGAGAAGAGTGGATCATTCTAGGATAACCTTGTAACAACAAGTATCTCATCGTTTTAACTTTGTCTTGGGGTTATAATGAGATAAGGCTCTTTTACAAAAATCTGGGGCAAAATACCTATTCCTATACTCCCTTATTTAATCCAAAGCTAATTCTATCCCAAGGTCACTGTTAAACAATGTTTATATTTTAAAATAGACATATCTTGTGATTATATAAGATCAATTTTATCAACATTTTTGCTTTAAACGTAGTATTTTTCATTATAAACTATCCGATAAGATCTTTTTACTGTCACTTACCTATACATGAAATATATAGTAAGGGAAAGTATTCGAATTCCAGTTTTCGATGGAAATCCACGTTTTAGGATACCCTGAGTCAAAATAACCAAGTGGTGCGAAAAGGTCTGTGTGTCCGTGTGGTATGTCTAGCGGAAAAACTAAAAGTCAAAACTAAAATTTCATATTTCAGACAACTATACGCCCGAGATGCTAGAAAATCTTTTTCATGAAAATCAACTAACCTGAAGAGCCACTTTATATCATGCATTTTGCACCTTTTTACGATTTTTTCAAAAACAGCTCTAACGATTTTGATTAAACTCGCTATATGGATGTAAAATTTAATGAGCTTTAATATGATGTAGGTTTCATTCTGATTGAAATAGTCCGACAGGGCTTAAATGCCGATATTATAAATTTTCTTCTTCCAAAGTAGCTTTAATTTTGTAGATTAAAAAAAAAAAAAAAATAGGCACGTCACATTGTTAGGATTGATAAATAATAGCTAAATTTACAAGTTGGGCGAATTTGATGAACAACTAAAGGGGAAAAGTGCAAATATATTTTTTAATTTAATTTTTTTTTTTTTTTCAAGACAAGCATAGTAATATAGAAGTATAATGTACCGTTGTGTGGCTAAAGATTTTAGAAAAAATATCACCTAATACACAGAATTGTAAAAGTTAATGAAGAGTGATAAATAGCCGATAAAACTAACTAAATGTTGTGGATAAAAATGTAATAGATTATTTTAAAAACACATGTTTGTATCGAAAGTTTATTTAATTATTTCTTTTGTTTTCATCTCTATGTTTATCTAAAATCCGGAGGTATGTGAAAGTCGTGTGTTGCGCGCACCAGATTTCCAATCCTTCCAATTATAAGTCCTTCGGAAAATCCTGAATGCCCCTAATTCAACTACTCCGTAATTACATAAACATCCTATTTGTTGCAGACATAGACCGTTATAGATACACATATTTTCATTTTAAAGTCCCTGCCCACACAAACCCGTAATCTATCTTTCTTAAATATCCTGATAACCCTCCGAGGCGATTAAAATAGTTATTGAAGTGATACCACTGGGTAGTTTTTTTCTCAAGACATTTTCTTCACTCTGCATATTTACTCATTGTGTTCCATAATACAGTTGTTAATTACGATTGATAAATTAAAAAGATAAAATTATTATTTATCAAATTTCTTTATTTTCCCTCCGTGGAATGCCCTTAGTGGCCACGCGAATATCACTACTCTTGCATTGTTCATACCTTCTTCTTTCTTTCCTCATATCTGTTCCTCATTCTCTCCAACGGCTCCTTTTCTCGCAACTCTCTTTCCCACAAAGACTCCAATTTCTTTTAGACCGTTCCTATAGTCATCTCTATCTAAAAAGTCTTGGTCTGTTATTTTCAGTCTCTTAGTTCCTTCCCTCTTCTGTTTGATGTACCAACCAACACTATTTTATTCTCTGATTTTATAGAAGATTTCTCTATTTAATCTCTTTGGGTGCATCCTCGCCATATGTCCGTGGAACCCTGATCTTCTCATTCTTATGTCTGTTTCCAAATCATTTATTTCTTCTTATGTTTCCCGATTAGGTCTCAAACTATAGCCTTCCTGTGTTTTCTTTGGGCCTTGAATTCTTCCTAGTATTTTTCTTTTTATTTCTAACTTTGTCTTTAGGTTGGGAGAGATAAGCAGTTTCCATTTCGTACACAATCACCGGTTTGAGGTCTGATAAGATGTTTATAGAATCACAGAAATAAAAATCAGAAATTGATGTATATGTTACTTAATCATGAAAAAAAATAAAGTAAAATAAGGAAAATTACAACGTCATAAGCAGCCTTTGATTTTTCCTGCGAAAGATATAATAAATTGACTAATCATAACAATATTCGATGCATTTAAACTTATTTAAACGGTAATATTCCACAGTTTTTCCTATCCTTTGATTATTAGTAAATCAATGTCTTGTTTAATTTTATGAACATGCAGTTAATTCTTAAAAATAGTTTGTTTTTTTGTAATTGAACTTTTTTTCGAGGCTACTGACTATCGGAAAACATCGATTTTGGGGATTGAAAAAAAAAACTAAAACCACATATAGTCGTTTTGGGCTACTTCAGCGCTTACTAGACAAACAGTCAAACCTTCCTTTTAACTACAAAATGCTCATATACATGCCTATTATAAGACCTATCGGGACCTATCTCTACCAAACCATCGAATGCCTCTCGTATCCAATCCTTACAACCCAAAATCCTTCGTAAAATCCTCAACGTTCCTTACTTTGTCAGGAATAAACTCATCCACAAAGACCTTAATGTTCCCGATGTTGATGTTTTGGCCCGAACCAGGTATGATCTTTCCATGGAAAACTCCATTCCTACTCTAATCCACTATTTTCTATCCTAGCTTCGTCTTCGATCCCTGATAATCCTCCGAGGCGTCTAAAAAGAAGAAAAAGAAGAAGCCTCGAGACCTTCTCGTTTAGATTGACCACTAGAGTGCTCCCTTGTTTTGTTGTTTTTTCATGTATTTTATCATTAAGCAGAGTATTTACTAGTATTATAATATGCAGTTTAAAATTTTAATAAAAATGTTTAAAGAAAAATACCACATATCCGAATCTATGTGTAGCAGGATGATTCTTATTCTGGTTTATTAGCCCTGGGTCATGAGATGGGTGTGTGTGTGTGCATTTTTTTTTAAAGGAATTATTTATTTATAATGAACAAAATTAAAGGAGCTATACCATTGATTCATAAATTGCTATGACTAATTTATTCAAAATATTTTTAGATTTTGTTTTAGATAATGGTCAAAATAAATAAAGTGTTATATAAAATGAAAATTGGAGTAAATCGATTTTGGTTAGAAAGTTGTAATATACCAGATATATAATTTCCGGTTCGTACGAATTTTTTATTTTTGTACTAAAAACTTCGGATTCAATTTTTTTACAATCACTGAAAATTTCCTTTTCGTACATGTAATATATGGATAAATGGATATATCAAACTAAATATATTTTGTTTTTAAATTTATTTATTGAAATTTACAACTGTATGTTCATACATCAAGTAAATATGCTACAATGATAAAACACATAAAAAAATTAAGAGAAACTGCCCATTGGCAGCACTCTAGTAGTGAATCTACACAAGAAGGTCTCAAGGCCATCTTCTTTTCAGACGCCTCGGCGGATTGTCAGGAATTGAAGTGGAAGCAAGGATTGAAACTAGTGGATTAGAGTGGGAGTGGAGTTTTTCATGGAAGGAGTGATACCTGGTACAGGCCAAATCAGCAACATATGGAACATTAAGGTCTTTGTGGATGATTTTATTGGTGACAAAGTAAGGATCGTTAAGGATTTTGCGAAGGATTTTGGATTGTAAGGATTGGATACGGGAAGTGTTTGATGGTTTAGTAGAGCCCCAAAGCTCAACTCCGTAAGTCCAGATAGGCCTTATGATTGTCATGTAAATTAGTCTTTTGTAGTAAAGTGAAAGGTTAGAGAGTCTGTCAATTAAATGTTGAAGTAACCGAAATCGGCGAGCAGTTTCATGTCTTTTCAGTCTTGTATGCGGATTCCATGTAAGACGTTTGTCAAGCAGGAGGCCTAAATAACGGATCTGTTCAACAGGGACAAGAGGAATATCATTAAAGAACACTGTAAGGCATTTTAAAATAAAGTTATTAATATTTATTTATTCTGATATTATTTTTCTCAATTTTTTTTTACGCGTTGAATAACAACATTTATTAAATCCATAAATATCTTACTTCTCAGGAAAGTCAATTACTTTGATTATATTCCATAATTAATCATCACCAAAGGAATAATTTTCAGGAATATTCCAGGTATTTTTTTTGTTTAATTTGGTTTTGTGGAGGTGTATTGGTTAACATTTTCCGTGTGGGCTGTAATATCTGTGGCAGAAAGTAGACATGTTTTTAAGTTGGTCCAAAGTTGACCACTGGGAGTACACACTTTAACAAGGAACCAGATTATCAGACTTGTTAGGAACTTCAATTTCCCACAATTTCCTTTACCGAAAGAGTTTACGTCTTCTGAATTGCTTCTCCTTAGTTTCCGTAAATTACATTTTTTTTTTTTTTTACCTGTATTATGTTACTCAAATATATAAAAGAATTTATAAATAATTCATGCATTAGGCTTAAATTTTCCATAAAGTCGAGTTAGGACATTTTGTATCTTGTTTCATCAGTATAAAAACCAAGAGGGTATAAATTATTTCTAACTAGTTTTAAAACAATATTTTAATTTTAGGCTGTTTTTATAAATAGTAAATGGCTCAAATTAAATTAAAAAATGTTATATGATCTCGCCATTTTTTAATTTTAATTTTTAATTATTTCTAAAAAGCTCAACGTCCTTTAGACCTCCTATTAATTTACCGAGATGACTGAAAAAAACATGGTCCCAGATCTTTTAAGTCACACTGGACATTAAAGGGTTTCCAATGGTTATTTGCTTTACAAGACATTATAAGTGCTCATATTCTTATGTACACATTTATTCATACTTTTTTATAATTGTGTATAACACACACATATATATATATATATTAGGTTGTAAAATAAGTAGCATTTTTTACTAGTGATTTGAATAAAAATTTAATAATCTTGTTAATATTTGTAATCAATTATTGTTATTTAATTAAAAATTAAATATTTTTTAACCATTATGCTTGAATTCGTTCATCATTAATAGTTGAAGAACGACCCGAGAGCTTTGCGTCTTCCAAGTCAAAATTTCCGGTTCTGAACCGAGCAAACCACTTGTGAAGCAAACCACATTACCAACCAATAGTGAGGAAAGTATTTCGATCGAGAAATATTTTAAATTCAAGTTTTCATCGCAAGTATAATATATGTTTTATGCGTATGGAGTTCAAATGACAGGCATAGTTCAAAGTCGCGTACAAGTTGTGTATTTGTTAAATGTAACTAAAAAAACAAAAAGTCATACGAAACTGAAATTTCATATTTAAGACTGGTGTGTCACAGTGTGTGGTAGGTAAGTCCAGTAAATTCCGATAATTTAAATTTCCTTCCTCTAAAGTACCTCCGATTTTGTAGATATTATGAAATTGACCATATCATCATAATGACATTGATGAAGGCCGGCTAGATATACAAATAGAAATAACTTGATGACCAACTAAAGGATAAAAGTGTAAAACTATTTTTAAATGTAATTTTTTTTTTTTTTTTTATAATAAGAACAGTATTATAGATGTATAATATACCGTTTGAAAGAGAAAGATTTTACAAAAAATATTATCTGATACACAAAGTTGTAAAAGTTTATAGAGTGACGAATAGGGAATAAACTTATTACTGATTAACAATTTAATATAGTTATATTACTTAATCTAAATCATATGTTTCCAACGAAAATGAATAGACGTTTTATTAAATTCAACTTAAAATATTTTTCAAATTGATGTATACTTAATCAATTGGAATATTAACTAAATTGGAAAGAGAAAGATTTTAGAAAAAAATATTATCTGATACACTAAGTTGTAAAAGGTAATATAAAGCGACGATGGGGATAAACTTATTATTTTTACTATTTTTTATATAAAATTAACAGATCTGTGTTGAGAATCGGACAGAAAAAAGTGATTGAATATACGGGATTTGAATTTTTTATTTTCAATATAAATTATTTTCATCTTTAAATATATTTTAAAATTGAATTTAACAACGGAGGTGATATTCGTGTGTTGCGTTCACCATATTTTTCAAGTTCAGCTTCATTTAAAGATTTTTTAATTCATTTTAAGAAGAGAAGTAAGTGAAAGTCCTTTGTTGCTGGCACCAGATTTTATTTTTAATAGGAATAATAAAAAAATAAGATTGCTCTTTGCGTAAATATTTGAACTAATCTTTGGGGTGGGATCATGACAAATGAGCCCTAGATATTTCCCCCCATAAAATCCCTACTTATATAGACATGATCAGATTTAATCTCATCCCTTATCGGCACCTTGCTAAGACCCACCCAACGCCCTATTCATATCCTTTTCACTGGCTCTACCTGCCTCTAATCTACTCATTCTGCGATGTAATATTAATATACATGACCAAGCAACTCTTACCGTACCCCCATCTTTACTCCATATTATTTATCATAATACTATACCAAAAATTCATGATAAATGATCAGCTGAATTTTTAGTTACAGTGTCAAAAGTATTTGGAATCCGTATTTTTTTTTTTTTTTTTTCATTTATAAAATATGCTTCACAACTATTTAGATTGTTCATTTTAGCTATTAAATCATTAAAGGCGAATTCTATATAGCAAAATCACTTGCCAATAACCCAAAAGTATTTTTTTTTTCATAAGATATTTTATATATATATATATATATATATATATATATATATATATATATATATATATATATATATATATATAACATATTTATAAAATATGCTTCACAACTATTTAAACTGTTCATTTTAGTTATTAAATCATTAAAGGCGAATTCTATACAGCAAAATCACTTGCCAATAACCCAAAAGTATTTCTTTTTTTTCATAAGATATTTATATATATAGATATATGAATTATTTTTTTTTTAAATTGAGATTTTTTTTCTTACTCTTATTTATAATTATTTAAATAAATATTAATATATAATTTAAATAATTATGCATTAAATAAATATTTTTTAAAATTAAGATTATAAATTTTTATTTTAGTGATTTTATTTATAAATTAATATTTAAATGAATCAGAGCTGTTTTTTTTCTTTCTTTGTTTCGTACTCTTATTCATTATTATCATTTTTTTTTTCATCACCTAAATTTTTTCTTCATTTTTTTTTTAATGATTAATTGTTTAATGTTTCAATTTTTATTTAGTTGTTTTTTTGTAGTATTATTTTATTTATTTTTTCGTTTATATAAATTATGTTTGATAGCGATGCATTACTAATTTATAATATAAAAGTACAAAATCATACAGTGCCCAAAGTATTTGAAATCGTTATATTCTGGTGTTTATTGATTTTTAAATTTTCATTGTTCCATTTATCCTCGACATATTTTTATGTTCTTAACCGTTCTTCTCCACCATGTAACTGATAACCAACCTAAAACACAAAAAGTTTTTAAAAATAATGGTAACGATCAAATAGTGGTTTTGAATATTTAAAAAAAATATGAGTGAAACTTGTAACAAGATGTAAAAGCCTTATTAAAGTGTAGGGTAGTATCACAATAAAATATGAAGCACAAACGTGGCCGTCTGAAAAATATTTGACCACAAACAATCAATTAATTAGTCAATGCAATGCATGATTGGCTAAAATGTGTAATTTTACAAACAATATTTACTAACGGGATGTTTATAATATATTGTTACTACATTAATATATCTAGAAAATTCGAAATACTTTTGACAATTCTATCTTTAATTATTTCGTAAATTGGTGAGTACCGTTAAACGCAGTGAATAGGAACAGTGGTGTAAATGGGAACAAAACTCCAATATTATTTCAAAGTTGCGTGAAAGCCACTTACTCTACCGTATAGGAATTAATTATGGTGTTACTGGTTGGCCGTACTGTAAATGATACGATTATATGGTTTTGTTCTGTTGGTAGTACTCTTGACTCATTAGTTCAACCTGTGAATAATTATACCAGTTTCTACGATTTTTTCTTTTCTACAAACTTTACCTGTAAGTATGAAAGTATATCTGTATAACTTATTCAGTATCTGTTTACTGTTCTTCAAGATGTCTTTTTGTTTAAAATTCCTCGCTCAATATATTATTTGCCACAGTTTCTTGGCATCAGATTTTTTAGATTATAGCATCCACATTTTGTGGATTGTAAGGTAAATGGGAACACAGCTATAGCGGAATCAAGCAAACTTATAGGTTTGCCCCAACTTAAGAAAGAGGACGCTTATTTTAGCCCTAGTGAATATAAGTGACTTTATTTCTATTCTTAAAAGATTTCAAATATAAAAAGTAATTTAATAAGGATCTTAAACTGTTCACATTCACCTCACATGTTGTGAATGGAAACACAATAACATTTTCAATATCGTTCCTATTCACCCCTATTGTAGGGTGAATGGGAACTGCAACACTTTTTTTTTTAAAACAGACACCCAGTAAATATGTAATAGCGGGGATGTGGACCTAAGATTTTATGTGTTGTTTAATTAATTGAAATAAAAAATAAATTTGTTTTATTGCTTAAGATGCCATAGTAGGGACATTTACTATTTACCCCATTTTAAGGTAACTAACCTATTGCTCAAGTTTTAGAACAGTCTAACACATAAATACTGAAAGAAAACAAGAGGCTTCTAGTAATAATGACAATACTCGGGCGATAGGAAGGTCCGGCTTCGGCCCTGGAGAAAAGTTGTTCCAATAATAAAGGGTAGAACTGGGCGCAGTTTGGTCCTTAGCAGATTCTCATAAGGAGGAGACATTACAGAGAAGTTAGGGGGGGACCACCCGAGCATCAAATTGCCCATCTGGAAATCTCACATCTTCAACAATCTTCCTCCAGAGAGGTACTTAGACACTTTTCCTTCGTCATCTCAGGGTACGGAGGGATATCACAGATGAAAAGGAACCAATAGGTCATCTTATTAGGCAAGACATTTCCTCCGGTCTTACATATTGCGGAGCTTGTTTTAAAATAAGTTCTCATTCTCTATTATACGTGTTTTTAAATTAGTTAGTTTAAGTAGAGAAAAAATGGGAGGGTTTTAGGATCAGGACACTGTGACGAATAAAAAAATAAAATAAAGTAAGGAAAAGAATTGAAATATTGCCGATATGTACGCTTGTAACTCCGTTATTTTCGGAGATAAAGAGTACATTCTATAGTTTCGGAATCTGTACTTTGCTATTAATTATGAAACAGAAAAAAAAAAAAATGAAATTTCACTTATATGTACGCACTCAACTCAGTTATTTTTTAAGATAAATGAATTAATACCAATTATTGAATACATAAAAAGCTATTCGATAGAGAGTTAAGTTTTTTACAAAACGAAAAAAGAATGATTATAATCGGTTTAGAAATAGCAAAGATATATCGTTTAGAAATCAGCATTGATGATTGACTATTTTCCTTTGGATTATTTAATGTTTTTCAAATTAGTTAGTTGGCTTTAAACAGCTAAATTTTAATATAGTTATATGGGAATAATAAACCATTGTGTTATAATTTGCATCGGTTTTATTTTTGAACTAGACTTACCTCTTACACACATATACCAAACCTTTTTGCATGATTTAGTCATTTGGATTCGGAGAAAATGATGTGACCCTAAAAGGAGAAATCTGGATTTCGAAAAGTCACATAATCGCAATACTTTTCCTTATAACATATTTTATACTTAGTTGGAGGTAAGAAGATATATTCTTCACAGATTTCAATAAATCATCTTTAGGTAAAAATACATCAAGTAAATATGCTGTAATGTTATAACACATGGAATGAACATGAAGAGAAACTGCCCATTGGCAGCACTCTTTGGTAGTGAGTCTAAACAAGAAGGTCTCGAGGCCATCTTCTTTTCAGACGCCTCGGAGGATTATCAGGAATGGAAGTGTGTATATATATATATATATATATATATATATATATATATATATATATATATATATATATATATATATATATATATATATATATAAACAACAACCTATAATTGGGCCGAATTCAAAGTGACAAATAAATACACATTATACACACAATCATAACTATATACCATATTTACAATCTGCTAAAAGAACCCCAGACTGGGCTTTTCCCTCCACTTGTAGAGGGAAAAGCGGTATCCAAGAGATCCCGTCTCTCAGCCGCATCACTGGTGTGAGCCCGTGGAGGCCGAGTTAGTGCGCTATAGCCACAAACATTCAGTGTTTAGGTGGTTATAAATTTGAAAAAAAAATAAAATGAAATCGATCTTATTTTTGTGGAATACATATTAAAAAAATAATTAATTTCCAGAACTAGTCAAGAAAAATGTCCCTTCTTTTAGCTGAACCTTCAACAGGGCACTTTCTTTCTTCTGGAGGGAATAATTTAGAATCGTAAAGAGTGTACTTTGAACTAAAAACTATATTTTTCAAGTGTTGGGGGTAGAAGTTGCTGACCCTCTGATAGCCAGGTCCCCGCACTGAATATTTCATACAAGTTGAGAACAATTACGCCCGGTGGGAGATTACACACAACACTATGGCCTAGCTTTTGTAGGCAACAAATAAAACATAAAGGAGTTTGATCTATGTGTATTTTCGTTTTGCCTTTCATACTGAATAAATTTTGTAGAATTTAGTGGGTTTTCGCATGCTGTGCCTCTCTTTTGGAAACGACAATAGGAAAACATCTGAAGCATTCAAATGTAAAATGACAAAAACAAATCTTAAGCGCGCAATACAGAACTTTTACTTACCTTTCTACGTAAAATAAATTCTTGTTTTTCTTTGTTTTTTTTATTATAATGAAACTTACAACTGTATTTAAAAAAATAAATAAATACATTAAGTAAATGCGATAAGTTTCATATGGGCTTGAATCAGGCGTGTGAAGAAACTACCCAGTGGTAGCACAGTATAGTTGAAGCTAAAATAGTTAAAGCTGTTTCTGAGAAAATCGTAAAAAAGTTTCAAAAAGCCTAGCATAATTTGACTCATCTGATTGGTCGAATATGGTAAAAAAGTAGCTGTAATATTTGAGGTATAGAGTAGTAATAAATATAAAGTTGTTGTTTTTAGCGACCACATACACTCTCACAAACTCGGACCATTTGCGTGCCAAGTTCATTTGGACTCAAGGGACCCTAAAACGTGTATTTCCGATGAAAGTTTTTTTTTTTTTTAAATATTTATTGGTATTTACTACTGTATTATGGAATATATCTAGTAAATGTGATACAATATGAACTAAGTTATTAATTTACATGTAGGGATACTAACCATTGGCAACTCTACAACGATGAAGTGTGGAATTCGAAAATTTTCACGATTAATACTTTCCCTTGCCATGTATTTCATATATAAAAACTCCTGTGCGTGACTGTAAAATAGAGTTATAAATATTTAAAAAAATATATGTTATGTTTCGTTGGAAACACATGTTTTAGATTAAATAAAAAAAAACATATAAAATTGTTATGTAGTATAATCACAGATGTTTATGCCCTATAGGTCATTTGACATTACCTTTTACAACTTTGGAAACAAGATAATATTTTCTCTAAAAACTAAAGATTTTGAGCGGTATATATTGTGAGATAGACATATTACTATTTTTAGGTTTGGAAAACAAAAATAACCAAAAATATATTTTTCCTCTTTACTCTTTAGTCCTTAGTTTGTAATCAGATTCGTTGAACTTATATATTTAGCCGTTTTTTATCAATATTAATAAAATGATTTGTATGTTAATTTGTAGAAATCTTCAAAATAAAAGTACTTTAGAAGAAGAAAAAAAAAAAAAAACGGTATTTAAGCTCTTGTCAGACTGTTCCATGATACCTGAATGATATAAAGGAATTTTAGAATTTAGGAAATCTTTAAAAAGTGCAAAATGCATGGTATAAAGTGGCTCTTCCTGTTTGCCGATTTCGAGGGAAAAGTTGTGGTGTAACATGTCAGACATATAGAATGTAATAGAAAATTACTTTATTCCAGGACATAGTCCCTTAAGGATAACATAAATGTTACAAATAAAGATAGCTCTCCTGTCCAGAATACATTAAACAGATTGAATTATTTACAAACTTAATTATTTACATAGGTAAAGTAGATTTAAAAAAAAAAAAAAAAAATATATATATATATATATATATATATTATATATATATATTTACATATAAATAGGATAGAAAATGACTTTATTCTGTGAAATAGTCCCTTGAGAATATTTTTTTTTTTTCAACAATTTGCATTAAGTAAAATTACAATCTGTCCCAATTTGGACATCAATAGCAGTGGTGAAAGATAACATACATACTATATTCACACAATATGAAGAATAAAATTAATGTTACACTTTTGGCAGAGTACATTAAATAGATTGAATTATTTACAAATTTAAAAAAATGTGTATATATATAATATATATATATATAATATATATATATATATATATATATATATATATATGTATATATACAATGGACAATAATAATATTGTTAAAGGATCCCATTCATACAATATTTACAATATAAACAAAAGAAATGTCAAATTACATAAGATGAAACCAAACTAAATAAACGTATACAATAAAGAAATTTGTAGATAAAATAAATACAAATAAATGAAGTCAACAAATAAATAAACAAAAAACAAAACATTTCACATTCATACGTATGTACAATATTTACAATCAGCTAGGGAACCCTGGACGGAGCTTGTCCCCCCACTTGTGGATAGACAAGCATAGTCCAAAGGATCCCAGCGCCTCTCTCTCAGCCGCATCACTGGTGAGAGCCAGCGGAAGCTAAGTGAGGGCGCCATAGCCACAATCACACCGCACTTGAGAGGAGAATCTGACCAGTGTCAGAACTCCAGCATACATATTTACAATATATCTCGGGGCCACTGCCGTGTCAACCTTCTAGGTGGGTTGTATGGATGAGTGGAGCTGGATAGGGATCGTGCTAGAGAATTAGGATGATGGATGAGGTTCTGGTGGAATTTGGAAAATTTGGATGGAATTAGGTCTGAAATAAATGGTACATTACGGTCTTGGAGTCATTATAATGATTAAATTCGTATGATAAAATACCATATTTAAAATCAAAAAGCGACTGTGAGAAATAATAGGTGCTGAAAAAGGAGATATTTAAATGTGGATAAGGATGAAGCACGACGTATATCGGAAGGAATGGAATTCCAGACTGCAGTGGAACGGACAAGAAAGGATCGATCAAGGGTTTTAGTTCTGTGGGATGTGGATTCTAAAGGTCGGAGTGGAGCGATCTTGTTCCAAGCACGTGGACGGAGGATTTAAATTGAAGCAGACTGTGGATATAGGAAGGATGCTGGGATTTTATCATTTGGTAGAGGAATGACTCAATGAACTGTCTGCGTCTGGAGGGGAGGGAGGTGAGTCACGGGAGACCGTCTCAAGGTTACGAAAACAATTCATGATACGCCTCACTCATATATGTTCCTTAAAAATGAAATATCAGTTTAATACAACTTGTCATTTTTGGGCTAGACTTACCTTGTTCAGTTGGGGTCAGGAGACTTTAAATTTGAAATTTTATACGTATTATAATTTTCGCTACCAATATACTTTTCCTTGCTATATATTTCATATATAAAAATTCCTGGTATCTCTGAAATAATATTTTAATCGTATAATTTCACAAATGAGATACTAACTCACCCCATCACATTGACTGCTTCTTACGCGGACGATACTGCAATTTTAACATTAGACGGCGATCCTATACTGGCCTCATTGACTCTACAAAATTGGTACACACTTTCGAAAATTCGTTTAAATCACGACAAATCAAAACACGTTCACGCTACGACACACCAATTTTTATTGACAACAACCAAATTCCTCAGACCAACTCTGTACATTACCTAGGACAGACACTTGATCAAAGAATGACTTGGGGCCCACATGTCAAGATGAAAAGACATACTCTCGACCACCGACTGAAAGTACTATACTCACTTTTATCTAAATCTTCAAAATTAAAAATTTGACAGAAACTGAAAACATACACATACCTGCTTAAGCCAATATGGACTTACGCTTCACAGATTTTTGGTTTAGCAATAAAGATTCACATACAAAAACTGCTATCATATCAATCCATAATTTTAAGACTCATAACCACAGCTTCTTGGTACGTAAACAACAGAGCCCTACATACGGACTTATAACAACCAACAGTTGACCAACATATACGAACACTTTTCGTCAATAGCTGAAATGTGGGTCAGAAGAAGGCTAAAGAGAAGCTGGATAAGAGACCTCCTCTGCTAAATTAAAACCAAAGAAGGGGTGCTGCTGGGAACTCTCCTTCCCAATGCCTACCATGCCTGTTCTTAATTTGTACAGCACGTTTGCTGATTGTCAGATACATTCTGACCGGCGTGAATATTGATACGAAGAAAAAAAAATCGTATAATTTTTTTTTTAATATAGCGTAGACCTTTAGAAAAAATACTCTTTTGTATCCATATCAAACGAAAATCTTAAGTTATCATCTACAGAAGTTAATTCTAATTTTATTTCACGTCCTACAGGGGGAACTTTTATATGAAAATGTAGCAAAGGGCTCTCCGCCCTGAGCCGCTGAGATTAACATCAAAAAGACTTACAACAAAACGTGGGGGTCGGGGGAAGGGAGAAATTACAATACGCTTACAATTCACATATATTTTTTCCTTACAAAGAGTTGCCGACGAGGCTAGACAGGTGGAGTGCTCCAGACTTCCTGACGCCTGCCCTAAAAGGGTTAAAATTTTCAAATGCAAAGGTCGGAGCGTCCATTGTCATGGTCAAAGGGGTGGGGTGGGGTTTTAGAAGGGACAAAAACATCTCCACCAGCTAATTAGGTTTCCCTTCCTACTCCTTCAAGGAAAAATGGTTAAAAACGATCCTTTTAAACATGCATTTTTTTTTTTTATTTCTCACCCTTTCTTCATGATACTTCATATCTATAATGATGCCGAAACGTCCTATAGCGTTTATTAAAATTTTTATATTACAATAATTATCTCTCTATACATAAAATGATACCGCTATTTTTGGTATTCGCGAACTCCATACAAATCACTTGACGGATTTTGATACCGGAGGGGGTTTGGGGATTTACAGGACATTATGACATTCTCTCCAGAAGGATTATTAGTAAAATACATTGCAAATTAGGTTTTTTTTAACAGGAAAAATACATTTTCTGAAACCAATTAAAAACATTAAAAAAGTCATCAAAACATTATTCCTAAAAGATGAGTAGGAATATAGACGTAAAATATACCGTTGAAAAGCGGAATATTTTAGAAAAGTTAATATGGAATAAAATAAATCGTACAAGTTAATATAAAGTTGGTGTAAGCCCATAAACTTATGGAAAGATGTTATTGGTGAAAAGTGAGATTATAATAGTTCAATGCTGCTACCGTCGTACAGAAATTTACAATTACGAGTATATTCATTCATTCAGTACGCAATACTGCTCTCAGAATCCGAGACATGATATTAGTGTCCTGATTTTCGACGGACCAAGTTCCCCTACGCAACTATTCTATCTGCCTCATCACATGGCATTGTTTGTCTACAAAATTTACATTAATACCTTCAAATACCCGTATTTATATATTTTCTTGTCGTAATTTAATTAGTTTAAATTTTAAAGTGATATCTCAAAGAGAAGCCATATTTTGTAATGGATTATGTTAAAATTAAATTTAGCGTTTCAAGAGCGGATAATAGTATATGCACTAAATTTTTATTCTTATTACTCTTCATAAAATCGGTCGGATTTTTTAAGATTATTTTTGTTGATAAATAAGGGCATTAAGAAATTTATTTATTGAGATTTACCTCTGTATTATTGAATGCATCCAGTATATGTGAGACAATATTAAAATAAGTCATGACATACATATTGGGAAACTACCTATTGACAACATTCGAAAGACTATGTTTTTGTGTTTTGAACTTTTTTTAGTTAAATGGAAAGTTTGAGCGTTTGTCCAGTGTGTGTTGGAGTAGGCAAAAACGTCGGGCAGTTTCCTACCGTTACAGTATTTTATGAGGATTTCAAGCAAGATCATTGTCAATGTGGAGTCTCAGAAATCGGATCTGTTCAACAGGGACAAGCGGAGTGTTATTAAATAAAACATGGTAGGGAAGGATGTCATAGTTTCACGAAAAATAAATAAAAGGGCATTTTAATCATGATGTAATCGGAAAACATTGAAAGTAAGCTAATCATGGTTAGTTTACATAAAATAACTGTCTAACTTTTGATAATTCTAAATATGTAGAGCATATATATATATAATATATATATATTATATATATATATATATATATATATATATATATATATATATATGTAGTAATAATACTGCACAAGTGAAAATCCTTGAAAAATTACGAATTCGGCTATGCAATGAAACCAATACCCTTTGTTGGTTATCGAGAGAGCTTGTATTTTTTCTTTCTCTTGCTTGTTAAATTTTTACTTCCTTATTACTGAAAGTGTTGATGTAGGATTAAAAAGGTTTTAGCGTTTGTCCAGTAAATGTTGAAGTAGTCAAAGACGTTCGGCAGTTTCTTGTCGTTTCAGTATTTTATGGGGATTCCAAGCAAGATAATTGTCAAAGTGGAGTATCAGAAATCGGATCTGTTCAATAGGGACAAACGGAGTGTTATTAAATAAAACAAGGTAGGGCAAGATGTCATAGATCACGAAAAAAAAAAAAATACAAGAGTATTTAGATAGAAATCATAATGTAATAGGAAAATATTGAAAGTAAGCTAGCCATGGTTAGTTTACAGTAATATAACTTTTGACAATGCTCCTCATATATAGGTATCGGGTTCGTGACCCCTCTTGGTCTTACTCAACCTTTGTAAAATGGGTACCCAAAATGGAGTGAAAAACTGCAAAAACGATAGACGGTGACTATGTAATGAAACCAATAAATACCCTTTTTTGGTTATAGAGAGATGTAGTATTTTCTCTTGTTCTTGCTTGTTAAATTTTTACTTCCTCATTACTAAAGGTGGAGATGAAAGAAAATAAAGAAAAATGTATGTAATGTATGCATTTATGTATGTAACATTAAATTTTAAAAAAATTACTGTCAGTCGTGACTACTGGATTCTGTTTAATTCTTGTTTTTTAGAGTTACATACAGCTTTAATGAATTGTAAAATATCAGAATGATTCTGATGTTTTAAAACCACTCCTTATCAAGATATATCATTTATGAAATGCCCCGTCAGTTTTATTATGTAGGTTTTTTGTATAATTTTTCCTACAACCATGCTATAATCTCAATTTAATGTTATCACATACTAGTTATTTAGGCCAATGGATTATAATAAACAAAAACAATACATTTTTCAGGTTGTAAGGATGATACATCCAAAATCATTTGTAAATATAAAATAGTAATAAATCAAATAAAATAGGAAATATCTCTGATTTTTGCCTATGATTAAATGTAATAATGACGTTATGATGTAAACATAATATTTTCTTGCTAAGTGCACTTATCATCCTTACGTGTTAAACTCTTGATTGGTCAAATTGAACTTTTTTAAACATTTTAATATCACCTGTGTGAAGCAAGAGGGAGTCGCTACACTCTCTATATATATCTTTTTTATTTTTATTTTTTTTTAAATGGTAACCTTACGTAAGGATCGTTTATCATAAAATCATATTCTATACCTTAACGGTATACTACATCAATCGTAATATGATAATATTACTTTACAGATGAAAGTAGTTATTTATTTAAACTATCAGTACAAACTAATTTTAAAAATAAATAAAACAGTAATAAAACGATATGTTTTAAAGTGTTATGTTTTTAATTAAATGAAATCTTTAAATGTGAATATTTTGTCAAGTTGTAAATATGTTAAGTTTATTTTCTTTCTTTTTTCCCGTCAGTCATTTTGATGCAATTTTTCAAAAATTAAAAAACAAATAAATAAAGCAACAGATAATATTTGTGTTATAAAGTAATTTTTTTTTTATAATTTCGCGACTTGTTCATCGAATAGCCAAGTGTTGGGTTTTAGATGCAATGCTCAAAATCTGCATAGGTTCATACCTCAATTTCAATTTATTTAATCCCTTTTTTTTTTCTCCCCCACCCCAAAAACAAAAAACATTTAGTGGTGAGAAGCAGACAGGCGCAGGACTACTGCAGTGCGGGAGAAGATTTGGTAGGCATATGAATGTCTAACAGCCTTCGATTTGGATAAGCTGCTAGGAAATAATCCTCCATATTTTTAGAGCGTAACGAATCCTTTCTTTCTGGTTCGGGGATGAATTTTAACGGAATCGTTTACGCCCGGCCCCCTCACGACCACGCTATCAGTCCCTCGATAAACGGATCCTCGGAATAATATATATTTACAAGCTTTTTGTCACTTTTGTTCCACACGTCAGCCACCCCTCCTCCTCCCCCCATCCCCATGTGGATTTTGTAAAAGGATAAAGAATGCATGTTTTTTGTTGGCTATGTAATATTCAAAAGGGCTGAAGGTGCTCTATGTTTTATGTAACGCTTACGAAAAGTGTGTGAGGAGACCGGGTAGAGGAGTCTTATGTTTTATAATAATGTTATATATATATATATATATGTATATACAATATTTTTTTTTTAAATCATTTTATTGGTATTTACAACTGTATTAACAAAAATACATCAAGTAAATGTGATGTGTTATATAATACAATGACTTGATATACATGTAGAGAAGCTTCCCATAGGAAGCACTCTAAAAATATTCTAAACTAGAAGGTCCCGGGGCCATTTCCTTTTCAGGCGCCTCGGAGGATTATCCGGAATTGATGAGGAAGAAAGGATTGAAACTAGTGGGTTATAGTGCGAATGGAGTTTGTCATGAAAGAATTGATACCTGGTCCGGGCCAAATCAGGAACAAAGGGAACATTAAGGTCTTTATGGATAAGTTTATTCGTGACAAAGTAAGGAGCGTTGAGGATTTTACGAAGGATTTTAGATTGTAAGGCTTGGATGCGGGAAGAATTTGATGGTTTAGTAGAGCCCCAAAGCTCTACTCCGTAAGTCCAGATTGGTCTTATAATTGTCATGTAGATGAGCCTTTTGTTGTTCAGAGGAAGGTTTGACCGTTTGTCTAGTAAGTGTTGAAGCAGCCTAAAGCGGCGAGCAGTTTCTTGTCTTTTTAGTCGTGTATGTGGATCCCAAGTTAGGCCTATGTCAAGAAGAAGTCCTAAGTATCGGATCTGTTCAACAGGAGCTAGTTCTGTGTCATTAAAGGATACTGTAGGGCAGGAAGTCAAAGGTTTACGACGAAGGGTAAAGGTTATTTGATGGGATTTGTTGGAATTTATTTTTATTCTCCAGTTCTGACACCATACTTCTAGATCTTTACAATTATTTAATACATATTGTCCTAAATTTTAAATTATCTATCTATTTAAAAAAAAAATAAAAATCTGGTGTCCGCATCTCGCAACTTTTACTTACCTTGGTTGTTAAAATCAATTTTAGAACTATTAAATAAAGTTAGTGTTAAAAGATAAGGGAGCGGTGTGGTCTAGTGGATAGAGCACTAGTCTACTATTCTCCACGTCCTGGGTTCGAATTCCGGCTGTGACAAAACATTATTTATTCTCTTAATTAAGTCGGGGGCCACCCTATGGCATGGAGACCCTCCTGGGGCAGACCCAGCTTCCATAAAGTGGGTACCCGAAACATTGGGGAAAAACTTGGCGGCTGAGCGTGATCAACGCTTAATCATCTTATTGCACTGCCTTTGGCCTAGAAACAGTACGAATCTATATATGTACTGAGCCCAAGATCATTCATGCCCTCATGGGTTGTAGTGGTACATTTTTTTTTTTTTTTTTTAAGGTTAAAAAACGATAAAAAAATTATTTTCAGTTTCATTGGAAAAGTATGGATAAAAAATAGAGCAATATAAAATTATTTCTAATAGTCAATAAAGCAGTGATTGACAAATACTAAAAAAAAAAAAAAAAAAAAATACTGATTAGAGTTCTGTGATTAAAATAATGCTAGTACACTAATGCTGCGAAGTACAGTAATCAGTAACTTTTGTACTTTTGAGTACTTAATTACTTGTTTACATGAGGTCACTAGAGTATATTACCTACATATATCAAGTACGGGTTTCATCCGTTTTGAGGTCTAATAATAATTTATTTAGGCTATTTTTTTTTAAATATTATAAATTATTTCTTCTTTCCTTACCGTCAATAGGAACTTATTCGTTATTAATTACGAAACAATCAACCATTAAAGTACATAATAATAATTAATGACTTTTCTTTTATAAACTTACATTGAATATAAGAAACAAGAGATAAGTCCTTTTATAAGCAATTTATTTTTGCATTTGTTCGTATTCTAATATCTTATATTACTAACCATAAAAATTTTATGAAGTGAGCACGAATTTAAACAATTAAAACAATCATAATAATGAGGAACAATTGTAATTATTACTATAATCATTAAAATATTTATATGTTATAGCAATCATTTTGCTAAAATAAATAATTACTGTCGCGGATTGTCATTAAAACATTTAATTTAGTTCTTTGTAAAACCCTTAATTTGTAAAGCTTTCAAGAGACACGATTTGCTTTAAAAAGTTGTTAAAGTGTTTACCAAATCATGTCCTTTTTTCTGGCGAACTTTAATCCTTTAAGTAAGAAGCATTTTAGAAAACCGAGTAGCTGATTTATTAATAGAACATTGTAATAAATAGTTTAGCCATGATTTATTAGGATTTATAAGTAATTAATAAATGTTATAAAAAAATTGATTGATGTAAATTATTTTTACCTTGTGATTTATAGAAAAAAAAAACGTGAATTATTAACTTTTTAATGAAATTAATTGTATGTTTACTATAAAAAAAAAAATGTTAAAAAATAAACCAAAATCGTTATATTTATGAAAATTTCTTTTATTTGTATTTTTTAATTGACATTTATTGAAATTCACAACTGTATTAGTTATTACATCAAGTAAATTACCTAACAGAGAAAATTGATTAAAAAGACATGAAGTAAAAATGCTCATTGGCTGCACACCACTGGGTAATCTAAACTAGAAGGTCTCGAGGCCATCTTCTTTTCAGATTCCTCGGAGGATTGTCAGGAATGGAAGAGAAAGGATTGAAACTAGTGAGTTTGTGTGGGAGTGGAGTTTGTCATGGAAGGATTGATATCTGGTTCGCCCCACATCAACAACATATGGCATGTTTAGGTATTTATGTATAAATTTATTCGTGACAAAGTAAGGAGCATTGAGGGTTTTTCGAAGGATTTTGGATTGTAAGGATTGAATACAGAAAGAATTTGATTGTTTAGTAGAGCCCCATATCTCTACTCCGTAAGTCCATATCGTTCTTATGATGGTAATATAGATGAGCCTTTTGTAGATGAGTGAAAGGTTAGAGCGTCTATCCAGTAAGTGATGAAGAAGAAAGCGAAGCGAAGTGCAGTTTCTTGTCGTTTCAGTCTTGTGTGCGGATTCCATGTTAGACGTTGGTCAAGTAGGAGTCCTAGATAGCGAATCTGTTTAACCGGGACAAGCGGAATATTATTAAAGGACACTGTAGGGCAGGATGTCTTAGGTTTACGACGAGTTATATTTCTGAAAATATCTATGTATATTTCTCGCTCCAGGTATGTATTTCCCATCCCATACAGACAACGAAAATTTTTGAGGCGAACTAGAAAATAAATTTTTTTAGGAACTGGTTAACATTTAAAAAAATATTGTTATGCTACTCTTAAATTTGTTTATTTTGTCTTAGTTGATTAATAACCACATTGGGTTAAAAGAAGGGTAGAGCAATACTTGGCTAAACATGAATATTGTATTGTTTATAAGTATAAATGTGATTAGTATATTAAAACAATATTTTTATTTATTTATATTTTATTTTTGTGTATTACTTTTAGTAATTATTTTCTTTAACCTTAGCTATATCATAGAATGAGGGCTTAAAATATTTAGGAATCTCCAATATTACCTAATCTTATTAAGCGTGGCAAATTGTTTTTCAATTAACAACAGCTAATTTTTCAAAGTAAAAAACTGTAGTATAACATTATAAAGTGGTGGTAATTAATTTTCCTCTGTAAGACACAGATTTAATTAACGATTTGAGTACCTAAAGTATCCGGTTACTTTTTAAATATACCTCTTTTGTAAGTTTTAATTTTACGCGGGTGATTTTAATTTGTATAAACATGAGAAAATAGAAAGATATTAGAAAAATAATTTTTCGTAGGTATAATTAAATGATTAAAAAAAAAAAATAAAAAAAAATATATATATATATATATATATATATATATATATATATATATATATATATATATATATATATATATATATATGTATGTAAATATTTACCTACTTTTCACCTATCCTCTATAACCCCTGTATTTACCCGAAAATTTGGGACAAACCCCCTACCTACAGGGTATGCAATCAATTGAGACGTTGATTTCCAAAAGGTGCTATATCCATTCTGGGGGATTTTACAGGAAGCGCGAAAATCTCTCATTACTATATTATTAAACCAGCTAATTTAATTCCTTTCGCATTAAAATATAGAATCATTTCTTTACTATATTAATAAAACCATATTAAAGTTATGAAATGAAATGTTCTTTTATGATTTGGAATGAAACTAAATGTTTAATAAGTATCTTAAGAAATTAATAGAATTTCTAAATCGCGTTATTATAGGACATGAGTGTTCATTAAATACAATCAAATTTAAGATTTAGATATAACTCAATAAGGAGAATACAAATATGTAAAAATATCAATTTCGTAAAAAATGTCCTTTAGTACCTTTTGGAAATCAACGTCTCAATTGAACACTTTAGTTTCTATTTTTTTTTTTTTAATATAACAAAATGAATATTATAAAAGAAAATGTTATCTATTTAGTAGCTTATTGTAAATTTATAAAATGTTAAATTGTTTTATTTTTTTATAAAATCATCTTTAAAATTGTATTATTATTATAACTAAATCTTTCAAAGTAATAACATAATTTAATAATTTTAAATAGATTCTTAAAAAATGAGAATTAATTTTTTTTTTATTTTTACAATATTAATGCATTGTGTTTTCAAAAAAATATGTAATTATAAATTTGAGATTAATTTCAGTAATAACAGGGAAATTAAAATTGAAATATCATTGCACATTGACTGAGGGGTTACAACAAACATCAAAGATCCTCAATTCAATGTAAATTATTATTTCAATGCTGAGAATTTCCATTCATTCATATTTACTCTGTATTCAATTAAATATGGACATCCATTTTTTTTTTTTAATTTTTGGAATATTACCAGTTTTAGGAAAACATAAAGTCATATTAATAAGAGATTTTTTTTTTTTTTTTTTTTTTTTAATGAATTATTTTTTATATTAAAAGGGATATTGGTATTTTCAATGTCATATGTACATGCACACACAGGAGACATGTGTTTTATTGAATACATTCATTTTTTTATTGAAATATGGTATTTATTTAATTTTATCTCTATATTATATATAATCGTGATGAATCAAAGATGTTAACTATATGAACGATTTTTTAAATTGATTTTTCAAAATTTCGCCCTTTAATTTTAAATCACTCTCAATCTTAGTAATAAAAAATGTATAAATATCAAAACCTGCAATAACAAATTGCAGGAAATATTATTTATTTAAGTCCATATAATTTATTTAAGATGGAAAAATATAATAATATCGATGTGTAGTTTATAATAATTTATTTTCACTCGGCAGCCTGTCAGCATTTAGCATATTTTTCAAGAATATCATTATTCTTTGCAAGTGAATAAAATAGGACTGAACCCGGATAGATCAATAGTACTAGGTAATATTGAGGACTCTATTAAATTAGTTTTTAATGTTATATTAAAACAAAACAATTGTTATCAAATTCTATGGTCTATTATCTTAATTAAAATATACATACTCTTTTTTTTTCAAATGATTGTTGTAGACGAGAAAAAAAAAAAAAAAAATCAAATCATCCACATGTGTGGACATGTGCCAACAGTTGTGGAATAAGGTGATCTCGTCTTAATCATGCTAATCAACCAGGTTTTCCTCTAAGTTTAGGTACCCACTTTATCATAAAAATATTGGAAACGCTTATTTATAGAAAACTATTGGACTCGCCCTTGCTTCGCACTGGTGAAATTTAAATGAATGAGGTGTGATTGATATTTATTTAGTTTGACCGATTTAGGGTTTAAGATTTTTACTTCATCGTGAGGAAAATTGCAATTAGCAATAAAGTTTTTTATTTTATAAATTCTATTCACTATTATATTTCATCATTAGCAGAAATAAGAAACATAAATTTGTCGATAAATTCAAAATTGAAACAGTTTATTAGGTTTTTTATTTTAAAGTGAAGGATATATTTACAGAAAAAATGAGAAAACTTGCGATGTGTGTTTTTATAAACTATAGAAAAAAACAAAGGTTTCTACTCAATACGGTTTATTCCTATTTTATGTTTCAAATTATATTTAGTTAAGTTTATTTTACTTTCCAAGAGAATCCCATTTATTTTACAGTGATTGTGTAAGTACAGTGATTATATGATATCATTATAATCACTGAATGCTTATTTTGTTTTTGTTAAAAATTAATTGTTGTTTTTTCTCATTCTAATGTACTTATTATTAATATATATATATATATATATATATATATATATATATATATATATATATATATATATATATATATATATATATATATTATCTTTACCTATGTAAATAATTAAGTCAGTAAATAATTCAATCCATTTAATGCATTCTGGCATGTAGTGCTATCTTTATTTGTAACATTTATGTTATTTTTAATTTTTCTGAAAAAAAAAAATGTTATTCTTAAAGGAATATGTTCCAGAATAAAGTCATTTTCTATTCTGTTCTATTCTATATTACTATTCTTAATTCAGGAATAATTTCTTGATACCTTGATTACTGAAAAGTTAACCTTCCCATTGAAAGAAAATGCTTATTGGAGTGTGTTTCACTTCAGAAAATAGTGCTTTAAAAGATAGTGAAAACTATATAATAATCCGTCACGTGGTTTTTAGAAATAGTTCGCAGAAACCAAGAATTGCTTTATCAATTTATATATAAAGAAGAGAAAAGTGTATTATTAAATGTTTATTTTTTCAATATTATTGGATTTTCTACGGTCCGATTTTGTCTTTAATTTCAAATTAAACGGGTAACGAAACCCTTGCTTTTAAATGGACGACTTTTTTTTTTCAACACATTATCGATGTCAAATAAGTGGAGACCTTCGCGTGATTTTCTTGTTTCCTCGTGACATTACGTGCCGCTTATTTTTCATTTATGTATTTTCTTGATGTGGGCTACCTCTCTGAATCCAGGCTATCTTAAATAACTTGCTTGTAACGAAGTACAATGCTCTATAAAGTGGAAAAATGCCATAAAATGTTTATTATTGTGAATGGCTGTTCATTTAATAGAATTATTACGCAGATTAATTGCGTATTCAGTGTGGACTTAATTTTCACTTTTAATGGTCCTCATACCTCTGTTAATTTTTTACATTTACATTAAATAGTTTGTAGGAGACGTGGTAAATTCTTAGTCATAATTTTGTAATGTTCAACACATGCTCAGCTATAGCGTGGAATTTGCACTATTTATAACAGAAGTTTCATGTATTTAATTTTTTACAGTATAATAAATTTGTAAATACATAATTAGATACCGCTCTAAGCATAATTGGTATTTTAGTGGTTTTGTTATTTAGAATATTGTTAGTTTGTTAATTGAACGTCAATTTATGCTACGGAGGATAATCGGACGGTTCGGTAGATGTTGCGGGAGTCCTAAACTTTGCCTATCCAGGTTTAATTAGGATAGGGGTCTTTAACGAATACCTTACATCATACAGGCTCAGGACCACCATTTTACGTCTCCAACGAAGGACATCATAACCAAGGATTTTCTAGAATATAATAGAATAGAAAGTAATTTTTATTCTGAGACAGGATCCCTTAAAAACAACTAATAGGTACAACTAAAATATACAATTTGCCTTTCCAAAAGACTTAAAGATCATAATTAATTCTTATTTACAATGATAAAAAAAAAAAAAAAAAAAAAAAAAAAACCTGTACCACTACAACCCATGAAGGGTCTTGGGCTCAGTACATATAGAAATTCGTACTGTTTCTAGGCCAACGGCAGTGCAATGAGGTGATTAGGCCTTAATCACGCTCAGCCGCCAGGTTTTTCCCCAATTAATTTGGGTACCCACTTTATAGAGGCTGGGTCTGCCCCAGGAGGGTCTCCATACCCTAGGGTCGCCCCCCGACTGAATTAACAGAATAATATATTTACAATGATATAAGAAGAAAATAAGAAAAAAAGTATAAAATAAAACAAAATAGTGAAATAAATTAATAACTTCTGATAAATAAATGTATCGAACAAAATGAAAAATAAAAATTAATTTATCAACTAAGTTAGTATGAGGTTATTTATGATATTTTTTATTCGAAGTCTTTGATTTGAAATATCAGCCTTATTGAGCGTCTGTAAGACAGGAGGCATTGGAACAGGTGGGACTTGGATGATGCAGAAGAAGCATGGCGGATATGAGTAGGTAGAGAATCCCATAGAGTAGTAGAGCGTACAGAAAGGATTGATTAAACGGTTTCATTCTATGGGTAGGAATGTAAAGCAGAATAGCGCGTCCTTGTTTCAAAGGAGTGGACTGACGGTTTAAATTTCAGAAGACTGTAGATACAGGGAGGGAGCTGGAAGTTAATGGTTCGGTATGAAACTAGGAAATGTTATCTTCGGGTGGAGAAAAGGAGCCACTTTAACTCGCTGTATAATCGATTTTACTCCTAATCCGATGACCATCTGCCGGGTTTGAACACGCAACCCTGGTCATAGAAAGCGTTGAGAATCTCTAACCGGCCGTCATTTTCAAAGTGCTCCAGATTTGTGCTTAGTAGCACGTTCTGAGTCATAGGTATTGCGTTTCCATGAACCAAGGTTTCTGGTATACGGGACATCTTTTACTTCACTTAATAAGTATCACAAAAAAAAAAAAAAAAAAAAAAAAAGACACTGCAAATTATATTATGGAAAATGGTCAATCACCTCTTGTAACTTCAAAAAGTTATATCTCTGCTATTTCTATACCGATTTAATTTATTCTTTTTTCGTTTAGTAGAAAAATTAAATTCTTTATTGAATAGTACTGACAAAAATAATAATATTATAACTTAATACAATATTTTCTCTACCTTAAAAAATAACTGAGTTATAGGGCGTATATATAGATGAGATTTCAATTTTCTTTTCTTTTTTATAATTGTTCGCGGTTTCTTGGTTAAAAACACTTATAAAATCTTTCTATATCTTCAAAAATAACTGAGTTATTAAATTAAATCATCTTTAATCGTAAGCAATTTTAAGACTAATATCAACGTATAAGTATCAGGATCATCGTTGGATGGACTAGTATTTTAGTGCCGGGTTTTTTTTTTATTCGTTAGTTTGGATTCTACTTACCATGAAACGTTTTTTTGGTCAATAACCTAATTTCATTATTGAAAGTAATAAACCAAGAAGTGTAAGCTGAAAATATACGTTTTAATAATTAACACGTTCACGCTGGCGCGGACCACCGATGGCCCGCACTAGTCTCTTCATGGGGCGGCGCGTACCATCAGTTGCCCGCGCTAGTCTATCTTACGTGTATCAGGCGGCGTTTACTACCGGCATTGATTTCCATATCGTGTTATCTATCGTATAAGAGCAAAAATAAGAATAAAATATTTTCAGTACCTTATGAGTTAAACTTGCTGGAAAAAATCTGAGATCATCATGCAAAAATCGCACGAGTTACACAAATTATTAAATAACCACTGTATAGACTGTTGGCGAATGTACAACTCATATAAAGATATCAACAGGCCATAACCGACGAAACACAGCATAAATTCAAGCGGCGCCTCACAGAGCAGACATTGAAAATGTGCTGTGCACTGAGTCCAATAAACTTCGTGGGTTGTTTTTTTTATTTATTTATTTATTTTTTTTATTGAGATATATTACAATTTGTTACAAAATGAACAATAATAATATTGATATGAGACCACATTCATACTATGTATAAAGAAAATGATAATAATAGTCAAATTACATAAAATAGAAAATAAATAAATTCATATATATACAATAAAATAATAATAAATAAAAAAACAAAACAACAACCTATAATTGAGATATATAAAAAGTTGGCAAATAAATAAACATCATACAAACAATCATAACTATATACAATATATAAAACTGCTAAAGGGACCCCAGCACGCGCTTTTCCCTCCACTTGTGGAGAAAAAAGCGGAATCCATGAGATCCCAGCGCCTCTAATTCAGCCGCGTCACAGGTCTGAGCCAGTGGAGGCCGAGTTAGGGCGCTGTAGTCGTGGGTTGTAGTGATACAACATTATTGCTGATGTTGGTAAGTAATTGAACAGATTTGGACTATGTGAACAGATTGGACCGAAATGTGGACTGATTTTATTACAATACATATTATTCTAATAACTGATGTCAAATAGAACGAATTTCTTCTTAGCGGGAAGAGTTTTGGGTTGTGAAATCGATAAAAATAAAAGGGTTGTTTGTCTAAATCTCTTCTTAGAGCTCCTCCTCTTGGGCATTTAATATTTAGGGAACAAAAAGCTACTGTGAAAGATGTTAGGAGGGCTCCAACACTGACGGATCCTGTTTGTTAAGCGGAGTATAATGACTCCCTTTCCTTTGAAGTGTCTCAAGTACGCTAAGAAGCAGGGGAAGAGGGAGCTGTGCTGGTCAGTTACGATTTGAGATCTAAGACCGGGTACGGACCCTTGTCTGGGGCACTAGCGACAAAGCTTCTAGTTATATTTTATTGCTTTCTAAAACATTATTTCGTCCCATCTTGAAAATTTTTCAGTATATACTGTTATAGGCGTATTTATGGTTAAAATTACCATTTTTTAAATAATTATTCGCGGTTTCTTGATTAAAAATCTGGTGCATACAACACACGACTTTCACTTACCTCCGTTATTTAAATCGATTAAAGATTTTTTAAATACAGTAAGAGATAAAAATGAGTGAAACCATTAAAGAATTAATTAAATAGAATTTTTATAGAAACGTGTGTTTTATTCAAAAATCTATAATATTACACTAGGTAGAGGTTATTATATTTTGTAATGAGTTTTTGTTTTTTTCTGCTTCTACTGGAATTGAATATGGATGATATGACTGTGTCGAGAATTGTAAGGTTGTTATTGTTAATATAATTATTGAATAAAATTTTAAGAGTGGATATTTTTTTATTTAGGGAATTAATTTGTACGATGCATTCTCTGATTTTGATATTTAGAAGGGATTTTTTAAAATTAAGAGCTAATGATGCTAATTTTGGAAAAGGCGAATTTGAAGCTATGATATGATTTAAAGAATATTCTATGAATTTTGGAAAAAACTGCATTGGATCTGCATTTTAGGAGAAAGATCCTTTGTTCTAAACTGTTAGCTAGACGTTTGTGAAGATTGGAGAATAAATTAAACTGTGATTTAAGATGGGGGAAGGAGGATTTTAAGGAAGAAAAAGACAAATTTAATTGAGTAGAAGAAGAAACGGTTGGAGAGGAAGGATTTACAAGAGATACAGGTGAAATTTGATGACCAGAAAACGAAGTGTGAACTGAAGAATGTTGAGATGTCAAGGTAGGGCCAAGAGAAGATCTTCTATTTGCTACTTGGTTACTACGGCGAAGAGGTAGATTACTATGGTGTAGAGGTAGATTACTATGGTGCAGAGGTTGGTTGTTATCTGCTTGCTTGGGCCCCAGGAGAGAGGATTCATAATGATGGAGTTTTGTTGACCGTAGAGAAATTAGATGAGGAAGATGGTTGGGGGTGCGGTCATAAATTAAAAACACACAATTAAAAATAAGCGTTATTTTAATTATGTGCCGACTTTTCGGCCTACAATGTGGGCCTTCATCAGGGCTAAAAGAAACAAGATAACAACCAATGTAATTATAGACTTAATAATGCGTTAGGTATATAATAATAATATGACAGTAATAAATTATGGGAACATAAATAATATTAAATGTAAAATGATAATAAGATGACAATTATAAAGTATGGAAATAAGGTGACAGTTATAAAGTATGGAAATAAGGTGACAGTTATAAAGTATGGAAATAAACAAAATTAAGATGATAGTTATAAAGTATGGAAGTAGACATAATTGAGATGATAATATTGTAATGAGAATACATAAATAGAGACTAAGTAAATGAAAAAAAAAAAAAAAATGATAAAGGAAAAATATGTGAACAATTAAAATTTTAAATATTAACAATTTTGAGTTGATATATGACGGTAATATATTAAAAACATAGTTAAGAGTATAGGTAATATATAAAAATGTAATATTGAGAAACAGTATGAATAAAAAATAATAATTTAAATTTTAAAATAATGTAATATTAAACTAATAATTATATGTCAGGATATGTAACGGAGAAAGATATGAGTATGGAAAGGGGGAGAAAGAAATGGGTGATGAAAAAAGACCCTTATCAATAAGAAAAAATACTTACGTGACTCCGTGAAAGCTTTGCCTACAGAAGTGATGTTTCCCAGTTTAAAAAACGCTCATTGCGTGGAACGGAAAATATGAGAACTAGAATGTCCGTTAGGAAAATTCCAAGAAGCTAAGTTATGTTTACTGATTCGATTGTTATAAAATAGCCAAAAGTCATTACTTGAGAGTACTTGAGTTATTACTTATGAGTATTTGATAAAATTGTAAGAAAGAAAGAAAGAAAAAAAAGAAAGATTTTAAGAAAGATTTTAAGTAATAACGGATGACGATGATAAATGATGAATGATGATAAGGTAATAACGAATGACGATAAGGAGCTGTCGAAGGAAAAGATAAATAAACAGTAATCTAGTAGGTAAACAAATAAATAAATAAAAAAGGGAGTACGAAAATTAAATAAATATATAAATAAAAAATTGATAATAAATAAATAAAAATAAAATTATGAAGAGATGATCAGATGGTTGTTTAAAAAATGAGCTAGGGATGCTTTATTAAATTTAATATTTGGAAATAAGCTAGTGACAAGTTATGTTTGTCAGTCTTTTGATTAACAGGAAGGGGTTCTAGTTGTATGTAAATGCATTCTGTAATGAGTCGTTTGTCATGGTCGGGAACAGTGGCAAGAATGGATGTTTTATCAAAATCAAAGGAATGGTTAAGGGTTAAGGAATGTTCTGAAAGTTTTGAAGCGGTAGAATTTTTGGAGGAAATTGTATATTTGTGTCGGGTGATGCGATCTTTGAGAAGGTTTTTGGTTTCACCAATATAGGCAGAGTTGCAATTAGGAGTTCCGCAAGGGACTTTATAAACAATTTTTGAACGGTGGTCTGTTGGTATACTGTCTTTAAGTCGGCTGTAAATATTGGAGAGTTTGTAGTGGGATTTGAAAGCAAGTCTGAGGTTTGGATAGAAGGATTTTAATGATTTTTTAATTTTTTCTGAAAGAGAGGGAATGTAAGGTACGGATCTATATAAGGGAGTTGGTGATGATGATGGAGTAGAAAGAGAGGTTAATTGAGGTTGAGACTGATTTCTGTAGTTATTTATAAGTTTGTTTATGATCACGGTAGGGAAAAAGACCCTGGCCAATAACTTCCCTACCGTGATCATAAACAAACTATCATTTTTTTTTTTTTTTCATTTACTTAGTCTCTATTTATATATTCTCATTACAATATTATCATCTCAATTATGTCTACTTCCATTCTTTATAACTATCATCTTAATTTTGTTTATTTCCATACTTTATAACTGTCACCTTATTTCCATACTTTATAATTGTCATCTTATTATCATTTTACATTTAATATTATTTATGTTCCCATAATTTATTACTGTCATATTATTATTATATACCTAACGCATTATTAAGTCTATAATTACATTGGTTGTTATCTTGTTTCTTTTAGCCCTGATGAAGGCCCACATTGTAGGCCGAAAAGTCGGCACATAATTAAAATAACGCTTATTTTTAATTGTGTGTTTTTAATTTATGACCGCACCCCCAACCATCTTCCTCATCTAATTTCTCTACGGTCAACAAAACTCCATCATTATGAATCCTCTCTCCTGGGGCCCAAGCAAGCAGATAACAACCAACCTCTGCACCATAGTAATCTACCTCTACACCATAGTAATCTACCTCTTCGCCGTAGTAACCAAGTAGCAAATAGAAGATCTTCTCTTGGCCCTACCTTGACATCTCAACATTCTTCAGTTCACACTTCGTTTTCTGGTCATCAAATTTCACCTGTATCTCTTGTAAATCCTTCCTCTCCAACCGTTTCTTCTTCTACTCAATTAAATTTGTCTTTTTCTTCCTTAAAATCCTCCTTCCCCATCTTAAATCACAGTTTAATTTATTCTCCAATCTTCACAAACGTCTAGCTAACAGTTTAGAACAAAGGATCTTTCTCCTAAAATGCAGATCCAATGCAGTTTTTCCAAAATTCATAGAATATTCTTTAAATCATATCATAGCTTCAAATTCGCCTTTTCCAAAATTAGCATCATTAGCTCTTAATTTTAAAAAATCCCTTCTAAATATCAAAATCAGAGAATGCATCGTACAAATTAATTCCCTAAATAAAAAAATATCCACTCTTAAAATTTTATTCAATAATTATATTAACAATAACAACCTTACAATTCTCGACACAGTCATATCATCCATATTCAATTCCAGTAGAAGCAGAAAAAAACAAAAACTCATTACAAAATATAATATTACACGTATTATCTAAAATAATCACTTAGTTTTATCGGCTTTTCATCAGTATATTTTAAAATATCGTGTATGAGATAATATTTTTTCTAATTTTTTTAGTTTTCTAACGGTATATCATACATTGCTATATATATATTAGTGTTCTTACGTTCAAAAACAAAAACATTGCATAAAAAAAAATATTTTTTTAGTATTCTCCTTTCGTAAATTCGCTCAACTTGCATATTTAGCTGTTATTTACCAGTGCTATCAAGATAATATGGTTATTTTTATAGAATCTACAAAATAAAAAATGTACTTAAGATAAAGAAATTTTGAAATATCAGCATTTAAGCACTGTCAGACTATTTCAATCAATATGAAACCTACATAATGTTAAAGCCCATTAAATTTTACATCGATATAGCGAGTTTAATTAATCGTTTCAAGAAAATCGTAAAAAGGTGCGAAATGTATGGTTTAAAGTGGCTCTTCTGAAAAGCTGATATTGATGAAAACGGTTTTGTAACGTCTCGGGCGTATAGTAGTCTTAAATATGGAATATCAGTTTCATAGAACTTTCCGTTTACACGTGAGAGTTAACACACCCACACACACAGACCTGTTTGCGGGACTTGGTTATTTGGACTCAGGAGACCTTAAAACATGTATTTTCGTTGAAAAGTGGAATTCGGAAATTTTCACGATCGCAATACTTTTCCTTACTATATATTCCATATATAGGTAAGTGAATGTAAAAAAACTCTAATAATTTTTTCTCTATCTTAAAAAATAATTGAGTTTTTAAATTATATCTGATAGGCAGCTATTTTAAGACGAATTGGCGGATATCAACGGATAAGTGTCAGAATCATTGTTAGATGGGCTAGTATTTGTGTGCCGAATTAAAAAAAATAAAAAACAATAGTCCATTTCCGGAGAAAAGCGTCGGACAAACGGATTTTTTTTATTCGTTAGTTCGGATTTTTTTTTGAGGGGGAAATTGAAAATAATAAACCAACTGAAAATATCTTTTTAATAATTAATGTGCTGTGCACTGAGTCCAATACACTTCGTGGGTTGTATTGATAGTTTTTTTTTTTTCTTAAACAGCAGTGGCCCCGAGAAGTTATGTAAATACTTGGAGTTCTGACACTGGTCAGATTCTCCTCTCATGAGCGGTGTGTTAGTGGTTATGGCGCCCTTACTCAGCTTCCGCTGGTTCTCACCAGTGACGCGGCTGAGAGGGAGGCGCTGGGATCCTTCGGGCTCTGCTTGTCCTTACACAAGGGGAGGAACAAGTCCCGCCCGGGGTTCTCCAGCAGATTGCAAATATTGTACATATGTATGAGTGTGTTCATTCATTTGTTGACTTGTATTTATAAATTTTGTTATTACATACCTTTATTTTTTTATTTGTAATTATTTTTTAAGGTAATTTGACTTTTATTTTGTTTATACTGTAAATATTGTATGATTGTGATCTTAAAGCACTATTATTATTGTCCATTGAGACAAATTGTAATATTTCTGAATAAATAAATTGAATTAATATTGTTTTTTTTTAATACGTTTATTTATATAGTAATACATGTACTGTTTTTGGCGCACCAGATTATTTTTTATATCTATAAAAATATATACAGTCTCTCTGTCAACTCCCCCCTCCCTTTTTATGCGGCTTATATTCATTCCTTTACTTAATTTATTCATAAATCGATCCTAAGACACACGCATTTCAGTTTAATTTCTTTGTGTTTTCATTAAGTTAGGGCTGGGAGAGAGTTATACTTGAACAGAACTGCATAATGTATCAGGAAAGTTGAACTGTCTGCAATTTTAATTCATCACCTGCAAAACCCAGGCCGCCCAACCCCCCCATCCACAATTTCGGAGCGTTCGCTGTTCATTTTCCCATCAGGGTTATAACTTCCCCGCTCCATCTAATATTCATTCTGACACAGAAACCAACCGGTTTTGTAGAGACCCTGTTTTGAAAATCTTTTTTTTTTTTTCAAAAGTTTTACGCTGCCGACAGGAAAAGGTTACAAAGCTTTTTTTTTGTTAAAACGTTTAAATATTCATATAATACTAACTGCTTCGTTGGTTTAGGGTTTTTACAGTCTATTCTATAAATTGTAGAAATAATTGAGCTCCATAATTGATTTAAGTTCCCGGAGAATGTCGTACTTCTTTAAACGATGAATAACGAAAATAGGTATAGCTAACCGAAATGTTATGTTAGGTACAACTAAATGTTACCTACACAGATTTGTCCAATGATTACGGTCCAGTCGCTGCGATTATATCAACTCAATTGAGACATAAGGGGTACTCACTACGTTTGCTATAGCATGCTATTTGTGTTATTTTGCTAAACCCGTCGAGTTTCTACAGTTATTTCCTGTATAAAATTGATGGGTTTAGCACAATAGCACAAATACCATGCTATAGCAAACGTAGTGAGTACCCCTATTGATTTACAAAAGGTGCTAAAGGACATTTTTTTTTCAAAATTGATATTGTAACATATTTGTATACTAATGGTTTAGTTTTGCATAAATCCGTCATCAGATTTTATTTTTTAAAAAACATAGAAACACTTTAAAAAATAATTTGTAAATTGCATTTCATTCTAAAAGTTACTAAATCCACGTCACATTTCGTTTTAAAAAGCACTAAAAACATTTCCTTTCTAAACGTACTATATCCTCTGTAAACAGATAACCTTTCCTTTTATTTCCTTCCAAAAGTTACTAAATTTCCTATTATACAGCAGAAGCACCTAACCCCATGATATATTACCATTAATTTATCGTTTTCTCCATTTTATGCATTTTTATTGGTTCATTTAACACGTTTTAAATCACTGCTATTATTTTGATCAGTGGGATTAACCCAAAAAGTTTAGTTTTTTTAAACAACTTAATTGCATCGCTTAACAATTAAAATACGCTTTTTCATAGTATTTCTACTTGCAACCACATTAATTTAATAAAATTTTTTTCAGAAACTAACATTTTAATAGAATAATGGTATTTTATCCAGCAAATGCTGTATGGCAGCTAGCTAAATATGAAAACAAAATCGTGCCTGGTCTACCTAACAGAAATTTTTTGTTTGAAAAAGGTAAAAAAAACAAAATAAAAGTAATTGATTTATCAGTCTTAATAGTCAAATATTGTTTACACGTTATTAATAATATAAATATATTCGTTGAATTCAAAGAAAGAATAAGTAAAAGTACATAACAAATTTCATAATTACATACTTTCTTATTATAGAGTCAAAAATAAATAGAAGGTCCTTAGATTATTCGCTTTTTTTATGAAGAATAGACAATAAAATCTAAATAACCAACAAGGAAAGATATTAACACAACTTAGTAATTAAAATAATAAAGAAGTTAGTTATGAGAAAGGTTAAACACTTATCTGGCGTTATATTCTTTTAAAAAGTACTATATACCTTTTAAATCTTTCCAAAAAGTACTAAATCCCTTTTAAATCTTTCCAAAAAGTACTATATCCATATTATATTGTTAAAAAGTCATGGGAAAAAAGCAATAATTTGGAAAAATAAGATGTTAATACAGTAAAAAATCAACTTTAGATTTCAATAAAAAGAGAACCAAGTAAATTGTTCCTGTAATAAATAAATAACAGATTTTTGGATTTCCTGTAAAATTGCTTAAAGTGGATATTGTCCCTTTTAGAAGTCAACGTCTCAATTATCCTGACAGGTTACAAGCTCGTCAATTCCGCCCTATGTAACCTTTTGAATTAACTCTCTTTGGAATGAATATTTCTCACAAATTTAGAAAAATATTATAAGAAGGTCCCACTTCGAAGGCGGCAATTATTCTCCGTTATGCAGGACTGTAGAAATCAGTTTGTCTATGTCTGTCCAGTTTACCGCAGTCAAATAAAAGATGTTCGTTTGTTTGTACACTTCGATCGTCAAACTCAAAAAATGAGTCGTATGTTAGTTTGAATCGAAATAAACAGCTTTTGGCTTCTCCATGTCCCGTCAGAAATTTTGTCAGTTCTTAGGATATTTTAGTTTATTTCGATCGTCAATCGTTTTAAAAAAGTCTTTGTATTCCAAGCCTGGCTTGTATTTGTTGACTGCAAGTGTTTGATGGCGCTGATCCGTGCCTTTTCGTAAGCTATCGGGAGAGCGGTGGTGTCTATTTATTACAAATTTATTACAGTTGTAAATTAAAAAAAAATATATAAAGCACTAGAAGATTATATATAGTGAGTATCAACTTATGAAGTGTCATAATTATGTTAGATGATACTTTATACTGTTTTAAATTGATTAAAACCTTCCACTTAATTACAAAAGACTTCTTTAAATGACGATCATATGACCGATAATGACTTACGGAATAGAGCTAAAGGCGCTACTAAACCATCAAATGCTTCCCGTATCCAATCCGTACAATCCAAAATCCTTCGTAAAATTCTTAACGCTCCTTATTTTGTTACGAATAAGCTCATGCATAAAGACCTTAATGTTCCATATGTTACTGAATTAGCCCAAACCAAGTATTAATTATTCCATGAAAAACTCTGGACTACTTTCTATCATATCATCCTCTTCGATTCATGATTATCCTCCGCGGCCTCTAAAAAGAAGATTGCCCCGGGACCTTCTAGTTTAGGATATGTTTACAGTGCTGCCAATGGGTAGTGTCTCTACATGTATTTCATGTCAGTTTACTATGTCCATTACATTTACTTGATGTATATAATACAGTTGTAAATATCTATAAATATGTTTTAAAAAAAAACTTAATTAAAACTAATATTTTCATAGTTGGTTTTTAACTACATAGACTTTCAAAATTAATCCAGAAGGGTAGTAAGTGAAATGTGTGCGAAGCAAGCACCAGATTGTTTTTATGAACTAATTAAATATGTTAATTTCCGAGGAATGCCTTAGTCCCTTTTTCTGGGACTATAAAGAAATGTTTTAATTATTTTTGTATTTCTGTTCATTTCTGAATTGTATTTTCATAATTATACAGAAATATATAGCCATATATAATGAAAGCATGGACTGTGTTATATTTGAGCTGTCCTTGAAAATGAGGTTAGTACAGTCGTGTGGGCTCTCACGCCATCCAAGATTATTTAACTTACATTAAACGTTGATATTCCCGTCCTCTGTGTTTATTAAATATAACACAATTTTTATAACTGACTATAATGATTTTCGTCTGTAATAGATTCTTTATTACTGGAACCGTTGAAAACTGTGAACGTCCCTGATAAAGACGTCTATCAGATGTCAGTTTGAATTCTCATTTATCGAACTTGAGCCTAACTTCTCGCGTGTTGGGCTTTATGAAAATCCCTTATTTTCATAAAAATATATGTACTCAATTTTACATCTGTTATATTTGTAGTAACCAGTATTATTTAAATGAAAATTAAAAAAAACTGCATGCATTGCACTCATCTTCATAGGATAAATTCAAAAGTTCAAATTCTGCTTGCCGTTTCCGGTTACTTCAAAACTTCATTAGTAAGGAGCAAACATTTTAACAGTCTAGAAAAAAAAAAAAAAAAAAAAAAACCTCAATAACCTTTGAAGGGTCTTGGGTTCATTACACAGTAGCATTCGTACTGTTTCAAGGCCTAGCAGCATTTTTTTTTAACCCATTTTCAGGTACCCATTTTATAGAGGAATGCCGAGTCAGTCCTCATCTAAAGTAAATAGGTGAAAGCACTGTCAGACTATTTCAATGAGAATCAAAACTACTTTATATCCCCACTCCATTTAATTATACTTAGTAATAAAGAATTTAATTAATTATGTACATCCCAGGGGTATACCTATCGTAAATTTGTGATTACGGTTTCGTTTGACCATTCGTATTTTTTGAGATGCCATTACCATAATACCTTAAAATATCTTTAGATGAGGAAGATGGTTGGGGTTGCGGTCATAAATTAAAACACACAATTAAAAATAAGCGTTATTTTAATTATGTGCCGACGTTTCGGCCTACAATGTGGGCCTTCATCAGGGGTGACAACATGACAGCTTTGCCTACAGAAGTCAGACTACAGACTTCTGTAGGCAAAGCTGTCATGTTGTCACCCCTGATGAAGGCCCACATTGTAGGCCGAAACGTCGGCACATAATTAAAATAACGCTTATTTTTAATTGTGTGTTTTAATTTATGACCGCAACCCCAACCATCTTCCTCATCTAATTTCTCTACGGTCAACAAAAACTCCATCATTAAAATATCTTTAATTTCCTTTAATAGCTCTAATTAGATTTTTTTTACAATCGCTAAATTTTCCCTTACAATATATATCTGTAAGTTAGAACTGTACTTCATATTTTAATTAATTTAAACAATCCCAACTTTCCGATACCGACAACCAAATAAATTGAAAATTTATTAAAATTTAAATTATATGAATTAACTTACATATAAATAAAATAATTGGTTCAGTTATTATTTAATTATAATGATCGGACCGTTATAATGAAAATTATTTAGTTAGTTAAATTCTAATCTATTATTGTTTTATGCCCAATTATCGTGTTGACGTTTATTACTCATATTAATCTGTATTATTCAAATTTTATTAATGTTTAATTGCTCATGCGTCTCATAATAGCTTACTAACGGATTTTTTTCTTTGTTTAAGAACAAAAAAAAAAAACTTTGAATAAAATTATTAATTCTAAAATTTTTATGACCCTAACTTGACTTCTCATTACTGTATATATTCAAGTCCCAATAAAAAAATGACAGTATAACTTGTGTGAATATAATATTTTATTATCAATATAAATGTATTTTTTACTTTCAATAATCTTTATATGAAATATGTAGTAATCAAATAAGAGATCGTAAAAAAACAAAAAAAAAAAAAAAATGTGTTTTTTAATGGAGATACTCATTTTAAGATCCCATAAGTTCCACTTGTTGGTCTTGGGTGGTGGTGTTGAAGATCGTTATTTTATGTAGGGCGTTGTATATTTTAAGTCCATATCAAACACGAAAAGCCGTAAGAAACTTAAATCACATGTTTATAATTGGTATATGCTTGGTGTGTTAAATCAACTTTTTCATTAAAAAAGATAAGAACGGCCATTTTATACCTTGCATTTCACAGCTTTTCTCAAAATCGGGTATATCCATTCTGGTTACAACATATTATGACAATACATAGTAAAATATTCGTTGCTATCAGTTGTTTCTTATACTAATTGAAAACTCTGACAGGATTTTAATGTTGATTAAAAAAAAAAAAAAAAAAAAAAAAAAAAAAAAAAAAAAAAAAATATATATATATATATATATATATATATATAAAGGAATATTTGTCCTGGTTAAGTTTTTTTTACTGTAGATACAATCTTAAGTAATGTGGACGTATGACATACCGTTTGAAAGCTGAAGATATGTGAAAAATATTGTCTAAAATACAAATCTAACGATGAAAGAGGCTACAGCGCCCTAACTCGGCTTCCACTGGCTCACACCAGTGATGCGACTGGGATAGAGGCGCTGGGATCTCTTGGATTACGCTTTTTTCTCCACAAGTAGAGGGAAAAGCGCGGGCTGGGGTCCCTTTAGCAGTTGTATGTATTGTATATAGTTATGATTGTTTGTATGATGTTTATTTTTTTGCCAAATGTTTATTTATCTCAATTATAGGTTGTTGTTTTGATTTGTTTTGTTTTTTTATTTATTATTATTTTATTGTATATATATATATATATATATATATATATATATATATATATATATATATATATATGAATTTATTTATTTTCTATTCTATTTTATGTAATTTGACAATTATTATTATTTTCTGTATATATTGTATGAATGTGGTCTCATATCACTATTTGATCCTGGGGCACACCCAACCTCTATTAAGTGGGTACCCGAAAATGGGGAAAATGAACCTGGCGGGTGAGCGTGATATCGGCCGAATCACCTTTTGCAAGGCCGTTGGCCTAGAAACAGTACAAATCTCTATATGTACTGATCCCAAGACCCTTCATATGTTTTAGTGGTACAGGTTTTTTTTTTTTTAAGGTCTAGTACTTGCTCTCGCAATATGACGAGAAATTCTTGAGGCACCCTGTATAAATTCTCTTAAGAATTTTATTTAATATATTCATGAAATATAATGCAAGTTTTTCTTTCTTATAAAATTCATTTTATACATTTAAAATTTATTTCATCAAGGGAGCTAACTGAACTTGGTGATTGACTCGCACCAGATTTTTTAATATATTCTTCTTTATTACTACTATGAATATTTAAATAGAAAATTAAAAGATTAGTCCTCCCAGCTTCAATATAGGAGGAACTTCAAACAGCCTGGTAAGCTGGATTCATTACGTATACACATCCCTTTGTAAGCCGTAACTTTAAAAGCGTGCTATATTAAAAATACAGGCTCATATAACCACATAAAATTATTAAACCGACCCCGGCTTTATTAGACTTCAAACTGATAGCAGCAAACAATGCGGATTTTAATAAAACTGGAATTTAAACATTAAATTAAATGTTTGATTAACACCATTTATCTGGAACTCAAACGCAACGTTTGTTTTGTATGGTTTTGTTCTGAATATACCCTGGGAAAAAAAAATTAACTTTACCAAAAGTAAATGTTTGCAGTTCTTATTAAAGGGGGCCTTTCTTACTTATTTAATAATCTTCTGATTCCTCATTTCTTCTCTTTCTTTTTTTCGTATGAGTTTATAATCACGTTTTCCTCATACTTTTGAAAATTATGTTTATTTTTTTAATGTGGTACACGCATTATACAATTTACTTACCACAATGTAAAGTTTACATATAGATTTCATGAAATCATATACTTTCTATTCAATTAGATGGGAATTTGATTTATGATCTAAAATAATCACTTGACTTTAGTGGCTTTCGTCTCTCTATTGTATATTCCTACTTTCGACATTCACCAGGTTTCCCCTTTCTCAAATATTCTGGTACCTATTTTATAGAGGCTAGGTGTTCCTCAGTGCGGTCTCACTACTCTGAAGTAGCCCCACTGCTGAAGTATTTCTGCCACAGCCGGGGTTCGAACCCGGGACTTATAATATAGTTGACTATTGCTCTATCCACTAGACCACGATCCCAAGCTTGTGAGGTGATATTTATTCCTGAAATATTTAGCTTTCCAATGGAATATTATGCATCAATTTACTAATATATCGAATAGAAATATTTTCCTTATTTTTCCTCCACTATAGTTGACTTCTTAAAATATTTAAATTTATGTTATTACTATCTCGATTGCCATTTTTAGTACTTCAAGACTTACTCGACGAACGGCCAATTCTTCCTCTTAACTACAAAATGCTCATCTACATGACCATTATAAGACCTATCTAGACTTACGGAATCAAGCTATTGGGCTCTACCAAACCACCGAATTCCTCTCGTATCCAATCCTTACAATCCAAAATCCTTCGTAAAATTCTCATCGCTCCTTACTTTGCCACGAATAAACTCTTCCATAAAGACTTAAATGATCCCTATGTTACTGTTTTAGCCCCAAACCAGGTATGAATCCTTCCATGAAAAACTCCATTCCCACTCTAACCCACTAGTTTCTATCCTACCTTCCTCACTGATATAGCATTTCCAAGTCAATTGTAACCTTTTCCAAGTCAAATGTAACTTTTTCTAAGTCAAATGTAACCTTTTCCAAGTCAAATGTAACCCTTTCCATTTCAAATGTCACCCTTTCCAAGTCCAATGTAACTTTTTCTAAGTCAAATGTAACCTTTTCCAAGTCAAATGTAACCCTTTCCATTTCAAATGTCACCCTTTCCAAGTCAAATGTAACTTTTTCCATTTCAAATGTCACCTTTTCCATTTCAAATGTTACCTTTTCCAAGTCAAATGTCACCTTTTTCTTCACTTCTAGCCTTAAATATTCCGTTTTATTTATTTATTTATTGAAAAATAATTAGTTTAATTAAAATTATGACTTTTTTAATAATTTTGGCATATAACATCACTGTTTTTTTTTAGATATTTGATATCAAGTTCTGTTTTTACAAACTTGTTGATTTTGAATTTTTAGAGGGGAGGGATAGTTTTTGGGAATAATTAATGTGTTTTCGGGTATTATAATGATGTTTTTCGAGATGTATTTTTTATCGCTCGCGTGCATATTGACTCGCATTTACTTTTAATGTTTTTTATTGATATAGGGATTCATTACTGTGTTTTCGGGTATTATAATTACGTTTTTAGAGCTGTATTTTTTATCGCTCATGCGTATTTCAACTTGAATTTACTGTTAATGTTTTTTATTGATATTGGGATTAATTATTGTGCTTTCGGGTGGTTATGATTACGTTTTTCGAGCTGTATTTTTTATCGCTCATGGATACTTCAACTCGCATTTACTTTTAATGTTTTTTATTGACATAGGGATGAATTATCGTGCATTCGGGTGGTTATGATTACATTTTTTGAGCTCTATCTTTTATAGCTCATGGGTATTTCAACTCGCATTTACTTTTTATGTTTTTTATTGGTATGGGGATTACTTATTGTGCTTTCGGGTGGTTATGGTTACGTTTTTTGAGCTCTATCTTTTATCGCTAATGCGTATTTCAACTCGCATTTACTTTTTATGTTTTTTATTGGTATAGGGATTATTATCGTGCTTTCGGGTGGTTATGATTACATTTTTTGTGCTCTATCCTTTATCGCTCATGCGTATTTCAACTTGCACTTACTTATAATGTTTTTTATTGATATAGGCATTGATTGTTGTGTTTTCGGGTGGTTATGATTACGTTTTTGTAGCTCTATCTTTTATCGCTCTTGGATATTTCAACTTGCATTTACTGTTAACGTCTGTTATTGATATAGGATTAATTATTGTTCTTTCGGGTGGTTATGATTAAGTTTTTGATTGATTATTTTGTTTTAGTTCTCTTTATAACGTTGCTGGAATATACCTACATCATTTAGCTTTTTTTTATTATTTATTTTTTAAATTTATTATTATTATTTTTTTTTTATAAAAGAATTATTATAGTTCCTTTTTAGCGTCTGAGTAAGTTTTTTTAACTAAATATTTTATAATGGACCCACTTCCTAACTTGTTCTTACAATTATTGATAATGTAATTGAGGAATCGTTTATTCAATTTTCGGGTGTTCTTGTAACATTATTTGAACCTTATTTGTTATTGCTTTTACTCATTTCAAGTTATGTTCCTGTTTCATAAATATTTGATAGATTGATCGTTTATAGTGTTTTCGGAATACTAATAAGTTTATGACTTTTTTTTATAGCTAGTGCACATTTTAACTTAAGTAAAAAGTGATCTAAAACAATGCGCAAGCGCGATGTAACATCCAGTTCAAAAACGTAATCAGAATGCGCAAAAACAACAATAAAAAGCATTGTGCAACAGCCTATATCAATAAAAAGATAAGAAGTAAATGCAAGTTGAAATGCGAACAAGCGACAATAAATACAGCTCTAAAAACGTAATTACAAGAAACGCAAATACAATTAATAACCTATATATCAATAAAAAACATAGAAGTAAATGCGAGTTGAAATACGCATGAGCGATAAAAGATAGAGCTCAAAAAACGTAACCATAACCACCCGAAAGCACAATAATTAATCCCTATATCAATAAAAGACGTTAACAGTAAATGCAAGTTGAAATATCCAAGAGAGATAAAAGATAGAGCTCAAAAAACGTAACCATAACCACCCGAAAACACAACAATTAATGCCTATATTAATAAAAAACATTATAAGTAAGTGCAAGTTGAAATACGCATGAGCGATAAAGGATAGAGCTCAAAAAATGTAATCATAACCCCCCGAATGCACGATAATTCATCCCTATACCAATAAAAAACATAAAAAGTAAATGCGAGTTGAAATACGCATGAGCGATAAAGGATAGAGCTCAAAAAATGTAATCATAATACCCGAATGCAAGATAATTCATCCTTATATCAATAAAAAACATAAAAAGTAAATGCGAGTTGAGATATCCATGAGCGATAAAAAATACAGCTCAAAAAACGTAATCATAACCACCCGAAAACAGAATAATTCATCCCTATATCAATAAAAAACATTAAAAGTAAATGCGAGTTGAAATACGCATGAGCGATAAAAGATACAGCTCGAAAAACGTAATCATAACCACCCGAAAGCACAATAATTAATCCCTATATCAATAAAAAACATTAACAGTAAATTCAAGTTGAAATACGCATGAGCGATAAAAAATACAGCTCGAAAAACGTAATCATAACCACCCGAAAGCACAATAATTAATCCCTATATCAATAAAAAACATTAACAGTAAATTCAAGTTGAAATACGCATGAGCGATAAAAAATACAGCTCGAAAAACGTAATCATAGCCCCCCAAAAGAAAAATAATTAATCCCTATATCAATAAAAAACATTAACAGAAAATTCAAGTTGAAATACGCATGAGCGATAAAAAATAAGCTCGAAAAACGTAATCATAACCACCCGAAAGCACAATAATTAATCCCTATATCTATAAAAAACATTAACAGTAAATTCAAGTTGAAATACGCATGAGCGATAAAGGATAGAGCTCAAAAAATGTAATCATAATACCCGAATGCAAGATAATTCATCCCTATATCAATAAAAAACATTAAAAGTAAATGCGAGTTGAAATACGCATGAGCGATAAAAAATACAGCTCGAAAAACGTAATCATAACCACCCGAAAGCACAATAATTAATCCCTATATCAATAAAAAACATTAACAGTAAATTCAAGTTGAAATACGCATGAGCGATAAAAAATACAGCTCGAAAAACGTAATTATATACCCGAAAACACAGTAATGAATCCCTATATCAATAAAAAACATTAAAAGTAAATGCGAGTCGAAATACGCATGAGCGATAAAAAATACAGCTCGAAAAACGTAATCATAACCACCCGAAAGCACAATAATTAATCCCTATATCAATAAAAAAACATTAACAGTAAATTCAAGTTAAAATACGCATGAGCGATAAAAAATACAGCTCGAAAAACGTAATCATAGCCCCCCGAAAGAAAAATAATTAATCCCTATATCAATAAAAAACATTAACAGTAAATTCAAGTTGAAATACGCATGAGCGATAAAAAATACAGCTCGAAAAACGTAATTATAATACCCGAAAACACAGTAATGAATCCCTATATCAATAAAAAACATTAAAAGTAAATGCGAGTTGAAATACGCATGAGCGATAAAAAATACAGCTCGAAAAACGTAATCATAACCACACGAAAGCACAATAATTAATCCCTATATCAATAAAAAACATTAACAGTAAATTCAAGTTGAAATACGCATGAGCGATAAAAAATACAGCTCGAAAAACGTAATCATAGCCCCCCGAAAGAAAAATAATTAATCCCTATATCAATAAAAAACATTAACAGTAAATTCAAGTTGAAATACGCATGAGCGATAAAAAATACAGCTCGAAAAACGTTATCATAACCACCCGAAAGCACAGTAATGAATCCCTATATCAATAAAAAACATTAAAAGTAAATGCGAGTTAATATACACGCGAGCGATAAAAAATACATCTTGAAAAACGTCATTATAATACCCGAAAACACATTAATTATTCCCAAAAACTATCCCTCCCCTCTAAAAATTCAAAATCAACAACTATTTTAAAACTAAATATTTTTTTTAAATATTAGTTCGTAAAAACAGAACTTGATATCAAATATCTAAAAAAAACAGTGATATTATATGACAAATTATTAAAAAAGTCATGATTTTAATTAAACTAATTATTTTTCAATAAATAAATAAATAAAACGGAATATTTAAGGCTAGAATTGAAGAAAAAGGTGACATTTGACTTGGAAAAGGTAACATTTAAAATGGAAAAGGTGACATTTGAAATGGAAAAAGTTATATTTGACTTGGAAAGGGTGACATTTGAAATGGAAAGGGTTACATTTGACTTGGAAAAGGTTACATTTGACTTGGAAAAAGTTACATTTGACTTGGAAAAGGTTACAATTGACTTGGAAATGCTATAATTCTCCGAGGCGTCTAAAAAGAAGATGGCTCGAGACCTTATTGTTTAGATTAAGAGTGCTAGAGTGCTGCTGCCAATGGACAGTTTTTCTTCATGTTTCTTTCATGTATTTTATCATTAAGTAACATATTTATTTGTTGTATTATGATATACCGTAGTAAATTTCAATAAAAATATGTTTTTTGAATATCATTATTAATGAGATAAATAATTAACAGTACTTCACATAATTTTTTCCCCGAAATCCTGCATATCAAACATGTCATCTGCATGCCTTTTAGTAGAATAAATTAAGCAACATTTAAAAAATCGAGGAAAAATAAGAGAATGGGAATGTAATCAATACTATAAAATGGCAGCTGATATGTTCTTGTTTTAATCCTGATTATATATAGTTATTCTTTATTTATTCTTAAGCTTATAGTGATTTTATATTCATTTATTATTGTTGTCCTGTTTTGCGATATTTGTACATTAGGGTTTTTTTTTTTTCATTAAATATGGTTATAATCTAGTATTTTTACAATTCTAACATAAGACCTTAAATAAGGCAAATAATATCCAAAACATTTGACTGTTTTTATTATTTGTGTTATCTAAACCTCGTTATCGGGACATATAAATTATATCAGAAATATTCTATTTAACTGGCGGAAACTTTTATAGGATGCCTTGACCCGTTAGCGGGTTGTTGCGCCAACTATGTATGTATGTATGTATTATATGAATAATATATTGATAAGAGGTTTATGAATATTAATAACATCTATTACGGAAATGTCCCTAGTGGACTTGTGGTTTCTTTTTACTACCTCTCCACTAAGTGTGTAGGAGTGGCCGGGATTAAAGGATGGTTCCATGGATTAAGAGGCCTATGAGATAAAGGTGTTTCTTTTTTTAATTTTTTTTTTGTTTTGTGATCAGTTTCTTACATTCTTTGTAAACGTAAAGATGTCCATCAGTGTTCCTCTAATTAAAGAATGAATAACATATATTGATCCGGTTATATTAATATTTTTTTCTCTGTTCGTTAATTATATATTATAGAGAAATCTTAAATATGTATGAAGGTAATTGGGGTTGAGCTAACTAGTTGATGTCTAAGAGCTATACCGATGCGCAGTGTGTAAAGCTGATTTAAAGGGCTTCCGTAGAATTATTGAGGCATCGAATATTGGTACCAGCATTGAACCTTTAGGTTCACTTTTATGATAATGATATTTCATATTAGGGGTACTCACTACGTTTGCTATAGCATGCTATTTGTGCTATTGTGCTAAACCCATCAATTTTATACAGGAAATAACTGTAGAAACTCGACGGGTTTAGCAAAATAACACAAATGGCATGCTATAGCAAACTTAGTGAGTACCCCTATTGTAGAAGTTTATATGCCTGAAATGTTACAACTTTTTTTATCAAAATTGGTGTACCAGAAGAGCCATTTCATAAATGCATAATTTGCACTCAAAAACGGCTCTAACGATTTTACTTAGATGTAAAAGTTAACGGGTATTAATATTATGTACGTTTCATTCTTATTAAAACAGCTAATAGAGCATAAATGCCAAATTTTTTAAATTTTCTTCGTTTTAAGTCCGTTTAATTTTGTTTATTTAAAACAATTAAACATATCCTCATCTTATTAGCATTGACAAAATACTTCTAAATATACAAGTTGAATGGATTTTATGAATGAGAATTGTAACACGGATGAATAATATACAATACTACTAAAAAGCTAAAGATTTTAGAAAAAATGGTATCTTATATGCAAAGTTGTAGAATATCACCCAGAGAGATGAAACGCCTGTAAAAGTAAGTTATTCTGATTGGGTTAGTCTGATAGGGCTTCAATGCTGAATCTTTGATTTTTTTCTTTTAAAGTACATTTAATTTTGAAGATTCTGAAAACATAACATCTAATAAGATAACCAGTGATAAAAACGGCCTTTCAAAAAGAACAAAACATAAAACTCTAAACTTTCGACTAACATTATTATATTCGATACTACATAAATACTCTAAACTACCCATCAGACAGAAACTTAACGTATATAGTTGTTTACTAAAACCTATATGGACTTCAGTTTGCCAAATGTACGAACCAGCTAAAGAGACACACATTCAGAACCTTTCAATCTATTTTTTAAGACTAGTAACGAACTCACCATCGTATGTTTCAAACGATACCCTTCTTACCAACTTACGTATTCCAGCTACAACAAACCATAAATGATTGACTCGCAAACGATTTCACGACAAACTTAATGTACAGGCTGAAAAGGATGAGGGACAAAATAGTTTATATGTCAGGTGGATGCCCCTCATGCCTAACTTTGATATGTTTTACATATTCATAAAATAGAACCTATTTTCTTATTGTATATATTTTACAGGTGCAAATAAAATTATTGACTAAAGAAAATGTAAAATGAAATAAAAGTCGCTAGAAATAGAAGTTGTTTTTAATATATTTTATTGGTTTTTTACAACTATATATACAAATACAATAAGTAAAATGGCAGAATTACAATAATAGGCAGGAACAGAAATGTGAAGAAGCTACCAAGTGGTAGCACTTCAAAGTTTATTATATAAGCTGGTCATGAAGCCATCGTCTTTTCAGGTGCCTCGGCGGATTATCATGAATGCATATAGATGAGAGATTATAGATAAACGGGTTTGGTTGGGCTGGTAGTTTGGAATTAAAGGTGTATCTATCGCCGGCTAAGTCTGCAACCTGTGGGATAATTAGGTCTCTGTGGATGAGTTTATTAGTTATAAAGTAAGGAGCATCGAGGATTTTGGATTGCAAGGATTAGGTGCTGGAGGAGTTTAATAATTTAGTGGACCCTCATAGCTTAATGTCATATAGTTCTGCAAAATAGGTCTGATAATGGTTATGTAAATGAGTTTTTGTAGTAAATAGGAAGATTTGATCGTTTGTCGACTAAGTGTTTAGTAAGCGGTATTCCCAGTTTCTTGTCGTTTTAGTGTAGTGTGAGGATTCCTAGTAAAGCGCTTGTCAAGATGGAGTCCAAGATAACGGATCTGTTCAACAGGGATTTGTGGAATATTGCCAAAGGAAACAGTAGGACAGGCAGTCATAGGCTAGCGGTGAAGGGTAAAGGTAATTTGATGGGATTAATTGGGATTGATTTTTATTTACCATTTATGACACCATTCTTCAATGGATTGGATGTGAGACTGGAGGGTTTGTGATGCAACTGTTTGGTCATTATTTACGGATAACACACATCGGCCTAAATAGTGATATTTTATTTTTTAATAAATAAAAGAATACATCTACTGTCATTTTGAGTAATATTTTAAAATCTAAATATCGATTACCATGCACTGCACTAGATACTTCCAAGTCGCCTTTAGTTCTTTCGGAGTAAAGTATTGACATGGAATAAATTCCGGTAAAGAACCGGAACAGTTTGCTGAAGTTCAAAGTGTAAGCTTCAGCATAGAACAAATAGTTTGGACAGAGTAGAAAGGCTGGCGTTGAATACTAATCAGGTGGTTGGAGGTAGGTACTACTCGACTCGACTCAAGTAAGCCGGTCGGAAGGCCCTTATACACTATCCTATACTCACCATCATAATCTCTACGAGCGGGGGTACATTGCACAGGTTAAATCGGCTAAAGTCTTCTCCAGTCTGGAGCTGGCTGCTGGAATCCCCCTCCCTATCCCCTCTACTACAATGACCAGAGAAAGAGGAGGGGTTTCATCGCTTTTATGAAGGATTTAACCGTATAGTTGGACCTAAATACCTACTTATTAATGAAATCGGATCAGACTCTTGCCTCATCCTTCCCGTTCTCCCTATCCTTTATCGTTAAAAGGATTAAATTCGTACCGTTTCTGGAATACATAATTTCAACATTCAAGTGTAAGGGAATGATTAACTAATAAATAATTATTCGCATGTTTCGTGTTTTAGAAAGTTAACAAACAATCTAGTGGGCGCAACATATAAATCTCATTACGGCCGTGCAATGAGGTGATAAACATGGTGGATATGAGTTGGCAAAGAATTCCAGAGGGTTGTAGAGTGGGCAATAAAGAAACAATAAAAGTTTTAGTTCTATGGGTAGGAACGGAAATGTCAGAATGGATTGATCTTTTTTCAAGTGATTGGATTGAGGATTTAAATTGAAGGAGACTGTGGATGTCGGGAGGATTATGGGGGTTAATGGCTCGATAAAGGTATTAAACATCTATATTTCTGTTATTCTATGCGAGGGAGGGGTGCAAAACGCAGACAAATATTTCTGGTGTTTTCTTCTTCAGTTTGATAAATATCAAATTCTTTCATATTTTGTATTTACTAGTTTTGTTAAAGCTAGCAAGCTGAAATGGTTAATCATTCATAAGTAATACTTTTAAAGCTCTGAATTAATTTAAATTAAAAGAAATTTTACTTCAATCTTACAAATTTCAGTTTAACACTCAGACCACTTATGGATGTAAAATAGGATGACGACGACATATACAAGGTCGTAAAACTACTACTCATTAAATGTTTTATATATATATATATATATTATATATATATATATATATATATATATATATATATATATATATATAAATACACATATATATAATATTACAATTAATATTATAATTATATACATATTTTATTATAATTATAATAAAAAATGTATATAAAATAAATATGGAAACACTATATTGTACAAAATGCCAAGATATGAGTTTTTTAAATTTATTCTACTACATTTCATAAAATTCTTAAGATGACAGTATATTATTTTTAGTTTATTTGTCCATTGATTCTAAATGTATCCATAACACCTATTCCTAAACCTATCCCACCGTCATTCATTAGAGGCCCTGTCAACTGGAACCTCTTCCGCGAAATCCTCACTAATGATATTGACCTCAGAGTGATTCTCAAAACCCCAAATGACCTTGACGACGCCGTATATTCCTTTACAACCGCTATTCAACAAGCTGCCTGGACTGCCTCCTCTCCCAAGTACTCCCAAATAACTCCTTATAAAAGCCATTTACCACAACACCTGACAGACCTCATCAACAGCAAACGCCGAGCCAGAACATTATGGCAACGCACCCGCCACCCAGAGGATCGCCGCTCCTATAACTTTTTTTGTAGAAAATTAAAGCGGGAGTTGGCGATCTTCCGTTCCCAATCCTACAATACCTACCTCTCCTCTCTCTCGACTCGTGACAATTCCCTTTGGAATGTCACGAAGAGAATCCTAAAATCCCACTCCATTTCCCATCCTCTCCGGCGCGGTGATAGTTCCTGGGCTGCTTCTGACAAGGATAAGGCCGAGGAATTCGCACAGCACCTTTCCAAAGTTTTTACTCCTCATCCAGAGCTTAATCCTACCCATACGGCGGCAGTTGAAGAGTTCCTTATATCACCAATACCGCTTTCCTTACCACCTAAAGCAGTTAATCCCTCTGAGGTCAGATATCTTCTTAAAAAGCTTCCTCTCCGTAAATCCCCTGGATACGATCTCCTTACTCCTCAAATCTTAAGACAACTTCCACCTAAAGCCATTACATTCCTTACATATCTCTATAACTGTATCCTACGCACTACCTATTTTCCTCTCTTATGGAAACATTCAACTATCATCCTTTTCCTAAAACCAGGCAAACCTTCTAACAACACGTCATCTTACAGACCTATCAGCCTACTTCCGATCCTCTCAAAAATTTTCGAAAAGCTCCTACTAAAACGAATCCTAGCCAAATTTCAAAATTTTCCTTCACATCAGTTCGGATTTCGTCCTCAACATTCCACGGTTCAGCAAGGACTCCGAGTTGTGGACCACATTTCCTCTGCCCTTGAGTGCAAGGAGTATTGTTCGGGTGCCTTTCTGGACATATCTCAAGCTTTCGACCGGGTGTGGCACCCGGGATTGCTCTTTAAGCTCAAAACCCATTTACCCCAATCCTTATACCTAGTCCTCCGATCCTATCTATCAAACCGCTCCTTCCGAGTTCGCTGTGGCTCAGAATTTTCCAAACATTATATTGTTGAGGCTGGTGTTCCTCAAGGCAGCGTCTTGGGACCCGTCCTCTACATCCTCTACACCGCCGATATCCCTACCGATCCCGATACCTTTCTGGCAACATTTGCTGATGATACCGCCATTTTGTCATCCAATTCCGATCCTGAAGTAGCATCGATTAATTTACAAAATCACCTTTCCCTTGTCGAAGACTGGTGTAACGCTTGGCGTATTAAGGTGAACGAAAACAAGTGCTCACACGTCACATTCACTCTTCGACGCAAATCCTGTCCAACGGTTTATTTAAATTCCCTACCGCTTCCTTCCTCTGACACAGTCCGGTATCTTGGCTTTTTACTAGACAAAAGACTGACGTGGAACCCACACACAAGACTTAAAAGAAAAGAACTTAACCGCAGATTCGGCCAGTTATACAGACTACTAAATAGAAAATCTCATCTTACAGTTGACAACAAATTACTAATATACAAGACAGTACTGAAACCAATATGGACCTACGGACTTGAACTGTGGGGGACAGCTAAACATTCTAACATCAAACGCATCCAATCCTTCCAATCCAAAGTTCTCCGAACAATAGTTAATGCTCCTTATTACGTTACCAACTCTACCCTACACCACGACCTTAAAATTCCATTTATTTTAGACCTGGTACCATCCAAATTTTCCAAATTTCATCAGAACCTTAGTCATCATCCTAACCCTCTAGCACAATCCCTATCCAGTACCACCCATCCCTACAATCCTCCTCGAAGATTGAAACGGCAGTGGCCGCGAGACGTATTGTAAACGTTTAAATTGGAGTTCTGACACTGGTCAGATCCTCCACTCATGTAATGTATGTTTGTGGCTATTACGCCCTAGTTCGGCCTCCACTGATTCACACCAGTGACGCGGCTGAGAGCGAGGGTCTAGGATCTTTTGGATTCCGCTTTTTCCTCCACAAGTGGGGGGAAAAGCCCAGTCTGGGGTCCCTCTATAGCACTTGTATATTTTGTATATAGTTATGTTTGTTTGAATGATGTTTGTTTATCTGCAAACTTTTATTTATCTCAATTATAGGTTAATGTTTTGTTTTGTTTTGTTTTTATATTTATTATTATTTAATTCTATATATATCATTTATTTGTATTTATCTCAGTTATAGGTTGTTGTTTGTTTTCTTATTTTGTATATATATTATATTTTATTTGTTTGACTTTATCATTGTATATATTGTGTGAATGGGATCATATATCACTATTACTAATGTTCATATAGAAACAAATTGTAATATATCTCAATAAAAAAAAAAAAAAGTTTATTTGTTTATTTATTTATTTAACGTCACTTTATGCTACTATGGCTAATCGGACGATGCTACAGTGGGAGTCCTAAATTTTGCCCTATCCAGGATTTATTAGGATAGGGATCTTTAACGAGTACCTGACATCGCACAGTCTCGGGACCACCTTTTAACGTCACCTCCGAAGGACTGCATAACTAAGAATTTTTTACTCCCATTAAAAAATCCTAAGACCACCTGCGGGTTTGAACCCGTAACCTTTGGCATAGGAGGCTATTATGCTAGCCACCCAGCTACAAGTGATCCCATTATTTTTGAGACAATAATTTACTATTAAATGTTTTCTTCGAAAATATTTTTTAAATTAATGGATTCGATATGTGTATTTATTGATTACTTTTCTTAGCTTGGAAGCCCTTCTATGAATGTAATATATTTTTAAAAAAAAGGTATTATTGCAGGTAGCAAAATGCAAGGAAAGTTTAATGCTATATTTATAATACGAGATAAGATAAAAAATACGATTTACATTTAAACATTACAACTTGAGGAATATTTTCCTTCGCGTTCATATCGCAGATATAGTTGGCTGTAATTTTCTAAAACTTTTCTCTTTTACCATAATTTACCAAGGATTGATGTTTATTAAGAAGGCTGTTTCTGTTTTAAGAAGACAAGTTTTACAAAGTACAACGAATAAGGAACTTGGACAATTTAACTGCGATAAGTTGGGTAGAAAAATTACTTGTTAATTACGGAAGTTGGATGCTTTTCCCATTTATCTTGCGGAAAAATGACCTTATTTAATCGGGAATAAGTCTGAACGGCGATTTACTAATGTTTAATTATAAGGGTTATTGTTGTTTTTGCACAATAAAGGTATTTTAAAATACTTTCTCATTTATTGAGAACATAATTCTTTAATATAAAGATCTAGTCATTACTTGTTTATCACGAGTTAATAAGCTTTATCATGAATATAAACTTTTTCATTGAAAACGTTGCTAAAACTGTTACTCTCTCTCTCTCTCTCTCTCTCTCTATATTATTTATATATTATATATATATATATATATATTATATATTATATATATATTTTTTAATTATAGCATAGATTTAATTATTATTCATTTACAAAATTAATATATTTTGTATGCTCAAGGCTCTCAAATAACTAGAAATAAATAAGTTTTACCAATTCAAGCTTTAAAAGAAATTGTCAGCACATTTAGCAATAACATTCCAAACAGCATAAATAGCTTAAGACATCACTCGATGTATGTTCTACTACACGCTCTTTTGTATTTGTTTTTGGTGTATTATTTTCAAAAATGAACCTTTGTATTTGGCCTAAAAAAATATTCCCCTCCCTCTCAAAATTTAACAAACAAAAAAAGCGAATAATTATAAAAAAGAGAAAAAAGAAAAGAAAAAAAAAACTTATACATAAGCCCATAACTCAGTTATTTTTGAAGATATAGAACCATATGTAGTTTTTAGAATCAGTTAAGCGCGATAAAAAAAAAAATATATATATAAAATAAAAATAAGCTGTATATTTAAGGAAAAAATTAGGATAGATGTATTTCCTCTAAAACTCGGTTATTATTAAAGATTGAGAAAAATTTAAAAGATTTTCGAGATCAAGACACTGCGATGAACAAAGAGAGAAAAAATAATATTATTAGGTCAAGTTATAATTATAAAACTTATAAGAGATGCGATTCCCTCATTACTCAGTTATTATTGATGGTAGAAAAAAATATAAGAGGTTCTGGAATCAGGAAGTTTTATTTGAATGATAATCGGGAGAAAAGAAATTAATAGTAAACAAAGTTTAGTATAAATGCTTTTGGTTTACTGTTTTCAATAATGAACCTTTGTACGTTTAATCAACCAAAAAAAAAAAAAAAAAAAATACCCCCCATACTCTCAAAATTTTAGGGCTTACGTTTCAAGATACGTAGAACCCGCATAACAAATTTTAAAAAAATCGTTTGTCCTAATTAATAAATGAATGAATACCTGCTGTAAATTTGTTACAAAACCAAAAAAAGAATCATTGAAATTGGTTCAGGAATAGCAGAGATATATGTTTTAAAATTAGTAGTAGTGATAGTTCATTATCCTTTGAATTATTTATTCCTTTTTATATTAGTTATTTGCCTATAAAGAGTTATGCCCTAAGTATGTATTTTAGAAATAATAAACCATTTTGTAGTAATTTGCGGTGTTTTTTACTTCATTTTACTATATTTACACGAAACAAACATCTTTACTTTCTATTAAACTACACTAAGTATTCTTTCATCAAAATAATCAGTAATATATTGATTAATTTTTTTGATGAATTTATCATGCTAATCACGTATTATTTTGTAAAACCAATTAAATGAAAACTCTTATATATTTTTTTTTCTTTTTCCTAAAAAAAAAGCTATATCTTTTTGATTATATAGCTTAATACGATATTTGTTTTTTTCAATTTCTAATTTTCTAGAATAGTTTAAAATTATAAATTCCTAAATTAATTTTCATATTACAATGGTGTTCAGAAACCGTTACAGCCGAATCGTCCAACCGTAATAATTTCATTGGAGCGTTTCATTTGACACCTCTTGATTCTCCAATATTTTGTTATTAACTAATTGCTGTGGAAATCTAATTTTCTCAGTTCATCCCCGCCTGAATTTTCCGCTTGGGGAAATTATGTCCCCCTTTTCTAAATTGTAATCGCTTTTCGACGATTTCTATGCTTAAATTGTTTCTTTAGGTTTCCTGCTATCCGGATAAAAAAAAAAAAAAACAATATTCTGCACGGGTGAAAACGTTGACAGTAACTTGAAAATGTAATCTTAAAATTTCAAGAAAATTAATTGTTTATTAAATAATTATTCATTCAAATTGATTTTTTTTTCTATAGCAGTCAGATTTTTTTTATTATTATTTATTAAAAATGAAGCAGAATATATAATACATTTTCTTATACTAGTAAAAAAAAAAAAAAAAAAAAAAAAAAAAAAAAAAAAAAAAAAAAAAAAAAAAACCTGTACCACTACAACCCATGAAGAATTTTGGGCTCAGTACATGTAGAGATTCGTACTGTTCCTAGGCCAACGGCCGTGCAATGAGGTGATTCGACCGAAATCACGCTCAGCCGCCAGGTTATTTTGGGTACCCACTTGATTGAGGCTGGGTGTGCCCCAGGAGGGTCTCCATACCCTAGGATCGCCCCCCCCCCCGGCTGAAATAACAGAATAAATAATATTCCGCCAGAGCCGGGTTCGAACCCAGGACCCGGAGCACAGTAGACTAGCGCTCTACCCACTAGACCACATCGCTCCCGTATCCTAGTAAAGCAAAAATTATATTTAAAACATTTACTAGTTGGATTTGGACAATACATTGAATAGTAATACAAGTAACTCATAATCCAAACCCTTCATATGTATTGTTTCGTATAAAAAAAAAAAAAAAAAAAAAAAAAAAAAAAAAAAAATTGTTGGCATTGATGATATGTATAATTTATATAGCATTCAATTATACATGAAAATAATTGATTTCCTTGGGCAATCAGTAGGAAAAAAAACAAAAAAAAAAACAACTCAAGTTTCTAAGTAAATGTGCCCATAATCTTAAACCAAAATATTTTTAATTTAGCGTATTATAGATTATTAAAGTAAAGCTAACAAATTACAAGAAAATTACGAATCTGTTTGATCCCGTCCTAAGCTTCTCTAATTTCGATGTTCCTGGATTTTATTTTTGGAAATAGTTAAGTTTAATTTTTTCATTATTTTAAAGTATTGCATTATAAAATTAAAATAAATAATCTAATTATAAAAAATTGAATAAAAAATAAACGTATCTGTCAGCTTTCTTTGTCGATTTTTCCTGAAATTAGCATTTACTTGGGATTATTTGGAAATTAAATTGATAGGAAATGGCTGAATTGACGGGATTTCAATGTCAAAAGAGTTTGGGATTCGCGGATATTTGAAGGAATGGAGTTCCAGAGGGATGAGGATCGGATTCAGAACGATCTATCGAAGGCTGTGGACCGATGGAACGTTCTTATAGATCAGGGGGCCGCGAGCGGGTGTTACGGTAACGAACGGAGGATTTGAATTTATGGAGATCCGAGATGTAAAACAGATACCAGGATTGGATAACTTGGTAGAGCAAGGATGCCAGGAAGTACATACGGTGGAAGGAAAGTCAAAGGCACTTCAAATCTTCGTAGAATCGGGTGATAGCGCTGTCTTTGGATATCCCAAAGATTAACCGTATAAATCAGTTAAATATTGGTTTTAGTTTTGCCTCGAGACCCACAGAGCCGTAGTCAAGGTGGGGAAATATTAAGGAGCTAATCAAGAGCTTACGGATTTCGATTGGAAGAAAAGGACATAGATAATTTAGCAACTTATATATTTATATGAGTGTGTGTGTATTTCTCTACCTCCTTTACTAGTGTAAATAATTAAATCTGTTTTTTGTATTCTGGCCAGATATGCTATCTTTATTTGTAACATTTACGTTATTATTAAGGGAATAGTCCTTAATAAAAAATATTTAATATTTAAGTATCAGAATAAAATCATTTTCTATTCTATTCCATTAGATATTTAAGGCAATTATCTTTACGACTTAAACTATGTTATATATACTTGTAATCCTACTACAATTCTTGGAGGATTTAGAATTGAGCTACATCAGCACAGTTGCTTGGGCCAGTTAGAATCTTGCAGTCCATAAACGATTCCAACATCCGTCTCTGCGGGTTATATTCACCCCAGGGACTTAAGACAACTGTACCCAAGCCAGAAAGTCCTTAAAGATAGACGAGCGATAAGAAGTTCAACTCTCTTGTTCCTGTCACCTTCCACTGATAGCTTCCTGCCCTCCTTCTCCTTTCTGGATAACCTTGTCCAGGGGTGTATTCAACCGCTGGAGTACTCTAAGGAAAGTAAACACAAATATTATTTCAAAGAATATAAATGGCTGGATATAGTATATGAATATAATTTTTGAAGTAAAAACTTCTTTGGGCGCGTCATGCAATTTTTAGCAGGGGTAAAAGCTTTTATTTCGTAACCATGGTGACGTTACTAACATGCTCTAGACTGGCCCATGCCCAGCGGTCTGTGTATGCCTGTCCACTAGAGATAGGATGTTGATATCAATTTCCGTGAGCGTTATCGATTCCGATGAAAAATGGGCACACAAATTATTTATTAATAAATTAAATTATTTTAGTATTTAATTGAATTAAGGGTCATAAATATTAACACAGGCAAACAATTCAACGACAAGGACAAAAAAAGAGCGACTAACTTAACTTTTCACAGATAGATCAATGATTTGAAATGAATATAAAGCATATTCCTAAATGTATGAATTTTCATGATACTAATAGTAAGTCCATCAAAATAGATCTGCCATGTGCACCGACTCATGCAGTCTACAGTCACATTCAGATTACGAAGACATAATTCAAGATTATGTATCTCTACAAGGTAAAGAAAACGAAACAATAATAACAAAAGGTGTATTCCCTACATGATCTTTTTTTACAAACGTACTCTTTTTTCCAACAAAATCCTGGGGCAAATCGATAATTTTAAAAAAGTTTTCACTTATATTGGCAGTCCCTATGACTACCTGAATTATATTTTTTATTTCCAAATGAGATGCGTGACATGTATAAAAAAAATATATAATACAATATAAGTGCATACAAATTCACTAATAATTTTTTTACGAAAATTAGAGAATGTTAGCATTATAACTAGAAATTCATAAGAGACTGCAGTGCTTAAGTGTTTTACTTTCACTTACCTATATATGAACTATTGTAAGGGAAAGTATTGCGATCGTGAAAATTTTCGAATTCGAGTTTTTTTTTTTTACATATTTTAGGATCCCCTGAGTCCAAATGGCCAAGTCCCGCAAAAAGGTCTGAATTATTTAACAATTTATTTTCATCTGTAACTCTATTTAAAAGGCAAGTGAAAGTCGTGTGTTGCGCGTACAAGATTTTTATGTTTATTTTTTATCCTACCTAATTTACATCCATTACGTTGATTGATATGATACATTTACCTTACATGTCTCGTCTTTTTTTCGTTGTCCATAATGGATGTAATCACAGTATCCAGTGAACGGGATTTTCCCCTCGTTATCAGTAGCACACATAAAAAAAAAAAGTTTCGGCCCAGCAGTAACTGATTGTACGTGTATTGCTAAGCTGGCGTTCCTCTATCAAAGCGATTGGCTAATGATATATTATCACAAGAGGACGACAACCGCAGGCTGCGATGGCCACTCTGTTTCCAGCGAGGGATCGTGCTCATATTTCACGCGGCAACTGCGACTCCAGCGTGCTACATCATGATCGGGATGACACATTGCTATCGATTCTTTCAGTCACAGCGTATTGATCGAAATGTCAGAGGAGTTGATAGCGGTGTCGCCCAGTAGTAGTAGGGTCGTAATAGTCCCATGTTCGACATGACTCGGACACTTGCTGATTTACTGTGAAGAATAAGCTTTGATTTGGTATAAAGAAAGATATATTCTTAAATCTGCTTGATACCTGAATTGTCTATCCTGAAGAATATTAGAAATCAATGTTTTATTCTTAACATGTCATTAAAAGTATATCGTTGGACGTTTATATTAAAAACTGTAAATGTCAGTCCTAGGAACTGAAAGCTTTCTGCTGTATCTAAACCGATGGTTGGAGAAGTAGTTGATTTTAAGTTCACGCTCTAACTGCTTTGTATTTCCGTTCTTTTTTTTTTTTTTGAGTGAGGCCTTGAAGAATCCTGATATTTATATATAAACAAATTAATTACTAGGGTTTATTCAACCGAAAAACCGCGAATAATTATAAAAAAGGGAAATAAGAAAAGAAAAATATTGAAATTGTTCACATAAACACTCCCATAACTCAGTTACTTTTGAAGATGGAGGAAACATGTATATAGTTTTAGAAGCAGCAAAGCGCGATAAACAGCACAAAAAAATCCGGTGCGGGCAACACATGACTTTCACTTACCTCCGTTTTTAGAATCAATTAAAGAATTTTTAAATACAGTTATAGATAAAAATGAGTGAAACCATTAAATAATTAATTAAATGGAATTTCTATAGAAAAATGTGTTTTATTAAAAAATTTATTATATCATTATCTAAAATAATCACTTAGTTTTATCGGTTTTTCATCACTCTCTACTAACATTTAAAAGCTTTCGTATGAAATAATATTATTTCAAAAATCTCAAGCTTTCCAACGGTATATCATACATGTATATTACTGTTCTTATGTTCAAAAACAAAAAATTGCATACAAAATATATTTGTTCAGTTTTGTCCTTTAGTTGGGTATCGAATTCATTTAATTTATATATTTACCTGTTTTTCATCAGTGGTAACAAGATAATATAATTATTTTTATAGAATCAACAAAATTAAAGGTACTTTAGAAAAAGAAAATGTAAAATATCGGCATTTAAGCCCTGTCAGACCATTTTAATCCAAATGAAACCTAAATTATATTAAAGCCCATTAAATTTTACTACGATATAGCGAGTTTAAACAAAATCGTCGGGACGGTTTTCGAGCAAATCGAAAAAAGGTGCAAAATGCATGGTATAAAGTGGCTCTTCTGGTAAGCTGATTTTGATGAAAATTTTTTGTAACGTCTCGGGCTTATAGTTGTCTTAATTATGAAATTTCAGTTTCATAGGACTTACGTTTTCACCAGGGAGTTACCACAACACACACACACACACAGACCTTTTTGCGGGACTTGCTTATTTGGACTCAGGGGACCCTAAAATGTGTATTTCCGTTGAAAACTGGAATTCGAAAATTTTCACGATCGCAATACTTTCCCTTACTATGTAGAATAGAATAGAATAGAAAAATGAACTTTATTCTGGGACATAGTCCCTTAAGAATAACATTGATTTTACAAATAAATATAGCTCTTCTGGCCAGAATACATTAAATTTATTGAATTATTACAAACTTAATTATTTACATAAATAAAGTATATTAAAAAAATATATATATACACACACTTACATACAAAAATCACAAAGTAATAATAATTATAATAATAATGATAATAAGTAAAATAGAATGAGAAAATAAAAACAACTAATAAAAAAAAAAAAAGAAACAAACAAGAGCAAAGTAAGATAAGCATTTAGTCATTATAATTAATAAATTACCAGATTTAAGATCAACAAGCGTCTGTGAGGGATAATAGACGCTGGAAAAGGAGACATTTAAATGTGGATAAGGAAGAAGCACGACGTATATTGGAAGGAATGGAATGCCACAATGCAGTGGAACGGACAAGAAAGGATCGATCAAAGGCTTTTGTTCTGTGGGATGGGATTTTATATCCTTTATGGTCGGAGTGGCGCGATCTTGTCCTAAGCAAGTGGACTGAGAATTTAAATTGAAGGAGACTGTGGATACAGGAAGGATGCTGGGATTTTATCGGTTGGTTGAGAAATGACCCTAGGAAGTACTGTCTGCGTGTGGAAGGGAGAAGCCACTTCAACTTGGCATAGAGGTGAGTCACGTGAGACCGTCTCGAGGTACCAAAAACAAATCTTAAACAACACTTATATAGTAAGTGAAAGTAAAAAAGTTGATGTATATATTCAAGTCACAAATTATAATAGATTTAATTCCACCAAAACTCGGTTACTGCTGTTGAAGCCTGACAAAAATCCAAAAGATTAGCTGCTATAAACAATTATACCGTTATATAATTATTTGGAAATAATAAACCATAATGTAATATTTGTATCGTTTTTTTAAAATGAAAAAAAAATCATTTTTAATTATTATGAAAACATTTTAGATTGGCTATCATAACCAGAAAGAAGAGAAGAAAATATAGATAAAAGGGATGACAAAAATTCTTTTAACTGATGGTTGGTATCGAGGGGTACACCTGAGAATACAATCCTGGTGAGGGACGCCCTTCTCATCTTCCAGAAATAATGCTTTAAAAGTTTCAATGTCTCTTACACGACTTCAGCAACTTCTGCCTTCTCCCTCCTTTTCCAGCCCTATTCAGTTCCCTTTCCAACATCTCGGATTCCGTACAATGCTCATCCAGCGGAATGGTACTTTCGGAATAAATTTCCCGCTGGAAAATCTTCATCCATTTATGCATACCATTAAAAAACATATTCAAGCGGAACAGTCGCTTTTGTGTGCAAGACACTCCTGGGTTTCTGATGGATGAACATAATAAAAGCGAATAAAAAACGGGTTTTTAATTCTGCCACGATTCCAGCCCGCGAATAGCTATGAATGTGTTTACGCAGAACCCGCGGGAAAAATTAAAATAAAATAAATAATAATTCGAAGAGCTCAAAGATCTCATGACGTAACCATGCTAAAACTACAAAATAAATATTTGGAGCGTGTAGGTTAGCAAAGATTTTTACAATAAAAACGTAGAAATAAAAATCTTAAGAAGACCGAAGATCAGACGCCATAGGTAATGTATCTTGTTCCAACAAGAGTCTCTGACTGTCGGAATTCATCCTTTCAAGGAACTAAATTGTCCAATTTTCTAAATGGTTTCCTATTAAGTCATGTTTGTTTGTTCATTTAGCGTCACTTTATTCTGCTAGGTTAATCGGACGATGATACATTGTGAGTTAGCATTGTGAAAGCTAATATTTACTTTTAATCATATTAATGCAAACTAAACTAGGAAATTTATAATTTATTTTGAACTTGGGAAACATAAAATGTCTAGTGCACTCAAAGATCAAACTAAATTAGTTTTAGAAAAGAAAGAAAAAATTGTATTTTTATATATTTATAATTTGTTGCTATTGTAGTATAGTTTAAAAAATGTGATTGGATCATCTTTCATAATAGGTATATTTCACTAATTATATAAAAATGTATTTTTAAAAGAGATATAATGAAATTTACTAATTACTAATTTAAATTATAAAAATTGTTATCCGTTTTTACGCCAATTCCGTGACATTGGCGTAAACACGGATAAGTGGCACGGATATTTATTTTAGATTGTTAAAAATATTTTTTGATGTTATTTTTCATTGAAATTTACAACTGTATTAGTTAATGCATCAATTAAATTAGCTGTCAGATAATATACATGAACAGAATTTTTGTCAAGTGGCAGTCCTAGATAGCGAATCTATTCAACCGGGACAAGCGGAATATTACTGTATGGCAGGGCATCATAGGTTTACGACGAAGGGCAAATGTAATTAGGTGGAATTGATTTTGATTCTCCAATTAAAAATATAATAAGATACTTATTGAACCAAAATATTCAAAACCGATACCACCAAATGTCCATTGGCCACCATCTCAGCCTAACCTCCCGAAGGCTGATCTCAGCCGAACTAGATAAATAGATAATGACATTATTTGTCAAAGAAATGTTCTTGTACAAATATACAACAAATAATAAAAAAGCTTCATAAAATACTTTTAGGGACTGGCTAATTTATTGAAATATTAATTATATAATTAAAGAAATAACTAATAAATAAAATAATCATATGTCACATAATTAGTAATAATAATAGTGACAATGACAATAAGTAAACGAAGTAATATGATAATAAAAAACAAAATACAATTACTACTTCTTTTGCTTTATACTCTTTTCGGGAAGCTAAATTTTATTTTTTCATATTTAAATAAGCATTTACTACCTACCATTAATATATTTTTTTTTTTTTTTAGTTTAATTACATTTTTTCCTCTTTACGGGGCTTTATGCCAAACTAAAAACAATTTTTAAAATTTAATTTAGTAAAAATACATTATTTCATTATATTTCTTTTAAAAATAAATTTTTAAATAATTAGTGAAATATACCTATTATGAAAGATGATCCGATCACATTTTTTAAACTATACTACAATAGCAACAAATTATAAATATATAAAAATACAATTTTTTCTTCCTTTTCTTTAAAACTAATTTAGTCTGATTTTGAGTGCACTAGACATTTTATGTTTCTCAAGTTCAAAATAAATTATAAATTTTCTAGTTTAGTTTGCATTAATATGATTAAAAGTAAATATTATTAGCTATCACAATGCTAACTCACAATGTATCATCGTCCGATTAACCAAACAGAATAAAGTGACGCTAATTGAATAAACAAAAATGACTTAATAGGAAACCATTTAGAAAATTAGACAATTTAGTTCTTTGAAAGGATGAATTCCGAAAGTCAGGGACTCTTGTTGGAACAAGATATATTACCTGTGGCGTCTGATCTTCGGTCGTCTTAGGATTTTTATTTCTACATTTTTATTGTGAAATTCTTTGCTAACCTACGCGCTCCAAAGATTGATTTTGTAGTTTTAGCATGTTTACGTCATCAGATCTTTGAGCTCTTCGAATTAATTATTATTGATTTTATTTTAGTTTTTCGCGTGGGTTCTGCAATCGTGCCACATCCTGGTCCTTTAACAATCTCTATCAGTGCAGTAATTTACTGCCATATCCTCTCTTGCATCATCTATCACCCTTTTCCGAGTTCTTTCCCGTTTTCTCTTCTTGTGTGGACAGTATTTAACTAATCGAAGAGGCTAACCGTGCTTCGTTCATTCTCATGACGCGCCCATACATCAACTTTCTTGTACTAATTTATTCGAGAATATTTAGGTCCTCACTCTTTCTCATATATCATTATTAGGGATTTTCTCCTACCGAGACAAGGCACAAATTCTCCAAAAATCCATCTCCAGGGATAATAATTTTTTTTTTGTTGGGATTTCTTCACTTTCCAGGATTCACATCCAATCAGTACAGTGTCTATCAGAAAGAAGTAAAATATCTTCTTTTACGTTTGGAGTGATACCTTTTTATTCCATAACACTCCATTTAGTATCCAAATAATCATTATGCCGTTAGTAACCTTGTTAGATATGTCCCTATCTATTGAGGCTTTCTTATCTATAGTAACTCCTAGATATTTTATTAGGAATAGGAATGATGATTAGGCGTTTAACTCCGTGGTTTTCTACGCCATATACTAATTGTTTGTTAAATTATGTGGTATGAATTTTAGTTTAACAGTCAAAATATGTTTCTCCTTTATAAAATTAAAGTTATATAGCTACTATACACATAAAGTAATAGTATTTTTCTTTCATTTATCTATTTATTTATTATTATTTTCTATTTATTTTTTTTTATTCATTTTTTTTTTTTTTTTTTATGATATGTTACTTATAACCAGTACAATTGGAAAACATAGCAATTTTTTGCCACTAGGTCATCTAGAGGCTAGAGTGATTTAATTAATTTGGCTTCTTGTAGGAATCTGAATAGTCTGGTTATTACATGCTCGCAGTCCAACAGTGTCTCTTTGAGTCTAGATATTTGAATGCATTGCTTTGCGGAAACGTCCAGTCCTCTAGACATAGAACAGGGAGAATGAGAGGACAGGCATATATTCGGGTTTTTTTATATTTGTTTCCAGACCCCACTGTGCATGTATTTCCACGAGCTTTCTCATCATATATTCCATGTGAAATTCATCCGATCCACCTGGTCGTCCGCGAATTGTAGGGTGAATCAAACATCTTCACCAACCTCAACTCCCATACCCCGCCAACTCCTCCCTCCCCCCATGATTTTAAGCCTTGTTCTTTATAGATTTTAAAAAGTTTTTTTAAATTTATTTATTTATAGTAATTTAAAACTGTACTAAAGAATACAATAAGTAAATATGTAGAATGAATATAAAAAGTCATGAAAATGTCTTGAGAAAGAACCACCCAGTGGTAGCATTTCACTAACTATTTTAACACAGTAGGTCCCGAGGCCACCTTCTTTTCAGTCGCCTTGGAGGGTTATCAGGGATATCTGAGAAAGATAAATTACGGACAAGTGGGTTTGTATGGGCAGGGAGTTAAGAATGGAAAGAGGAGTTTCTATCACGGGCTATGTCTGCAACAAATGGGATGTTTAGGTCATTATGGAGGAGTTGATTTGTGACAAAATAAGGAGCATTCTGGATTTTGCGAAGGATTTTGGATTGTAAGGACTGGATGCGAGAGGAATTAGATGGTTTCGTAGAGCCCCAAAAGCTCGATTCCATATGTCCAAATAGGTCTGATAATTGTGATGTAGATGAGTCTTTTGTAATGTACTGGAAGTTTTGAACGTTTGTCTAGTAAGTGTTGTAGTAATCGATATCTTCGAGCAGTTTCTTGTCGTTTCAGTCTTGTGTGAGGATTCCAAGTAAGGCGCTTGTCAAGATGGAGACCTAGGAATCGGATCTGTTCTACAGAAGTAAGGGTAATGTTATTAAAGGATACTGGGGGAGAGGAATCATCGGTTTGCGACGAATGGTAAAGGTGATTTGGTGGGATTTGTTGGGATTTATTTTAATCCTCCAATTTTGACACCATTCTGCAATGGCTTTGATGTGGGACTGAAGGGTTTGGGATGCAGTAGTTGGATCATTGTGGACGGATAAGACACACGTGTCATCAGCATAAGTATTGAGGACAGTGCGAGGATGGAGTGGAATGTCAGCTGTATAAAGGGAGTAGAGGACAGAACCTAAGATACTACCTTGAGGCACTCCAGCAGATGGGGAAAATGTGGATGAGTAGGAAAAATTATGGTTTACCTTAAAGGTTCTGCCAGTAAGGTTGGAACATTTTAAAAAGTAATATGAATTCTTATAATTTATAATATTACTAGTAGCCTCACCTCTGCTTGAAGGGGGCAGTTTGAATGAAGTTTAGTTGTTTGACCGATTTAGTGTTTATCGCTTTAGTTCATCGTAACGAAAAGTGCAATCAGCAAGAAAATATTTTTGTTTTGGAATGTATATTCATTATTATATTCAATCATCGGCAAAAATAAAAAACATGAATCAAATTTAGTTCAGTTTATTTGTTCGTTATTTTAAAGTGAAACATAAATAACTTTCTCCATATAACTGGAACTTGATTGCAATGTATTTTCAAAAATAATAAAAATAAAGCTTCCTATACCATTAGGTTTATTACTTTTTTCTATTTTAAATATATTGTAAAAGTTTACTTTAATTTCCATGGGAATCCTATTTATTTTATAGTGAGTGATCAGTTTTCATTTAGTAATTTAAAAGTTGAAATAATTAATAACAACGTTGGTTTATAGATTTATAACAACTTACCATTTGTTTTAACAACTTAGTAACGATTTGGTAAGTAATAACGTTTTTAAAATCTTGGTTACTGAATACTACCTTGTAAGATTCTGTAGGATGGTGGCAGCATTGAACTATCATAACCCCCCTCATCAACAATAACATATGTACGTAATTTTATGGGCTTACAACAATTTCATATTAACTTTTACGATTTATTTTATTGCATATTAAGTTGAAAATAAAATCTTGCACTTTCCAAAGAAATATTATGCGTCTATATTACTACTTATCTTTCAGGAATAATGTTTTGATGACTTCGTTACAAGAATTTATTTTAAACCCGCCTAAAGAAAAGCTGAATTGCAATGTATTTTACTTATAAACCTTTAAGAAAGAATGCCCTAAATGATTGTAACAAGAAGGTTAAGAAGGATTTTGTGGTAACCAAGAATCATGGTATCATTTTATATATAGAGAGATAAAATTATTTTAGAAAAAAAAAATCTAGCAGCAAACCGTCCATGCCATCTTTGTTGGTGCGGTTTGGTGAGCAGTGTCTTCAATTAGGAAGTTTGAAGCAACCGTAATGGAACGTCAGTTGTAATTCCTGATGTGAAAAATGTTATTACATAGGATAGAAGGGCCAAACCTTTTTATGTAATTGGGTCTTCACCTGTCACATCTAAATGGCCCTTTTCTCCAATTATTTATTTTCCCTTCAAATGAAAGACAGTTGATTGGTTAACAATGCCCTAAATGCGATATCATTTGCTAATGAATGTTTGTATATTTCTCTTACCTCGAAATAAAATATGCTAATGGCTTCGTTTGGTTATGATATTAGAAATATTTAATATGTTTTTGGCTTTATTTCTCGTGTTTTGAGAAACCTAGCAATTTGTTGTAGTGTGTCTGACTTTTCAAATTTATGAGTTGTTTAAAAATAATTCATATACTTAGGCATAACAGAGAAAATACTAAAATTATTTTGGCATTATTTAGATATATAAATAATGAAACTACTATGCTTTCAGGATTATCTACTACATTTAGGGAAGTGGAAGGCATGAGATTTTTTTTTGCAATATCAATGCTATTTTTTTTTAAAGGCCTTTTTTAATAACTTCCTTTTCTGTAAACAGTAAAAAAAGAAAAAAAGTACTTCCTGTAAATAATACTTCCTGCACTTTATTATTATTTTCTATTTAATGAATAGAATAGAATAGAATATACTTTTATTGCAATCGGGGATTTCCACATACAATAGAGTGTGTACATAAATCATATTTTTATATAATGTTTTCAACATTTTGGTGTAACAAACTAAAGAAAACACACCACACACACACACACACACACACACACACACACAACCACACACACACCACACACATATATATAATAATAATAATAATAAATATATGTACATAGTCATATATGAGTACAATAAAAAAAAAAAAAATTATATTTAGCCACCAAAAAAAAAAAAAAAATAATAAATAAAAAAAAAAAAAAAATAAAAAAATAAACAATAATAATAGCAAAAGAATATATATATCCATTTCTTATGACTTCAAAAACAAAACAAAATCATAATAAATAAATTAAGATACATTTTTTGAGTTAGTGATCTATCACAAAACCTCTTAAATTTAGGCTTGCTCTGGTGTAAAAATACAGTTTTTTTAGTATTTTCGGAGGTTATATTTTTGAGATATAGTCCTGAAGTTTGAAGGTGTTAACTGGGCTATGGCTGGTATGATGGTTGAGCGGTAGGAGGAGTAGGCTGGGCATGATGTGAAGAAATGGTGAATATTGTCAGCTTCTTTCTTATTGCAGATGGTACAGTTTTCTATTGGATTGAATCTATGCGTCATGTTTTTCATTGTGATTTGCTGGAATTTATTGTTAGCAGTCCGGATTTGTATTTTCTATTTAATGAAACGTTAGGAATATGTTTGGAATGGCTATAATTGTGGTCAAAACGTAAAAAATGCTCATACTTAGACAGTTTAAACATTAATTGTTAATACAATAATACATTGGAAATAAATCGTTATGTTTGTAGCGACGCGCTCGATAGCTTAATATTCGATAATAAATAACCCCACGAGTATTATAAAAAATACCACAGTTTTTTTTTTAATAAAAGAAGGTTACAACAGAGAGTCCGGAACAGTGTTGTATCGCAGTCCTGCTTAATTGACATAATATAGTATGAGCTCTTTATTGTAAGTTAATTATCAGTTTTATATTTATTGCCTTTATTTAATTAATCTTAAATTTGTGAAATCCTTTTTTGTTTATTTCCCTATTAGTTTTGTTTGTATTTATTAATTTTAATTTAATTGTTCTGTTAAAAACCTGAGTAACTATTGTTGTTTACACTTAACCTTGCATAACGAGGCTAAATGTTCTTATTTATTTATTAAAGTATGTAAACATTATTAAAGTATAATGTATATGTGTGTGTTTATATAATTAATATATTATATATATATATAATATATATATATATATATATATAGAGCCTTGTTTTTTTTGGCGCCAATTTTTTTTAAATATGGAAGCACAGTTAATATGGGATCACCTGTGGCAGGGTGGCTAGCATAACAGCTTTCGATGCCAAAGATCACGGCTTCAAACTAGCTGCAAGTGGTCCTGGGATTTTTTAAAGGGAGTAAAAATCCTTAGTTATGCCGTCCTTCGGAGGAGACGTAAAAAGGTGTTTCCGAACCTGTGCGATGTCAGATACTCGTTAAGGATCCGTATCTTAATTAAACCTGGATAGGAAAAAATTAGGACTCCCACTGTTGCATCGTCCGATTAGCCACAGTAGCATAAAGTGACGTTAAATGAACAATATTTTTATTAAATGACGGAAATATTTTTATAACTTAATATCATAAGTCCATTCATTGATTATAGTAAAGTTTGTGTTGAAATGTGTAGCATTCCATGTTTAGTTCTTACCGTATTTTTCTTTCGTCCTTGTGGGAATATGAGTCCCTTGTGAGCCGGAATTCACAAGTGTCTCATCCTATATATCTCAAGGTTACTTTAGTATATAATATATATTTAACAATAAAGTTTTATTTACTTTCCAGAAATTATAAAATGTCTATTTCTCATAATTTTGAATGACTTCTTTTATTTATTATTTGAAAACTAAATAAATAAATATAACATTTGAATAAAGTTGATATAATTTGTTAATCTACTACTTATAATATAATAAACATTGTCATAGAAAACTTCATCTTGTTCAATTCAAATTTAATAAAAACAATTAATTTAGATTAAATAATATAACAACAGAAATTATTATCTATAACAATAACTTAAGTTTATGCCTTTTTCATCAATCTTATTGCCTTCTACAACTTCGGATGTTATATTTTTTTTTTAAATTTTTAGCATTCCATTTTTATATTATACATCTCTTCAATACACCCCTCTTGTCCCGGTTGAACGGATCCGATATCTAGGACTGCACCTTGACAAACCTCTTACTTGGAACCCTCATACAGGACTGAAACGACAAGAAACTGCCCGACGTTTTCGACTACTTCAACACTTACTGGACAAACGATCAAACCTTCTTAAGATTAAATACAAAAGGCTCATCTACATGAGTATCATAAGACCAATATGGACTAACGGAGTAGAGCTTTGCAGATCTACTAAACCATCAAATCCTTCTAGTTTAGCATAGTCTTTGGGGAGTTGCCAATGGGTGGTAACCCTACATGTGAATCATGACAGTATATCTTGTATCAAATTTACTAAATGTACTTTTTATACAGTTGTAAATACCAATAACATATATTTTAAAAAATATATTATACATCTATATTACTTTTGTTATACACAGGAAAAACTAAAAGAAACTTAAAGCATATTTCTGCAGTTTCCTTATTCACTTGGTTATCAAAGTCTTTCGTATTCACCCTTTTTTTCTTAATGCTAAAAACAGTAATGACTTATTATTTATAAACAGCAAAATTAAATGTAGTTTAGAGCAAGAAAATTTGGCATTAAAGCTCTTTTCCACTATTTCAATAAGCATAATACTTACATAACATTTAATCCTATTTAGAAAATGTGGATATAATTAGTTGACCGTTGAGAATTACTGAAAGGGATTAGTCCCAGTGGCGGTCAGTGAATGAAACAATTAAATAGTTTCAACTATTTATTGTCGACACCTAATACACCCTGATGATGACCCACAATGACACACAAAACGTTGGCAAGAATAAATAGTTGAAAATATTTAGTTGTTTCATTTACTGACCGCCACCCGTCGCAATTCCTTGCAGTATTTAGAAAATGGTTAACTGGTGAAAATGCAAGGTATAAAGTGGGAGTTCTGGTTCGTCTATATTCGTGAAAAAGTTTATGTAACTTCTCAGAAAGATAATTGTCATGAAAAATGAAATTTCAGTTTTTATTATTTACTTCTTTTATTTTATTTTATTTATTTTTAACTAGTCTAAACAGACAAATACAACATATGCGTATTCCCATTGAAAACCCAAATTGGATAATTTTCGCCACTCATACCTGTTGAACAAATCCGTTACCTAGGACTCTATCTTGACAAACGTCTTACATGGAATCCCCATACGCGACTTAAACGACAAGAAACTGCCCGTAGATACCGATTATTACAACACTTACTCGACAAACGTTCAAAACTTCCAATTTATTACAAAAAGCTCATTTATGTTACCATCATCAGACCCATCTGGACAGAATCTACTAAACCATCTAATTCCCCTCGCATTCAATCCTTACAATTCCAAAATCCTTCGCAAAATCCTAAATGCTCTTATTTCGTTACGAATAAAATCATCCATAATGACCTAAATATCCCATTTGTCGCAGAACTAGCCCGAAGCAGATATGCCTCTTTTCATTCCAAACTCCCCACCCACACGAATCCTCTTGTACGCAACTTATCATTCCCATCTATTCCTGACAACCCTCCGAGGCGATTGAAAAGACGATGGCCTCGAGCCCTACTTTAATTAAATTCACATTGAAGTAGTTTCTTCTGGTACTGGGTAGATTCTTCACAAGACATTGTCACGCCCATAAGTGTAAATTAGCCCATTTACTTGTTGTATATATTATATGTACATTTGTAAATATCAATAAAATATAAAAATAAAATATTTTTCGCTGTACTTCCTTATACTGTATAGTTAAGTAAAAATAATAATAATATTGGGTCATATACCCATCATCAGTACATAAAATGTATCAAAAAGTAGAATATCCAGTTAAAAAATAAATAAATTAAGTCAGGAATTAACTTTGTCGTCTGGTAGTAATCGATTCACCAGGGAAAAAACAACAACAAAAAATACTGTTATATCTGATACTTAACAATGTTATACGTGTACAGGTTATGTTAAATTGTGTTATTGCAGTATTTCATGAATTATTAACTAGACGTCATGAATCTATCTACATACAGATTACTCCCCTTGGTCCTGCCTTTGGAAGATTGTCCTTTACAAAAAAATAGTTATAAAATAAATATATGTTTCGCTTGGTTGTGAAAGTATCTAGTAACTATAAAATAGATTCCTCACTCTGTATGGTATACAATTTTAAGAGCTCAATCCGTTTTCTCTGTAATGAAGTCCATGTTATTGTTTGATAGTAAATTAAAACACTTGAAACTTTTCATGGATCAGGTGAATTCGTGGGAAGTAACTAAGAAAGGATATGAGTAAAGAGTGATTGCCCGGAATTGAACGTATTTAACGTAATTCTAATTTATTAAATTTATTAACATTAAATAATGTTAGTCATTAATTTCAGATTAACAAGAATTACAGGCGAAATACACTCAAAACGGATTAATTATTTACAATTTTCGCCGATGGCCTTAATAACAGAAAAAGTGGCGATTTAAAATTCAATTTTCGATTAATTTTAGTTAATTAAATTCCTAAAAATAATAATCATATAAAAACTTTTTTAACTCCCTATTTTTTTTAATTAGACTAGATAAAAGCGAACTAGAGGTAATAGAATTTGAAACGTGTCCTTAGAAAATTCTTTTAGTTTCTATTAATACTTGTTTTCCATAAGATTAAAAATATAAAATTTTAATTGCAGCGAATTAAGCTGTAAAAGTATTGTTATTGTTGAAATCTTTAGTAAATTTAAGGATAATATCTTTATTACTATGTACTTATATTTCTGAAAAAAAAGATACGAGTGTGTTTAAGATGTTTATTTATTTTCTAACATTTTATTTATATATTTTGTTATCATGCACATTTATTTATTTACTTTTTCATTTTTATCTATTTTGACTTTATCTTTGTATATTTTGTAAATATTGTGTGAATGCGGTCTGAATTATTATTGTCCATATTGAGACAAATTATAATATATCTGAATACAAGTTGTTAAAAAAAAAAAATAAATATTCTAAAGACTCCCTGTGTTGATTTTAGAATTCATTCATGTAACCATTTTATCACTACTAATATCTTTGAAAAATGATTTAAAATCAATTACTTTAAAAGAAACGATTTTATATCGAGAATTTATCTATATATTTGTATATCATATACGTTTTCGTTTTCAAATAATTCAATTTGAATGTAAAACAAAAAAGTTATAAATTACTTTGTAATTAGTTGCTACACATCCTTAAAAGTGCTGTTATTTTTAAGAGTACGCTATAAAATAACTGCTATTGCATACTAAATACCTTCTTGTTTGAGATCTAAGTTTCATCAGGTCTTAACACGTGTATGTACCCTGACATCAATAGAGAAATCCTTTAATAATTCAGGGATGCTGTTCAAACACGTTGGTTTGCAACTGACACAGCATACTAAACAATCCTTAGCAGATATAACAATAACGATACATTTTACAATAAATATTATAATTCAGTTTTTGTTTAAAATTATCAGTTTTACAAAATTCATCATTTTTTATCTAGTGGATACGTTCAACTTTTCCACACGTATTTTTATTTTATTTTTTAAATTTCGAAATTAACACTATGTAGTAACGAAATTAAAAATTGATTAAAATTTACATCGTTAAATTACTGCATTCTTACATTTTGGCCTATTAAGCTTTTTAAGTTTTAATTTAATTTAATTTAATTTTTAACCTATGTTCTAACATCATCATCTAGATTATATCTAGGATTAACACTTTCAGCCGCACCTACAAATACTATTAATAATAAAGAAATTAATATTATAACATATAAAAATAGTGAAGATATTAGCGAGGTTGAATAAAAAAAAAAAAAAAATAAATTGTATTTCCAGTTTCAAAGGTATTTCAAAGTTAGTACCGAATTTAATAATTGCTATGATGAACGTTTTTTTTTTTATAATAGCTTATACCACTAACGCTTCTATTCAAACGTTACTCGTATTTATATAATATGATATTGAATATACCAATGCGTGGGCTACGACAAATGATTTGAAGCTGAATCCTAGAAAAACTAAAGCCATTCTCTTCGTTTCCAAGAACCTCTAAATTCTCTTCCTTATTATCCTCTACTTTACCCTATCAGACTGCCTGTCCACTTCCACACATCAGCAAAAATCCTAGCAGTCATTATTGATCAAAATCTATCATGGAGTCATCATATCTCTTAAATCACCCGCAAATCGATCGCTATCTTAAAAACATTCCTTACATTTCGTGATTACATCCCTCCAAAAATCAGTATGCTTGCTACTGGTCTCGCCTCTCATCTTTCTCCAGTTTGACTATTGCTGCCTCGTGCTTAGCGGGCTGTTTGGGAAATTTTATATGAGACTCAAAATACCTATGAATTGTTTCTATCCCTCATTCCGTCGGTAATACCTCTTTAGTGTCTTTCTTTTCCGATTTTTAAAACCAAAAAATCTGCTTATATTCTAGACATGCTTAGCATTTGTTCCTCTGTCCATTCATTAAAACTAGATCCCCACCCACAAACTTGTAAATACATTCCCACAGATCCGTCGTGTTTACCAATCCAAGTAGGTGGTTTGCAGGGTAAGATTAAATTAACCAGGTTTCAATAAATGACATTATTATTTAAATTAACTGAAACATATACAATAAATTTACACACTGCTTGAGAATACTGAGGGACATAATAGTTAAGCTTGCCATACAATATTACAATCAAAGAAAATACCTTTAAAACACTTAGTCAGCTGGCGAAGGTAGAATCTTTCTCAGGCGCCCCTTCTAGGCTCTTAGATCTCCAACAGCTCTCTCTGACCCCCGGACAGTCCTCGCTTCTTCTTGAGGATGGAACTCGACTCTTCTCTTATTTGACCTCAACTCCCTTGGCTGGAATAAGACTGCCTTTTCGGATCATCTCTACTCGTCACCTCGGGCGGGGCTGATATGGGAAGTGCCCCTGTTGGCGGATCAGCCTTTGTAGATCTTTTCTATGACTATACTTATTTCTAGGCCAGGCCTAATACTCTTGTCGGCTACCGCTGGCGATCTAGGAAGTTTTCCGAGGTATCGCTGGGGGGCCCCATGGGTTCAGATCTTTTGATCGTTTGTCGACAAAGGCTTATTATTATTTATTTGATTAATATAAGGATTATCAAATGATGAATCAACATACCTTAGTATCCTCAATACATTACAATATGTAGTATCTTAAGTTATAGATAGTAACTGTTCATTGTATATAGTTATACTTCAGTCATAAATGTCCCGGCGAATAACATTTGCAATCTACATTTTTGTTATTCTTAAGGAACTACTCGTCCCAGAATAAAATTTATTTTAATTCATATTAAAAGCCACTGGAGGCTTATGTATTTGTAATATTTATTATTAATATTATTTTTTAATTTATCATTTTCTCTTCTATTATTTTTCTTTACTTTTACTGTTTGTAATTATTATAATTGAAGTATCTAAACTCTTTTACCTTTTTGCTGATGGAGTATTGCTGAAGAGAAAAAAGAAGGTAATTATTACTAAACAATTATTGTCTATGATTATTGATATCGTTCCTGAAGGATTTTCGCTCTGGGAAATTCTGCTTTAAATTGTTCCATTCTCCTTCCCCTCTTACCCTTATCCGTTTTCTTTATATTCATTTTTGTTTTCAACTGCTCTCAAATCAGGATTTTACCTTTGATTTGTACGAGTTTAAGCACTAATGATGTCCTTTTGTTCGCAGGTGAGTGAATTCGTGCCCGAGAAGTTGGTAAGACTTGATTTATAGCATGTTCTACGGAAAAGAAGTTTTACTAACAACGCACCCCCACCCCTGTAACCTCCCCTCGCCCGGAGGCAATTTTCCGTGAGTGCTGTTCTACAGATTGTTTTTTCTCAATTATAAGTCAAATAACTTTCCCATGCAACGTCGTTAAAGAAAACTTTTCAAGTACTTCTATAGGGAGCAGGGGGTGGTAACGTTGTTTTGTCCTGTTTCTTTGCCTATTTAAAACTTATTAAATAACTATTAATTATTTATTTGCGTTATTCATAATTAAAATGAAATTAGAAAAAAAAAATATGAGAGTTCTGATTGAAATAAACAGATGAGTTTCAAGTTCAGAACCTTAGTTACAGAGGAATATAGATTTTTTTAAAATATAGAATGTGGTTTATGCTAATTTCTCTTAGCACCATATTTTAAATAAATTTTGAATGTTTAAAACTAATTTTTAAAAAAATTGACAATTATTGAATTATTGAATAACGAATAATAATTTTTTTCTCTTCCTATTTAAGTAACTGGTATTTTACTTAAAGATAAGCAATCCCGGTTGAAACTGGTGCATTAAAGCACCTTAAATAGCCCTTTTTTATGGAATAGGTAAACATGATTTTATACATTTTTTTCGATTGCAAAGGTTTTTTATTGAAAATAATAAACCAAAATTATATTTTTGTTACTGTCAGTGCATCACATACCTATCCTTACTAACTAAAACCAAAAGAATGACACAGAAGAATTCAATAAAGGTTCAATAAGCTAGCTTTTGTGGTTGAAAACTAGTTAGGAAAACCTTTCTATCCATTAATTTTGAAGAATAAATGAAAACGAAAACTATCAATATGAAAAGGGTCTGCATTATATTTTGTTTTCCTCACTATCTATATTATGAGTTCAAGTGATATAAATTTGGTAACTGAGACTCTACTGTTTCCTGAGTTATATAATTCTCATCACCGTTCATTATTTTTAAAAGAAAAGTTGTTTTTAACGAGGAAGAAAATTATATAACTCAGGAATCAGGAGTCTCAGTCACCAAATTAATATCACTTTAACTCATATAACATGTGTAATCTGTATTTGGTTCATAATTTTTTTAACTCAGGCTCTTTTGAAATATTTTCTTTTAAATATAGAGAAAACTGGATATTTGTCATGTTTGGAAATTAATAAAACTAAAAAAAAACTGTTTTCAAAATAGATTTTTACAGAAAGTAACTAAAGTAACAGAAAGAGCAAAATACATATGAAAAAATATTCAAATCTGAGTCTCTTTTTATTTTTAACACGCTGTAAATTTCTTTTTTCTCTTATAAATTTTCGATATTTTTTTCAACTGCTTCCTATATTCTTTAGGTCATAGATTTTGAGGACAAAAATGGAGATCAACCCCTTATCATATTGTAAGTTTTGATACGATATCTTCAAAATGTATAGATTTAAAGAGGTTTTCCCAACACATGTCGAATGGCTTAAAATGTGTCAAATCGAATGTATTATGCAGCATTTTTTTAATCCTCGGTTTCAAAATCAAGATAGAGAAAAAAAGGTATAAATATCATTAATATAAAAAATGTTGAGCCCCATGGTCTGGACAATACCTAATGGATTGACCATATAAATTTTATTGATAATTGTTCGGGACAGCTGGTCGAGTAATTTTATTAAGATAAACCCATTAAAGGAACTATCTAATTCAATAAGACCTCTTAATAACTGTAATTGCTAGTATATTAGTCTTTTGATATAATTTCTTAATTACTCTACTACTTCAAATAAATTTCTCTGAAGTTTTTGTGTTCCTTTAATTTAAGGAAATTTCGGGTCCTTATATGGAAGTTACAGCTCCTGTAATAGATTATCCCAACTCCCTCAGAATATCATATTCAAATTTCCTCAACGCACTTACAAGGCAGGCATGTGAGTGTGGAGTTAAGGCATTCCCTAACTTCGTCAGAAAATTAGTGGAACGTTACTAAGTTGTTAGGGCGAGTTCTTAAAAGTTAGTCCAAATACAACTTTCCAAATTACTGCTTATTTACTAATATTTACAGAAATTGTTATTAATAACTCTTCCCAACTGCGTGTAAGCGAGTTACGAAATTAAAGGGATAATTGCCAAGCTGGTTTCTTGGAGTTTAGTTTAACGTTTACTTTAACATTATTACGTTGTGGAAAATAAATAAAAGTTATGTGCATTGTGGAAGAAATAGAATTAACATCATCCTTAATTTATTTTTATTTTTTTCAATTTGGTCGCCTACTTTGAAGGATAAACAACGCCATAAGCTTTTCAATACTATTGTTCTATTTAAAATTTTTAAGATGAGTCCACTGATGAATTTAGAAGGTAAGACAGAGCGGAATTACGGGGCTTGTATCCTGGCAGTACAATTGAGTTGATAACATCGCGGTGAATGAAATGGGCGTGAAAAGGTTCAGCGAGGAGCGGATACCGAAAAAGTTTACGGATCATCCAAGTCTGTTAATCGGAGGTTTGCGCTTGGAAGGTGATCATTAGATAAATCTGTGTAGGCAAAATTCGGTAGTTTGCATTGAACCTTCGGGTTCGCTAGGATTATTATTATTACTTACAACTTTATTATTGTTGTATACGTTTTAAACTTTTCCCCGTTTAAATTTTATCAATATTCGTGACTTCGGTGTATCCATTATAATTTGTTTATCTCTAACATGAAAAATTTTATCATTGTGAAAAATATTTTCGGGTTCATCATTGACCCATAGATAATGATGCCATCAACAAAGATTTCTTAATTCTAGTATTCATATTAAAATAAAAATTTTTGTCCGGCCAGTCTCAAAACAGTTTTATTTATTTTCACTATAATTTCATAAGAATTTTATTTATTTTTACTAAATCATTCTAACGTTTCGGTCACTTCGTCCATTTTTATCTCCTTTTTTTCTCACATATTTTCAATTACTATTTGCAAGTCGGTGTAAAAAATAAGAACGTTTTTACAAAATATTTACTAAACAAATAAATTAACAATAAAATGACGCATTTTCAATGAGATTACAGCTTATAACCTCTATTATTTTTTATTGACAAATTCAACGCATGTTTTTATGATAAAACATTTTACAAAATTGATTCTTTTAGAAACTGTAGATTGTCTTGCAAAGAATAGGAGGGCTCTGCTAGAACTTCTTTAGCAATGTAATCAGTTTATGATCCCAGTTTTAGAGTTAAGTTGTAATTTATTATTTTTTTTTTAACGTTGGATAGAAAATAGTTTATTTACAAAATACCACTAACAGATAAGAGTACCGAATTACAGGTGGTAAAAAAAAAAAAAAAAAAAGAAATGCCGAATGTTATTGAAAATTCTAAAAACTAATAACATTTATTCACTCTTCACTTTAATGCAAAGATTTTTTTGCTCTGGTAGAGTCGGAGCTAGCGAAAAGAAAAAAAATTTAAATCATAAAAATATAGTAGCCTTCGAATCCGACGATTATATGGGCGTTCTGTATCATTTCAACAAGAAATCTACTGGTGGAAATAATAATAAATTAATTTCATAGGTATTTTTATTTGTTTATTTTTCTTATATACGTAGTTATTAATAAATATTGGCGTGTTTAAAAACCACCTAGAGGTTTGGGAAATGATAAAAAGTTTATTTTTAGTAGCAAAGATATTTAGATTGTATATTTTGGAATAAAAATATTAAAATCCATTGTTTAATAGAGCTGCATTCTTCAATTATTTCATATTTTGATAAAAAAAAAAAAATGACAAGCTTATAAAAATAGACCTGTAAGTGAATGTAAACTTTCATTACCTGACCCATTCTTATTGTAATATTAAACTTGACATATTTTTCGCTTCGCGAATAGCATTCTTGTTTCCTCTTGGAAATTTTATATAACATTTTAAAATTGAAAATGAAATTTTATTTTATTTTTTTTACTGGCGTGCTGTCAATAGGCAATTTATCACTTCATTTATATCACGCGAATGTTCAATATTGTCCTAAAATTTTATCGATGTATTTGGTTTATCACAGTTGTTATTTTCGATAAATCTATTCAAAAAGTTTTTTATCCAATCCCGGCGGGGCTTTTATAAGGATGTAATTTAATGGGGATTCACTCACAGCCTCTCCTCTCCCTCGGGTATGTGAGACCCGTCAGCCAAATGGTGCCCACTCAAAAAATGAGGCGTATGAAGTGATCACCCTACCCTTAAAATGTCATCGAGAAACGCGAGTGTAATCTCCTAGGAGATTACACCGCGAGGCCCAAGGCCTGCACGGCCTGTCGCGCCACTGAAAAAAAAAAATGTAAAATCTTTTTTTTTTTCTGTCTTGGTGTAAGTTGCTATTACATCATATCAAATTTGATGTTATACTTAGAGAACATAGTCCCAAAATAAATTTGTTGTTTTTTTTCTTCCTCTTCTAATATTGTAAATAAACGGAAAACACAATTCCTCGTTGTTCATATCCTTCATGAGTATTTACCCCGATACAAGAGTAACTGAACTTACCTTAAGCTGGTTTGGCATGATCGATGAAAGGTGGATTGAACTGGAAGCCATAGTTAATGAGGAGCAAGTAGCTACAGAAGGGGATCAACAGGTGATGGAATCGTCCTTAATTAATTATCAATATCTTCCTACAACTTCTCCATCAAATTCCTAACATAACCACTTTATTAAAGACCGGAAGGAAATGGGTGGGGGTTAAAAATTTAAGCTTCCTACCAAACCATAAACCTTGATTAATCAAACTTTAAGAAGTCGAAGACTCTTTACATCCATTCTTTTCTTCATGATAAATAAGTAGTTTATCTTTAAAATATCCACACAATACCGTGTAATAAAAATTAAAAAAACAAAACAAAATATTTATTTAACTTATAAACGAAATATAATTTAGTATGTATTTATGTTTCTTGAAGATTTAAGGCGTAAAACCATAAGGTCATTGACGTATGTATATAATATGTATATTCAATCTCTATAAATATAAATTAAATAATATAAATTAAAAAAAAAGGGCGATACTTTTTCTTAAAATTATTATTAATTTAAATTTAAAACTGTATTGGATAATATAACAAGTAAATAAGTTTTAGGATAAAATACATTAAAAAACATGTTAAGAAACTGCCCATTGGCAACACTCCAAAAAGTGATCAAATGCAGAAGGTTTCGTGCGGAGGAAAAAATCTGGTGCGAACACACACAAGGGTGAAAATTCCTTCTTGAAATAAAAACTTAAATAAACGTAAACTCGATAAAAAAATTATAATGCCACGATGTTTCAATATAAACTCAAACTACAAGAAATTAAACCCTATTAAATTTTACGACCATAAATGTAAATTTTATAAATATAGTCAGAGCCTTTCTTGAGAGAACTATAAAAAAGTGAAAACTGGATGGTATGAAGAGGCACTTATGTATGTCAAATTGTTGCTATAAAGTCCTTTAACGTGACTTTTCAGTTTCGCACAACTTTTCGTTTTCATGCTAGACTTGAAATACACACGCATCTAGTGTTTTCATTGACTTGTTAATTTAAATATAGGGGACCTTAAAACGTATATTTTCGTTAAAAATTTTAATTAAAAATTCCTATCCCTTGAGATGATCAGGCCAAAATATGCACAAAAGCTACTCATTTAGGAAGCGTGAGACTTATGATCAAAGGCTGATAAACCAGAATAAGGACCATCCTGCCACACCTTGATTCGAAAATGTGGAATTTTTAAAAAATAGTTTTTAATAAAATTTACAACTGTTTATTATAATACAACTAGTAAATATGCTGCTTAATGATGAAAAACGTGTAGGGGAACTGCTCATTGGCAACACTCCAGTAGGTAATCTAAACCAGAAGGTCTCGAGGCCACTTTCTTTTCAGACGCCCCGGAGGATTATCGAGAATGGAAGCGAAAGCAAGAATTTAAACTGATGGGTTAGAATGAGAATGGAATTTTTCGTGGAGGTGGAACCCGGTTTGGGTCACATCAGCAAAATATGAAATATTAAGGTATTTGTAGGCGAGTTGGTTCGTGACAAAGTATGGAGCGTTGAAGATTTTTTGGGCGCTATTAAAAGTACACTTCATATTCATCATTTTAACATAATTTCCTCAATTATTTAAAAAATATGAAAAGATTGTTCTGTGATAATTAATAATTTGTATTTTACTTTAGTCCCAGGGCAATCGAATCTATGTCATAACGAGATCTCGTCTCTCAGAGCTATTTCAAACCTGTTTTCTAAAAATCCCATTGCTCAAGAGGTCCACTACAGAATCAAGCAGCTAGAAGACTCTTCTAGAAGAATAATTTTTTTTTGGGTTCCCAGTCATTCTGGAATATTCGGAAACGAGCAAGTTAACAAAGCTGCAGCAGAGACTCTCGTTAGAAGAAATAACGCCCTCCTATGTCCCACCATCAGAGTTATTTAAACCATTAAAAGCAAAAATATTATATGAATGGCAGCAGACCTGGGAAATATTAGCAAATAACAAGCTTAAAGACATCAAACCTACTGTCAGCTCCTGGGCTACATCTTCCAGAACATGCCGGCGGGAGGAGGTAGTCATCACCCGCCTGAGGATAGGGCACTGCCGCCTCACACATGAGTATCTTATTACAAGGAAGGATCCATCTCAATGTAATCACTGTAAAGTGACTCTCACGGTGAGTCATATTTTTGAGCACTGTCCACGGTACAGGAGAGAAATTGAAAAATTTGGGGTGCCACGCCATGTCTCTGAGGCTTTGAGCGATAATGAAGCAACTATCAGCAGTGCCATCAAGTTTATAAAGAATATTCGTCTATTTCAGCAAATATAACTTTTTTTTTTTTTTTTTTTTTTTTTTATTTATTTTATTATATTATATGAATATATATATATATATATATATATATATATATATATATATATATATATATATATATATATAATTTTATTTTTTCTTCTTCTTCATCATACTGTTTAAACTAAAATTTTATTTTATCTCTTTATACTTAAATTATTATTATTCTTTATTTTACATATATATATATATATACATTTTTTTCTTTTTTTTTTTTTTTTTTGTATTATTGATTATTTTTATCATATTTGTGTTTTATTTTTTATTATTAGTTATTTGTTTGTATTTTTATCATAATTGTTAATTTCGTTTATTTTATTTTTGTTTACCTTTATTTTTATTATTTTTTAATGTTACTGTATTGTTTTAGTATTTTGTTCGTTGTTTTCTTTTCTTAAAATTTTTTTTTTTTTTTTATATCATCATTTTGGTTAATCGTTTTCTTTTTATATTGTTTTTTGTAAAGATCCGAGGGCGATAATAACCATCAGCAGTTTTTTGCCCTTAAAATTAAAACAACAACAACAACGAGATCTCGTTCTAATTACCCCCATGCACAGCAGTTGATAGCAGTATGAATTCATGACTATTCTCACTGAACCCAATGCCCTTCAGAGGTTACAGTGGAATAAGTTGTTTTTATTTGTTTATTTACAATACTATTGTCTGTATAATATATGTTATGTTTTAGTTTGATATAACAAAAAAATTCTTCCGACTTTGACTAAAATCATTCGTTTACTCCTGTTCCGATTAATGGTCAGTTTCATCCTCTGATCATCACCGAAGTCGACCGAAGCACAGGAGGACAAAGTGCCCCAGATCGATGACAAACCCCAATTCGGACTGTATTCCACAAAGAGGTATATTGTCCCCGGTTTAGACAGAAAGAGTGTAATAAAATCTTTGACCACTTGTTAAAGAGCTGTTTACCGGCCCAGGGAAGGACCCTTTCATGAGCTCCAATAAAACTCGAGAGGGTATCTTAACTTCAAAGGAAACCATTGGGATAAAGTGACCCCATCCCGCTCCGGAGTCGAATGGACGCCCGGTGTCCGTTCCACTCTTGACTTAGCCGCTTTTTATGTAGCACTCTTCTTGTCATTTCGTCTCCTTTATGTATTGAATGGACATAAAATTTTATTAACCTTTAGTGGTAAAAATTATTTTCATTTCTCTCAAAGATCAATGGAAAGTTCCACGAACAAGAAAAGAAAAAGAAAAACGGCCGATATTTGACAGCCATCATCAGTACAGAACACACACACAAAAAATAAAAATAAAATAAAATAAAAATTACAATTCAGGCGGTCATACATAGGGGCTGCCTATAGAAGTTTTAATGCTCCAATTCAGACACCATACCTCAAAGTCTCTGATGTAGGATTAGAGAGTTTGAGAGGCAATAGTAGGATCGTTATTGGCTGATTACTCACAAGTGTCATCAACATAGGTAGAAAGGAATGAAAATGAAATGAAATGAAAAAACTTCTTTATTATCCTGGGACTAAAGTCCCTTAAGAATAAAATAAAATACATAATTGATGACCGGAACAGTGTGGTCATGATTTAGAATAACAAAATACTAAACTAAAAAATAATTAAGGTAGTAATATATGTACATATTTACAAGTCAGACTTTCGGAATAAGAAAAACAAAAAAAAACAAAACAGTAATAGCTGGTTCATCAATGATAATTTGAGTAATACAAACACATAAAAAAAAAAAATAATAATAATAATAATTGGTATTTATAGCATCTGCAGTTTGAAGTTATTGTCTGTTTGACTGGGTAAGGAGAAGGTGGTTGAAAAGTAGCGATTTGAAGGAGGAAGCAGTACTTGCATGACGGATCTCAGGAGGAATAGAATTCCAAAGAGTGGTTGCTTTGGCTAGAAAGGACTTGTCAAAGGCAGCAGTACGGTGAGGAGGAGGGTAGAGGTCAGAAAGACGGGATCTAGTAGAACGGGACTGAATTGATGATTTAAATTGAAGGGATTGGAAGATGTAGCTGGGACGATGAGTTCTGATAACCTGGTAGAGGAAGGAGGCTAGGAAATACTGGCATCTGTAACGAGGATGAAGCCACCTTAACTCGGTGTAATACTGGATTATATGCGTGTCTCTGGTGATTCCGAATACAAACCGTATTGCACAGTTCATAATACGCTTAAGTTTTGCTTCGAGCTCACCTGAAAGTCCGCTGTACACCTCGCATCCGTAGTCAAAGTGGGGAAAGACAAGGGAAGAAACAAGGAGTTTACGAATATTGAATGGTAGGAGGTGATGGAGGCGACGGAATTGCTTTAGGGTTGTTATGGTTCGGCGGGATATTTGGGAGATGTGCGGTTTCCAAGAGAGAGTTTGATCAAGAGTAATACCTAAGTTCTTGACAGATGAATGGAAAGAGATAGGAGTATTGTTTAGGAAAAAGTTGGGGAAACTGGGAAAGGATTGAAGGAGAGCAGGTGATGCTATCAGGATGGCTTTTGTTTTTCAGCGCTTAGCAGGAGTTTGTTGCTGTTTGACCAAGCACTTATATTATTTATGTCCTCCTGAAGTTTAGAGATAGCATCAGGAAATTCATTTAGGGTAAAGGAAATATAAATCTGAATATCGTCGGCATAGAGGTGGTATTGGGAGTGCTTGATGGAGAGCGGAAGATCATTTATGAATATGGAGAAAAGGGTAGGAGATAACGAGGAACCTTGGGGTACACCTTTTGTTAGTGGCAGTGAGTCGGAGCGGGGTTTATTGGGAACTACAACATACTGGGAACGGCCGGTAAGGAATGATTGAAACCATTGAAGAGCGCCTGTGGATACTGGGAGTCTATGGAGTTTGGTTAAGAGGATATTATGGTCCACAGAATCGAAGGATTTGGAAAAATCAAGCAAAACAAGGATAGTTATTTTGTGCTGATCTATGGCCTTGTGGAGATCTTGGGAAATGTGGGAGAGAGCCGAGTGAGTTGAATAGCCAGGCCGAAAACCAGACTGGAGGGGGTTCAAAAGGTTATTTTGCTCGAGGTAGAGGGATAACTGAGATTGGACCAGACGCTCTAAAGGTTTAGAAAGGTTTGAAAGGAGAGAAATTGGGCGAAAGTCATTAGGAGATACCGGATTTGAGTTTTTCATCAGTGGACGGACCAGAGCGGTTTTCCAGGAAGTTGGGAAGGTTGCACTGTCTAGAGAAAAGTTATAGATATGATATAATATTGGAAGGATGGAAGGAAGCGAGTCTTTGATTAGTTTTACTGGGATATTGTCAGGTCCGTAGTCATTGGTTTGGGATTTACGAATAGAATTAAAGAGGTCCTCAGGGGTGATATGGGAAAAAAAGAATGAATCCGGATTGAAATGGTGCATAGGAGCAGGCATCGGCGTCTGACATGATAAATGAGAGGAGCAGGAAGCAAAGTGGGTGTTAAGATCATCAGCGGAAATAGGAATAGGTTGGTTATGGGTGTGTTTTCCTAAGGATAGTTTACGCAGGATTGTCCATTTGGTTTTGGAGTCGGAAGCACAAGATAAGGATTGCTGAAAATATTGGGATTTAGCTTGGCGTATCATGGATTGGGTACTGTTTCTGAGATGTTTGAAGGTGGAGTAATCACTAGGAAGACGGGAGCGCCTGAATCGTCGCCTTGCAGCATCCCTGTGCCTCATACATTCCCTAATTTCTGGCGTTAACCAAGGAGCAGGAGGGTGTCGGATTTTCTTTGTGATAAGGGGAGCATGGTTGTCTAGGATATTATGGAGATGACAGGTAAGGGTTTCAACCATAGAATCTACGGTCCTAAGCGAGTATATGGTGTTCCATGGGATAGCTTCAAGATCTGGCGCCAAGATTTCAGAGGAAAGGGTGTTAAGGTTACGAAAAGAAATGGTTCTTGGGGAAAATAGAGTGATCGGAAGATTATAGGATATCTGGATAAGGTCGTGAGCAGACAAGAACGGAACAGGATGTTGAGACGAGGCGAGGAGTTTATCAGCAGAATCCAGAACATACAGATCGAGCCAGGATTCTGAGGACTGGGTGTGGTGTGTGGGATTATATGGTACAATATAAAGATCGAGAGAGAAGAAGAGGTTGGTTAAGTAGGCATGGTCTGAGGAAGGCAACAATAGGTTGGTGTTAAAATCCCCAGTGAGGATGATATTGTTATAGGATGGGATTAGATTGTAAAGAGTGGATTCGAATTCTGTCTCAAAGGGTACTCTGGGAGGGCGGTATATGACTCCAAATAGTAGGGAATGTGAAGCTGTGGATATTTCGGCGAAAAGGTATTCGAGGTGAGGGCAATCGGAATGGGGTGATTGAATGAGTTGTTTGGATTTGAGGCTGTCATGAACAAAGAGACCCACGCCGCCACCCGTTCGGTCATCTCTGTCATGACGGAGCAATGTATAATTCGGAAGGGAAACTTGCGATGTCGGAATTGTAGGTTTCAGCCAGGTTTCAGAAACAGCTATTAAGTGATAAAAGTTATGGAGGAAAAAGTCATGGAATTCATCAATATGGGCTAGGAGTGACTGTGCGTTGACGTGACAGGTTAAAAGGACATTAGTCATGGGAAAGGAAAATTGGAAGTAGTGAACCGAGATGGTGGGCCATGAGAAAAGGGGAGCGAGGAATGAGAAGATGAATAAACCTGCAGTGCATTGACATTATTTGTGGAATAAGAACTAGAAACATAAACATTCTTAGAAAATAGAAATAAAACAAACATAATATAGAAAATCAAAAAGGTTTTTACAATTTCAACAGCTGTTAGTAGTCTGTACATAGCGAATAAAAATAAAATAATTATTACTCTTGTTGAGTTAGATAACAAAAAATTCACGTATATTTGCGAATAAAGAAAAAAAATTGCATTTTGTCTTAATGTTGAACAAAAATAAAAATAGCTACAGTAATAAAGAAAAAAATAATGATGAGATGAAAATCGCGAATTAGTGGTTAAAAAACGAATGTTCGAAAGCCGATGATCCCGAAAGGTGAAAAGTAGTCCCTGATGTCAGTCAAAAACTTATAAGTCAGAAGGCGAGTTGATGAATGTGTTAGGATGGTTGGGATATCAGCTGAATAGACTGTGTAAAGAATGGGTCCTAGGACACCAGCAGACTGAGTAAAAAGAGATGAACAGGAACTATTGTGATTTATTATTAAGGTAATTTAAACATGATTTTTAATAACATTTCGCGTTGTGAATCACTGCTATAGAGAACACCGGCATGCCGAGGAAAGAAGGGTTCGTAGAAAACATAATGATCTTCCTTAAAGGTTCTGTGAGTGAGGAAGGATTAATAGGGATGTGTAGAGAGCGTGTGTTAATGTATCAAACAAACTTCCATCCAATATTCAAGAGTTTTTTAAGGTATCCTCTGTTATTTAAAATTTCATTCTTTTCCACAAAGTTTTTTAAAATATCAACAAAAGGCCTGGAAATCAGGTGTTATAATTCAGGGAAGGAAACTTTTCTGACAAAATATTCTGTCAGAAAAACAATCCTAAGTTAGGAATAAACATTTTCAGAGAATTGACTACATCGATCTTACACGAACCTCATTTGTGTTGCACTGAGGCCGGAACGAAGGTTCTGTAATCAACTTTCCAAGACATTCCTGTATTCATTATTTACTAGGGGGGCAGCGTTTTCCGGCCTAGTTTCGAAGTTGGGTCAACAGTGTACAAATGACACGTGTGCTTAAATTTGTTGAAAGAGTCGATGTTTATTTTGGTTTATGTGTATTCAACCAGCTCTACGTGTTTGCCCCCCCTTTTTTTTTTTTTTTTTTTTTTTTTTTTTTGTATATTCTTTATTAATGTTTATGCATATTTTTTTATTCCCGCCACGATCCGGGTTTTATTAGCCGTATTGATTTCAATATACATATTATATAACATGTAATACGATCCCTTTTTTCATCAATTATTAGAGCTTAGTTAAAATCTTATCGACATTACACTAACAATATTGTCTTTGTATTGTTCTAAAAATAATAATATTGTAAAAATTAGCTTCCGCATCTTATAATTTTTTACTTGCTTCTATAATTTAAATGGATTTTTAAGTACACGAAAAAATACTAGGAGGGTCTGTAAAACAATGCAACTAATATCTAAAATAATCCCTTACATTTATGCGTTTTTCTTTATATGCGTTCGTATCTTAAATAATGGCTTTATGTATATAAACATAAAATAAAATAAGAAAGCACGAACATAGATAGTTGTACTGTTCTCTTCTTACTGGATACCAACTTTATAGAGGCTGTGCATTCCTGCCCTAGGGTCACACCACGATTTAAATTAAATAATTTGTAACAGTTTTTTTTATTATTTTAATTTTTTTGTCTTTTGCTTTTATAATACTGCTCATATTTGCGAGAAAATCTATTTGTAGAAGTTCATAAATATTCTAAAATATATTTATCGGTTTCCGGTATTTTATTTTATATAATATTTTATATTTTGCGTTTTAAAATTTCTGGATATTACTTAAAATAAGAAATGATAAATTATTTAAAATGAACGTAATGAAAAATTTCCTTAGCACAAATAATAATATTACTGGAAATATTCCAGTAATATTCCAAATATTTGGTCCAAAGAGAGATGAGGCCACTGGGGAGTTTAGAAGGTTGCATAACGCGGAATTGCGGAACTTGCATCCTGTGAATATAATTGAGCTGATTGCATCGCGGAGACTCAAATGGGCGAGTAAAGTTGTTGGGCTCGATGACGAACGGATTCCGAGAAAGTTTGTATTTCCTGATCCGACTGGTAGGCGTCCGAAAGGTAGGCCGAAGCGGAGATGGGAGGATTGCGTTAAGGCTGATCTCGGGAGCTTGGGCTTGAATGGTGAGCATTGGACGAGTCTGTGTAGGCGGAATTTGGTGGTATCGGCATCGAACCTTCGGGTTCGCTAAGCCTATTATTATTATTATTATTATTATATTACTGGAAATATTCGAAATAGTTAATTTTGATTTATTCTTGAAGGGACATAATTGGAATAAAAAAATGCGACTGATGAACGATTTTTCCCTGACTTGGCTGACGAATAGGAAAATTGTAAAGACTGTAGTTAAATTTGAATCTATAAAAGTTCACCCTGTTTCCAATGAACGCATTTGTATTTCAAATTATATGCTAAATAGATATAACAAACTGTTTTCATTCAAAATACTATTTCCATAATATTTATTTTTTCTGATTATTCAAATTTAATCTATCATATTAGAAATGAGATAAGTTATTCAATATGGACGCTTAGTATTTTTATTGGGTTTTGTATTACCCTGAATTCTTACGTTATTTTATAACTGATTGTTATTCAAGTTAAGATTTTTTTATAAATTATAATATTCTGTATTTGTTAAACTATAGTGATATTCTATATTAAACTGTTTAATGTGGATATCTGGTAATGTTCATGCATAACATAAATATATTTTAAAACCCTAAAAAAAAAAAAAAAAAAATGCAAGAAAACCTTGTGAATCTTTATTTGCATGTAATACAGATGTACAGCTAAAGGTTTTAGAAAAAATATTATCTTATACACAAAGTTGTAAAATATGATGAAAAGTGATAAAAAGTGGATACAACTTAATGTTTGTTTTTTATGATAATATAATAAATTATTCAATGAAACACGTGTTTCTTTTGAAGCTCAAAATAATTTGTTAACCTTTTTCATTGTTTCCTTTCCTTACTTTCTTAGTTCTTCAATTGTTTTTATCAACGGAGGTTAATGAAAATCGTTTGTTCCGCGCACCAGATTTATTATTATTATTTTTTTAGCAGTTTTGTTAATGTTAATGATGAGGTTAGAAGGTTGTACAACGCGGAATTGCGGAGCTAGTACCCAGTGAATATAATTTAATTAATAGCTTCGCGGAGACTCAAATGTGCGAGTAAAGTTGTTAGGATTGGTGATGAACGGATTCCGAGAAAGTTGGTATTCGCTGAACCGACTGGTAGGCGTCTGGAAGGTAGGCCGTAGATGCTTGTTGGGCTTGAACGGTGATCATTGGACGAGTATGTAGGCGGAGTTTGGTGGTATGGGCATCGAACTTTCTGGTTCGGTAAGCCTATTATTATTATTATTCGTTAATATTAGTAATCATTCAACTCATATAACCTCGTTTTATCACTGAATAAATATAGCCATTATTCAATATAAATGTTGAATTGATTGAGAAATAGTTATGTATTAATAATAATAATAGGCTTAGCCAACCCGAAGGTTCGATGCCGATACCACCAAATTCTGCCTACACAGACTCGTCCAATGTTCACCAATCAAGCCCAAGCTCCCGAGATCAGCCTTAACGCAATCCTCCCATCTACGCTTCGGCCTACCTTTCGGACGCCTACCAGTCGGATCAGCAAATACCAACTTTCTCGGAATCCGCTTGTCATCGAGCCCAACAACTTTACTTGCCCATTTGAGTCTCCGCGATGCAATCAGCTCAATTATATTCACAGGATACAAGTTCCGCAATTCCGCATTGTGCAACCTTCTAAACTCCCCAGTGGCCTCCTCTCTCTTCGGACCAAATATTTTACACAATACCTTATTTTCGAAGACCTTAAGCCGTTGTTCATCTTTCAAAGTTAGCGGCCACGTTTCACATCCGTAAAGAACCGTTGGAAGAATAATAGAAATAGTTAGGTACAATTTTAAAAATAGACAACATTTTATGGCTAAACGTATAATAAACATATTTTGGTTATGTAACATGTTTAAATAATGTTACTGTAAAAAAGTGATTTCGAATGAATAAATGATAAGTGATTTTAATCTGTATAAATAAAACTAACATAAAAAAAGTTAATGAAATTAACTACTGTATTTTTCAATAAATATATTTAATGTGAGATGAATGATATTAAACTAAGGTATTTCCCACATATAGGTAAAATACTTGTAGGTAAAATTGTAATTTAATTAACTGATTTCTTTACATGTATATTTCCTTCTTTTTTTTAAAGTTTTAATATCGTCGTTATCTCGCTCAATAGTTTATATAATATTGTATTTAATGTTATTATGATTGTATTTATTAACCCTGATGATGAACCACAATGGGGTGTCGAAACGTTGGCAAACAATAAATAGTTGTTTAATTTACTGACCACCACTCGGACTAATTCTTTTCATTAATTCTCAAACGGTCAACTCATTATATTCTGTATGATAAATATTTTTTAATATATTTAAATAATAAAATAAAATATGATTACGTTTTGGTTAACAATATTACTATATATCAATGAATATTATGTTTATATAACTTTGTCATTGACTCCGTAATAAATTTAATTCCTCTTTACTTTTTTTTTTTTTTTTATCAAAATACATCGTGAGATATAAAAATTATATTTATTTTTAAGTTATAACGTTTAAAATAACATATGTATTGGAGCTCCATAGTCAGTTATATAAAAAGTTCTCTGAAGAAGAACCGCAGCTTGTTTGATGTGGCTATGTACAGAGGATACTCACCACTCGACTAAACCACACAGGAACCAAATCATGCTTCTCCATCCCTCTGGAGTATATAAAAGATTTCTTGGGCCATCTTAGGCACTTGAGAAAAAAATCAAATGCAACAAAACATATTGTACATATTTTGCCAGTGGGAAAAATAAATAAAAATGATATATAGTGGAATCTAAAAAAGAAGAAACGGCCTTAGCGAGTCACGCTATTAAAAATAACCATAATTTTGATTTTAAAAACGTAACGGTTCTAGAGGTAGAAAAAAATAAAGATAAAAGACTGATTCTCGAAATGATGCACATCATTAAGATCGAACACTCTCTAAATGCGCGTAATGATTGCACAAAACTGAGCAATTTATATAATAATATTTTAAACAAATTAGAAAAATGAGTTGACAAAAGAAAAAAAAAATTTTTTTGGGTGGGTTATTTATTGTTAATAGTTTTTATTACCATTATTTATATAAATATTTTAGATTGTTTTATTGTTATTGTTTAATATAATAGTTTGGGTTGTTTTATGATATAATTTTAAGCTTTGTTAACTTTTTGTTTTTACTACACAAATTATAATTAATTTTACTGACCAGAATTTTTTTTTTGGACTGTTAGATATAGAACAGTGGTGTTATTATTAAATTTATTTATTAATAAGTTGAGCTTCGGCCACCAGGGCTTGATCTGCAAGCCCTCCCAGTGCCCTGTAGTTAGCCTGAGTGGTGTGCTGATGCTCAATAAAATTCTTTGGCAAGATGTTTTTGTCATGCATTGTATCTGGCTGTAGATAGATAGTTTATAAAAAATATAACCAATATACTATCAACATTTAACCAATTATGTATACATACAGTGTTGAAAAGGGTACTATGTTTATGACGGTGTATCGAAACGTCAAATAAAGAAAATTAAGAAGGAGTAATAGTTATGGACCTAAAACCGAATAATTTCAATATATAAATATATATTTTTTATTTATTTATTTTTTTAACTGGCTGATTTTGTAAGGCAGCGGTTGCTTCAAGAACTAGATTAATTATTATATTTAAGGGCTATACTTTGTGGAACCATTGGAGTTCTTTTCCAAAGGTATCGTGTTTACCAATATTAATAGGTGGCATGCAGGGGTAAGATTGAATTAAACAGGTTTCAATTAGAGCAATTATTATTAAACATAACAAATACCCAGATTTTAAACCTAAAATCTATTTATATAATGTCTAGAACTATGGGTGAGAATACTGAGGGTCTTCTTACGATTAACTTCTCCAAATAATATTTAAAAAAAAGTTACCTTAAAAAATCTTTAGATGAATAACGAAGATGGAATTTGTCTCTGGCGTTCGTTTTCGTCCCCAGTTTCTCTCCCTCCCTCAGCGGACTTCTGCCGGATACCTGGCGGTCTCGTTGGAGGTCTTCCACTCTTATTTCAAACTATAATATATTTTGGAGATTGCCGATCTCATATCATGACAAAGGACTAATATAGGAATTTCCACGGTCCATCCTTTGTCCTCAGTCTTGACGGCTAGTAGCTGGGTTCTCGGGAGTTCTGGGGTGCCCATGGGGAATTCAAGGGGGTAGGGAACGCCTTTTGAACTTGTGCCAACCAAGCTTATTAATATTTATTTAATTAATATACTAATTTCCCAATAATACATGTATATTCCTCAGTATTCTCAATACATAACAATATATATATATATATATATATATATATATATATATATATATATATATATATATATATATATATATATATATATATATACACATATATAATCCCTAAAAATCCATGTACTTATATTTTGTTATATTACTTTTTTTTTTTTTTTTTTTTTTTCTTTTTTTTTTTACTAAAGGGTTTGTGTGTGGGGAGAGGGCCAGTCCTGCTAAAAAACGAAAATTTTCACGAAACTGAAATTTCATATTTAAGACTACTATATGTCCGGAGTGTAAAACAAATAATTTTCGATAGAAGCAATGAACCATAATTGTCACTTTATGCATTTTGCACATCTTTATGATTTTCTCTAAAACATTGCTAACAATTATGATTAAACCGACTACATTGATGTAAAACCAAATTGATAAAAGTACTTCTGGTTCTGTTAATTAAAATTAATTAACTATTTCAATGTGTTTGAATTATTATAATTTAGGTAAACATGAATTAATAAAGAATTTGATTAGAAAATATCAGAAATATCTTTCTAGATTTTTATTTTCTCCCGTAATCTAATAAACATTTTAGAAAGATAGTTATCCAAAATATACAGACGAAGAAGCAACGAAAATGGAATAAACTTATGCGATTGTTGTTGATAATAAATTCTAATTAATCTTGAATAAATGTTTCCATCAAAACAAAATAATTCTTTATACAATTCCCAAATTAATTCTCCCAAGAAGGAGGGTGAGTTGATTTTTGCAAGTACCAATATTTTTTTTTTTTTTTTGTCATCTGTGTAAAAATACCTGTTTAAATATGTTTTAGTTTTTCTCACGATTTACGAGCGGTTGATACTAACTTCGGTATATCCCTTAGTATAAATATTATGATGAAGAAATAATCACACCAATCTATTCAACTTTCTGTAGTTCAGGGTGTTTTTACTTTATTTTTTTTCCTTTTATTTTTTTTTAAAGGAAAATGGAAATTATAACCTGGACGTTGCCGGATTTGGTTTTAAAAAATGGCCTGGCTCTTAGGTATTTTCCTGGGTTATGGTTGCCAGGCTCCAGGGACTAAACCCTAGCCACTACACTTTATGGCCTTAGTATAAGTGGATTTGTGTGTTCGTCCTCAGTTGTTACATTAACCCGTCAAAACAGAGTAAAAAGAATTGTTCCGGCAGTTTCATATAACTAAAAAATAATAGAAATATTTTATCAATTTGAGAGGTGTTATGAAAGTGCAATTAGGGTATAATTAATGGCTTGATATATATGTGATCTATTATATGTGATATTAAAAGTATAACGTGAAAACTTACTTAATAGCATTTATCGAATGATAGTCATATTTTTTTATTTTTCATTATATTTATTGATATTTACAACTGTATAATAAAATATATTTAGTGAATGTGATACGAGATTATACTGTCATGGTTCACACGTAGAGATACTACCCATTGGCAGACCTCCAAAAGCTATGCTAAACCAGAAGGTCTCGGGGCCATATTCTTTTCAAACGCCTCGGATGATTATCAGGGGTTGTAGAGGTAGCAAGGTTTGAAACTAATAGATTAGAGTGGGAATCCTGAAAGGACAATTTCCATAGGTACCTAATAGGGGCCAAGTCAGTAACATAGGAAACATTTAGGTCTTTATGGATGAGTTTATTCGTGACAAAATAAGGAGCATTTAGGATTTTTCGAAGGAATTTTAATTGTAAGGATTGGAGACGGGAAGGATTTGATGGTTTAGTAGATCCCCAAAGCTCTACTCCGTAAGTCCATATCGGCCTTATGATATTCATGTAGATGTGTCTTTTGTTGTTAAGCGGAAGGTTTGGGCTTTGTACAGTAAGTGTTGAAATAGTCGAAAACGTCGGGCAGTTGCTTGTCGTTTCAGTCTTGTGTGATGATTCCAAGTAAGACGTTTGTCCAGATGGAGTACTAGGATCTGTTCGACTGGGACAAGCGGAGTGTTATTGAAGGATACTATTGGGCAGGATGTGATAGGTTTACGACGCAGGGTGAAGGTTATTTGGAGGAATTTATTTTTATCTATTTTAGTTCTCTGATGTGGAATTGAAGGGGAAACCTTTCAAAAGAGGCAATAGTGGGATCATTATTGACTGATACTATACAGGTGTCATCAGCATAAGTAGAAAGGAAGGTGTAAGGATGGGTGGGAATATCATCTGTAATGACTGTGTAAAGAATGGTTCCAAGAATACTGCCCTGAAAAAACACCGGCAGGCTGATTAAAAATGAAGGAAAGGAATTACTGTGATTTACTTTGAAGGATCTATCAGTGAGGTAAGACTGCATAATGAGGAAGTATATAGAGGGAATGAATCTGCGGAGTTTGTAAAGCAATCCAGGTGCCATACTTGGTCAAGATAATCATATTTAATTTTTTCAAATCTATAGAAAAATAAGATATGATATGATGTTACATTCATGATGATCTGGTGGGCCAATGCCAGAAATAAAACGCATCCTATAACAAAAGATAATTAGAGGATATAAAAAGTTACAAGAATTATAGCTATCCTCTTAAGAATATATTGGAAATCTAGATATATGTATATATATATATATATATATATATATATATATATATATATATATATATATATATTTAAATTTACCAAATTTAACAATATCTTCTTAGCGTGTATCGTTCGTTCCCATATGACGTTTTTGAAGAAGTTTGCAGCTTAGACAACATTGTTTCGTATTGAACTTCCTATAACCAATAAATCTGAACATTTGCTGTGGTAGAATAATAATAATTAAGTAGGGAGTTTTTTTATTTTATGTTTTTTTTTTACAATCCGGTATCTTGGCTTTTGACTATACAAAAGTCAGACGTGGAACCCCTATAAAAGACTCAAAAGAAAAGAATTCATCCGCAGATTCGGCCACATACAGACTAATAAACAGAAAATTTCATCTTACAGTTTACTACATATTACTAATATACAAGACAGTACTGAAACCTATATGGATCTACGGACTTGAACTGTTGGGGACAATATTCTAACATCAAACGCATCCAATCCTTCCAATCCAAAGTTCTTTAAACATTAGTTAATGCTCCTTATTATGTTAGCAACTGTACCCTACACCACGACCTTAATATTCCATTTACATTAGACCTGATACCATCCAAATATTCTAAATTTCATCAGAAACTTACTCATCATCCTAACCTTTTAGCAAAAGCCACCCATCTCTACAATCCTCCTCGAAGATTTGAAACGACAGTGGCCACGAAACGTATTGTAAACATTTATACTGGAGTTCTGATGCTAGTCATATCCTCCTCTCATGTACTGTTTGTGGGTACTGCGCCCTAACTCCACCTCCAATGGCTCACACCTATATATATATATATATATATATATATATATATATATAATTATATTTTGGTAATTTGATTATAATAATTATTTTATATATATTGTATGAATGTGCTTTTATATTATATGTTCATTTAGAAACAATTTATTTTATTTTATTAATAATTGTTTTCGGCTAATTCAAATATTTTACTATACAGACGTTCTTATCTTCCACTTAACTACAAAAGGCTCATCTACATGACCAGCATAAGGCCGATAAGGACTTAAGAGTAGAGCAATCGATGATTTTGATACAATTAAAAAAATAAATAAATAATAGCAATTTTTCTTCACTTTCGATTCATTAAATCACGTTTAAATAATAATGGAGTGGATGTCCACTAAAATAACAAAATGTGATAAACTATTGAAATTTCAATTTCATGAAATGGAATGAATGCAGTCTCTTAACTTGGGGTATGGTGTAAAAAAGAATAAAAGAAAAAAAAATGAAGCCACTGGAATCCATTTGCGTAATCCTTTCACAATATCCCCATTTTGCAGCCACAGGACGGTAGATACTGCTTAGAATTCACTAAAATCCATATTTATAGATCCTGTGTATTCTATTTAAATTGAAACAGATGAATTATTCACTAAAAGGCCTTGACTCCTCGGACAGGATTTTTTAAAATTAAATAATTGATTAGCCATATAATATGATGAACATTTAAATTTATAATAATATATTATAATTTTTTATATTTTAAAACTCCTCAAAAAAGTGAAAGCTCGCTTAATTAGTTCCTGCATGCGAAGCCCGTATTGTCCTGTGTATTATTTTTTTTTTGTATTTTATTATAATACTTCATTTTTAAAATTTCCAGATAGCAAAAGTTTGAAATATATAAAACAATGGCCGTATTTTTAATTTAAAAATATGGTTTATATATGAATATCCGGGTTTTAATCTAAATTTTACTTTCATGTAAAAACAAACCAATGAAAGGTTCAGTACTTATAGAGATTCGAATTTTTTCCGATTAAATTGTGCTACTCCACCAGGTTTTTCCACCAGTTTTTAAGTACCCACGTTTTAGATGCTGGGTGTGCCCCGGGAGGTTCATCATACTTCAGGGTATCTCCAAGACTGTAATAACAGAATAAATAATTCTGCTACAGATGGGGTTCGAACCCAGGATGCAGAATACGCCGCTCCCTTTAGTTTTATAAACATTTATTAAATTTCTTTTCATAAGTTTTGAGTAATCTCTAAATTTGGATTAAAAGGTTTTATGGAAAACAGTGCCTTGATCCGAATTAATAAACATAATCCGAATTATGTTTTTTATGAAAAAAAGTTATATAAATGTTTCGTAGAGGCCATCCTTAAATTCTCCTTTCTTTCTTGTTCGTGTTTTAATTAAGAACTATTTCTTTTTTGTGGCTCATAGTGTTTTAATTTTTCTTAAAAATAATTGAAGCGCCTTAAGCATTTATTAATTTTAAACGTTCATGACAAAGAAGAAGGTGAAATATACCACCTATATATGATAATAATAATAAAACATTATTCTGACCCTATGTCCCTTAAGAATAACAAAATTATACAGTACATATTTTTACTATATATATATATATTATAATATATAATATATATATTATATATATATATATATATATATAAATTGATAAATAAAATAAAACATGGATAAATTGTAGTAAAATTAAAATACATAATTCAAATGGTTGACCACGTCATATAAAATAAAAAAAAAAATTAGAAAATTAGAAATAAAATAATACGAGTTTATATCCACACATTTATTCTTTTCTTAAAAATACGAATTTATTTTATATTTCCTTCTTAATATTTTTTTGTAAACTGTATAAACTGGTTCCTATAGCATTTCTTTTGAACTGCTAACACCACAGTTTCTTGGACGTTAATATCAAGATTTTTTTAATTACTGATCTTCGAAATCTCTCGGTAACATGTCAAATATAAATTTTATTATATGCATTTATGTAATTTTTTCAGTGATTTAATTTAACTATAGGTGCATTAATAAATCGGATTCATATTTTTTTTACTCACCGTTTAATTTTTTCCCTACTTTTCGGGGCCTAGGCCATTTTTAAGGAATACATTACGTGCCTATATGTCTATATCCAATTATCTATTTATCTACCTATGTATATGTATATATAAACACACACATACGTATGAACTACACAAATAAATGGATTCCTTGATAATGGCTTGGTCTAAGCGTTCTTGGAAATAAAATGTTGAGTGTAGACAATGTGGATCAAATTTATTGATAAACCTGCCTATAAATAAACATATTTATTATTACATACTATGAATATAGGGGATGCTTAGTGATTCAACAAATTACTGAAGGACATTTGTTGAGAAGCTTGTGGTCGATATGGCCGAATGGGGTTGTTCATATGGCGACAACACAACAAAATGTGACTCCTATAACCCTTTTCCTAACGATTTTGTCACAAGCAAATACATTTCTAATGAATCTGTCCCACAATGTCTTCCATTCATTCCTAGTTCTTTATTAATCCCATATTCTTATTAACACACCCTCAATTAATAAATATGGTAATCGAGTTTTTTTTTTTAATTTTTTCAAGTTTAAAATTAAACTCTTAAAAAAAAGTTCCTATCGAAAAAAAAAACGAATATACTTCACATGCATAATCAAATAAATCTGTGAAAAAAAAAACAACTGAAAATCCTACTTTATACCAAGGATTTTGCACCTTTTTGCAGTTTTCTTATGAACGGCTCTAACGAATTCGATTAAACTCGCCATATCGATGTAAAATTTAATGTGCTTTTATTTTATGTAGGTTTAATTCTAAGTGAAATAGTCTGACAGGGCTTAATATCACCTGTTTAGCATCAATAAGCAACGGATAAATATATAAGTTGAACGAATTCGATACAGAACATGAGGAGAATAGATAGAAAATATTTGTTATTTAATTTTTGTGTTTTTAAACATAAAAATAGTAATATATTGATGTATAATATACCTTTGGAAAGCTGAAGATTAAAAAAAAATTGTATATTCACAAAATTGTAAAACCTAACGGAGAGTGATGGAAAGCCGATAAAACTGATTGTCTGAGATAATAATATAATAGATTATTCTATAAAACACATGTTTCTATTGAAACGCAATGAAATTAATTCTTTAACATTTTATTTTTATCTCTAAATGTATTGAACAATACTAAAATTGATTTTAACAACGGAGGTAAGTGAAAGTCTTGTGTTGCACGCACTAGATTAAAAAAAACAACATATTTATTTATATACACAACTTTATTGATGTGATGAAAATAAAACACAATGACACAAAATAAATGTAAGAACGCTGACAGGGCTTATATGCCGATATTTTAAATTTTCTTCCTCTAAAGTACCTTTTGTTTTATAGATTCAGACAAATTATCCATTTTATCTAATTAATATTGATAATAAACGGCTAAGTATAAAAGTTAAACAAAATTGGAAACCTACTAAAGGAGATAAAGTAAAAACGTGTTTTCAATGTAATTTCTTAAACCTAAGAACAGCAACATATATATATATATATATATATATATATATATTTTATATATATATATATATATATATATATATATATAACAATTTGATATTGGTATAATATTTAATCTAAATCATATGTTTCTAACGAATCTGAGAACGAAAAAAATAATATTAAATCTGCCACCGAGGCATTTTTATCACAAACTTGGGGAATCTATTTGGTGTCAAATAAAAATAATTTACCTAAATGTGTAGCTTTTTAATTCAAACAGTTTTTAATATATATTTTTTTAATCTCTTTTCCGATTATATTTATTTTTTAATAGTAAAATTTGAAATCAATTATTGATGATTTTGTATCTGATTCTTAGGAGTCAAAGGCATGAAAAAATTATATGATCGTGATTTTTTAACGAAAGCAAATTTTTAACGGAAGAAAGAAACCAAAAATATGTATTTATTCAACCTTCTTGAAAAGTGTCAATCACCGATTTTTTTTGAAATGGTGGAACAATATAAAAAAAATTAAAACATATTTTTTTTTTTTCTGAAATCTTGCATATAACTTATATTTCTGATTATTATTGAAACATTTGTAAACAATTATTTTTATATTAAAATTTCTTTTATACTCCTCTATACACCGATTTGTTTTCGATTTTTTTGAAGTGGTGGAACAATATGAAAAAAAATAATAACAAATTTTTTTTCTGAAATCTTGCATATAACTTATATTTATGATTATTATTGAAAAATTTGTAAACAATTATATTCTCACCAAAAATTCAGAATTACATTACTTAATATTTAATACAAAATAATTGGATAAAAGTTTTTTTTTTTTTTTTTTAAAACGTGTGCCAGGGTAAAGCTCTGTAACATCGTCTATTTAACCACTATCAATCATTTCTTCTAAGGTCTAGCTTGTTCAGGTATTCTCTATGGATTTCTCTAGGGAGGATGTATTGTCGGTTAAAAAAAATAATTTTCTACACATATTTCGATAATCTAAAAACTATAAGTTTCTTAAAACGCAAGATTTCAAGAGAAAAATCAGTTTTTATTTATATTGTTCCACCACTTAAAAAATCTTCAGCACAGAGGGGGATAAAAGACATTTTTTAACAAAATTCGGCGAGTGACATTTTAAAAAAAGTTCAAATAATACATATTTTGGTTTTCTTTCTCTCGCCAAAAATTAGTTTTTCGTATGAATCAGATAAAAAAAAAACATCATTAATTTATTTCAAATTTTACTATTAATAAAAATCGAAAAAAGAGGTTTCAAAAAAATCTTGAAAACCGTTTGAATTAAAAAGCTACAAATTTAGGTGAATTATTTTTATTCGACACCAAATTGATTCCTCATGTTTGAGTGAGAAAAGCCGCGGGGCAGACTTACCATTCTTAATCGGATATACCCCTTATTTTAGTCTTTTGAAATTCATTCTTAGGTTGCAAGTATGTATTAACTACTCCTAATTTCTTTCAAAGCTTGAAATATTTATTTGTTCTCAACGGCCCTGAAACTTGGTCGCTAACTTCGAAGGAAGCCTTTAAGTCTTTGAGGCCACCTTTAATGTTAATTAGCTCTGATCCTATTGGTATACCAAGACGTGAGTGGGAGGATCGCTTCACAGATGTTAGGGATCCTAATTAGATGGAATTGCGTAGGCAGCGATTCGTAGTATCGGCATTCAACCATCGATTTTGCTGGGCCTTTTATTTACTATTTGATTAAAATCATAGGGTCAATTAAATATTAAATTAGTATTAAATAGATAAAATTAAATATAAAATTAATTTTTACATTTCTCCTTCCATCTTCTTAACGTTTCGTTTATTTATACGAAAGAAAAATTTATTTTCATCTACCTAACCGTTAGCTAACAATAATCGAAAATTCTATTAAATTCTATATTGTCTGGGCTTTCTTGCCTCAGGAAAAATGTGGCAAATATAAGGGAAATTGTCAGATTTCCTATAATGACGTTGTTAGCAACAAAAGGTTCGATATTCCGATGAAATGAGAATCGATTTTATTTTTATCTCTGAGGCTTAAATTAAATAAAGCTTTATTCAATTTTTTTCTATACATTTTTTTTTTATATAATTTGATCTTGTACTGTGAAACTGGTTCTTAAAAAAATATTTCTCTGCAATTATAGATTATATATAATATATATTATATATATATATATATATATATATATATATATATATATATATATATATATAATATATACTATAATTGCAGAGAAATATTTTTAAGAACCATTTCACAATAATATATATCTATATTAGTATAGATATAGATATATATTAATATTACTTATGTCTAGTTTGTATATTTTGGTTGCTTGATAAGGAATCTGAAAGCTGTACAGATAGATCGTGAATGATTAGTGTAATTAATTCTCTGTGTATATTACCAATAATAGCGCTATTTAATATATTTTTTTTTACTTTAAATCACCTATACAGGAAATTTAGGATGTTTTAAGAGAAAAACTCAGTTTAAGGTTTCTTAGGTCCATGTAACCAAACTTTAGAGAACTAAGTCAGTAACAGCATGATACTTCTTGCCAAAAAAACGCTAATTCGGGTTCAAATTATGTAACATAATAAAATAAGTAAATAACTGGAATGTTACAGCTTTAAAATTTTTCTGTAACGGCTTGAATGCCAACTTTTCTTATTCTTAAGTGGGTGATTTTCTTTATTTTAAATAGTTAACGGCCTCTTATCTTTAGTAGTTATAAAAAAAAAAATTGAACGTAAATATAAATAATGAAAGGATTTGTTAAGTAACTAAAATAAAAAACTAGATGACTATTTTTTTTTTCGAATTTATTTTTTTGAGAAAAAGTGTATATTATTAAAAGACTAAATGTTTACTTTGATTAATATTTTATTTTAAGTATTTTATATTAATTAGAATTTTTAAAATTTTATTTATTTATTACTCAATTGCGTTTAGAGTTTCATATTTTATTAAAAAATGTGCAGTACTATAATACTCCATTTTATGTTTTTCTTATGAATAATAACATTTGTGTAGCAATAGGATCTCGCTATTCTACTTTACATGCTTTTTTCAAGTTAAAGATGTCCCTTTCTGTGATGTATCCTTTAATCTATTAAAGGGGATTGGTGGGCAGTCACCGCATGATGGATGAAGGATGCAAATAAAATATGGGGGTTGGACCCTGTTTGGACCACCATCTAAATTTATGAGTTTGGAGCCATAACTTAGCATTATCTTCTTGGTAGGAACAACCTCCGAATCATTGGACTTTTCCTTCGTCTTCATCAATGAGCTGTAGGGATTTGCGGGAAATCACCTCTAATAATCGCGCAGTTACACTATTTTTTAATATAGACACAGATTCAAATAATAAAGTTTGGCGTTTTATAGGATTCTTTATCAGCCGATAGCCTTGAAACAAAGTTTTGCTTACTAAATGTTTTTTGTTTTTTTTAATATTTTTATTCATTTTAAAGAATTTACTACTGTATTATGCAATAAAATACATTGAGTAAATGTGTTAATTTATCATATGGGCTTGGTACAGGTATGTGAACAAACTACCTTGTGGTAGCACTTCAGTGTTTATTTTATGTAGTAGGTCGCGAGGCCAACTTCTTTTTAGCCGCCTCGGGGTATTATCAGGAATAGATGGTGATGACAGGTTGCGAACGAAAAGGTTGGAGTGGGCAGGTAATTTAGAATTAAAGGAGGTATATCTAGTTCTGAAACTTATGGGATATTTAGGTCTTTATGGATTATTTTATTGGTGACAAAGTACTAAATGTTAAACCCAAGACTACTCATGGGCAGTATTAGTATTTTTTCTTTAATGAAACGCTTATGAGTTTATTCTTGTAAATTTAAAACTAACACTACCAGTACATGTACCTCCCTGTACATGTAATTCTCTCAAACTACAAATGAGGAAGATAGATTAGGTTCTTTCGAACTTTTTTGGATATAGGTTGCATGAGATTTACCTCGAAATGCGACTGAAATTCAGAAATCCGAGGACACCATAGGATACCAAGAAGACAAATACTCATGGTCGAGTTCCCTAGACCACAACCTTGTAACAGCATTTAACTGGTAACGGGCAGATTAAATTTCAACTCAAACCCTTTTGTTCTAATTCCTCCCGCTAGTCCGGTGGCCCTGAATCAAAAACTTTCCCAGTTCCCTTGTTACCTATTGTTCCACCCTTATCGCCAACGTCCTTTTTATACCAGCTCAGTAGCCGGCTTCAAGTGCCAACATTTTTTTTTTTTTTCACGCTTAGTTCATTGTCAAGGGGAACAATAATGGTCATTTCACGGATTCCCCGAGACCAGCTGGCCAATAAGGTAGCTAATTTGAAGTTATTCAGAATTAGAATTTTTTTTTCAGAGCTAATACCTCAAAGATGACATTTTTTCAATATCTAATATACTGTTTTATTTAAAAGCGGTGTAAATCATTTTTTTTCTGTTTATTGTTTTCTATAATAAACCTTTGTTATCTACCAGGGAAAAAAGATTTTTTTGTTTAAATCTGTCATACTTGGGACGCGGCTAAGAGAAAGGCACTGAGTTCTCTTGGATTATGCTTTTCCCTCCATAAGTAGGATGTGGTCTCATATCAACAAAAAATAACTGTCTACCGGTTTTTTTGTTTTAGTATCACTGTTCACATTTTTGTCGAATTTAATATCAAGTAAATAGGATGGAAATTGTATATATATATAGTACCCAAAGGGGAAAATGTTTCACCTGTTTTGTTTAATATAGCTTTAGAATATGTCATAGAAAAGGTGATGTGTACCGAGAAAAGCTTAAATATGGGTGACGACATTCCGGTTTTGGGGTATGCCGATGATTTGGTACTGCTAGGTGAAGACACGGAAACCATCTAACTAAATACAAGTGTGTTAATAAAAACCGGTAAAGAAATAGGACTCGAATTAAATTCCGATAAGACGAAATGTATGATTAGTAGCAGAAACGGTGCCGATCTTGGTGATATTGATATATCAGGGCATACTTTTGAACTCGTAGAGAAATTCAAGTATTTAGGTTCAATGATAACAAGAAAAAATGAAATCCTGGAAGAAATAAAGTCCCGGTTAAAGGTGGGAAATGCGTGTTATTATTCAGTTGCTAAGTTACTTAGCTCACGGCTTCTATCTAAAAACTTAAAGGTTAGAATTTATAAAACTATTATTCTTCCAACGGTTCTTTACGGATGTGAAACGTGACCGGTTGCTTTGAGGGATGAACAACGGCTTAAGGTTTTCGAAAATAAGGTGCTGCGTAAAATATTTGGTCATATCTCCGAAGAGAGATGAGGGCACTGGAGATTTTAGAAGGTTGCACAGCGCAGAATTGCGGAACTTCTATCCTGTGAATATAATTGAGTTAATAGCGTCGCGGATACTCAAATGGGCGAGTAAAATTGTTGGGCTCGGTGAGGAACTGATTCCGAGAAAGTTGGTATTTGCTGATCCGACTGGTAGGCGTCCGAAAGATAGGCCGAAGCGGCGATGGGAGGATTGCGTTAAAGCTGATCTCGGGGGCTTGGGCTTGACCTGCGAACATTGGACAAGTCTATGCAGGCGAAGTTTGGTGGTATCGGCATCGAACCTTCGGGTTTGGTAAGCCTATTATTATTATCAAAGAGGAAAATATATCCCTGGTGGCTGAGTTTGATAAGTACTAAACCCCAAGACCCTTCATGGGTTGTACCGGTAAAGGTTTTACATATATATATATTTAAATGACCACACTTTTCCGGTCATCAAACTTGCATTTTATTATCTTAAGGATAATAAAGTCATTTTTTGTTTAATTTACATAATAGTACAACAATTAATTAATACATTAATAAACAAGCGATAAATACTCATCTCGAAGCTTAATTAATTTTCCGCAAAAAGTTGAACTCTCAAAGCTTTGATTATCATATTCACGGAAAATAATTTCAATAACATACAATGCTTGATATAGCATATTTAAATATTAGCTGTTCTGGGAATTTATGTTGATATCTCCAAAGGAATAAAAAGAATATCTCCGAACCCCTTGAAATTTGATTGGGGTGAGTGGAGGACCCTTCAATAGTATAGTCCGAGAACCCTTCAGAATATATGCTATGCACGCTTATGTAAACAGTTGATATTCTATTGATTATACAATAATTACACAAAAACTATTATTAACAATTATTCGGGAAAGGGGAGAACCAAAATCGTAATATTTCATTTTTTTTTAAATAAAAATTTACTAATATTAACTTATTTTAATTTATAAATCATAACCATTTTCGCGAAACTAATTCTTTTTTATTTAAAAACACGAACTTTTACTAGCGTGTTGATTTGTAAGATTTTGATTTCATTTTTACCTAGGCTGGTATATGCTTATCATCTTCCAATCCTGGGTCAAGAAACCCTTTTGTGCTCACCTAGCCCCAATAAATTAGCACCTTTAATTGGAGGAGAACATATAAATATATACACAAATAAACAATAAATTTCTTTCAGCAAATGTTGGCTTAGAAACAGCACAGTTCTTACTTCAAGCTCATGATCATGTTTAAGCAGTCGGGGTAGACTGTTACTTCATTTAGCATCCTAGTAGTTGTAAATTGATATAAATTAAAATATTATAATTATTATTTACACCGTTTGCTTTTGATTAGTTCTGGTTATGATATAAAGGACTTTATTCTCGGACAAGGTCTCCCTATAACATGAACAAAAAAATTAACAACTAGTCAAAAACACTAAATAAACTGATAATAATTATAGTTATAATACATGTATATAATATATGTCTTAATAAAAAAAAAAAATGAAAATCAAACCAGCAGTTTTATTATCACATAATATTTGTTATTATTATTATTGTTGCTTTATTGAGAAATAATACAATCTGCCACTATCTAGGGCAATAAGTATTAGAGCTAAAATAAGTCACTCATTTCATATGCACAGAGTAAAACAAAAAAATAAAATAAGTTAACCTAAATAACAAATGGAGAAAAAAAAAAAAAAAATAAAATTCTCTCATGCATGAGTGGAGAAGTTGGCCATTGCCAGCCATAATATTTTAGAAAACATTATATAAAAGCGTGAACAGTATACTCTTAACTTTTTTGGCTTACTTAAATTATCTTGGGAACAAGAAGGTAATGAAAAAGAGGGATTTAAATTAGGAAAGGGAAGGATCATGACGAATGTTTGTCGGGAGAGTATTCCGTAAGACAGCGTCCGGGGAAATAATAGCGTTTGTTTTGCTTTATGTTTTATTGGAAGAAGTCAGAAAGACGGGATCATGTTTCATGGGAGTAGGTTGAAGATTTTTATTGCAGGAGGGAGTCTGTCGAAGTGAACCTTGGGCGTGAGCTGATGTTTTTATAAAAGAAGTGTCGTCGACTGGAGGGGAATAACCGCTTTGACTCATCATTGAGATGGGATACACCAGCTAGACCTTCTAGAGGTACCGATGACAAATTTTTAAAAGTATTTCATGATTTTTATTTATTTATTTTTGTTTTTGTTTGTATAATCTTTATTACAATACATAATAAAATACCCAAAACAAATAATCCCGTACCAAAGTAGACCAGTCTCTTAAGTAATCACATAATAACATAAACATAAGATATAGACACATAAATAAATTAAAGAAAAATATATATAAAAACTTCCACAATTTGAAAACAAAAGAAAGAATCACATCAAATCCTTGTTACAGTAATATATGTTTAGTACGTTTCATTACATACCGCTTTGTACTATTTTTGGTATAGTTTTCAATATTTCATATATGAAATTTTCGTTAATTGAACATTTAGAAAAAATTGTTCACTAAGCTTGTTTATGTAATCTTTAATACTCTTTAATGTTTAGGTACTCTTAATTTTGAATGGTTTTAATTCTTTTATTGTATAGATAATTTCCACAGATTCGCATACATTTATTTTGAAGCGTTTGTATTTTTTATAGTTTGATTTACACATATAGCTAGATTTTGGGCATGCGTAAATGAGAACTGGTTGTAAACAAGCCTTATATAACAATAATTTATATGCTACATTTAATTGCCTATTAAAATATAGATAATAAGATACTGCGTAACATATTTGGTCCGAAGAAAGATGAAGCCACTGGGGAGTTTAGAAGGTTGCACAACGCGGAATCGCGGAGCTTGTACCCTTTGAATATAATTGCATTAATAGCTTTGCGGGGACTCAAATGGGGGAGTAAAGTTGTTGGGCTCGGTGATATACGGGTTCCGAGAAAGTTGGTATTCGCTGAACCAACTCGTAGGCGTCCGACAGGTAGGCCGAGGCGTCGATAGGAGGATTGCGTTAAGGCTGATCTCGGGGGCTTGGGCTTGAAAACTGATCATAAGACGAGTCTGTGTAGGTGGAGCTCGGTGGTATCGTTATCGAACCTTCGTGTTCCATGACTAGTCCCAGACGTTTGATTTCATTTGACTAAGTTATACATTTCATGATTAGTTTCAAGCTGTCGTAGAGTACTCAAGAGATGTTATATACCACACAACCATAGCCTAAGTGAGAGAACATGAGTGAGGATAGATAGACAAAGAGTTCATTTAATTTCCTTCGACGCTCGGCAAGAAGCAAAGTTCTGCTGAAAAAATAATAATAATAATAACCTGTTCTGTAGTTTAGTAAAGTCTAGACTTTCCTAAGTAAAGTCCTAGACTTTCCTTCTGATCTAGTAAAAAAGATAAATATCGATTGCGATACGTTAGGGATGCCATAATGTCTGACCGTGTTGGTTTGGATGTTAAACAAGGCGGTTGGATACGCATGTTATCTTTAGAGGGCTGGTTTGACTCTGTTCCCACATCCACCCCATTCCGAAAAACCCTGAGGGTAGGGTTCGTGTACATATTGCGTCACGCTGCAATTGGTGAAGGGGAGGGGGAGGTGACAGTGACGAGGGGGGGGGGGATGTGGTCATTAGCAGCTCTCAGGGGTGTCAAGCATTGTTTGTTATTGAAATTATTTTCCCCCATATGATGCTCAATGCTTTTAGAATTAAACTTTGTGTTAATAATTTGCAAACAATTTATTAAGTTTCGCGATAAGTATTAATCGCTTGTTTATTAATTAATTGTATTGAGACTTATTGTCGACTGTAGGGAGCTGCCTGGTCTAGTATATAGAGTACTAGTCTACTGTTCTCCGGGTCCTGGGTTCGAATCCCGGCTTTGACAGAATATTATTTATTCTGTTAATTCACCCGGGGATCACCCTAGGTTATGGAGATCTTCCTGGGGCAGACCCAGCCTCTTTAAAGTACCCACTTTGGTACCCTCCCAAATTAGGAAAAAACCCTGACGGCTGAGTGTGGTCTAGCCTAATCACCTCATTGCCAGACCGTTGGCCTAGAAACAGTACGAATCTCTATATGTACTGAGACCAAGACCCTTCATGGGTTGTAGAGGTACAGTTTTTTTTAGTTATTTTTATAAAGTTGAGTATATAAATTATCGTAGGTAGAAATAATCGCGAGCCAGTCTTTTCTTTTTAAATATTTTAATTTGGTCGACGTTTCGGCTCAAACTTGTGAGCCATCATCAGGGCATTATTTAGCTATGCCAAGCATAAACTCCGTCACCGATTCATTACTGTTTCTGTATCTTCATTTCCAACGACAATCGCAGTGACATCATCATAAAATAACAATAGAACACTAGAACTGAGAACTCTGTAGTTCTAAAATCCACATATCCTGATAAAAAAAAAACCTCTTCTTAACTGTATTTTCCACCTCCATAAACAATTTTAGAAGGGAAATGCTCCCATTCTTTATCCCCCTCTTTATTTCTAACAATTTTAACCATTTTAATGTTAACAAAAAATTCCATTCTAAACTTGAAAACATCCAATTTCGCCTTAAAAAATCACTCTAGTGTATGCTTGACATGGCTCAGTAATGCCTCAGAAGTTTGAGCTGATACTTCGGCAAAATTAAAATATTCAAAAAAAAAAAAACTCTATATAGCTAAACTCAAATAATCAATTGAAGCTATAAATTAGGCACATATTTACAAATCAAGATGATATTTATTTACTATTTACATATTTACTATTAAGATGAAATAAATTAAAAAAATGATGGAGTTTTAGTTTACTGTTGATACATACTATATGATAAACAAGTTGGTTTGAGGGGTGAGAGGGAGAGGTTATGGTCATCAAGAAATAGCGACTATGAGAAGGTAACTCATGAAGTCGGATACCTCCTCGGAGACGCCCCGATAAAGCCCCACAATGTAGGTCGAAACGTCGGCACACAAATATAATAAGTTTTCTTATTATTGTGTTATTTGTTGATGAGCGCAATTCAAAAATTTATTCATAATAGATTTTTAAAAAATAGATTAATCATATTGAGAATTAAAATATTTAAAAAAACAAACAAAGCAAAATTGCTATTTCTGGCCTCTGCACTAGGGGTACTCACTACGTTTGCTATAGCATGCTATTTGTGTTATTTCGCTAAACCCGTCGAGTTTTATACAGTTATTTCCTGTATAAAATTGATGGGTTTAGCACAATAGCACAAATAGCATGCTATAGCAAACGTAGTGAATACTCCTACTGTGAGGTTATTGTCGATTTTACTGGGAAACGAAAAGGTGGTTTAAAAGGAACCATTAATATAAAGTTAATTTAAAAAGTGATGGAGTTTTAGTTTATTGTTGAGACTATATAATGGAAAGTTAAATTTCCTTGTATGTTAATTTATTTTTGTTTCTCACGTTTGATGCTTTATTTTTTTCTGATGATTTTGTAAACATCAAATAATATTAATATCGTAAATAAATGTATATTAATTACTGACGTAAAAGACCTGACTCAAGGTTAATTATAAATGTGTATAAAAACCCTGTTCATTGATAGAGAGGACCAGTCGGTCCTAAATGTAATAGGCCATTAAAAAACTTTATTCTGTTCTATATTATTAAGGAGAAAGCAGTGTTTGCTTGAGGTTTATAAGTGTACAGGTGTGAATATAAATTAAAAAGAATTAAGTTATACAAAAATATATATCTACTTTCGTTACCATTTATCGGCTGGTAGTGTTTTAAATATGTAACGGTTTCACTGTCACACAAAACACGGAGGTTACACGACGGTTTCAGGTCCCTCGGTGTTGACAGGTAGAAAGTAATTTAATTATTAATATTTAGTTTTTACCTGGAACACTGAGCTAACTAGCAAATTATCTGCAAGGTGTGTACGTTGAAGTGAGCGAACCAAAAAAAATCTTGTGTGCGGTGAGGTCCACAAAACTAAAAAAAATTAAACACGATAAAAATTAGGAAAAATAAGAAATAAAACAATACACTTCTACTTGAAAATGAAATAAAAGAAGAAAAATGTTTGAGGTCCACACACAGGATTTTTTTTTTGTTCTCTCACCTCATCACATCAACGTGACCTATACCTTGCAGGTAATCGGTTGGTTATTTCAGTGTTGCAGGTAAAAACTAAATATTAACAATTAAATTACTTTCTACCTGGCAACACCTGGACCGGAAACCGTCGTGTAACCTCCGTGTTTTCTGTGACAGTGAAACCGTTACAAATAGATAAGTTTAATGTAAATATATTTTTTTTTGTATACTGTCAACAATGTATTAATACTTTTTTCATAACTTTAAGTCCGTAATATTCTCGTCGTAATTTATTTAAAAAATAAAAGTAATAAGGTGTATTTTAAAAAAAGCAGAATTAATAAAGAGAATATTTTTCTTATTCGTTCCAAATATTAAGCAGCTCTTTTACTCCCTTGCTGAATAAATAGCTTTGGTGTCGGGGTCCAAACCAAAAGGGAAATTGTAAAGAAAGGTAGGCTATTTTCTGGAGGATTTGGATTTCAGGGATTGGGAATTCATGGGCAATGCTTGCCGTAATCCCCGATCCAAGTGGGCTAGTCGAGTCTCTAATCTACAATGGTTCCCTATTCAATGCAAATAGTATGTCTTTTTCAATATACCTACTGCTTACTCTACGAGTATGATAAAAAGAAATGTCCTTTGCTGTTGTAGCATTTATAGGATATTATCGAATTGCTTCTAATGTATTTGTACTTTAATCAGATTTATTTTGTCTGTTTATGAGTAGTAATTTATTTGTTGTTATCTGTGAGAAAAAATATATATCCCCTGATTTTTTCATTTGTATTACCTTTATCTTGAATATATGGTGAGGGAAAGGATTACATCTTGAATATTTTCGTTTCCTCTATTATCTTTTGGTGCCAATACAATTTCTTATCTCAAATAATTTTGTTGAAAATATTGTTGATATTTTTGATCCATATTTTTTATTCAATAATCCTTTTATTTTATTTTTTCTCTCTTACGTTTCAGCCTTTGTTCATTTTCAAGGATTTTGGTAATTTACTTCATTCGGTCCTTCCTATTGCATATATATATTGTCACATTATAATAAAATATATTTTATAGGCTAAAACCTAATCTAACCTAACCTTATTAGCAATAATTATATTTTATTATAATGTGAAAATATGTATATTTTAATATATCTAATAGAAAGAACAGATTGAAGTATGATCCTTGAAAATAGCCAAAGGCTGAAACGTAGGAGAGAAAAAATAAAAGGATTGTTGAGTGTAAAATATATTTAAAAAGAACCTAAAAATAAATTTATTCACTCAAATAAATTACATAAATAATAAAAATTAATTGCTGATATTCTTAATGTCTCTAACATCTAACAAATATCATGCAATCTAACTATGTATTCCTTAAAATTGTTCTATATTTTCTTGCTTTTAAACTTTTTACTTTTTTTGCTTTCTTTAAATTACTATTATGCTGCTTTATAAATAGTTGTTATTTCTACGAGGTTTCTCATATATATATATATATATATATATATATATATATATATATATATATATATATATATATATATATATATATATATATATATATATATATATCGTTATGAATTCTTATTGAATGAAAGCCAGTCAGCCTTGTATATTCGAATATAAATAATTATATCCATTGCAATTTAACTTTTATTTAAACGGGAAAAATAAATTGTCTCTGAACAAGCGATAACAAAATTATTCCTGAAATATAAGTAGTTAGATAGGTTATGATGACTCATGGTGATTGTACAGGTTATATGCTTCATACAGAAGTCAAGATGTTTGAAAAATATATTATGTATAATTTTTTCTTTCCTTTTTTTCTCTTTTTTATAATTATTCGAGTTTTCTTTGTTAATAAACACTAATAATTTTTTCTCTATCTTCAATAATAACTAAGTTATTCAATTAAATCACTTTTAATCGGTCGCCATTTAAAAAAAAAAACTAGCTAATATCAACTTATATGTGTTAAGGTCATCGTTGCATGCCATAGTATTTTTGTGGCGAATTTCAAAAATATTAGTCTGGTTAGTCAGAGTTGTAAAAGGTAATATAAAATGAAAAATGGGAAATAAACTTATTACTAATTAGCAATTTAATATAGTTGTATTTTTTAATCTAAATCATAAGTTTCCGACGAAAATGAAAATACGTTTTATTTAAATCCACGTCAAATATTTTTCAAATTCAAGTATTTTTAATAGTTTTTGAATTTATTTTATCAGTCAAAGTAAGTGAAATTCGTGTGTTGGCCGCACCGGATTTTTTAATTAATAATTAATCGAATTACAGTGTTGTTTAAATCGGATTATTAAAAATAGTATATAAAATGCCTGAAGCTTTTGGTCGTTATGAAAACTAATCTCTCAAAAGGACAGAAAGAGACTAAGGTAAGGTCGGTGTCCCCTGGTTCTCGCCTGAGAGGGAATCCATGTCGGGGCTACATGCTAGTTAATTATGAAACAAGTAATAGCACCACTTACCCTTTTCCCGCCCAGTGCTGTAGCACTCCTCAAAAAAGAATGTTCCATTATATTGTACCGAGGGGGGGCACTTTAATTACCGCGTCTTAATTAGAAGATGTATGACGGATCCAGGGGTTAGCTGCCTTAGAATCCACTTACGACTCTGTTAGGGACGACACGACACTATTCCGACCACCATCCTTTCCGGCCCCTATAATGAATACTTAGAAACATTTTGCGTACTGGAGATGAGAAAGATAAAACAACTAGAATTTTACTTAGTCTGAATCTTCAGTAATCATCACTTGTGTCTTTCCTTATAATTTTTTGAATAATAAATTAAATTAAATATCAGTTCAAAAAGAAAATTTATGATTTATTGTTAACATTTCAAACTTTAAAACATAGTCCTTTTTTGTATATGAGTTTTCTAAATTGGCAAAAATTGGTTATTTGTGATGTTTACATGGAAATATCTCATAAGGGACTGAGTTAAAAATTATGAAACTAATACAGATTACCTATGTATATGATAAGTTAAGGTTATGGAAATTTGGCCATTAAGACTAAGCTTTTGAGAAAATTTATGATTTATTGTTCATATTTTACCTAGTTAATGGATCAATTATTATTAATAAATTTTAATATTTAATTTTATTTAACACGTTAATCTATCAGAAGTTATTTGTTTATTTTACTTTTTTGTTTTATTGCATACTTTAATCATTTAAATATCTCATAAGGGACTGAGTTAAAAATTATGAAACTAATACAGATTACTCATCTATATGATAAGTTAAGGTTATAGAAATTTGGCCATTAAGACTAAGCTTTTGAGAAAATTTATGATTTATTGTTCATATTTTACTTAGTTAATGGATCAATTATTATTAATACATTTTAATATTTAGTTTTGTTTAACATGTTAATCTATTAGAAGTTATTTATTTATTTTACTTTTTTGTTTTATTGCATACTTTAATCCATTATTTTCTTCTTATGTCATTGTGAATAAGAATTGATTATAACCCTTTGGTCTGTGGCCAGACAGATTGTATATCATAATTTAGTTCATATCAACTGTTCTTAAGGGATCCTGTCCCAGACTAATTTTTTTTTCTTCTATATTCGGGCTCGTACTTAAAAAAAAAGTATAGAAGAAGAAAAAAAAAACTTTATTCTGGGACTAAGTCCCCTAAGAATAACATGAAAATTAACAAAGTAAAATATGAACAATGACCGACCTTACCTTAGTCTCTTTCTGTCCTTTTGAGAGATTAGTTTTCATAACGACCAAAAGCTTCAGGCATCTTATATACTATTTTTAATAATCCGATTTAAACAACACTGTAATTCGATTATTTATTAATTAAAAAATCTGGTGCGGCCAACACACGAATTTCACTTACCTTGACTGATAAAATAAATTTAAAACTATTAATTATACTTCAATTTGAAAAATATTTGAAGTTGATAATAATAAAACTTGTATTCATTTTCGTCGGAAACATATGATTTAGATTAAAAAATACAACTATATTAAATTGCTGATCAGTAATAAGTTTATTTCCCATTTTTCATTTTATATTACCTTTTACAACTCTGACTAACCAGACTAATATTTTTGAAATTCGCCACAAAAATACTAGGGCATGCAACGATGATCATAACACCTACAAGTTGATTTTAGCTGGTTATTTTAAAAATGGCGACCGATTAAAAGTGATTTTATTTAATAACTCGGTTATTTTTTAAGATAGAGAAAAAAATTATGAGTGTTTATTAACAAAGAAAACTCGAATAATTATAAAAAAAAAAAAAAGAAAAGAAAAAAATTATACATGATACCTGTAAAATCACCATGAGTCACCATAACCTATCTAACAACTTATATTTCAGGAATAATTTTTTTAAGGCTTGTTCAGGGACAATTCATTTTTCCCGTTTAAATAAAAGTTAAATAGCAATGGATATAAAATATTCACATGTGGCCTAGATACAAAATTAATGAGGAAAAAAAGAAAATAGATTTAACATAAGTAAAAAATAAATAAATAAATAATAATTAGAAATAAATACATTTGGTGACAACATAATATATTCAATTAGGGGTCAATCCATTCGAAATCGTCCAGACCTTGCCGTTCAACATTTTTGATTTACATGATTTTTTGACCAGTTATTTTTTATCTGTTCCTGAATATAAAATTATAAATAAAAAATTTACCTAGCCAGTACTTTTAGTGTTGCAGCCGTTTTAAGCCAGCTTCGTGGCTTAAAACATGTGTTGGGAAAATCTTTCTAATTCTTGTAATTTTGTTGGTATCAATTTAAAAAAAAAGTGACAATAGCATAAGGACGCGCTTTCTATTTTTTGTCGCCACAACTCATTACTGAAATAGTTCAGTAAGTGGTTAAAACAATTCTTGAAAACGAATAAGATTTAGCGAGATAAAAGTATGTAAAGGAATAAGAGAGTCGCCTTCGAATATTTTTCTATATTTCTGTATCCTACTTGCTGTAAAAATTTCAGACTTTAAAACATAGTCCTTTGTTGTATATGAATTTTCAAAATTGACAAATATTAGTTTTTCGTGATATTTACACCGAAATATCTCATAAGGGACTGAGTTAAAAATTATGAAACTTTTTTTTTTTTTTTATTTAGAAACAATTCTTTATTGAGCAATATTACAATCTGTCCAATTTAGGACGTTTTAATAGTGATAAAGAACAACATTCATACTACATAAAATTATGAAACTAATACAAATTACCCATCTGTACGATAAGTTAAGGTTATAGAAATTTGGCCATTAACACTAAGCTAGTTCAGAAGTTATAATATTCGCTTCGCTGTTAAAATAACTTTTTCTTTAAAAAATATTTACTCCTGTAATTTTTTATGTTAAACAGCGAAACAAATATTACAATGATGATAAAAGTATTTTATATGATTTTTGTCCTTACAACACATCACCTAAATAGCCAAGAAAATGGTTAAAAAAATTCACGGGAATTCACATAAACTAAAATTTCTACAAGTAGTACAACGGTAGCACTACACAAGAAAAAAATTAAGCATGAGACTCCTTTCTAACCTTCCTTGTTATAGCGTGCAAAAAATTCAGTTATTATTAGTCTTGAAAATGTAGAAAAGATCCCGAACCATCATAAATAAAATGATGAAAAAAGAAAAATATGAATGAAGTTAATGATAATACAGAATGCTCAATTGAGTATTTAAAATTTCCTCCTGTTAAGGTGCTTGAGAGGAAGAAAAAAAAAATCATCATTTAAGCCCTGTCTGGCTATTTCAATTAGCATGAAACCTTTATGATATTAAAGCCCATTAAATTTTACATCGATATAGCGAGGTTAATTACGTTTGAGCCATTCTTAAAATGCTGTAAAATGCATGGTAGAAAGTATCACTTCCGGTTAGCTGATTCGGTTGAAAAAATTGCTGTAACATCTCGGCGGTGTACGGTTATGGTATTTATTTTATATCTCGTTTCACTGTTTTATATCTCGTGGTGAGTCATAAAATTTTAGTTTGGAGTAGATTCTTTAAGGTAAAGGTCAAATTCTGTGAAGAAAATCGGAGGCTGATATATAACTTAACCACTCTTTTATTAAAAATTAATGCACGACGTTTCGGCTAAAATGCCATTTTCAGGTGCAAAGGAAGAATTGTATCTAGATTGAGTGAATACCTACAACCAGAAGCCTCATGTCTTAATAAAAAAAAATTACTTGTTATAACCAGGCAAAAATATCTGATTGAAGTAGAAATATATCAGAAACATCTCGGTTGTCACGTAAGGTTGTCTAACATGTGAAATTACAGTTTCGTACGACTTTTCGTTTCCGTGCTAGACTTACCACACACTCATAGATCTTTTTTGGGGGCACTCAGGGGACCCTAAAACGTGTATTTCCATTGAAAACTGGGCTTGGAAAATTTACACGATTGCAATGCTTTCCCTTCCTATATATTTCATATACTGCTGATCAAAAATTGGAGACCGCCTATGGTTTACAACAATTAATATGTTTGAATTTTTTTGTTGTGCAGCACTTCAATGCTCTATTTTTTTCTTTTAGTGTATCAGGTGGGTTGAATATGCAATTCAACGGAAAATTCATTGTTTTTAACTATTCTTTAATGTAAAAACCGAAAAATACCCGTGAAGTGAACTTACAACTTTAGTTTTGAAAGCAATAAATCAAACTATAAATAAGTTTTAAAATTAAAAATAATCTCTGTGAGCCAAACTTCCCATAACCCGCTGAACCTTTCATCTCGCAGATTTAATTTTAAGTAAAAATCCAGGCTAATACTGTGTTAGGGTATTTATGCCGATAATGCGGTCCATTTGGTCGGCAATTGAACAATCATAATTGACCATTTGGACGGATAATAGACGACGAAACCAATTAAGTACACCAAATAGGATACTTAATTTATGAGACGACCTCTCTCATTGATGTACTATTTCAGTGTAAAATTATTTTCAATTCAGTGTTTTTATTTTTATATTTGAGAAAATAGTAGGAGGTGGGAGTAAGAAATATTAATCAGAGATAAAATTGGAGGCTGATGTCTACTTCACCACTATTTTATTGAAAAAAAATATTCGCACTACGTTTCGGCTAACAATGCCATCTTCTGGTGCAGTGGAACAACTTAGATCTAAAAGTACAAAATATTGTCAAGTTACAAATAATCGTCTATCAATTTGTCATGAAACCATACAACTATGTTAGATTGCATGATAAAAGGATAAATAAAATATATATATACACATATACATACATACATTCATACATACACGCACTCTATATATATATATATATACATGTGGTGAAGTAGACATCAGCCTCCAATTTTATTTATAAAAAATTTGACCTTCACCTAAAAGAATCTACACCTTAGTTAATCAGAGATCATATTTATTTTTTATGTATTTCAGGAGCGTGAATGTATGCCTGAGAGATTACAGCAATTATGTCGAGAAAATCCAGAATAACCACTTTATACAATTCATTTTGCATCTTTTTAGGGTCTCCTGAATCCAAATAACCAAGTCCAACAAAAAGGTCTGTGTGTTCATGTGTTTGTGTGTGTGAGGTAAGTCTAGCGGGAAAACGATAAGTTGTATAGAACTAAAATTTCATATTTTAGGAGCGTCTATGCCTGAGATGTTACAGCAACTCTATCATCAAAAACGGCTTACCAGAGAACCATTTTCATACCATACATTTTGCACCTTTTTACGATTTTATCTAAAATGCCTCTAATGATTTTGATTAAACTTGCTATATCGATGTAAAATTTAATAAGCTTTAATATTATGTAGGTTTCATTTTGAATAAACAGGACTTAAACGCCGCTATTTAAATTGTCCTCCTCTGAAGTACCTTTAATTTTGTAGATACGAAAAAATTAACCTATTAACTTTTCAGCATTGATAAAAATAGGTAAATATACTAGAAGAACCACTTTGATAATCGACTAAAGGAGAAAAAGGCAAAAAAATATTTATTTATTTATTTTTTTTTTTTACGTTATCTTATACAAAAAGTAGGCAATGAAAAGAGATGAAAGGGAATAAAACTGTGTCATTGTTGTTGATAAAAATATAATATGTTTTTTAATATGAAACATATTTCATATCCATCAAAAGTTATTGCAATTCATTAACTATTTTTTAACTCTAACTTTATATAATAGTTCTTAAATTGACTTTAAAACCGGAGGTAAATGAAAGTCCGGCACCAGACTTTTTATGTTACTTTTTTATGCTATGTAATTTACATCTATTACATTGCCAGTGACTTTGTTAGATATGTCAACATTGACCGTACATGTTCGTATTTTTATTTTTTGTCATTAATGGATGTAATCACCGTGTATCCATTGCGTGGGATTTTTCCGTGTGTTTCGAGTACCAAATTTTTCTTCAAGAAATTGCATTTTTGAACCACTCATTAGCGTATATGCGTTTCTTTTCAATTATCAATTTATATTTTATGCATAAGTAAGTGAAAAGTAAATATTAGCATAAATTACCAAATAAAAGATGTAGAAGTTAAAGCAGAATGGCCGAACATTTTTTTTTCAAGGATGCCTGATACAATTAAGAATTTTCTTAAAAATGTCATTATTTACTACAAAGGATTCGTTAGAATTGTGGTTTTGTTTTTAATATTGTTCGATAAATATTATTTTGAATAATTTATACTTTATAGTGCTGATTAGCTCTTTCATAACTTCTAGTAGCTCTTTCAACACCGAATTGTTTTGAAAAATGAATATTTCGTTGACTTTTTATAGTATTTAGGATTTTTCTGTACGGAATAACCTACTAAGAGAATAAAGAATAAGTTTGAAAAAAAAAATCTTCATATATTTTTTTATTTTATATTTTATATTACATTATATTTATATTTTTTATATTTATATATTTTTGGTCCGTTTAGTAAATTGGTTTTTTCATGCCACTTCTACCCTAGACCATTTATATAGAATAGAATAGAATATAAAGTACAATTTATTCTGGAACTGGGTCTTTAAGAATAACATTTATGTACAATTGAAACATATCATATATCTGACAAAAGTAACACAATTAATTATTATTTACAATGTTAAAATAAGGAGACATATTATACTACAGAAATTTAAGTATAGAATAAAATAAGTAAATAAATATTTTTTTAAAATAATAATAATAATAAATAATAACCACATAATTAAAATATCACCAGAGTTCTTTAAAGACCGTACCCCCAACCACCTTCCTCTTCAAATGTTTGTGGGTGACGGGGAATCAATGCTACCATTTAAAAATAAAACTGCCAACCGAATTCGTTTCAAAACTATCAAAATAATCTAGGTAGCTCTTTCAAAACCTGACTCATTCATGCCACTTCTTCCTTTTGTTGCTATGAATGATATAATTATAAATGATATATAATAGACTTAGTATAGCCAGAAGAGGAATCTCACTATTGAGACGTTGATTTCCAAAAGGTACTGAAGGTCATTTTTTACTAAATTGATTTTTTTACATATTTATATTCTCCTCATTTAGTTTTATCTAAATCTTAAATTTGATTGTATCTAATGAACACTCATGTCCTTTAATAACGTGATTTAGAAATGCTATTAATTTCTTAAGATACTTATTACACATTTAGTTTCATTCTAAATCATAACAGAAAATTTCATTTCATAACTTTAATATGGTTTTATTAATATAGTAAAGTTATAATTCTAGATTTTAATGCGAAAAGAATCAAATTAGCTGGTTTAATAATATAGTAATGACTGATTTTCGCGGTTCCTGTAAAATTCCCCAGAATGGATATAGTACCTTTTGGAAATCAACGTCTCAATTGTACTTTTATATTGTTCTTAGATGACTTGCTGTCCCAGAATAAAAATTATTTTTCATTCATTCATTTATTTCTGTAAGGGCCAATAAGTTGTGTTCCATTTTCAGGGGTTTTGCTAGATTTTATTTTATTTTAAAGTTTTCGCAAAAAAACGGGGTCAATAATAACCTGGGAAATGATGAATGACCAAGCCCGGCGTCATTGCGTGAAGCGAAATCATTAAAGCTGGCCGCCCTAAGAAAGGTCTGCCAATATCCGAGGGCCTTTATAGATGCCGAAAGTTGTGCGCAACTTGGGCCCGTGGGGGGATAAAAAGTTGGCCGCTGAGCGGGAGGGGGGCTAAAATAAATATTAGGTAGCTTTCATGAGGTAGTACATCACCAGGTGCTCCTCGTCCATTTGTATTCATAAAACGGGCTGAATTCATAATGCCCCTGCCCTTCTAGCACCAGTCCCATCTTCTATAATTCTCTGCGCTATTGAGGAATTATCGATTAATTTGTAATATGCAGATGTATTGTTATGATATAGCCAGTAATATTTACTTACACTTAATTATATATGAAATATATAGTAAGGAAAAGTATTGCGATCAAAGTTTTGCCCACTTTGCACGTTTTAGGGTCCCCTGAGTCCAAATAACCAAGTCCCGGAAAAAGGTCTGTGTGGGGTGTGTGGTAACTCCCGGGCGGAAGTAGTAAGTCCTATAAAATTGAAATTTCATATTTAAGACAACTATACGCCCCGAGACGTGACAAAACTTTTTTCATCAAAATGAGCTTACCAGAAGAGGCACTTTATACCATGCATTTTGCACCTTTTTTCGATTTTCTCGAAAACGGTTCCGACGATTTTGATTAAACTCGCTATGTCGATGTAAACTTTATTGGGCTTTAATATCATGTAGGTTTTATTCTGATTAAAATGGTCTGACAGGGCTTAAATGCCGATGTTTTATATTTTCTTTCCTTAAAGTACCTTTAATTTTGTAGATTCAATAAAAATAACTATATTATCTTGTTAACGCTGATGAAAAACAAGTAAATATATAAATTGAATTAATTCGATACCAAACTAAAGGAGAAAACAGAAAAAATATTTTTTAATGCAATTTTTCTTTTTTGAACATAAGAGCAGTAATATACATGTATGATATACCGTTGGAAAGCTAAAGATTTTAGAAAAAATATTATCTCATAAACAAACTTTTAAAAGTTAATAGAGAGTGATGAAATGAACATAAAACTAACTGAGCATTTTAGATAATGATATAATAGATTTTTTAATAAAACATATGTTTCTATAGAAATTCAATTTAATTAATTCCTTAATAGTTTCATGTATTTTTATCTCTAACTGTTTTTGAAAATTCTTTCATTGATTTTAATAATGGAGGTAAGTGAAAGTCGTGAGTTGCCCGCACCAGATTTTTTTCCTTAAGTCCAAGTAACTAAGTCCCGAAAAAAGATCTGTGTGTTGTAAGTCTAGCGCAAAAAACGAAAACTCCTATGAAACTGAAATTTCATATTTAAGAAAACTATTCGCCTGGGGTGTTACAGCAACTCTTATCATCAAAAATCAGCTAACCAGAATAGCCATTTTTCACCTTTTTATGATTTTCTCATAAACGGCTCTAACGATTTTTATTTAACTCGCTATATCTATGTAAAATTTAATGGGCTTTAATATTATGTAGGTTTCATGAAAGTTGAAATTGTGATCACTTGTCTCGTAGTGGCTCCCATAACAGCCTTTTGTGCTGAAGGTCATGGGCTCAAATCTGGCAGGTGGTCCTAGGATTTTCGAATGTGAGTGAAAAATCTTTATTTGAAATGAGGAGAAGTAAAAAGTTAGTCCCAAGCCTGTGCGATTACAGGTACTCGTTAAATATCCCTTTCCTAATTGAACCTGAAAAACTGAAACTTATGACATTATTTCTCGAACTGTAGTATCGTCCGATTAGTCACAGTAGTATAAAGTTAAATGAATAAACAAACAAATTGGAATAAAAGCAAAATTGTATTAACACAGTACCTAAATGGTCTTTAAGATAAAATAAATAAATAAAGACTTAATTACCTGAATTTTAAAATGGAATAATACATAAGAAGAAAATGTTTTAAGTGGAGATGTTCTTGGAAGTACTGAGTCCTGGGATCCTTTCATTATCACAAAAATAAAACTACTGCAGGTGCAAAATGGTTCAAGGAGAAAGAAGCAATGACTTAATGATGGAATATTTGAGGAAGAGAAAGTAATAATAAGCAGCAAAAGGATTAAAATTTTGAGATTAGGAGTTATCCGTAGAAGCCTCTTACTAAAAATAAAGTTGAGCTTAAAAGAATCACATACTATCCAGCAGTATGTTAAGGTGTTGTACGTTGATAGGGATGATTTTACGTGACTAAAACTGACGTCATACAAAGCCGAAGCCACTTACTAATGGAAGTACTGAGTACGCCGAAGGGTACAGTTGTGAATATTCCAGCATCAGCTATCCTAGCTCTAACTAAATCAGTTTGTCTCTCGAATGTTGCGCTAAGTCACTTTGGATTTACCCAAATCCAAGTTCTAGTCATGAAATTACATCCAAATTAACGGGGCAACTTCCGAGAAGATACTGATTAATGCCCCCCACACAAGGATAAGAAGCTGGTCGGCCTGTCAGGGACCCACCGACCGAAAGCTTCCTGGAAAGGCCCAGAGAATCCAGTTTTCAAATAAACTGGGGCATATTCATTACTTCTAAACATTAATGAATACGACTCCATACAAATTAATTTGAGATGAAATTATTTTAGGAATTAAACACGGATATATTTAGTTGTTCCTTTGATGCAAATATAAATAGGGAAGTATATAATCATTTCAAATTTAATTAACATCTTCTAAGTTGATGTTTATTATATTGATATTAAATGATTTCTTGCATCTTTTGAATATATATTTTTGTAAGAAAGATGTGTCTACATTTTATGTGATTAATAACAATAATAATTTATTTATTTATTCGGGACAAGTCCCTTCAGAATAATACATATGAAAGTAAAATAATGTCTTAGATCCCTTAGAGTAATAATGGAAGGAAAAAAAAACATACAGTGATTAAGTAAAAAATAACTACAGAAGACAAAGATAACATAGAAAACCAAACTGATGGATATAATAAATCGACTTTCATTCTAATGAGTGAGAGAAAAAAAATATATATGTTCATAAAAATAATTTAGATGATAGTTAAAAAAATAAATAAAATATACAATTATCCTTCTGTTCCTGTACAGTGCTTTGATCAAAAAAGAATTATAGATAATTCCTATCTAATTAAAAAAAAATTAGAAAAAAAATAATAACTTCTATGTTAACACTTCTATGTTTTTTTATTTTTTATTTCATTTAAAATTGGTTATTGTCGAGATTCATAGGAAATTGAATGGTAGGAAACTAATTGAATAGACGAGATTTAAAGGTTGGAAGGGTATCAGAGGTACGGATAAGAGAAGGGATAGAGTTCCATACGGAAGGAGGATCGGATAATTAAAGATCTGTCGAAAGCTGCGGTTCGATGGGGCGGAATATACAAATCGGGAAGGCCGCAACGTGTTGCGGAATGACGTGGATTTGAATGTAGGAGTCAATGTTGTGGACGCGGATCGCATTACTTGGAAGAGGAAGGTGATTAATACAGCCCATAATAAAGGAAAGTAAACCAAATATGGGCTACCATTTTGTTTTTGCCTAAAAAAAAATAAAAAAAATATGAAAAACTTAACCATTTATTGACGTAAAATAAACACACATGCATTTTTAAAGAGCATATTTACATACATATGTTCTTAATATTACTATATATTATTAAATAGAGCATTAAACAAAATATCAAAATAGACGCTAAATATGGAACAGGCACTCAAATATGGGCTACAAGTAGAAACTTTTAATATCTTGTACGAAAATAACAATTATAAATATTTATCTTATTATAGATCAAATTATTTTGGTAAATGGAAGAAATCACATAATTGACTTACATATCCCGGTGTAAAACTCTTGCCTAACGTATTATTATTATTATCGACAGCTCACGCGCGAATGACGAGGATGAATGAGTGCGATGTTAGAGCGAATGAATGCGATAGAAGATCGTCATTTGTTGCGTGTTTCATTTGTAGGTTTTCGAGAATTGTTACTTGCTCACATTTAGTTACACTCCTCTACTTTAGTAGGTCTAAGTCCCTTTGCAAACTCATCGCAATTTCGAAGGAAATGTGTCGATCTTATCTGTAATACTTCTCTAATAAAGCTTTGCGAACCCTAAGATTAAACAATGCCTCCGTCTCCCTCCCCCAATTGATAATCAACTGGAGGAGAAAACTATACTTCCAGATTATTTTTTCTCGGCATTAATAATAATAATAATAATAATAATAATAATAATATATATAAATAATTTTATTGAGGATGTATAGTCGACTGTCGAAACTATTATAGTTGGAATAGTCAGGAATCAGGAAATCAACGTCTCAATTCTAGGAACCTACTACCTCTCCAGCCCCCAAAACGCGTGCTGTATAAACGAGCTCTTAGAGTAGCAGCTGCGGAAAACACGCTTTTGAAACAGTATTAAGTTCGGAGGATAACAATGATTTCAACAGCATAGACATTTAATCCCGATTTTCACCCAAAAAAGATTAAACTATAAAATTATATATTAGAATAGAATAGAAAAAAAATTTTATTCTGGGACTTTGTCCCTTAAGAATAACATGAAATTTACAAGTAAAGGTAGCACATCTGGCCAGATAACATTAAATAGACATAATTATGTATATAAGTAAAAGAGGTAGAAAAGGAAATTTATATAAATGTATGTACATACACATCTCTATGTACCAAAGATAAGAAAAAGCGTAAAAGAAGTAAAGTAAACAAATAGTAAATTGAAAGTAAGAAACAACTAATTTTGAACAATCAAACGAAAAATAATAATAATATATACATGTATGTATGAAATAAAATAAAAAATAAATAAGAAGGTAAACATAGAATATTCATTTCTTATAACGATTATAATGAAAAATCTAATTTAAAATTAAAGATTAACAAGCGTCAGTTTGGAATAATAGGTGTTGGAAAAGGCGATATTTGAATGTGGATAAGGAAGAAGCATTACGTATATTGGAAGGAATGGAATTCCAGAATGTAATGGAACGGGCAAGAAAGGATCGATCGAAGGCTTTAGTTCTGTGGGATGGCATATAAAGGTCGGAATGGCGCGATCTTGTTTCAAGCAAGTGGACTGAGGATTTAAATTGAAGGAGACTGTAGATATAGGATGGATGCTGGGATTTTATAGTTTGGTAGATAAATGTACTGTCTGCGTATGGAGGGAAGGAGCCACTTTGACTCGGCATAGCGGGGGGTCACATGAGACCGCCTCGAGGTACCCAAAACAAATCTTAAAAAACAATTCATGAGACGCTTTAACTTGTTCAGTATTTATTATAGGTGGAATAGTCAGGAATCAGTCATTTTTTGAAAAACAATTTAATTTTGCCAACGTTTCGGCTTAAGCTTGTGAGCCATCATCAGGGCATTACTGAGCCATGTCCAAGCATAAACTCTCAGCATAAACAGTTTATGCTTGGACATGGCTCAGTAATGCCATGCTCAGAAGCTTGAGCCGAAACTTTATTTTGTGCATTTTTATTGGTTCGTTTAGCACGTCTTGAATCACCGCTATTATTTTAATATGTGGTTTTAACCTAATAATTAGTGTTTAGGCTGTTTTAAAGAACTTAATTGCGTCGGATCGGATCTCGTAGTTTGTCTATTAAATCAAGTTTTTTATATAGTCTTTCTTCATTCAGCAACATAATTTTAGTTTAAAAGATTTCAGAAAATCACATTTTAATAGAATAATAGTATTTGATCCAGAGAATAAGGTAAATAGCATTTCACGATATTGCTAAATATGACAGGATAAACACTAATGTCTGATCTAACTTAATAGTAGATTAAATATTGTTTAAGCGTAGTTAATAATATAGATAAATTTGGTAAATTCACACAAATAGTAAATACAAGTTTAAATCAAACTTCATAATTCATACTTTCTTATTATAGTGCCATAAATAGATACATTTTCCTTTGAATATTTACTTTCTTTATTTAGAATAAATAGTCAATGTAATCAACCAACAAAGAAAGATATTTCTCAGAGAATAAGGAAATATACATAACTTATTAATCAACAATATTAAGACGTCAGTTATCGGTAATGTTATATGAGGAAGGTTATATTAACTGTTACCAAATTATCGCGCGTTATATTCTTCCAAAAAGTACTGTATCACTTTTAATTCTTTCCAAAAAGTACTATATCCATATTATATTATTTATAAGTCATCGGATAAGTGTAATAATTTGGAAAAATAAGTTGGTAACACGCTTAAAAATCAACTTTAGATTTTAATAAAAAAAGAATCAGGTAAATTGGTCCAATAATAAATAAATGACAGATTTTTGCGTTTCCTGTAAAATTTTTAAAAGTGGATATTGTACATTTTGGAAATCAACATCTCAATTCTAGAAGAAACCGCTACAGCTTCAGCCCCCTAAACGTCTGCACTATAAACACGCCTTAAGGTCAGAGTGTAACTTGAATTTTTAACGTCAGGATTTAATATTTATGAAATTATAAGGTAAAATATGATAATAAAAATTATTCCTATTAACAAAACATCAGAATTAATTTAGTGAGCAGAGAACGTTTATAAAGATAAAATGACTTAAAACAAGCAATTTTGTTTTTTCACTCCTATCCCACTAAATGAATTGAGACCTTACCCATCACGTCATATTTTAAAGTCCAGTCACACGCTTAAGGAAGTCGTCAGATAAATCTGTCTACCTCCCCCTTCCACTCTCTAGCCAGTTAAAATCAGTCAGGTAAGTTGTTGGAACTGATTGTGAGGCACATCAACATAAATCAACATTTTTTTATTGTTTTTTTTTTTTATCGGTTTCCTTTACTACTCCATTGAGCCTTCAATATATCCACTTCAAGTTCATTCATTATTCATCGTTTTATTTAATGTAAGAGTTATTATTATGGTTTGATTGTGCCATGTGTCTTGTGGGGTGATAAAGAAAACAGTTGCAATTTTAACGATCTTGGAACAAAAACAATCGGTTTTTAATGCTGTATTTATGTCTTACTGCTTACTTATAATTATATTCATTGGATAATATTATGATATAGTATTTATTAAATATTCTTTTTCTTTCTTTTATTGAATAAATTAATCAATTACTATTAGTATTATCGATTAAAATCTCTGAATAAAAAAAATATTATGCTTATGATTATTAATGTAAATATAGGTATGGGATGTATTCAAAATGATTTATTTTATCTTAATAATTTAATGTCACTTCATACTGATGTGGTAGATCAGACGATCCTAGGATTATGACGAGTCCTAAATTTTGCCTATACAAGTTTAATTAACATAGGGATCTTATGAGTACCTGAGATCGCTAAGACTGGGAATCACTATTTTACGTCCTCCTCGAAGCACGGCATAACCAAGGATTTATACTCAACTTAAAAATCCTAGGACCATCTGAACACGACACCCTAGGCATAGAAGGCTGTCGTGCTAGCCACTACACATCCTAAAACTGTTCATTGACATTTTATTTTATTTTTATGGAATCAATCATCAAGGAATAATCATGGAAAAAAATTATTAAATAAAAAATTAAAAAAAAACTACCTCTACAAACTCTATAAACGGCCTTGGGCTCAGTTCAAATTACAGATTCATACTGTTTCTGAGCCACAACGGTCGTGCAATGAGGTGATTAGGCGGTGATAACCACCCCCAAATGTTTTAGTTTGTTATTTATTTAATCTTGAATATTTTCTTATTTTGATATTCTTTAAATTATTAGCTTTCTTATAAATGTACGTTTTAATTTAGGTTCCATTTTAAGTTTCATTAAGGTGCGGTGTGGTCTAGTGGATAGAGAACTAGTCTATTGTTTTACGGGTCCTGGGTTCGAATCCCATCTTTGGCATAAAACTATTTATTCTGTTATTTCAGATATGGAGCGACCCTGGGGTATGGAGGTCCTCCCACATGGGGCACACCCAGCCTCTATAAAGTGGGTACCCAAAAATGGGAAAAAACTGGCGGCTAAGCGTGATCTAGGCTTAATTACCTCATTGCACGGCCGTTGCCCTAGAAACAAAACGAATCTCTTTATGTACTAAACCCAAGACTGTTCAGGGGTTGTAGAGGTACAGGATTTTTATTTTTTTATTGTAAATATATTTTATTATTATTATTTTATCATTATTATACTATCATTATTTTTTTTTTTTTGTTTATGGACTCCACAGACTAAACGTTTGTGGGCTTTGAGTTTTGCAGATTTTTTGAACTATTTTAAAAAACAATACTGAAATATAAAGAAAAGGTATAAAAAGTCAAAATTTAAAATACAAAGCAAAAGTGTTGTCTAGCTTAAAAAGCAAAGAAAAGCCTATACATACAGGAGACTCATGCAAATAATTTTTTTTTTTTATACTATTTAATCTGAAATAAATGGTTCCATCTACAGTGATAAGTATTAGAATTTGATACCAATTAGAGATAAAAGGTGTGTGATTATAATTGATTTTTATGCAAAGATTTATTTATATCACACATTGTCTTAAATATAACATAATTTGATAAAGTAACACATAGAGGATTATATGAAAGAATAAAATGAAACAATAAAAGAAATTTCCGTATCAAAATATCACCCATTATTGATTAAAACATTCAAATCCAGGAAATAGCATTTTTGTTTTTTTGGCTTGTTAATAATGTTAATAGGAGTGAAAAAAGTTAGAGGGAAAGAGAGTAATGAAATTGAAATATTATCTAGAAAAGCCACTCAAATAATTAAATTAAGAGCTAATGAATTTTCTTAATTGCCGCCTAGAGAAAATAATTATCAGCTACCTTTTACGATCTTCCACGATGCCTTTATCAACAGGTTGTGAACTAAACTAAAAAAAAGGATATAATCGGGTTTATATTAAGCAAAAAAAAATTATAAAATTGTTTTTTTTATTAACAATTAAAATGAAATTTATTATAATTTAGAGAACCTAATAGTGAAATGGCTATTTAAACAGTTTTAATTAGATAGTGACATAGAGCAATAGAATTTTTTTTGTGGATGTTGTCCTATGACATTTTATTCATGTTCTTCATAGAAAACTTGTATAGCACAATTTGACAATCCATTAAAAAAGTTCATTTGACCTATTGTTTGATTTGCTGATGATAAGCTTGTTTAAAAAACGATTACTCAAAAATAAATCTAACTCTAAATTATCACCTTATCACCATCTCTTCCTCAGTCAAAAACCTAGGTGTTACCAATGACCAAACCCTTTCATGGATACCCCATATTGCCCAAATCTCCCGAAGAACAATAAATACCCTCAAATTTTTCCATCGCTCCCGCCATCTTCTTCCACTATCCCATAAGCTCCTTGTATCCTCACTTATCCCCCCCCCCCTTCCCCACTTTGACTATTGCTGCATGGTATAGGGTGGCTTCTCGACTGTGCTCGAGGACAGGCTAAAGCGAATTATGAACATATTTTTAAGATTTCTCCTCGGCACACCGAAGAGGTTTCATGTGACCCATTTATGCAGTGAGTTAAAGTGGCTCTTTCCCTCTATCCGCAGACAATGTTTCCTAAGATTATATTTTTACCAAACCATCAACTCCCAGCTACCTCTCTATATCCATAAAATTCTTCCATTTAAATCATCAGCCAACTCCCTCCAAACAAGATCGCGTCATTCTGACCTTCATCTTCCTACCCATAGAACAAACACTTTTGATCATTCCTTTCTTGCCCGCTCTACTACTCTCTGGAATCCCCTACCTACTCACATACGTCCTGCTTCTTCCCTACCATCATTAAAGTCCCAGCTGTTCCAGTACCTACTGTCATCCCAAACAGACGCTCAACAAGCCTGATATTTTAAATCAAATATCAATTCAAAAAGAAAATTTATTATTTATTGTTCATATTTTTATATGGATCAATTATTATGAATCAGTTTCAATTTTTAGTTTTGTTCAACATATTAATCTATCAGAAGTTATTTATTTATTTTACTCTTGTGTTTTATTTTATCCTTTCTTTTCTTATTATATCATTGTTAATAAAAATTAATTATAATCTTTCTGTTGACTCATTGTTTATCTTAATTGTAGATAAAAATATTTTTTCTATTCTATTCTAAATCTGTACTCTGTTTCTAGATCGACAGTTGTACACGACGGAAACTGAGCCAAAATCACTTTCAACCGCCATTTTTTTCTACAGCAAGTTATTTTTTTTCTGTTAGAAATCGTTTTATACACTGTCTTCATAGACTCTCCAGAAACACGAATCACAAAATTAAATGATTAAACATTTTTTGAAAAAAATGATCCTTTTTAGCCTTATATTATTTTGATGTAGTTACGAAACGTGAGGTTATGGTAAGTAATTGTTGGGATTTGAAGGCGGGCGATATAATGGTAATGGTTTGCCTTGATACCCCAGCCCTGGAGCCCATCATCTGGGTTAGATTTATTGGCTTGCACACAGCACGCACCGCCTCTCGCCAACTCCGGCTTAAAACTACCAAAATCATAGGGCTCATCTAATATATTTAGGGCTATGAAACCTCTTTCAACGTACATCCAGTCCTATGGACAATTTTCAAATTAGCCAAATCAAACCTTAGATATGAACATATTTGTAAGATTTGTCCTCAACACTCAAGAGGTCTCATGTGACCCATCTATCTATACAGCGAGTTTATGAAGCTCCTTCCGCCCATTAGCTGAAACTATTTCGTAGGATCATACCTTTACCCAACTATTAACTCCCTTCTTATATTCAGTCTTCTGCAGTTTAAAACGTCAGTCCACACCCTTGAAACAAGGTCGCGCCATTCTCACTTTTACATTCCTAACCATAATTTTTGGTAGTAATTTTTGTATAAAAAAGTTTTTATTGTTTTATTAATTAATATAAAAAATATGTTTCCTTCAATACTTAGTCTTTTTACTTTCACTTACTTGTATATGAAATATATAGTAAGGGAAAGTATTGCGCTATACTTAGAGCCTGGAGAATGAGGCGGATTATAAAATCAATGAAGGAGACAATAATTGAAATTTATGCTCTACTCTCAATATATTGAGATTTTCATAATTAAATGTATTGGGTTGTAAAATAAATTCGTAGTGTTTTTTACTGGTCATTTCAATAAAAAGTTAGATCTATTACTTGTTGCCATCTTTCAGGTATTTTTTTTCTGTCCTCCCTGAAAAGTTGAAGGACGACCCGTTTGTTTTGCGTCTTCTAAGCGAAAATTTCCCCTTTGAATAGACCACTTAAGGATGGTTCTTTCTCTTAAGGCATCATCGCCATAAACAATGCTTATTTAGTTAACCGACTCAGCAGCGTGATTCCTTTTTGGAAATAAAAAACTATTAAATGACGAAAATGTATGTTTTTCTCTTCCGTTTTGTGCAAGCAAAATACCACTTAAAGATAAGGAATCTCGGTTGTAACTGATGCATAAAAGCACATTAGCTAATAAGTTTTTACTTTCACTTATTATATATAGAAGAGAAATTATTGCGATCGTGAAAATTTTCGAATTACAGTTTTCACCAGAAATATATGTCCCCTCATTCCAAATGACCAAGTCCCGCAAAAAGGTCTGCGTGTGTTTGTGTGCGTGTAGTAATTTTAGCACGAAAACCAAAAGTACTATAAAAATGAAATTTTATATTTAATACAACTAAGCGCCTGAGATGTTACAGCAACTTTTTCTTCAAAATCAGTTTACCAGAAGAGCCACTTTATACCATGCATTTTGAACTTCTTTACGATTTTATCAAAAACGGCTCTTTTTTTTTTTTTTTTTTTTTTTTTTTTTTTTTTTTTTATTGAGATTTATTACAATTTGTTTCTATATGAACATTAGTAATAGTGATATATGAACCCATTCACACAATATATACAATGATAAAGTCAAATAAATAAAATATAATATATATACAAAATAAGAAAACAAACAACAACCTATAACTGAGATAAATACAAATAAATGATATATATAGAATTAAATAATAATAAATATAAAAACAAAACAAAACAAAACATTAACCTATAATTGAGATAAATAAATTTGCAAATAAACAAACATCATTCAAACAAACATAACTATATACAAAATATACAAGTGCTATAGAGGGACCCCAGACTGGGCCTTTCCCTCCACTTGTGGACGAATAAAACAAGGATAAGGATAAAACGGCTCTAACGATTTTGATTAAACTCGCTATATGAATATGGATTTTAATATAATTAGATTTCATATTGATTGAAATATTTTGACAGGACTCAAATGCCGATATTTTAAGTTTTCGTTTTCTAAAGTACCTTTAATTTTAATTAGATTTCAAAAACTTAGGCACATCGTCTTATTCGCATTGATAAAAAACGGCAAAATTATGCGAATTCGATAAACGACTAAAGGAAAAAATTGCGAACATATTTTTTAATGCATTTTTGTGTTATGTAGCCCAATAATAGAAATATAGATGTATAATATGCCGGTGGATAGCTAAAGATTTTAGAAAAAATATTATCTAATACATGGAATTGTTAAGGTTAATGGTGAGTGATGAAAAACCTATAAAACTAACTGATTGTTTTAGATAAAAATATAATATAATATTTAATAAAACTCATTTTTCTATAGAAATTTAATTTAATCAATTAATGGTTTCACTGATTTTTATCCCTAACTGTATTTGAAAATTCTTTATCGATTTTAAAAACGGAGGTAAGTGAAAGTCGTGTGTTAAGAGAACCAGATTTTTTTATTTTATTTTTTTAACTATAACTTAAATAAAAAGTTCTTTGATTGATTTTAACAATGGAGGTAAGTGAAAGTTATTATGAAAGTGTTGCATTCACTATATTCATAACTTAAAAAATATTCCAATAAGGTAAGTGAGTTAAATTTGTGTGATAAAGATGTTGCAAGTTGATTTCGACGCTCAATATTTTGGTTGACAAGACTTAAGTCACGCTACGGGAGCGTACTCCAGCTGTCAGAGCTGCATGTCCATCCGACTTCTTATAGGGGGGCCCCTGTCCCCACGAATCACACATCTTTAATGCCTCCCCCTTCCCTTACAGCCCTGGTTAATTTACTTTGTACATCCCCTAAAACAGGGCAAAAACGGGCAGGGAGGGGCAAAAACACAAATAGACGCCTTTATTTGGTAGTAATTCATAACGCGGCTTATAGAAGAGAGAATCAAATTATTCAAGGGCTAACAAAACAAAAACTTTCATCTGGTAGATTTGCTCCTTGATGGATGAGCGTTTACCGCTAACTTCGCAATAACTGTTAGCTTAATCAAGGACAATGCTACTTTTTTAACTTTATTTTAAGTATATAATTTTTGAGTTTTTAATTTAAGTTTATTAATGCTTCTTTTGTTTTACGTAGAACTATTATACCGTATAAATCGAAACTAAAATTTATAGCAATAACATAATAGCATGCGCATTTTTTTAAAACTTGGTTGATATCCATCGATTTCATAATTTTTTGTCTGATATTTTATAAATTTATTGCTGTGTAAATATTGTATGAATGTTGTATTTCATCACTATTAATAATTTACAAATTAGGACAGATTGTAATATTACTCAATAAAAATTGTAGTCTGAAAAAAAAGTTTTATAATAAACAAATAAATTTAAAAATAAGGTTGGAGGCTGATATTTTACTTCACCACTATTTTATTTAGTAATAATGCACAAATTTTTGGCTATAATCCCATCTTCTAGTGTTAAGAACAATCTTATCTAAGGCGGGTGGGTACTTACACCCAGAAGCCTCATGTCTTATACTCACACCAAGCAGACATGAGGCTTCTGGGTGTAAGTACCCACTCTACCTTAAATAAGATTGTTCTACGCACCAGAGATGGCATTATAGCCGAAACGTTGTGCATCATTACTGCATTTTGACGCTGCTTTTCTAGGCGTGGTACCTTCAAACAACATTAATTATAGAATACAATTGGAGGGTGATGTCTACTTCACCACTTTAATGAAAATAAATAATCGCACTACGTTTCGGGTACATGCCATTTCAGTGCAGTGAACAACTTAGATTTAGTGTGGGTACTCTTCTAGTCAAAACCACAGACAAATCTCCAAATAGTGGTGAAGTAGACATCACTCAATTTTATTATAAAAATTGACTACCTAAAAGAACTACACCTTATATATTGATTGATATATTTAATCAATATATCGAATATAGTTACTGAAACCATTGGATTTCTTTTCTAAAGGTATCTTGTTTACCAATCCAAATAGGTGCATGCATGGAAATATTAAAGTAAACAAGTTTCAATTCCAATTAGGTTATACATATACAATTTATTTAAACTATGCCTGAAAATACTGAGGGATTTTTCATAGTTTACCTTGCCCAACAATATTACAATAAAAGGTTACCTTCTGACACTTGGTCGGCTGTCGAGGTGGAAATATTCTCTCTCAGGCGTCTCTTCTAGGCTTCATCCTCCAGCTGCACACTGATTCCCGATGGACCTCCCTTCTAGATGGAACTCGAATCTTCTCTTGATGGACTCCAACTCTCGTGGCTGGAATATGACTGACCCTCTCTGATTCTAAAATCGCACCCTCATCAACTCACCCCCTCTTCTTTCCAAAAATAAGAGTATTTAGAAAATACTGATCTCCTATCAGACAAAGAAAGGCGGGGGCTAATATGGAAAGTGCCCCCGAGTTCTGCGAAGTTTCCCAAGGTATCGCTGGGAGGGCCCATGGAGGTAAACGCCTTTTGATGTTTTGCCATCAAAGAATTATTAATATTTACCTTAATTAAATTATTTAATAACGAACTCCCCTCAGTATCCTTAATACATGACATTACTAAATTAAATAGTGGTGAAGTTAAATATCAGCCTCCAACCTTATTCTTAGACTTTGGCCTTCATCTTAAGGAATCTACACCTAATTTAATTAAATAAAAATAAAAATAAATTAATCAAAAGTAAACTATAAGAGGCTGAACAAAACATTTTTTTACAAAATCTTCAGTTATAAGAGTATGATTGAAGGATAAGGACTGCTTGGATAGAGAGCTTTTAGAAATAAAAACTGAAAGAAATAAGCATTCTTGCAGGAAGGAGATACGAGGGAGAAAATAGACTAAGAACAAGTGAGATGAATAGTCTAGGAAGATGAGAGATTATTGGAGTGGAAGGAAGGAAGAGTGTGTTAAGATGTTTAAATGATATTCGCTGGCCGATTCGTGTAAAATAATGCATATAATTTAACTGTTAAATTAAAAAAAAATATTCGTTGAGTTGTATGTTCTCATTTCTTTATTAAATTATTTGTTTTTTCCGATGACGCGACAGAACTTGGAAACATTTGGCCGCTTGGTATGGTTTTCCAAGAATCTACAAAGCGATTCTTGATGATATATTACAGGTTAGGGTCATCACTCCCTACGTATATTTTTGTGAGTAGCAATCAGTTGGCTGACGGGTCTCACATACCTTGGGATGGTGTGTGAGTGAATCCCTATTAAATTTAATGCTTGATTAAAGTCCTCCCGGAATTGGGATTCCAACACACAGTCTTTTGCCTGGTAGACTATCACGCTAGCAACATAGACAAGGATTAATTATTAAAAATATTCCTTAGTTAATTATGAATAATTAATAATTTTGAAACAATTGTACAAAATTTCTAGAGGAATATTTTTATTTTTTACTATTTTTTATGTTTTAGGAAGGTGCATATTCATATATAAATATTATAGTCATTATTGGTTTATTTTAAATTAACATTAGTCAATCGTGGTACAGAATCAATATTAATTTTAAATTAATATATATTCGGCCTTGATGATAAAGGATGGCCTAAAAACATTTTAAAGTTTAATGCTAATGCGAGGCACAGATTTTTTTATTTTTTTAAACAAACCGAAAATAAAAACTAGAGCAATAATACAATAGCACGCGTATTTACTTAAGCTTGGTTGTCATCTTTTTTTATGCTGTATAATAATAATAAAAATTTAAATATCTATATAAATATGTCAGTTGGAATTCAGGAAAAAAATGAGCCATAGAATTAATATTACAAAAAATTGAGTTACTTACTTGTTAAGATTTATAAAAAAAAGTTATTTTATTGGAACTCATAATTTAAATACAAAGACGGAACACTCCCTGTATGCAGCAGAAACATTAACATAAACAATTTCAGGATTACTAGTCAGCTTGGAAAAGAAAAAAAGAGATATTATAAGGAAAATATTAAGACTAGATATAATTTAAAAATAATGCAGTTCATGTGATTCAAATCTAACCCTCTCCGAAAAAATCGAAGAGTTTCAGTTTTATAAAAGATTCTTCTCGTTAACATCTACAACAAAAAGCCATTTTATTGGAAATTTAAATAAAAAGCCGTTATAAAAACAGAAGCATTCACTTTATGCAGCCAAAACATTAGCATGGACAATTACAGGGTTACATTTTAAAGGAGTGACATTTTAAGAAAATATTAAGACATAAATTTAAGTATAATGGAGTACATTTTACACCAAACTGCACATTTAGACAGATCCTTTCTCATTCGATCCTCAATTCTATGGAATTCTAACCTCTCTTCCATCCGTCATTCCAGCTCCCTTTCCAATCCTTCAAATCTCGCTTATTTAATCACTTAATGAATATCCAGACTCAATAGAATTGTGAATAAGCACTTTCTTTTTTTTTTTTTTGATGTTTCCTTCTCATTTAAATATGTTAATTTTATATCAGTAATTATTAACTTGTTTACCTGTATTTCATTTACTCTAAGACCCAAAGCCCTTTTTGTACATTTTTATAATTTATTCTAAAGGGACATGTACTAGGATAATAAAAAAAAATATTTATTATTATTATTACATGTTACCCCAAATCTAAACCTCTACCGGAAAAAATTGAACAGCTTTCAGTTTTTATGAGAAAAAATAAAATAAAATAGACATTTCCATGATCTATTGTTTTTCCAAGTCAGGAAGAAATACAAAAGCCGCATTATGCATTAATGCATTTTTAAAAGATTTTATTATTTTTTATTTACAGTATACAATTCAATTTATACTTTAAGACTAACTTAAGTAAAGAAGAAACCCCTTCATGAAGTTGAATCCTCTCGCCATGCTTTCCGAGCCCGGCTTCTTGACTTGGAGACAGTTATCTAATTGAAGATTACTACCCAACAAGAGGACGGGCATAAGCAGATGCAGAGGGAGAGACACGACGGTGTAGAAAGAAGCGGCTAAACAAGGAAAACCTTTTGCCGACTATGAGCAACTGTGCATGGAGTGATACTCTTTGCGCCAACTCTGCCCTAACTATCCTCATAAAGGGGCCCTAACAGAGTGGATGGGCGACCACCCCCCATCACATCCCCCCTGGGATTTTACTAAAAACCAGTTCGTCTCTTCCTGCCGTCAGATAAGCACAGCTTAGTGGGAGCTTTAACCGCACCGGACTCTCCCTGTGGTTAGCTTTATTTTGGGCATTGGTACAGTGTGTCTCAACCATTTACTTTTATTACGCACGTCCAATTCATTTTTCCAGGGAGCTTACACTGCGGAGGTCGAATACATGTAGTTGGACTACATCATTCCCAGATTCCCAACTCATTATAAAGGTCCTTTTTTTTTTGTCCGATCGATACATACACCCTGATAAGAAGTAAAATCCCACTTATTTGGATCGTATTTACGAATTTTTAATTTTACAAAAAAAGGCCTCGGAACGTTTGTGTTGTTAATGAAATGAGTTATTAACGTAATAATTAATACATATATAAGAAGGGATGATTCTAATTAATAAAATAGTATAATTATATTCTTGAAGATAGAAAATAGAAACTAAAAAAATAAAATGAATCTGTACCTCTACAAACCATGAAAGTTCTTGGGCTCAGTACTTATAAAGATTCGTACAGTTTCAAGGCCAACGATCGAGCTTGGATCACGCTCAGTAACCATTTCGGGTACCCATTTTATAGAGGCTGGTTGTGCCCAAGGAAGGTCTTCATACTCCATGGCTGCTCCATGCCTGAAATAGAATAAATAATTCTGCCTAAGTCTGGGTTCGAACCAGGAACGAGGGGAACTGCTCTATCCACGAGCCCACGCCGCACAGCCACTAGACCACTCCGCTACCTCCATGCAAATATAAATACATAAATTAAATAAATAAACCTTTAATACATCAAACCATAATTGAACCTCCTTGGCTCAGCACTTACACAGATTCGCTTTGTTTCTGAGGCAACGCACGGTGATTAGGCCTAGTTCAGGAGATTAGGCAAGGATAAATAATTATCCTTCCTCAGCCGGTATCGAACCTAACAACAGCAACCTAATGACGCTCTCCAAAATAATACTGAACTATTAATAAGTAATTAGGTAATTATTAAATACAGTAGGATATTTTAAGTATAATAGCCTATAATAAATGTAGTATAAATAGACAATTAAACAATATATAGACAATTAAATAAAGTCATGTTTAGCTGTGAAATTGTTAAGAAACATTTTTTTAAAAGTATTTTGAAAATAACTCGCCGTACAGAAACTACTTAAGACAAAGAAAATTTAAAATATTGATATTTAGCCCTTTCTGACTATTTCAATCAATAAAACCTACATGATATTAAGAAACATGATATTATCTTATAAGTTTTACAGCGGTATAGTTTAAGCCGTTCCTGAGAAAATTGTAAAATGAATTAAAATTTGGAATTCTATTCCTCCTGAGATCCGTCATGTAAGTACTGCTTCCTCCTTCAAATCGCTACTTTTCAACCACCTTCTCCTTACCCAGTCAAACAGACAATAACTTCAAACTGCAGATGCTATAAATACCAATTATTATTATTATTTTTGTGTGTTTATATTACTCAAATTATCATTGATGAACCAGCTATTTCTGCATTGTTTTTTTTCTTATTCTGAAAGTCTGACTTGTAAAGAGGTACATATATTACTACCTTAATTATTTTTTAGTTTAGTATTTTGTTATTCTAAGCCATGACCACACTGTTCCGGTCATCAATTATGTATGTTATTTTATTCTTAAGGGACTTTAGTCCCAGGATAATAAAGAAGTTTTTTCATTTCATTTCATTATAACCTTGCTCTTTTGGTTCATCAATTTTTGAGAAAGCAGTTGTAACATCTTAGGCGTATAAGCTTCTAAAATATGAAATTTCAGTTTTATAACCATTATCGTTTTAAATCTTACCGCACACCCAGAGAACATTTTGGAGACCTTGATCGTTTGGACTTACGTCCAATAATTATTATATAATTATATATAATTATAAAATTATATATATATAAAATATATATATATATATATATATATATATATATACAATAAAACAGAAGAATAAAATAAATATAGTTCTTCAGATACATACATAATTTAAATAAAACTAAATTAGGTATGAGCAATAAATAATTTTCTTTTTTTATATTCAAAATTAGGTAATTGATATTAAACGTCATTGCTATTGAGCGTCTGTTTGGGAATACAGGAGGTATTGGGACAGTTGGGACTTGAATGTAGATAGAGAAGAAGCTTGGCGGATATGAGTAGGTTGGGATTTCCAAAGATGATCAGAGCGGACAGAAAAAGAATACTCAAAATTGTTGTTCTATGGGAAGAAATGTAAAGGTCAGAATGGCGGGACCTTGTTTCGAGGGAGTGGATTGCATAAGACTGTGGATATAAGGAGGGAGCTGGGTGTTAATGGTTTGGTAAAGAAACGATCTAAATATGATATATATACATATATATATATATATATATATATATATATATATATATATATATATATATATATATATATATATATATATATTATATAAAGGAATGATGGTAAAGGAAAATATACATATAAACGTACCATTACTACTGAGCCATGTCAAGATTATTTCACAAATTTGAGCCAATACGTTGGCAAAATTAAAATTAAAAAAAAAAATCAAATAAACGACTGACTCCCAATTATTTCTACTCATGATTTTGTTTCATGTTATCCATTTTTTCTTCTCTTTTCTTATTATATTATTTTAAATAAGAATTATTTATGATTCTTTTTTCTTTTGTCTAAACACATCTTTTACTTTTATTGTATATACTGTTCTTAAGGGATCCTGTCCCAGAATAAAAATATTTGTTTATCCTATTCTAACCCGAGAAGGTCCAGAGCCATCATATCGCCGGATCATCTGATTTTAATTGTCGGGCGATAAGGGAATAACGAAGTGGGAAAGGAGTTGGATGATGGTCGCTATCAGAAGCTATTAGATTGAAAGCTGCTGAGTAACCCTCGCCTGTTCCATGGCATGATGGCTCCGCCGCGGGGAAGTTGGCCCGTGCCACGAAAGCAATTATCCAAGAGAACTTTAAATTATCGAACCCAAGTCAGAGTCGATTCAAGTTTGGATGAAGAAGAATGCGCTGGTGCAACGAGGTCACTTCCGACCTATTGTAGGCCGTCATTTTTAATTTCATCCAGCGGGATTTCCGGCGCACAATGGGCGAAATCACCAATTTAGGTGGACAAAAGTCAAGTCAAAAGTTTGGAATTTTCCTGTGCTTCACCGTTTTATTATTAGTTGGCCTTAATACTAATATTCCCCGCCGAACCGTGTTAAAATATAAATAGTAAAAGAGTGAATCATTCCTGTTCACACAAGTGCCTAATAACCGGCAGTGGGATTATTTTTAATCGTTGGTCATTTATTGTGTACAAGGTGTATTTAGAGGAAAGTCTTTTTTCTTTTATTTAACAATGGACATTGCTAAGACATTATATTTTTAAACTCGTTATTAAATATAAATTGCAATCTCACCTGTAGATTTAATTTAGCAATGTGCGACTTATGTTTGGCCGCTCTACCAAAGAAGTATTTGATACGTTTATTTTATTTTAGTTGAATGACCTTCTTCCAGTGGCGCAACAGGCCGTGTAGGCTCTAGGCCTCGTGGTGTAATCTCCTGAGAGATTACACTCGCGTTTCCTGATGCATAATGTAGTGTAGGGTCATCACTCCCTTCGCCTGATTTTGTGAGTGGCCACTATTTGGCTGACGGGTCTCACATACCCGCGGGAGAGGCTAGTGAATCCTCAATTTATTATATCCTTATAAAAGCCCCGTCGGGACTGGGATTCGAACTCACAGCCTATAGCATGAGATAGTAGCGCACTAGCCACTCAGCCACGGGCTCCCAGTCCAAATGACCAAGTGTGTGGTAACTCTAGCGCAAAAACCATGCAACCAAGCGCAAGTCCTATGCTACATAAATTTCGTATTTGAGACACCTATGCGCCTGAGATGTTACAGAAACGTTTTCATTAAATTCAGCTTACCAGAAGAACCACTTTATACCATGTATTTTGCATCTTTTTGCCATATTCTGAAAAAAGGCTCTAACGATTTTGATTAAACTTCCTACATCGATGTAAAATTTAATGGGCTTTAATATCATGTAGGTTTCATTATGATTCAAATAGTCTGACAGGACTTTAGTTCTGATATTTTAAATGTTCTTCTTCTGAAGTACTTTTAATCTTGAATATTCTATAAAAATAACTATCTAATCTGATTAGCATTGCTATGAGACGGCTTAAAAACAGGTTGAAGGAATTTGACAATAAACTAACGGAGAAAAATCTTTTTTAATACAATTTTTGTGCTTTTGAAAATAAAAATAGTAATATACATGTATAATATACCGTTGGAAAGCTAAAGATTTTAGAAAAAATATCTTATACGCAAGCTTGTAAAAGTTAATAGACAGTGATGAAAAGCCGATAAAACTGACTGATTGTTTTAGATAATAATATAGATTTTTTAATAAAACACAGAATTCTATACAAATTCAATTTGATTAATTCTTTATTAGTTTCAGTCATATTTATCTCTAGCTGTATTTGAAAATTTTGTAATTGATTTTAACAACGGAGGTAAGTGAATGTCATGTGTTGCCCGCACTAGATTTTTGTTATTCAATATCAACTCAGTATAATATTTATAAGCCAAAGAAAAAAAAATTGTAATAATTTGTCAAAACTAATTAGTGCCATAAAAGTCTTCTGCCCTAATTATCAAAGTGAAATTATGTAAATAATTTTATTCGGAATTCAATTCAGATATATAAACTTTTTAAAAGTTGCAATCTACAGAAAACATGAAATGGTTAAAGTTTAAATAGTAAACATTTTCCCTTATTAGTTTTTATCTCCAAAAGGAACGGAATATATCTTCTATTTTGGAGGAGGAAAATCTGTTGGCTTTGGTTGTTCAGAAAATTTATAAATATCACTTTTTTTTTCTTTCAAGTCTAGCTCATTCACTACGACCGGTTAAGTGTTTATTCCAGCAATTTCTGAGAAAGAAGGAAAAAATGAAAAATAATGAGGGTGATAGGGCTTAGTGGAACTTAGTATTCTGGTGCTACAGACAATGCTTTCCTGCTTAAATTCCTCAAATAAAATCTTAACATGAAAGGTCAGGTAATACGGCCCTCCTACCTTGAAAATCGAATTAAGTAAAAATAATGCCGTTTAAAACAAAAAAGTAATTGTAAAATATTTTTACCCACAGATTTATTTTGGGAGTAGGTATTAACACTTGCGAGGACTAAGAATTTACAACTGATTCAAAATAGAAAAGAAATTTTGTCCCACTAACATAGTTTAACCAAGAAATATATCTGATCAAAATATAAAAAATAATGAAATATGATAGTATTACCATAAACAGATGTAAAACAAAAATTAATATGAAAATAATCTATCTATCTATCTATCTATCGGCGCTTTGATTCTTGTAGGACCTTGGCGTCCTCAACGATCCTCTTCCATTCTGACCTGTCTTCGGCTGCCCTTCTCCATCCGCTGACACCTAACGACCGAAGGTCCTCCTCTACGTACGAAGTCTAGGTTTGCCCCTGCTCCTTCTTCCACCAGGGTGTCCCTCCATCATCATTTTTGGCAGCCTCCCACTTTCCATTCTCTGTACATGCCCCAGCCATCTTATTCTGGCACTCTTGATCTTGGCAACTATATCAGATGTCTGATACAGATTTCTAATTTCGTCATTCGTCTTCATTCGCCAACGATTTCCTTCTTTTGTAGAACCAAAGATTTTTCTGAGAATTTTTCTTTCCCACATGTTTAGTAGTCTTTCATCATTGCGTGTTGATGTCCAGGACTAGCTTCCGTACATGACCACTGGCTGAAGGACAGTACAATATAGTCTTATCTTCAGTTCTCTGGATATATTCCTGTTCTGAAATATTTTCATAAGAGACCAATAGCATCTATTGCCAGCTGTTATCCTTGCTTTAATTTCGTCTCTAATCTTATTATTCTCAGTGATAACAGTGCCTAGACACTTAAACTGTGGTACTCTCTCGAACCTATATCCAGCCCCCTCGATATACCCTTTTCCTCCTTCTTCCCTGCTGGTCCTCATATATTTAGTTTTTTCTGTATTTATGATCAGTCCTGTTCTCATCGCAGCCACTTCGCACTCCTCGAAAGCTCCAAGTAAAGCACTGGTTGTTCTCCCGGTTATCACAAGATCATCTGCAAACGCTAGATGTTGCGTCAGTCTGTGATGAATACATCCTCCAGGCCTTGTCCTTATTGACCTCATGACCACTTCCAATAACGAATTGAATAGGACTGGAGAAAGAGGATCGCCCTGCTTGACACCTTTCTGAATTTCAAAAGAGTTTAACAATTCACCTTGAATTTTGACAACTCCTTGACTATTCTGCAGGGTCATCTTGATAAGCCTGATAAGCTTTAAAGGACATCCTAGGTGTTTTAGCTTTTCATACATTACGCTTCTATATATGCTGTCGTATGGTTGCTTGTAATCAATGAACAGATGATGTTGTAATAATAATAATACTTCCATTAAATACATCTCCAGAAACGCAAAACTGATGCACTACCTGAAAGTTATAAAACTCAAGGCACTCGATGCTGCTTAATGTCTGACTCTCCAAAAAACTAAAACTTTCTTCTTTTTTTTTTAAAACATATTTTTATTGATTTATAAACTGTATATACAATACATACAACAATTAAAAGGGATAAAATTACAAATATGGCATGAAATAGTCTTATGAAGAAGCTACTCAGTGGTAGCACTTCAACCGTTCTTTTGGGTAACACTGCAATATTTATTTTATTGATTTGGGTCGAATTTGGGCAACTAATGGGATATTGAGGTCTCTATGGATGATTTTATTTGTACCAAACTAAGGAGTATTTTCGTAGGATTTTGGATTGCAAGGATTGGATGTGGGAGGAATCTGATGGTTTAGTAGAGTCCCATAGCTCAATGCCATATGTCCAAATAGGTCTAAGAATGGATGTATAAAACATTTTTTCGCAGTAAATATGGAGTTTTGACCGTCTGTCATGTAAGTGTTGTATTGAACGGTATCTATGAGCAGTTTCTTGTCGTTTAAGTCTTGTATGAGGATTTCAAGTAATGCGTTTGTCAAGCTGAAGTCCTAGGTATCGTATTTATTCTACAGGGATGAGTTGGGTATTATTAAAGGATAGGGCACGGAGTCATAGGTTTACGATGTAGAGTAAAGGTAATCTAATAGGATTCATTATAATTCTTAATTATTTTAAATTTATTATTATCTAACATAAGTGAATCTGGAACTCCAGAACTTTACACGTCTATTTTGATAAGTCTGATGCTTTGAAGTTCGTATCATTGCATGAACTAACCTCAGATCTAATTAATTAAGTCCATACCTAGACAAAACGTAATGTTTCTATATAAATGAACCTTACATTTTAGTCACCTTTTCTTTGTCCTTTAAGATTTTTTCCCTTATTCCTAGGTTTAATAATTGAAAATGTAAAAGCAAAGTGAATAGAAAATAAATCATATCAACTATTCCCTCTATGTCTTGGAACTAAATTTGTAATGCCTGAGATCAGGTACAACATTATTAACGAGGACTGCAATGCCCCATGTGTTTGAGTATGGGAGCAATATGAATCTGAGTTTCGTACAATACACTCCAAGGAATTAATCTCGGAAGGCATCCTAAACACTCCCAGTTAATCAAAGTCTTTTGAAAAGAAAAATGGTATGGGAGCGTTAAACTTTGGACAATTGAAAAACTGTTAAAAAAAAATAGAATTTACGAAATTAATAATAACAATAATAGGCTTAGGAAATCAAAAAGTACAATGCCGATACCAACAAATGTCCCTAAATTCAGGCTTGATATTATCCTCCCACTAACGCCTCGGTCTACCTTTGTGATCGTAAAACCATAATCCTACATTTTTTTTTCGTAATCCTACATTAACTGAAACTATAGAAAATATCTGTATTCCGAACATAATGTCACATTTGGAACATAGTTGGTTTTCATTTCAGCCAAATTAGAATCAATACTTGAAATAATTAGACAGTTGACGTAAAATAACTTATTAAAAAAAAATGGATGTATGAGCTCGAACCATCTCTTGCATCAATTTGTTTTTCAAAAATGATGGTGGGGGTAAAAATGATTTAAAAAAAAACTATTTGTTAAAAAAAAAAAAGTTTAATTATAAAACAGCATATTTGTGGACACGTAGGAACAAACTATAATAAAAAAATATTTGCAATGAATTAATATCATTCCGAACCATCTGACTAAAAAATAATTAACTTTTATACATATATAAATATATATAATATATAAATAAGTGGCCTTCAAGATTTGAAACCAAATAATATGTGGACAATACATGGCTCTGTACTTATTGAGAGTCGCACTGTATCAAGGCAAATTTAGTGCAAGTAGGTGATTAGATCACGCTCAGTCGCCAGGTTTTTCTTCAACTTTGGATACCCACTTTAAAGAGGCTGGTTCTGCCTCAGGGGGTCTCCATACCCTAGGGTCGCCCTTCAGCTGAATTAACAGAATATATAATTCTGTCTTAGCCAAGGTACCTGGATAACAGTATACTCTAACCATAGACCACGCCACTAGAAAATAAATACGCAGGATGATATAGTTATTAAGCTATTAAGAATGATATAGTTATAATTTATTTTTTTCGCTCGATTGATGAACTATCTATCTTTCAAATCCACCTCGATTAGTGGTCAACATGTTCGGATTGCAAATTAAAAATTTAGTGTAAGAACTTCTTTTCTTATGTTTTATTCAACCAAGGTTAGCAGTAGGTGGCAATCAACAGAACATGTGAATTATTTATCATCAAGGCTAAAATCTCCTTCAAGAAAGAAAGGAAAGAAAAAAAAAGAAAGAAATAAAAATAGAAAAATAATTAGTTAGCAATTGTTTGTTCCAAAATGAATTTTTGTCAACTTTTTAGCCCGGTGGTTCAAGTGGAAAAACTGATATCAAGCCCAGATTAACAAATTATTCAAACATTTAAAGAAAATTTTAATGATAATTGATACTCTTCTTGTAATAATAATGATAATAAATTTTCCTATCATTATTCTGCTATTTCTTGTGGATTGGCAACGTATATGTCTTGTAAAATAATAAAACTGTATAGAACGAGAGGGAATCCGTTTAGTTTGTCTCATTTTGCGGAGAACGGAAAAAAAAGATCAGCGTAATTGTTAACAATCTAAGGATATCATTTTTAAAAATCTGGTGCGGGCAACACACGACTTTCACTTACCTCGGCTGTTAAAATCAATTTACATTTCCTTTTACAACTTTTTGTATATAAGATAACATTTTTTTTTTAAGCCTTTAGCTTTCCTAAGGTATATTATGCATCTATATAACTAGCCCAATGTTCATACAACCAAAAATTAAATAAAAAAAAAATTTGCCTCGTTCTCCTTTAGTTGGTTATCAAATTCGTTCAATTTGTATATCCAACTCTTTTTTTATCAATCCTAATAAGATGATGTGGGTAATTTTTATGAATCTATACAACTGAAGGTGCTTTGGAACATTTTAAATATCGGCATTCAAGCCCTGTTAGATTATTTCAATCAGAATGAAACCTACACGATACCAAAGCCCATTAAATTTTACATCGATGTAAAAATAGTCAAAATCGTTCGTGCATTTTTGAGAAAATATTAAAAATGTACAAAATGTATAGTATAAAGTGGCTCTTCTGGTTCACCAATTTTTATTAAAACGTTACTGTAATATCTCGGACGTATATTTGTCTAAAATATGAAATTTCAGTTTTGTACGACTGTTCATTTTTGTGCTAGACTTACCACACACAGCCCTTTTTTGGGGACCTGGTTATTTGGACTCAGGGGACCCTAAAACGTATATTTCCGTTGAAAACTGGGATTCGACAATTTTCACGAATACTTTCGATTACTATATATTTCATATATAGGCAAGTGAAAGTAAAAATGGGTATACTGATTTAACATTTTAAAATTATCATTTACTATGATCAATAAACGTATTTTGTCATTCCCTATTACCTGGTATAACTTATTTTGTTAGATAACATTTTTTTCTAAAATATTAGCTCTCCAACGCAGTACTAAACCTAGACAGATTTTCTTTATTCCATCTGTTACTTCTTTTTGTTATGTGTGAAAATCTTTCATATTTACCCGTTTTTTTATTAACAAATATAAAGGAACAAAAAATGTTTAGTTCTTTCGAATTGGTGATATCAACAATTTTAAATTAACATTAGCTGACAAAAATAATAAAATTCGTATTTTAAGTTGTGTTTGACTATTTTAATGGGAATGAAACCTTCATGATATTAAAACTACTCAATGTTACATCATTTTAGAAACGTGGCTTCAACGGCACGATTTAGGTAAGACTTTTTCTGTTTGGGCTTAAACACACACTGACCTTTTGAGGTACTAAATCATTTTAAATTAGAGGTTCGTTAAAAAAACTTTTAAATCTCGAATATAAAACGTTAACTACCGAAATACATTTGTAGAGGGGATGATGTGTTTTATAAATGAAGATCTTTTTACAGAATCACTTAATTATTTTTACAACCTAACACATTTGTATCATTTTTCACAACTAAACTTGTTAATCTTCCCATTTTTTTTAAACTTAAACTTACCTATATATGAAATCTATAGTAAGGGAAAGTATTGCGATCGTGAAAAATTTCGAATTCCAGTTTCCAACGGAAATACACGTTTTAGGGCCTCTTGAGTCCATCTGACCAAGTCCCGCAAAAAATCTGTATGTGTGGTAAGTCCTGGACGAAAACGAAAAGTCCTATGAAACTGAAATTACATATTTAAGACAAATATACGCCCGAGATATTACAGAATACTTTTAATCAAAATCAGCTGATCGGAAGTGGAACTTGATACCATGCATTTTTCACCTTTTTACGTTTTCTCAAAAACGGCTCTAATGATTTTGATTAAACTGGCTATATAGATGTAAAATTGGACGGACTTTAAGATCATGTAGGTTTCATTCTAATTGAAATAGTCTGACAGTGCTGAAATGCCGATATTTCAAAATTTCTTCCTCTAATGTACCTATAATTATGTAGATATTATAAAAATGACCATATCATCTGATTAGCATTGCTACAAAACAGGTAAATATATTAGTTAATCAAATTTGAAAAACAACTAAAGGAGAAGACTGAAAAAATATTGTTTTAATGGAAATTTTTGTTTTTGAACATAAGAACAGTAATATACATGTATAATATACCGTTGGAAAGCTAAAGAGTTTAGAAAAAATATTATCTTATACACATGTTTGTTAAAGTTAATAAAGAGTGATGAGAAGCAGATAAAACTAACTGATTACTTTAGATAATAATATAATCTATTTTTAATAAAACACATGTTTCTATAGAAATTCAATTTAATTAGTACCTTAATAGTTTCACTTATTCTTATCTCTAACTTTGTTTGAAACGACTTTAAAAACGGAAGTAAGTGAAAGTCGTGTGTTGCCCGCTCCAGATATTTTTTTAAAGATGTTCGAAATCGATTTATCGATTGTTAATGCCTTACACATTATACAAAACAATTGAAATTAAGCATTAATTGTTTACCATTTAGAATACAGCATAGGGAATTCGGTTGGGGGTGTGGTAATCAAGAAATCACTTCGATAAGAAACTTTTATTTTAATACTAACTTATTATTTTATCTTGATTCTAATGACAGAGCTGCGAAAACAATAAGTTCCTACTACGATAAAATCTGATCAGCAGACGACTCAATTAACTGTTGATTCCTCCATGGAATTATCAATCGGCCTGGAGAGTTGAGGTCTTCACTGGAGTGTTGTTATGCCAAGTTAAATTGCTCCAACTGCAATGGATTATTTCAACAATTTCAAGCTGGAGAGGGTGGTTGTGTAAGCGTAATGAGAATTAGACGTGCGTTGCATTTATAGAGTGCAACAACGATAACTTTTATTTGTTCGAAAAATATTAGGCCGTTCTACTAAAGAAATCTTGGAAATATTTTTTTAAACAATTTATTTAATTTCCAGTCATCGCAACGTTTCAGCCTCTAGGGGCATTCTTAAGCTTCTGTAATCAATTAAAGTTATATTGAATTTATACATTTTCAACATCTAATTACAACACATAATAAATTATTTTTAATAATTATGTCACCTACCATGCATATCCATGTTACATATCAATTCATTTCACCACTTTTCAGCAGCGTCGTCATAATTTTTAAATTTTCATTTTTCAAAAAAAACCTGTACTCAAAAATATCATATTTTATTTCATCATCAATTAAAAAAGGCATCTATTTATTCAAAAAAAAAAAGAAAAGAAAAGAAACATTTTATTAACTTACTCAACAGTTTTTGGCCGGCCGTCTTATAGGTGTTCTCCTGCGCGACTAAACTTGGGGTGGGGATGCCAAAGGATTTATATATTTATTATAAAAAAATATATCCAAGCTTTCTTTTGTAGAACGGCTTAATATTTATCGAACAAATATTTAACCAAAAGAACAATTACGACAATGATGAGATAACTTTTATATTGTGCTGTGTTAGATAATATGTATTATATAGGTACCTAAATTTATTTCGAAATTAAATATTAAAAAACGCTTTGGGTGTCGGGAAATAAATTTCTATAATGAAACAAATCAGAAAAAAATCTGGTGCGCGCAATACAAAACTTTTAATTTCACACTCTTCCCGAAATTAACATTTAAATAAACCTTCTGTAGAAAAAAATTACAAATTGTTTTAATGGAAAAATGTATTTTTTATAAGTAATAGTAGTAATAGAAATTATTATCTTCAACAATTAGATAATAATATAAATAAAAAACAGAAAGAAAAGAGAAATAAAGAAAAAAAACCAGCCATTTAAATGTAGACTTATGTTGCGAAACAAATAGTGATAAAAACAGAACGAAAAGAGAAATAAGGGGGGAAAAAACAGCCCTAGAAAATTCATACAATCATATTTTTGTTATAATCTTCTTAGAAATAAAAAAAACATAAAAATATATATTTACTTAGCTGTCAGTCGCAGAGAATACAATAAAATTAGAATAAAGATTTTCGAAATTATAATATATGCATAATTATTATATAATTTCATGATTAGGCTCTTTTCGTCGATTTGAATTACCTTCTACATCTTTGTATATTAGATTTTTTTTTTTTATTGATTTTTTGTATATATACAGCCCTAGTAATATTGGTGTGTATTTTTTCTAAATTATTTGTTAGAAACTAATATTGATCTGGAAAGATATTACTGCAGTTTTCTCCTTCAGTTGGTTATGTAATTCCTTCATGTTTCACATTCGCTCATTTTTTATCACATATAAAAGGTTAAAACGGTTAGTTTTTAGTGAATTAAAAAAAAATAAAAGAACGATTGAGAAAGATTTTTTTATAATTTGCCATTTAAACCATGTCACATAAACTCAATTAAACTTAAGCCCATTTATTTTTTTATTTAGATAGTAGAAAACGAAATAAGGTGCGAGATCTATGGTATAAATTGGCACTTTTGATCGATTTCATATATCAATTTTAGTGAAAAAGTTGCTAAATCCGCCTTAAATGTGAAATTTGAGTTTCGTATGACTTTTCGTTTGCTAGCTTGACTTACCGCATAAATACTGCTCATATACGTCGCAGATCAATAAAATGAGAATCCTAGGGAATAATGAGAACTCAATCAAATTAATTTGTGAAATTATTTTAAAACAAAATTGAATACTGGCTAAATTGTTCGCCGGGTCCTGGGTTTGAATCCCGGCTGTGGCAGGATATTCTTTATTCTGTGATTTTAGCTGGTGAGCGACCTTAAGATGTGGAGACCCTCCTGGGGCAGGCACAGCCTCCATAAAAGGGGTATCGAAAATGGAAAGAATCTGGCAGCTAATTTTATTTTATTTTACAGCAGCATTCACCAATAGGCCGTATCCCAATTACATGTGGTATATTTTAAATAGAAACATTACATGAAACTAAAATAAATAATAATAATAATTGACTTTTATCCCAATCCGTAATGCTAACACTTACCAATTTAATCTATACTTAAGAAAAAATTGATAATGAGAATAATAAAAAAAAATAATTATAACAATATATATTTTTTTTTTTAATGGAACTTTAAAAACTTTAAACACTTAAAAAATAATAATAATATATATACAAACACATACTCAGATATATTTATAAAATTAAGTATGTTACGAAACAAATAGAGATAAAAACAGAAAAAAGAAATAAAAAGAAAAGAAGGAAGAAAAACAATTTAAAAAAACAGACCCAGCTCCGAGTCATTTAAATATAGACATCTGTTGCGAAACAAATAGTGATAAAAACAGAAATAAAAGAGGAATAAAGAAAAAATAAAAACAGCCCCAGCTCTGAGTTATTTAAATATAGACATCAATAAAAATACAAACAACTTTTATGCAATCTTAATTTTGTATTAATCTTCTTAGATATAAAAAAACATATAAATATATATTTACATAGATGTCAGTCACAGATAATACAATGAAATTAGAATGAAGACTTTCGAAGTTATAATCTATACATAATTATTATATAACTGAAAAATAATATCCTAAAATGTATCTTATAGCGAAAAACTGAAATCGAGTTTCAATGTGCTACTAAGTAAGTCCCAGAGTCTTGTAACATATCAAGTTAAGCTCCTACACCCAGATTAAATATATCTAGTAAAATAAAAATCTCCCACCTGCCTACTATTTACTCTTCTAACCCTGAAGTTAAGCTTCCCAATCATATCAGCGACATCTATTCTTCCCTGGACCAGCTTGACAAGATGGAATACAGCTGACAGTGTGCTATGTGTTATTAACGTTAATCTCTTGCATTAGTTGACTGTAGGAGATATCCCAACTCGGTTAATATGTATGTTTCTTATAAAATAAAAATTTCAGAAATCTCTCAATCAAATTGATGCATTCATGGTTTATTTAAATATTTATTTATTCGGATATATTACAATCTGTCACTATGGACAATAATAATATTGCTATAAGATTACATTCATACAATATTTACAATATATACATACAAAGGAAAGTCAAATTACATAAAATAAAACTAAAATAAATAAAGGTATATAATAACAAAATTTATAAATTAAATAAATATTACGGTTAACAAAGAAATAAACAAAACATGAACACACTCATACCTATATACAAAATTTACAATTTGCTGGGGAATCCCGGAAGGAGTCCGCCTTCCTCCCCCCCACTTGTGAGAGGACAAGCAGAATCCGAGGGATCTAACGCCTCCTCTCAGCGCATCACTGTCAGAGCCAGCGGAAGCTGAGTAAGGGCGCCATAGCCACAAACACACCGCACATGAGAGGAGAATCTGACCAGTTTCAGAACTCCAGAATAGATATTTACAAAAGATCGCGGGAGCACTGCCTGTTGGATGAGTGGAGCTAGATAGGGATCGTGCTAGAGGATTAGGATGATCAATTAGGTTGTAAAGGAATTTGGAAAATTTGCATAGAATCAGGTCTAAAATAAATGGAACATTAAGGTCGTGGTGCAAGATATAGTTGGTGACATAAAAAGGAGCATTTACTATTATTCGGAGGACATTGGATTGAAAGGATTGAATGCGTTTGATGTTAGAACGTTTAGCTGTTCCCCACAGTTCAAGTCCGTAGGTCCAGATAGGCTTCAGTATTGTCTTGTAGATTAATAATTTGTTTTCAACTGTAAGCTTTGATTTTCGGTTGAGTAGTCTGTATAACTGTCCGATTCATCGGTTGAGTTCTTGTCTCTTAAGTCTTGTATGTGGGTTCCATGTCAATCTTTTGTCTAGTAGTAAGCCAAGATACCGGATTGTCTGAGGAAGGAAGCGGTATAGAATTGAAATGAACCGTTGGACAGGATTTGCGTCGAAGCGTGAAGGTGACGTGTGTCATTGGTTTCTAGCTGCTAAATGTGATCTTGGCGTGATCAGCTCATTGTACAACCGTTGGCCGAGAAACAGCACGAATGTACGTACTCATAATATAACCTCACATGGGTTGTAGCAATACAGATTTTTTATTTTTTCTTTAATTCGTTTTTATATTATAAAATATACTTTCTTTTTTTGTTGGCGCGAAAGGTCGTGTAGACCCTTGGCCGCGCAGTGTAATTTGCTAGGAGAATACAATCGCGTTTCTCGATATTTTATAGGATAGGGTCGTCACTCCTAAGCCTATTTTTTTAAGTGGCCACGAAATGGCTGTCTCAATGTCTCACCTACCCGAGGGAGAGGCCGTGAGTAAAACCCCATTTGATACGACGGTTCTTTTCGAACACGGTCCCCAGAAGCGATTTTTTTTATTTGTATTGTTCATTTTTAATTTAAAAAAAAAACATGTTTACTATGGAAATGACCCAATTCGTAAGTGAATTCACGGAAAATTTTGTGTTAAACACCATGTGTGCAATGTAAGGTAGAATGAAAATGCATCATTAAAAAATGTATAAACATTTATTTCAAAAATAGTTTAATAATATAAACTCGTTATTTTGCTTTCAGTAATAAAGAATAAAATATAATGTGAAGACAATTTTTAAAAAGTAGTAAAAAGTTAAAAAAAAATTTAAGTTGAATAAATATTTAAAAAAGCACACACTGCCTTCCATTCCTCACCCAATCACTTTATTTCATAAGCTTTTTATCAGTTTTTCATATTAGTCGACGTTTCGGGGCTGTTTCCCCATTTTCAAGACAGAAACAATTTTTTTTAAACTTTCATTAGTGAATAAAATTACATTATTTAAATGTTTGTCTTTGAAAAATTAACTTCAGCAATTTGTCATAATTATTTTAAAAATAACTAACATTAATTACCTTATTCCTTTTCCATTATATAATTGCTAAATCATATTTGAATTAAGTTGAATAAAGAAAAACATAACATAAACGATAAATAAATTTTTAGAAAAATGACTGAAGATAATATAGGCAATTTTTAGATTTTTTGGTACACAATAAAACCAATGCCTTTGGTTCTCCTGTACTTTACAAAGATCATTAGTTCCAGAAAAATCTTATGTCGACGACTAGTTTACTCAGAATAACTGATAATTGCACTTAACTGTTTTTGCACACACTGTCTTATAGCCTCGGAAACCCATTGCACACACGGTGTGCAATCGGTCTCCAATGGGTTAAAGGTTTGTAAAAGTCCCTCCAGGACTGGGGTTCGGACTCACAACCTTTGGCGTGAGAGACGAGCGCGCTAGCCACTCAGCCACGGCCTCCCCTAAATATACTGTCTTAATAATTTAAAAATACAAATGTATCTCCAACAACTTGTTTATATTTAGTTCTTAATCTTTTATTGCTTTTTTTATTTCATTTTTATTCTTAATTAATTGACTTGTCCATATATATCTTTTATTTGCGATTAAGTTTATTTATTTACTTTTTTAAAAGAGGTTTAATTATTATGCCATAACACAGCAAAAATAAATAAAATGGCATAAGCCCACAGAACGTTATGCAAAACTTGATCATTTGGGCTCAAGGGTCTCTAGAACTCCAATTCGACTTCACTGAGGAAAAACAGGCTGTCGATTTTAATTTTTTTTTTATTTAATTAATTTTTTTTTTGCAGTCTTTAGGAGCTGGATTATTTCTATTTCATTAATACCTGACCATACACAAAAAATATGTATCATTTAATTTCTGTTTCTCTGATAGGCACGAGTTGGTGCTATGCATTTGGTCGGAGGATGATTTTAGCCTAGGATGGTATAAAGTTGATCGGACACTGCTTGAATAATGGATTTCATTAATGACACAACTGTGTACTCTGTACTCACTGTACTTTTTTTTTCCGATGAACTTTTTGCTGATTACAACACTCGCTGCTAGAAGAGAGGACATATTTGTTTTGTCATTAACATGATAAACGAGTTTGTGTTTGTCTGGAACTAGGCATAAATAAATTAATCCTTATCAATTTTTTTTTTATTACATATTTTCCTCGAATTTTGTTTAAGCAAGCAATCAAACATTTTTAGCAGGGATGTTTCACCCTTAACGATGTCTAGTAGTAGAGTGTTTTAATTAGTTATAATTAATAATATAATATTACCTGATTATAAATAATGATTATTAATTCTTGCTGAATATGAACCCATCACGTTTCATACATGGATGTCCTAGTCATGTTTATATATATATATATATATATATATATAATTAGATTAAAAATAAGAAAATAAATCATTGAGTTACTACATTGCAGGATAAAAGCGTACATATAAAAGAATTGATTACTACCTGATCAGAAATATTTTTACATGTTAAATGTTTTCAAGAAAATAAGAATGGTACTTTCAAAAATCTAAAATAAATGTTTCCATCGATTCTAATTGTTTATAAATTTTTTTTCAGCTTGACCTTTATTCAAAATTGATTTTCGCTACGGTACGGAAATGGTGAAAGTCTTGTTTTCGCGCCCCAGATTTTGTTTCACGTAATCTAACTGATTATTAATTACTAATTAAATTGTATTATATTCAATATTATGCTTTAGCAAACACACGAACGAAATCATATTTATATAAATTATTGCATGAATAAATTATTTCATCCCTTCCCTCTGAGATTATTTCATTTGGTGTAGGGGAGGAGGAGGGTGAGAATAATTTCAATAATTATTTACCTTTCCTGAGTCGCTCTAAATATATTAAATTAAATATGTGCTCTGTGGCATTATATTTCGTTCGCTTGGTTCATCCATAAAGTTTCGCTCTGCATATTAAATTATTTCAATAAATATGTTCCATTTTATTGGATTTTTGAAAATAAACTTAGTTTTTAATAAATAAATGTAATAATTATAAATGGGTATGTATATATAGGGTGTTACTTTTAAAGATGATTAAGCCTCAAATTGAATCGATCCCAATACTGTTTTATTTCTATGAGCGTAATAAGTTACTTCCTAAATAAAAAACCTGGTGCTCGCAACACACGACTTTCACTTACCTCCGTTGATAAAATCAATTTAATAATTTTTAGATGAGGATAGAGATGAAAAAAGTTTAATTAATCACATTTAGTTTCAATGTAAAATGTTATTTAAACTTAACAATCTAACAATAGAAATCACCATCTACAACAATCACGTAGTTTTTTTCCGTTTTTCATCACTGTAAATTACTTCATACACTTTTGTAGATAATTTTGTTTTCTAAACTTTAGCTTTCCAACGGTATACATGTATATTACTATTGTTAATAAAAATATTGCCAATAACGATCGTACTTTTTCTCTCAAACTCTTCAATCTCACTTCAGAGACCTCGATGTGTCGAAATTGTAGAATAAAATTCATTGCAAAAAATTTAACCAAATTACCTTTACCCTTCGTCATAAACCTATGACACCCTGCCCAACAGTTTCCTTTAATAATATTCCGCTTGTCCTGGTTGAACAGATTCATTATCTAGGGCTCCTGCTTGACAAACCTCTTACATGGAATTTGCACACAAAACTACAAACGACAATAAACTGCCCGCCGCGTTCGGTTACTTCAACACTTACTGAACAGACGCTCAAACCTTCCTCATAACTACAAAAATCTCATCTATATCATTATCATAAGGCCTATTTGGACTTATGGGAGTTGAGCTTTGGAGCTCTACTAAACCATGAAATGTTTCCCGTATCCAGTCTTTACAATCCTATATCCGTATTACTCCTTACTTCGTCACGAATAAACTCATCCATAATGACCTTAATGTTCCATATGTTGCTTATTTGGCTCGAACCAGTTACCATTCCTTTCAAGACAACCTCCACTCCCACTCTAACCCACTAGTTCCAATCCTTGCTTCCTCATTTATTCCTGATATTCCTCCGAGGCGTCTGAAAAGAAGGTGGTATCTTAACGAGACCTAGTTAAGATTACCTACTGGATTGCTGCCAATGAGCAGTTTCTCCTCATGTAATTTATATCACTGCTTATTTCCTAGATGTATTAACCAATACTGTTGTAAATACCAATAAATGAAATTTTAGAAAAGAAGATATTCCATTATCATCTCCCTCTTTAACTGAGCTTATAGTATATTCAAATTATTTTGGTATATTCAATGAGCAAAAAACAAAATTATTCTCAATTTGTAAGGTATCAGTGTAAATGGTCAGTCCTAGCGATAGACATAAATAGCGACATTCAATATAAAATCAATATCTCTTAAAACGAAATATTTATGGAAAACTATTATTTTATGTGTTGAGGTGATCAATTAATATAACTGTATTTAATGAATCTGTCCAATGAAATATATTTTTTTTCATTTTTAAGCGTTCATTTACTGTATATGAAACATATTAAGGCAGAGTATTGCATTTCGTGTTTTTAGCGGAAATACTCATTTGTTGAGTAGAAAGAATAAGCTTTCGAATGGTCTGTATGTGATAAGTCTAACTCAAAACTGAAAAGTTCTAAGAAAATTAAATTACACATTCAAGAAAGGTGTATTTTTGGGATGTCACTGCTACTGTCTGTTTCTTCTGAAATCGACTTACAGGAAATTACTGTATATAACATTAGTATTGTAGAAGAAGCTGTCAGGGCTAGTACAGCTTAAGTTGTTGCTTTTATATGGATGACTACATGTATATTAACGAAAAAACAAAACAATTTTTTTTATCCAAATGAACATATTACCCCCAGTCATACCTATGTACAATATCCAAAAGAAACACCTACCTTGCTACCTCGCGTATAGAGGAAAAGTAGAATCCGAAGGATCCCAGCGCCCCTCTCTCAGCCGCGTCACTGATGTAAGCCAATGGAAGCTAAGTAAGGACGCCGTAGCGTCCAAAAAAAAAAAAAAAATTTTTTTTTTTAGAGAAACAATTCCTTATTGAGCAATATTACAATATGTCCAATTCAGGACATTTTTAATAGTGATAACGTACAACATTCATACTACATTCACACGATATATACAAAACAATAAATTTATATAATAATAATAATAATAATACAATAACATATATACGAAACAAAATCAATAAAAATATATACAAAAGTCACTCATACCTATATACAATTCACAAGCATACAGCACGTGAGTGGAGAATCTAGCCAATGCTAGAACTCCAATATACATGTTACAAGAGGTCACGAGGCCACTGCCGTTTCAACCTTCTAGGAGGATGGTAAGGATGTGTGGAGCTGGATAAGGATTGAGCTAGGGGATTAGGGAGATGGATAAGGTTCTGATGAAATTTAGAGAATTTTAATGGTATAAGGTCTAAAATAAATGGAATATTTAAGTCGCGGTGTAAGGTACGGTTGGATACATAATAAGGGGCATTAACTATTGTTCGGAGGACTTTAGATTGGAAGGATTGAATGAGTTTGATGTTAGAAAATTTGGCTGTCCCCCACAGTTCAAGTCCGTAGGTCCAGATAGGTTTCAGTACTGTCTTGTATATTAACAGTTTGTTCTCGATAGATAGTTTTGAATTTCTGTTCAGTAGTCTGTATAATGGTCCAAATCGTCGATTAAGTTCTTGTCGTTTAAGTCTAGTATGTGGGTTCCAAGTTAGTCTTTTGTCCAGAAGGAAGCCAAGATACCGGACTGTGTCGGAGAAAGGAAGCGGAACGGAGTTAAAGAGAACTGGAGGGCAGGATTGTCTTCGAAGGGTGAAGGTGACATGTTTGCATTTGGATTGATTGACTTTGATTCTCCAGTTGTTACACCAGTCTTCAATTTGAGAAAGGTGCGTTTGGAGGCCTATAGATGCCGTTTCGGGATCTAAGTGAGAAAAAAAAAAATTAATTATTTCTTTTTTAAGAATGAAACCAATCATAAGCTATTCCTTATTTTAGTCATTCTATTCCAGTTTCAGTCTAAGGTATTTAAGCTTTTCCTCAAGGATTGATTCGAGTAGGATGGAAATAACCGGTCTAGTGGTATTGTTTTATCAATCGGTACTGTTTTCCTACAAAACGTTTATGATCGCCCTTAATTTATTCTAATTTTACCCTCGTCTCTTTCTTTAGTCCTATTAATGAGGGATGCAAGTAATAGGAAAAAAAGCGACATGAAATAGTAGGGCCCATGCGAATTCATCCAGAAATTTTAGGATTTTAGATATCCATGAAATTTATAACGATGTATCCTTTCATATAGTTAGGATGATATACAGAATTATTATCATTGCTTTTGGCTGATTATATTTTTTTCTGGAACATAATATTTTACGTTACATTTACCAACAAGATAATAATAATAATAATAATAATAATAATAATAATAATAATAATAATAGGCTTAGCGAACCCGAAGGTTCGATGCCGATACCACCAAATTCCGCCTAAACAGACTCGTCCAATGCTCACCATTCAAGCCCAAGCTCCCGAGATCAGCCTTAACGCAATCCTCCCATCTCCGCTTCGGCCTACCTTTCGGACGCCTACCAGTCGGATCAGCAAACACCAACTTTCTCGGAATCCGCTCGTCATCGAGCCCAACAACTTTACTCGCCCATTTGAGTCTCCGCGATGCAATCAGCTCAATTATATTCACAGGATGCAAGTTCCGCAATTCCGCGTTATGCAACCTTCTAAACTCCCCAGTGGCCTCATCTCTCTTTGGGCCAAATATTTTACGCAATACCTTATTTTCGAAAACCTTAAGCCGTTGTTCATCCTTTAAAGTAAGCGGCCACGTTTCACATCCGTAAAGAACCGTTGGTAGAATAATAGTTTTATAAATTCTAATCTTTAAGTTTTTAGATAGAAGCCGCGAACTAAGTAACTTAGCAACTGAATAATAACACGCATTTCCCACCTTTAACCGGGACTTTATTTCTTCCTGGATTTCATTTTTTCTAGTTATAATTGAACCTAAATACTTGAATTTCTCTACGTGTTCAAAAGTATGACCTGATACATCATATCACCAAGATCGACACCGTTTCTCCTACTAATCATATACTTCGTTTTATCGGTATTTAATTCGAGTCCTATTTCTTTACCGGTTTTTATTAACAATTTTACCAACAAGATAGAAATATATATTTTTAGAGTATTAAGAAGGCGAAATCCCATTATTACATCAATATATATTGTAGTTAGTATCATAGGAAGTACCAGAACAAAATTATTCTTTTGCTTAAATTATTGCATTTGGTTCATAATATACATTTTTTTAAATGTCTATGTTTAAGTAACATTTTTATCCTTTTAAAACAAATATTTTTTTTAAATATTGAGGAAGTAAAATCCCATCATTTTAGTTATCCCCCTGGTAGCTAATATAATTGTACGTGTTATAATTTTTTTTTCTTCAATTGACGTAACGAATTTGGTTCATATTTTTATTTTATTTTTCAAACTGTTGATTTTGTTTTAAATTTGTCTATTTATATACATGGTATTTTTAAAATAATTATTGGCTTATCATGGATTAATTACTTATTTATTCCAGTAATAGCAATAGTTTCCTTCTTATGATCTGAATTTTTCATGCAATGACATCCTGCCCCACAGTATCCTTTAATGACACTCCACTAGCCCCTGTTGAACAGATTCGATACCTCGGACTCCACCTTGACAAACGTCTGACTTGGAATCCCCGTACAAGACTGAAAAGACAAGAAACTGCCCGACGTTTTCGACTACTACTTACTGGACAAACGCTCCAATCTTCCTCTTACTTACAAAAGACTTATTTATGTGACCATCATAAGACCGATATGGACTTACGGAGTAGAGCTATGGGGCTCTACCAAACCATCAAATTCTTCTCGTATCCAATCCTTACAATCCAAAATCCTTCGTAAAATCCTTAACGCTCCTTACTTTGTCACGAATAAGCTCATCCATAAGGACCTTCATATCCCATATGTTACTGAATTAGCCCGAACCAGATATCAATCATTCCATGAAAAACTCCATTTCCACTCTAATCCACTAGTTTCTATCCTATCATCCTCTTCGATTCCTGATAATCCTCCGAGGCGTCTGAAAAGAAGATGGCCCCGAGACCTTCTAGTTTAAAATATTTTCAGAGTGCTGTCGATGGGTGGCATCTCTTCATGTTAGATTACTATATCCATCTCATTTACTTGTTGTATATAATTATACAGTTGTAAATATCAATAAATATGTTAAAAAAAAAAAAAAAATTTCATGATTTTTTATTGAAAAATAACTATTGTACAATTTTATTTATTTGAGTTAGCCAGCTTCTCTGGGAGCGCCGGCTTATGAAAACGCCAAAGTTTGGGAGGCTCTAAATTGAAAACTATTTAAGATAGAATACCAAAATTTTGTATATCATCCTAACTATATGAAAGAATACATCGTACCAAATATCATGAATATCTAAGATTCTAAAATGCCCAGATGAATTAATGCCCAGTAATGATATAAAAATTCTTCGGAGCCTGTATTAATTATAATACTTATATATTTTGATTTTTTGTGACTCATGTGACCCATTTATACAGTGAGTTACAGTGGCTCCATCCCTCTATCCGCAGACAATATTTCCTAAGATCATACCTTTACCAAACCAACTCCCAACTACCTCCTTGTATCCACAGACTTCTGTAATTTAAATCGTCAGTTCACTACCTTCAAACAAGATCGCGTAACTCTGACCTCTACATTCTTACCCATTGAACATCGATTTTATACTACTCTCTGGAATTCCCTACCTACTCATCAGCCATGCTTCTTCCCTACCATCATTCGATTCCAAGCTGTTCCAGTACCTACTGTCATCCCAAACAGACGCTCAACAAACCTGATATTTCAAATCAAATATCAATTAAAAAAGACAATTTATTATTTATTTTTCATATTTTAGTTAATTAATGGATCCATTACTATGAATCAGTTTCAATGTTTAGTTTTGTTACTTATTTATTTTACTCTTTTGTTTTATTATCTACTTTAATCCATTATTTTCTTTTTATATTATTCTGAATAAGAATTAATTATCGTGGAGTGGTGAGAATGGTTGACTGTGTGTATATATGTCAGAAGTAAGTTGAGGGCGTAGCAAAAAAAAAAAAACATACAATGAAGTATAAACCTAAATTAATGGTGCCGACGTTTCGGCCTAAAATATATGATATCTTCATGTTTATAAAAAGCAAAAGATAACAACCAGTAGTAGAATACAATATATAAAGGTGATCATTAAAAAAAAATTGAAACAGTATTTATGTCCATTGACAAATATAATAATAATTAGAAACAAAAGGGCAAAAAAGATTTAATAAAAGGCGAATAATCAAATAATAGAAAATTAAAAAATACAAATTTAAAAAATGTGAAACGTTATAAAGTTAAAAAAATAATTTTTACAGTATGAGAAAAATAGTTACAAAGCTATGACGTACAAAATGTCAATAATTTTTTCATGAATGCATAATGTTTCACATTTTATGTTTAAAGTTTCGTTTTGTTTTTAATTATAAGTATAATTTCTTTTACTTATTATCTTTATATATTGTATTTTACTAGTATACTACTGTATTCTAGCTCTGAAGAAGGTATATAATTTAGGCTAAAACGTCGGCACTATTAAATTAAGTTTATACTTAATTACGTGTTTATTTGACTGCACCCTCAACTAACTTCTCCCAAAGAATTAATTATAATCCTCCGGTATTGTGGCCAGACGCATTATATATCGTAATTGTACATATCAATCGTTCTTAAGGGACTCTGTCCTTAAATTTTTTTTTTTTATCTATTCTATTTATATTTAGACTCTCTGTGAAAAGACATTATAAAATAACAAGATTTTTTGTAATAGCCGTTCTCGACCCCTCAAGGTAAATAATTAAACCGTTTTTTTTTTTTCGGTGCGATATTCACTCATCCTGGTCCATTCTGTATTCATAAGGGCTTTTATAAAGTAGCTTTCCACTCTCCCCCTCAGGGAACAAATAAACGGCTCTCTCTAAATTAGGCCGAGGAGTTCATTTTGTGGAGGCGATTTCGAAAACTCCAAGTACAAGGAGGGCCAAGTAGCACGGTCCCAGTTAGAAGCATTAAGATGACAGGGCTATGAGCCGTTCCGAGTCGAAAATACGACCGGTCTTAAATGGAGCTCTGGAGGGAGGCTGGGGTTTACATTCTTGTTAGTCTGAGAGAAGGAATCCTACTGCCCCCTGGATTCCGGCGTATCCCAACCCCTTTTATACACAACAATGTGGAAATACTCAGTTAGTCCTGCCTACCTCCCACCACAGCAACCCTTATAAAAGAAAGAAAAAACAAGAAAAACAGAAAAAACAAAACAAAAAAACACAGATCTCCTGTAAGAGATTTAGAGTATATTATCTTGGGATGTTTCTTACCTCCTTCTTAGCCATAGCGCCTCGACTTAATTTCCATGTTTTTGTTGTTGAAAGGTGTTAATTCCCTTCCTTTTGTAATTCAGTCTACTCTTTTCACTCCGCTTTTCTTTCTTCAATTTTCGTTTGTTTTGTTTTTCTCCCTCCCCCAGTAATTTAAAATTAAAAATCTTAATTTAGAATACAAGTACCATTGGAGCCCAGTTCCTGAAAATGAACTTCTACATCATTCAAACCTCAACAAAACCTTAAAAAACTATTATTAAAGTTTCGCTTTAATTATTTACAGATGATTTATGTTAACATTATCAGGCCTAACTAGACATATGGAATCGAGCTTTGGGGTTCTTGTAAAACATCATATTTTGTCCCTCAAACAATCCTTAATATTCTGAATGCTCCTAACTTTCTGTCTTCATGGATGATTTTATTATTAATAAAGTATGGAGCATTGAGGATTATTCGAAGTATTTTGGATTTCAAGGATTGAATGCGAGAGGAATTTGATGTTTTAGTGGACCCCCATAGCTAAATGCCGTAGAACCAAATAGGCCTGATGATGGTTACACAAATGAGTATTTTTTAGTAAATAGGAAGTTTTGTGCATTCGTGGAATAAGTGCTGTATAAATCTGTATCTACGAACAGTTTCCTGTCATAGGTCGACGACGTAGAGTTATGGTAATTTGATGAAATTTATTTTATTTCTCCATTTATTTTAATTTTTGAAACCATTCTGCAAGGGCTGACAGATGGTTCTGTATGGTTTGGGATGCAGCAACAGGATCGTTGTTCACAGATAACACACGTGTGTCATCGGCGTAGGTCCTGAGAATGGTGCTTGGTTGGATGGGAATATCCGCTGTATAGAGAATATCAAAATACTACTTTGAGGTACACTGGCTGGCTGGTTAAATCCGGAAAGAAGTAGGAGGGATAATAGTTAACTTACCATTTCAGTTAGATAGGAACGGATTAATATGAAATACGTAGGGGAGCGGAATTGGTGAAGATTGTAAAGCAGTCCTGGATGCCAAACTCTGTCAAAATCCTGTCTACGTATAGAAAGGCTTCAGTGCAGTTCATTCCGCGCTCCAATGTAGAAGATATTACATCCACCTCACGATGCTACTGTTTTATATTCAAATAAGATTATCAAAATCCAACTGGTTGTCAGGAAACAGATTATTTCGAATTAAGGATGAGATAAAGGCGTTTTAGGATGAGTTTAGAATTTTTCCAATAATAGGTAGGAGAGAACACACAATTACTGTTTTTATCGCAAACAGGTAAGAAGGCATAAACGGGGCTGGTTGCAAAATGGGGTAGGTTGACCGACTGCTTTTTATTCTTACCACGTGATTACCCACTTCACTGACAGTTTCTAATAACTACATTTTGTCTTGTTGCTCTCCAAAGAATATTTGGATATATTTATTCTTCAGCTTGATAAGTAATTATTTTCCTTTCTTATTATTTAATATGCTACTCTTCTCATGTTTCATGTATTGTACATTGGTGGAACATATTTTTTGTTACATATCGTTTTTATAGTTGTTTTTTTAATGGAAGAAGCTTTCATAGTTATCCGATTCTCAATTTTCTTCTACATCTTCTAATTCATCACAAAAGTTCGCTAAACCCCATTCTATTTTTTTTTTTTTTTTTTCTAAGATGCATATTTTCTAATCATTTAAACGACTGTTAATTGTGCCTGTGTAAAATCAGATGATTACAAGCGGCAAAAAAACAAAAAAAAAACACGTAGTTAAAAGCCTACAACGTAACTACGTCCTTTTGAAAAAGAAAAAAAAAAAAAAAAAACGTTTTTGTCTGTTATTATCATGAGGAAATTCCGCGCCCGAACACCGCTTATTTTTCTCATCCATCATCAACCCTCTCTTGGTTGGTTTAAAATTCATGGTTTTAAAATCCGCCTCATGGGCTACTGCATATGGAAAAATGCATGTATTCTAACCCTTCGGTCACCCCTTCTCTGTTGGCTATGAAAACCAAAATAAAACAAACGAAAACAAATGTAAAGAGATAAGCAGATAGTCCTATGCCTACTCATAATTACTATAATTAGTACTGGGATTTCCATGTAAATACATATTAATTATTGAATTAGATATGGACATGTATCAACTAAAACTTAAGATGTTGGGATATTTGAGATCAAATACCATTTTCAATTATTTACCATTTATCTTAACTTATGAATGTTTACATATTTTTTGTATAGCTTATATATTTACTCCATTTTAGTGTTTTTTTTTTAATTTTTAGTTACATAAGGACGATCCCCTATTGAATGGTCGAAATAAATATATTATATTTTTATAGATCCTATAATACGATAGATTTATATATTTTAATTAATCATGGGAACATTAATTTGAATATGAATCCTTTAATTATTAATTTCATGAATGTTAATATTGGTATTTATAAATCATTTTAAGGTATATAATTAATAAATATATAGTCTTAACATTATTTTTACACACACACATATATATATATATATATATATATATATATATATATATATATATATATATATATATATATTTATTTATTTATTTCCATTAATTAGCTGTTGATTAGAGATGTTTAATATGTTACTTTTATTTTTGTTTCAGGTATGTGAAATAGTGTCTAAGCTCTTGCTCAAACCAAATTGTAGCAGGTTTGTTACAATTTTATTGGTATTTTTGATCTAATTTTTTTTTTTTTTATTTATTTATTTAAAGAAATTTACAACTGTATTAAATAAATACTAACAAGTAAATAGGCTTTATATATGATTAATACACATGGTAGTGCTGAGAAGAAACTACCCATTGGTAGCACTCTAATGTCTTATGTTAGATCTCTTGGCCATCTTCTTTTAAGGCGCCTCGGTGGGTTGTGGGGAATAGATATGGAGGAGAGGTCACGGATAAGCGGGTTTGAGTGGGCAGGGAGTTTGGAATGAAAAGAGGTATATCTGTAACGGGTCAAGTCTTCAACTAATGGGATATTTAGGTCTTTATGGATGATTTTATTAGTAACAAAGTAAGGAGCATTGAGGATTTTACGAAGGATTTTGGACTGCAAGGATTGGATGCGAGAGGAATTCGATGGTTTAGTAGACCCCCATAGCTCAATGCCATAGGTCCAAATAGGCCTGATAATTGTGATATAAATGAGTTTTTTGTAGTGAGTAGGAAGTTTTGAGCGTTTGTCAAGTAAGTGTTGTAGTAATCTGTATCTACGAGCAGTTTCCTGTCGTTTCAGTCTAGTATGAGGATTCCATGTTAGGCGTTTGTCGAGGTGGAGTCCTAAGTACCGAATCTGTTCAACAGGAGTAAGTAGGATATTGTTAAAGGATACGGTGGGGCAGGAAGTCATAGGCTTACGACGTAGAGTGAAGGTGATTTGATGAGATTTATTAGGATTTATTTTGATTCTCCAGTTTTGACACCATTCTTCAACGGCTGATATGATCTAATTTATAGCACTGAAGTCAGTTATGAACGTTCTGATATTTTCGAAAATATTTAGTAATACTATACTTTTTTAAGAAATATAATTATAATGAATAAATGAAACTCTCTCGATTTTGATTAAACTCCTTAAAATGATATATATTCTCGAATTTGCAAATGTTCTCACTTTAAAGTACCTTTTATCTTGTTTATTTGGAAAATCAACCATCTCTATTTGTTAGTGTTATATTATGATCTATAAATACAAAATATGGAGGATTTTTTTTTACTAAAGGAAAAAAAAAATATATTATAATTATCAGTTATCTGAGTTAAATTTATTTTTATAATTTTTATTTAAATTATCTTTTTGCGAGAAAGGACGAAATCGCATTAAAGTATTCATTTGTATATAATACTTTATATGGTTATATCTAATAAAATATGATCCCATAGGGGTGATTTTATGTTTTTAACTTTAAAAATAGATTAAAGCTGCAGAAGATAAATGAATATTTTGTAGCGCATACCAGATTATTATTTTTTTCCTATTTAAAGAACATTTATTTTGAAATTTTAGATTTTATTATTGTAATTATTATTTAATTGATATCTTTATGATTTTATTACTTAGTGATTTAAAAGTGCTTAATTTTCTATTAAAATCTGCCCCAGTAACTAGCTAATAATTATTAAAGTTTCCTGTAACGATGACACCAATAAGGAAAAAAAAAGTTAATAATAAATAAAATAGATAAAATAAGGAATAATAATATAAATATAGACAAATTATTCATATTTAAAATGAAAAAATAGTCTGGTATGAAATTTGCAACATATTTTATGTTATACGAAAGTTTAAACATTTCGTATACCCGTAAATATTCTCTAGTAAATTCTCGACCCCTTCCGGGCAAATTATTTCTTGGACTTTTGTATTTTACAAATATGTACGCAACGATTCGGAGCTGTAGTTGACAGGCGGTGTAAAAGTTGTGGACAATATTTTCCACTAAAAAGAATTTTTTTAACTTTTCTTTGGTACGAATAGATAAATTAATCTCAATTTTTTTTGGTAATATTGGCTTAAAGTTAATTATAATAAAGATATAATTTTTCATTTAATTAATAGTTTTATCTTTGAGTAGTGTATTGTGTGAATGAATCTCAGCTTTAGATTTATGATTTACGCGGTTTAAAATCATGATACCAGGATATAAGTATTATAAGATGAAAAACAACAACATATGAAGCTTTAAACCTAAGTTGATGGTGTAGATGAAACTACCTATTGTTATATAGTTTCTTACAATATATGATTTTATATCGTGTAGGTCTTATCCGGAGTGTCTGACAGGGCATCAAATGCCGAATTTTTTAGTTATTAGTTATTTAGTATTTTTTAGCGAGTTTAATGAAAATCGTTGGAGCTGTTTTTAAGATAATCATGAAAATTTGCAAAATTCTAGGTATAAATTAATTTTTCTGGTTTTCTGATTTTCTTGAAAAAAATGATTATAACTTTATATTTAGGTAGCAGAGGTTTCTAAAACGTGTATTTCCGATGAAAAATCGAATTAGAAACTTTTCACGATCGCAATCAATCACCTCATTATTACATATTTCATAAATAGCTAATTGAATGCAAAATGAAAAAAAAAATTCTTGTAAGTTTTTATTGTTTATGTATTTAACCTAAAATTTTGGGTTCTAAAATAAATTCGTGGTGTTTTTTTATTGATAACTTAAATAATTACTTCATGTAAATATTCTTAATCCATTATGACATTTTGATCTATTACATGTTGGCATCTTTCAAGTATTTTTAAAATTCTGGTCATCATCAACAGCGCTTTGCATCCTATAGCATACACACTGCAAATTTTTCTAACGGTCTGTGCAAGGAATTTTTCTTTTCGGAATTAAAGAATCTTTAAATAGTGAAGATGAATTGTTTTCTCTTTCATTTTGAGCAAGCTAAATACAACTTAAAAAAAAGGAATCTATATTGAAAGTGATGCATAAAAGTACCTTAATTAATCTTACTTTTTTTTTTTAGAATATGTAAGCATTGTTGACCAAGTAAAAATGATTTTATAAACACAGGGAGGATTTAATTAAAATATTAAAAATGCTACGAATTTATGTTACAACCCAATACATTCCATCATGGAACCTTAATAAAATAGAAAATAGTTTTAAATCTGGGACTGGGTCCCTTAAGAATTACAGGTGTGTACAGTTGAAATATAAAATGTCTGGCCAACAGACAAAATTAACATAAGTAACTCCTATTTACAAATATGGATGAATTGGTACACAACACAATAAATAAATAAAATAAAAACATCTTCAAAAGCTAATTATGTTGGTAAAAATTAGAAATAAATTAATTGATAACAGAGTTTAAATTTAAAAGAAATAAAAATAATTAAATAAATAAAAATAATTAGTAACATTATTCTGGTACCGAGTATTCTAAGAATAACATTAGCTTTTAAATAATAAAGGACCTATATCTAGCCAAGAGTCAATGAAAGATAAACCAATTAAACATATATAAAAATAATATAATACGATAATTTTTTTTAAATTATTATTAATATATATTTATTTATTCGGATATATTAAAAGTTGTACAATGGACAATAATAATATTACTACATGATAACATTCATACAATATAAACAAAAGAAAGTCAACTTACATAAAATGAAACTAAAATTAATAAAGGTATATAATAACAAAATTTATAAATTAAATGAATACTAGGTTAAAAAAATAAATAAACAAAACATGAACACACTTATACTTATATACAATATTTACAATTTGCTGGGGAACCCCGGACGGAGTCCGCCTCCTCCCCCACTTGTGGAAGACAAGCCGCATCCGAGGGATCCCAGCGCCTCCCTCTCAGCCGCATCACTGGTCAGAGCCAGTGGAAGCTGAGTGAGGGCGCAATAGCCACAAACACACCGAACGTGAGAGGAGAATCTGACCAGTGCCAGAACTCCAGAATAGATATTTACAAAACGTCTCGTGGCCACTGCCGTTTCAACCTTCTAGGAGGGTTGTATGGATGAGTGGGGATGGATAGGGATTATGCTAGATGAATACAATAATAAGAAAGGAATTCTTCTAGTGAAAATATAAACATTTAAAAAATATATAAATAATGCAACGATTGAATCGAAGGAATCGTTAGATAAAAAAGTTGAAGTATCGTAGATAACTACTAGTGGAAAAATCTGGTGCGGGCAACACACGACTTTCACTTACCTCCATTTTTAAAATAAATGAAAGAATTTTCAAATACAGTTAGAGATAAAAATACGTGAAACTATTAAGGAATTAATCAAATTGAATTTATAAAGAAACATGTGTTTTATTAAAAAATCTATTATATTATTATCTAAAATAATCAGTTAGTTTTATCTTCTTTTCATCACTCTCTATTAACTTCTAAAAGCTTGTGTATGAGATGATATATTTTCTAAAATCTTTAGCTTTCCAACGGTATATCATACATGTATATTACTGCTCTTATGTTCAAAAATGAAAAATTGCATTAAAAAAATATTTTTTTCTGTTTTCTCCTTTAGTTGGGTATCGAATTTATTCAATTTATATATTTTACCTGTTTTTCATCAGCGTTAACAAGGTAATCTAGTTATTATTATTGAATCTACAAGATTAAAGGTACTTTAGGGGAAGAAAATTTAAAATATCGGCATTTAAGCCCTGTCAGGCCATTTTTATCCAAATAAAACCACATGATATTAAAGCCCATTAAATTCTACATGGATACAGCGAGTTTAATCAAAATCGTCGGAATAGTTTTTGAGAAAATCGAAAAAAGGTGCAAAATGCATAGTATAAAGTCCCTCTTCTGGTAAGCTCATTTTGATGAAAAAAGTTTTGTCACGTCTCGGGCATATAGTTGTCTTAAATATGAAATTTCAGTTTCATAGGACTAACCGTTTCCGCCCGAGAGTTACCACACACACACACAGACCTTTTTGCGGGACTTGGTTATTTGGACTCAGGGGACTCTAAAACGTGTATTTCCGTTGAAAACTGGAATTCGAAAATTTTCACGATCGCAATACTTCCCCTTACTATATATAGTAAGTGAAAGTAAAAAAAGAAAAGAAATATATATATATATATATATATATATATATATATTGAATACTATCATACTAAAATTATTTCATCTTAATGTAATGTTTTAGAATTATTCCAATTTATGCGGTAAATGAAAGATGTTTTTTGCAAGTTTCCATATCTATACCACACGCAAGGGCTATGGGGATTAAAGCATTAAGAAACTACGCATTATAATTAAGAATACAAAAAGGTTTTTCATCGATAAATTTTAAACTTTCACCTAAAGAAAGGCCTTGTAACATGTACATAGCGTTAGAACAAAGCGTTCTAGCATATTTCATGAAATTTACAGGGGAAGGGGTAGCGCAACACGTTGAGAATGCTAGTATAGGACGTAGGTCCACACGCCACAGGTAAACTGCCCAATTATCTGATCCCGCCCAGATAGTCCACTTTCTTATCGCCTTTGGCCACTTGGATTAATTTTTTTTCTGTTTAATTTGTTTTAATTTATACAGCACTTTCCCACTGGGCAACAATACACCCTCCCCTAACCACCAACCAACCCTCCCTGTTTCCTATTAACGCCAGGTTACAAGATAAACATAGCTTGGTTGTTGTCTACGACAAACTGCATTTTATGCAGTTTGAAAATTCCTGATGAAGCAGGATAACATATCGTTGTTTTTAATTAAATTATTAATTGCGGATGAGGAATTTGTTATATGCACAAATAAATCCTTTCCACTTGGTGTGGTTATCCAAAGTGAAAGGAGTTTTAATGGGTTGTTACACAAAATCGCCGATATTTCTAATCTAGGAAGGATTAAAACTTTGTCTGTTTGTTCTTGACAAAATATTTACCATCTCTCTGTATATAAAATGATGTCGCCGGTCTTTGGTTTCAGCTAACTCCCTATAATCCACACAAGGCCTCTAGACCTACTACTTTACTAACAAAAAACTAATGTGCTACCAATGGGTAGTTTCTTCACATGCCTGTACCAAGCGGATTTACCTAATGTATTTTGTTTTATAATACAGTTGTAAAGTTATTAAAAAAAAAAAGAAAAAAAGATTAACATCTCAGTATTGTTTATTAATTCTTATATACCTTCTTGATGTATGGAGTCATAAGCCTTTTTTAGCTAATGAACTACTATTATTTACTTTATTTTTATCTCTAATATTTGCAAAAAGAAATTATCAACAGTCTAACGATTCCAATGTGGTTAAAAAACCACATTGGTAGTCTCCGATAATCTCCTCTATATGTATAAAATGATATAGCGATTCATGGTTCTGCGAACTCCTTCTTAACCACAAGATGGATTTTGATACGTTTTTACCATCATTTAGGGCATTGTTTCCTGAAGGCTTATGAATAAAATATCTTGAGATTAATTTTTTTTTTTTTTGTATATAAAATTAAATTCCCCGTAATAAAATCATCAGAAAATTATTCCTGAATCTAGATATATTAGGAATCCTCACACTAGACTGAAACGATAATTAACAATTCGTAGATACAGTTTACCACAACTTTTAATTGGCGAACGATTAAAACTTTCCACATACCTTAAGAAATTTATATGACCATCATTAGGCCTATTTGGACATATGGGATTGAGCTTTGGGGATACACTAAGCCATCCAATTCCTCCTGCATTCAATCCTTGCAATCTAAAATCCTCCGAATGATCTTAAATGCTTCTTACTTTGTTACCAATAAAATAATCTATAAAGACCTAAATATTCCATTAGTTGCAGATCTAGCCAGAACTAGATGTACCTCCTTTGATTCCAAATTATCCGTCCACTCCAACCCACTCGTCTGCAACCTCGCATCACCATCTATTCCTGATAATCCTCCGAGGCAGCTGAAAAGACGATGGCCTCTAGACCTACTATTTTACTCATAAACACTGTGTAGTTTCTTCACATACCAATAGCTATGTATAGGAAATATATATATTCCTAAAGGAAAGCTGAAGATTTTTAAAACTTAAATTATCTTCTACAAACATTGTAAAAGTTAACGGAGAAGAATGAAAAGAGGATAAAACAAACTGATTTCTTCTTCAACTTTATTTAAAAATTCGTAAGTTGATTATAACAGAGGAGGTATGTGGAAGTCGTGTGTTTCTCGCACCAGATTTTTCTTTTTAAATTTTAATCTTGGTCTTTTAGCTCCTCATGCAGCAATCGAATATAGATCGTTAAGCTTTTGGTAATGAGAGTTCTAGGTTATAATGAAACGCTATAGTCAAATTTGTGGCTTCTAACAACGAACTAGAGGAATCTGTTGAAGAAAACCCCTATTAAACAGCCCAGGACAGGAATGTCTCTTGACACAAGTCGACTGATAGTTTTCGAAGGTTTAAACTCGATCAGAAAGGTAAAAAAGGTTAATTACCGGGTCTCGAGAACGATTATTGTTGTATGAGATGAACCGAAATATACACAAATTAAACATAATTTTCTCTCCACCCAATAGTACTAATGTACGGTAAACAATTTGAAAAAAAAAAATGAATTTAGCATAGTAATGGGTTGCATAAAAATCTGTCCGTTTTCAACCAAATATTTGTATTTTTTTATTTAGTATAATTTTTTTTTTAAAAATTAATTTATTCAGAAATATTACAATTTGTCCCAATGGACAATAATAATTAGTGCTGTAAGATCACATTCATACAATATTTATACGATATATAACGATATAAAAGTCAAATTACATAAAAAAAAAAAAATTGAGGTATATAGTAGGGGTACTCACTACGTTTGGTATAGCATGCTATTTGTGTTATTTTGCTAAACCCGTCGAGTTTCTATAGTTATTTCCTGTATAAAATGGATGGGTTTAGCACAATAGCATGCTATAGCAAACGTAGTGAGTACCCCTAGTGTATCGAGTTTATGCTTGACGGCTCAGAAATTCACTGATGATGGCTCACAAATTTCAGCCGAAACGTCGGAAAAATTAAAATATTAATGAAGACTGACTCCCGATCATTTCTACCTATAAAAGTATATAATAAAAAATTTGATAAATAAAATAAATGCAAGTTAACAAATAAATGAATTGCAATTAGGCCTTAAATTGCGAGAATGTCGTAGGACACTATAATGTTCTTTTTGAAACAAATAACTAAGTTTTTTTTTTTTTTTTTTTTTTTTTTTTTTTTTAAGTAGTCGAATAATATTTAGCTAACTTAAGGAATGTTTTTTTTTTTTATTTATTGAAATTTACAACTGTATTTTATAATACAACAAGTAAATATGCTGGTTAGTGATAAATTACAAAAAAAAAAAACATGAAGAGAAACTGCGCATTGGCAGCACTCTAGTAGTCAAGGTTACAAGAATGTCTCGAGGCCTCTTCTTTTTAGACGCTTTGTAGGGTTATCAGGGATTGATGAGGAAGCTAGCATAGAAATTAGAGTGTAAAAGTCGGAATGGAGTTTTTCATGGAATGATTCACACCTGGTTCGGGCCAAAACAGTAACATAGGTAACATCAAATTCTTTGTGGATGAGCTTATTCGTGACAAAGTAAGGAGCGTTCTAGATTTCACGAAGGATTTTGGATTGTAAGGATTGGATACGAGAAGAATTAGATGGTTTGATAGAGCCCCGTAGCTCAATTCTGTAAGTCCAGATAGGTCTTATAATAATAAAAATAATAAATTCTAGGGACTAGTCCCTTAAGAATAATATTACAAGAACATTAAAATAAACACTTTAGAGTCTTATAACAAAAAAATAATATCAATAAATTAAAAAACCTCAAATAAAAATATGGAAAATTAAACATACATACATACAATTTTGATAAAAAAAAGAAATTTATATTGATTTATTATTTTTTATTTTTTAGGGTTAAATAATATGCAACACATGTGCAAAATACATTATAGCATAAAATAGAATAATTGCCATGCAGATGAGCATTTTGTAAGTGTTGAAGTAGTCGACAACGGCAAGCGGTTTCTTGCCTCTTTAGGCTTGTATGAGGATTTCAAGGAATGTTCTGAAGGATCATTAAGTATTGGTAAACATTAAATAGGAATAAAATATTTACAGTCCAATGAAATCTTGAATCTGATAAAATCCTCTTTTTTCTTTTCTTTTTTTTTTTTTTTTTATACACCTCATTGAATTGTAATCCCTGCTATTATTCTGAATATATATTGGATGTTTTCGACCTAACCTCCAAGATCGTTAAATGATACCTTTACCTAATACAAAATTGTTCTCGACTTCCGGCTCTATGTACAGCTTCCTCTCTTCCGTCGGAGTTCTCTGTATCCATCTGATCTTCTGGTAATGGCCGTTGTAAAAGTGTTCATGAGAGTCATTTCGGGGACGGGTAAGTTGGTCCGGACGGGGTATGGCAGAATAAGATCTATTGATTCCGGGACCTCCGGCACAGGGTTTTATGACTGACTCCCTGTATGCCGGCTCGGGAGGTAAAACATTTTACTGACTTGGCATAAAGTTGGCTTATTCAGTGATCCGTAGGAGGGAATTTAGTGTGTCTGCGAAGGGGTTGTAAAATGTGATCCATATAACCTAAATTTTAATCGAACAGAAGCGAAAAATCGAATTCCTTTTTCTATTTTTTTCATTTAAAAAAATTTAGAATCAAATCAATTTTTATTTGTTTTGGTTTAAAGGCTTAAAACCCCTAGCTCATCAGCGTATGTATTTGATATGTATATTTAACCTTTAAAAGGAAGAACAAAAAAAAAAAAAACCTGTACCACTACAACCCATGAAGGGTCTTTGGCTCAGCACATATACAGATTCGTACTGTTTGTATGCCGTGTAACTTGGCTGTGATCTCACTCAGCCGCCAGGTTTTCCCCCAATTTTGGTTACCCACTTTAAAGAGGCTGGTTCTGCCCCAGGAGGGTCTCCATACCCTAAGTTCACCCCCGGCTGAAATAACAGTATAAATAATATTCTGCCACAGCCGGGATTTGAACCCAGGACCCGGAGAATAGTAAACTACAGCTCTATCCACTAGACCACACCGCTCCCTAATAATGTAGATATGATTACAAAACAATTTGTCTAGCAGTTGTTATAGCTTTGAAACGTTAGATTGATAATGAAATATTAGAACCATTATGCAATAAGTTTAACAAAAAGTACAGTGATTTATTTTATTGAATGACGATATTGAAAACATGATATTGAATAATTTTGACTTATATTGATGTTTTAATATGGAAGGTATGTGATAAAATATAAATAAATAGAATTACTATTTGTGATACAGATATAGATGTAAATTAAAAAATCCTATTATTCTATTTTATTTTATTGATTTCGTCATATCCTCTCAGAAAACTGGATATTATATTATATATATATATATATATATTATATATTATATTTTTTTTTATATATATATATTTTGTTTTTTTTTTTTTTTTAATTTATATATTTATTATTATTATTTTTTAATCTCGTCATAGTTAAGCAATCATCTTCTGAAGATGTTTTGGGCAATAATAACCACTCGCAGTTTTTTTAAATCCATGAAGGGTATTGGGCTTAGTACATATAGAGATTCGTTTCTGTTTCTGGGCCGACGGCCGTGCTATAAGGTGATTAGGCCTTGATCACGCTCACCGCTAAGTTTTTTCCTCCATTTTAGGTACCCACATTTAAGAGCCTGGGTCTGCCTCAGGAGGATAACCCCCCGGCAGAATCAACAGATAAATAATATTATGCCACAGCCCGGATTCAAACCCACGACCCAGACAACAGTAGACTAGTGCTCTATCCACCAGATCAAGCCGCTGCCTAAAAAAAAAAAAAAATTAATATAGTTGTTTTCAATGTTTTATTGATTTTAATGTATGCTATTGTTTTTAGTTGGTTACATTATTTTGAAAATAAAGCAGTTTGACTTCGGAACGTTTATAATGATAATAATGTATTATTGTAACAATAAATAAAAATCTTTTAGAAGAGAAATATTCTAATTTTAATTTTATACATAAATATAGACTCTTCGTGTTAATTATTTTATATTTTATTTGAAATTGAGTTTCTCCTTCTTAGCTGAACCGTAGCAGATGTTGCAACGAGGCATGGGAAATACGCGATCACGCCAACTCACAAACTCCAAACTTACATGACAGACCCAATTAATACACAACAAGTTTATTTAGCAAAGTAAAAGTTTTGTTGGTTAATCTACAAAGCTGCTCATTATTTTCAAACGATTCAATTATAATTTTTTTTTTTTTTTTTTTTTTTTTTTTTTTTTTATGAACTCAACGGTATAACCAACCAGCAGTGAGATCACTATTTATATATTTTAGAATTAATAATTAGTTTTATACATTGGAATGGCATTTGGTTTTTCATTACGTAAATTTGAATTTTTCACTGAAATAGCTTAATTTAAAATATTTTTAATCGTGTTTAAAACAGAAAATATGGATTATTTCATCTCCTCTCATCTTGACATGAATTTTCAGGGAAGGATATGAGCTAAAAGTAGAAAAAAAAAAATCTTGTACGTCCAATTTCCCTAGAAATTTAACGCTTGAAATTGAGTATAACTGATCATACAATTCCTCATAACAAGCCTGATATTTTACTAATGTTAAAGGGAGAAAATGTTCAATGATCATCGAGATAGGGGTGCAATCAGATGACAACCTGCACAAGGTAGTTGCAGATAAGGTTCGAAAACGTCAGGATTTGGGTGAAAGATTAAAGCAATTGTACAAGCTCGACAAAGTAAGAGAGCTGCCGTTGATCATCTCAACTAATGGCTTTATCCCAGAAATGAAAGTTAACTCAATAAAGGATCTGGATCTTCCCCTCGACATTCTGGATGAGATGCAGAAAGCTGTGTTACTCGGTGCCGCGAGTATCGTTCGAAAAGTAATGAACATGAAATATTAAGTTCTACTAGCCTCACCCTTGACTTACGTCCGGGCAGGCGCTAATGCCAGCGAAAGCTGTGAAAAAATAAAAATAATAATAATTAGAATTCTGCAAAAAGGCTGCTGAGAGTATACAACATCTGACTTCGGGTTGTCCAATTCTGGCTGGTAGAGAGTTTCTCCAAAGACACTACAATGCAGCGAAAATATTTTATCAAGCCGTTGCATCAAAGATGAATCTCCTAAGCACCCATTTTCCCTATTACAGATATAATCCATCACTAATGACTATCAGTCACAAAACTAAAATTTATTTAGATCACCCTATCATTACAGACCACACAGCTTTAAATAATCGGCCTGACATTTTAGTTATTGATTAAAATAGAAAACTGGCACAGATTATTGAGATAGGTGTCCTATCGGATATATCCCTAATTATATTATCCTGTAATGGCCAGATTCCAGAGAGTATGCTAGAATCAATCCAACGATTAGAGCTATCTATGAAGATTCTAGCAATCGTTCTAGGAACAGCAGCCACTGTTAGAAAATTTTTAAATATAACATAATTAGAGCCTAACCCTTGACTCATTGAGTCCGGGTTGGTGAAAATTCTCAGCGAAAGCTGAGGAAGTGCGAAATTCTACAATAATAATAATAATAATAAAATAAAATGAAATCAAATACATCAAGTAGGAGAAAAGTGAATACTTGTTAATAAATAAAATAAATGAGATGAAATATTAATAGTAATAATAATTTATAAAGAATGAAAATATAATAATAATATAATGATAAATAAAAGAAATAAATTTACTTGTATGCTTAAAGTATTATGAAGTTATAATTTATTAATAAGCTGTTAAATAGGAATAACAATTTTTTTCTAACTTAACAATAAGTGTTCATTCCTTTTGTGAACGTAACGTTAATGGAGCGTTTGTTGTAATTGCCTGTTTTTTTTATTAGTGTTTCAAAGACCTGAAGTTTTTCTAAAGTATATCATGGTTTGAGATAAAACTAATCTTGTTTCGAGGGAAGTCTTAGACCTGTAACCATTGAGGATATTTTCGCATTACTTGGGTAATTCTTAATATTCCCTTAGTAAATATTTCATATATAGGTAAGTGAAAATAATAAAAAAATTATAAATAATGCATGGTTTTGATTATATACCTAGGCAAGAAAGGAGGGTAAGAATATTCGCTTTGGACCCCCGTCGCCACCCGAAGCACATCTCCGTTCCTCTTAATAATTCAAACTTATTACCACATGCTCTAGAAGCACTGACGCGGTGGAAGGAGGATCCGGGGAAGATTCATCTTTTCCGAACGACATCTACTGAATACGTTTGAAAAATGCATAAGAGCCCATTTCTCTATCGACCTTTCTCCTGTCTGCCTTAGAGTGTCGTCTAAAAGCACCTCTCACACTTTTTGTCTTTTTTGACAGACGGAAAACTCTCCTTTTTAAAGGCCACTTTTCGCTAAGTAGACCTGAGATACCTCTTTCGTTCCTTTTTTTTTTTTTTTTCATCAGTAACTGAGTGTAGGCGAGCATACGTCCCAGTCTCCGACCATTTCATTTCTGCCTTTCGGATACGCCTCCGACGTACCTTCAAAGGGAATCTTACCAAATTAAATCCGAATAGAAGGAGGAATAGAATTCGCGAATGCCTTTGTTTTTCTTTATATAAAAGCAACCTTACCATGTTTTTACATGTTTGCGTTGAAATATAATTAAATAATTAGATACATAAAATACGTAGTATCTAACGAAATATTGATATATGGCCTCCGAGAAAAGGTCTTATATGTTAAATCAATAAACATTTTTTTTAGGGTTCCTTCTATTGGGAAGCTTTTCTACATGTGTTTCATGCCTTTTTATATTTCATTCAAATTTACTTGTCGTATTCCATTATGCAGTTGTAAATTCCAATAAATAAAAAAATAAAAAAATAAGCAGTTTTTATATAACACTAGGGAGCGGTGTGGGCGTGGAAGTTCTCCGGTTTGTAGGCTCAAACCCTGGCTGGGCAGAATTATTTTCCCACCATTGTCCTCAGTTTTATTTTGCTTCAATATTTATAAGATATTTGTTTATTTAACGTCAATTTTTGCTACTATGGCTAATTGGACGATGCTACAGTGGGAGTCATAAATTTTGCCTATCCAGGTTTTATTAGAATAGAGATCTTTAACGAGTATCTGATATCGCACAGGCTCAGGACCACCTTTTAACGTTCCCTCCGAAGGACGGCATAACTAAGGATTTTACCCTATTAAAAAATCCTAGGACCACCTGCGGGTTTGAATCAGTGACCTTTGGCATAGGAGGCTGTTATGCTAACCACCCTGCTACCAGTGATCCCTATTCGTAAGATATATATTTGGCCGTTTCACAAAAGAAGTTTATTAATATATATTTTTTTCTTTTACACCTTACAACGTTTCAGCCTCTAGGACCATTTTCAAGTATCTGTAACAATTAAATTTTTATGGTATTTCTACACTTTTTACACCTAATTTCAACATTTAAATTAATTATTTTATTAATTGTGTCGTTATTTTTTAAAATGCTTACCTATCATGCATATTTATCTATATATATTCTTACACCGCTTCGTCAATAGTGTCCTCCTAATTTGCTTGCTGTGTTCTACTACAAATTTAAAAGCACATGTTTTAAAAGAGTCATAATATATTATATCCAATATTCAAAAAAATAAAACGAATTTATTTTTTAAATTTTTTGTTGTCTCTCGCTCAACATTTCATCGCCCGTTCTGTGTAGGTGTTCTATGTACGTTTTAGGCATAATTATTCATTTCTGCCATGAAACGATCCTGGGTTATAGAGACCCTTCTAGGACACACCCAGCCTCTAAAACGTTTGTAACAAACATTAGGGGAAACCTGGTTGCTGAGCGTGATCTATGCCTAATCACGTTCTTGCACGGCCTGTGACCTTTTTTGTTTTAATTTTAAGGGCAAAAAACTGCTTATGGTTATTATATTAAGGTGTATCCCCCAATTATTGGGTACCCAGTTTATAGGGCATAGGTGTGCCCAAGGGGGGTCCTAATGGCTTAAATAACAGAATAAGTATTTCTGCACCACCCGGAATCCATAGAACAATAGGCTGGTGGTCTCTTCACTAGATCACGCCGCAATTTTGCAACTTTAACCTAATTTAATGGTTCTAAAATACTAGATTTTTACAAAACTTTGTAAGGATGTCATTGTTAATTTAATAAATAAAATCAAAACCAAACAAGGAATATTTTAAATAAAAATAAAATAAATATAACTAGTAAAAAAAAAAATGTATAAAAAGAAAAAAAAAGGCTAGTGTAATATAGTAATATAGCATATAACCTTTTCGTATGAATCGACCAACAGCCGTACACGGGTTTAATTAAAATTACTAAGCTGCCAAAACAAAATCTTTATTTTTATTATCTCTTTCCATATAACTCCAGTAGTCCATTTATACGACAGTCCATTAGCAATGTAGAAAATGAAAATTTCCGAAAATAAGATATAACAGATTAACAATATATTATTGGAAAAATAAATATTAAAAAAAAAAATTGTCCACCATTAAAAGTATGAGCTGAAGAAGTGCCGAAAAGGGCATGAATCGAGACGTTTATTTCCAATCCATTTTAAGACAATTTACAATAAGTTCAAAAATCTCTTCTTCATTTATTATTGAACGAATTGATTTGATTCTTTTCGCCTTAAAATCTAGAATTTTTTTTTTTTTTTTAGTATATTAATAACACTATATAATTATGTTATGTAGTGAAATGTTTTAGTATGATTTTGTACGAAATAAAATGCGTAATTTTGTAATGAACTTAATAGTCCAGGAGCCGAGGCCGAAAAATGCGAATTATAAGAAGAAAATTTTCAATGTGATTTTCATATTTTAGCCAACTTGTACGACAACATTTTTTTTGTCTGCCAGCTCATACTGGTCGGAATCAAAAATGGCGGCCATTCAAAACGGTCAATAAAAACCGAAAAATATGATTATTTGAAGACGAATCATTCTTTTAATTTATTAAACTAGGTGACTACCAGATACAAAAAAAATTTGTCTGCCCATTCTAGGTGGTGGGGTTCATCCGGCAGACATGATTCAAAAAGCACGCTCTAAGAACCAAAATTTTTTATTATTTGAAGACGTTTCTTTTTTTCTAATATAAAACCAGGTCTTTACCTGATACAAAAAAACTTTGTCTGCCCATCGTAGGTGGTCGGATTAGCAGAGCAGACAAAATCCAAAAACACGCTTTAAGGACCGAAATTTCGTATCATTTGAAGACGTTTCTTTCTTTTCTAAAATGAAACTAGGTCTTCGCCTGATACGAAAAAACTTTGTCTGCCCATCGTAGGTGGTCGGGTTCAACTAGCAGACAAAATCAAAAAACACGCTTTAAGGACCGAAATTTCGTATCATTTGAAGACGTTTCTTTCTTTTCTAATATGAAACTAGGTCTTCGCCTGATACGAAAAAACTTTGTCTGCCCATCATAGGTGGTCGGGTTCAACTAGCAGACAAAATCAAAAAACACGCTTTAAGGACCAAAATTTCGTAATTATTTGAAGACGTTTCTTTCTTTTCTAATATGAAACTAGGTCTTTGCCTGACCAAAAAAAACTTTGTCTGCCCATCGTAGGTGGTCGGGTTCAACTAGCAGACAAAATCAAAAAACACACTTTAAGGACCAAAATTTTCTATTATTTGAAGACGTTTCTTTCTTTTCTTATATCAAACTAGGTCTATACCTGATGCAAAAAATCTTTGTCTGCCCATCGTAGGTGGTCGGATTCAATTGGCAGACATGATGCAAAACCGCGCAATAGGTCAAGACCCTAAATTTTGAATTATTAGAAGACGCTTTTTTCCTTTCTTATCTGAAACTATATCTTTATCTATAACAAAAAAATTTTTTATCATAGATAAATGATTTCTAGGAATCAATGTGTGTTTATAGTGGCGGATCCGAAGGGAAAAGGTCTAAAACGATCTAGTTCTGTTTTTGGAATAGATGGGGAGAAGTAATAACGTTATTACCATAACATTATGTATAATATGGACAAATATATCACGGTACCTATAATACCTACAGAAATCTATCGGATCTCGAATTGATGCTTATTCAATTTCCATTAATGTATATTGTAATGAGTATTTTCGTATAATGAATGGTTTCGGTGATATTTACCTTCAAACGTTAATACGTTAAAAAGAATTATCGTATTTAGAACACAATACATTATATGGACAAAGATATATCGATATCTGTATGATCTGCAGACGTCTATCACTTCTTATCTTAAAGATTATTAGAAGCTTGTTAATTTTTATTATTATGAGTATTTTGGTAAAATGAGCGGTTTCGATGATATCGGGCTGAAGACTGTTAAAAGTCGATCAATTCCTCTGCTTAAGACACAATGCATTATATAGACAAAGATATCTCGGTACCTGCAAGACCTACAGATATCTATCAGCTTTCAAATTGACGCTTATTAAATTTCGATCAATGAATATCGTAATGAGTATTTTCGTATAATAGGTGTTTATTGTAATATTTAACTTCGTAATGCTAAAATGAGGTCAATTCCTGTATTTCGGACCAAATGCATTCAATGGACAAAGAATTCTTGGAAACTATAAGACCTACAGGCGTCTATCACCTCTTATATTAAAGCTTATTAATTTTTATTATTTTGAGTAGTTTGGTAAAATGAGCGGTTTCTATCATAGAATCATTGTGCCCTAAATACGAGAATAGGCCCAATTTTAAGGTTATGAAGGTAATATCACAGAAACCACCTATCATGGAATAATAATAAAATGAGCGGTTTCTATGATATCGGGCTGAAGACTGTTAAAAGTAGATCAATTCCTCTGTTTAAGACACAGTGCATTATATAGACCAATATATCTCGGTACCTGCAAGACCTAGAGACATCTATCAGCTTTCAAATTCACGCGTATTCAATGTCCATTAATGTATATCGCAATGAGTATTATTCCATGATAGGTGGTTTCTGTGATATTACCTTCATAACGTTAAAATTGGGCCTATTCTCGTATTTAGGGCACAATCTATTATAAGGAAAAATATATCTTGATACCCATAAGATCTACAAACGTCTATCACCTCTTATATTAAAGCTTATTAGAAGGTTGTTAATTTTTATTATTTTGAGTAGTTTGGTAAAATGAGCGGTTTCTATCATAGAATCATTGTGCCCTAAATACGAGAATAGGCCCAATTTTAAGGTTATGAAGGTAATATCACAGAAACCACCTATCATGGAATAATACTCATTATGATATACATTAATGGACATTGAATAGGCGTGAATTTGAAAGCTGATAGATGTCTCTAGGTCTTGCAGGTACCGAGATATATTGGTCTATATAATGCACTGTGTCTTAAACAGAGGAATTGATCTACTTTTAACAGTCTTCAGCCCGATATCATAGAAACCGCTCATTTTAACAAACTACTCAAAATAATAAAAATTAACAACCTTCTAATAAGCTTTAATATAAGAGGTGATAGACGCCTGTAGGTCTTATAGTTTCCAAGATTTCTTTGTCCATTGAATGCATTTGGTCCGAAATACAGGAATTGACCTCATTTTAGCATTACGAAGTTAAATATTACAATAAACACCTATTATACGAAAATACTCATTACGATATTCATTGATCGAAATTTAATAAGCGTCAATTTGAAAGCTGATAGATATCTGTAGGTCTTGCAGGTACCGAGATATCTTTGTCTATATAATGCATTGTGTCTTAAGCAGAGGAATTGATCGACTTTTAACAGTCTTCAGCCCGATATCATCGAAACCGCTCATTTTACCAAAATACTCATAATAATAAAAATTAACAAGCTTCTAATAATCTTTAAGATAAGAAGTGATAGACGTCTGCAGATCATACAGATATCGATATATCTTTGTCCATATAATGTATTGTGTTCTAAATACGATAATTCTTTTTAACGTAATAACGTTTGAAGGTAAATATCACCGAAACCATTCATTATACGAAAATACTCATTACAATATACATTAATGGAAATTGAATAAGCATCAATTCGAGATCTGATAGATGTCTGTAGGTATTATAGGTACCGTGATATATTTGTCCATATTATACATAATGTTATGGTAATAACGTTATTACTTCTCCCCATCTATTCCAAAAACAGAACTAGATCGTTTTAGACCTTTTCCCTTCGGATCCGCCACTATAAACACACATTGATTCCTAGAAATCATTCAATTTCATCTATGCTAATATCAAACCCCGTATCTAACAAAATAACCATTAAAAAAGTCTCAATGCTTACTGTTTGGTTCTTGTCTGCTACATGATTCCGACCACCTAGGATGGGCAGACAAAATTTTTTTGTTATAGATAAAGATCTAGTTTCAGATAAGAAAGGAAAAAAGCGTCTTCTAATAATTCAAAATTTAGGGTCTTGACCTATTGCGCGGTTTTGCATCATGTCTGCCAATTGAATCCGACCACCTACGATGGGCAGACAAAGATTTTTTGCATCAGGTATAGACCTAGTTTGATATAAGAAAAGAAAGAAACGTCTTCAAATAAAACAAAATTTTGGTCCTTAAAGTGTGTTTTTTGATTTTGTCTGCTAGTTGAACCCGACCACCTACGATGGGCAGACAAAGTTTTTTTTGGTCAGGCAAAGACCTAGTTTCATATTAGAAAAGAAAGAAACGTCTTCAAATAATTACGAAATTTTGGTCCTTAAAGCGTGTTTTTTGATTTTGTCTGCTAGTTGAACCCGACCACCTACGATGGGCAGACAAAGTTTTTTTTGGTCAGGCAAAGACCTAGTTTCATATTAGAAAAGAAAGAAACGTCTTCAAATAAAACAAAATTTTGGTCCTTAAAGTGTGTTTTTTGATTTTGTCTGCTAGTTGAACCCGACCACCTACGATGGGCAGACAAAGTTTTTTTTGGTCAGGCAAAGACCTAGTTTCATATTAGAAAAGAAAGAAACGTCTTCAAATAATTACGAAATTTTGGTCCTTAAAGCGTGTTTTTTGATTTTGTCTGCTAGTTGAACCCGACCACCTACGATGGGCAGACTAAGTTTTTTCGCATCAGGCGAAGACCTAGTTTCATATTAGAAAAGAAAGAAACGTCTTCAAATGATACGAAATTTCGGTCCTTAAAGCGTGTTTTTGGATTTTGTCTGCTCTGCTAATCCGACCACCTACGATGGGCAGACAAAGTTTTTTTGTATCAGGTAAAGACCTAGTTTTATATTAGAAAAAAAAGAAACGTCTTCAAATAATACAAAATTTTGGTTCTTAGAGCGTGCTTTTTGAATCATGTCTGCCGGATGAACCCCACCACCTAGAATGGGTAGACAATTTTTTTTTGTATCAGGTAGTCACCTAGTTTAATAAATTAAAAGAAAGAATCGTCTTCAAATAATCATATTTTTCGGAATTTAGTGACCGTTTTGAATGGCCGCCATTTTTGATTCCGACCAGTATGAGCTGGCAGACAAAAAAAAATGTTGTCGTACAAGTTGGCTAAAATATGAAAATCACATTGAAAATTTTCTTCTTATAATTTGCATTTTTCGGCCTCGGCTCCTGGACTATAAGAGTTCATTAGACAAAATCAAATATAATATTTAAATAAAACTAAATGAGGAGAATACAAATATGTCAAAATATTATATTTTTTTAAAAATTGTCCTTCAGTACCTTTTAGAAATTAACGTCTCAACTGTAGAAAGAAATGCCATTATTACTTTATAATGTATATTAGTGATTCAATTGAATTTTCATGGAAAATAAATTTGTAAAATTTAAACTAAATTAACTTTTATGTTTGTTATCTATCAGAAAGTTTGGTGTGTCATTCGGACACTAGATTTTTTCTTGATGATTTTTGGATCTGCTCCGTAAAAATGCGTGCGGAGGTAGCAGTTGGGGGAGGAGGGGGATACAAATTTGAATTTCCTAACGTTGCAGTTATTGCCGTATGTATATTAATGATTGGTTCGAATCTGTCAGCATAATTTATGTCATATCTTAAGTCAGTTAGCACATTTTAATTTTCTTCTTAGAATCTCAATCCCAAATTGAAAATTGGATTAAAAATTCACTTTTTAACTATTATACATAATTTTTAATAAGCAATTATTTCTCACTTATTAAGAGAAAAGAGCCTTAATGTCATGAAATATTTACAACTCGTCAATTACCCATAGACTTTGTTTTATTTTATATATATTTTTTTTAACAACTCCTTTTTTTAAATCAAATAACAGTGCAAGTAGAAATCGCTATTCCACTAAGGTAAGCCCGTGGGTAGGGAAGGTACTTCATTAGAACTACAATAACATACAGTAACACAGTACACATTGAGAAATAAAATAGTATTAAAAAAACAATCATAAGAAACAGGAACACATTACACAGTAATTGACTAAGCAAAAGAGCTATAAGGAATACATATCCAAATATACAAGATATAAAATTAAGGCATGTAAATACAATATTGAATTAAATAATATTTTAATATTATTAAAAAAAAATTATAAAAAAACAGTAACATAGTACACACTTAGAAACATTAATTAACTAAACCAAAAAAGCAATAAGGAATACATACACATATATACAGAGTATACAAAAAATAAACCTTATATATATATATATATATATATATATATATATATATATATATATATATATATATATATATATATATATACCAGAATAATAAGTCTGGTACGTCCTCTACGTAAGATTTTACCCTTGTGGAAGATCTTCAGGTGGTCAATCTTCCCGACTAGCCCAGCCCGTCTATAATACAGCTTTTTCATAATCGAGATTATGTATAATTCTTTTGCAAATTTAAATACTAAATTTTTATACAATCTTAATGCCTACACTCGTCCAATGATCATCGTCCATGCCCTAATCCCCTAGATCCGACTTAACACAATCCTCCCACTGACGCCTCGGTCTACTTCTCGGAGGCTTAGCAGTCGGTTTAGTGCATACTAACGTTTTTCGGAATGCACTGAGCCTGACAAATTTACATAAATTAGAGTCGCCTCTATGCTATCAACTCAATTATACTGACAGCGTACAAACTCCGTAATTTCGCGTTGTGTAACCCTCCAAATTCCCCTGTGGCTTCACTCCTCTCCATATTAAACATTTTACGTTTAATGATACAAAATATTTTTACAGGTTATTAATAATAGAGTGAAGGTTGAAACGGCAGTGGCCCCGCGACCTTTTGTATTGTAAATATATTGGAGTTCTAGCACTGGCTAGATTCTCCACTCAATGTGATGTATGTATGAGTGTGTGTATGTGTATATAGGTATAAGTGAATTCTTGACTATTGTATTGATTCATTATTGTGTATATATTTTATTGTAATTTTATGTCGTGTAAATATTGTATGAATGTAGTATGTATGATATCTTTCAGCACTACTATTAATGTCCAAATTGGGACAGATTGTAATTTTACTCAATAAAAATTGTTGAAAAAAATAAATAAATAAAATAATAGAGTAACTTTGTTTTCCGTTTTTTTTTTGTTGTTTTTTTAATGGACTAGATTCATTATAGTTATTGTTTTTTGTTTTGTTTTTTTGAGAGAGGAAATAAATTGGGATCTACTTTAAAGTCATCCTCAAATAGGGTATGATGGAAGCACCCTAGATTTAACAGTATGGCTTACAAACAGGGGCTGATTTGCCTAATTGCCTCAGCATCGGTCAATAATGACTGGTTGTGATTTTGGATCAACTTTGAATGGGATGGAATGCAAAGTAAGCAATTGTGTAAGTGGGGTCGTCGTGCTTGATTGCGATTTTAATTTTCATAGCTTCACACCACTGCCGCATTCTAAAAAAAAAATAAGTAAATAATAAAATACATAAATAAATCCTAAAAAAATAAAAAATAATTTAAAAAAATACATCTTATCTAACCCTTTGAGCTCGTGGAAAACCATCTACTCGAAAAGGATTAGCCGTACACGATAATTTATAAATTTCAATAATGAACCTTGGTAATCGACAAAAAAATATCAAGTGGCGGATTAAAAATTATTTAATTCATTTATTTTTGAAGATGGAGACAAAAGGTACAGGAGTTTTCTAATCAAGATACCGCGAATAATTATAAAAAATAAAAAGTAATGAGATGTTTTTCATAAATACGCTCATAACTCAGTTATTTTTGAACATAGAGAAAACATTGTATTGAGTTTTAGAATCAGGGCACCGCTACGGAAAAAAAAAAGAATGAGAAAAATAAAAATAAAAGTAGAAAAATAGATAAATAATAAAATATAATAAATAAAAATAGAAATATTGCCTATATATGCGCTTATAACTTCGCTATTTTTGAAGATCGAGATCTAAAAAATCTGTAGAGTTTTAGGACTAGTACAACGCGATCAATTACAAAACAGAATTTTTTTTTAAATTTTACCTATGTATGTGCCCGTAACACAGTTATTATTGAAGATAAAAATGTAAGGTGATCTTGGAATCAGAAAATTCTATTTTAATTATTTGAATGAACATCGAAAGGAAATGATTAATAATCTTTTTTACATGTAGAAACAATTTTTATCAAGTAATATTACAATCTGTCCTAATTATTATATTTTTAATAGTGATCAAGTACAACATCCATACAATATATACAAAACAATAAATTTAAAATTAATAATACAGTATACATATATACAATAAAAGAATCATTAATAATCTAGTATAAATGCTTATGGTTTATAATTGTCAAGAACGTACATCTCTAATCGACCAAAAAAATTACCTCAAACTTTGTAGGTTTACGTTTCGAGTACGTTGAGCTCGAAAAAGGAATAAAAAAAAAACCGTTTGTCCACCGTATGATAAATAAATACCAAAAAACTTTCTTTCGTTTGTGCTATTTGATAGAGAAATACACTTCGATCGGTACGAATTATTAGAAGAAAACAACCATATCATAAATATTAGGAGTTACAGTTAATCTTTATTCAGGAAATGTACATCGAAATTGAAGGGAGTAATGAAAAGTTTCGAAAAAAATATTATGTGCTCAGCTTGCGTATTGTTAAACACTTCTGACACATTTCATTCGTTAAATCAAACCATCTTTCGGTGTAACGATACGCATTACCAACTCCACGGTTCAGTGCCGATAAAGCTTAAAGACGTCCTATAAAATTTCCTTTCTCGGTATTTTCCACCACTGCTCAAATTGATAAGATCCGACTTAATCCCATTTACGCCTCGGCACAACGTTCGTTACCATCTTATTGATTCGTTTGTTCTCTATGCCCTTATATTTACAGGAACATTTGGAAACGATGTTGTATGTCTTTTATTTATTTATTCGGCGATGGAAGGGGATTGTCAGTTCCTTGTATCGTGTCCTTTCCATTTTCCTGTCATCCCATTTTCCTCAATACATAATATTCGGTTTCTTTTAAATATATAAATTAAAAAAAAAAAAAATCACATATTTTTTATACTAAACAATATGAACATTTTGCGAAAAAGATAAAACATTATACAAATCTGGTGCACACAACTTTCAATTACCTCCATTATTAAAATCAATTTAAGAATTTATAAATACAGTTAGAGGTGGAAAAAAGATAAAGAATTAATTACATTGAGTTTAGATAAAAATTTGTGTTTTATTACACAATGTATTAGAATAGAATAGAATCGAAAATAATTTTTATTCTGGGACTGGATCCCTTAAGAATAACAGATTTGTACAGTTAAAATATACAATAGGGGTACTAACTACGTTTGCTATAGCATGCTATTTGTGTTATTTTGCTAAACCCGTCGAGTTTCTACAGTTATTTCCTGTATAAAATTGATGGGTTTAGCACAATAGCACAAATAGCATGCTATAGCAAACATAGTGTACTCACTAGGGTACTCCCCTAATATGTCTGGCCTGTCTGCTGGATGAACATAATTAACTACTATTTACAATTAAGACGTTGATTTCCAAAAGGTACTAAAGGGCATTTTTTACGAAATTGATATTTTTACATATTTATATTCTCTTCATTTAGTTTTATCTGAATCTCAAATTTGATTGTATCTAATGAACACTCAAGTTCTATAATAACGCGATTTAGAAATGCTATTAATTTCTTAAGGTACTAATTACACATTTAGTTTCGTTCTAAATCATACTAAAACATTTTATTTCATAACTTTAATATGTTTTTATTAATATAGTGGAAAAAAAATTCTATATTTTAATGCGAAAAGAATCAAATTAGCTGGTTTAATAATATAATGACGAGAGATTTTGGCGCTTCCTGTAAAATTTCCTAAAATGGATATAGTACCTTTTGGAATTCAACGTCTCAATTGTGGATGGATATAACACAATAAACCAATGAAATAAAAACAATCTTCAGATACTAATTGTGTTGGACAAGTTGATAAAAAAACGAATTGATGACAAAGTTTAAATATAAAAGGACAAGAAAAAAATAATAATAGTAAGATTGTTTTGGTACTTAGTCTTCTAAGAATGACATTAGCTTTGAAATAATAAAGGATTAATATGTGGCAAAGAGTTAATAAAAGATAAACCAAATAAACAAAAATAAAATGGATATCATACGATAATAAGAAATAAATTCTTCTAGTGACAATATAATAAAATAAAATAAGATTTAACTAAAAGAAGTTGGTCAGATAAAAAAGTTGAAATATCATAAATAAATACTTGTGGACAAAAATAAAAACTTGAATAACAATCTAACTAAAATTATTTTATTATCAATCAGTGTCATTTTGGGATGCTAGAAGGTGCTAGAAAATAAGGTATTTGAATGTGGAGAGGGAGGGAGCATGACGGATTTTGTTTGGAGGGAATTCCAGAAACTGCAGAAACGGATTTATTGTTATCCACATTATATTATTTATAAATAGTAATTATATTGTTATCTATATCAATGATTTATTTTTTCGACTTTTCATCACTCTCCATTTACTTTTGTATAACATAAAAAATGTTTCTAAAATATTGCTGTTCTTATGTTAAAAAACAAAACACTTTGTCTCCTTTAGTTGGATATCGGATTCGCAGAACTAATGTATTTAGCCGTTTTTTTTTTTTTATAAATGCTAACAAGATGATATGATAATTTTTTCCGAATCTACAAACATTAAAGTACAATTAATTTTACATCGATATGACAAGTTTGATCCAAATCGTTAGAGGCGTCTTTGAGAATATTGTAAAAAGTATTTAAAAGTTGTATTTCAAATTTTTGAATAGCAATAAATAAATGTATATTTGTTGGCTGTTATAGAAAACGCACAGATGTTAACTATAGCTTGATGACTATTTCATATTTCCTTATCAAATTATATGTGTATTAAATATAAACAAGGGATGATTTAAGTCAATCTCAAACTAATTGAGCATGTTTACTGGAGCTGCTGAGGGAAATGGGATTTCCTTATAAGAATGGTTAACGATTTTCAAAAAGAGCTTGAAGGAATAATATACGATTTGTCAAAGGAAACACTCCTAAGAAGGGGGGGTATAGAGGTAGGGAGGTTTAGATCTTGTATTCAATGAGAGAATGGAAGAACGAGTAGAGGGTAAAGGAATAGAGGATATAAGGACATTTTTAGGTTCTTTAGGTTGAAGATGTGGAAGATCCTGTCGTTGGAGATCATCATAAAGCCTCCTTACCTCGTTTTGTCAGTGTTGGAAGTCCATGTAGAGTGTTTGGTATAGCTTGATACATGAAATCACAAAGAACAGTATAAGACTAAGATGATCTGCAATCCGAACAGATGATAGTTCAGCAAGTTTGTGAAGTGTTTCAACCTGCCCCTACCGTAGCTGGTCGACTTTGTCATTGGTTCTCTACATTTTTTTTTTTTTAGCGGACCCCTTTACCTATTAATTTCAATAGTAAGTGCCTAATAACCGGCTATGGGATTATGTTTATTCGATGGCCATTTATCGTGTTCAAGGTGTGTTTAGCGCAAAGTCTTTTTGCTTTTATTTAACAACGGACATTGCTGAGACAGGTAAGACATTGTATTTGCACACTTGTTATTGAATATACATTGCAATTTACCTGTAGAGTTAATTTAGGAATTTGTAAATGTAAGCTCTATTCAATAACGAAAAACTATATAACCCCAAGGATTTGTTTCATCAATCCTTCTAGACTTTAAATATTACAAAGAATTTTAGCGATTTTTTGCGTTTTGGGTATGGGGTATACATAATGTTTTTCAGACACAGCACTCCAAATCAAAAGTTTTATAACCTATATTTTGAAGAGTTTCCTAAGCCATAATTATATTTTTTCCCCGTATCCTGGGACTTCAAACGTAAAATGTAGGGAATTTATAGATTTTAACTAATGAATTTGATATTTGATTACTGTACGCTTGCCAATCGTGTCAAAAAATGAATTAGTTTTTATAATTGTTTCCGTAATGTGGGACCCCAAAAAAATTTCGTCCACCTAAATCGGCCATATTTTCTACTGTGTGTGGGGGGGAGGGGCAGGAGGAGAAAATGTAGAAGATTTAAAATAATATGGGTGATTCCAAATTCAATTTAGGATTTAGATACGCTATTTTTCTTTGAATTATTTGTTGCTTTTCATATTACTTAATGTTCTATCTACAGGAATTAATTTATAATTAGTTAATTTCCTATCCTATTATAATTTTGTCCGTAATCGGTTACCCCAAAGGTTCAATATGGACAAGTTTCTGAATTTTGTGGAAACTCCTCCCTTTACCAATAACACATATGTGCATAAGGTTATGGGATTACAAAAACTTTATATTAATCACACGATTTGTTTATTGCATATTAATTTTTCTAAAATCTTGCGCTTTCCAACGGTATATTATACGTCTATATTTATATTTCAGGAATTTATATTACTGGAATGATTTTTTGATGACTTTAATCTTATTAAATCCTCAGGAAATAATGCCCTAAATAATGGTGAAAATCTATCAAAATCACTATTGTTTTTTAAGGAGTTCGCGGAAAGAAAAATCGGGATATCATTTTACATTTAAAGAGATATTCTAATAATATTGTTGTTTTTTATTGTTTATTTTTTTAAAGAAGTAAGAATTGTATTATGTGGGGAGCCCGTGGCTGAGTGGCTAGCACGCTAGTCTCTCATGCTAAAGTTGTGAGTTCGAATCCCAGTCCCAACGGTGCTTTTATAAGAATGTAATTATATGGGGATTCACTCACAGACTCTCCCCCGGGTGTGTGAGACCCGTCAGCTAAATGGTGGCAACTAACAAAATTAGACAGAGGGAGTGATGTCCCTACACTAGAAAATACATCGCGAAACGTGAATGTAACCTCCCAGGAGATTACTCCGCGAGGCCCAGGGCCTTCACGGCCTTTCGCGCCACGGAAAAAAATGAAAAAAAGAATTGTATTATAGTTTTTAGTCTAGGTTTTTTATGGGAACATGATAATTATTTATTTCTTATATTCTTTAATCACTATATTTTTTACAAATATTTTTACAGCCGTTAATTTTCGAAGATGTTTATTGGTTTATTATATTTTAATTCTTGTCATTTGTCTCATTGTTTTCTTTTTTTACTTATTATTATTATTCACTGTATATTTCTTTTCTCTTTTTAATCTTACTCTAAGACAGTAAATCTCACACTATTGTATTTTTGTTTTATTCTAAAGGGACTTGTCCTAGGATAAATAAAGAAATTATTATTATTATTATTAGGTCTCCAAATCTTTAGAACGATAAAACATTGATTAATCGAGATTGTATCATGACATCTACATTTTTAATCAATAATTTTTAATTGTATTAAGTGAAATAAAATCTAAAGCCTTAACTCGAAATAGAGCCTGATTAAATTAGGCAACTAATAAAGGGTATCCCATACTAACAAATGGTAAAATAATTTTCCATTTATTTTAATCTAATCAAGTGTTACAAGATTTAGGCCGATAAATCGCTATTTTCCCCACTGTGCGGCGTGAACTTGCTCTGTTCTAAACTACTCAATTAATGAACACTTCATTAAGATGGATGTATCGGCGTTAAAGCAACTGAAAAGATAATGAAGAGGTCTCATTAAAGGTGTATAGCAAGTTGTGACCCTAATCAAGGAACTTATACGGCCACGTTCTCTTCTATCCAAACCCCTAATTTTACCTATTTACGCATGACCCTCCATGTGGCGAGGGGTACACACGTTAGAAGAGAAATATTCAAACGTAGTTTTAAACAATACTTTTTTACATAAACTGTCTTTTTTTTAACAACAATTTTTTATTGAGTAGTATTACAATATGTCCCAATTTGGACACACATAATAGTGGTATAAGATAACATTGATACTACATTCATACAATATTTACACAGCATTAAAATTATAATAAAATATATTCAATATATGTTCAATATGGACAAGTTTCAGAATTTTGTGGAAACTTCTCTCTTTACCAATAACACATATGTGCATAAGGTTATGGGATTACAAACACTTTATATTAGTCGTACGATTTGTTTATTGCATATTGAGTTTTCTAAAACCTTGCGCTTTCCAACGGTATATTATACGTCTATATTTATATTTCAGGAACTTACATTACTGGAATGATTTTTTGACGACTTGGTTACAGTAAATTTATTTTTCCCGTTTAAAGAAAAGCTAAATTGCCATGAATTTTACTTATAAATCCTCAGGAAATAATGCCCTAAATGATGGTGAAAATCGTATCAAAATTACTCTTGTTTTTTAGAAGGAGTTCGCGGAAACAAAAATCGGGATATCATTTTACATTTAATGAGATATTTTAATAATATTGTTGTATTTTAATGTTTATTTTTTCAAAGAAGTAAGAATTGTATTATGTGGGGAGCCCGTGGCTGAGTGGCTAGCGCGCTAGTCTCTCATACTAAAGTTGTGAGTTCGAATCCCATATATACAATAATGAATCATTAAAAAGTTTACAAAGTATAGAAATCTTTCTTACCTTTATACACGTCATACATACATCACATTGAGTGAAGAATCTAGCCAGTACTAGAACTCCAATATATACATATTTACAAGAGGTCGCGGGGCCACTGCCGTTTCAACCTTCTAGGTGGGTAAGAAAGGATGTGTAGAGCTGGAAAGGGATTGTGTTACAGGATTTGGGTAATGGATGGAATTTGGAGTATCTTGATGGAATGAGATCTAAAATAAATGGAATATTTAGGTCGTGGTGTAAGGTATGGTTGGTGACATAATAAGGAGCATTAACTTTTGTTCGAAGGACTTTGGATTGAAAGGATTGAATGCGTTTGATGTTAAAAAGTTTAGCTGTACTTCATAGTTCATGTCCGTAGGTCCAGATAGGTTTCAGTATTTTCTTGTAGATTAATAACTGTCCGAATCTTCGGTTGAGTTCTTTTTTTTTAGTCTTGTATGTGGGTTCCATGTAAATCTTTTGTCTAATAGTAAGTCAAGATACCGGACTGTGTCTGAGAGGGAAATCAGTAATAAGTTGAAATAAACTGGCGGACAGGATTTTCGTCTAAGAGTGGAAGTTATGTATTTAAATTTGGCTTCGTTCACCTTTAGCCAGTTATTTCACTAGGGTCCCATAAGGCAGAGGTGTATGAAGGTTTCAGGATTGCTACTTGATGATAGGATGGTGGTGTACATAAACTATCTACGTCTTCAAAATTTATATATATATATATATATATATATATATATATATATATATATATATATATTCGACAGATTCTTCCTAATTCGCTCCTCGTCTGTATGGAATTTCATTCAATATTCCGATACTCTCGCGGGCTTCAAATCAATTCAATAACTTCCAATTCTCGAAGAACTAAAAAAGATCTGTTAATTTCTATAAACATTAGCCAAAAAAAATATACACAGATATGATCATTTACATATAATATTTAACTGTGTGTTGACTCCGCGCATTTAACTAGATTATTTTATCGAAATATTACACATTACCTCATGATTATCTGCTTATAATTGTAATTTGTTATTAATATTTGTAAAATCATATTCATTGTATTTAATATTTATATATTTTATTTTTCTCTAGTTCTGTAATTAACTATTAGAATTATTATTATAAGAAGCTGCATTTTAATTTATTATTATTATCATTAGTGCGATATCTCCCTAAAAGCACTTATGACTCAATTTTTTTATTTCTTGTTCATTTTGTCTTGCCAGGATTTTCTCATTCATTGGCTGTACTTATCTTTTCTTTCTGCAGACCATTTGGGTTTGTATGGTTTCTGATTGTTTTTTCTCTAGAGTTACTTCCCATTTGTTTATTTTGTCTCTAAATATGTTTCTGTCTTGGATTTCCTCTTGTCTTATGTCTGCTATTCGTAAGCTTATAATTTATTACTATTGTTTTAATTTTTATTATTATTATTATTATTATATTTTGGTTTCATTTTTATACTCTAAGACACTAAAAATATCAATATAATTATAAAGGGACTTGTCCCAGGATAAATAAAGAATTTTTATAACAATATGTATATATATATACCACACACATACTTGAACATGTTTTTTATTTCATTGCTTTGTTATTTTTCATTTCTTCATTTATTTTTATATTTCCTCTTCGTTAGCATAATTGCTTATATCTAAAAGTAACATGTGATATTTAAAAAAAGAACAAACACTTGATCTACATAGCCCGTATAATAGTGCTTCGAATCCAGTGTTGAGCTAAAAAAAAATTGATAACATCAACTTTATAAAATTCAAAATCATGAATAATATTTGAGATGTTGAAGCTTGAAGAGTTTATCTTTTAGGTTTATAACTTTTCAAATCGGTCCCTAACATCACAAAACATTGCTTTGGCAGTGTTTTAATCACTCATTACTCATAAATAATTATCTAAATACTCACACACATTTTTTTAATATTTTAAAATTAATGATTTATCACGAACAAATTATATTTTTAGTTGTTTAATTAGAATAAATCAATTATTCACGATTAGGTATGACGACTAAGGAGTACAAAATCTCATGTTTCTAAAGGGCTCATTAACTATCTAGATGAAATGTCAATCATGCCTGTGTTCCTGATGACGCAGCTGTAGGGTGTATATGTCTTGGGGTGCTGACTTGGCAAGGGCTTAACTGATGCAGTTCCAACTGCCTGGTTATTCGCCTTATGTCAAAATAAACAAACCTTTAGCAGGAGATTCGATCTGTTTATTTTGTCATATGATTATAAGCTTTATTTATTAATATTGGGTTGATGCAAAATTAATGCAGGTTTCCTCTATTGCAATATCTTAATTCCAATTGTGTAAACAAAGCTAATCCTAACATTGATCATTATTATACCAAAACAAACCTAATCTAATACCCTCTCTTTCACCATGAATTTGTTTAGTAAAATCGTTTTGTTCAGTGTGTTCAAAGGTCTTGAATCGAAAATGTCAAAGTGCGATTTTCGTCAAATTTATTTTTACGAATTTAAATTAGGGAGCAGCGCTGCGCAAACGGCTCGTAATATTAATGAAGTGTGGGATCAGGGGGCTATTAATGAGTACACGGTGCAGCGTTGGTTCCAGAAGTTCCGCAGAGGAGATTTCGACCTCGAAGACAAGGAAGGTCGGGGCCGTCATCTTGCTCTGGACAACGACCAGCTGAGGTCAAAAGTGGAAGAAGACCCAACCAAAACCACACGAGAAATGGCGGCGGAACTCGGAACTCAAAAATTGCAACGTCTTTGCCCAGCATTGATGAATCGGAAGGGGCCGATCCTGCTCCACGATAACGCCAGACCACACGTTGCACAACCAACGCTTCGACGACTGCACGAGTTGGGCTACGAAGTTCTCCAACATCCGCCTTATTCACCTGACCTCTCTCCTACAGACTTCCACTTTTTCAGGCATCTGGACAACTTTTTGAGGGAGAAAAATTTTCAAAACCAGGACGACATTGAAAATTCTTTTCGTGATTTCATTGAGTCCAGGGATTCGGATTTTTTTTCTGGTGGAATAAGAAAGCTTGTTGAACGTTGGCAAAAGTGCATTGATTCAGATGGAAATTATTTTGATTAAATATATATGGTTAAAGTAAAGATATGGCGTATTTACAATACCTACTAAAAACCTGCATTAATTTTGCATCAACCCAATACATACAGTTGGAGTCATAATTTCGCTGATTCAAATAAAAATAAAATAAGTATATGGCTCGTAACATTTAATTGCCGATCAAAAATTTAGAAAACATCATTTCTATCCGAAATACTTAAACATCTACAACAAAAAAAGAGATACTAAAGGGATAAAGACATTTACTAACTTAACTCATTTAAAAAATACAAAAATAATATAACGAAGAAAATGTTGTGTGCCTTAAATGAAGCTTTTACTAACTCCGTTCTTGTATTCAAGTTTCAAATATACCTGAGGTTAAAAAAAATTGTATTTTCAATTAAAAAAATATTTTAGTTTAATTAGTATAATGATAGAAATTATAATATAAATCACTCATTTAAGTTTATACCGTGTTTGATACTCTGCATTGAATAGAATGTCAGCTACAGTTTTGTTCCTAAATTTTTAATTCTCCAACTGTAAGTATACGTTTATATCACATTTTTACGTTTATGCTGTCATATTTATCATTTGATGAAATTGAGTCATATTTACTGATTTTTTTATCGATTATAACGAGTAATTTTTTATTTGTTTTGGTTTTATAATATTTCTTCTTTCTTTTCTCTCACCATTTGTAATTATAATTTTTTTTCAACAACAATTTTTATTGATTAAAATTAAAATCTGTCCCAATTTGGACATCAATAGTAGTGCTGAAAGATATCATACATACTACATTCATACAATATTTACACGGCATAAAATTACAATAAAATATATACACAATAATCAATCAATACAATAAAGTCAAGAATTCACTTATACCTATATACACATACACACACTCATACATACATCACATTGAGTGGAGAATCTAGCCAGTGCTAGAACTCCAATATATTTACAAAAGGTCGCGGGGCCACTGCCGTTTCAACCTTCTAGGTGGGTTGTATGGATGAGTGGAGCTGGATAGGGATTGAGCTAGAGGATTAGGATGTTGAATGAGGTTTTGGTGGAATTTGGAACATTTGGATGGAATTAGGTCTGAAATAAATAAACATTAAGGTCGTGGTGGAAGGTATAGTTGGAAACATAATAAGGAGCATTTACTCTTGTACGGAGGGCTTTGGATTGAAAGGATTGAATGCGTTTTATGTTAGTACGTTTAGCTGTCCCCCACAGTTCAAGTCCGTAGGTCCAGATGGGCTTCAGTATTGTCTTGTAGATTAATAATTTGTTGTCAACTGTAAGTTCAGATTTTCTGTTGAGTAGTCGGTATAACTGTCCGAATCGTCGGTTGAGTTCTTGTCTTGTATGTGGGTTCCAAGTCAGTCTTTTGTCTAATAGTAAGCCAAGATACCGGACTGTATCTGAGAGAGGAAATTATAATTAATTATGTTCCATTTGTATATTGAACCGATATATTTTATATTATAATTGTACACTTCTGCTATTCTTAAGAAAACTAGTCCTAGAATGAAATTATTTTCTATTTTATAGTGACTTTGCTAGTTCATCGATTTTTGTAAAAATCTAGGAGTGAACATCCCAGTAATATATTTTTCTTATATCTAAAATTTCTTTCTTGTACAACTTCTTTTGGTGACTGAATTCAAACATATTTTACTCACGCGCAAAGACTTTTTTGTGGATATCATATGGATTTAAGGGACCCTAAAATGTTTATTTCCATTGATTACTCAAATTCAAAATTCAAGCGGAAGTAAAAAAAGAAACTGCTATTGACAGGATATATATATCCTATGTTGATGTGGTTCCATCAATTGTGATACTTAAATTTAACTTAAAAGTGTAAAAAATGCAATAAAAATTAAAACTGTGCAGTTTTTCCAGAAAAGGAAAAACGTGCAATATAAAATTGTTGTATATTATTCCCTAATACATGAACGGCAGAGCTGTCCAGGTTTGAAGCTGATACACGCAAGCACTTAGAACGTGCAAAATCATGGAAATCCGATCTCTATTGATACATATTCGTCCAAATAAGGCCATATCCAAAACTTTCTCTTCCCTTATATGCGGAAGGTTGGTAATGAGGGTTTGAGGAGATACTTAGAAGTGGAGGTTACGTAATCCCTACACGAGGTTCTCAGAACGATAGAGGATTTTTCAAAGGATGCAATCCTATTAGTAGGGATATCCAAATTGGTAAGTTGAAATCTTTCGTTGAAGACGCATAATGGTGAGAATATACGGAGAATTTTATTCTTAATAAAGCTTTAACATCAACAAATAAATTTTCGCTCTTTTATGTTTTATTAATCTATCACTTTCAGTTATCTATACATGAAATATGTAGTAATAATAATAGGTTTACCGGACCCGAAGTTTCGATGCCGATACCACCAAATTCCGATTACACAGACTCGTCCAATGTTCACCGTTCAAGCCCAAGCCCTCGAGATCAGCCTTAACGCAATCCTCCCATCGACGCGTCGGCCTACCCTTCGGACGCCTACCAGTCGGAGCAGCGAATACCATCTTTCTGGAATCCGTTCATCACCGAGCCCAACAACTTTCCTCTCCCATTTGAGTCTCCGCGATGCTATCAACTCAATTATATTCACTGGATACAAGTTCCGCAATTCCGCGTTTTGTAACCTTCTAAACTCCCCAGTGGCCTCATCTCTCTTCGGACTAAATATTTTACGCAACACCTTATTTTCGAAAACCTTAAGCCGTTGTTTATCCTTCAAAGTAAGCGGCTACGTTTCACATCCTTAAAGAACTGTCAAATGAATAATAGTTTTATAAATTCTAACCTTTATGTTTTTAGATAGAAGCCGGGAGCTAAGTAACTTAGCAAATGAATAATAACACGCATTCCACACCTGTAACCGGGAGTTTATTTCATCCTGGATTTCAATTTTTCTTGTTATCATTGAACCTAAATACTAAATACCAGTTTTCAAAGGAATTCAACGAAAGTACTTAGATTCCACTTAGTTTAAATAACCAAGTCCCGAAAAAAAGTCTGTAAAGAACTGAAGTTTTATTTTTAAGGCATCTATATTCCCGAAATGTTATAGCAACTTTTCCACTAGAATTGTCTGACTAAAAGTGCACTAGGTAATCTATACTAAAAGGTCTTTAGGGCATCTTCTTTTCAGACGCCTCGGAGTATTGTCAGAAATAGAAGGAGAAACAAAGATTGAAACTAGTGGGTTAGAGTGGGAGTAGAATATTCCATGGAAGGATTGACACCTGGTTCAGGAATATTTTTGTAAAAATGATAAATGATAAGAACCTATACTGACCTTAATTCACAATAAGAGAGAAAAATCGGATTATAGATTTTAGTGACTATCAGGAGAATCTAATCTCTTTTAACATGTCATAAAATATTCAACGAAGAAGAATCACAGAACAACTGGAGAAAGTTATCGGGAATATCTACGTGGATCTAGGCCGAACTGATCAACTACTGTTCAAATATTTTCCTTCAATAGAAGTTATATTATTTTATAAGTTCTTTTCAAATATTTGTTTCATTATGCTGTTAGGATATCGATTACAAAAAGGTGTCAAACACTGTTAACAATGATGAGTATGATTCTTCAGTGATAGATAGATAGATAGATAGATAGAAAAGTCTGTTTTTATTTTTCAAAATTACATCAAAAAGCCAATAAACAAATAAAAAAATAAACAAATTACAAATTACGAAATACAATAATAAAAATCATACACACTACATGGTCTATTGACCGTCCGTGGAGTCTGTGTTTATTAACAAAATTAATCTTATACCTATATACACATACACACACTCATACATACATCACATTGAGTGGAGAATCTAGCCAGTGCTAGAACTCAAATATATTTACAAAAGGTCGCGGGGCCACTGCCGTTTCAACCTTCTAGGTGGGTTGTATGGATGAGTGGAGCTGGATAGGGATTGAGCTAGAGGATTAGGATGTTGAATGAGGTTTTGGTGGAATTTGGAACATTTGGATGGAATTAGGTCTGAAATAAATGAAACATTAAGGTCGTGGTGCAAGGTATAGTTGGAAACATAATAAGGATCAACTACTGTTCAAATATTTTCCTTCAATAGAAGTTATATTATTTTATAAGTTCTTTTCAAATATTTGTTTCATTATGCTGTTCGGATATCGATTACAAAAAGGTGTTAAACACTGTTAACAATGATGAGTATGATTCTTCAGGGGATAGATAGATAGATAGATAGATAGATAGATAGAAAAGTCTGTTTTTATTTTTCAAAATTACATCAAAAAGCCAATAAACAAATAAAAAAATAAACAAATTACAAATTACGAAATACAATAATAAAAATCAGACACACTACATGGTCTATTGACCGTCCGTGGAGTCTGTGTTTATTAACAAAATTAATCTTTAATCTATCAATATAAATAATCAATAACAAAATAAGAAACAAACACTTCCCATGTTATTTATGTACTAAAATTAATTCACAAATAGTCAAATTCACAATTAGTTAAATTTAATTTAACAAATTCACTAATATTTAAATTCTCTCGTTAGTAACATTCTATAAGAGAAAGCCGATCAGGAGAAATTAACTAACGCCAGCCAATCTTTTCCATTTATCAACTCTAAAATTTGATCCCAGGTTAAATTTTTAGAATTAAAATATTTTTTTTTCTGATGATGATACTCATGCCTCCAGAATGATTCTTCAGTGAATAACGTGAATATAAAAACGCTGCATATTATTAAACAATACTCAATAATTTCCAAATAGCTACAATACATAATTAATGTGAAGGAAACAATTTTTTAAATTAAGTTTTGGGTTCAAGCTCCTTAAAAAATATGTTAGGTATGTCTTCCATAACTTTAAGTGCAACAAATTAAAAATATGTATAATGAAAACAGCTTGAATCGATTTTTCCTACTAAAATTAATTTAAATACTCATAATTAAACCAAACAATGGAAATTTTAACACGATGTTTCATTTTTTCCTTACCGTAATATTACCATATTATATAGCTGTGGAGGTAATTAACCTATTTATGGATATTATATATATATATATATATATATTATATATATATATATATATATATATATATATAATAGCTCTAGCAACATCGATAAAACACTTATTATAAATATATAATTAGATGTCCTTTTAAATAATGCCCGTGTTATCTTTTGTAAAAATGTCTACGAATGCTTGTATGCAGAAATTGACAGCATTCTTAAGTTTATTTTAAAAAATGTTTTCTTCCTCTATAACAATAATAACATCTGATAATTATTGCATGCAACATTTAATATTCTGTTTTTTGTTTTGTTTTTCACTTTCAGCAATTTTAGAAACGTTCCCTGAACACAATTTTTTATTTATTGACTGAACCTCAAGACCAGTATAAATTTTATTCTTAACATATTAAAGTGTTTTTTTTATTTACTAATTTCGTTTTTGTTTTACATAGAATGTAATTGGGATTCACAACCCACACACATACATTTTTTTTTTTTTATGTTCGGATTCTTGAAACGCGAAACCTCAAATTTGTATTATTTTTCTAAGTAGATTATAATAGTTCATTATTGAAATAAATTAACTAAATACTCATTCGCATCTCAAAAAATCTGGTGGAGGCACACACTTACCTCGTTTTTAAAAATCAATTTAAAAAGTATTAAATAAACCTAAATTTTAAAGTTAATTTTTAAAAACGGCCTTTAATATCATGTACATTTTATTCTGATTGGAATAGTCTAAAGTACCTTTAATTTTGTTCATTCGTTAAAATAAAAACAAAAATTAACCATATCGTCTGAACAGCATTGCTAAAAGAACAGGTAAATATATAAGTTGAACGAATTCGATATTCAACTAAACGAGAAAACTGCAAAAATATTTTATTCATTTAATTTTTTGTTTTTGAACTTAAGAACAGTAATATAAATGTATCTTGTAAAAGTTAACGGAGAGTGATAAAATGCCGATAATACAAACTGATTGTCGTAGATAATAATATAATATATTATTTAATAAAACACATGTTTCTATTAAAATCCAATTTAAATAATTCTATAACAATTTATTTTCGGTTATAAATTCTTTAACAAATTCTTGAATTGATATTGTATAAATAATAGAGGTAAGTTAAAGTCGTGTGTTGCACGCACCATATATATATATATATATATATATATATATATATATATATATATATATATATATATATTATATATATATATATATATATTTTTTTTTTTTTTTTTTTTTTATTGTTTGATTCCCTCTTTCCATAACCTCTATTCTATCTGATGCTTATCGATCAGGTAGTTTCATATCTGTTTTCTAACTCTCTTTCTAGGCTTTTAACAAAGCTAATGAGAGTTTCCTTTTTGGGGTTATTTCATCCTAAGCCCACAATTATCTCCGTTCAATTCCCCTTCCAACACCCCCACTCCCGCAGCCTTGCTCGGAGGCCAACAAATTATGAAGGAGAGAGGGAACATTAGTAAATCCGAGCCAATGCCGATTCCCTTTGGCAAAGCTAATGATAATAAAGGGACCTCTAGTGTGCCCCCCTCCCACCCCCCGCTAAATATATGACTGCCTGTATACAAATTAGAGAGACCAGGGACAGAACTCAAAGGGAATCCTAGATGGACCTGCCCAGCACTTATTTACCATTCCCTCTCAACAACTTCTCGTTTCTTCTCATCCTTCCTTCCAACTCCTTAATGTCTTACTTTCCTCTTAAGAGGCGCCGGACCATGGGCGGCTGGGATCAAGGTTGAATCCTTGCATAGGTCAGGCTTTTCTGGGGGGAAAAACAGCATAAAATATTGCAACGTAAACATTCTCAACTTGTGTATAACTCGATGATGTTACTTCTTGAAGTCTTCATTATATTAGTAATGGAATCTTCTGAAATCATTTTATTTAACCAGAAAAAGTACACACGACTTTCACTTACATCTGTCGTTAAAATCGATTGAAGAGTTTTCAAATACAATTAGAGATGAAAATGGGTGAAACTAATAAATTATAAATTTATTTATTCGTATACATTACAATCCGTCACACTGTACAATTATAATATTGCTACAGGATCACACTCATACAATATTTACAATATAAACAAAAGGAAAGTCAATTTGCATAAAATGAAATCAAAATTAATAAACGTTTACAATAACAAAATTTGTAGATAAAATAAATACAAATAGTGCGATGTCAGGTACTCGTTAAAGATCCCTATCCTAATAAAACCTGGATAGGCAAAATTTAGGACTCCCACTGTAGCATCGTCCGATTAGCCATAGTAGCATAAAGTGACGTTAAATAAATAAATAAAATAAATAAATACAAATAAATGAAGTTAACAAATAATTAAACAAAGCATGTCACATTCATACTTATGTACAATATTTACAATCAGGTGGGGAAACCTGGACGGGGTTTGTCCCTCCACTTGTGGAAGGACAAGCAGAGCCCGACGGATCCCAGCGCCTCCCTCTCAGCCGCGTCACTGGTGAGAGCCAGCGGAAGCTAAGTGAGCGCGCCATTGCCAAGACTGAAACTAATATAAAATTAATTTAATTAAATTTCTATTAAAACATGTGTTTTACTATAAATATATATATTATTATTTAAAACGATCAATTGGTTTTATCGGCTTTTCATCACTCTTTATTCACTTTTAAAAGCTTGTGTATAAGATAATATTTTTTCTAAAATCATTCCATCAGCTTTCCACCGGTATATATACATGTATGCTACTGTTTTCATATTAAAAAAAAAAAAAAAAATTGTATTAAAAATATGTTTGCAGTTTTCTCCTTCAGTTAGATATCTAATTTGTTCAGTTTATATATTTACCGGTTTCTTATCGATTATATGGCTTCTTTATAGAATCTACAAAGTCAAACGAACTTTAGAGGGAGAAAATATCGGTATTTAAGCCCCGTCAGACTATCTTAATCAGAATGAAACCTACATAATATGAAAGCCCATTACATTTTGCATCAATTTAACAAGTTTAATGGAAATCGTTCCAGCCGTTTTTGAGAAAATCGTAAAGAAGTGCAAAATGCATGTTATGAAGTAATGCATTTTGGTGAAAATGTTGCTGTAACCTCTCGGGCGTATAGTTGTTTTAAATATGTAATTTCAATTTCTTACTACTTTTTTTGGGACATTGTTATTTGGACTCAGGGGACCATTAAGACATGTATTTTTGTGAAATTGTAAAATTTTCACGATCGCGATATTTCATACATAGGTAAGTGAAAGTAATATGTTTCCTTTTAAACCTACCATAGGTTGGATAATGTTTTTTTATTTCGCGTATTTATAAAGAAATTTCCAGTTTATTATACTGCTAGGGGTTTATTTTCCCTCCTTTCGGCCTTTCCCTGAGGCCCTAGCATGAGCTTCTGTAATGGGTTCTACAACTCTCTTGGTTTGTCGCAACGGCCAGAGAATTCTATAACACGTAAAACATTTTTTTTTCTCTCCTAATGGAATCTCCTTTACTTTAGGACGACAGGCTTTTTTCTTAAGATGCCATAAGAGGTTTGCGCAGGAAATTCTCCCCCGTGCCTAGAGGGTGAAAGGTTGTCGCTGTCCTCCACATTACTTGAAGCTTTACTTCTCTAGAACCAGACCCCCTTCCTCCGTTACTATATCAAGTCCATTAGTAAATTGTTTATTTGAACAATAGCCCCCGTAATAAGATGGTAGTTTGGTGGCTAAGTTATAAAGCAAGGGCTTAGCTTAGTTAGTACTAGAACTGATAAGAGTGCTTAGAATTTTGACTATTGATATTAAAATGTTATTGAATTAAAATATCACATTATGCTACCGCTGGGTGTTCTATTCACAAGTTTGCAGCCAGCCAAAATTGTTGTTTCTCTACTGTAGATAATAACAAGCTGACAAGGCTTGTTTCAGCCTAAAGTATATATTTTTTATAATATGACTATGAATGTGTGAGTATATATATGCTCCTTCCCTACCATCATTCAAATCCCTCCTCTTTCAATATTTACTTTCTCTCCAGTCCGATGTAAGCTAATTTTTAATTTTTATTATGCCTATTTATGTGAGGTGATTTGTTTATATACTTTAATGAGATGTAAAAGATATATTTTAGGTTGATTCTTATTTATTTATTTTTGAATATGTACATAGAGATGTCACAATGACCTTTTATTTATTTTTTCTTCTTTTTTTTTGTTATTTAAATGTAGACCATTAATGTTATTCTGAAGGGACATTGTCCCAGAATAAAGTTTATGTTCTATATATATATATATATATATATATATATATATATTATTATTATTATTATTATATATATATATATATATATATATATATATATATATATATATATATATATATATATATATATATATATATGTTTAAGTATGCAATAAAGATAGGACAGATGAATGTAGGATCCTTAAAAATGGCAAAGGGCTGAAATGTTGGAGAGAAAAAACAAATAAAAAGATTGTTGGAAGGAATTAGTCCGGGTGGCGGTCATTAAATGAAACAACTAAATAGTTTCAACTATTTTATTGTTTGCCAACGTTTCGACCCCCTTTGATGTATATGGAGAAAAACTGACTGTACCTCCCAACTTAATCATCCCTAATTCTGTTTTAGGTATCCAAAGATGACAGGGTGGAAAAAAATAATAATGGAACATTGTAATCCTTAAATTTGTAAAAATCCTTAAATTTTCCTTACCTTCCTTAATTTCCTTAAATTTAAGGATTACAATGTTCCATTATTATTTTTTTCCACCCTGTCATCTTTGGATACCTAAAACAGAATTAGGGATGATTAAGTTGGGAGGTACAGTCAGTTTTTCTCCATATACATCTTCCATCACTGTTCTTACTATTATATAGGTGATATTTCAAGAATTAAATCATAATTTTTTATCCTGTATCATTATTATAATCATAAGTTAAATTTCATTGATTCTTTGTATGGTAGTATTAAGAATTTTAGTCATTGTTGTCAGGCCCTGTCCATAAATCAGTACGTATTTTCCATTCCACCTTTTCCTACGTATTTTCCATCCTACCTACCCCCCCATCTACCAAACAGTACCTAGTTTCCATTCTCCCACCATGCGGTACGTATCTCCACTCTACTTCATATTTTTATATTTCATATTTCATGTAAATTATTGATACCTGTGTAAATTTTGTTTAGTGAACATTTTTATTTTTTCTGTATAACACTTTCATTATTGTAATATGGTCATTGTATTTTAATTAAGTTTTTTTTTTTTTTTTTTTTTTTTTTTTTTTTTTTTTTTTTTTTTTTTACATATACAGTTCTTCTGTTATTTTTTCAATACCGACGTTCTCTAGCTAAATAGGTTATATAATATTGTATATAATGTCATTGAAATTATATTCTTTTGTATCTTTTTAGCCCTGATGATGACCCACAAAGGGGGTCGAAACGTTGGCAAACAATAAAATAGTTGAAACTATTTAGTTGTTTCATTTAATGACCGCCACCCGGACTAATTCCTTCCAGTAATTCTCAACGGTCAACTAATTACATCCACAAAAATAAAAAGATTGTTGAGTGAATAATTTGGACCACTTGTTTTATTAAAAAAATTAATTAGGACATTCATACAATATTTACAACATAATGCATATCTGAAACATTAATAATATCAATTATATAGAATAAAAAAAATCGAAAGAATATGTACAAAGATACTCAGATATACAGTATAAGATACTCAAACACTTGATTCGAGATCTAGCCAGTGCTAGAACTCCATTAAAAATGTTCTCAGCAGGTTTCGAAGTTTCAATCGCCTAGTAGGCTAGGCGTTTTAGCTTCTTCATGAGAAAATGTTGATCCAGTTTTGATTTTTTCATCCTCAATTTTTTTTGAGCCTCTGAAGACGAATCTGATGTTTGCGGGCCAAAATTTTGCCCGGAACCTAGTTTTTTTGTACGTTGACCAAAACTTTGACATATTTTCGGTTTTATTTTTTTAAAACATCTCGAAAAATGAGTTTGTTTTTTTATTGCAAAAGTTACGATATACTCAATTAGATTAAACAAAATTACCTCTACTTTTATTTTTTATTGATTTCGTAGGACCATCCGTTTTGCCTCTAGAGCCCGTCAAAAATAGGCAAAATGCCGGGTAGTAGAAAAAAAACATGATTTTTGCGGAAAAACGGTAAGTGTGTTTGGCCTTCAATGATGTTGAAATCATCTAAATAAATTCAGAAAAGCAAGAGATACACAATTATATATATAGTACACTGTCCGGTAATTCTGCCAATTTTTTCAATAGTTTTTTTTTTTTCTTAGCGACAAAATGAAGATATATATATATATATATATATATATATATATATATATATATATATATATATATATATATATATGTTGCGAAATGCATAACATAAAGGTAGTATCAAATATTGTGGTATGAAACTGTGGTGAAAACAGCTATTAATCCATGTAATTAAACATATTTATCGAAAAAACGTACAGTGAAATAAAGTATTATAAAAACATTATTGGTAGTTGGCCTTGCTGATGAACTATAATACTTCATACCCTAATATGTAAAGAAAGTTCTTATTTCATGATCTTTTTCAAGATAAATTAATAATGCTAGTCCGACTTGTAAGTTATTCAGAAACGATCTAGGCCACATAGTGTTAATAATACAAGGGGAAATACCTATGCTTTTATTTTTACTTTCTACCAGCCTTCTTTCTGTCAACAACTAATGCATCCATGAAATGGCTTAGTGGAGAATATTGTGTACCATAATAAATCTATGATCTTATTTCCTCACAAAGAATTTAGGCTGCTGCTTCGACTAGTGTTGGACTCTCTTCTTTTGATGATAAAATGCGCCATTCAAGATTTTCTATCCTACATTTCTAAAGCAAATGAAAGACTTCTCACTCATTTTATAAGTTATCAGTATGCCATCGCCATATTTCTCCAACAGTCGAATGTTTATTGTCTTTTTCTCTGGCTTGCCGTCTCCTTTTATCTGTTCTATCAGTTCTTCCATAGAGAACTGACACTCATCATCACTGTTTTTGAGGTCAAATCGTCGTTTGAGTTTATGTCGTTTGAGTCAAGTAAGCTGGTTCAAAGTTAGGCATTTGTCTAATAGGAAGCAAAGGTACTGGAAATTATCTGAGAAAGGAAACGGATTGGAGTTAAAGTGAACTGGAGGGCAGCATTGTTTTCGAAGCGTGGAGGTAACATGTTAGCATTTGGATTATGTTTAATTCAGCAGTTGTTACACCTGTCTACTCTTAGAAAAAAGTGCCTTTAGTGGTTTAGGACCTAAGTGAGAGGATAGGATGGAAGTATCAGACCAATTAATTAAAACGTAATATTTTACATTTCCTTGTATTTTTACTTTCACCTACTCATATCCACCATGCTTCTTCCCTACCATCATTCAAGTCCCAGCTGTTCCTGTCATCCCAAACAGACGCTCGACAAGACTGATATTTCAAATCAAATATCAATTCAAGAAGAAAAATTATTATTTATCGTTCAATTATCATAAATCAGTTTCAATGTTTAGTTTTGTTTAACACAATAATCTACCAGAAGTTATTTATTTTACAGTTTTGTTTTATTTTATACTTTAATCCCTTCTTTTCTTTTTATGTCATTGTAAATAAGAATAATTTATAACCCTTTGGTATTGTGGCCAGATATGTCGTATATCTTAATTTTACATACCACTTGTTCTTAAGGCACCCTGTCCGACAATATATTTTTTTCTATTCTATGAAATAGTATTAACGGAAATTACTGGTCTCCTCAGTCCAAATGACCAAATACCGCAAAAAGTCGTTTTTTTTGTTGTTTAATTTAGCATTGAAAAAAGAATAATCTTAATAAATCGAAATTTCACACTTAAAATAAGTATAGACCTGGCATATTACAGCATATTTCAAAAATACATTTTATACTTTGCTTTTTACGGTTTTTCTATGACGGCCAAAGCGTCAATGGGATTGCGTTAAGATTGATCTCGGGGGCTTCGGCTTAAACAGTGAACAGTGGAACATTGGACGAGTCTGTGTAGGCGGAATTTTTTGGTATCGGCATCGAACCTTCGGGTTCGGTGAGCCTATTATTATTATCATTGTACCACTAATCCCATTTGTACATACAACTAGAGCAACATGTAAATGGTGCAATACCACAACATGTATAAAATCTTAGGCTTGTGGCAACTTGGAAATTATGAAAAATAAAAATCATAATACAAAAACCACATTATTGCTTTATTGTTTGTGACGCTCTCCCTCCCTCCCTGAAGAAGGCCTATAACTTAGGCCGAAACGTCGGCACCAGTTTATTACGTTTATATCTTAATTGCGTGTTCTTTTGGCTGCACCCTGAACTAACTTCTCCCACTTACACAGTCATCCATTCTCTCTTCACGATTATTTTATATATAGGTAAAAAAAAAAATGAAAAATAATTAAGAGATGGTATTTAATGAATTATATATTGTTTTTATTTTTTTTCAAATTAATCCTGTCCGATGACTAACTCGGTTTAAGGTTAAACGGTGGATTGAACCTTCAGCCGATTGAGTGGTTTAAACTTTTCGCCGACCTAAATATTTGCTTAGGCGGGGGGGAGATATTGCTCGGTAAAGCATACAGCCAAGAGAAAGAGGACTTAATAAGAAATACAGTGGCCCATCCATCACGAGTCGGAAAGAATCATTCATCAATATTTTACCTTACAGTAGCTTGACAGTCAATCTGCGATAATCAAATGACAACCAATTATTCTTCTGTTGTTCTTGTGGAATTCCTCGCTCTTTTTTTTTTTTTTCTTCTTCTGTTTATTTTACGATACTGTCTCCTAAAATGATTGGTTGTTATCGTTTGTGCCCTTAATCTTGAATAAATAATGTAAAACAGGGTCATTTTCTGTGGCTTTATTTGTTATTCGACCCTTAAGGGAAAAAGATAATAAATATAACTGGGGAGATATTGCTTATTTCATTGCATTAGTAACCTTTAACATTACATTTATTTAATCTAAACATTTTCTCAATATATAAGTTACTTTTTAAAATTATTTATAAATATTTTATTTCTTTTACTTACATTTATATGAAATATATATTAAGGAAAAGTTTCAAATTTCTACGAGGAATGAGAAAAATGAGGCTCCTATGAGCCTATCATATCAAGTATCAACCTAGTATTTTAATTTCTTTTTTTAAATAAAATCGACTAACTAGAAAAACCACTTTATACATTTTACATATTTTTTCGTGAAGATAGCTCATAATGTCCTGATCAAACTTGATATATTGACGTTAACGTTGTTGATTTGGCTTATTCCAGGTATCACTAGTTTCAATCCTTGCTTCCTCTTCAATTCCCGATAATCCGCCAAGGCAGAGAAGATGGCCCGCGACCTTCTTGTTTAGATACTCTACTACAATGAGCAGTTTCTCTTCATGTTTTTTACATTACGCAGCATATTTATCTTTTTTGTTGTATTATTAATGTACAGTTGTAAATTTCAATAAAAATATTTTAATAATATTTTTATTAATAAAATGTGGACTTTGTTAAAATTGAGATAGTCTGACATGACTTAAGTGCGAATTTTTATCAAATTATCCTTAATTTGGCTGATTAGAAATGGTTACCATTTGATCTTGTTAGCATTAATGAAAAATGGGAAAATATACAATATAACAGAATTTGATAACTAACTGTAAGAGAGAAGAACAGAAAAAATATTTTTTATAAATTAATTTTGTTTTTCCGTACTAAAGAATATTAAGAATATATATAAAAGAATAATATATTCACCTAGAGCGAAAAATGATTAATTAAAGTGCTAATTACAACCGTAATTATAACATTTTTACTGGAGTTCTGACACTGGTCAGATCCTCCACTCATGTACTGTATGATTGTGGCTAAGAGAGAGGCGCTGGGATCTCTTGGATTCAGCTTTTCCCTCTATAAGTGGAGAGAAAGGCCCAGTTTGGGGTTCTTTTAGCAGATTGTAAATATTGTATATAGTTATGATGGTTTGTATGATGTTAATTTATTTCTTACTTTGTATTTATCTCAAGTTTAGGTTGTAGGTTTTTTGTTTTGTTTTAATTTGTTTTTTGTATATGTATTATATTTTATGTAATTTGACTTTATCATGATTTGCTGTACAAATTGTGTGAATGGTCTCATATCACTATTACTACTATTCATTTAGAAACAAATTGTTATATATCTCAATAAATAATTTTTTTTAAAAGCATTTTATTGATATTTACAACTGTACTTAAGATAATACAATAAGTAAATGGGCTAATATGTATTTTTTTAAAAACATTTTATTGGTATTTACAACTTTATCAACAATAAAATACATCAAGTAAATGTGATGTGTTATATAATACAATGACATGATATACATGTAGAGAAGCTACCCATTGGAAGCACTCTAAATATATTCTAATCCAGAAGGTTCCGAGGTAATTTCCATTTCCTCGGAGGATTATCCGGAATTGAAGAGGAAGAAAGGATTGAAACTAGTTGGTTAGAATGAGAACGGAGATTGTCATGAAAGGATTGATACCAGGTTCGGGCCAAATCAGTAACATAGGGAACATTAAGGTCTTTATGGATACGTTTATTCGTGACAAAGCAAGGAGCGTTGAGGATTTTGGATGGTAAGGATTGGATGCGGGAACAATTTGATGGTTTAGTAGAGCCCCAAAGCTCTTCTCCGTTAGTCCAGATTGGTCTTATAATAGTCATGTAGATGAGCCTTTTGTAGTTCAGAAGGTTTGACCGTTTGTCTAGTATGGGTTAAAGTAGCTTAAAGCGGCGAGCAGATTTCTTGCCGTTTTAGTCGTGTATGTGTATTCCAAATTGGCGTTTGTCAAGAAGAAGTCCTAGGTATCGGATCCGTTCAACAGGAACTAGTTGGGTGTTATTAAAGGATACTGTAGGACAGGAAGTCAAAGGTTTACGACGAAGGGTAAAGGTTATTTGATGGGATTTGTTGGAATTTATTTTTATTCTCCAGTTCTGACACCATAATTCTAGGTCTTTGATGTGGGCTTGCAGGGTATGTGAGGCAACAAATGGATCATTATGAACTGATAACACGCAGGTGTAATCAGTATAGGTAGAAAGGAAAGTGTTATTGTGATAATATTTAAAAAAAAACATAATTATATAGCCACTCCATTTCCGTCAGTTATTTTTTACTGTGAAAGATTTAAATATTCCGATTAGAAGTTAGATTTTACTAAAAAATTAAATATAATTCACTCGAAATTGAAAGAAAAAAAACTTTAATTACTTTCCAATGGCTTATCATTTAAAGAATATTAACAATTTAAGTCTGCGGCTGTTGATCAAATTCGGTTGGCATTTAGGAGAGAATTAAATATTTACAGAACCCCGACTTATCCCAATTAATTATTCATTAGATAGATAATTATTCGATTGGACTGGGTTGCGTCACTCAAACTGGCTTCTACAGTATTTACAGTTCCTGATAAATTAGACACCCGAAAATCAAATTGGTCTCACCCCTCACAAAAGAAAAAAAAAAAAGATGCATTATTAGCTCTAAATGTGTCATTATTATTTAATACGTATGAAACTTTGATTTACAAAATAAAATAAAACGCGCAACAGTCTAATTTTACTTAACCACCATGTTAAAATTTTCAAAGAAAGCATAGTTGTTATTATTTATTGAAACTGTAATTGGTAATACAGTAAGTAAATATCCTATTGAAAAAAAAAAACTACACATTGGCAGGATTCATAAAGTTTTTTAAAAAAAGTTATGAAGTCATAAAAAAAATAATTCCTGAAACGTGAGTATTAATATAGACGTATAATATACCGTTGGAGAGCGCAATTTTTTAAAAAAGTTAATCTAAGCCTACAAACTTAAGAAATTGGAATTTCGTGCAATAAAAAGCGAAAAACGTGCAGCCAAAACCTCGAAACGTGCAATATCGTTAAAGTTTATATAAAAATCATTGCTGCATGACATTGACAAACCAACTCTACCTAACCTCTTTGGCGTCATGAAACAACGCTGCTATACTATAATTAATCTAATATAACTAAATATCTTGTTTCTAATATCAAGACACATTAAAAAATAGAACAAAAACTACACTTCATTATCTTTGCGGTTTGTTGAATTCAATTTGATAAATAAAATAATTTAAATTGAAATTCCTACAAATTACGAATGATGTTGATAGTGACTATGTTGAGGTTATATAAAAGAAATACAGGTGAATAGCAATCAGCTACTCTGTTTATGATAAATAAAAGATTAATATTTTATGTCAGATATCAATTTTATTTACTCTATGTTACAATAACATACCGGTACCGAGTAGCCACCAAATTATTCAGTAACATCGTTTCGTTTTATCTTTTTAACATAACCATTGTATATTATCATAACTCCTTTGCAACTTAGATCCGTATTTCCTTTAATTGTGGGGGAAGCCTTCCTCCAGGAAAACATCGGATTTTTGTAAGAATCTGTAATAATTTTTCTGGAAACGTATAGTGATATGTATTTTATTATAACTGGAAACCATGGAGTGAAAGTATATTTTATAAATAAGAACGCATAGACACTATCAACAAACACTTATATTTGAATTAATAATTACATATGTAAATATGTGGTAAGGTTACTTACTGGGAACAGTGTTGCCACAGTTAAATAAATTTTGTTTTACGATTTAGATAAATATATATTTTTCAACCATTTAGAATAGTAATAAAAACTATAATATCATTTAAGTTGGACCAAATAACAGATACTTACGAAGTTTGGTCGAATTCGGTTTAGTAATTTCAGAGTTTATTGCGAACAAACATTGTGACACGAGATTATTTATATATATATATATTATATATATATTTGTAATGTATTGAGGATACTGAGGGGAGTTCATAATTAAATAATTTTAATATTAAACAATTAATGATAACCAACCTTTGTCGGCAAAACATCAAACGGTGTTTACCTAGCCCCCTAGATTTCCCATCGGTATGGGCCCCCCAGCGATACCAGAAACCTCTGGTAGTTCCCCCCAGCGGCGGCCAACAAGAATATTAAGATAAGTGAAAAGATAAGAATAATAGCACAAAGGCTATACCGCCAACCGGGGCACTTCCCATATTGGCCCACCCAGGTGATGAGAATGAGAGAGAAGAACCGAAGAGTTAGTCAAGTTTTATCCTCAAGAGGAGTGAGTCGGGTTCCTCCTACAAGAAGAGGAGGTGGCCGTCGGGGTTCTGAGAGCAGCTGGAGGATGATGCCGAGAAAGGGGACCTAAGACTGTTTTCACCTTCGCCAGACGGTTAAGGGTTTCAAAGGTATATCGTTATTTGTAATATTGTATAGCAAAGGTAGTAAAATGTCCCTCAGTATTCTCAATCAGAGTTCTAGGCAATGGGTTAATATAACTTATATGTGTAAATTAATAATTATAGTAATGTATTAATTGAATCTTGTTTACTTTAATCTTACCCTGCATGCCACCTATTGGATTGGTAAACACGATACCTTTGGAAAGGAGATCCAATAGTATCATTAAATATAGATTATATATTGACTAAATATAGTAAGTAAGCTAGTTTTTGAAGCTACAGCTGCCTTAGAAAAGCAGCCGGTCAAAAACATAGCATATATAATAAGAGAGAGAGGGGAGAGAGATTTAAAAAAAATAAAAATGTTCTATAGTGATCTCATTGCTGAAAATATTTTCAATATACGTCCTTGAGTATATATTTCTTGATGCGAAGTGACGCACACTGGGACGAGACACCAAATTATTGTACATTGTAGTATTATGGCCAGACTGTTGCCTTACGAAAAAAAAGTTAAACGTAGACCCCCATTATTTTTTAACAAAGAATCGATTTCTGTATTCAGATTTTAATTTTGATGTACAGGTGTCCCAGAAGACAATTTTTTTTTAAATTGGAACCCAATGATTTGACGTTGTAAATTTATTCTATACACTATTTCCAGCAGCTTTTACTTATGAAACTTTTTTTAATAGGAGGAACCGTTTAAAAGAGTACGGAGTTTTTATACGAACCAACTCCCCCCCCCCTTTCTCCATATAAGAGGAGTAGGTACCATTTAATTGGCAATAAAAAACATTAACAAAATTCATACAAATTTTCATTCAAAATATTATAATTAATTACTTTTACTTATTATGTTTTTACATAATTATGTATTTAAAAAAAAAAAAATTATCTATAGGGATGTTGGCATAGTAAAATATTTTAAAAAAACATAATTTATTTACAAATTTAGAGCATCAGATGATAATATATTTTTACGATTCATGTGAAGTAAAGACAGTAATACGTTCATAAAGTATAAACCAACATTTAAAACAAAGAAACTAGAATTTATAGGGACAACATTTGAAAAAAAGCAAGAGCTAAAAGGAAAAAAAAAATTCTCGTGAACCGGCACAAACCCGCAGGTAATTATTAATGGAAAGTAAACTATATACCTTCTAGTTAATGTCTGTGGTGGTTGATTTCTAGACGATTTTGACGATTCCGTTATGAATGTTTTATTTATTTATTTTTCATTAATAAAACTTTAAGAACCTATAAAAGTTCAAGCAGCATAAACTTAAATTATTATAATACAGTTGAATTATCGAAACAAAGATGATCCATTAAAATAGTTGTGGTAATTTTTTTTTAAAAAGGACTTTTTCTATGGACGATCGTTTTTATAAGATATCATAGGTGGAAATTTTTTATTTAAAAAACAAAAAACAACTGGTGATGGACAATGATAACAGAAACAAAGAAATATGGGGATATTCGAAATTTCAGATATTGGTCCTATGTCTACCGAATGCAGAGGCTCGCCCCACTGTGTGACGGGTCATTGCTCCAAAAAATAATAAAGGTCTGTGGTTTGGCCTGAATTACAAATAGGGCATTCAACGGTGCTATCTAAATAACTATATTGGAATCCATAAGAGGTCACTTATAGTTTGTTCGGTTGACATAATCTTAGTTGATTTATTAATTTATGTTTTATTATTCGTACACAAGACTAACACAAGAAACTGCCCGTCGCTTTCGCTTACTACAACACTTAGTGGACAGACGCTCCAACCTTCCACTCATCTACAAAAGGCTCATCTATATCACCATCATAAGGCCTATCTGGACTTACGGAATTGAGCTTTGGGGCTCTACTAAACCATCAAAAAATCAAATTCCGCATTCAATCATTACAATCCAAAATCCTCAAGGCTTCTTACTTTGTCACGAATAAACTCATCCAAAAAGACCTTAACATCCCATATATAGCTGATTTGGCCCGAACCAGGTGGCAATCTTTCCCTGACAAACTCCACTCCCACTGTAACCCACTAGTTTCAATCCTAGCTTCCTCTTCAATTCCTGACAATCCTCCGAGGCGTCTGAAAAGAAGATGGCCTCGATACCTTCTAGTTTAGATTACCTAGTGGACTTCTGTCAATGGGCATTTTCTCTTCATGTATTTTATCATTACCAGCATATTTACTAGTTGTATTACAAAATACAGTTGTAAATTGCAATAAAAATGTTTTAAAAAAAATATTTTCTTATTGGTCCCATTATTTTCAAATAATTTCCCCCGATATTTATGCTACTAATTTTCCTAAAAATGGGGGATAAAGCTTTGAATGTAAAATAGCTTAAATATTATACACACATATTGACTTTCCTCGTTTGTACTTATTATGAAGTACTTGCCTTTGGCTTATGCTAGATTATAGTCTCAGCGGCGGCCAGTCCAGACGGAACTGTAATGAATGAGTCTCCTCCGTACAGTAAGGCGATACTCCTCGGGCGGATGGTGTACAATTACTATCTGTTTGGTTTCGAGTACCATCGCTCGGCCGTATCCAACCGCACCGACGGAGAACGGAACGCGCCTCTCTCAACCTTATTTATGCAAATCAGTTTCCTCGGGTTAACGAGCTTCCATGCAAACTTAACAAATTTGCATGCGGAACGAGCAAACAACCACCACTGTTAACAATTTAAGACACGGTCTCGATGTTTGCACTGGTTCTACTAGCCTCTGCTAAAGAAGGGGGGGCCTGTGTCCTCTTCCCCCCCACATGACCGGCCATTCCAACCTCCTCAGCAACCAGTTTAGGACTGAGATTGTTTTTTAAATTTACTCTGTTAAAATAATACTAAACATTCCATCGGATACATTCTGAAATCGGAAACGTTCCATAAAGTTAGAATCAGTCATAATTACTCCTAGAGATGTGAGGTGCTATCAAGTTTGAAACAGGGTGGCTCCCTTTCACCTGTTTTATTTAACATAGCTTTAGAATATGTCATAGAAAAGTGACTTGTACCGAGAAAGGTTTAAATATGGGTGACAAGATTCCGATTTTGGGATATGCCGATGACTTGGTACTGCTAGGTGAAGATACTGAAACCATACTACTAAGTACAGGTGTGTTAATAAAAACAGGTAAAGAAATAGGACTCGAAATAAATACCGATAAGACGAAATATATGATTAGTAGCAGAAACGGTGACGATCTTGATGATATTGATATATCATGACATGCTTTTGAATACGTAGAAAAATTGGTAAATAGAAAAAAGTATTTTGGTTCAATGATAACAAGAAAAAATGAATTCCACGAGGAAATTAAGTCCCGGTTATAGGCGGGAAATGCGTGTTATTATTCACTTGCGAAATTACATAGCTCGCGGCTTCTTTCTAAAAACCTAAAGGTTAGAATTATAAAACTATTAATCGTCAGACGGTTCTTTAAGGATCTGAAATATGGCCGCTTACTTTAAGGAATGAATAACGTCTTAAGGTCCTTGAAAATAAGGCTCTGCGTGAAATATTTGGTCCAAACAGATTTGAGGCCACTGGGGAGTTTAGAAGGTTGCACAACGCGGAATTGCGGAGCTTGTACCCTGTGAAATTAATGGAGTTGATAACATTACGGAGACTCGAATGGGCATGGAAAAATGGGCTCTGTGAAAAACGGATTCTGAGAAAGTTGGAATTCGCTGAACCAGCTGGTAGGCGTCCGAAAGGTAGGCTGAAGCGTCTATGGGAGGATTTTTAGGCTGATCTCGGAGGCTTGGGCTTGAACGGTGATCACACTATATTGATAAAATCGAAAACAAATTAACATTTTTTTAATTATTTATTTATTGATACTTACAGTATGTACTAAAAAGACAGAGTTGTTATGTCTCTGGAGGGTAGACCTAGTGCTGGAAGACAGGAGACTGGAAAATCATCACAGGCGAGCCATCCTTGCTGAAGTCCATGCAAATCCTCATTCTACTGCAATCTCAATGCCAATCAGAATAAATAGGGACAATGGGATTCAAGTTCACCAAGAAACTGTCAAAAATATTGTAAGAAGGGAAGGATACAGTGGTCGAGTTGCAAGAAGATAGCCCTTTATTAGTAAGATAAATCGGAAGAAGAGGCTGTAATTTGCTAAGGAGTTTGTAAACAACCCCAAAATTTCTAAGAAGGGACCATATTCTCTGAGGAATCCAAGCTTAATATATTTAGGGCAGATGGAAGGTAAAAAATGTAGAGGGAATTGAATTCCTTTATTTGCATTTATCCAATTATATTTGGGTGTATGGAAACTTTTTTGAGTTAGTGTAAGCAAAAAATAAGAAAAAATTGTAATATTGCCGAATAAAATTGTTTGAATAATTACCAGGAAAAAAAATTAAAGTGTGTTATATTAAACACTTTGAAATAGATAAAACAGAAAGATAAGGTTACCATAGAATATTATAGAATTATCTGTAGATAAGAGTGCCCGTTAGAAGAGTCGCAGTTATGTCCAATTAAAAGGTTCTTAACAGCGGTTCTTGAATTATACCATTCCCATGCGTGCTAAATAACTCCCCAGGATCGACGTTAAGTAAATATTTTATCTTGGAATGTTAATTGAACCACCTGGTGCTCAACTGCAGAAGACCTCTTAAACAGGAGTTGAGTAAGAATAGCAAAGGTACAGATGCTGGTGGCTCCCTCTCCCCCCCACTTACCCCCCTTTCTCCCTCCCTTTTCCCTCTTTCTCTCTCCCTCTTCGCTCTTTCTCTCTCCCTCTTACCCTCTTTCTCCCTCCTCACGCTCCTTCTCCCTCCCTCTCTCTTCCTCTCCTTATCACTCCGAGCCATCGCCCCCTTCCCCTAACTCCCTCGGCCGATACCAGAAGCAGCGGAACTTAATCAGGATCTGTTCTCTTCCCATGGTTAATAACGGAACTTTTACTGTCACCATCAACATTTATCTAAATTTCATCAAGCCGTCATTGGCACGATGCAGGATGAATTTCGTTTAAAAAGATACTTTATACTAGTTAAACTTATAAATATTTAACTTCAATTCTTTCATTGTGAGCAATATTACATTATTCAAGGTTTACGAACTTATTAAATCCATATTTTCTTTCACTTAACTAGATATGAAATATATATTTAGGGGCAGTATTCAGATCGTAAAAATTTTCTTATTACAGTTTTCAAAGGGTATACATGTTTTAGGGTCTCCTGAGTTCGAATAATCAATCCCGAAATAAAATCTGTGAGTGCGTGGTAAGTCCAAAGAAGAAAACGAAAAGTCTTACAAAACTGAAATTTCATATATACTATACGCCAGGGATATTACATCAACGTTTTCATTATAATCAGATGACGGAACGTGCTACTTTATATCATCTATTAATTTTGATTTAACTCGTCTTATCGATGTAAAATTTAATCGGCTTTAATATCATGTTTTTATTGAAATAGTCTGACCGTACTTAAATGCCGATATTTTAAATTTTCTTTCTCTAAAATACCTATAATTTTATAGATTCGGAAGAGCTAACCTTATGATAAAATGAAATAAATAAAATGAGTTTAGTTGATTAGTATTACCAAAGTCTAGATTTATCACATATGTGCGGAAGATTGATTTTTTAGGAGATGGTTAAATAATTGGTGTTTGAATGTGGTTAGAGATGACACTTTTCGGAGGGAAATGGGTAAAGAGTTCCTAAGTATGGTAGCACGGAAGAGACTTTTCATAGGATGCTGTTCTATGCGGAGGTAGGTTAGGTACAGATCGATTGGTTGGGATCTTGTATTTAGGGTGTGCACGGAAGAGCGCGGATTAAGGAGGTCGAAGATATAGGAAGGTTTTCTGGTTCGTAAGACTTGGAATAGGAATAGGAAGATGTCCAGTGGGTATTTTCTTCGATATACGGGATAGAGCCACCTTTGACCAGAATACCAGTGAGAGACGCGTGAGTGTCTAGAGAGGCCATAAATTAATCTTATAAACCTATTTAGTGATATTTTTAGCCTCCTCTCAATATGTCGATTATGTCTCTGAATATGTTAATAATTGTTGAAATTTGATGTTTTGGTGTTCTTTCAATCTTCGATATTTATTATTAGTGTAAAGCCCTCCCCTAATCTGTTCCTTTATAATAATAGTTTTAATAATTCACAACGTCTTTCTATTTCCTGAGAGTACTTTCCGAGATGAGAAAGGGAAGGTTCACTCCTGCGTGACGTGACAACCCTCGGACAGCTCAACCACAAACTCACCGTCAAGATGGGAGGGCGAAATCCCCTGGGCACAGACTTCCGGGAGGCTTGATAAGAGAATTAAAAAACTATCCTCACTGCCAAAAATTTATAAAAAATTAATAAAAAATTAATTGTAACATATTTTATGGAAATTCTGAATGGAATGCTGATTTTAATTGAGTAGAAGGCTTCCTTCTAGGTTAACTGATGTCAGGTATTGGTTTATCAGCTCTGGTTCAAAAGGGAGTAATGCAAGGCCTTAAATATTTAATGCCTTAAGTTTTAAATATTTGAATTAACATATTGTAAAATCATATAAGTTTTTAAATTAGGTATGTATAGCGACTGTAAAAATTATCCTAGGTAGAAATAATCGGGATTCAGCCGTTTTCTTAACTATTTTAATTTTGCCGACGTTTCGGCTTAAACTTGTAAGTCATAATCTGATGAAGAGTTTATGCTTGACATGGCTCAGTATTGCCCTGGTGATGGCTCACAAGTTTGAGCTAAAACGTCCGCAAAAGAAAAATATAAAAACTAATGACTGACTCCCTATTATTTCTACCTACTATTAAATTTAAAAGTAATGTACGATACATTTTCTTTTAGCGGATAAAAAATGTGAGCAGTATAAGAACATAACATATTTAAAAAAATTACTGTAAAGCACTAATTTGTTTTGTAGCAAAATATTTTGTGCTGTGAGCACATTAAAAGAAAAAAAATATAAAATAATACATTTTTATTAAAATGCATTTTAAAAAAATGTAAACACTTTTAAAAACAATTAGTGATAAAGATTTCGTTGTTGTTTTTTTTCTCCAAACTGATGCTAGATTTCGATACAGTGCCACGCTCAATCATTATCTTCAAATTATTATTTAACACTATGTTTTTGTCTTCTGATCTTAAAAAAATTAAAGCTACGAAATTTTTTTTTTTTTTTTTTTTTATTATTTATTACGAGATAATACAATCTGCCACCTTCTGGGGCAATGAATATTAAAGATATAAGAAATCATTCATTCCATATGTACATTGGAAATAAAATAAAAATAAATAATTAACAGAGATTAAACAAAGAAGAAAGAAAAAAAAATATATATATACACAAAATTAAATAAATACGATAAAGAAAATAATAATAACAATCTTGTTCACATTCATACCTATTTACAATATTTACAAACTGCTCCTGGGATCACCGAATCAAACCTCGAGATCCACTAGTGGATGTCGAGGCACAATGCCGATAGATCCCAGCGCCTCTCATTCAACCGCGTCACTGGTCTTGAGAGCCAGTGGAGGCTGAGCGAGGGCGCTAGAGCCACATACACTCAGGACATGAGTGGAGAAGCCAGCCATTGCCAGCACTCCAATGACATATTTATAAGAGATCTCTGGGCCACTGCCGCTTCAACCTACGAGGAGGGTTATAGGGATGTTTGGAACTGGATAGGGAGTGTGCCAAGGGATTAGGAAGGTGAGGAAGCTTCTGGTGGAAGATTGAGAATTTGGATGGGATTAGATCAAGGATAAATGGGATATTCAGGTCATGCTGTAAGGTTTTGTTGGTGACATAATATGGGGCATCGACTATTGTTCTAAGGACTTTAGACTGGAAGGATTGGATACGTTTGATATTCGAAAATTTTGCTGTTCCCCACAGCTCAAGTCCGTAGGTCCAAATGGGTTTAAGAATAGTCTTGTAAATGAGTAGTTTGTTGTCCGTTGAGAGGTGTGATTTCCTATTTAGAAGTCTATATAGCTGGCCATATCGTCGATTGAGTTCTTGTCGTTTGAGTCTAGTATGTGGGTTCCATGTCAGTCTCTTGTCTAAGAGGAAACCAAGGTATTTGACTGTGTCAGAAAAGGGAAGGGGGATAGAGTTAAAATGGACTGAAGGGCAGGATTTGCGTCGTAAGGTAAAGGTTACATGCTTGCTTTTTGATTCATTTACTTTGATACGCCAATCATTGCACCACTGTTCAATCAAAGCAAGATGCGATTGGAGGTTTGAGGATGCTATTATCGGGTCTAGGTGGGATGAGAGGATAGCTGTGTCATCGGCAAATGTTGCCAAGAAGTTTTCAGGAAAGGTGGGAATGTCTGCGGTAAATAAGATGTAAAGGATAGGACCTAGGACACTACCTTGTGGAACACCAGCTTCTATCGGATAACAACTTGAGAAGTCAGAACCACAACGAACTCTGAACGAGCGGGTAGAGAGGTAAGATCGAAGGATTAGATATAGGGATTGGGGTAATAGGGTTTTTAGTTTAAAAAGCAAGCCATCGTGCCACACCCGGTCGAATGCTTGTGCTATGTCCAGAAAGGCACCGGTGCAATATTGCTTGCTTTCAAGGGCATAGGATATGTGATCTACAACCCGAAGACCTTGGTGAACAGTGGAGTGGCCTGAGCGGAAACCGAACTGGTGAGATGGGATTTTGTGTAATTGGAGTAAAGGTAGGATGCGTTTCAAAAGGATTTTCTCGAATATTTTGGAGAGAATTGGGAGCAAGCTGATTGGTCTATAGGATGAGGTATGATTAGCAGGTTTGCCCGGTTTAAGGAAAAGTATAATGGTTGAGTGTTTCCACATCATAGGAAAATGGGTTGTACGGAGGATGCAGTTATATATGTAGGTCAGGAATATTATAGCCTTTTTGGGAAGTTGTTTAATGATTTGGGAAGTGAGTAGATCAAATCCAGGAGATTTTCGAGGTTTAAGTTTATCGATTAGGAATTTGACCTCAGAGGGGTTGACAGCTTTAGGAGGTAAAGAGAGAGGAATCGGCGAGGAGAGGGATTCTTCAACCGCAGCTGTATGGGTAGGATTAAGTTCAGGATGAGGAGTGAATGTGTTTGCAAGATGTTTAGCAAACTCCTCTGCCCTAGTCTCATCTGACGAGGCCCAGGAGCCATCATGACGTTGAAGAGGGTGAGAGATATAATGGTATTTAAGGATTTTTTTAGTTGCTTTCCAGAGGGAATGGTCACAAGTGGATAATGAGGAAAGATAGGAATTATAGGATTGAGATCTGTAGGTTGTCAATTTATTTTTAACTAATTTACAATAATAATTGTATGATTTCCTGTCATCAGGATGCCTGGTCCTCTGCCAGATAGTCCTAGAACGGCGCTTGTATTGGATAAGGTCCAGGAGTTCTTGAGGTAAAGGATTTGTACATCGGGATTTTGTGGAAGAGAGAGGTGAAGATGAAGTCCAAGCTGCTTGTTGAATTAGGGTAGTAAAGGTATTTACAGCTTCATCCAGTTCTTCAGGGGATTTGAGGGATACTCTGAGATCAATATTGTCGGTTAAGATTTGACGGAATAGGTCCCAATGAACTGGGCCCCTGATGAATGAGGGTGGAGACGGTTTAGGAATGGGCGATAATGAAAGGGTAAGGAGTAATGGGCTGTGATCTGAAGATAGGTCATCGAGGCGAGATATGGAATAATTTAGTGAGCCTAGACCTTTATTAATGAAAAAGTCTAGGAGGTCGGGATTGCGGTTGGGATCTGTTGGCCAGTAGGTAGGAGAATCCGGAGGAAGGATATTGCTGCGAGTAGAATTAAGTGCAGACAACAGGATTCGTCCGCGAGAATTTGTGGTTCTGGCTCCCCATTGTTGGTGTTTTGCATTAAAATCTGCTCCTACAAGAAAGTGGTGTCCCAAGGAATTTAGGAATGTATTGAATTGGGGTTCGGAAAAAGGAATTTTCGGAGGGGAATATGCTGCAACAATTGTTATGTTAAAGAGCTTGGTTCGAACTGTTACAGCTGTAGGTTGTAGGTAATTATGGACGGGTAAGGGGTGTGAGTGATGGGAGAGGGAGTGATGGATGATGACAGCAGTGCCAGCATGTGCGGTTCCGTCCGGATGGTCCGTGCGGTAAATGTTGTAATTGGGGATGTTAAACAGCCGTGAGTTGGTAAGTCGGGTTTCTGTTACTAGGGCTATGTCTATATGTTTTTCTTGTAAGAAGACTGTTAGTTCGTTAGTGTGATTTCGAATACCATTCGCATTCCAAAGGAGTATGGATATAGGTTCGGAAGAGGTCATTTAAGGTTTTCTTGCAGAAGTGATGAGGTGGGATACAAGGTTAGTTAGAAGAGATATTAGGGGAGTCACGACTGATTTCAGTTCAGTGATGAAGGATGTTAAGAGACTGGTGATATCTGTTGCATTAGATGGAGGAGGAATAAGTGGAATTTGATGTTGATGGGATTTTTCAGGCTCGGGTTGGGTTAGAGGAAGAGAATATTGAGGTTGGGGCTGGGGGTGTTGAGGTTTTGGTTGCTCCGGCGGCAGGGCCTCACAATTCTTATTTTTCTCACCGCCTCCGAGAAGTTGGGCAAAGGACACATTAGAGTTGATGAGGTTTGAAGTCATTCTTCTTGGAGTAGAGGGATATTCTGTGGGATGCGGTTTCTGGAATTTTTGTTTTAGGTTTTTGTAAACCTGGCATCCTTTATAGTTAGCCGGATGTCCTTTCAGGCATAGAGCACACACCGCTGGAGTTTGCCTTGATTTGATGCATTCATCAGATTTGTGTGGGTCTCCGCATTTCACGCAACGTGGCAAATGATGACAGTAGTGCTTGGTATGTCCATATGCCTGGCAGTTGTGGCATTGGACAATTTCTTTCTTCACATACGGTTTTTCAACTGTAACTTTGGTGTAATACAGCCTTTGGATATCGTATACCTTTTCAACTCCAGGTGAGGGTTCTAGATCAACGAAGAAGAGGGGTAGAGCTATCTTTTTAGTTACATCGGTGCCGGATCTATTTTCCTTTATGACATTTGTTATTTGACGAACCTTGAAGCCCAGTGCCGTCAATTCTTCTTCAATGTCTTCAGCAGGCGTTGAGGGATGAAGATTCCTAATGACTACCCGCAAGGAGCGCTCCTGCCGAAGCTGGTAGGTGTGGAACTCTGCCTTTGTGTCCGTCAGATATTTAACGATTTTCCGGTACGATTCTGCTGTTTCCGGAGAAATCTTAGTATCAGTGCTTCACGAGTAACTGCCGGGATCAATAATTTTGTTTATTTGGGAGCAGAGTAATTGAAAATTCTTTATATTTTTGACGAATATCGGGGGAGGCCGAGGTTCTCTAGGAGTTGGTGTTGACTCCATAACATCTTTATCAGATTGGAGAATTTGGTATGGGTTGGGCGTGAAGAAGGGAGATTCCTCGGATAACCCCTGGGATGAAGTGCCTGGTAGTGGTTCGTCTGATGCATTTTTAGGAGTAACTGGAGGACTCATTTTTTTATTATTTCGCCGTGAACGTGTCTTAGCTGGTGGCGAATGCTGAGGTGTTGAAAGTGCTGATGAATTTTGAGTAGAGACCCTGGTAGACCCAGTGGATCTAGACCTTTTTGTAACCTTGCTCGACATAACCTGGTGGAAATATCTCATTATGTTATAAATAGAAGGTATAGAGAAGACAGAAAAACAAATAAATAAAAATAAAGTAAGAAAAAAAAAAATGATTACGTCTGCGTGTTATAATTTAATTATGTCCAACACACGAACGTGCCCTACCCAGAGCTGGCGGAACACTGAGCTCGTGGCCCACGTGAAGTCGTGGGAGTGGGGGGCTTCCCTATGGCCGCTATGAGTGTGATAAGGCCTCGTATACACACGGCTACACTGTTCACTATTAGACACTAAATAAAAACAGTACTCACTGTGGGATTACCACCAATGTAGACCACTGCTGTCCAGCTACTTCATGGCAGATTTTAAATCGTAAAAAAACATGTAGTAACTATCCAAAGATTGAAGTCTCAAGAGAGCGATGTAAAACGTGAATGACTATATCCAGCGCATGAAAGCTACGAAATTATGTTTCGTCTTAGGTTTATCCCATTTTCTCATATTTTGAACATTTCGAAATAAGAAAGTGTCGTTATATGCACATAAATATGTATAGAATTATCTGAGGTGATCTGTGTACAAAAATTATGATTTATAAATAAAATTTATATTGAGGTTTTTGAGCCATCATCCTCTTGGTAACGCTGACATGTCGTTTTCAATTACTGTAAGCTGGACGCAACGGGACTCAATTCGTCCACCATAGGAGATATGTCGGGACTCAATTCTGTCAATATGAAATGCCGTGAAACATGTTGGGACTAATTTCGGATTGATCCCGTAATACGACATGCTTTTTAAATTATCTAATTAAAAAAAAAAAAATGTGCGTGCTACAACCAAGTTTAATGTTCACAAATGAATTACATTGTTTCATCTATGGAAACATTTATTGTAGAATAAATAATGTAAAAACATTGTCTACAACAACCGCTTAGATATATTTTATTTTCCTAACTCTGTATCCTTATCTGATTCAATGAAGCTTTTATTCTTTCCGTTACGCAGCTTTAGTGGGTCATGATTGAAGCTGCCGTGCCTTTAATGTATTAAATGCTGATTGATAAATGTGTTATCACATTCTTCAAAGGGCGAGGGGACTTGCATGACCTGTTCGAACCACGAATTTAACCCCCTCTCGTCTTAATTATATACCACGGGTATATACGACAATAAATACCATACGCCATCACCCACTTTATAGTTTCATGGAAGATTATCTTGATTTATTAATTAATAAAATCGCTATTGATTTTGTTATTGTTGAGTGGGCTCGTGTCTGTCCACGCGAGCTGATAACGATCACAAAAGCACTGCTCTGATTTTTATTATTTTTAAGTGCTCTCTTTTTTTTCTTTTATTTTTTTCGTGCTAATGTTAGAATATATAGATTCAAGAAATTATGGTGCGCACAACATACGACTTTTACGTAACACATAAAACACTTTTAACCACAGTTAATATTAAAAATGGGTAAAATAATGGGTTTTTATTTTAAACGTAATTAAAAGAAATAATATCAAAATTTAAACAATTATGTATCACAATTACTCTTATTTATGTGCTTTTTTCCAATATCCATTACCTTCTATAATTTTGTATCATGGATTTTTTTATTGTACATATCAATTTTAAACAGTTAAATATTTTAATCTGGAACACTCTATTACAAAAGCTCATGTATGTTACCATTATCAGGCCATTGAAGTTTTAACGCTGGGCAGTTTCTTCACAAGCCTTTTTATTCCCTTTATCATAATTTATAAACACTTTTACTTGTTGTATTTGTGTTATATCCAGTTGTAAAATTCAATAAAATATAAATCAAAAACCTGGAACATATAGACCAGGAACCAGAAGATAGTTGACTACCACATCAAACATACATCTAGAAATACTCTTAAAAATTTCTTTCTACCATACTTATTACAAAAATGCATTTCTTACGGTCCTAAAACTTTTACTAGCTATCTAATTAATTTGATGAAGTGACCAATTAAATCCGATTTTCTAGCACATTGAACTTACGATTAGTTTTTGTTTTTATGTTAACTAGAGTGTTATGCTTCAAACATGACGAAGATACATTTATTACGGTTTATAAACTCTTATTAATGACCGCAAGGAGACTATTTCAGTGCTAGTTGACTTAAAATAAGACTTGAGACAATAATAATTATATTATGTAATGTAATTATGAAAGTTTTACGATTTTGTTATTTTCTTTCAGATTTGAATTTTGTTTTTAATGTAAAATATATAGAATTTTGTTTTTGTTTTTTATATGAGTATACAATTTCAACCCCCAAAAAAATTTAAAAAAACGTTTCATAAGGCTGATTGAAGATTCCTAAGTCTTGAAATTGAGAAAATATAAAAAAAAAAATATGCTTTATTTAATTGAACTTAAATTGATTTAAACAACCGGGATAAGTGAAAATCGTGTGTTGTGAGCAACAATTAAAAAAAAAAATCTTTAGTAATCTACGAAATTTATAATTGTTTATACTTTTAAATATTAGACCCTCTTCTTCTTATTTCGAGTAAATGATTAAACTTTCTCCCAAGACCTGAGTGCTAGCTAGGCGAAGTGCAATTTCCGGCGTGTAAGGTGTTAAGCCCTTGCAAGTCGGTATGCTGGGCTTAAGAGAGAAGAAGTCCCCTCCCCCCCCATTCCCAGTGTGGCTTGATTGTAATTGATGCTGCCTCTCCACCCCCCCCCCTTCCAAAATGCATGCCCTTCCCTTGTAAGTCATTTAGTGCAGACCATCCCCCCCTCGCCATTGTAGCTGGCGTTTATGGCTTTTCTCTGAGGCCTTAGTGTTTCCAAATTAGAGCTGGGGAGAATCTTCACTGCTTTTTGCACTCTAATACTTTGTAAAATATCACTCCTCTAAATCACTGTCTCTCCCCTGGAGTCGTGTCTCCCCTTCTACTCTCACTTACTAACTCACATAAAGTAATGCGTAAAGAAGAATGTGTCGCGAGAAGTTGTGAATGATAATAGTGTTAAGTAAACGAAAAATATATAAGAAAAAAATCTGGTGCGGGGTATACAGGACTTATCATTTACCTCGGCTGTTAAAATCAATTTTAGACCTAATATTTTTTTTTAATTTATATTTTATTGTTTTTTACAACTGAATATAACATAAATACAACAAGTTTGAGTGTTGAATTATTACAAACGGCGTGAAAAGGCTTGTGAAGAAACTATTAGTAATAATTGTATTCTCTTTTCGTCACTTTATGTAACCCAACAGTTTTGGTTAGGGAAACCCACTTCAGTAGAAACTAGGAATATAAAAGTAAATTATTAACAATAAAGATACGCCACTAATATCGGGATCACTTGTAGCTGTGTGGTTAGCATAACAGCCTCCTATGCCAAAGGTCACGGGTTCAAACTCGTAGGTGGTTCTAGGATTTTTTAATGGGAGTAAAAAATCTTTAGTTATGCCGTCCTTAGGAAGTTACGTTAAAAGGGGGTCCTGAGCCTGTGCAACGTTAGGTACTCGTTAAAGATCCCTATCCTAATAAAACCCTAAGAGGCAAAATTTAGGACTCCCACTGTAGCATCGTCCGATTAGCCATAGTAACATAAAGTGACGTTAAAAAATAAACAGCAAACAAACGCCACTAATATCAAAAGTATAAGAAAGATAAGAAAAGAGAAAAATAATTGCACATGAAATAATAGTAAAACAGAACTTTTATTTATAACTTTCGTATATATTACAATTTGTCATAATAGACAATAATAATAGTGATACAGTATCTCATTCATACAATATAAACAAAAGGAACGTCAAATTATATAAAATAAAATCAAAATAAATAAACGTATTACATATAAAATAATAATAAATAAATATATATATATATATATATATATATATATATATATATATATATATATATATATATAAATCATTACAAAAATTAGTTTGAACTGTTAATTACATGATTTGTATGAACAATACGGATGAGTTAGATAAGCTGAAATAATTTTTATTAAGATAACTTGCTTTCAATTAATTACTTTTTATTCCAATACAACAATAGTAGAATAGAAATTTTTTTTTAAAGAGCAATCACTTAAATTTATTAAATTTTCATAAAAATATCCCTCGTTGATTTATTAATATATAATTTCAAATTTTAAAATCAATAAAATGTCACTACAAGTATGGAAAATAAAACATATAATTTGTTAGTAATCTAAAGTCCTATATAGTAAATTATAAAAAAATCAATTATGTAAACTTTTTGATCGTTTTATTACCATTTTAATGAACTCTTATATATTTGTTTTTAATATACAATGTGAGTTCAACCGTTTATAAAATAAATAAAACATCATAACGTTTTTTCCATTGTATCCACTTCCTCACTACCACATTTCTTTATATGTTATTTTTGATTTTTTTTATTTATTATTATTATTTTTTTTTTTGGCTCTGCTTTTTATCTTCAAATACAATCCAATAATTTTAAAACAAACAATTTAATTGTCACAAACGCCACGCTGTCTCATGATATTTACTTGTTTACAATTTTCTATTCTATCAAAATTTTGATTTAGCTCCAGAGGTTAACCATTTAATTTGACCCAAATGACAGCTTCACATTAATGTTTTTTAATATTATAATAACTATTAGTGCATTTGAGGAACTAAATACGGAACTGTTAATATTGTATTATGATATTAAGATTATATATTTTACTGTTTTCTTTTATTCTATTTTTCAGATTAAGAAATATATTTTTTAATAATATGTTATTTTTTAAAAAATAATTTATTGAATTTACAACTGTACTAAAAAAATACAACAAGTAAATATGATAACAGAAAAAGAATTGTAGAAGAACTACCCAATGGTAGCACTCCTGTAACTATTCTAAACTAGAAGGTCTCGAGGACATCTTCTTTTCAGACGCCTCGGAGGATTGTCAGGAATCGAAGAGGAAGCAAGGATTGAAACTAGTGGGTTAGAGTGGGGGTGGAGTAATAATATGTTAAAACAAGGAAATTTAACATTTCTCTGTAACAAAGGGAAGATTTGTTTTTTGAAGTTCTACTTAGTATTATTTAAAAAAAAAAATAAATAAAATAAATATATATATATATATATATATATATATATATATATATATATATATATATATATATATATATAGTTTATACAAGTTTTGGTTATACAAGTAGTTTGGTTTATTGATTCGTTTTCTCGTTCATCCTTCTGTATGTATGAAGAAATGACACCGACTCGAAATTCATTTGTTTGATAGCGTCCGTTTTCTCTAGATGTTTTCTCTCGTAATCTTTTAGGAAAGAAAACATGGCCGCCTGAGCATTATCACTTACTTTAAAACCAACACGGATCTCTGTTTACTTTAATTTATTTCCCGTCTTTATTTTTTATTTCTGAAAAGTGTCGTTTGTTGAAGACATTCATATTCTATAGGGATTTTTATTTTCAAAGGAAGTAAGAGCTAGATTAAAAAAATGACAGTGTATGTGTATGTGTGCGTGATTATATATATATATTTAAGTATTCTACTGTTCGTAGGTTTCAGTCAAGTATACAGTGTTATTTATGCAACAGTGGACAAACAAAAAACAGAACATAAATATTTGTATACAGTAATTAATAGATGATTTAATTGTTAGAGATAAAGAATATCATATGTCTATGTAAGAAAATATTTTATCTTAAATTTTAAGTAAATTTCTAATATCTTTATTGTAAATTTTAATCAAAATATCTATTTATTTACCGTATGTCTATTCATTGTTCAATGTATTCTTTTCTGTCCTTCTAACAATAACATCATCTATTAATTATTGTACAAAAATATTAATGTTCTGTTGTTTTTTTTTTTTTGTCTACTGTAAAGGTATGAATATGAGAAAAATAAATTCTCGAAACGTTGCAAAAATAAAATTGTATATTTATTGACTGAAACCAAAGAACAGTAGAAAACTTAATAACAAATTTTGGTTATAAGAGCTTTACAATATTGGTATGATTTCGATGAAATAATGTTGTTAACTGAGCGAAGTCCACACATAGTAAAATATTATAAATTTGTAAGTTATCGTTATGTTTATATTTAAACAAAAACATAAACTATCAATAGTCGAGAACTGATCAAACAATATATATATATATATTATATATATATATATATATATATATATATATATATATATATATATATATATATATATATATATATATATATAGTAAACGGTAATTCTTCTAGAAGCTATCTACACAGCTGAAACTATAGTGATTGGTGGTCATTCTAGAATTAGGGAAATAGAGAAGCAGGGGTAATGAATCCTTAGAAAAAATTATAGGGTCATCAATAAAACGGCAATTTGTCAAATATGCAATATATGAAGAAGTTATGAAACCCCGAGCTAGGTTTTAGATCCACCAATGTGGAAGGGAAGACTAAAGAATGACGTAGCAGCAATTCGAATTGATAACTAAGTGTGAATGTGGTACTGAATGGTAGAAAGAGATCCAGAGAAATTAAAACTTTCTAATATTGAAAATTTTGAGGACTGCACGGAGGGCGAGGAGGCCGAAATTAAATATGCTATTTGAATGAAAAACTTTGCTGTGACCTAGAAAAGATGGACAGATTAAACAAAACTGAGAGGATGAAGAGGTGTTGGAAGGCTAAATTGAATGGTACAAAGTTATGAATTCGAGTTCAGTCCCTCTTCTCGGGAGGAATGATCGCCAAAATTATAATATATACAGATTCGTACTGTTTCTAGGCCAACAGTCATGCAATGAGGTGATTACGCCGAGATCACGTTCTTGCGCAAGGTTTTCCCCTCATTTTTAGGGTTCCACTTTATTTTGGGGTTTGTCCCAGGAGGGTAACTTTATAACCTGAGTCCCCCACGGCTTAAAAACCAACAATAATTAGCTTTACCTACTACACCAGACCGCTCCCGCAATTTCGATTATAATTAAGAAATATACAGAAAATATCTAGATATAATGCATATATGCTACATATAATATATATGCTCTACTACCCTCTGGAATTCTCTACCTAACCATAACCGTCATGCTGCTTCTCTATCCTTATTCCAATCTCAAATTTTTCTATACCTCCTGTCATCCGAAACTGCTCAACAATCATCATATTTCAATTCTAGGTAATAAATTTTGAATGAAGTAAATAAGTGTCTACTGTTTAAATGTACATATTGTTTGTCAATTTATTTTTCATTTTGTTCAACACAATCGTTTCCGGAAGGTTTTTTATTTATTTTTTGTTATTTAATATTTCGTCTTCTTTCTTAGCTCATTATCGTAAAACAAACTTCTTAATTTTGTCTGTTGCCCAGAAATATTATATTGTATTATTTTATACTTTGATTTGCATACCTGTCATTCTTAAAAGACCCAGTCCCAGAATATTTTTTTTTTCTATTCTATTAAAAATTTGTAATAAGGAGATTTTTTGAAAACAATTAGTTAAAAATACGCTAATAAAAAAATCATTAATAATTTTTTTTTTAATAATATTTATTTATTGAGATATATTACAATTTGTTTCTATATGAACATTAGTAGTAAGTCAAATTATATAAAATATAATGTGTATACAAAAAACAAACAAAAAAACAATAACCTATAATTGAGAAAAATACAAATAAATGAAATTAAGAAGTAATAAATACATTGACATCATACACACAATCATAACTTAATACAATTTGCTAAAGGAACCCAGACTGGGCCTTTTCTTGCACTTGTAGAGGAAAAAGTGGAGTCCAAGAGATCCTAGCGCCTCGCTCTCAGCCGCGTCACTGGTGTGACTCAGCCACAAATATACATTACATGAGTGGAGGATCTGACCAGTGTCAGAACTCCAATTTAAATGTTTACAATACGCCTCGCGGCCACTGCCGTTTCAATCTGCGAGGAGGATTGTAGGGATGGATAGTACTGGATAGGGATTGTGCTAGAGGGTTAGGATGATGACTAAGGTTCTGATGAAATTTGGATGGTACCAGGTCTAAAATAAACGGAATTTTAAGGTCGTGGTGTAGGGTACAGATGGTAACGTAATAAGGAGCATTACCTATTGTTCGGAGGACTTTGGATTGGAAGTATTGAATTCGTTTGATGTTAGAATGTTTAGCTGTCCCCCACAGTTCAAGTCCGTAGGTTCATATAGGTTTCAGTACTGTCTTTTATATTAGTAATTTGTTCTTACCTGTAAGGTGAGATTTTCTGTTTAGTAGTCTGTATAACTGGCCGAATCGGCGGTTGAGTTCTTGTCTTTTAAGTCTTGTATGTGGGTTCCACGTCAGTCTTTTGTCTAGTAAAAAGCCAAGATTCCGGACTGTGTCAGAGGAAGCATGCGGTATGGAATTGAAATTAACCGTTGGACAGGATTTGCGTCGAAGGGTGAATGTGACGTGTGAGCACTTGCTTTCGTTCACTTTAATACGCCAAGCATTACACCAGTCTTCGACAAGGGAAAGGTGCTTTTGTAGATTAAGCGATGCTGCTTCAGGATCGGAATTGGATGACAAAATTGCGGTATCCTCAGCAAATGTTGCCAGATAGGTATCGGGATCGGTAGGGATATCGGCGGTGTAGAGGATGTAGAGAACGGGTCCCAAGACGCTGCCTTGAGGAACACCAGTCTCAAAATATAATGTTTGGAAAATTCTGAACCACAGCGAACTCGGAAGGAGCGGTGTGATAGATAGGATCGGAGGAATAGGTATAAGGATTGGGGTAAATGGGTTTCGAGATTAAAGAGCAATCCCGGGTGCCAAACCCTGTCAAAAGCTTGAGCTATGTCCAGAAAGGCACCCGAACAATACTCCTTGTACTCAAGGGCGGAAAAAATGTGGTCCACATATCGGTGTCCTTGCTGAACCGTGGAATGTTGAGGACGAAATCCGAACTGATGTGAAGGAAAATTGTGAAATTTGGCTAAGATTCGTTTTATTAGGAGCTTTTTGAAATTTTTTAAAACAACCATCAATATTAACCTTTTTTAACAATGAACTTTCTATTTATGAAAAAAAACCAAAACATTTTAAACAAAATCACTAACGATAAGTTGCAAGACCATTTGAAACATTATAAATACATAAATGTAAGTAAAACCAGCAACCAATTGAAACATGCATAAATTACAAAACTATTCGAAAAAGATTACTAACTAAAAACTAACAGTTAAATAATGAAGCTACCCTCAAGTGTTCAACCAAGACGATGGATTGGCATAAGAAGAGGGCTCCGATGATTCGGGAGAGACAGTTATATTTTTGATTTTTGAACGTATAAAAATTTGCAAAACAAAAAAAAACCTTGATTGATAAGATAAAGACGATTTACTTTGGAACGAAATGGTGTCAAAATGGATGCTCTATCATAGCTTTATTTCTGTCTAGAAAATTGCGTTCGGACCCACAATTCGTGGTTTATCTCTCATATATATTACAGAGATATAAAATATACGGATGCACTATAGATACATAATAAAAGAGGAAATAAAAAGACAAAATAGAAGGCATTTTACAGGTCTAGATTAGTAGAAGGAATACAGCGGAGCTCTGTAATTTAAGATTTGACTCAAATTGACCGAGAAAAGACGTGCTTCCTGTTGCTACAGATGTACTGAGAAGACGGAAGGAATTTTGATATGTTAGAAGGAAAATAACATGAGATGTAATTAGTGAGAGCCAACCGCAAGCTGGGGACTTGATTACAGCGCGCTCTGTTTATGAACCTTCAGATGTAGTCAGGGGCGCACACTACGTATCATAAACTTTATTTACTGGAAATTCACTCTAACTTAAGAAATGGCGACTAGGACTTAGTTTAATTTCGTCATCTTCGAAGAAATTTCGATGTGGTGATATCAGAGTAAACACTTCGTTTGACGATGCATTTGAATGTAAAACATTGATTAGAAGTTCTAGTTTATGTATACAGAGAAATGTTGAGGGCGAAAAGTTAAACATCCTTGCAATAAATGAAGTTAATTAACGCTGAGTGTGGTACACGGACGGTTAGCCACCGTTAAAAATCAGGCGATTACACTGGTCTGCAACGAAATCCTCCTTTAAATAAAAATATGATAAATATGAGAGCTTAATATGATAAATCGATGTTCGCTTTCCATTTTTTTCTATTACATATAGACATTTTTTTAACGTATTTTTATTTATTAATTTCTCTTAGTTACCTGTGTTTTTTTTTCTGACGTCATTGCATTAACACTGTTCTATTCAGTTCAGATCGTCTCAGTACTCACGAAAACCGGTCTTGCTGATAGAAAGAGAAGCGAAAGATATCGGATTACGTAAATATGAAGTTTTTATTGGAACAAATTTAATATTCACAGTATATGTGGAATATTTGTGTTGATCTAAAAGTTCTTGCAATGTTAACTGGCCAGCAAGGAGGATATACCAAATTTTGTTGCTTTTTATGCAAATGGGACAGCGCGCTAGAGAAAAGCATTACATAGTAAAAAATTATCCACAAAGAATTAGTTTGATCCTTGGAGTCAAGAATGTAAAAGAAGAACCTTTAGTTTTAGTTTCAAGTGATACAATTTTTCTACCGCCTCCATATAAAGTTGGGCCTAATGAAAAATTCTGTTAAAGCCATGAACAAGGGCGGTGGAGGGTTTCAATATCTCAAAACTAATTTTCCTCGAACCGGCGACGCGAAATTGAAAGAAGGAATCTTTGTGGGTCTCCAAATACGAGAGCTCATGAAGGACTCAAATTTTGAAAGTACATTGAATAAAGCTGAAAAAAAGATCATGGACCGCTTTTGTAGAAGTATGTCATAATTTTCTTAAAAATAAAAAAAAAAAGCGAGAACTACCGTGAAATCATCCTTGAACTTCTCTCTTCATACAAAGCCCTAAAATGCAATATGTCCCTAAAAATTCATTTCTTGGGATTCTCTTTTTTTCCTGTTAATCTTGGAGCAGTATCAGATGAACACAGCGAAAGGTTTCATCAAGACAATTGCACATAGAAAAACGCTATAATAGAAAATGGTCAGAAGCGATGCTTGCCTATTTCTGTTGGTCGCTTCGTCGCGAAACACCTAAAGAAAATACGAAAAGGAATAAAACAACAAAGTGAAATAATTATTAACAACCAGCAATGAGAGTATCTAATGATTTGTAGGTTTTTTAACAGTTATTCAACATTTGTATCAGTTTGAACAATTATAATATTTTTTTTTTGTTAGCACAAAAGTGAGTTTCATTTAAAACCACCATTGAAAAAAAAATAGAATATAATAGAAAAATAATTTTTATTCCGGGACTGGGTCCCTTAAGAACAATATGATATGTACAATTAATATATACAATGTGTCTGGCCACAAGACCAAAGGATTATAATTAATTTTTATTTACAATTTCGATCTTGTTTGGAGCGAGCGGACGGACGATTTAAATTGCAGAAGTTTGTGGATATAGGGAGGTAGCTGGGAGTTGATAGTTTGGTAAAGGAATGATCCAAGGAAATATTGTCTGCGGTTTGAGGGAAGGAGCCACTTTAACTCACTGTATAAATGGGTCACATGAGACCTCTTCGGTGTGCCAAGGACAAATCTTAAAAATGTATTCATAATTCGCTTTAGCCTGTCCTCGAGCACAGTCGAGAGGCCACCATATACCCCGCAGCAGTAGTCAAAGTGGGAGAAAATAAGTGAGGATACAAGGAGCTTACGGTTGGATAGTGGAAGAAAATGGCGGGGGCGATGGAAAAATTTGAGGGAAAAAAAAACATATGTGATACGGAAGATTTAATACTATATTTATATTCAGAATTATCTAATGTATCATTCGTTATGCATAAAATAGAATAGAGGACTTTTTTTTCTTGTAGACCAGTGTTATCCTTTCTTCCGGGTGTATGTGTCCCTTCAGCCTGAAGGAGGAAACTCCCGAACGTAGGAGTAATTACCTTACCCTGTGTATCTTGATTGGGAATATCGTTGTGGTCTTCGGCATTATCGCTAGATTAGGATTACAAATTCTGCTCTAACATAATTAATTATTATTTGGCACAGCTTGACTCGAGCCCGGTACTTGGAGCTTAGTAGCTTATTACTACACATAAAATTAAACAATTTAACATCTACACACAGCAATGATTATAAACCAACACAACCAATCACAGAACACGAAAATATTAAACATTATCACAAACTATTTAGATTTATGTTACGAGAGACGGACAAATTCAAAATCTTTAACATATACTTTATGATTGCAAAATATTCGAAAGGCAAAAATTTCAGTTAATTAAAAACATATCACTTGAAAACGGAAATTGGCCAGAGACAGAACAAAATTTGTCGCCTAAATTCAAGACATACTTCAATTTATTTAAAACATAGAATTTGAGTCACTGACCAAAGATGGGCGTAGGTAAATCTTTTTTCATGGCTTAAATTTTATTTTCATTATTATTTAATTTAGCTATATTGCTTTATTACTGTTATTATTCATTTATAACAATTCCTTTGAACTAATTGTTAATTAGTAAAAATTCTAGTTTTATCTGTTCATTAATATTATCATATTACCATTCACGTAGTATACCATTAAGGTATGGAACATGATAATATCAAATAAACGGTTGGTTTTTATCATCATAAAGGGTTAAAATTACGGAATTTATTTTTCTTATATCCATACCCTAGCAGTGGAAGGAACAAAAAACAGAACATTAAAAATTCAATACACAATTATGAAAAAAACAGCTTCAACCGAAATATGAAAGAAATTATTACCATTAAAATTATAAAAATCGCGCCATAAAAAAAAAAAAAATGTCCAAAATCTTTATTCGTGTTATAAACACATATTAACAGTACGTCTGACTAATAATAATAATGATAATAGGCTTACCGAACCGAAGGTTCGATGCTGATACCACTAATTTCCGCCTACATAGACTCGTCCAATGTTAACCGTTCAAGCCCAAGCCTCCGAGATCAGCCATAACACAATTATATTCACAGGATAAAAGTTCCGCAATTCCACGTTGTGCAACCTTCTAAACTCCCCAGTGGCCTTATTTCTCTTCGGACCAAATATTTTACGCATCACCTTATTTTCGAAAACCTTAAGCCGTTGTTCATCCTTCAATGTAAGCAGCCACGTTTCACATCTTTAAAGAACGGTCGGAAGAATGATAGTTTTATAAATTCGAACCTTAAAGTTTTTAGATAGAAGCTGCGAGTTAAGTAACTTAGCGACTGAATAATAACAGGCATTTCCCACCTTTAACTGTGACTTTATTTCTTCCTGGATTTCATTTTTTCTGGTTATCATTGAACCTAAAAACGTGAATTTCTCTACGTATTCAAAATTATGCCCCGATTTATCAATGTCACCAAGATCGCTACAGTATCTTCTACTAATTATATATTTCGTCTTATCGGTATTTCATTCGAGTCCTATATATTTACCAGTTTTTATTAATACACTTGTATTTAGTTGTATGGTTTCCGTGTCTTCACTTAGTAGTACCAAATCATCAGCATACCCGGAAACCGGAATCATGTCGCTCATATTTAAACCATTCTCGGTACACATCAGCTTTTCTATGACATATTCTAAAGCTAAATTAAATAAAACAGGTGAAAAAGAGTCTCCCTGTTTCAAACCCGATTGCACCTCGAATCTCTCGGAGTAATTATGACCCATTCTAGACTAATAACAATAATAAATAAAAAAAGGAGAAAAAACCCCTGATTCTCTGACGTCATAATTTGGAAAATTCCTCTCTACCTGAACCTATCTTCAGCATCTTTGTTTTTAGTGTTCTTTCAAGGTTTATAGTGTACACACATGTCTATGTAAGGCACTGTTGTATCTCAAATTTTAATTTAATTTGTAATAATATCTTTAATGTAGATTATAATTGAAATATATATTTAACTACTGTTTATCTATTCATTGTTCAATCCAATCTTTTCTGTCTCTCTAGCATTATCATCATCTATTAATAATTTCATAAAAATATAAATGTTCTTTTTTTGTTTTTTCCACTGTTAAGGTATGGATATGAGAACAATAAATTCTTGAAACGTTGCATAAATAAAATTGCTTATTTATGACTGAATCCTAAGACCAGCAGAAAACTTTATATGCATATATATATATATAACGTATATTATATATTATATATATATATGTATTATAAGTATGCTCGAGATTTAAGAAGTAAAAAGAAAAGTAATGATTGGGCATTCCCATTCCTTATTACTATTTAAATACACACAATCTTCTCAATTCCTGATCACTAGTTCATCAAAGCCAGACTATATATGTATAATAATAATAATTATTAATAACTTTATGTGAACGAAAGCAAATGCACACACGTCACCTTCGCCCTTCGACGTAAACCCTGCCCAACAGTTAACTTCAATTCCATACCGCTTCCTTCCTCAGACACAGTTCGATACCTTGGCTTTTTACTAGACAAAAGACTGACGTGGAACCCACATACAAGACTTAAAAGAAAAGAACTCAACCGCAGATTCGGTCAGACTACTAAGTAGAAAATCTCATCTTACAGTCGACAACAAATTACTAATATATAAGACTGTACTGAAACCTATATGGACCTACGGACTTGAACTGTGGGGGACAGCTAAACATTCTAACATCAAACGCATCCAATCCTTAAAAATCCAAAGTCAACCGAACAATAGTTAATGCTCCTTATTACGTTACCAACTGTACCCTACACCACGACCTTAAAATTCCGTTTATTTTAGACCTGGTACCATCCAAATTTTCCAAATTTCATCAGAACCTTAGTCATCATCCTAACCCTCTAGCACAATCCCTATCCAGTAGTACCCATCCCTACAATCCTCCTCGAAGATTTAAAACGGCAATGGCCGCGAGACGTATTGTAAACATTTAAATTGGAGTTCTGACACTGGTCAGATCCTCCACTCATGTACTGTATGTTTGTGGCTATTCCGCCCTAGCTCGGCCTCCACTGGCTTTCACCAGTGATGCGCTGGGTGAGAGGCGCTGGAATCTCTTGGATTCGGCTTCTCCCCCCACTTGTTCCATTAGGAGATTGTATATAGTTAAGTTTTCTTGTATGATTTTTATTTATTTCCCAACTTGTATTAATCTCTAGTACAGGTTGTTGCTTTGATTTGTTTTTATTAATTGTTATTTTTTGTATATATTTGAATTTGTTTATTTCCGATTTTATGTAACTTGACTGTATCATAATTGTCTGTATATATTGTATGAATGTTTAGTACATCACTATTACTACTGTTCATTATGTAACAAATTGTAATATTTTTCAATAAAAAAAATAAATAAACTTTATAAAGTACCTTAAATTTTATAGATGAAAAAACTTACCATATCATCCTGTTTGCATTGATAAATAATAGGTAAATGGATAATTTGATATACAAATAAAGAAGAAAAGAACAATCATATTTTTTCATGCGATTTTCGAACATACGAACAGTAATATACCGTTGAAAAGCCGAAGTGATGATTAAGGAATATAATAAATAAATAATTACCATGTTTCTATACATAACCTTGACTAAAAAATAAAATAAAATTCTTACTTAATTAAAAAAAATAAAAAATTAAGAAACACTTCTTTAACTTTTTCCATTTACATATTTTCCTGGAACTGGATCAGTCAGGATTGTTTGGAAATTGAATGGACTGGAGGTAATGGAATAGACGAGATTTAAAAGTCTTAAGGGTAGTAGAATTACGGATATCAGAAGGAATAGAGTCCCAAATGGAAGAGGATCGGATTATGAAAGAGCTGTCGAAAGTTGCGGTTTGATGGGGCGCAATATACAAATCAAGGCGTTTAGGGAATGGATTGAGGAGGACTTGAATAATAAGAGATCAGACATGTATGATGGACGGCGGGATCGGATAACTTGATAGAGGAAGGAAGCCAGGAAGTATTTTCGACGGTAGAAAGGATAAAGCCACTTTAACTCTTCGTAGAATCGAGCTACAGAAGTGACCCTGGAGATCCCAAAGACGAATCGAATGAAGCAATTAAATAACCGATTTAGTTTTTCTTTAAGATCTCTAGAGACACCCCCATACACCGTACAGCAATAGTAAAAAATAATTATAAATATAGATTATTAATTTATTGGTGCCGACGTATCGGCCTAAATTATAGGCCTTCTTCAGGGTGATTGTGTGAGCTGAGAAGGCGTCAACAACAATGGTAGATTATTTAATAAAAACCCATGTTTCTATCGTATAAATTAATTCTTTAAATTTTTTTCAATTCTGTATTTGAAAATTCATAAAGTGATTTTAACAACGGAGATATTTAGGTGTTTTGCAAGCATTAGATTTTTTAGATACTTCGATGGCCGAAAAGTGTTTAATAGTAAAATTCCTATATAAATATAGAATGTAATAAGCCATTGTATAATAATTAGCAGTGTTTTTTCTATTTTTTTTTTGTTCAAAATGTTTAACAATTTTCGGTGTCAATAAGTAATGGAATTGTATAATTGTATTTTTTTTAAATAATTAAAAAAAAAAGGCTTAAGTAAACCAATTAAAATCGCTTTTGGTTTTATTTCTTGTTCACGTTTAACACCTTTTAATGACAAGGAAAGTGATTATTATTCATGTTAATTCAAATGTTTTACCAATAAATCGGAGTATGTAAACTAATTAACATGCCGAAGATTCAATTCATAAAATACATTAATTACTTTGAAAACACGGCAAAGGAAGGCAATATTTACCTCCCTTAATTGCCGCATTTAACATTTAAACACATTCTCTCGAAATAAGCTCCTTGACAACGAAAATAATTCTCTTTTAATTGCACGGTAAGCCATGTTTTCAGGCCAGGGCAGGTTTCACACTTTTTATCTCCAGTGTTTCGTTTATTTATTTATTTTTTTTTAACATTCAGTCCCCTCAACATTACAGAAAATTACTCTCCGTACCTTCTATTGTTACCAATAGCAATATTTTTTATCATGAAAAGAACTTTAAATTTACTGGGATCTCAACCCTTTTTACTTTCACTTACTATATATAGTAAGGAAAGTATTGCGATCGTGAAAATTTTCGAATTCCAGTTTTCAACGGAAATACACGTTTTAGGGTCCCCTGAGTCCAAATAACCAAGTCCCGCAAAAAGGTCTGTGTGTGTGTGTGTGTCTGTGGTAACTCCCGGGCGGAAACGGTAAGTCCTATGAAACTGAAATTTCATATTTAAGACAACTATACGCCCGAGACGTGACAAAACTTTTTTCATCAAAATGAGCTTACCAGAAGAGGCACTTTATACCATGCATTTTGCACCTTTTTTCGATTTTCTCAAAAACGGTTCCGACGATTTTGATTAAACTCGCTATATCGATGTAAAATTAAATGGGCTTTAATATCATGTAGGTTTTATTTGGATAAAAATGGTCTGACAGGGCTTAAATGCCGATATTTTAAATTTTCTTCCTCTAAAGTACCTTTAATTTTTTAGATTCAATAATAATAACTAGATTATCTTGTTAGCGCTGATGAAAAACAGGTAAATATATAAATTGAATAAATTCGATACCCAACTAAAGGAGAAAACAGAAAAAATATATTTTTACTTTCACTTACTATATATAGTAAGGAAAGTATTGCGATCGTGAAAATTTTCGAATTCCAGTTTTCAACGGAAATACACGTTTTAGGGTCCCCTGAGTCCAAATAACCAAGTCCCGCAAAAAGGTCTGTGTGTGTGTGTGTCTGTGTGTGTGTGTGTGTGTCTGTGTGTGTGTGTGTCTGTGGTAACTCCCGGGCGGAAACGGTAAGTCCTATGAAACTGAAATTTCATATTTAAGACAACTATACGCCCGAGACGTGACAAAACTTTTTTCATCAAAATGAGCTTACCAGAAGAGGCACTTTATACCATGCATTTTGCACCTTTTTTCGATTTTCTCAAAAACGGTTCCGACGATTTTGATTAAACTCGCTATATCGATGTAAAATTAAATGGGCTTTAATATCATGTAGGTTATATTTGGATAAAAATGGTCTGACAGGGCTTAAATGCCGATATTTTAAATTTTCTTCCTCTAAAGTACCTTTAATTTTTTAGATTCAATAATAATAACTAGATTATCTTGTTAGCGCTGATGAAAAACAGTTAAATATATAAATTGAATAAATTCGATACCCAACTAAAGGAGAAAACAGAAAAAATATATTTTTAATGAAATTTTTCGTTTTTGAACATAAGAGCAGTAATATACATGTATGATATACCGTTGGAAAGCTAAAGATTTTAGAAAAAATATCATCTCATACACAAGCTTTTAGAAGTTAATAGAGAGTGATGAGAAGAAGATAAAACTAACTGATTATTTTAGATAATAATATAATAGATTTTTTAATAAAACACATGTTTATATATAAATTCAATTTGATTAATTCCTTAATAGTTTCACGTATTTTTATCTCTAACTGTATTTGAAAATTCTTTCATTGATTTTAAAAATCGAGGTAAGTGAAAGTCGTGTGTTGCCCGCACCAGATTTTTTTATGAAGCTTTGGTGAACAGTAAAATTAAATAAATTTCTATAAGTCTATAATTTCGTTGAAATGCTTTCACCGCATTACATTGTGTTTATTCAATATAACGTGGCTTTTTAGTTCCTTTTATGGTGCTTTGTTATGGTATTCCTTTAGTGATGGTAATTTTATATTCCTTTTTTCTTAGTCTGTCGGTGTTCCTCAAGGCTCTATCCTAGAACCCTTTATTAACTCAGTTTATACAGTTGATATCTTAAACCTATCCCAACTCTTTCCATTCTACCTATGCTGATTACGATATGTTATCAGTCAATCATGATCCAACTATTGCCTTTCAATCTCGTCAATCCCACATCAAAATCCTTTAGTAATGATGTCAGAACTGAAGAATTGAAATAAATCCTAACAGATCCCTCTAAATTAACTTAAACCATCGCTGCAAACCTATGACTTTCTGCCCCAATGTGTCCCTTAATAAAACCCAACTCATTTCTGTTGTGGAAATCCGACACCTTGGACTCCATCTTGACAAACGTCTTACTTAGAATTCTCATAGAAGACTTGAACTGCATAGTATCGTTGATACCGATCACTAAAACAGTTACTTGACAAAGTTGAAAACTTCTTAAGAAAAGCTCAGTTATGTTGTCATTATCAGGTCCTTCTGGACATATGAAATCGAGCATTGGGGCTTTACTAAGCCATCTGATTCCTCCCGCATCCAGTCCTAAAATACCAAAATCAAAAAAAAAAAAAAAAATGTTCCTTATTTTGTCACAAATAAAATAATCCATAATGACCTTAATATCCCATTTGTCGAAATATATATATAAACTGCTGTGCAAAAATATTGCATCAGGATAAAATTAAATTAAAAACATTGTATTCCTTTATTCACATTTTCCTAAACTTGATCTCTTGATACTTTAAGATAATATTTTTTATGCCAAAGGTCACAAGTAGAGAATTAAGGCTTTACCCTACTCTGTAAGCCAAAAGAAGATAATTACTCCTAAATCAGCCAGTATGCAACTTTCCTTTGTCCTATTCACAAGAGCTTTTCAAGTGTTTTCTTCAATTTTTTTTCTTGTGATTTCTTCAAAGAGTCTTTTTTCTGCAAATTATGAACCGCGAGACTCACTTAACTGAAAGAAACTGTGTCAAAATAGTGACGTTTTCTGAAACTGGAATAAGTCAGCGTGAAATTGCTCAGCGACTTAGAGTAAACCAATCCACAGTCTCAAGAGCCCTTCGTAGGCACAGAGTGATCAGAAGCTACGTTTGAAAACCCGGGCAAGGCAGGCCAAGGATCACTACTGCTCAAGAAGACAGATTTCTTCGGCTATCTGCCTTGAGAAATCGTACTTTCACGGGAAATCAGCTACGAGGACTCATCAGCCAATTCAGGAATTTTGAAATTTCGAGTTCTACAGTTAGAGGCGTCTCAGGGAGAACAACTTATCGTTTGAAAGGCCTACAACTGGGCCTCTTCTTACTAGAGCACACAGAGTTTCCCGACTGGCATTCGCTCGACAACACACCGAATGGATAGAAGATGATTGGAGGCGAGTTCTGTTTAGTGATGAGTCCAGATTCGCTTTGCACTCACCTGATGGAAGGGAAAGAGTGTGGAGAAGGAGAGGAGAGAGGTACGCAGCTTGCAACATGTCCTACAGATTAAGTTTTGGAGGGGGCTCAATAATGGTTTGGGGCAGAATCAGCATCGAGGCACGAACGGAGCTCCACAGGATAACTGGAGGGACTTTGACTGCTCACAGGTACTTGACAGAGGTGATTGATGATCACGTGATCCCTTTTGCTCCATATGCGGGTGATAACTTCCTTTTTTTACAAGACAATGCAAGACCCTATACGGCGAATGTTGTCCGACAATACCTACAGGAGGTTGGAATCACACTTTTGGAGATCCCACCAAAAAGGCCTGATCTCAATCCCATTGAACACATTTGGGATGTGATAGAGAGGCGGCTCAGAGGTTGGCAAAACCTTCCGACAACCCTGGATGAGGTGGAGACAGCTGTCAGGGAGGAATGGGAAAATATTGACCAGGCCGTCATCGTGAACGTTATTTCTTCGATTCCTGAGAGACTCAGAGAGATTATCCGTGCTAGGGGAGGGCTGACAAGGTATTGTTAGAAGATTTTTAACCACATTTCAATGTTTTTACATTTTTTTCTTTATTTTTCTTATGTCAATAAAGAGACATTTTCATTTATTTGTTGTTTTTTTTTTATTTATCCCTTCCCAGATAATTTTTAATGCTATAAATTTGTTTTATACATATTTCACAACAGTCTTATTAAAAAAAATCGCCAGAAAAGAAAGCATTGAAGTAATGTTTCATGAGATATTAAAAAGTATCGTAGTGATGCAATATTTTTGCACAGCAGTTTATATATATATATATATATATATATATATACACTTTTAATTCCAAACTCTCTATCCCTGTTTCACAACCTGTCGTCGCCACATATTCCTGATAGCCCTCCGAGGCGATTTAAAAAATGGCCTCAGAAACTACTAACGTAAATGGACATTAAAGTTCTACCGCTACTTCTCAAGTCTTTTCCGTGACCATACTATAATTTAACACTTTTGCTAGTTGTATTTATTGTTTGGTTTGGTTTTTGTTTTATTTATTGGCACAAAACATCTTGGTCATCAGTGCCAGATACACTCAGTATAAGATACACTTAGATATATAATACCTAACTCACTATAAGATTTTTTTAAAAACAGACAATTATGGTTTTAGTTGAAATATTAAATAATAATATTAATTAAAATAAATAATGAACCATTATAACAAATGATAATAATACACTAAATAATAATACACTAAAACAAATAATAATAATACAAAATGAACGAATACATTATGAACAAATAATAATACATAATAGACAATAATCATATACATAATAAGTAATACATCCATAATACAGGAATACATACATACAGATAATACATAATTTACAAATAATACACTCATAAATAGTGCCGGATACACTCATTTTAGAAAATTAATTAAGACAAACTTTTTTTTTTTTTTTTTTCAGTATTAAATAATAATATTGATTAAAACAGATAATAAGAATAAGAATAATCTATAATAAAAATAAATACGACAGCGTTAGTAAAAAATAAACATATATCAAGTTATATCAGTAGACAATATTCAAGGAAAAAAAAATAATAATAATAATAAAGATAAATAGAAATAAATAAACATAAAGTAAGTCCTCAAATCCTCTTATAAAAGTCCATTTCAGAAAGGAGGCACATTTATTGGTCAATTCTATTCCCATCGTTTCCTAATGCAACCGCGACATTGTGGGGTATTCCCTTTTGGTCCAGTTGTCTAGTGTAGAAGGGACATTTCTCGAACACATGGGTAATTGTTAGGATTTCTCTACAATGCTGACATCTTGGGGGCAACTCTTTACATATTAAATGCCCATGTGTTAACCTTGTGTGCCCTATTCTCAAGCGGGCCAAGACCACCTCCTCCTCCTCCCTGCGGTTGCTGCGACTTGAGGTTTTCCAATACTTTACTTCTTTCTTAATGGTTTTCAATTTGCTTGGATAACTGTTTTTCCATGCTTCATCCCATTTCTTCCATAAATTTTCTATAAGAGGGCGTGCTAGCTCTGATGGTGTGAGCAGTGCCCTACCACGACCAGGGAGAGTGAGAGCCTCTTTAGCAGCCTTATCTGCCATTTCATTCCCTCTTATCCCTATGTGACCTGGTATCCACACATAATTGATTCTTTTCCCATTTTCAGTCATTACTTTGGTTAATTCCAGGATTCTTAAAATTCCTGGATGACTGGAATGCATATTCTGTAGTGCTTTTAGAGCGCTCAATGAATCTGAGGCTATGGTGAAGTTCTCTATTGGGAGTGTTCTGGAATAATCAAGGGCCATTGCGATCGCATTCACTTCAGCTGTATATACGGAACAATATTGATGTAGCTTCGACTTGTAGGTGCATTCTGATGCGACGAAAGCTGAGCCAGTGGATGAATCTGATTTAGAACCATCTGTGAAAATTAAGTTGTGGCTGGGCAATGCGCTGATTATCTTCTCAAAGCGGTCTTTAAAATTTATTAATTTGGAATTTTGTTTACTATATTTAGCCAACTCAAGATATACATGGGGTTTCAGAAATGTCCATGGTGGTGTTTTGTTTTCTATGGATGTTATATTGATTAATTTTAACTCGTTAACAACGGACGACATTCTTTCTGCTAATGGTAAGGTTGGGTTGGTCTTTAGTTGAAATTTCGCCGAATATTTGGATTTAAAGATGTATACGTGAGCAGGGTGAGTTGCTTGTGTGACCAATATAAATTAGCTTGTGTGTGCCAATATAAATTAGCTTCGTGAAGTAAGAATGGTTGACTATATATAGGGGAAGTTAGTTGGGGGTGCGGTCAAATAAACACACAATTAAGTATACACTTAATTTAATTTAATGGTGACCCTCACACAAGACTGAAACGACAAGAAACTGCTCGAGGATATCGATTACTACAACACTTACTAGACAAACTTTAAAAACTTCCAGTATATTACAAAAGTCTCATTTACATCACTATTATCAGACCTATTTAGACATGTGGAATCGAGCTTTGAGGCTCTACGACACCATCTAATTCGTCCCGCATTCAGTCCTGAATGCTCCTTATTTTGACACAAATCAACTCTTCTATAATGACCTAAACATCCCAATTGTTGCAAACATAGCCCGTGATAGATACTCCTCTTTTCAATCTAAACTCGCTGCCCACACAAACCCACTTGTCCGTATATTATCTTTCTTAGATATCCCTGATAACCCTCCGAGGTGACTGAAAAGGAAGTGGCCTCGAGACCTACTGCCTTAAAATAGTTAATAAAGTGCTACCACTGGGTAGTCTCAAGACATTTTCATGACTTTTTATTTTCATACTACACATTTACTTATAGTATTCTTTAGTACAGTTGTAAATTACTATAAATAAAAAAATAAATTTGCGGTAATGTGTCACAACCATATTAATTTTGTATTGTATGATAAATAGGACATGACTTGACGGCATAACTTAAAATATTTCTGTAGGAAATTAGGATTTTATAGAAATATTATAAAAGCAGGATAGAAACGTTGAGAAATGAAAAGTCATGACTTATTTTTTTTCATTCTACATATGTACTCATTGCGTTCTTTAAAACAGTTATAAATTACTATAAATGATAATAAACTTAAAAAAATAAATTTAATGGCGCCGACGTTTCGGCCTAAATTATAGGGCTTCTTCAGGGCAATTGAAGAAGTGAGAGTCCAACAATCAACAATCATCTACTGACTCTTGGATTCTCAGTCCTTCAATCGCCCTGAAGAAGGCCTCTAATTTAGGCCGAAACGTCGGCACCATTAAATTAAGTTTATCCTTAATTTTTTGTTTATTTGACTGCACTCTTAACTAAGTTCACCCATATAAATTAGCTTATTTTTTCTACAGTGGTTATTTCAAGGGGAGAGAATGTATTTTACATTTCATCTCCGAATCCGATACTGTATATGAGGGTCAAGTAATGCTGTGTCAAGAATATTTACCCTTCTGAGTCAGACCATTTTTAATGCGGAGAATCACTTAATTATTTTAATAAAATGTTCTTGTGTTTACCCGAAGTATGTTGAGTTGCACTTATGACAAGTTTGAACGCTTAGTTACTAGCTATGACTTGCTTCAGTATTAGCTAAACTTGGATGCAAAATATGTTTCACTATCTTAGGAACACAAACTCGGAAGTAATGGGAAGACTCGTAGAGCCATCTCCTATGAATTATTTAAACTTTGAACGATTGGAGCGATAAAGCCGCATGCACCAGTTTATGACCGTTCCATCAATTATTCAGTATAGAACCAGCCACCACCCCTCGACTGTTCTACGGAACGCCTAGAAAATAGAAGTCAGGGTCTATAAATAAGAACTACGCGAGTGTAAGTTTCAGGCAAAGTGCGAAAATGTTAGGATCCTTTGTTAACCTTTTTACTAATTACAAAAATGAATTCTTATAGCATTAATACTCATTGCCCAAGATTGTAGCAGATTGTATTATTTCTAAATAAATAAAAAAAAAAAAAAAATACAAAATAGCCCTATTTAGCGTCTTGCTCGATTTATATTATTTCTTTTGTTAATTTTACTTACCTATGTATGAAATATATAGTAAGGTAAAGTATTAGGATAGTGAAAATGTTTGCTTTCCAGTTTTTAACAGAAGTACACGTTCAAGGTTACTCAGAGTCAAAATAACTAATTTGTTGTGAGAGTTCTGTTTGTGTATTCAATGAGTTACACATCCTTGTAACCAATTCTGGATAGCACCTCTCCATATCTTAAATAATAGAAATGACCTTTAACATGTTTTCCACCATTCTAGGGACATGACATCAGTTGACAGTTTTCGATGTCTTACATTTTCCAAACATCTTCTCTGTAATCCTTATACAAAACTTAAACGTTATGCTCGTGGATACCACTTCCATGAAAAACTTTCACTCTGTTACAAAAAGCTCATATATGTTACCATTATCAGGCCCATCTGGACATATGGACTTTAAGGCTCTACTATACCATCTAATTCCTCCCGCATCCAATCCTTACAATCCAAAATCCTAAATGCTCCTTACTTCGTCACAAATAAAATCATCCAGATCGACCTTAATATCCCATTTGTTGCAGACCTTTCTCGTACCAGATATATCACTTTCAATTCCAAACTCCCAACCCACATATACCCTCTTTTTTATAATCTATCAACCTCACATATTGATAACCACCGAGACGATTGAAATGAAGATGGGCTCGGGATCTATTTACTTAAATAAACATTGAAGTTCTACCGTTGGGTAGTTTCTTCAAAAGCCTTTTTATGCAATTTATTATAATTCAACACTTTTACTTGTATTTATGTTATATACAATTGTAAAATTCTATAACATAGAATACAAAAAAAATTAAACATCGATTGGCATTTCTCATTCCTTTTTATTATTATTTATTTCGGTAGAATTTAGTTTTATAAACTTAAAAATATGGAATAAACCCTCAGATATACTGGGACTCGAACCGAATTAAATATGGTTCGTTGTTAATGACATTTCCTTATATATCTCAATGAGACAACATTGCTTGAGGGAAATTAGTTCCTCCAGTTCTGTACCAAACGTTTAGTCTTACATTTCCAAATGTGCGAATCCATTATCTGAGCGTTCAAACATCAGAACAACACTAAATAACGCTCTACCGCCGAAGAGGAGAAGGAGGCTATTAAACTCGAATTTACTAGTTATGCAACAATTCCTAAATGTCTGTGCGAGACAATTGTGGAAGCGATGGTATTCTGATTCAACATCCCACTTACAAGGGGCATGTGTGTGTCCGGAAAAGTTGTGTGTAATATGCTAATTTATAAGTTGGAGTCTGAGAGAGAGAGAGAGAGAGAGAGAGAGAGTGAGGTAGAGCCATTTTAGGGTTAATGTTGAGGAATTTCGGGACGGCTGTGAGAGGTGGGAGTAGGTAAAACTATGTTTGATGTGCCGAGCGGGGCAAGTTTTCGGATCCATTAGTGGTTAGCTCCCGGGAATACAGACCTTCCGAGGGGGGAGGTCGGCTTTTGAATTCGTTTGTTCTTCCTTGCCAGAATCGGTTCGTCGGCTCAGTTGGATTTATGGCGAAAACATATCAGGATTTACTGTGGTAATTCTCAACATGCCAAACAAAAGTAGAGGTTAGGATCTCGAGGCCGTGGAACATTGATGAATTTTTATTTAACCCCTACTTCGGCTCATCGCTCCATGATACGGCAATATTTATATATATATTTTTATTATTGATAACCGAAAATGTTAACCTAATCAAAACTATTTAAAATTTATAAACATAAATATATTATAATTGAGACGTTGATTTCCAAATGGTACTATATCCAATATAGAAAATTTTAAATGAAATGCAAAAATCTGTCATTTATTTACTATTAGACCAATTTATGTGATTCTTTTTTTATTAAAATCTACAGTTCATTATTCGCTACTTCATGTTGAAATTCCTTACCCATATCCATTTGCACAATCATTCTCCAGCTCGTACCCGAAGTCTGTGGCAAGAAAATTATATATTTAAAAAAAAAAATTATTTATTGGAATTTACAACTGTATAGTGGAATACAACAAGGAAATTTGAGTGAAATATAAAAACTCATGAAACACATGTAGAGAAGCTTCACAATGGAAGCACTCTAAATATATTCTAAGCTAGAAGGTCTTGAGGCCATCTCCTTTTCTGACGCCTCGGAGGATTGTCAGGAATTGAAGAGGAAGAAAGGATTGAAACTAGAGGATTAGGGTGGGAATAGAGTTTGTCATGAAAGGAATGGTATCTATATTGGGCCAAATAAGCAACATACGGAACGTTGAGGTCTTTATGGATATGTTTGTTCGTGACAAAGTAAGGAGCATTGAGGATTTTACGAAGGGTTTTGGATTGTAGGGATTGGATACGGGAAGAATTCGATGGTTTAGTAGAGCCCCAAAGCTCTACTCCGTAAGTCCATATCGGCCTTATGATAGTCATGTAGATGTGTATTTCGTAGTTAAGTGGAAGATTAGAACGTTTGTCTAGTAAGTGTTGAAGTAGTCGAAAACGTCGTGCAGTTTCTTGTCGTAGAAAATTATATTAAAATATAATTCCAAAACGATTTTACAAATAACTACCAAATTTAATTAAAGTCTTCTTTAATAGGTAACTTAACTATTAGACACTTTTAATTTTCGATTATTTAAGTTTAAACAAGTGAAATTAATAACTGTGATCCGAACTGCACTGTTTCACGGCTCGATCCAAACTGCACATCCAAACGATTAACTTCCTTCAAGCATAAACTATTTATCCATCTCCTTGAATATCAGTCTACCGCGCCTTTATAATTTTGACTATTTGCACTCTTTATTTTAATTTTAATTATTGAATGTTTAAGTTCATTTTGTTTCTTGTATTAATTGTAAGGTTGCAATATTACCTTGTACATATATATTTGCGTGTGTTTAAGTGCATGTCTGTAATTTTGTATTCATAATATGCAGTATAATTTGTTATTTTTAAATGATGTATATTTTGAAGACTTAATAGCCAGATGATGAACATTTAATGTACATTTATAATATTCTTAGGGACTAGCTGTCCTATGATAAAAAATATTTTTAATTTCATTTTATTATTTTGATACAGTTTCAAATTGCAATAAACGTATTAAACTATTTTCTTTTCTAATTTTAAGATATTGTTTTACCATTCTTAAGTTTTTTTTTAAAGTGATTTCCACTAACCAATCCTTCCTAGTTTGTTGCTATAGACAATTTTACTGTGGCATTAATTTTCTTTCCAAGCAACCAACTTCAGTGTGCAAATATAAATATATTAGTAGAGGCATGAATACAATTTAAATTATATACGACTTAACGGTCCCGACAGATTGTATTTTACAATATAAATTAGGAAATGTCAGTGGAAAAATATTAAATATTTGTTTTCCGTAAATATTCCTCTCATATATAATCTTGAATCCATTAAGTAAAATTAGCTACTATTATAACAAAATTTCCTAGTAGGGTTTACGTCATATAGGACTTACTATTGTAATTTAGCCAGAATATGCCACTGGCCCTTTTAAGCTTCCGAAATTTAAATTGGAAAAGTTAAAAATGGATTATGCTTTTAGGGCATGAATTTCGTCATAGAGGTTAAACTTTATCTGTTTTCTCAACGTTTTTGAATGACTATATTATTCACTATACAAGTTTGATTTCAGGGATTCCCATTAGCATTATGGAGCTTGAATTACGGCATTATTTAGTATTCATCATTATAGTGAAGTGTGTCAGAATGTTACATTTACATATTCCTACGTCGAGGATAAACTTCCGTAAGTTAAGTAACGTTCTCAAAGTTTAACATCAGAGGAAAATGATGTGTCAGATTTCACTGTTATTTGGATAAATGTCAACCTTTATATTCGAATTAAAGCATGTTATATTAAATTTTTAATTTAGGATATTTATACTCTAAATAAATGAACGAAATAATTCAAATAGGAATCTAAAATTTTTAATATTTTAGGTTAATTTTACTTATCATAAATGTATATGGGTCAATCCATTCAAAATCGTCCAGACTTTGCCGCTCGACATTTTTGATTTTCGTGATTTTTTAACCAGTTATTCTCAATTCTTTCGTAAATGTAAAACCATAAATAAAAAAAAAAAAATCGAGCAATATACTTTTAGTGTTACAAGTATTGTTATAAGTACGATAGAATACAATTTAGTTTAAATAATATAACAATAGAAATTATTATCTATAACTATTAAGTACGTTTATGCGATTATTTCTAAATTCCTTAGTATCCCAACGGTATATTATACATATTTATTAATATACTAATGTGCGGAAAATAACATAAAAATATATCTACTCTTTTCTCCTATAGTTGTTCATCAAATTATTTTACATTATGTATTTACCCATCAGATAAGGCTATTAAATTTTTCTTTGGTATAATGGGCCTATTAAAAATCGCTTGAGCCGTTAGATAATCGTGAAAAAGTGCAAAATGCATGGTATAATGTGAATTCAAGTTAGATAATTTTAAAAGTTAATGTATCATCTCATATTTGTCTTAAATTTAAATTCCAGTATCTTACTAGACAAACGCTCTAACCTTCCACCTAACTACAAAAGACTTATCTACATGACTATCTGGACTCACGGAGTTGAGCTATGTGATGTATTATATTTCCAAAACAAACTGGGTCTCAGCCACTAAATTGTATTCTATCGTACTTATTATATAGAGGTATAATCTGTATGAGTTATATCATTTTTCACTCTGTCCTTTTTGAGATATTTTACTATAAATATTTCTAAGCTGGAAAAAAATCCTGCTTTGAAAATTTCTATTGAAAAAAAGGTATAGCTTATTCTATTAAAATTTCTAAAACAAGTAGTGCAATGATAAGTCTATATAAGGAAAAATAATTAAGCGCGAAAATCATTTCTAACTTCTCTTGTCATAGCGCGCCAAAGGATTCAGTTGATGTATTTTTTCGTGATTTTTTAAAACCATTTTCTTAGCTACTTAGGTAATGTGTTGTAAGGACCAAAATTTTATAAAATACTCTCTTTATCATTCTAGTTTTCGTTTGGTTCTTAAATATGCAAAATTACCGGATATTAAATATTTTTTTAAAGAATACGTTATTTTAACATTTAAAAGAGTTAAACCAGCTTAGTCTCAAAGACCAAATTTGTATTACTTTGAACAGATCCTATAGATAAGTAATTTGTATAAGTTTCATAATTTTTCACTCAGTCCCTATTGAGATATTTCCGTGTAAACATCGCGAAAAATCAATTTTGTAAATTCATATAGAAAAAAGTACTATGTTCTCAAGATCAATTTTTTTACAGCAAGTAGGACTAAAAGTAAGCTTTATAATAAAAAATAATTAAAAGTGAGTCTTTTTTCCTTTATGTACTTTTATCTCGTTAAAAATCTCGTTTGTTATTAATTTTCGAGTATTTTTTAAACAACTTTCTTCACTATTTAGGCAATAAGTTGTGTGGACAAAAAATACAAAACATGTTCTAATCTTATTGTTAATTTTGGTTATGACTTGATATCCAAAAAATTAAAGGAATTAGGTTTTCCCATCACATGTTTTTGCCCGTGAAGCTGACTTAAAACGGCTGCATTACTAAAAGCATTGGCCCGAATTTGTTTTTATTCATGGTATTATATTCACGAAAGGATAGATAATTACTGGTCAAAAAATCAAGAAAATCAAAAATGTCGAGTGGCAAGGTCTGGACGATTTCGAATGGATTGACCCATATAAAAAAAAAAAAAAAATTGATTTATCATATACAATATTAAATCACGTCAGTCATAAACTATAGCTTCACCATTCTTAGCATCTTTGTTCAACGTCCTTTCGAAGACAGTAATATCCACACAAGTCTATGTAAGACGCTATATAGTTTCGAATTGTAAATAAATTTGTAATAATTTCTTCTATATGTGTTTAGAACGTTAGAACAAGTGTAAATTTCAATTAAGATATCTAATTAACTTCTTTATATCCATTCATTGTGTATTCACTGCATTATTAAATTTATTCAAAGTGTTTCTTTCTCTGAGACACGAATATCATCTACTAATATTTGTATGCGAATTTAAATACTCTTTTTTGTTTTTTAAATATTATGAAATGAATATGAGAACCATAAGTTCTTGAAACGTAGCCTAAATACTTCTTTATCTTCCTATCTGTGCCATTACTGGCGTGGAGGGGCCTCGATCCAACGCTGCCAAGCTTCACGATATCTGCAAAGCTCTTTTAGTTCCTGTATACTTTTCTCCCCGATCCTCTGAATATATCCATCGTATAAAATCATAGCCTTCCGCGCGGCCTCTTGCCATTTGGTAGAGCTTCCAACGCGTTTCTGGGTTCGCGTTCTTAGTTTATTCGATAAACACGACCGAACCATTTTAGTTGTCGCTTCTTGAGAGTGTTTTTTTGCGCAGGAATTTTCAGTTCCGCACAAATTCGGTTTGCTTGCGGCCCTACGCTAGTAGCTCATTTCAGCTCCAGTATTTCGGCTTATTTGCTTGTCTAGCGTAAGCCTAATGTAAGAAGGTATACCGGGCTTCGTCTCTAGCCCCACATCTCAATGGCCAACGATACTATTGCGTATACTGTAATAGATTTGGTTTGCTTTAGCAATCCTATTTGCTATTCCCTAATCTATTTTCCCCTATTTATATTGCAGCCTAAGTTGAGAGAGAGCTACTTTGAGAACCTTGCCGTTACAAATCACCTCCAAGTCCCCTCCACATCTCGGAACAGGACCAGAATCTTGCTCTTGGAGCCATTGATCATCATTCCCTATCGCTGAAGATCTTTCTGCCATTCCATTAGAGCTCGCTGAAGTTTACCTTTGGTGTCACAATTGAGGACGATGTCATCAGCGTAAAACAGTGACTGGATCAGAATTTTCATGTTCCACTTGCATATAACTGTTCGGGCAGTTCCTCTATTACATATTTTATGAAGTTCATCCATAAACACAGCAAATAGGAGATGTCTCAGGCTGTCTCCTTGCTTTACTCCTCTACCAGTGGGAAAAGAAGCAGATTCTGTTCTATTAACCCTTGCCACTTCTGTTAAATTAGTGTATACAGATTATATGGTGGTAATGAGGTCTGTTGATACATTTTATGCTGCTAATGGGTCTATAATTAGTACATTCCGTTTGATTTTTTTTTTTTGTGGATAGGAATAATCACACTGTATTCCCAATATTTCCGGATTTTTTTTTTTTTTTTTTATTCCATACCGTATAAAATAGCCATTGTAACAAATTAATCGGCTCTTGTACTCCATATTTTAGGAATTATGTCTTTGCATGCTGCCTTGCCTGTCTTTATTTGTTCAAGAACCAGCTCTACTTCATCATTTTACCATGAATGGATCATAAACAATGATAATTATATTATATATAATTTATTTTATGAATCCGGTGCTCTGCTTGTGATAATGGTTAATAAATCCTGTGTACATGCATATTTCAGTGGTTTGTTTTGGTGTTTTGCTTGACCTTTTTTTCTTTTTTGATAAATATAATACTTGATACAAAAAGTTCAGTATATTTACAATGAAATAAAAATTTAGTGTGGCGAAGATATTCTCATACTTCTCTTCTTAAAATCGATTGAAAACATTCCAAGTTAAAAAAAAAAAAATACATTATGTATCGAGGGAAACATTTATTTCAGTTTAAATAATATAACAATAGAAATTATTATCTATAACTGTTAAGTACGTTTATGCGATTATTTCTAAATTCCTTAGTATCCCAACGGTATATTATACATATTTATTAATATACTAATGTGCGGAAAATAACATAAAAATATATCTACTCTTTTCTCCTATAGTTGTTTATCAAATTATTTTACATTATGTATTTACCCATCAGATAAGGCTATTAATTTTTTCTTTGGTATAATGGGCCTATTAAAAATCGCTTGAGCCGTCAGATAATCGTGAAAAAGTGCAAAATGCATGGTATAATGTGAATTCAAGTTAGATAATTTTAAAAGTTAATGTATCATCTCATATTTGTCTTAAATTTAAATTCCATTATCTTACTAGACAAACGCTCAAACATCTGGACTCACGGAGTTGAGCTATGGGGCTCCACTAAACTATAAAATTCTTCCTGTCTTCAATCCTTACAATTCAAAGTCCATCGAAAAATCCTCAACGGTCCTTACTTTGTCACGAATAAGCTCATCCATAAAGATCTTAATATTCCCTATGTAGCTGATTTGGCACTTACCAGGTATCAATCCTTCCATGACAAACTCCACTCCCACTCTAACCCACTACTTTCAATCGTTGCTTCCTCTTCAATTCCTGACAATCCTCCGAGGCGTCTGAACAGGAGATGGTCTCGAGACCTTCTAGTTTAAAATATTTTTAGACTGCTGCCGATGGGTAGCTTCTCCTCATGTCTTGTTCATTTCTATTTTCTTTTAACCTATTTACTATATGTGTTGTACTATACAGGTGTAAATATCAATAAATCATTTTTTTTTAAAAATCCATTATCGTACGATTTTTTTTCTAGCTAAACATAATACATATAAGTACATACTGAGGGATTTTTGTGAGACTGGATTAAGGGGACGTGTATTTCTGTGAAAACTACGTGTATAACTCGAAAATTTTCTCAATCGCAATACTTCCCCCTACTATATGATTTATAAGTGAAAGTAAAATTTGATAGAATATTGAATTAAATATTCATCATTCGTGGAGGATGTTTAACGTTTTTCGTCCTAACTTCGATATCATGGAGACGCAGTTTCGATTCCTGAAGGCCCTTAAAATCTTTTCCTGATGGGTTTGGAAAGAGGAGGGGTAGGGAGTGGTCCATTTCTTCTTCCGTGGATAGCCGACTTGCTCCTTGAATACGGAATCAGTTTTACGCAATGGGAAACCGATATTAAGATTTCCGGGGATTGCTACTTACATGTGAAAGATTCAGAAATCTCTGCGTTATCCATATGAATAGCGGGTCAGTATACATAAATGCGTGTATGCGTATATTATATTACTTCTATAGTGAATTATATTTTCATTATTTATATTATAATAATTATTTTCATTTCTTTTTTAATTTTTTTTTTTTTTTTTTCAAGTTTTCTTAATATAAACATTTTAAAAAGCACACACTGCCTTCCATTCCTCACCCAATAACTTTATTTCATAAGCTTTTTATCAGTTTTTCATATTTGTCGACGTTTCGGGGCTGTTTCCCCATTTTCAAGACTTATTTTTTTTCCATTATATAATTACTATATCACATTTCACCCTTCATTCTATTTCACAGCACACTGCTATTTGTCCATTTTGGTGTTCATTGGCTCACACAGTAAGAAAAAAGAATTGCAAAATCATTTATATATAATAATAATAAATTATTTATTTATTCTGGGACTAGTCCCTTAATAATAATATTACAAGAAAATTAAAATAAACACTTTAGAGTCTTAAGGTATAAAAATAAACAAAAAACAATACAAATTACAAAATAATAAATTAAAAGCAACTTCAAATAAAAATATTGAAAATTAAACTAGATAATAAACAAAATAAGAGATATGTTCATATATACAATCTTGAAAAAAAAAAAAAAAAAATTACATTTATTTTTCTATTATTTTTTTTTGGTGGGGGGGGGGTTAATAATATACTAATAATATAACATGTGCCAAATACAATATAACATAAAACAGAATACAAGGAAGTAAGGATATTAGTCAGGGCCGTGGATGTGACAATCGGGATAGTAAAAGTGTCGGGGATTAAGAAGTAGAACAGAGCTAGCTAATCCTAAAAATATTAATAGTTTACCAGTCCTTGGTATCTGTCAGAAATAAAAGCAATAGGTATTTAAATTGATAAACCAAATGTAGACTGAGATTTAATAAAATAAAACGTAAGGAGCTAAAACATATTGTAAATAATTATTAGAATACTGAATTATGAATGTAAATAGAAAAGCATAAAAAAAAAATATTGTAGATAAAAAATTAAAATATTCCAAAAAAAATAATATGTCTTCTTTAAGGAAACAATATAAATATTTGACAATAGGTCTGTAAGTTCAAAACAAACCTCAGGCAAAGTTAAGTCGGCCTGTCTATTAATTATTACCGCTGGACACCCATCGGCCTTTCGGCACCTCACACGACCACCACTGAACAACACATATTTTATCTTTGCAGACACCTTTTTCTGCCTTGCGAGCCAGTATAGGTGCTTGCTGGCCGTCGTCATCGCCTCGTTAACGTTAACAGGGTGCGGTTGTATATATATATATATATATATATATATATATATATATATATAGACAGAGAGAGAGAGTTTAGTTAATTCATATATATAATCGGACGATATTACAGTGGGAGTCCTAAATTTTTCCTCTACCGGTTTAATTAGGATAGAGATCTTTAACGAGTACCTGACATCACGCAGGCTCGAGACCACCTTTTAACGTTCCCTCCGAAGGACGGCATAACTAAAGATGTTTTATTCCCATTAAAAAATCCTAGGGCTACGTTGCAGGATTGAACCCGGGACCTTGGGCACAGGAGGCTGTTATGCTAGCCACCATGCTACAGGTTACCCCAGAGAAAGAGAAAGATAAGATAAAAATAATATAGATATTACCTTCTACTCCTTTGTATGTTACGTTTTTTATTTTTTTTAATATCCTAATTTCAAATTATTTACTAAGCAATCTACTATTCTTATTTTAACAAATAAAATGTAACTGGGAAAAATATTTCCTTATTCTTTAGATTTGATCATTGAATGTTTTTTATTATATTTCATATTTAGACATCTGTTAATACTGCTAAAAATGAGATATGGTAAATATTTAAAATAAAATGAATTAACAAAAGTATTTTAGAGAAAGAAAATTAGAAAATTTTAGAATTTATGCTTAGTAAAATCTTTTCAATTTTATGATTTTATAATTAATACTATTTATAATTAATATTCAACCATTTTTCATTACTGTAATGGTGAATCGTCAAAATAAACAAAATTGAAGGTACGTTTGAAAAAGTAATAATGAAATTCCGGCATTTAATTAAACAAAGATAACTAATATTCTTACAAATAATAAAATACGATGAAAATAATCCTTATGCAAGAAGAGCTTTCCGAAATTCTCCATTTTTAATTAATTTTCTTTTAAATTATAATTAAAAGGAATATTTTTATAGAAAAAAACATGAAAGTGGTTAAGAATGTCAATTTTTTACACTCAAATAGTCTCATCAAAATATTTATAACAAGTGTACTATTCAAAAAAAAAGTTTATAACTTCCAAAGAAGCCCTTATTATTAGAAAGTACAAACAATTTTATTTTTATATTTTGCTAAGAAGATCATTTCAACCAGAAATAATGTAAATTAAAAAATAAATAAAAATCTGAGTAACAAAGTAGTAACGAAGGTCTAATTGAAGGACATATTTGGTTAGAGAATAAAAAAAAAATGGGCTTTTAATATTTTAAGAAGACGGGTCTAACTTTATTTTTAAAAGTTTTAATAAGCGGAAGAGCTTTGCTAAAAAAAAGTTTTTGTTCTATAAACTGATCTTATTAAGGTAAGGATTGGTTGGCGCTCTAAAGAGCCAAAACAGAGCAATTACATTTTAATTATAATTAACATACATAAATAAAAAAATAATTATATATATATATATATATATATACATATATAAGTTTTTTAACGATTAATTTTTTTTTTTTTTTTTTTTTTTTTTTTTTTTTTTTTTTTTTTTTTTTTTTTTTTGTAAATATCTTCTACTTACCTACTAACTTTGAATTAATATTAAAAGTTAGAAATAAATATTGAAAGAAAAATCAATGGAAAAGGTAACTAAGGAAATATATTTTAGACTAAATAATACTTCAATAATTTATTATTGAATACTTAGTATTATATTATTAATTTTATTATTTAATACTGCTGTAATCATTATCATATGCCTTTTTTCGTCAGTTTTAATTATCTTCTTAATCTTTTTAAAATCATTATGCATGATATTTTTTTTTATAAATACTTCCTATCGATGAATTATACTTTTTTATCACTATTCTTAATCTTAATCTATTATTATCTCCGAAAAAATAATAATAATAACATACTTATCATTTCTAATTTCATTTTCAAATTCTTTTACAGTGCATATTTATTTATGTTTATTATTAATCACTACGAAAAATAGTGTTACTAAGAAATTGAATAAATGAAAACAAAATCGGAAAATTCGCCCTGTCAGATTATTTCAATGGGAATAAAGCCTACAGATTATTAAAGTATATTTAAGTATACATCGATATTAATTTGATCTAAGTATATTGTCACTTTGTATTCTAAACTAGGTTTAATGTTTATTATAATACCGGATTATTTATTAGAATCAATTAAAGGAGCAAGATTTTCAAATAGGACATATCGTAAAATTGTTTAATGTACACTTCTATACAAATATCTAAAGAATGAACGAGTTTTTCCTGTTACTTCCTGATTACTTATTTTCTTTTGATAATTTAAATAAACCGAAATCCCCCAGCGTTCTAATTGTAAACAATTTCTCATTAATTTTATTACGTAATTTGGGCAAAAAAAAAATATTATTCGAAGCAATAAGTAAAAAAAAAATCAATCAAAAGACTGAGGGATTTCGGCTTACTTAAACTACCTAAAAGAAAATAGTTATCAGAAAGTAACAGGAATAGCTAGTTCTTTCTTTCTATTGTGTAAAAATATTCATTGTAACATTTTAAGAAATTTCTATCCGTTTTGAAAATCTTACTCGATGTATACTTAAATATGCTTTAAGAATATGTAGGTTTTATCTCTATTGAAATAATCTTACAGGGCTTAAATGTCGATATTTTAAAAGTTGATATTACCGGAAAATAAATAGATACTTACTTTACTTTATATAGAGGGAGCGGCGTGGTCTAGTGGATAGAGCACTAGTCTGCTGTGCTCCGGGTCCTGGGTTCGAATCCCGGCTGTGGCAGAATATTATTTATTCTGTTAATTCAGTCGAGGGGCGACCCTAGGGTATGGAGACCCTCCTAGGGCAGACCCAGCCTCTATAAAGTGGGTACCCAAATTAATTGGGGAAAAACCTGGCGGCTGAGCGTGATTAAGGCCTAATCACCTCATTGCACTGCCGTTGGCCTAGAAACAGTACGAATCTCTATATGTACTGAGCCCAAGACCCTTCATGGGTTGTAGTGGTACAGGTTTTTTTTTTTTTTTACTTTATATGGGTTCCAACCAGGATTGCCTCAACAAGTCAGCACAGAGCTCCATGCGCTTTGGTCCATCAGAACTCTTCCAGCAGATCTCGGATCAATTTCCTCTTGGACTCCTATCCATCTGTTTGTAAAAATAACTGTTTTCTTTATGGTTTTATATTTTTCAATTTTTTTTCATAGCTTTGTAACGATTTATATATTCAATTATTACGGAATTAGTTTATTCTGCTTATGTCGTTAGGGAAATTATTATAAAAACAGGGAGCATTGAATTCATGGAAATATTTTACCTGAAAAGAAATTACACGTTCCTAGAAATTACTTTCATGGAATCAATTAAACTTCTTTTACCTGTCTTTTCCTGCTTCTTTCCTGTATTAGACAAGTTTCCAAAGTTATCCCCTCCCCCTCCCAAAAAGATTATAACTAACAGTGCTATTATTTCTTATAATAAGTTATGTCTGCAATTTTCAAACAAATAAAAAGGTCCAGGTGGCCCTAATTGGACAAAATGTAATTGAATTTCTATTAAGATTTTTTAAATTTAATATTTTTATTAAACATTCTGTCACAATACTAAACAACACAAGACAATACTAAATATATATATATATATATATATATATATATATATATATATATATATATATATATATATATATATATATATGCACCCTCAATTATTAAAGAATATACGATTTATTATTAATATATATATTTGGGATTGTAAAATAAGCTTATTTTACTGGTATTTCAATAAAAAATTCAGATTCTTGTTAATAAATCTAATCAGGTATATACGACTCATTTTGATCTATTACATGTTTCCATCTTTCATGTAATTTTTGGAATTCGGTCATCAACAGTTGAAGGACGACCCGAGCTCTTTGCGTCTTCGAAGTCATTATTTCCGGATCTGAACAGAGCAACCACTTACGGACGGTTGTTTTTCCTAAGGCACCGTCGCCATACACCCTGCGAATTTTCTTAACCTTCTGTCAAGCGGATTTCACTTTTCGGAAATAAAAAATCATTAAATGACGAAAATGAATTGCTTTCTCTTCCATTTTGAGCAAGCTTAAATTAAAGATAGGGCGTCTTGTTTGTAACTGATGCATAAAGCATCTTGACCAACCCTCGAGAATTTTTTTAACCACTATCTTTACTTTTAAGGTAATAAGTCGTAAGGACAAAAGATATAGAGCATGTCCTTATCTTTTTGTTAGACTCGATATCTGCAAATTTACCAGAAATAGAGGGATTTTCCCAACACATATTTTTAATCGCGGAGCTGAATTATAACGGCTGCAAAACTAAAAGTATTTGCTATAAAGGAATTTTATCCATAGTTTTATATTCATCATAGAGAATAACTGGTTAAAAAAAAATTATTAAAATAAAAAATGTTGAGTGGCAAGTTCTGGACGATTTTGAACGGATTGACCCACATAGGTATATAGGTATATAGGTATAGGTATTTAGTAAATGTGGAGTTTAATCTGAAATACCACCAAAATTGTACATTTAGAATTTTACAGGGGACCTGCACCTAGTGTCTTGTTGACTAGAATAGTATTGATGTCATTATAATATTGAGGATAGATATTAATATAAAATAAAGTTCCAGGGACCTTATCAGCAAACCATTCCAAATTAACAATTGGTTTAGGCAAGGCCTATAAATGTGAATGTGGACAAGGTTATCTTTATTTTATTTTTTTTTTCTCTACCTAGGTTTATTTATTGTTCTTTGTTTTGTTTTTTATTTTATTTTAATTACTGGACATATGGAATAAATGATTTCCTCTCACTCTAATACTCGTTTACCAAAGATTCTGACCGATAGTATTAATTTTAAATAAAACATGGCAGCATCCTAGGACCCGTTTTTTATACATTCTATAGCATTTCCAAGTCAATTGTAACCTTTTCCAAGTCAAATGTAACTTTTTCCAAGTCAAATGTAACCTTTTCCAAGTCAAATGTAACCCTTTCCATTTCAAATGTCACCTTTTCCAAGTCAAATGTCACCTTTTCCATTTCAAATGTTACCTTTTCCAAGTCAAATGTCACCTTTTTCTTCACTTCTAGCCTTAAATATTCCGTTTTATTTATTTATTTATTGAAAAATAATTAGTTTAATTAACATTATGACTTTTTTAATAATTTTGGCATATAATAAATGATATTTTTTTTGGGTCTCTTAGATATTTGATATCAAGTTCTGTTTTTTACTAGCTAATATTTAAAAAAAATTAATTATCGTCTATTTAGTTTTAAGATAGTTGTTGATTTTGATTTTTTAGATAGGAGGGGTAGTTTTTTGGAATAATTAATGTGTTTTCGGGTATTATAATTAAATTTTTCGAGCTGTATTTTTGATCGCTCGCGTGCATTTTAACTCGCATTAAATTTTAATGTTTTTTATTGATATAGGGATTAATAAATGTGCTTTCGGGTGGTTATGATTACGTTTTTCGAGCTGTATTTTTTATCGCTCATGCGTATTTCAACTCGCATTAAATTTTAATGTTTTTATTGATATAGGGATTAATTATTTTGCTTTCGGGTGGTTATGATTACGTTTTTCGAGCTGTATTTTTTTCGCTCGCGCTTATTTTAACTAAAATTTACTTTTTATGTGTTTTATTGATATAGGGATTAATTAATGTGCTTTCGGGTGGTCATGATTACGTTTTTTGAGCTGTATCTTTTATCGGTCTTGCGTATTTCAACTCATATTTACTTTTAATATTTTTTATTGATATAGGGATTACTTAATGTTCTTTCGGGTGGTTATGATTAAGTTTTTCGAGCTGTATTTTTTATCGCTCCCGCTTATTTTAACTAAAATTTATTTTTTATGTTTCATATTGATATAGGTGTTGAAAATTGTGTTTTCGGGTCCTATAATTATGTTTTTTTAGTTTTATTTATTTATCGCTCCCGTGCATTTTAACTCGCATTAAATTTTAATGTTTTTTATTGATATAGGGATTAATTAATGTGCTTTCGGGTGGTTATGATTACGTTTTTTCGAGCTGAATTTTTTATCGCTCATGCGTATTTCAACTCGCATTTACTTTTAATGTTTTTTATTGATATAGGGATTACTTAATGTTCTTTCGGGTGGTTATGATTAAGTTTTTCGAGCTGTATTTTTTATCGCTCTCGCTTATTTTAACTAAAATTTATTTTTTATGTTTCACATTGATATAGGTGTTGAAAATTGTGTTTCGGGTCCTATAATTATGTTTTTTTAGTTTTATTTATTTATCGCTCCCGCGCATTTTAACTCGAATTTACTTTTAATGTTTTTTATTTATATAGAGATAATTAATTTGCTTTTGGGTGGTTATGATTACGTTTTTGAGCTGTATCTTTTATCGCTTATGCGTATTTCAATTCGGATTTACTTTTGATATTTTTTATTGTTATAGACGTTTGTAATTATCTTTTCGGGTCTTGTGATTACGTTGTTTAAGCTGTTTTTATTGTCGCTTGCTCTCATTTAAACTTGCATTTGCAGTGGTCTTTGTTTGGTTTTGTTTTAGGGGATTCTCATAACGTGTTTTGAACTTTATTCTTTTATGCGCTTGGGAATTTCTACAAACCGTAGGTATTATGTTATAATATGATGTAAAAATTATTTATTGTTTTTTTGCAAGATCTGATTACATTTTTGATTTAGACGTTACATCGCGATTGCGCATTCTTTTAGATCACTTTTCATTTAAGTTAAAATGTGCACTAGCTATAAATAAATGTCATAAACTCTATTAGTATTCCCGAAAACACTATAAACGATCCCTCTATCGAATATTTATGAAATAGAAACAGTAACTTAAAATGAGTAAAAGCGATAACAAATTTGGTTCAAATAATGTTATCAGAACACCCGAAAATAGAATAAACGATTCCTCAATTAAATTATCAAATAATTGTAAGACCAAGTTAGGAAGCGGATCCTTTACAAAAGATTTAGTTGAAAAAATTACTCAGGACGCTAGAAAAGGAACTACAACTAATCCTTATATAAAATAATAATAGTAAAAAAAAAAAAAAAAAAAAAAAACCTAAACGATGTATATTTCACCAACGTTATAATGAGAACCAAAAACAAAACAATCAATCCCAATATCAATAAAAAAATATCAAAAATAAAGGCGAGTTGAAATCCGCACGAGTGATAATAAAAAAGCTTTTAAACATTTTCATAACCCCGCGAAAACACAAGGATAGATCTCTATAAAAATAAAAAGATTAAAAGTAAATAGAAGTTGAAATACGCATGAGCGATAAAACATACAGCTCGAAAAACATAATCATAACCACTCGAAAGAACATTAAGTAATCCCTATATCAATAAAAAATATTAAAAGTAAATGTGAGATGAAATACGCATGAGCGATAAAAAATACAGCTCAAAAAACGTAATAATAACTACCCGAAAGCACATTAATAAATCCCTATATCAATAAAACACATAAAAAGTAAATTTTAGTTAAAATAAGCGCGAGCGAAAAAAATACAGCTCGAAAAACGTAATCATAACCACCCGAAAGCAAAATAATTAATCCCTATATCAATAAAAAACATTAAAAGTAAATGCGAGTTGAAATACGCATGAGCGATAAAAAATACAGCTCGAAAAACGTAATCATAACCACACGAAAGCACATTAATTAATCCCTATATCAATAAAAAACATTAAAATTTAATGCGAGTTGAAATACGCATGAGCGATAAAAAATACAGCTCGAAAAACGTAATCATAACCACCCGAAAGCACATTAATTAATCCCTATATCAATAAAAAACATTAAAATTTAATGCGAGTTAAAATGCACGCGAGCGATCAAAAATACAGCTCGAAAAACTTAATTATAATACCCGAAAACACATTAATTATTCCAAAAAACTACCCCTCCTATCTAAAAAATCAAAATCAACAACTATCTTAAAACTAAATAGACGATAATTAATTTTTTTTAAATATTAGCTAGTAAAAAACAGAACTTGATATCAAATATCTAAGAGACCCAAAAAAAATATCATTTATTATATGCCAAAATTATTAAAAAAGTCATAATGTTAATTAAACTAATTATTTTTCAATAAATAAATAAATAAAACGGAATATTTAAGGCTAGAAGTGAAGAAAAAGGTGACATTTGACTTGGAAAAGGTAACATTTGAAATGGAAAAGGTGACATTTGACTTGGAAAAGGTGACATTTGAAATGGAAAGGGTTACATTTGACTTGGAAAACATTACATTTGACTTGGAAAAAGTTACATTTGACTTGGAAAAGGTTACAATTGACTTGGAAATGCTATATACAGCTGATATCCCAACCCATTCTAAAACTTTCCTTTCTATCTAGTGCACACTTATTTTCTGTGTGCTTTTAGTAGACAATGATCCAGTTACCTCCCACACTCTTTATTCCCGCATCCGAGACCTAGAAGTATGTTGTCAGAATTGGAGGATAAAAATTAATTCCAACAAATCCCACCAAATTACCTTTACCCTTCGTCGTAAGCGTTTGACTTCATGCCCCTCAGTATCCTTTAATAACTCCCCTCTAGTCCCTGTTGAACAGATCCGATACCTAGGACTCCATCTCGACAAACGTCTTACTTGGAATCCTCATACAAGACTAAAACGACAAGAAACTTCCCGACGTTTCCGACTACTTCAACACTTACTGGACAACCGCTCAAACCTTCCACTTTACTACAAAATACTCATCTATACTACCATCATTAGACCGATATGGACGTAGTAGAGCTATGGGGCTCTACTAAACCATCAAATTCTTCTAGAATCCCCAATCCTTCTACAATCCAAAATCCTTCGGGAAATCCTCAATGCTCGCTATTTCGTCACAAAAAAACTCATTCATAAAGATCTTAATATTCTATAAGTTACTGACTTAGCCCGAACCAGGTACTATTCCTTCCATGGCAAACTCCATACCCACTCCAATCCATTAGTTTCAATCCTTGTTTCCTCTTCAATCCCTGACGATCCTCCGAGGCATCTGAACAGAAGATGGCCACGAGACCATAGTTTAGACTATTTTTAGAGTGCTGCCACTGGGTAGTGTCTTTTCATGCAATTCATTACATTTTTTTATATCACCATCATATTTACTTGATATATTTTTTGTAATACAGTTGTAGATAAAATATATATATATATATATATATATATATATATATATATATATATATATATATATATATATATTTAACAATATATAACAAAGTAAAATTTAGGACTCATATTAGTGTAAGTATCGAAACTTGCCGAGCCATTTTTCATAGTAGATGCCTCAAAATGGAAGACCTGGATGTTGAAAAATTTAAAGCCTTAAAAAACAAATGGGTCTGTCTTAGCTGCGACAAAGCAATTAAGAGGTTCGCCAGTGGGGACAGGAGCATTAGCCCCTCCGGGTCGGCCCTCCAGAGTGGAGGCAGTGAGGCCGACGTACTTAAATTATTGAAGGATCTCGTTTCTGAGATAAGAGATCTTAAGTCCTCACTCGTTGCCAATACCGAGGAGATAAAGGATATCAAAGATACTTTAGATAAGCAGGCAACGATTAGCTTCGAGAACGCGGAGCGTTTAAAATCGGTCGAGGCACTCCTGGAGGCCCAAAATAAAAAAAATTGATGTCCTCGCTCTAGAAAACATCACATTAAAAACTAGGGTCACCGAGCTTGAAATTAGGCTGAACAGATCAGAGCAAAATATCCTCACTAAGACCGTAGAGATTAGGGGCATACCGGTGCGGCCCGGTGAGTCTCCGATGGGCCTGGTGATGGGCATCGGAGCCGGGCTAGGCCTTAAGATGGAGGTGGAAGACATCGACCATGTTGAGAGGCTCAGGTCTAGGAAAGATGATGTACCTGGGCCACTAATGGTCCGTTTTATGCGCCAGACTGTGAGGGATGAGCTGGTGAGGAAGAGAAAGGTTGTCAGAGACTTTTCTACTCGCCACCTAGGATGGCAAGAAAACGATGTCCATAAAATATTCTTGGGTGAGGCGATGTCCCCGACCAACAGGCATCTTTACTGGCTGGCCCGGCAAAGAAGAGCCGCCGGCAAATTGAAATACACATGGTTTAATGATGGTAAAGTGAAAAGTCGGCGTGCGGATGGCCAACCAGTAATAGTCATCAACTCGCCTTCTGACTTAGAAGTTTTTGACTGACATCAGGGACTACTTTTCACCTTTCGGGATCATCGGCTTTCGACCATTCGTTCTTTAACCACTAATTCGCGATTTTCATCTCATCATTATTTTTTTCTTTATTACTGTAGCTATTTTTATTTTTGTTCAACATTAAGACAAAATTCAATTTTTTTTCTTTATTCGCAAATATACGGGAATTTTTTGTTATCTAACTCAACAAGAGTAATAATTATTTTGTTTTTATTCGCTATGTACAGACTACTAACAGCTGTTGAAATTGTAAAAACCTTTTTGATTTTCTATATTATGTTTGTTTTATTTCTATTTTCTAAGAATGTTTATGCTTCTAGTTCTTATTCCACAAATAATGTCAATGCACTGCAGGTTTATTCATCTTCTCATTCCTCGCTCCCCTTTTCTCATGGCCCACCATCTCGGTTCACTACTTCCAATTTTCCTTTCCCATGACTAATGTCCTTTTAACCTGTCACGTCAACGCACAGTCACTCCTAGCCCATATTGATGAATTCCATGACTTTTTCCTCCATAACTTTTATCACTTAATAGCTGTTTCTGAAACCTGGCTGAAACCTACAATTCCGACATCGCAAGTTTCCCTTCCGAATTATACATTGCTCCGTCATGACAGAGATGACCGAACGGGTGGCGGCGTGGGTCTCTTTGTTCATGACAGCCTCAAATCCAAACAACTCATTCAATCACCCCATTCCGATTGCCCTCACCTCGAATACCTTTTCGCCGAAATATCCACAGCTTCACATTCCCTACTATTTGGAGTCATATACCGCCCTCCCAGAGTACCCTTTGAGACAGAATTCGAATCCACTCTTTACAATCTAATCCCATCCTATAACAATATCATCCTCACTGGGGATTTTAACACCAACCTATTGTTGCCTTCCTCAGACCATGCCTACTTAACCAACCTCTTCTTCTCTCTCGATCTTTATATTGTACCATATAATCCCACACACCACACCCAGTCCTCAGAATCCTGGCTCGATCTGTATGTTCTGGATTCTGCTGATAAACTCCTCGCCTCGTCTCAACATCCTGTTCCGTTCTTGTCTGCTCACGACCTTATCCAGATATCCTATAATCTTCCGATCACTCTATTTTCCCCAAGAACCATTTCTTTTCGTAACCTTAACACCCTTTCCTCTGAAATCTTGGCGCCAGATCTTGAAGCTATCCCATGGAACACCATATACTCGCTTAGAACCGTAGATTCTATGGTTGAAACCCTTACCTGTCAACTCCATAATATCCTAGACAACCATGCTCCCCTTATCACAAAGAAAATCCGACACCCTCCTGCTCCTTGGTTAACGCCAGAAATTAGGGAATGTATGAGGCACAGGGATGCTGCAAGGCGACGATTCAGGCGCTCCCGTCTTCCTAGTGATTACTCCACCTTCAAACATCTCAGAAACAGTACCCAATCCATGATACGCCAAGCTAAATCCCAATATTTTCAGCAATCCTTATCTTGTGCTTCCGACTCCAAAACCAAATGGACAATCCTGCGTAAACTATCCTTAGGAAAACACACCCATAACCAACCTATTCCTATTTCCGCTGATGATCTTAACACCCACTTTGCTTCCTGCTCCTCTCATTTATCATGTCAGACGCCGATGCCTGCTACTATGCACCATTTCAATCCGGATTCATTCTTTTTTTCCCATATCACCCCTGAGGACCTCTTTAATTCTATTCGTAAATCCCGAACCAATGACTACGGACCTGACAATATCCCAGTAAAACTAATCAAAGCCTCGCTTCCTTCCATCCTTCCAATATTATATCATATCTATAACTTTTCTCTAGACAGTGCAACCTTCCCAACTTCCTGGAAAACCGCTCTGGTCCGTCCACTGATGAAAAACTCAAATCCGGTATCTCCTAATGACTTTCGCCCAATTTCTCTCCTTTCAAACCTTTCTAAACCTTTAGAGCGTCTAGTCCAATCTCAGTTATCCCTCTACCTCGAGCAAAATAACCTTTTGAACCCCCTCCAGTCTGGTTTTCGGCCTGGCTATTCTACTCACTCTGCTCTCTCCCACATTTCCCAAGATCTTCACAAGGCCATAGATCAGCACAAAATAACTATCCTTGTTTTGCTTGATTTTTCCAAAGCCTTCGATTCTGTGGACCATAATATCCTCTTAACCAAACTCCATAGACTCCCAGTATCCACAGGCGCTCTTCAATGGTTTCAATCATTCCTTACCGGCCGTTCCCAGTATGTTGTAGTTCCCAATAAACCCCGCTCCGACTCACTGCCACTAACAAAAGGTGTACCCCAAGGTTCCTCGTTATCTCCTACCCTTTTCTCCATATTCATAAATGATCTTCCGCTCTCCATCAAGCACTCCCAATACCACCTCTATGCCGACGATATTCAGATTTATATTTCCTTTACCCCAAATGAATTTCCTGATGCTATCTCTAAACTTCAGGAGGACATAAATAATATAAGTGCTTGGTCAAACAGCAACAAACTCCTGCTAAGCGCTGAAAAAACAAAAGCCATCCTGATAGCATCACCTGCTCTCCTTAAATCCTTTCCCAGTTCCCCCAACCTTTTCCTAAACAATACTCCTATCTCTTTTCATTCATCTGTCAAGAACTTAGGTATTACTCTTGATCAAACTCTCTCTTGGAAACCGCACATCTCTCAAATATCCCGCCGAATCATAACAACCCTAAAGCAATTCCGTCGCCTCCATCACCTCCTACCATTCAATATTCGTAAACTCCTTGTTTCTTCCCTTGTCTTTCCCCACTTTGACTACGGATGTGAGGTGTACAGCGGACTTTCAGGTGAGCTCGAAGCAAAACTTAAGCGTATTATGAACTGTGCAATACGGTTTGTATTCGGAATCACCAGAGACACGCATATAACCCAGTATTACACCGAGTTAAGGTGGCTTTATCCTCGTTATAGATGCCAGTATTTCCTAGCCTCCTTCCTCTACCAGGTTATCAGAACTCATCGTCCCAGCTACATCTTCCAATCCCTTCAATTTAAATCATCAATTCAGTCCCGTTCTACTAGATCCCGTCTTTCTGACCTCTACCCTCCTCCTCACCGTACTGCTGCCTTTGACAAGTCCTTTCTAGCCAAAGCAACCACTCTTTGGAATTCTATTCCTCCTGAGATCCGTCATGCAAGTACTGCTTCCTCCTTCAAATCGCTACTTTTCAACCACCTTCTCCTTACCCAGTCAAACAGACAATAACTTCAAACTGCAGATGCTATAAATACCAATTATTATTATTTTTTTGTGTGTTTGTATTACTCAAATTATCATTGATGAACCAGCTATTTCTGTTTTGTTTTTTTTGTTTTTCTTATTCCGAAAGTCTGATTGTAAAGATGTACATATATTACTACCTTAATTATTTTTTAGTTTAGTATTTTGTTATTCTAAATCATGACCACACTGTTCCGGTCATCAATTATGTATTTTATTTTATTCTTAAGGGACTTTAGTCCCAGGATAATAAAGAAGTTTTTTCATTTCATTTCATTAGCCACAGTAACGATAAATAAAGAAATACTCAAAAGGACATATTCTTAGTCACACTCATTTCTCACCCTAACCCCTTACGTCTTTCCGCACAATTAAAACCCCTTGAACACCCGTACGTAAACGTCAAACTTCTCCCAAACTATTCCCTATTAAGACTTTCAGCAGTTATTCACCGCATTCCTTCGGAGATTCCAGCCCAACGGGCAGCCGGTTTTTAGACGTAAGTCGGGCATACTGGGAACTTGTGGAGTTATCACCTAGCTGGTATAAATAAGGAAGGAACTATCCCTGTATCCGAGAAGTGTACATTCCGACTAACATTAGCCAAGTAATGGGAAGGCGGGGGCGTTCCCCCAAGGGAGTGGGGAATATTACACCGACAACTTTGGCTATTAGACGAGTGGCCCGGGGGAAAAACACATAGTTGTCGTGAGAGGTCGCTTCCAAGATCTCTTCCATCAATCCGCACCTAACTCTCCCCCACTTTCCCCTCCTCCTAATCACCCCTAGGTCGTTGTCGTCTTGTGTTTCTCATCCTTAACAGGAACGAGGTTAGTCGCTAATTCTTTTTTTTTTTTTTTTTTAATAAATTTACAACTGTATCATGCAATATAATAGGTAGCGGTGTGGTCTAGTGGATAGAGCACTAGTCTGCTGTGCTCCGGGTCCTGGGTTCGAATCCCGGCTGTGGCAGAAATATTATTTATTCTGTTAATTCAGTCGGGGGGCGACCTTAGGGTATGGAGACCCTCCTGGGGCAGACCCAGCCTCTATAAAGTGGGTACCCAAATTAATTGGGGGAAAACCTGGCGGCTGAGCGTGATTAAGGCCTAATCACCTCATTGCACTGCCGTTGGCCTAGAAACAGTACGAATCTCTATATGTACTGATCCCAAGATCCTTCATGGGTTGTAGTGGTACAGGTTTTTTTTTTTTTTTTTTTTTTTTTTTTTTTTTATCATGCAATATAATAAATTTAGTAAATGTGGAGTTTAATCTGAAATACCACTAAAATTGTACATTTAGAATTTTACAGGGGACCTGCACCTAGTGTCTTGTTGACTAGAAGAGTATTGATGTCATTATAATATTGAGGATAGATATTAATATAAAATAAAGTTCCAGGGACTTTATCAGCAAACCACTCCAAATTAACAATTGGCTTAGGCATGGCCTATAAAATAAAAAATAAATAAATTTAAAAAAAATCCGTTTGCAATAAGCAAATATGTTAGGTTCAGAATAATAATTGAATTCAAAGGATCTCTAGGACACCGCCTCTAACGTCGTCGGGGTGGTTTGTACGAATCGGAAGTATTTGGATATACATGGAAGAGTTCATGTTGTAAGTCAGTCTGCGAAGAAAAAGTTTATAATATTGTGTAGCAGTATCTAAAACTGTAAGTCCAAGTCCTTGTGAAGTACTTCGTTTGTCATGGTGCATATATGTGCATAAAATGGTGCATCTACGATTTTTGTAATATTTTGGACTGTATTATTTAGATGTTGGAGGTTTTGGCACAGCCCCATAGATAGCTCTATACCGTTTCATCAGTACTGTGTAAAAAGTTATATCGGTTTTTAAGGATAATTTTGATCTTTTGTAAAGTAGCCTGGGTAATAGTCAAAATCGTCTGTTTAGCTGTTTTTTCTTAAGTCTAATGTGGATCCTCCATGCCAGTCTTTTGTCTCAGTGTAGTCCCTAATAAAGCACTTCTTTTCAAGTTGGAATAGTAATATCCTGGAAATAAAATGTTGGACATTAACCACGTTTGAGCGTGAAAACAATAAATGCACCTTTTAGCCCAACTAGATATTGATCTATTTTGTCAAGATGGTCTTGCAATATGAAGGATGCTAGAACTGCGTTTTGGTTGGATGACAATAGAGCTGTGTCGTCTGCAAAAGTGGCTAGTAAAGTCTAATCATTCTCAGGTATATCTGACCAAAAACTATAAGCAATAAGGGGGGGGGGCTTTTGATTTGGGAAGAACGTTTTGGACTCCCAGTAAATAATAATGAGATTAGTTAAGAATGAAATTAAAATTTAAAAGTAAATAGAGTGGTAAAAAATGTATATGTGTATATATATATTATATATATATATATATATATATATATATATATATATATATATATAGAGAGAGAGAGAGAGAGAGAGAGGGAGTGTGTGAGAGGGGGAGATTCAAAGCAATGAAGAATTAGTTCACGCGAAAGGTTTCATGCCTAACGTAAGCAACAAATTTACTTGATCTACTCATTTTAATGCTGGTATTAATCATCGCTTCGAAAGCTTGGAACGACTCAAGTAGTTGTAATTAGTGCTGAAACTGTAAAAATAAAATTTAATAGCATGAACTTACGACCCAGTAGCCCGTAAAGTTCGCTCGACTAAACGCAACTCTAAATGAAGACGTAAAGGGAAATTTATTTTCAGAATGGTGATCTTATATAATATATGTGCCAAATAGATGTATATTTGTTTGAAAATAACGAGGTTTCCTATTTTTTGGAAATTTTGTAGGAAACCAATATTTTCCTTACTTAAATTGATTAACTTTTCGGTAATGAAACGGGAAATATACAAATAAGTGAACGAAAACCAGTAGAGAGGACCTCAAATAAATACGGAAAAAAAATAGATATATAGGTATTATAGTATAGATAGAAACGGTGATATGGAAATATCAAGGTAAACGTTTGAGCATGCGGATAAATTTAAATATTTAGATTCTATGGTTAATAAAAAAAACTTTAACCGTTGCTTTATTCAGTTATAAATAAAGTAGCGGTTAAAGGTGAAGTATATAGTTAGAAGGATATAGTTAGGGAAATTATTGCTAGCGTGTAAGTTTTCGAATTCGAGTTTTCAACGGAAATACGTGTTTTAGGGCCCTCTGAGTTCAAATGACCAAGTCCCGCAAAAAGGTCCCCGTTTGGTTGTGAGGTAAGCCTTGCTCGAAAAAGATAAGTTGTATAGTACTGAAATTTCACATTTATGTGCGTATCTTTCAGAGGTGTTTTTTAACAGCAAAGTTTTCATTAAAATCGACCAACTAGAGGAGCCACTTTATATAATGCATTTTTTTAAATTTTCTTAAAAACTGCACTAGCAATTTTCTTATATCGATGTAAAATTTAATGGACTTTAATATCATGTAGGTTTATTGAAATAGTCTGATAGGACTTAAATGACGATTCTTTAAATTTCTTTCCTTTAAAGTACCTTCAATAAATAAATAAAAATATACGGCTAAATATACAAGTTGAACTAATTTGATAACCGACTAGATAAAAAATATTTTTAGATAAATAATGTGTCATTTAGTTTTATTATTCAATTTAAAACATATTTTTGCAATGAAACTGAATCTGATTTATAAACTGTTTACTTTCACTTATCTATACTTTAACTCTAACCTTAGTTAATAGTTCATTAACCTATTTTTTAAAAATGAGGTAAGTGAAATTCGTGTGTATTCTATAACATATTTTTAACTGATTTTTCGTGTTTATTGTTGTTGAAATCTTCCATTTATTTTCATTTAATAAACTAAAAAATCCTTTAAAAAAATGTTTTCCAAAAAATTTACTTCTACGACATAATATATCTAGCTTTTACTACACTTCTTAAAAATATATCCGCTCTCTTTCTAATGGAATTATTGTTCACATTTTAATTAATCATCTGCTGCCGTTGTTCTGTATTGTGTGAGGATCCTCCCACGTGTTGCAGAATTCTAATACGGACGTTTGAACACACATTTACGTCCTCAGAAGAATCCGCGCAAACCATCGGAATTCAGATATTATTAGAAAATAAAATGAGGACTTGAAGAATTCAGGAAGTTGCCTCTGGATGTTTTCATTCAGCAAAAGGGAGAAATATTAACTTGGTCTTTTGTGTATTGATGAAAATTGTTGTTATCCGTCGTTTATATATTTTTGCCCATTGAAGTTAGATTTTCCATCAGGGGATTGTAATTCCGACTGTATACAATTTTAGAAAACGTGGATTCTTACATTGTCATCATCTTTTATGGTACATTAAACTCCTTTTTCACTTCTAAATGCTGCCTATTTCTTTATTTTGAAGGGATTCGTTCACTTTATATTTTTAAAGCCTTCAGACAAAAATATACAGAAAAATAATTTTTATATGCTTTTATTTACACCATTCATTTCTCTTAAATAACAATTTAGTGTTATTCTAATATTACTGTTCATTATTGGTATATTTAGCAAAAAAAGCCTCCAATTTCTCAAATTCTATTAAAAAATAAACCTAAAAAATATTTAGCCAATGAGATTTGGTTAGATTTACGTAAACAGAAGACACCACACCTCACATTAACAGTATAAAAATATCTGTATATTTTTCTAAGAATGTTGGATCCACGGGAGGAAAATTCTGGAATAACATTTGTACATCAGATAAAGCTACTTTTATAAACATAGGCAAAAAAATTGTTATTTCCATCGATCAAACAGAGGATATGTCATACTACGACGCTTACATAGTTTAAAAATAAAAATAAAAATAATTTAAATGAACTAAAACAGTTTCTTTTAGCCAAAGTTTGATATTAGATATTCAATTAATTGCACCTACCTAGCTAGTTTTCATTTTATAATATTTTAAAAAGTGTAAACAAATATATTGTTAAGGTTAAATAAACGAGTTTAAATATCCACTTAAATTAAGACACCTTAGCCTTCCATATCCTTCCAGTCTCGAATTGGATCTTTTTACCAATATAATTTTTTTTTTTTTTTTTATTGAGAAATATTACAATTTGTTACATAATGAACAGTAGTAATAGTGATGTATAACACATTCATGCAATATATACAGAAAATAATGATAGAGACAAATTACATAAAATCGGAAATAAATAAATTCAAATATATACAAAAAAATAACAATTAATAAATACAAAAAAACAACAAGAAACAAATTAATACAACAACCTGTAGTAGAGATAAATACAAGTTGGAAAATAAATAAACCAATATAATTTAGTATTTAATTATACTTTATGTAATAATAATAAAAAAAAAAATCTTAGTAAAGTCGGTCGAGTCAAGAATTTCAGATATGTTGCTGAAGTCATCCAGCTAATTGGATTAGAAGAGGAAGCAATCAATGAAAGGATGAGGAAGTTGGACCAGGCATGCTAAGTGATAAAGAATACCTACAACAAAAGGTCTATGAGCTTAGGGGCCAAGTTCCGACACTAAAACACAGTTGTGGCCACTTACTTTGAAGGATGAATAACGCCATAGGATTTTTGAAAATAAGGTAATGCGTAAAATATTTGGTCCAATGAGAGAATGCAGAAGGTTGCACAATGCGGAATTGTGGAACTTGTACTCGGTGAGTATAATTGAGTTAATAGCGTCGCGGAGACTCAAATGATCGAGTAAAGTTACTGGGCTCTGTGAAGAACGAATTTGGAAAAAGTAGATATTTGCTGAACCGACTGGTAGGCGTCTGGCAGGTAGGCCAAGGTGTCGATGGGAGGATTTTGGAAAGCCCGATCTCAGGAGCTAAGGCTTGAATGATGATCTTTGGAGGAATTGCTATAGTCATTACTTAGTTGTATCGGCATCGAACCTTGAGGTTCAGCTGGTCTATCAATATTATTATCAAACGATTCTGATCGAGAAACCTTACGTTTTACTGTGGTTTAACCGTATCCCAGAAGAGGTTGAAATGAAAAGTCTGCCGTTAACTTATGAGAGGATGGAATAGGCCCAAGTTTGAAGTTGGCAATCCTGGATTTCGTTCACCACCGAGGCACAAGATCTTATTTCCTAGGTTCTTCTTGGAGCCGTGAAGGCCAAACAGAAAGAAAACCCCCTGCCATGAATATGCTCATTACACCGCCCCATTCCTGCCCCAGGCGTCCTTTCCCCTCTCCCGCAGAAATTTCAATTTGCACAAATTTTCACCTCTCCCTTCTCAATGGGCTCCTTGTTATCAAGCTATGCGTCCGCTTTAACACCCTCGACTAACTCTGAACTCAAATGGCTGTATTGATTATGAGATGGATCCTTCAGTTTTTGTTTTTTTTCTCCTGTTTCTTTATTAACAAAGAAATTTTCTGTTCGTTCTGGACCTGTCTTTGATTCATCGGGTTCTTGTATAAGATCTACATGGTAATTGGGCAAAGAAGGTAGGATGTGTGTGAGTGGGTCGATCCTTTTGAAATCGTCCAATTTTTATTAATTTTGCTGCTCAGCATTTTAAATTTTCTTGATGTTTTTACGAGTAATACTATTATATTATTTATTTTATGTATGTATATATATACATAAAATTATTATTGTATTTATATTTACGGTTTCGAAATAATAATGTTGAAAATAGTCCTATAGGGAAAAAATTGGTATGCTGAGTTAAAGCCACCCCACTAAGTTGGGCAGCATCACTTTGTTAATAAAGTCTATCTCTCTTTCCTGAATTTAAAACCATATGAACAAAATTTCTGACTTATACTTTTAGTTTTGGGACCAAACGTGTCGGGAAAGTCTAACCACACTCATGTTTAAAGGAAAATATCTCAAAAAGGACTGAGTGAAAAATATGAAACCTTTCATCTGTATACCTTGTAAACTTATAACCCACAAAAAGTCTCGTTTTTTATTAATTTTCAAGATATTTTCATCACTTTTTTATAAATGTATTTTGCTAAAAAAACATGTTTATAGATTCCTGTTGTAATTTTCATTATTTATAAAAGTTTTTTAATTTAAAAGAAAATTAATTGACCATTGAGGACACCGCAGATAGTAATAAGATTCATTCACTCAATAATAAGAACAAGAACCAAAGATATAATAATAATAAAAATAAAATAAATAAGTTAATAAAGTACAACTTTTTTCTCTTTTAAAATAAAAATTGTCAACTTACATGCGCAATGCTGTTTGTCATTGAACTTATTTTTCAATAGTTTAATTAGGATCATTTTTTTCGAATTTGTGTGTGTACGAATACTTTTTTTTTCTTACTGAACACTTAATTTAATTGTTTTATTATTATAGGTCTTATCCTTATTGGAAAGTCTGAAATGGTCTAAGTGTCGAATTTTCGTAATTTGTCCTGTTAATAAAAAAAATACGTTTTTTTTATTTTTACGATGTAGAACACAATATATTATTTTTTTATTTCTAAAAATGTTCGATACTTTTGACGTTTGTTTCTTATTAGTGTTTTTTTGTTTATGGTCATAATAATATTTTTTTGTTTTGCATGATATATTTCCTGATATACAAATAAAACTTTTTTTAACTAAAGGTTTTGTTTAATCTTATTAGTTTTTGCACAAATAATAATAATATCAGGTCTACCGAACCCGAAGGTTCGATGCCTATACCACTAAATACTGTCTACGCAGACTCGTCCAATGATCACCGTTCAAGCCCAAGCTCCCGAGATCAGCCTTAACGCAATCCTCCCATCGACGCTTCGGCCTACCTTTCGGACGCCTATCGGTCGGTTCAGCGATTACCAACTTTCTCGGAAGTCGTTCTTTACCGAGCCCAACAACTTTACTCGCCCATTTGAGCCTCCGCAACGCTATTAACTCAATTATATTCATAGGGTATAAGCTCCGCAATTCCGAGTTGCGTAACCTTCTAAACTCCCCACTGGCCTCATCTCTCTTCGGACCAAATATTTTACGCAGAAAACCACTGAGTTTTATTAATTTTTTAAAGATTTTAAATAAGACCTTATTATTATGAAAACCTTTGTTCCAATATGTTTCACGTAGAAAAGTTCAGTGTAGCGTTTTTTTTCTTTATAATTTAGTGTTATATTTAAAAATATAATGCGTATGTTATTCATTTTAATGCATAATTTATAACTTATTGGATCGTTCCACCTAAAATTTGGTGATTATGGAGATATAATAAATTTTAAATTGTAGGATATATACGCATTATAGATTTTACTTGTTTTTAAGTATATAACTAATGTTTTACGCTAACTCGTCTGAAGTTAAGGAAGGGATTAACTCTGATTTTTAGTTTCTTTACATCAATAAACCAGTTTAAAACGAGTTCTCTTTCCACTAATAGCAAATTACAATGTTTCTTGCAACTACATAAATAACAGTTGATGTACTTCTCAAGCCATTAGAAATTTTCGGACACTTAAAATAAGAAAACGTTTCCTGAATGCCTAGGAACTGGTGTATGTCAAATATGTGAGGAATTCCTTCTATAGGGTTCACCTCTATCTCATAAGTCTTGACTTTCGGTTCCTGTTCCAAAACATTCAAAATATCACTGAAATTTGATTGTTACCTTTTTATTATAACCAATTTATTTATTTATAATTGATAGATGATTTAATAGGCTTCGGAGGCGTCTTAAAAGCTAAAATACAACTTTATATTTACTCATTGTGTGCTTTAATACAGTTGTAAATTACTATAAATGAATAAATAAAAATTTTACATACTTTATACTTCCATTTATTTAATTTTATCAATATAGATATTTTCATGAGTGTTTTTTATTTTTAACGTATTATTGATATTTACAACTTTAGTATATATATACATATATATATATATATATATATATATATATATATATATATATATATATATATATATATATATATATTAATATAATACAGTATATTTAACTGTATACATCAATTAAATGTGATGGACATAGTAAACTGACATGAAATGCATGTAGGGACGCTAAGCACTCTAAAATATTTTAAACTAGAAGGTCTCAGGTCTTCTTTTTAGACTTCTCGGAGAATTATCAGGAATGTAAGAAGATGATAGGATAGAAACTAGTAGGTTAGAGTGGGAATGGAGTTTTCATAAAAATGAAACGAATTTTTGCTTTCTCTTTTCTATATATAAAATATATATTAAGAGAAAATATTGAGATAATGAAATTTTTCGAATTCCAGTTTCAACGGAAATGCACGTTTTAGGGTACCATGAGTCCAAATAACCAAGTGGTGCGAAAAAGTCTGTGTGTGTGTGTGTCGTAAGTCTAGCACGAAAACTAAAAGTCATACGAAACTGAAATTTCATATTTTAGACAACTATACGCCCGAGATGTTACAGGATTTTTTCACTATAATTGGCTGACCGGAGTTTCTACTTAATACCATGAATAATATATCTTTGAACGATTTCGTCAAAAATGCATTCTGATTAAACTCACTGTATCAATGTTAAATGTAATGGGCTTTAATTTGATGTAGGCTGTAATTTTATTCTGATTGAAATAGTCTGACAAGTCTTAACTGCCGATGTTTTGTATTTTCTTCCTCAAAAGTGTCTTTAATTTTGTAGATACCAAAAAATCCACTTCATCACCTTATTTATATTGAAAAAAATCGGCTTAACATTCCAGTAGAACGCATTTGATAACCAGCTGATGGAGAAAGTAGCAAACATTATTGTTATGCATTTTTTGCTTTTTGATAATAAGAACATTATATAGACATATTATAAACGCTTGGAAAGCTAAAGATTTAAAAAAAAAATTATTTTATAAATAAAGTTCTAAAAGGCAATGGAGAGTGACGTTAATCGGACAAAACTAAGAAATTTTTGCAGATAATAATATAATAAATTATTCAATGAAGTACACGTTAACAAACAATGTAACTTAATTAAATATATATTGGGATGTAAGAGAGGACACGAAAAATTGTACAGTGCTATAAATACTTCAGGTAATGATTTATGAATTGTTGAACGGAACATAAGTTCCTCTATGAGCTTAGTATACCATATTTGTTTTTGTAAATGTACCGTAGCTATATTATAATTTTTATAGAATAGAATAGAATAGAAAATAAACTTTATTCTGGGACAATGTCCCTTCAGAATAACATTAATGGTCAAAATAATAATTTATATCTGGCCTAAAACAATATATAACTACATTTAAATAACAAAAAAAAAGAAGAAAAAAATAAATTTATAGTTTGTTTTGTGTGTTTTATTAGTTTTTAGTTAATCAGATATATTTTTCAATTTTTTAATTAGCGATATTTTCCTAATTATTCTTTTTTTTCTTTTACAGGTTAGTGTTTGAACTAAGGAGGAGATACACAATGGTAAAATCTTATTCAACTTTTAAATATTCAGAGTTATCGGATACATTTTCACTTATGTTTAATAAGAAAACACATATTTTGATTAAGCTCGCTGTATAGATTTAAAATTAAATATTTTTCAACACCATATAGGTTTCATGCTAATTGAAATAGTAAGACAAAGCTTAAAATGAAGAATTTTAAAAAATGTCTTTTTTTAAATTATATATTTTATTAATTTATTCAGGAATATTACAATTTGTCTCAATGGACAGTAATAATAGGGCCGAAAGATCACCTTAATACAATATTTACAATATAAACGATAGAAAAGTCAAATTACATTAAAAAAAATAAATAAAGGTATATAATAACAAAAATCTTGTTTATTTTAGTATAAATAACTAGCCATTTCTCGAAGTCAGCATTGTTAAAAATTGCATAAGAATTTTATTACTAGCTGAAGGATAAAACAGCAGACATATTCTGTCAGGCTGAAACTGTTTTCTACTTTAAATATAAATAGTAATATAGATGTTATATTATTGGAAAGCCATTTTATACATGATATTACCTAACTTACAAAGCTGGGTTAACTACCAGAGACGAGTGAGAAATGCATAATAAAACTAGGCGATTGTTGGAGATTATAATTTCTATTGTTTATCTGTTTGATATGAAATAAATGTTTAGATTGAAATTCATTGATTGTTTAAGTTCTATTCACTTTTAAATGCATTGTTTTCAAGAAGAGGTTAAGGTGACTTTTGTGTTGCCTGCACCAGATTTTTTATTATTTTTTCATTCATTATTTAAGTAAATATCATCCTTTTTTTTTTTTTTTTTTTTTTTTTTTTTATTTATTAGGTTATACCCAAAAATTTTTTTCATTCAAATCTACAACTGTATTTAATTTTAATAACACGGATGTGGAAACTAGAAAACTTGTAGACAAACTAATGACCAATTAAATAAATTATAATCATGTACCAAAAACTAAAATAAAATTCCTATGTAATAATAATAATTAAATATATATATAAATGGACAATTACTAAACACTTTAATAGTTTTTTTTCTTTTTACATATTTGCAGGGAAACTTGATCAGTCAGGATTTTTGGGAATTGAATAATCAGGAAGTAATTGAATAGACGGGATTTAAATATCGGAAGGGTATTAAAATTACCGATATGAGAAGGAATAGAGTTCCATTTAGAAGAGGATCGGATTATAAAAGATCTATCAAAAGCTGCAGTTCGATTGGGCGCAATACACAAATCAGAAGACCGCATGCGAGTGTCGCGGAAATGGATTTTAGAATCAGGAGATCTGAGATGTATGATGGAGGTTCTCTTCCATTTTTAATCGTATCCTAGTTACTATAAATGTCAATTGTTAAGAATCCTTTCAACGATAATGGCGACTTTAACTTGGAATAAAAAAAAAAATTAAAGTACGGAAATCGGAAATATCTTTTGAAATAGTGAAATTAGTCATTTTCGTGCGTTTACGGATGACATGGTAAAGGAAAGATGAAAGAAATTACTTGCAACGCACAGTGGAAAATAGGACCGATTTAGGTGGACAAAATTCTGAAACTTGTCTATATTTAACCTTTTTAAATTTTTTTAAAGTCCCAGATTACGGAAAAATATCTAAAAAATTATAAAAAACTAAATTATTTTTAGACACGATTGGCTAGCGCACAGTGGTCAAACATCAAATTTATTTGCTTTTATTTAATTGTTAAAATATAAAACTTCCCTACATTTTACGTTTGAAGTCCCAGAATACATTAAAAAATAACACAAAAATCTAATTATTGCTCGGAGTTGCTGAAACCTGGTAATAGATGTATTTTATATTACTTAGGAAACTCTTCAAATTATTGATTGTAAAACTTTTGATTCGGAGTGTTGTGTCTGAGAAAAATTATGTATTTCCCAAAACGCAAAAAAATCGCAAAATTTTTTCGTAATATTTAAAAACTAGAAGAATTGATGAAACAAATTCTTGGGGTAACTTGGGGGATATATCATTTCTCGTTATTGAATAAGATAATACATTTACAAATTGCTAAAGTAACTCTACAGGTAGATTGTAATGTATATTCAGTAACGATTTTGGAAATATAATGTTTTACTTGTCTCAGCAATGTCCATTGTTAAATAAAAGCAAAGAGACTCTGGACTAAATCCATCTTGAACGCAATAAACGACCATCGCATAAAGATAATCCCATTGTTGGTTATAAGGCACTGGTGCGAACAGGAATGATTTACTCATTTGATATTTATTTGTAAACACGGTATGGCGGGAAATATTAGTATTGAGGGTCTTGCTAACTAATAATAAAAATCTGGTGCGCGCAACACACGACTTTCACTTACCTCCATTATTTATATCCATCAAAGAATTTTTGAACAAAGTTGTTAACAAAAATAAATTGTTAAAGAATGATTTTAATAGAAACCTTTGTTTTATTAAATAATCTATTATATTATTATCTACGACAATCAGTTTCTTTTATCAGCTTTTCTTCACTCTCCGTTAACTTTTAAAATAGTATGTATAAGATATGTTTTTCTAAAATCTTTAGCATTCCAACGGTATATTTCGGTTCTTAAGTTCTAAAACAAAAATTGCATTAAAAAATATGTATGCAGTTTTCTCGTTTAGTTGGATATCGAATTCGTTCACCTTATATATTTACCTCTTTTTTAGGAATGCTAGCTAGTCAGGATATGTGGTTAATTTTTTCGAATCTACAAAATTAAAGGTACTTTGGAGAATGAAATTTTGAAATATTGGCATTTAAGCCCTGTCAGACTATTTCAATAGGAATGAAACCTACATGATATTAAAGCCCGTTAAATTTTACATCGACATAGCGAGCTTAATCAAAATCATGGGAGCAGGTTTTTAAGAAAATCGTAAATAAGTGCGAAATGCATGGTATGAAGGTGCTCTTTTGGTTAGCTGATTTTGATAAAAAGTTTTTGTAACATCTCGGGCGTCTATTTGTCTTAAATATGAAATTTCAGTTTCATAGGACTTTTCGTTTACGCGCGGAAGTTACCACAAACAGAGCTTTTTGTAGGACAAGTTCATTTGGATTCAGGAAACAATATAACGTGTACTTCCGTTGAAAAGTGGAATTCGAAAATTTTCTCGATCGCAATACTTTACCTTGATATATATTTCATATATAGGTAAATGAAAGTAAAAAGGTGAAGCACTGGAAAATTCCTAACTTTTGACTTCACTTAATGGCTACCTAAACTGGTGATTTTGCCCAGTGTGCGACGGGAGGAAGGGTAGACTTACATGGTAGTAAAGCCCGTTCAATTTTACATCGGCATAGCGAGTTTAATCAAAATCATGGGAGCAGGTTTTTAAGAAAATCATAAATTAGTGCAAAATGCATGCTATAAAGTTGCTCTTCTGGTTAGCTGATTTTGATAACAAGTTTTTGTAACATCTAGGGCGTCTTTCTTAAATATGATATTTCACTTTTATAGGACTTTTCGTTTACGCGCGGGAGTTACCACACACGGACACACACACACAGACCTCTTTTTGCAGGATTAGGTCATTTGGGCTCAGGAAACCTTAAACCGTGTATTTCCATTAAAAACTAGAATTCGAAGATTTTCACGATCGCAATACTTTACCTTACTATATATTTCATATATAGGTAAGTGAAAGTAAAAAGGTGAAGCACTGGAAAGTTCCAAACTTTTGACTTGACTTATGTCTTCCAAGGGAGCGGCGTGGTCTAGTGGGTAGAGCGCTAGTCTACTGTGCTCCGGGTCCTGGGTTCCAATCCCGGCTGTGGCGGAATATTATTTATTCTGTTATTTCAGCCGGGGGGCGATCCTAGGGCAGGGAGACCCTCCTGGGGCACACCCAGCCAACATAAAGTGGGTACCCAAAAAAGGGGAAAAAACCTGGCGGCTGTGCGTGATCTTGGCCGAATCACATCATTGGACGGCCTTTGGCGTAGAAACAGTACGAAACTCTACATGCACTGAGCCCAAAACTCTTCATGGGTTGTAGTGGTACAGGTTATGTCTTCCTAAATGGATGATTTTGCCCAGTGTGCGACGGCAGGAAGGGTAAAGCCACTTTAACTCTTCGTAGTTTCGCGTAATAGAATTTAGTAGGTTCTGCTTACATTACATTTAATGAGTTATGTTATAGGATAGAGCCTTTATTGTTTCAGCTACTTACAAGAGCAGAGGAGCGAAAATTCTTTAAAGACCCCCGTTAGTACGTGTTGTTGGAAGAAGGGGGTGCTTTATAAATTGAAGAAAGAATTATAGTGGCGTCATAATGAAGAAGTATAAAGAGGAAGAGAGTCGATCCTCTAATCCACTGCCTTGTCTCTCCAATTACCCTCGAAATTCTCTCATGCTCCACCCCCAGCCTTTACCCTTATTCCTTCCCATTATTTTTTCATAATTATTTTCTCCCTCCTTTTTTTTTTTTTTTTATAAATTATTGCCTTACCACCCCTTCCCCAGCCTCTCCGACCATCACCAGTGCAAACAGACTTAAATAAACTCGCTTCAACATCTGCATGTTCGAATTATTAACCGACTGTTACTCCTTTTATTTCCTACTTAAAAGAGATACAACTTAGTAATTTTTTCCTTCCCTTCTCATTTATTTATTATTTTATCGTTTATTATTTGTCTCATGTCTCCAGTGCTCTGGTTAAAACGTTCACGCCTCGGCGAATATCTACGTTTTTCCGCGTGAAACGGAACTGTGTTGGCTGCTAACGCTTCGTGGGGCGGGGCCACACTGTTTCAAGTTCCAACGTGCTTAATGCCAGATCACAACAGTTCGATGCTTCGAAAGCGCCAAATGCGAGATTGTAACAGTTTTGACATATGACTTGTTGTGTATATTTAATTATGGAAATAAGATTCTTAAAAAAAAAATCTTATATTATTACTATATATTATATTCTTATATTATATTATGGGAATAAAAATATTTAAAAAAATCACGCACAGCTAAATAAAATTCTCAAAGAATAGTAAACAAGTGAAATTAACCGATATGAGTCTTTTGAGAGGGGATGTTGAAATTTTTAAAATATTGAATAAATAAACCCTTATACATGTCAATTTCAACGACATATAATGTTGAGATAAAATAAAAAAAACTTATTTTCTAAAAACAAGTGACTTACCTGTGATGCGCTTCGACACAAGGGACAGACAAGTGTGACCCACCGGTGGGTCACGTCTGAACGTGTTAAGCAATCTGTGTCGATGTTAATGGAACGTACTCATTAATAATTTAAACGGTACACATGTCGTGGTCATAGAAGTTATATATATATAGTAACGTTTCTTAGTTCTAGGGAGCGGCGTGATCTAGTGGATAGAGCACTAGTCTACAGTTCTCCGGGTCCTGGCTTCAAATCCTGGCTGTGGCAGAATATCATTTATCCTGTTAATTTAGCCGGGTGGCGGCCCTAGGGTATAGAAACCCTCCTGGGGCAAACCCAGCCTCTATAAAGTAGGTACCCGAAAATTTGGGGGAGAGGGTCTGACGGCAGAGTGTGATCTCGACCTTATCACCTCATTTCACGGCCGTTTGCCTAGAAACAGTCCGAATGTATGCTGTTAGTATCTTAGTTCTTGGTTAGTAGTTTTAACTATAATTATCTCAAATTTTAAGCGTTTTGCTATCAGAAACGATTGATATTGTGAGGTTACATGAAGTAGAATAATTTTCATAGAAAAAAAACCGTGACACAAATCAACAGTGGTCACAGTTTTGAAAAGAAATATGATAATTCATTTTAAGAGAGAACTTAATCTTTTATTTTTTACTTTCACTTATCTATATATGAAAAATATTAAAAGGGAAAGTATTATTTTTCATTGATTTTAGTGTTTTTTTTTTGTTTTTTTTAATTTTATTATATAATATTATTTGTGTGTGGTTATCTATAATTAATTTTTCACAGCCGGTTTCAAACGCTTAAACTTGAAGCTTGGTCCAGCCTTGTTCACTAGACCATCATGTTCGAAATAAATATATTTAAAAAAAATTAATCAATAATATAAATTTTTACTAAAATAACTAAAATATAGCTGTAAAACTTCATGTATATATATATATATATATATATATATATATATATATATATAATAATAAATTCTTTATTTATTCTGGGACAAGTCCCTTCGGAATAATGTTACAGTTTTTTAGCTAGACTTGCTGTCTATCCAAACAGGATTGGCCAACACGCGTGTGCCCCCTAAACCTTTTAAACTTCATTATTCTAATTAAGCGAAGGTTAAGTCCTAAAATTATACGATTATATATATATATATATATATATATATATATATATATATATATATATATATATATATATATATAATTAATATAATCGGTAATTTTATCATACATTGGTGCGTATAAAAAATATGCACAATAAATATTTAATATATCTCTTATATACATGTTTTGTTTAAAGAAGAAACATGTCAGTTAATACAATTTTTTTTTTACTTACTGAACTTTGGTAATTGCAATAGAAACAAAAAAGGTTAAATCATTGGCATATACCGTTTATTATATTTTTAAAGTACTTTTATAATTAACTATTTTACTAAATAGAAGGTATTTTCATTATTATATTTTTTACTCTACTCAACCCCAAAACTTTCACTGGAAACCATTAAATTATGTAAGAGTTGATACAATGGAACAGAGTGGGATGGAGCTTTAGAATTAAGGCCCTTTTTTCTTTCTTTATTATTTTTTTATTACCGAAAACTAATGTAATTGATGCCAAATTTATTGAATAACGTCGGCTAACATTACGAAACATGCTTTTAAGGATTTTTTTTTTAATTTCTAGGCATCCTTACAATTAAGTGTCATTGTTATCAGGAATGTCCCCGCCGAGACAACCGATAAAATGCCGTGATTGCTGATGATACACATGTTATCAGAGAATAACCCCAACCCCCCCCCCCCCTCTGCTCCCTGAATTCTCGAGTCGGTCCCCGCAACCCTCGGGATATTGTTTCAGAATGGGAGGATCAAGACACCTATAAATCCCCGCAAATTACCCTTAGCCTCCGCCGAAAGCTCACCACACCCCAGCCCTTTAATAATGTGTCCCTTCCTGTAGGGACACATCCAACCCTGGTTCCCTTCCCATATAGAAAACCTTAATACCTCAACCCTCACACACACATTCAAGGAGTCAAGCGTCTTATTATGTCGCAAACGACGACATCCACCTGTGGTCTACTAACCCAACAAATCAAGTTTACTATACTTATAGAAGAAATAACTCACGTAAAGAGCTCATGTATTTTTTAATCATTTATTTCTTACATCAAAATATGTTTTAAATGATAATTCAATTTTAACAAATAATTAGAGGGTTGAATAATCTTATCCAGCCCATTTTGGGCCTTATCAAGAGCTAGCTTACTTCAGTCAAGCTATGAACCCTCCAAATGGCCCCTAATCGAATAATGGTAGTCTTATTAACACTATGACACAAAATGACTTCAATTTTTAAAAAAAATACTGGACATATACATAAAAAACCTGACGAGAAGACGTACTGTCCTTCTTATGCCCTGGCATGTTATTGCTTTGTTTATTATCTTATCCTATTTTGCTGGTTGTCACAATACTGCTGACAGGTGCAAATAAATAAATGGAAATGAAAAAAAAAATTAATTAGATTAATAGAATAATTTAGGCAACTGGAATTTAAAATTTTACTTTCACTTACCTATATAAAGTAAGGTAAAGTATTGCGATCCTGATAATAATTGAACTACACTTTTTAAAAGAAAGACACATTTTATTTAGGGTTTCATGAGTCCAAATGAACAATTTCCACAAAAAAACTCTATGTTTATATGGTAAGTCTAGCTCGAAAACTTTAAGTTATATAAAACTGAATTTTCATATTTTGGAGGCGTGTTTGTCTGAGATGTAACACCATTTTTTTTCACCATAATGGGCTCACCGGAAGTATTAGTTTATAACATGCATTTTGTACTTTTTCAAGATTGATTAACGTCTCGATGTAAAATTTAATAGACTTTAATATCATGTAGGTTTCATTCTGATTTAAATATTCTAACAGGGCTTAAATGTTGATATTTTAAATTGTCTTCCCCTAAAGTACCTTTAATTTTGTTGATTATATAAAAATAACTATATCATCTTGTTATCATTGATAAAAAAAACATGTAAATATTTAAGTAACCAGGTACCATTCCTTCCATGAAAAATTCCATTCCCACTACAATCCATTAGTTTCAATCCTTGCTTATCTTCAATCCCTGATAATCCTCCGAGGCGTTTGACCTTCTACTTTAGAATATTTTTAGAGTGCTGCCACTGGGTAGTGTCTCTACATGTATTTCATGACAGTTTTATATATTACCATCACATTTACAATTGTATTTTTATTTAATACAGTTGTAAATATCAATAAATATGTTTTAAATATATATACAAATAAGTTTAACAAATTATATACCTAACTTAAAGAGAAAACTGCAAAACTATTTTTTTAACGCAATCTCTTGTTTTTGAACATAAAAACAGTAACGCTGATGTATAGTATATCGTTGGAAAGCTGAAGATGATATAAAAAAATATTATCTCATAAAAAAAGTCGTAAAAGGTTATGAAGAGTAATGAAATCGGATATTACTAACCGATTGTTGTAGATATTAATATTATAGATTATTTATTAGGACACATTTCTATCGAAAATTAAACGGTCTAATAAATGTATGGTTGTATTATAAGAGCAGATATTAGACCTTTGGCGGAGGAAAATCAAATTTTGAGTGCTTTGTTGTTATCCTTGGTTTTCCTCAGAAAAACTGTGTGGCACTAAATAAAAGAAGAAAAAAATTTCCAGAAGGTTAGGGAATGAAATAATAAACTCAAAATATTTTAATATTTTTAGAAATAATAATATGATGCTGAAAATATATTGGCTGCATGGCACAGATTTTTAGTGACTTGAGTCTGATTGTTGTTAGAGCTTGAGTATTTAATCACTTCGGAAGAATATCGGAAATACATATTCCTATGTTTTATATTTACACAATATACATATCTATATAAAAGCCTATTGGCTAGCAGGTCTTTGTTGCCACGAAGTTAGGAATTATTAGATGTATACTTTATTTCGGTATTTTAAGTCTGCAACGAATGGAATATTTGGGTCTTTAGATGATTTTATTGGTAGAAAAATGGGGGACATTTAGTATTTTTTCCAAAAGAACCATTCCGTATTTCTAAAAAAGACAGATAATAGTAATAGGGGTTTAAAATTTAAAATCGCTGCTTTTTATTGGATTTTAATGTATTTCCTTTCATTTTCATGTACTATCATTCAAACAAAATCAAATACTTAAATAATTAATGTATTAATTATCAAATTTTGTTTCATTTTTATTATATTTTTTGATTTTTTAAAAAGCAGAAGTTGAATATGAGTAATGTAATTTAACGTATTACGTACACATCATACAATTTTAAAAAGGTTTTAAATTATTGTATTTCCCCATTAATGCTCTTCCTAAATCATCAGGTTTTATTTGTATTTAATTATCATATATTTTATTTTTCATGTATTATATAGCAAACAGTGTATTGACTTTAAGTTTCGTTTATTTAGTTCAAATATATCAATGACCCTCTTATACATTTGCTTTAATACATACTTGCTGCAGAAATTGAGCTTGGTCTGTAAGAATGAAATGTGGGAGATGGACGATTTACTTTTGACCTCTCCCATTATTTATTGTTATAAAATAATTTTATTGGGTCAACAATTATAAGAATCTCTCACTTTTTTTCTTGTCAATGTCAAAATACAATTTAAGGTTTTGAGTTACTTTAAAAAAAAAAAATTTAATAAATAAATATTATTCATGGAGTAATTTGGGGATAAAAAACGAAATTGTCTCAATTTTTACTACAATAAATACGTCGCAGGCCATGCTTGCAAAGCGTTATTTAAATTGGGGGGGGCGCTGTCTAATTTATTTAATGGGACTTAATTGGCAGTAATATAATTATAATTGAGGGGGACTTTTATGATTAGCTCGGCTGTGGGAGACATTTGTTTTTTGATTAGCTTCGGTAGAAAGATTTACCGGCGGGCCAGGCCGTAACTTCGCCTCTGTTCTACTTTCTCATCGGGTATATACCCTTCGTGGTTGGGCTTGGGATATATAACCCAGAAGCGATTATAGCTAGGGATTTACCAACGGATCCCAAGGGATGCTATTTTAGGGAAACCGACTAGAAGATAGTCAATGAATTTTATTCAAATATAAATAATAATAATTTAAATTTTAAAATTAGATCAATGATATCCAAATTTAGTGGATTACTACCGAACTAAAACTGTTAGATATATTTCTGTCAACCTTTAAAAAATAAATATAATTTAGAGTAAACGTCAAGAAATATCTAAGTCATATTTTAAAATAACCAGTCATGATGCCATATCAAAATAGATTAATAATGATGTTGATAGAAATTAATATAAACATATTATAGAATGTGATTCATCAAGCAGCTCTTAAGTCATTGAGAACAAATAGAAGACGTGTACGAATATACAATGAATGTTGGAATAAAATACTTTTGCTACACATGTAATCCAACTTCAGCTTGTGGAGAAAAAGTATATTAAAGTAATTTTGGGTATGAATCAACAAAGATATTTTCGAGCTTTAATGTCACGTCTGTACAATTTTCTACATATGCGAAACACGCTTTTAAGTTTAAAAAAAAATCTCTATTATTAAAAAAAATGTATTTTAGACAGGATAAGTTAGTGAGTAAAATTGATCACAGTTTTTTAAAAGAACTGGAAACTATAGCTTAGTAGTGCCAAGACCAATATATTGCTGGACCATTCACCAGACCTGTTGTGCAATGAATATTGTTTGCAATAATGTTCCTCTAAATCCTTGATATTCTTACTAAAATCCTCATTGGCTCTAAATTAACCTTGAATTCCCTTATATGCTTTTCCTCAATAAAGTCCCTATCCCATTCCAAAAAAACCACGAAGTCACTTTTAATCAACATCTATCGTAGAATAACCATGTATCTGAAATACACGAACAAAGTTCTATTTTCATACTTAAGAAGCTCTATAGATTCAATGAAAAGCTACTTCTGTTTCCTCTGTTGTATTTCCCAGATTTGAGTACGGTTGCCTGGTGTACATTTGGATTAACCGACGAACTGGAAATAAAATTAAAATGTGTAATAAATTGTTTTATAAGACGTATTTTCGGAGCACGTAGACCTGACCATATTTCTTGCTATTACACCGAATTGACGTGGCTCTATCCTTCTGTTCGCCGGCAATATTTTCATGGTTCTTACCATGAAATCAAGCATTAAAAAATAGAAAACCTTCCTTTATAAAACCTAACTGAACTTCTTACACTCTGCTCCGATTTTGATTATGTTATACTTAATCCGAAAATGGCCATAGTCAGAGATTTAAAACTTTGAGTAAAACATATTATTTTTCATAATTTTTTTTTTAGCTTTCCGGCGGAATATTTTACATATATATTATGGTTCTTATCTTAAAAACAATACAATAAAAAATACTTTTTCTTTTTTTATTTTATTATCGAATTGGTTTAACTTGTATACATAGCCGTTTTTTTTAAAATCTATAATGACATCATCAAATGGTCAATTTATTCGAATCTAAAAAGTTGAAGATACTTTAGAGGAACAAAATTTAGGATATCGGCATTTAAGCCCATGTCAGACTATTGCAATCGGAATGAAACCTGCATCGTATTAAAGCCTATTGAATTTTACATAGATATAGTAAGTATAATTAAAATCGTTTGAGTCTTTTTTAAAAAAATCGTAAAAAGGTGCAAAATGCGTGGTATAAAGTAGTACTTCCGGTCAGCCGATTTTATTGTAGTTAAGAAGTTGCTGTAACATCTCGGGCGTATAGTCATCTTACACAGACCTTTTTGCGGGACTTGGTCATTTCGACACAGGGGACATGAAAACGTGTATTTCCATTGAAAACTGGAATTCAAAAATTTTCAGGATCGCAATACTTACCCTTACTATATTTTTCATACATAAGTAAATGCAAGTAAAAAAAATGTAGATGCACATTAATTTCAGAGGAAAAAAATGATTTTTTTGTGTAGCAGTGTAGTAAGTGAAAGTAGCGTGATGCGCGAACCAGATTTTTGTTTACCTTTGTTCGTTCTTGCCCTATCGACGTTAGGACAAGTCGATGGAAACCTATTAAAAATATGAAGAAAATTAATCAAGAGGCCGACCCCGGGAGATATAGGATAAATTAATTACCGAGTGCAGGGCTCCTTAAATGAAGCCCGGGGTAAACTTGAAGGGGGAGGGGCTAGCTATCCCTCATATCTGATAAAGAGGATGTTTTTTTGGGAGGCTTGCGGTTAAGGCGGCCCGACACTTGCTACTGCTCAACTGTAATTAGTAGGCCGAGTAAGATGGATCACCTCTCTGCCAAAACTTACCGCTTATTCAAACTCTCATTTTCCCGCAACATTAACGACCATCTGTTTTAAACAAGAGCTACAACCCCCCCCCACCACCAGTCCCCCCTCCATCACGTCCTCACGTTAATTTTTTGTTGTAATTACCATTGATAAAGCAGCAGGCAGACGGACGTACGAGCCCAGCCATCCATCTCTCTCGCCCTGGTCGATTTACATAATTCCTTGTTGTTTGTTTTTTTTTTCTTCCCCCCTCCCCATTCCTTTATTGCCTACTTAGCCGGATCGTAATGGGCCTCTTTATTGCCGCATAAACTTGCTACCGGAATAAAGGCGGATTATTTCCGCTTCGCCGGTGTGAATCCAGGGTTTTAACCGTGTCTTAATTTGGTTCATCTTTTTAAAAAAAAGAAAGAAAAAAATTCTAACCCCTCTAGTTTTCTAGTTTTCTATTATACTGTATAGATACCAGTCGTAAAAACGAGATATTTAATTAAAAAGTTAATTCCTTGGAAATTACCCATTTGCGATTAAATAATATAAGTTTTTTTTGTTGTTTTTTTTTAATTTAATAGATAGATAAGTTTTTTTTTTTTTTTAAGCATATTACAACAAAAATATAACAATGTTACAATTCGTAAAAAAAAACAAAAAAACTCTAATAGAACTATGATCTTTAAGATTGTCAAAAAAAAGAACCTCGTAATTTTAAATTATTTATTTATTGTTTTAACTTTAAACGTTAAGAAAGAAACTAAAAAATATTTTAATTAAATTAGTTATTCCTAATCTAAATATTAATCTAGTTTAATTTTCTTTTTTAGATAAGATTATATTAGCCTGAAGTACTTAATCAACTTTTTCTAGTTTAAATTGCAAAATATTTTGTATTCATAATGTAAGAGATATATTACTATATTAAAATAAAAAATAAAAAAAATAAACCTGTACCTCTACAACCCATAAAGGATCTTGGGCTCAGTACATATAGAGATTCTTACTGTTTCTAGGCCAACGGCCGTGCAATGAGGTGCAACACTTCTCTGCAAGTGGTTCGGATGATTTCATTGACATCATTGTGATCTCCCAAATTCTGCTTTGCCGTCCAGCATGAATAGCAGTAATATTTAACGCAATTAAGAATGATAATATATATGAATAATATACTGTTGATAAGCTAAATATTTTAGAAGAAATGCTCTTAAGAGAGTGACGAAAAGCAGCACACGAGCTTACTTCAATTGTTCTTCCTAGTATTTTTTAATTTATAAATTTTGTTATAATCTACCTTTATTTATTCTAGTTTTATTTTATGTAATTGGGCTTTCCTTTTGTTTATATTGTAAATGTTGTATGAATGTGTTCTTGTAGCAATATTATTATTGCCTATTGTAAATCGTAATATATCCGAATAAATAAATTAGAAAAAACCTTTAAAAAAAGAATGAAACCTGTACCACTACAGCCCTTGAAGGGTCTTGGGCTCAGTACATATAGAGATTCGTACTGTTTCTAGGCCAACGGCAGTGCAATGAGGTGATTAGGCCTTGATCTCGCTCAGCCGCCACTTTTTGCCCCAATTGTTTGGGTACCCACTTTATAGAGGCTGTGTCTGCCCCAGGAGTGTCTTCATACCCGACTGTATTAACAGAATACATATTATTCTGCCACAGCCGGGATTCGAACCCAGGACCCGGAGAAATGTAGACTAGCACTCTATCCACTAGACCACGCCGCTCCTTGAATATATTAGATTTAAATTAAAATAAATAGTTCTTAAATTAATTAAAAAACGGTGACAATTTAATGTCGCGTGTTGCGCGCATCAGGGTTTTTTTCTCCTTATTTATGTCGTATAAAAAACAAAATAAAATATCTGTGGATTTTATTTGAATTCTTAATTTGACAAGAATCTTTTTTTTCAATTCTTATTTAATTATAAAAAATAGAAGATAAGCTATAAGAGGATAGAGTACTGTATACAGAAAGCCAGGGCTGATATCCACTTACCTGTTCAATTCAGATTGCAACCGAGAGGTGTCACCTCTGCTTCAGTAAATCATTTCTGACAGCATAACAGTATTCTCGAATCCTCTGTAGGCATAACACACTTACCGGAAATAGGAAATACTCTGAGAAATTTCCCTGAGGGAAGGACAAATACTTTTTTGCTTTTCGGAATAAGGCTTCCTCTCTTAGATAAAAACCAACATTTGAATATAAATTAAAAAAAAAAAAAAAGGAACTAATATTTGTATTTAATATCAAGTTAAAATATAATATAGTAATTATCAATTTAGTATTTATGCTTGGATAAGTCCCTTCAGGATAATATTACAAAATAAATATAAAACAAATCTATTGCCTCAGTGTACAAATATAAAACAAACAAAATCTAATAAAAAAAAGTAACAATTGTAATAAATTAAAGTGTAGCTTTTAATAATAAAAAAAACGACTCTAAAAATTAAACAGAAAAATACTTGCATGCATAACAATAATAATAATCATAATAGGCTTACACAACCCGAAGATTCGATGCCGATACCACCAAACTCTATAAAAATTATATTCACAGGGTACAAGCTCCGCAATTCCGCGTTGTGCAACCTTCTAAAGTCCCCAGTGGCCTCATCTCTCTTTTGACCAAATATTTTACGCAGTACACTCGCATATATTCAAATCTTAAATACAAATTCAATATATGTGATATGTTGATGAGAAAATATTGGTATATGTGCTAATGCAACACAAAATAAATATTATGATTGAATAATTGTTTCTCTTCGTTTTTCAAAATTAAATTTAGAAATTTAGAAGGTTGCCTCGGGACCTACTGAGTTAAAATAGTTAGTGAAGTGCTACCACTGGGTAGTTCATTTTCAAGGCATTTTCATGACTTTTCTTTCTCATTCCTCATATTTACTTATTGTGTTCTTTAATCAGTTGTAACTTACTATAAATAAATAAATTTATTTTGTGCTAACTGTTTATGAAACAGAAAAAATGTAATTGAATAAACGGAATTTAAAGGTCGGAATAGTATTATAGAGACGAATATATGAGGAAATAGAATTCCATACGGACGAAAATCGGATCTGTCGAAAGCTGCGGTTCAATGAGGCGTTATATACTTAAATATTCAGTATAAAAAATTAAGTAAATAGATGATTCCTAAATCTTCCTTAAAATTTTATTATACATAAACAACATTTAAGGTTTCAAGGGTCTTCCTCATATCCAGGACTCACTACTTTATAAATAACAAATTGTAATTTAATATTACAGAAATAAATATTTCTATATAATAATTAAATATCGATATTAAAAAATAAAACAATGTTACATAAAAGTCTATTTATCTGAAAGCTATGAATTAGTAAAACATTTTTTATCTATTTTAATTAAAATTTAGTCCATAGTAAAATTATATAATTCATTAAAAATGTTATAAATTTGATTTAGTTACAAATTAAATTTCAATTAAAATAGATGAAAAAAAATATAATATTACATATTACAAGTTATGTATTATATTTATACATAATATGTAACTGGAATTTCATAAACAATTACCCCCTTATGGCGGGAATGGAGAGGTATAATTTTAATTTTTTTTTAAATAAACAATTACTCTAAAACTACATTACCAAATCTCACTATAACCTTCATTGATAAAGGAACTTTGCCTTTTTTTTTGTATGGTGATTGTTTATAGGTACCATTCGTAATCAAATGCATTATTTTTGGTTTATTATTTAATTAAATTTACGTTTTAATGATATTAAATGATATTATTAAATATTTAACATTATACCATATGTAAACAAAAAAATTATTTATTTATAATATTCATTGAATTTAATGAAATAATAATAACTTTAATAATTTGTAGTAATATTGTAGTTAATTTAATCACTAGGAGGAATTTACAAGCGCCAGTATAACTCAGTTCTATTTTAGGAAAGGTATCCGCAAAGCGTTGCGGTCGTGTTGGTTTGCCTATCTAAGAAATGTACTGGCTTACTTGGTCAGTAAATTTTTTTTTCATGGATTGGAATTGTTGTAAAGTATAAATACTGTACTTAATAAATTATTAATAATTATTTTTCTTCTGTGAATATGATAAAATAATGTTGATCTAATATTTTTCTGGTCTATATTTAAGTAATTATAAGTAGGATGAAAAAAATCATGATTATAATAAAAACAATTTTTCCTATTACAAAAAGAAAAAAAAAATTAAATAAAAACAAATAATGTACAAATGAATTTTCGTATAAATAACACAAGATATTTATTTTGTTTTTGTTATTATAATTTAGTAAACCAAATGATACTTTGAAATAGTAATGAAGTCATTGTTTATATATATAAATTTAATAGGCTCTAATATGATGTAGGTCTCATTCTGATTGAAATAGTCCGACAGGGCTTAAATACCGATATTTAAAATTTTCTTCTAAGTTCCTTTAATTTTTTAGATGCGAAAAAATCAGGCGTATCATTCAGTTAGCAGTGATAAAAAAACCGATAAAATGTATAAGTTGAACAAATACCATATCCAACTAAAGAAGAAACCAGCCAAAATAGTTTTTTGATTGATAAAAGGCAGTCTACTAACTAACTTACCGAATGTGTCAGATGATAATATAATAGATGATTTAATTAAACACATGTTTCTATCGTAAATCAATTTAATTTATTGGTGTTAGTGTGTGGAATGTGGTAGTGTAACTTTATGGACTAGGTTAGCTTTAAAATTTTACACCAATTTGTGCCGAATCTAAAAAGGAATTTTTCAATACACATTTTTTTTTACGAAAATGAAACAATCATACCAATCTCTTTCATAACAATCTTACCTCAAATAAGGATCGGTTTTTAAAGCATATTCCTTTAGCTGAAATATCGCTTCACAATTAGATTAATCAACTGTAAAATCATCTATTTACTCAGGAAACTCATTAAAATAATCAATTACAAGTGTTAACCAAGTTATAACCTTGTTTTAACTAATTACTTTAATAAAAGTAAATAATTTACTTTTACACACACACACTGTTGAGAAAAATATATCGATCTAATTAATTATAAACCTACAATTAAAACAAGTCATTCAAAAAGATACTAGATATTCGTACCCAGGAATCTAATGGTCCTCACCCTTTTTAAAATTAATAGGATCTGGATTTATTAAAATTCATACACGGAATGAATCTACCTTCTTTTTTTTTCCGTTGCATATAAATAATTATAGCTACTTATGTATTTCCATACTAAAAAAAAAACAAAAAAAAAAACTTGTATTTCAATTTAATTATACGTATATAATAAAATTTAAAATAAAACTATGATATTTATTATTTAACAATATAATTAGTAATGTACGTTTGAGTATCATGATATTTCATTATATTTAATATTTTTTCTACGATAATTAAAAAGAGAAATAATATAGAATTTTATTTTAAATCTCATAACCCCATTATTATTTATTTTTTTCTAAAACAAAAGTTTGGCGACAACAGGAATAATCAAATTAATCCCTCTACCTCCTCCTTCTTAAAACCCTTTTTTTTGTTAAGAAAAGGCATTAGGGCTTTTTGTGAGTATTTTCGTAATTTATTCATCTGAGACCGTTTTGATGTTGGCCGAGTTAATGGCTTCCTTAAATTTTCATTTGCCTGAATTCGACGGTGAAAATTCTTGAATATCGTTTCTAATTGGCTTTTATAATGTTTTTATATACAGAAGGAATTAATTAATGAAATATACCTTAATGTTTTTAAGACAGGTCTACTGATTTGAAATTCTTTTATCTTTAAACCATTTGAAATATTTATTTAGTACAATGCAAATATAAATTATCATTTATTTATTTGTTTTTAGAAAAGAAACCTTTAAAAAAACCTTTCACTAATTAATCCATACAACGTCTTTCTTAAAAAACGTCTAAAATTTTTTACAGTAATATAAACTAGTTTAATAAAAAGTAAATACAATAAAATAAATTAGTCTAACAATAAATGCTAAAATATTTAATAATAACAATAAAAATGCCAAAGCACTCTCCCAATTATACGAAGAACCTGACCCACCAATTCTTTATAATACGCCACCCCAACAAATATAAATATTTTGCTAAAATTAACATTTATTGATAACTATAATTAATAAGAAAGGATTTATTACTTAATTATTATGTTATTATTTTTTAAATTTATTGTTTTGTATATTTTGTGTGAATGTAATATGAATGTTGTACTTGATCACTATTAAAAATGTTCTAATTAGGATAGATTGTAATATTACTCAATAAAAATTAAACAAAAAAAATTATTATGTACTTTCCCAAGTAGGACAATTCTATTGATCTTTTATTAAATCAACAATTATGTTTTAATCTTAGCATGCGTTAAGTATCAGCAAATAATGTGTTCCTTTTTACTTTTACTTACTATATATAGTAAGGGAAAGTATTGCGATCGTGAAAATTTTCGAATTCCAGTTTTCAACGGAAATATACATTTTAGGGTCCCCTGAGTCCAAATAACCAAGTCCCGCAAAAAGGTCTGTGTGTGTGAGTGTGTGTGTGGTAAGTCCAGGGCAAAAACGGTAAGCCCGATGAAACTGAAATTTCATATTTAAGACAAATCAATGCCCGAGAAGTTACAAAACCTTTTTCATCAAAATGAGCTAATCAGAAGAGCCACTTTATACCATGTATTTTGCACCTTTTTTCGATTTTTTCGAAAACGGTTCCAATTAAACTCGCTATATCGATGTAATATTTAGTAGGCTTTAATATCATGTAGGTTTTATTCTGATAAAATTAGTCTGACAAGGCTTAAATTCCGATATTTTCTTCTTCTAAAGTACCTTTAATTTTGTTGATTCTATAAAAATAACTATATTATCTTGTTACCACTGATGAAAAACAGGTAAATATATAAATTGAATGAATTCGATACCCAACTAATAGAGAAAACAGAAAAAAAAAATTGTAATGCAATTTTTTGTTTTTGAACATAAGAATATTAATATTCATTTATGATATATCGTTGGAAGGCTAAAGATTTTAGAAAAAATATTATCTCATACACAAGCTTTTAAAAGTTAATAGAGAGTGATAACAATAAGAAGATAAAACTAACTGATTATTTTAGATAATAATATAATAGATTTTTTAATAAAACATATGTTTCTATAGAAATTCAATTTAATTAATTCTTTAATAGTTTCACGTATTTTTATCTCTAACTGTATCTGAAAATTCTTTCATTGATTTTAAAAATGGAGGTAAGTGAAAGTCGTGTGTTGCCCGCACCAGATTTTTTAAAAATAAATTTATATTGCTTCTGTTATTTAGGCTGTAATTTAAGATAGTGTCTATATTACTACTATTTATATTTTTGTCAATATCAGGAATTTAATAATTGATATTCATTTTTGGAACAATTAACTTTTTTTTCAATTTTATTATTCTAAGAATGGGCTTGATACGTTTTAAAAATATATATCATTGCGTATACATCCTTTTTTTTTATAAAATTTTTATTTAAAATAAAATTATCTTATTGAAATATTATTTATTTGTGTTAAGTCAACGTTTCCAGACTCTTTCCCCATCTTCAAGATTTACGACAAGATTATAAGAATAAATAACCGCAATTATTAATAAATAAAAATGTAATACTGTAATATTTAAAAAAAAAGTGCTTTCAATATTTAAAAAAAGAGCAATACTACATTGAAAGGTTTTTTTACCTGTTTAGTTTAGTGTAACATTGTTTTTTTAATACTCAAGATTTTTCGATATATTATTAGATTTGTATGTATTAATAATTATTATTATTTATTTTAAATATATTTTAGTGAGCCATGGAGATGTAAAAACAGTACCGATACGTTGAATAAATATTAACAATACAATTTGTCATAGAATTTATAGACTAATTGACATTATTGACAGTTACAGTATTATTACAATTTTCTAGTCGGGTTAAGCATCTTTATATCTATTAATCGAAATGTATTTATATTAAGATTTAAATCTGTTATATGATATGACAAATCGTCATAAGCCGAAAGTAAAAAATAAATGTCGATTAAAATATCTGTAACAAGAAATATTATTCCATGTCTAATCTTTAACAAATTAAAAAATTGATTAAGAACTTTTTATGCATGGTTTTAACACTTTCATTTATTATCTTGTGTTAAGTTGTGTGTTAGGTCATCACTCAGTTCACACTTCATCACATAATATAAACTGATATGCAATTTAGGCTTCCTTATCCGGAATAAATTGCACTCATTACCGATGTTAGGTTAATTAATAGAACAGACAGGTCCCTGATCATCTCAGGGTAGATTAATGCGATTAATTAATTCACCTGATGCCTACGGTACGAATATCTCTCTTGAATATCTTAAGAGGGATGTGTCTTTTCCGTTTAATAAGTCGCCTATGAAAATTTGACGCGCTCAACACACTACAACCTGCCGTCTTGAAATAAATTCATAATAAACTTATAGTTATCTAAGATTGCATTGTCGAGCTATAATGAAAAATATTGAATACTATAATAATAGAAATAATTATCATCAGCAATTACTAAATGTGTGTTTTTGTCTCTCCATTACCTACAAATGTTATCCAACTTACTAATTTCTATATGCCAAATATTTTCTCGTAAACCTATTGTCTAATAATTTGAAGCGTTCTTCTATCTTTGATTTATCATGGAAGTGAGATAATTAAAATTAAAAAAAAAAAAAAAAATTGTACTTTAGAAGTAGAAAATTTGAAAAATCGGCATTTAATCCCTATTAGGCTGTCCGAATAAAAATCAAACCTGTATTATTTAGAAGCATAAATTTGAAAAATCTTTAAAATGTGCAAAATGCATAAGTACAAGTGACGGTTTTAATTTGTTTATTTTGGTGAAAAAATATTGTTTAAACCCATATAGTTTAAATAAATTTGAAATTTCAGTATTGGTCTTCGGCTTTTCAGCGGCTATATTTTACATCTAAATTACTTATTATTCCTATGTGCGGCAAAATAAACATTACCTACAGAATATTTTGCTCTTTTCTCCTTCGATTGTTTATCAAATTCTTTGATATTGTAAATTAATCCGTCTTTTATGAATTATAACAACATGAAATGGTTAATTATAACCAATCTGCAATACTAAAGGTAATGTAATAGACGGATATTTCAATATTATGCAAGTAAGCCTTTTCAGGCTATTTCAATCACAATGAAACCTACATGACATTAAAGCTAATTAAATTGTACATAGATACAGAGAGTTTAATTAATATAGTTAGAGCCGTTTCGGGGAGGGGGGATGAGGGAGGGGAGAGGATAACCTAAAAGAATATATCATTTGATTTCTCCTCCATTGTTTACCAATTATAACTATGGAAATGATTAATTATTCGAATAAAAAAAGGCCAAATATACTTCAAAGAAAATAAAGGGAAATATTTTCAGATAGTTAATAGCTACAGACGAAAGCTTATACATGAACTATATTTGTTACTGACATTTGAAACTTTATACATACTACATATTTATGCATATTACACACACACACATATAGAAATAATCTATCAAGTGTCTAAGTGAAGGCATACAATTATGAATAATCAATATGAAAATTTAAGTTTAATAAAAAAGGAGGAAGTGTTCTATTTATTTTGTTTTATACAGATTACAATGTTTTAATTTTTTTGCTTTATATACCTGGAAAAACTTGGCTAACGGCATATAAACCAAGATCTAGTTGGATTGTTTACAAAACATGATTGTTCATTGTATAGCTGGGCTATCCGTGAAAGAATAGTACTTCCAAGTGACAACTCAAAATTGAGGGTGGTTCTATTGAAATAAATAAGTGGACTGTATAGATTTAAAATAAATAAAAATAATGAAAGCAAACGACGAATCACGATACATTTAATACACTGAAATACATATAAACAAGATAAGAAAAAAATTAACCTAATAAATTTATATAAGAAAAAATTAACCTAATTATAATTAAACAGCTGTATGAAAATGTAGGAAACAAAATAAACCTAATTAAAATGTTGTAAAAATAAAAGAAACAAACTTAACTTAATTAATGCTTAAAGATGTAAACAAAATAGTTATCAAATTAAACAGTTTCTTGAATAAGAATTAAGAAATTAGATGTTCCATTAATGGATAAAGATAGGTTATATTCACGTAAAGATGTCCAGTTGAGTGTTGCAGAAAACGACCGCAGGGCGGCTTGAACGAAGTTCTCTTGGGTGTTGAAAATGACCGCAAGGTGGCTCTTCCAAGTTCCAAGGGGAACGATGAGAAGATGAAGAAATTCGTTTCCAAACGTTCAAACGTTGAGAGGAATCTTGGGTCTATATACGGCACATCTTCACCGCTCAGACGCTAGCTTAAGACTAGTCTGGCCACGAGGCAGTCAAAAAACAATTGAAAACGATCGTCTTATTTTTCTTTCTCTTCTACTCAAAACTTTTAATTATATTTATAATAACTATTTTTAAAACAGATAAAAAATAAAGATTAATACAAAAATGATCTATTGATAAATATCATAAAAATTATACAGTTGAAATTATACAGTTTTCCTTTTTTTTTTTCCATGAAACAGTCATGAAACCTCATCAGGCCATAACATATGGCGTGAACATTTATAAATATGTGTATTGTAAGTAACTAAAACTTTTTTTTTTTGCGTGACTTAGTCATTTCGACTGAGACGTTAAAACATATGCTGTCATACACGATCCCAATACTTTCTCCTTTTATATATTTCATGTATAATTTAGTGATAGTATAAAGTAAACAAAACGTCCTATAATTTTTTATTGAACTTCTCTTCTCTAAATGATACCACGATTCTTGGTTTCCGAGAAAGACGCTACGGATTCCTTACGAATGATTCGGCTTCCACCATAATTTAGGGCATTCTTTCCTTAAGGTTTATAAGTAAAATACATTGTAATTAAGATTTTCTTTGTAAGGAGGGAAGAAAAACTTTCTGTAATCAAGGTATGAAAAAATAGGAGTAGTAATAAAGATGTCTAATATACCGTTAAAAGGTCTATGATTTCAGAAAAGTGAAAATGAAACTAAAGAACTCGTAAAAGTATACATAAAGGTCTTATGAACCCATGAACTTATGAAAATTTGTTATTTATCATGGTGTAGTGAGGTAGTAAATGGTGCTTCAGTGTTTCCATCGTATGTAAGTTGTTCAAAAATAAGGAAAGTTGTTATAAATCTATTAAATCACATTGCTTTTTACTTTTACTTACCTACACACACACACATATATATAGATAATATTATCTAATCTCCTAAAGCCTGACCAAAAAATAAACATTGTAAATAGATATGTTTTTCCTTCCGTGATATACCCGCTGCAGACTGCACCACTAACAAAACTGCGCCCATCTTTGTTAGAGGCAATCGATGTCATAATTCGAAGATGTATAAAGGCTATTATAGGATTGCCAGCCAACTCCTGCTCTTCTATGCTGTACTCGCCGCGAAGATACAGGGGTCTAGGGCTTCTGCGTTGCCAATGGGAAGCTCCTCTTCAGCATTGGGCGATTTCTCAAAGATTGGCCGGAGTAACAGACGCCCTGTTTCAAAATATTTTTAACTTAACGGAGGAGATCCGCGAGTGCACCGAACTACTGCGGATTGAGGGAAATGCTATGGAGGCCCCTCTCTCGGTAAAGAGAGCGAGACAGTTCTTGAGGGAAAAGTCTTTTGAGGAGTGGAGCCAGTGCAAGTGGCAGGGTGTAGGCGTGGTCCATTTTAAAGCCAACCCGAGCGTAAACAGGTTTATGTTCGATCGAAAGATGTTAACAGGATCAGAGTGGACCAACGCACTCAAATTGAACATAAACTACGCACCACTTCGTGGAGTCCCTGGATCAAGATGCCAGGGTAACGAGGCTGTTGGACCCCTCTGCCGCAGATGCGGTCGAGAGTTAGAAACCCCTTCACATGTGTTGGGAAAATGTCCACATAACATGCTTCTCGTTACCCGCCGGCACAACCGCATAAAGAAAGAAATAGCAGATCTTTTGGAAGTGAAAAAGTATAAATGTTTTCAGGAAGTTTTTTGCATTGATACAGATGGGTCGACAAGATTTGTGGATATCTTGGCAGTTTAATGCCACAAAAAATGAAGCACTGATAGTGGACCCCACTATCAGATATGAAACAAATGACCAGGAACAAGGCAAGAGGAATCAAGAGGAGAAAGAGAACATTTATACAAAATGTATTCCATACCTGAGGGAAAAATTTCGTGAGGAGTTCGGTGAAAGGGAATTTAAAGTCGTGGGACTTTGGTTCGGAAGCAGAGGGACCATCCCAGTAGCCACTGGTTTATTTTTGGAGAACTATGGACTCGGAAAAAATGAGATGCAAAACATGGCCGAGACCATAATTTGGACTCACTGGGAATCCTGCATCACCATATATATTGAGGCTGGTCTGGATTTTCAGATTCCATGATTGATTTCAAAATTAGTAAAATATATGTATTTCCATTTGGCAGAATCTCTCTCTATCTTTTTTCTTCTTTAGGATTGTCTTCGGGATTGATGCGGTATGCTGTGTGCTATAGCAACTCAGCGAAGTTGAGCAGCAGATCCAAATTGGAATTTCCTCCTATATATATATTTTATATATATATATTATATATATATATATATATATATATATATATATATATATAAAAGGAAAAGTTTTTAGATACGATTTTGAATTTTCAACAGAAACACACGTTTTAGGTTTCCCTGAATCCAAATGACCATGTCCCGCAAAAAGTTCTGTGTGCCACTGTGTGGTAAGTCCAGCGCAAAAACGAAAAGTCTTATGGAACTGAATTTTCGTATTTAAGACAGCTGTACTTCTGATATTTTACATATACGTCTTAATCAAAATCAGCTAGCCAAAAGAGCCACTTTAAACCACCATTGCACCTTTTTACGATTTTCTCAAAAACGGCTCTAACGATTTTTATTTAACTCATCAATGTAGAATTTAATGGGCTTTAACACACAGAACGAACACAATTAATAACTGTTTAAAATTATGGGTGAATACATGTGTTTAAAATTATGGGTGAATACATGTGTATATATTACACATATGCAAATGTATTCATACACATATATAAACATACACACATACATACACATATATATTAAAAACAAAATCTTAAAAAATATTGTGTTGAACAAAACTAAAAATAAATTAATAGATAACAGAGTTTAAATATAGACAATGAACAAATATTTCTCTACTATTAAAGTAGGGTGTCAAGAATATAAATGTCAAAATGTTTAAGCGTCTTTTTAGGATAATAGAAGATACTGGAAAAGTTAGGATTAAAATGAGGAGAGAGATGCCGCATGGCGGATATGAGTAGGTAGAGAATTCCAGAAAGTAGAGGAGCGGACAAGAAAGGAATGATTAAATGTTTCAGTCCTGCGGGTAGAAATGTAAAGGTCAGATGAGTGAACTGATGATTAAATCATAATCCCAAAGGGATAAAGTTTTAATTAGTCAAACTGAACACAATTTAAATGGCACCAAATATAAATTGCATACCTGCGAAGCAAGAGTTTCATAGTATAAGCAAATGGAAGTAGAAAGTAAATGAATTAGAAAAATATATCTATCTAATTCAAATTAATATAATATATGTTTTTCCACCTTCCAAAACCATGTAGGATTTCCTTTCTAAAATTCCAGAGATTCCAGACACCGATGTCCAGTGGCCTCTAGAGTCCAGAAAGGTGATGACTCTCTAAGCCAGCTCTCCTTCCTCCTCCCGCTAAATCTGTAAATCCTATTTCTCCGGGTCGTTTTTCTTCATCACCTCGAAGACTCCCCTTCCTCATAATATCTTCTCCTTTATACGGGCAGACCTCTGCGGCTATAAAGTCCTATAAATCTGTAACTGCTAACGACCTCCAAAGAGGATATTGGTTGGACGTGAGGGTAGGATCGCTCCATGAACGAAGCCAAGCTACTAAAATTATTTTTTAAATTTATGCTGAATTTGTTTTAAAAAACCTTTTCAAACACGAGAACCCTTTGAAATTTATAAACAGTTATAAAACATTTTGTATGTAAGTCTAGCACAGACACGAAAAGCCGTACAAAACTGAAAGTTAATATTAAATACAAATATACGCCCCATGAAGCATATGAAGAATATTAGAAGTTTTGATCTTTGTTTTGAAAAATCAGATGCGACAAACACGAAGGAGGTACTGCCAACGCACAGTGGAAAATATGACTGATCTACAATATGGTGGACAAAATTGTGAAAGTTGTCTATATTTAATCTTTGGGGTCCCAGATTAAAGAAAAAAAATATTAGAAAATTATAAAAACTAATTAACTTATTGACACGATTGGCGGTGACAGTGGTCAAACATCAAATTTATTCATTAAAATCTAAAACTTCCCTACATATTACGTTTGAAGTCCCAGAATACGGGAAAAATAATACTAAAAATCTAATTATAGGGGTACTCATGACGTTTGCTATAGCAAGCTTTTTGTGCTATTTTGCTAAACCCGTCGAGTTTCTACAAAAGCATGCAATGGGCTGTGCTATAGTGCTATTGGCCGCCATTTTATCTATGGCTTTGATTTATAAAAACCTAAACCTCGCAACACGTATCTGTGTTTTTAATGATTTTCTCATTTCCTCAAATTCACCAAGATGTTAACAAAGCAGAATAAGGACTAAACATAAGATAAATAGTTCAAATGAAGACATTCAACTTTTGTTGCAAGAAAATGATAGAAAACGGAGACAAAATTGAGGTTAGTAACTTTTTACTTGAAGTCAATAAGCATTTTATATGAAAATTAATTGATTATCTTGCACTACATGAGTTATTTTAAACTAAATTAGGATAGTAAACTCTGATAATGTGAGATAAGGAGACATTTTTTTTCTTATTTCGTTATACCTTGTGTATTTGTCGTTTTTATAATTAGTATATCAACATCCCTTTTTTACTTATGAGTTTATGAGAAAAACTGACGTATCAATGATAATATTTCCTCTTTAGAATAGGAATACAAAAATTATTAATATGTAATTTAAAAACTTTATTAATTAATTCAATCTATCCAGATAAATTTATCTGTAGTGCAAGGTAAACTCAAATTACAATTTCTGTCAGTAATCGAACTAATTTTATGTTTTTTATAGTTCTAGAAACCTTCAGAGCAAATTTTTCGTAGAAAACTGGTAGAAGAGAAACCCATCCTCATGGAATTGTAACTTAAAAAGGTTTAAACTAGAAAAAACGAAATAAAAAATATAAATTGTCTATAAAATACAACCTTAATAATTGAGCAATATTTTTATTTTGTATTCTTGTAATATTTACGTATTTATTTACTATCAAGGTTTGATTACCTTTCTGTATTTTTATTTCATAATACTATTTCTAAGTTTTTAGTAAATACAATGATAATTATTAAGTTAGAAAAGAAATTCTCTCAACTACTGAAAGTTTCTTTTAAAATAAATAGTTTTTTCTTCTTTAAGAGGCTGATAGAGAACAATGATGTATTATTTTGTGAATTTTATCGACATACTTCATAGGGAGGGATGGTTTATAATTATTTCAACGAGAATAACATCTTTTAAACGAGAATGATTAAAAAAAAAAAAAGAGTCTAATATGTGAAAATAACGATTGCATAAGTTAGAAATGTGGTGGCCAATAGCACAATAGCACTCTTCTGTAGCATAGGCTGAGGTCTGCTACTCAGAATTGCTATTGCTATTGTTGTGCCAGTGCCCCATCAAACTAAAATTCTTTCATTTAACTGGAAACTCCTCTAGATGGAAAATTCCAGCGGTGTGCTGCTGACGTGTCAATTAAGTGAACTAAGCTACCTACAAAACCTCCAACTTTTAAGGAAGGTTTTGCTAGGTTGCGATCCTATATAGATATTTGTTTCTTTAAGTTAAGTTGTTCATGAGTGTCTGGTGTTTTAAACAGTTTAAAAACAAGTGAAATCAAGGTAGGTAAGATTTATGATTCGATATTTATCATAAAGATGAAGATTTTTAATAAGTGAGTCACAATTTACCAGAGCAAATAGTTAAGTCCTTTTCAAATTATTGTACACCTTAAGTTATAGTGGTTCTGTTTGCTACAATCTTCTGATAAGAATAATAGACGGGATATTTACTTTAATGTCCCTTTTCTGGATATACATTTATCAATAGTTAAGGGTTAATTTTCATTTTAAAAAAGCAACTCTATTAATAGTCGACATAATCATACTCCACTCTTTCATATTTATCCTTTCAGAGATAAACATAAACAATAATTATCAAAGCTTTAATTTTTCCTATTTTAATTTCTGGTAAAGGAAGAGACACATTAAGTTATAAAATTATATGCCTTATCACTTTTGTCTATTCTTTCCTTGGTCACAAGAAAAGATGCATATTTCTCATAATATAAGATACAAAACAACAAAGAGATGAACATAAACTTCGGTGTAAGCTGCAAAGATTGATATACCAGAAGTATAAGGATGAACTAGTACTCCAATGGGACAGGGGAAAAAAGGATTTGTTTTTTAAAGAGCATTTAACGAGGTAGGAACAATCCCTTTGTTAAGTGAATAAAACAAAATTAATATTAATAACTTATTATATCCAGTTTGGCCTAAACCCATCACAGTTCTTTATTTCAATAGTTCTGTTGTTTATGATTATAAAATTAATATGAATTTACTTATTTTATATCATATATGTATTGACCTAAATATTTAGTAGTAACTGGTAACTCAAAAATATATACCCTGACTGTCCATAAGAAACAATTGCAGTAAATTCATTTATTATTTATTAAAAACAAGAAATTTGACTTAAAATTTAATTTGCCATCTGCATTTCCTTTGCAATAAGGAAATTTGTGGACTGCTGAAGCAGCGGCTTAGCATTCAGTAAATTTAAAATTAATAATTGAACAGAATTTGCAAGTCCTTTTTCATTTTACATTTCATCTTGTATAGTGATTCACTTATTTAAAACCAACTACTTTATGTTAAATGTAAAATGATAAGTCTTACCTTATTTAGAATAGATTCAATAAAACACAAGTTCGGACTCCGTTACTACTCTATGTGTTCAACATGATGTAATATTAGTATACAATAGTGTGAAGTTATCTTTAATACTGTTTAAATTATTATTTTATATAAATAAAGAAGTTTTAATCCTGTGTTTGTGTTTAATTTCCTAGTTCTGTCAATTTACCCTATATTAATAATTATAAAACTAGTTTGGTACAAATTAAAAAAAAAAAACATATGAGGCTATCACTTCGTTATCATTGTCTTGTATGAAGATTTACACATGAATACAGCAAATCTCTCTTCTTGAAGTTATTTATTTGTGTCACAAATGTAAATAACTTAAACATCATCAAATATATGTCTTATGCTGGATAAATTAGGTCAAGAACCGATTCAATTAAAAAAAAAAAAGAAGGTATTTATTTATTATTACAGAACTTTATTAAGAGTTTGCAATTGCATCTAAAATAATTATAGTTATTGCCAGTATTAACAGGTCTAAGATTTCATAAACTTCCAATCCGTACAAGGTTTTAAGTATTCTTCATTATTTAACTGTGTGAATTCTGCACTGAATCACTTGTATAATATAAAATAATAACAATATAATTGCAACTTTTTTCATTTTAACTACATTTTGTTCTAAATTATAATTGCCTATCAAAACTTAATTATAAAATTTATAACAAACCTACATGTTATAGTAAATTATAGAATTTAAATAGTGCCTAGAATTAAACTCTAATTTAACTTTTTTTTTTATGGAGCATTGGCAAACGATAGTAAATAAAGGAAATACTTTTTAAAAAAAAGTTTATTAACAAAAATAAATAAAATTAATTAAATATATTATATCAAAAGTACATGTATAATCTGTATAAGGAAGTGTTGCTGATCTAACTTTGCGTTATATATCTATACACACAGAACAGAAATGAAAATGCAAGTAACAATAATTTACTTTTATTAATTATAAATTGAATGTTTAAAGAGTAATAAATATTTATTTGTTAAATTAAAATTTATATTTTAATGGGTATTAAAAGTTGTAATTACAGGGCCAATTTAATCTGTTGGTTTGGAAAGATAACAAAAACAAAAAGGGTCTCCTATTTCTTCATGTTTACATTCACTTTCACTAAGCCAAAAAGGATATTTACTTTTTTTCTTTCATAATTGCTTAAAATACACGTCTAGTGTCTTTACTAATTTTGTCTCCATCAATAACATCAAACAATTGGCAATTTTAGAATGAACACTTGGTCGTCTTCAATATATTATTAAATGGTGAATGAAATTCACTTGTAAGAGTGCTTTAAACAAAATGTCATCTAAATTTGGTAAAACTGAATTTTACATATCTTTAAATTTTAATATAGAGCCAATTCGAAAGGTAAAGAAGACCTAAAGCATAATATTCTCTACACAGTCTTCTATAATCTCATTCTTTACTTCTACCAAATCACAATCTAAAAGTTCTACTGAGCAATCATATGCCAAAAGTTCAATAATCTTTTTTCTTGACAACTTTTAGACATAATAAGTGAAATAAACTATTGAAAAATAAGCAAATAGAAGGTTAACACTACTTTATAAGTTATCAACCAACAGGTTACAAACAAACGAGGTTACAAAAATAAAATGCCTTCCGACTGCGCATGCCCAGCAGTAGAAAAATACTAGGTATAGTTCTTGTACAATTAAATTACTAGGTATATTTGTATATACTTTATACAAACGTATAAAGTTGCCAAATACCACCTGTAGGTAACGGGCTTGTCTCTTTAGCAATATACAATAGTCTTATTATAGGGTTATCGTGAACGATGGAACTTGGCTTTCATGCTACAAAAAATCGCAATAGCAAACGTAGTGAGTACCCCTAGAAAAGAAGTTGTAGAAACTCGACGGGTTTAGCAAAATAGCACAAAAAGCTTGCTATAGCAAACGTCATGAGTACCCCTTATGGCTCGGAGTTTCTAAAACCTGCTAATACATGTATTTAATATAATTTAGGAAATCCTGAAAGTTATAGATTTTAAAATTTTTTATTCGGAGTGTTGTGTCTAAAAAAATTATGTATCACCCAAAACGCAAAAACTTCTTTGTAATATTTAAAGACTAGAAGGATTGATGAAACAAATCCTTGAAGTAACTTGGGGGTAATATAGTTTTTCGTTATTGAATAAGGGTATACATTTAAAAATTGACTCTTCAGGTCAGATTACAATGTATATTCAATAACGAGTTTGGAAATATAATGTCTTATCTATCTCAGCAATGTCCATTGATAAATAAAAGCAAAAATACTTTGCTCTAAATAAAACAAACACAAAAAAATGACCATCGAAAAAAGATAATCCCACTGCCGGTTATTAGGTACTTGTGCAAACAGGAATGATTCTCTCATTTACTATTTATTTGTAAACATGGTATGGCGGGAAATATTAGTATTAAAGGTCTTGCGCACTAAAAATAAAAAGGTGAAGCACTGGAAAATTCCAAACTTTTGGCTTGACTTTTGTTCACCTAAACTGGTGATTTTGCCCACTGTGCGACGGAAAAAGGATGGAGCCAATTCAGCTCGGTATACCTTCTTTATAAACGCCTATAAATTAATGTAAAATGAAATAGCTGCATGTTACAGCCCAGATTGTATAAAATTGAATTTAAAAAAGCTTATCGATTCAATCACAACATAAGAATTCGTCAACTATTGATGCTAAAAAATATTAAATTTATTATGATAAATAATTCTTCATTCAATAATAAGTCTGATTATATTTATCTATTTTGTTTTTCAAGTGTCGGAGATAAGTGGTATAGATAATATTTTGGAGGCATATGGGGGGGGGGGAGGAGGGGGTTATAGGGGTGCGGTCCAATTACCCCCTGGATTTGGGGGGGGGGGGTTAAGGGTGGTTGTTAAAAGGGTCAGGTTGAAGCAGATTTTGACCCTTGCCACTGCCCGGGGCTAGATTTAGTCTTATGTTAGGATACCGCCCACAGGAGCTCAGTTTCGGATATAGTCCTCTCCAGTTAAATACCCAGTGGGATTCAATCCACTCCAATACAAAAATAAATAAAATTTTATGCGTGCAACACACGACTTTCACTTGCCTCGATTGATAAAATCAATTTAAGAACTATCAAATAAAGGTGGAGTTGAAAAAAAGTTTAAAGAATCGTATTCAGTTTCGTTTGACAGATATGTTTTATATTAAACTAGTGACACGCTCCTGCTACGCATGAGTACAATTGGAATGAGGTGTCATTTATCTTTTAAAAATCAGAGCTAGACGATCATAACGATTTAGAGTTCATCGCTTTAGGGGTTTCAGTTCATTGTAACCAAAAATGAGATTAGCAAGAAAATATCTATATTCATTATTTTATATAATCATTTGAATAAATTTCAAACATAGAGACATTTTTCTAAAGTATTTTTAACCAAAAAACCGCGAATAATTATTTTTTTTTAAATGAAAAAAGATGAAATATTACCAATAACTAGATAGATAATATAATCGATAGATGTCATAGATGATAATATAATAGATTAATTAATAAAGCACATGTTTCTGTTGCAATTCAATGTAATTATTTCTTTAAAAATTTATTTTTATCTCTTAGTGTATTTAAAAATTCTAAAAAACAGTTTTAATTGATTTTAACAACGGAGGTATGTGAAAGTCGTGTGTTGGGCGCACCTCATGTTTTTTAATTTATTGCTAGTATTAATGAATTTTTTTTTTCAAAAATAAATAGCCTTATAAATTAATAGGGCTCTTTGAAAACTGTTTTGAGTGAGTGTAAGTAGAAATAGCTGATCTCTCGTCTAAGAGTGTATAGCAATTGCCTAGCCGTTGTTTCTTTTATTGGAAATAGATGAATCCATCATTGTTTATAGAAAATGTAAATTACAAGGACTAATCGGAAGATGAGTTAGCCGAGCCAATTACTCCTCTTGTATTGTTCCTTCTAATTGATGTGATATCCGATGCCTTCTGGCAACCCCACCGCCTCTCCTTTGTTTAACTTAACCAAACAAAATTCAGCTAAAAATCAAACCTTTAACAAGTTTACTAGCCTTAATCCTAATTAGCTCTCATCTATAATGCGAGTGCCTTTGTGAAACGGATTTAATTTATTCATCATTGTAGTGCCCAATGAATGTCACTAAAACTAACTCCATATGAACTAATTATATATTCGATGAGACAGTGTTGTTTGAGGGCGAGGCCATCTAGTGTTTTTCTTATAAGATAGACTTATTTTGCGGTGTGGGGTCTCAGAAAAACAAGATGAAACCCAATGCAATTAAAAGAAAAAATAATAATAAATTAATTAATACAATGATAAGATGACTGTAATAATGAGAAACTGACATTTTCTTTGTTTTGAAATGAAATGAAAAAAAAAATATATTAATTTTGAGATCAAGTCCCCTTAAAATAATGAACAATGAACAAAAGAAATCCTTATGGTCTGGTTACTTAAAAAGTAAATATATATTCATTATATCTATAAATCTTTGCAAATTTATACTATATAAACCTATATTTACAAAGGAACGGAAGATTGAGACATGAGTAGGTAGTGGAAGAGTTGATGTTTAAAGGAAGAAAGAGAGGTTGCTTTACGGATAGAGATAGGCTGTGAATTCTGGAAGGATGAGGAACGAACGAGAAACGATTTGTGAACGGATGCAGTTTTATGTAATGAGGTATAAATATTGATTGATTGGGTTGAGGGTGAGGAGCTCAGTTATGTAGGAAAGTTTTCTATTTTTTAAAGTTTGGAATAGGTAAAAACCAAGGAATTATTGCTTCGAACAGAAGGATAAAGCCATTTTAAGTTATGATAATAACAATATTAAGTTTTATGAATTATTTTCCTTGTTTAAATTTTGTTTGATTTTCCTATTTTCAAGCCCTAAGATTAAAAAAAATAAAAAATGATAAGCCAGAGTTGAGTTAGGAAAGCACTGAATATAATTTTGTTATTTTAAAATACATAAAATCCTAAATGAGGGAGTAATAGGTGATAGTAAATCCTCCATCATGAGATTCAATTAGTTTGTATTTTTTAATTTTCTTAATAGGAATTGTTTATTTTTCAAATCGTTTTTCTTTAAAAATTTTTGCTCCAGGATCCTATCCTTGCTGTCTGAAATCCTTCCGAAAATACTCTTACTTATAAAAGAATTTAATTATAATTAAAACTTGTAATTTATATGTATATGTATGTATAATATTAATTGTTTATTGTTATTGCTTTGTTATGTTGAGCCTTGTGATGAAATAATAGAATAAGTGTGATATATGTTTTACTTATATTGTTACTGTTGTATAATTTGTGAAATTGAACATGAAATGGTTGTGTTTTTATCCCCAAACTGAAAAACTCTGAGCTTTGAAGTAAAACAAATTCTGAAAACGCACTTCTCACTTGATCATCATTTTCAAAAAGTTTTTCTTTGACGAAGTTGTCTAAATTCCTGAACAGGTGGTAATCTGTTGGAGACAAGTCGGGAGAATATGGTGGGTGCGGAAGAACTTCGTAGCCCAGTTCTTTCAATTATTGCACGGTATGTTTTGAAACATGGGGTCTCGCTCAGTGAGATCATGAGGTACCCATGTATCGAGCTTTTTTACTTTCCCAATACACTTTAAATGTCTAGAAACGATAGATGCACTTGCATTTAGTTGTGCTGAGAGTCCTTTAACTATTTGGGTTTCCTTCTTCTGTATGTTTGAGGACATCGTTGTCTATTACGGACAAAGGTCTTCCTCGGGACGTTTTTCAAGTCGTTATCCCCAGCTGAAAACTTAGCAAACCAACGGCGAATGGTCCGTTCATTAACACTCTCTTCCCCAAACGCCTTGAAAATATTTTAGCGGCCTCAGCTGCTGAATGGCCGAGTTTAAACTCGTACAAAAATATTACTCGAAAATCGCGTGTTTCCATGTTCATATATGGAGGTATACTAAAAAGTGGTTAATTGATTGGGAAGCTAATGTTTATAATACAAAAATAGAGGACTAGTAACTGTTTACATTAAATACGTGTATGTAAACATTCGGAAGAAAACCACAGAGACCTGCAAAATCCTTTATGTATTTCTGAAACTATAAAAACGGACATTTCATTAATGATTTTTTTATGAATCGTAAAATTGTTGTATTTTTTGTTGTAATATGCTGAAAAAATCTGGTGCACGCAACATATGACTTTCACTTACCTCCTTTTTTATAATCAATTTAAGAATTTCTAAATCTATTTAGAAATAAAAATAAATTGTTAAACTATTAATTACATTTTAATAGAAACAGAGTTTTAATAGAAACATGTGTTTTATTAAATATTCTATTATATTATTATCTATGACATTTATCTATGTTTGTTTTATCGGCTTTTCGTCATTCTCCGTTAACTTTTACAATATTATGTATAAGATAATATTTTTTTCTAAATTCATAAGCTTTCAAAAAGTATATTATACATCTATATTGCTTGTTTCATGTTCAAAAAGACAAAAAATGCATGAAAAAATAATTTTTCTCTCTTTTCCGGTAGTTGATTATCAAATTCCTTTTTTAGCTATGCTAATCAGATGTTATGCATGATCAATTTCATAAAATCTGCAAAATTAAAGGTACTTTAGAAGAAGAAAATGTATCAACTGCCGGCATTAAGGATCTATCAGACTGTTTCAATCAGAATTAAACCTACATAAGATTAAAGCTTATTAACTTTTACATTAATATAGCGAGTTTATTAAAAATCGTTAGAGCCGGTGTTGAGAAAATCGTCAACATTTGCCAAATGCATTATATAAAGTAGATCTTCCAGTTGGCCGATTTTAGTGAAAAAGTTGCTTTAACATCTCGGGCATATAGTTTTTTAAAATATGAACTTTTAGTTTTGTACGTCCTTTCGTTTTCGCGCTAGCCTTACCTCATACGGACACATACATAGACTTTTTTTCGGGACTTTGTTATTGGACTGGACTCAGGGGACACTAAAATGTCTATTTATGTTAAAAACTGGAATTCGAAACTTTTCACGATCACAATACTTTCCCTTATTGAATATTTCATATGTAAGTAAGCAAAAGTTATGGTTTATTATTGATTTGATTTCTGATATTCTAATTGTCTATTTGGATCATCACGGTCACTGAAGTTTACGAAAATGGAACAAATATTTAAAAGAAAAATAATGATAAATAATTAATTCGAGGGATGATAAAAATATTGGTAATCTGTGTTTCTTTTATTATATCTTCCAGTTGTAAAGATTCCTTCTTCTGGATCTTGTTTTTTATTAATTATCTTTACTTTCGCTTGACGACATATGAAATATACAGTAATAAATGAGATCTTTTATTTCAGGCGGCAGTCATAAAAAAATAAAATATAAATAAAATAATAAAATGAAAATAAAGGCATGTGAAAGTAAAATAAACCAAATTATGTTTTGTTATTTGAATAATTTAGTAATAACGTGTTTTTTATGGCGATTAACCTAAAATCTGATAAATCAGACGACTTTCTGAATAAGCATAATGTTATCTTTGAGCCTTTTAACAGACATTTTCAAGGTTTTCCCATTCTGTAAAAAAAAGCAATTCTCACTATATCATTTTTTTTTCATGTTGAGCAGCAAATACAAATAACTTCCATTATCGGGTGTTCGCTTGACCAATTTTTCTTCCTTTTCAATTTCTGTCAATACTGGGTGGGATTGCTTTGAGAGAGCGAAGGAGGGTGGGGGTTGAGATGCCGTTTTCACTGCCTTCGATATCGCTGATTAAATTCTCTCCATTAGCTAGGCGACACTAAGCCCTAATGCCAAAGAGGCCCTTGTCATCTTGATCGTTTCATGCTCCTTCAATAAATTCCGACTAATCAAATCTGCATTGGTGTTTCTTTGTAACGAGCGACCCGGTCAAACCATAATCTTTTAGTCCTGAAACTAAGTGATGCCGACTCTCCTTGTAGAGCCCGAAATGCAGCTGTACGTTACATAGCGCTAACCTCAATAGATCGAAATATTTCACCCTACTGTATGATTGGCATCAAACTAACCTTGAATTATCTTCCTATCCAATTCCAAAAAAAAAAAAAAAAAAAAAAAAAATGTTCATATCAACTGGAAACAATAAAAAAAAATGTTAAAACCTCGTAGTAACCTTTAACCAAAACATATCCTGGAACAACTATATATCTAAAATAGCCGAAAATCAGCTACTTGTTTCCTCTGTTATCTTTCCCATCTCTGACTACGGTTGCCTGGTGTATGGAGGACTTACCGATGACCTGGAAATAATTTTAATGGTCTAATGATTTGCTTTATTAAATTTATTTTGTGTGATGTGACCATATTTTTGGCCATATGAAGTGGCTTTATCCTTCTGTTTGACGGCAATATTCCATGGTTCCTACCTATTCCAAACCTTAAACAATAGAAAACCTTCCTATAAAACTGAACTCCTGACCTTCCGTTCTGACATCCATTTCTGAATACTAGATCCCAATCAATCAATATTTATAACCTATCACATAGAACTCAGTCCTTTTACAAATCCTTCCTCGATCCAAAAAGGTCTGTGTTCGTGTATGAACCCGCGTAAACTAAAAGTCCAATGGAGATGAAATTTTATATTTAAAACAATTATAAGCCCGAGATGTTAGAGAAACTTTTTCATTAAAATCAGCTAACCAGACGAGCCACTTAATTTTATGCATTTTGCACCTTTTTACGATTTTCTTTAAAAATAGCTCTAACGATTTTGATTTAACTCACGATATCGATGTAAAATTTATTGGGCATTAATATCATGTAGATTTATTTCCGATTTAAATTGAGTGATGGGGCTTAGATGCCGATATTTTAAATTGTTTTCCTCTAAACCACCTTAAATTTTGTAGATTCTATAAAAGTAACCATATTATCTTGTTACTCTTGACAAAAAAAAGGTAAATATATAAGTTGAACGAATTCGATATCCGACTAATGGAGAAAGCTGAACAAATTCATTTTTAACATAAGAACAGTAATTCCCGTCTTAAATACTTACAATCCAAAATCCTCAACGCTCCATACTTTGTCACGAATAAACTAATCCATAAAGACCTTTATGTTCTCTATGTTACTATTTTGCCCCGAACCAGGTATGAATTCTTCCATGCAAAACTCCATTCCCACTCTAACCCACAAGTTTCTATCCTAGCATCCTCTTCGATCCCTGATAATCCTCCGAGGCGTCTGAAAAGATACCTCAAAGTCCGAAACCTTCTAGTTTAGCTTACGAAGTGGAGTGCCGCCAATGGGCATATTATGTTTAAGTTTTTTCAAGTCATATTATTTACGTGTATATATATCCTTAGCTCCTTTGCTTTATCCCCAACAAACTCATGCATAAAGATCTTAATGTCTGATTTGGCCCGTACCAGGTATCAATCCTTCCATGACAAACTCCACTCTTACTCTAATCCACTAGTTTCAATTCTTGCTTCCTCTTCCGTTCCTGATAATCCTCCAAGGCATCTAAAAAGAAAATGGCCTCGCAACCTTCTAGTTTAGAATATTTTAGAGTCCTTCCACTGAGTAGCTTCTCTACATGTATTGTCCATGTCTATTTTCTTTTATCCTATTTACTAGAGGTGTACAATACAGCTGTAAATATCAATAAATAATTAATAAGAGTGATGAAAAGGGGATAAAACTGATTATTTTAGATAATAACATAATCGATTTTTTAATAAAATACAAGTTCTATAGAAATTCATTTCGAGTAATTCTTTAATAGTGTCATTTATTTTTCTCTCTAACTGTATTAGAAAATTCTTTAATCGATTTTAAAAATGGAGTTGAGTGAAAGTCTTATGTTGCCGGCACCAGATTTTTTTTCTATCATTCTCTGTGGTTCCAGTGTGTGTTTCTCGTATTTTCGGTATTGTTTACTCTCTTATTTTCCATATCGGTGAATTCCACGTTTTCCAACTTCTTAGAAAACAGAGGGCAGAAAACTTGCTCCAGGGCGGGATTGCTGCCAAGATTGAGGGTTGGCAGGTCTAACTTTGATGACTCTCCTATTGTAGGTTGGGCCAGAGCGAAGCACATGCGGAAGTTGAAGGGGTGTGGTTTACTTTTGGCGTCCCAAAGCATAGCAATAACAACTACTTCATGATGTTCCCATGAGAGGGTTAAGTATTCCGGTTATCATGGCAGATCCTTGTTATTACATTCCATACATAGTCTCTAGGCTTTCAGCAGTGAATCTTTCATCACGTAATGCATCGCAGATGTTACTTCTCTCATATCAATTTTAGATTAATGACTTGTTGCAGAAGAGATTCTCTTCATTTTCTTGAGGTGAGAAGTTTCGAAAAAGTGAGTTATTGGATAGAGAGTTTAATAAAAGGGTGATATATATTACACTTCATCTACAAAAATAGGGTATTGATGTATTTATAGGTTTTTTTATAAGTGACTAAATAAGAGTTCATGTTTAAAGGATTGGATGCTTGGGAAATGATGTGTTAATGAATATTAAATTAAACGACGTATTAAAAAAAAAAAAAAACTCTTAAAACAGTTTTTGAAGAAATGTTTTGTTTTATACCTTCAGATCCAAAATATACTATAAATGTTCAATAGGATTAATATCCAGAGACTGAGGGGTGTTTTCAATTGTCTCCGTGCATTGTACAGTAAAATCCTTCGGCTGTGTGTTTTGGACCGTTTTCTTGTTGAAAAATAAACGTATCCTCCAATCCTAGTTTTTTATCACTGAAAAGCAAATTATGTCGCAAAATAACTACATACCTTTTAGCATTCCTAATACTTTCAAAGAAGCATAACTTTCCAACACCATTCAATGTCATTCAGCTTTAAGTCATTACGCCATTACATTGCCACCGCCGTGTTTTACTGTAGGCCTAACGTTCCTTGGTTGAAACTCTCTATTCGGTTTTCTTCACACAACCTTCCGTCCATCTGAACCAAAAATGTTGTATTTGCTATCATCAGAAAAAAAAAACACGTTTTTTTCCAAAAGTCCATTGGTTTATTTACACGTAGTTTTACTGATTCAAGCCTTATACTGACGACATTGTAGTGGTTACTGTACAATGTACGGAGACAATTGAAAACACCCCCTCATTATACAGATATAAATCCAATTGAACATTTATGGTATTTTTTGGATTCAAAATTGAGAAAACTCAAAATGTCTTCAAAATATGTGTTGTTAGAGGAATAGGGAAAAATTTCACCTGAGGTCACGGAAAATCTTGTTTTCTGCGATGCAAAGAAGATTACAAGCTATAATTGATGCCAATATAATGATTACTAAATATTAATGACTTTTATTTAATTAAATAGGATATTTTGTTTATTAATAAACGGCGATGTCAATACCTTTTTAGACTTACATTTTTACAATTTATTTTCCTCATTCGTTTTTATCTTAATTATTTCAGTTTTTTTGGCTATATCAATGGTTTTTAATGTCTATTCAAAAATAAAATTTATTACTCAGTAATAAGTTACATAGTTTAAGAATTAAATGGAAAAAGCATGTAGGGATGTGTGGAACTGGAAACGGATTGTAAGTTGGTATTTAAATTACGCAATAAAAGAGCACTCAATTCGTTTATCAGTCTTTTGTCTTTTTTATTTGGAATTAATTTCGAAATCGTATTCTATTGCTATAAATTTGTTTTTAGCCCTTAAAATTCTACAGGCCCTAAGTAACGTATCATGTTTCTTGTTGCAAATCCGAACCAGTATCTTTTATAATAATTTATTTTTATCTAAATATTCTATTTGATTTTATCTAATGAGCTCTCAAGTTCTTTAATACGCGTTTTAGAAATGCAGTTATTTTCTAAATGAACTAATTACGCATTTAGTTTCGTTTTAAATCATTGTAAAACATTTCATTCCATAACTTTGATATAGTAAAAAAAATTTAGATTTTAACCTGACAAGAATCAAAATAAGTTGGTTTAATAATATAGTTATGAGAGATATTTGCGCTCCTTGTAAATTTTCCTAGAATGGATATAGTGCCTTTGGGAAATCAAAGTCTCAGTTATTGGTGTTAAATCTAGTTTAGCGTTGATGATAATCTTCTAATTATTGATTATCGACCTGGTATTCAGGTTCATACCTGAGCCTCGGTTGGAATCTACTGGCTGCGCATTCCTGTACAGATTTCCTTGTCGCCGTGTGCCCCAGAGCCTGCCGGTATTCAATGTACAATTACAGATTCATGGGGTAGTCGCTGCCGTGATGAGTCTTGGCCTGTTCTGAAAGTTGAAAAGTTCAGGTTGGAGCTTGGGGGTCATAAAATATTCGGACGGGATTCTAATATCTTGGCCCGGTTAGCCTTCCAAACTCTAACTCGACTTAGTTGAACCTGTCGAACGTGCAAGCCAACTTTCTCAAACCCTCCCCCATCTCACAGTCCTCCCTTTGTCCAACCCCAATTTAGGCTCCGAGGGAGAATATTCTTTCAAAGTCCCCTTAAGAAGGGAAACTTACATATTTCCCTTATATCCACTCCTTGCCAACCTGCATCATATAGGTATCTATTTGTTCAAGGGTGTAGAAAATAGTAAAAAAATATGGTAGACGATTACAACTACTTCCTTTTTTTTTTAATTATTTTTTCTTAAATTTCCTCAGTACGAGAAGGGGAGAAGTAGCATGAAAGAGCCAGTACTTTCTATAAAAGAAATGACGATGTTTAATTATTCTTATTTAGACAATTAGAAAATTATTCCTTATTTTCTTAAGTAGGTTATTCCGTATAGAAAAATCTTAAATACTATAAAAAAGTCAACGAAATATTCATTTTTAAAAGATGAGTCTTTTGGCTCTTTCTCAAGGCAGCCCCCCGTCAAGCCTTGGGACCCGTCATCTACATCCTCTATACCGCCGATATCCCTACTGATCCCGATACCTTTCTGGCAACATTTGCTAATGACACAGACATTTTGTCATCCAATTCCGATCCTGAAGCAGCATCGCTATATCTCCAAAGGCGCCTTTCCCTTGTCGAAGACTGGTGTAATGATTGGCGTATTAAGGTGAACGAAAGAAAATGCACACACGTCACCTTCACCCTTCGATAAAATCCTGCCCAAAAGTTAAATTCAATTCCATACCGCTTCCTTCCTCAGAAACAGTCCGGTATCTGGGCTTTTTACTAGACAAAAGACTGACGTATACAAGACTTAAAAGAAAAGAACTCAACCGCCGATTTGGCCAGTTATACAGACTACTAAACAGAAAATCTCATCTTACAGTTGACAACAAATTACTAATATACAAGACAGTACTGAAACCTATATGGACCTACGGACTTGAAATGTGGGGGACAGCGAAATATTCTAACATCAAATTCATCCAATCATTCCAATCCAAAGTCCTACATACAATAGTTAAGCTCCCTATTATGTTTCCAACTGTACCTTTCACCACGCCCTTAATATTCGATTTATTTTAGGCCTAGTACCGTCCAAATTTTCCAAATTCCATCAGTACCCTCTTCATCATCCAAATCCTCTAGCTCAATCCCTCTCCAGCTCCACCCACCCACCCCTAGAATCCTCAACGAAGATTGAAACGGCAGTGGCCCTGCGACTCATTAACTGTATGTTTGTGGCTATTGCGCCCTAACTCAGCCTCAGCCAGGCTAAGACCAGTGATACGGCTGAGAAAGAGGCGCTGGGATCTCTTAGATTCCGCTTTTTTCCTCAACGAGTGGAGGGAAAAGCCCAGTCTGGGGTCCCCTTATCAGTTGTATATATTGTATATGGTTTCCATAGTTTGTGTGATGTTTATTTATTTGCCAATTTTGTATTTATCTCAATTACAGGTTGTTGGTTGTTTTTATTTATTATTATTTTATTATATTGTTTATATATAGCTATTTTTTTTATATATATATTTTTAAATACATCTTTTTTCTACAAAACTATGAGAAATGTGTGTTAAATAGACGACTATTATTTTAAAATTTAACTGTTTTTGATTTTTGGCCGCTGGCATAAAAGTTGTAAGAACTCCCACGTTTACTGCTATTTAGACTTGGCAACTATCTTGAAGAAGCTTTCCGCCCCAATCAAAAAGTTGACCAAGTGAAAGAGAGCAACTTCGGGGCCCATGGAATGACTTTTTAAATTAGGAACTAACTTTGCCCGAACTTAAATCGAATCTAATTGGTTAAAGTAACTTGATTGTTTTATTTAAGATCATTGAAGAGGGGAGGAGGGTGGTCCGTACTCATACATGAGACAATCAGGCCCAAGTTCACCGTGATTTTTTTAATAGCCTTAATCTATTGAACTTTTCGAGATAAATAATATACCGGGTTCCTTATTTGATTAAAGTTCTGTACATTCAATAACATACCAATCGTAGTAAAAAAAAATCTGGTGCGCGCAACACACGATTTTCACTTACCTCCTTTGTTAAAATCAATTTAAGAATTTTTAAATACATTTGTTTGTTTGTTTATTAATTTAACCTCACTTTATGCTACTATGGCTAATCGGACGATGCTACAGTGGGAGTCCTAAATTTTGCCTATTCAGGTTTTATTAGGATAGGGATCTTTAACGAGTACCTGACATCGCACAGGCTCGGGACCACCTTTTAACGTCCCCTCCGAAGGACGGCGTAACTAAGGATTTTTTACTCCCATTAAAAAATCCTAGGACCACCTGCGGGTTTGAACCCGTGACCTTTAGCATGGGAGGCTGTTACGCTAGCCACCCAGCTACAAGTGATCCCTTTTAAATACATTTAAAGATGCAAATAAATTGTTAAAGAATTAACTATTTTGAATTTCAATAGAAACATGTGTTTTATTAAATAATCTATTTTATTTTTATCTACTACAATCAGTTAGTTTTATCGGCTTTTCATCCCTCTCCATTAACCTTTAAAATTCTGTGTATTAAATAATATTTTTTCTAAAATCTTTAGCTATCCAACGGTATATTGTACCTCTATATTACTATTCTTGCATTTAAAACTCAAAATTTGCATACAAAAATATGTTTGCACTTTTCCCCTTTATTTGTTAATTAAATTCGCTCAACTTGTATATTTACCCGTTATTTATCAATGCTAATAAGATGTTCCAAAATCTACAAAATTAAAATTACTTTAGAACAAGAAATTTTAAAATATCGGTATTTCAGCCCTGTCAGACTATTTCAATCAGAATGAAACCTACATCATATTGAAGACCATCAAATGTTACATCGATATGTAGAGTTTAATCACAATCGTAAAAAAGTCAAAAATGCATGGTATAAAGTAGATCTTCCGGTCAGCTTATTTTGATGAAAAAGTTTATGTAAGATCTCGGGCGTATTATAGTCTTAAATATGAAATTTCAGTTTCATAGGTCTTTTCGTTTTCGCGCTGGACTTACCACATACACTTGGTGACTTACCTTTTTGGATTTGGTCATTTGGAGTCAGGGGACCCTAAAACGTGTATTTCCGTTGAAAACTGGAATTCGAAAAATTTCACGATCACAATACTTTCCCTTACTGTATATTTCATATATAGGTAAGTTAAAGTAAAAAGTATTAATTGTTGATAATGTATACCGGCATTCCTATGTATAAGATGTTTATTTTGGATTGTTAGGATTCGATTCGAGAGAATGTCAATGGTTTAGTAGACCCTTAAAGCTCAAATTTATAAGTTCAGATTAGCCTTATGATAGTCATGTAAATGATCCGTTTTTAGTTTAGTGGAAGATTAAAACATTTGTCTAGTAACATGTTAAAAATGAAAGAAATCGTATAAACACAAATTATTCCTAACAGAACTATAAGTATTGGGACAGTTTATATAAACATAAATCCAAGAATCGAAAAAAAAAAAGTTAAAATTTCAAGCTGAATTCCACTTATGTTCTTGAAGTTATGAAGACATAAATTTTCTGAAAAGACTTCTAGGAACTATTTCGAAATGGCGCCTGAAATATGGGAAATTATTTTAAAAACGCAATAGCTTTTTTGTTATTACTGTTTATAAATTATGCCTATTTCATTCCAAGCATAAATAAATTTTCTAAGATATTTGAAATCCACATTATTTCTGCCGAAAATGTTTTCTCTGGTAATAAGCCTAAATAATCGAAAAAATAAAATCATTTTTTTCAGATTATCAAAGATTTATTTCCCTTTTATTTTGAATGATTTCCTTTAAAATAGTTTAAATCAGTTCTTAGATCTGAATGATTTACTTGATAATGTGTTATATATTTATATGTTAAAAAATATAGTTAAAGTGTGTCATTATTATAGAAATATAAAATAATATCACTCGATTTAACATTCTTTTTTTTCTTATTATTTTTTTGTTTATTTATTTAACGACACTTTATGCTGGCTAATCGGACGATGCTACAGTGGGAGTCCTAAATTTTGCCTATCCAGGTTTTATTAGGATAGGGATCTTTAGCGAGTACCTGACATCGCACAGGCTTAGGACCACCTTTTAACGTCCCCTCCGAAGGATGGCATAACTAAGGATTTTTTACTCCCATTAAAAAATCCTAGGACCACCTGCGGTTTTGAACCTGTACCTGTACTACTGGAGTGCGGCCACTGGGCAGTTTCTCTTCATGTCTTTTTCATGTAATGTATTTCACAGCTCATTTACTAGATGTATTAACCAATACAGTTGTAAATATCAATAAATAAGTTTAATATAACTGATAACTATAACATTTACGTTTAAATGAACTGTATTTATCTATTAATAGTTATTCAGAACTGTATAGTCTATAAATAATTTATTTTATTTTCCAGTTCACTTTGAGTCCACTTTAATATTTTCGGCTCGTTGAATTTAATATTATCGGTTAATTTATTTCAGCTTCATTTAAAATTATATCAATTACTTTCGATCGGATTCTCGAAACGTACTTTTTCACTAGTCAATTAACATTACCTGTATGTTACCCGTTATCATTTCTAATCCCATATAATAATATTAACCCTCTGCATGAGAAATACCTAATTTTCACCAAATAAATGTAACCGTTATTCAGAATTAGCTATAGCAGTTATAACCGCTAATTGAAATTAACAGTTTTACACTCTCCCCCAGCAAGATCTAATTTCGTATTCCAACACCGTTGTATGATGTAGGTAGCGTGTAAATTCAATGATTCTTTTGGCAGTGTAACGCCATGCTTTGCCAAGTCTGATTTTATTCTTGATTATTTGAATTATAAATAATAATAACAAATTATGTATTATTTCAAAAGATACAAATATTATTCCTTTATTTTGCCGCTTTTTAATACGAGTCATCCACTGAAATACAGATTTTACGTACGCCTGTTTCCAAATAAGTGTTAAGTGTTGTTTATTTTTACTTATTACAAACAACTTACCGCATATAATCTTTAGTAATATTAAAAAAAAAAAAAAAGTTTATGGCTTCGGGATTACCCAACTTAAATATGTATTATGTACAGGAGTAATATTTTTTTTATTCTTTTCAGATCCAAGTTAATATAATAATATTAATATTACTAATACGTTGATTTTATTAGTTATCTTAAAAAAAAAAAAAAACAAAGGAGAAAAGCGTACCGAAATCAGATTGATAATAAAGACTTGAATAAAAACCAGCATTGATTCAGAATTGAAGCCCTGTCATACTTTTTTTTTTTTTTTTTATTTATTTATTTAAAGAAATTTACAACTGTATTAAATAAATACAACAAGTAAATAGGCTTTATATATGATTAGTACACATGATAGTCCTGAGAAGAAACTACCCATTGGTAGCACTCCAATGTCTTATGTTAGAAGGTCTCTTGGCCATCTTCTTTTAAGGCGCCTCGGTGGGTTGTCGGGAATAGATATGGAGGAGAGGTCACGGATAAGCGGGTTTGAGTGGGCAGGGAGTTTGGAATGAAAAGAGGTATATCTGTAACGGGCCAAGTCTTCAACTAATGGGATATTTAGGTCTTTATGGATGATTTTATTAGTAACGAAGTAAGGAGCATTGAGGATTTTACGAAGGATTTTGGACTGCAAGGATTGGATGCGAGAGGAATTCGATGGTTTAGTAGACCCCCATAGCTCAATGCCATAGGTCCAAATAGGCCTGATAATTGTGATATAAATGAGTTTTTTGTAGTAAGTAGGAAGTTTTGAGCGTTTGTCAAGTAAGTGTTGTAGTAATCTGTATCTACGAGCAGTTTCCTGTCGTTTCAGTCTAGTATGAGGATTCCATGTTAGGCGTTTGTCGAGGTGGAGTCCTAAGTACCGAATCTGTTCAACAGGAGTAAGTAGGATATTGTTAAAGGATACGGTGGGGCAGGAAGTCATAGGCTTACGACGTAGAGTGAAGGTGATTTGATGGGATTTATTTTGATTCTCCAGTTTTGACACCATTCTTCAATGGCTGATAGATGGTTCTGTAGGATTTGTGATGCAGTAACAGGATCATTATTCACAGATAACACACATGTGTCATCGGCGTAGGAAGTAAGGATAGTGCTAGGATGGGAGGGAATATCAGCTGTATACACCGTGTAAAGGATCGGACCCAGGATACTATCTTGCGGTACACCGGCTGATTGAGTGAATATGGATGAGTAACAAAGGTTATGGTTAACTTTGAAGGTTCTATCAGAGAGATAGGAACGAATTAATAGGAAGTACGCTGGAGAGAGGAATTGACGGAGCTTGTATAGCAGGCCCGGATGCCAAACTCGATCAAAAGCCTGTTCCACGTCGAGAAAGGCTCCAGTGCAATACTTTCCGCGCTCCAATGTGGAAGATATGACATCCACCACACGGTGACACTGTTGTATAGTGGAATGGGATGTCCGAAATCCAAACTGGTGGTCAGGAATCACGTGGTTGGATTCGAGGATTGGGTATAAACGTTTGAGGAGAAGTTTTTCGAGAATTTTGCCCAGAATGGGCAAGAGGGAGATAGGACGGTAAGAGGATGGATATTCAAGAGGCTTTTTTGGTTTAGGTATCATTTTGATAATGGACAGTTTCCAGTGGTCTGGAAAATAGGTAGAACGGAGAGTAGCATTATATATATAGGTGAGGAATAATATGGCTTTTCTGGGGAGCTGTTTTAGGATGTGGGATGTAATGAGATCATGGCCAGGAGCTTTTTTGGAAGGTAAATTTTGAATTATGTTGATGACTTCTGATGGATGAAAGGCCTTAGGAGGTAGGGTCATTTGGAGAGGAACAGTGAGTTCTGCTTCAACACGGTCGATATGGATTGTATTAAGGATGTCAGGGTGTGGGACAAACGTTTTGGAAAGGTGTTCTCCGAACAGCTGAGATTTTTCATCATCGGATCTTGTCCAGGATTTTGAGTCGGTGAGGAGTGGATGATTAAATGTTTTGTATTTCAGTAGTTTTGCGGTTGTTATCCATAATGATTTGTCTGTTGTACTTAAGTTTTCTGTGAAGTTTTGAAAGTTTTGAATTTTGAGTTTTCTTATTTCTGTCTTGAGGTTGTTCGTCAGTTTATTGTAAATGGTTTTATCCGAAGGGTATCGTGTTCGATGCCACTTCGCTCTTGCTCGGCGTTTTTCAGTTAGTAATAGTCGAATATAATATGGCAGGTTGGTTTCTTGTGCCTTCCTGTTTGTATATTGTAATGTGTTGGTCTGTATGGCAGTTTCTATTGATTTGTTAAGTTCTTCAATGGCAGAGTCTATGTCTTGTTTAGTTTTTAACAAAATTTTCAAGTCCAGATTGTTCTCTAAGTCATATCGAAAATTGTCCCAGTTGACTTGTCCTTTAATTAGGGAAGGTAAAGGAGGCTTATGAATAGGATTGGAATGCAGTTGAAGCAGAACCGGGCTATGATCAGAGGAGAGGTCATCTAAGGATTTGATTGTAGATTGGGTGGAGGAGATTTGGGAAGTAATGAAAATATCAAGGATGTCAGGACGTTTTTTATGAGATGTAGGCCAGTACGTAGGGTTCTGGGGTGACAAAATGGAATAACTATTGGAGGTTGTGACTCTGGAAAGGATCCTGCCACGAGTATTGGACGTTCGGCATCCCCACCGTTGGTCTTTGGCGTTGTAATCTCCTCCAGCAATGAAGCGCGGACCAAGAGATCGGAATAAGGATTCAAGGTGGTGAATGGAGAGTGAATTACCGGGAGGGCAGTATACAGCTGAGATAGTCATATTAAATGGGTGGGAAGATAAGGTAATAGAGGTTGATTGAATGGTGTCAGATGGAGAAGAAGGAAGCATGGAATGAGGAATGGATTTATGAATGAGGATACATGAGCCAGCGTGAGATGTGTTGTCTGGGTGATCTGATCGGTATGTGATGTAGTCACGTATGTAAAAGTGCGAGCGTGTAGTGAAATGGGTTTCAGTCACAAGTGCAATGTCTATGGTATTGTCGTGTAGGAATATGTCCAGTTCGTCACGGTGATTTAGTAAACCATTTGCATTCCACAAAAGAATGGCTAGGAAGTTTTTATTCATTGCGGGATATGGAAAGGAACTTCAGATAGGAGTCTGGTAAGGAGTGTGATGAGAGGTCTTATGGTATTTTGAAGATCCAAAAGGAAGGATGACAGGATTGATGTAATGTCGGATGTATTTTGTGAAGGATACGAATAGACGGAAGCTTGGTTGACTGAAGGATTATAGTGTCTAGGTAAAGATTGGGTACTCCGTCGAGGTTGTTGAGGAGGTTCCATGTTTGACGGAGCTGTTGCTGTGGGTATTGCTTGAGGAGTAGGCTGCAAAGGAGAGGAAAGTTTAGGACTGATCTGGGGTGGTAACTTGACCCTTAAGACGGTTTTGGTAGGTAAATCGTTTTTAGGAGTATTTTGGAGGGGTTGGGACGTCTGAGGCTGTATACGGGAAATCTGAGGTTGGTGATAGGATGGTTGAAGCTGGGGATGGTTATAGGATAGTTGAGGCTGAAGAGGATGGGCTGGTTTAGGCTGAAGAGGATGGGCTGGTTGAGGCAGAAAATGGGTGTTAGAGGAAGCTTCTGGTTCCTGTTGATTGTCCATCTCTTTCCTGGTGACATCGGAGAACGAATTAGTCTTGATGTTGGAGGTCGTGGGACGTGTGTTTTCGTTGGAGAAAGGGTTTCCAGAGGTAGCTCGTTCATGCTTCGCTGAAGGAGCTGGGTTTTGGTATCCAACAGCGTTGGTTTGTAATTTAAATGCAGTATTTATATGTCTTTGGCGCTGCATGGTTTTATAAACCGTACAACCCTTATAATTAGCTGGGTGCCCTTCACCACATAGTGCACATATTGCTGGCGTATCTCTCGGCTTCTGGCATGTATTGGTCGCATGCGGTCCAGCACATTTGACACATCTGTCTTGGTGGTGACAATAGGCTTTTGTGTGACCGAGGGTTTGGCACTTGGCGCATTGTACTATGTCCACTCTCTGCTTCGGCTCTTCGAATCTTATGCAGGAATATACTAGTCTATTGACTCGAAATATGTCGCTATTGTTGGCTGCTGGTTCCAGGTCGACAAAAAAAAAGGGTAGTGGATATTTTGCTACTGGGTGCAGTACATTAGTGATTTGTCTAACATTGTGGCCCAGCTCTTCTAGGTCCTGCTTGATGGCTGAAGTGGAAGTAGTAGAGTGAAGTCCCCTCAGAACAACCCTGTACGACTTATCTTCCTTAAGCTGGTAGCAATGAAAGTCAAATTTTTTTTCTGTCAAGTGTGTGACTAATTTTTTATAATGATCTTTGTTGGTCGTATTTATTTTTATGTCTTTTAACCGGGAAAAGCATTTGAAATTAGTTTGCCCGATTAATTGCGATATTTCGTTTGCGAAGGCTACAAAGTTGGTGACGTGAGCAACAAAGATTGGTGGTGGTTCAGGCTCTGAATGACTTGGTTTTGTGTCTTCAGTTTGGATATTTGAGAGGGCTGAAAATTTATTGCTGACAGGAATTGTAGGTGTGACTTGTTCGGCTGTGGTGGTTTCATGTGATGGACCAGGTAAGTTGACAATGGATTTGCTCCGAGTGATAGTTTGTTTTTTACTGTTTTTATTTTTTTTCTTGTTAGGAGATCCACCAGATCCCCCAGGAACAATATTACGTTGACGTTTCTGGAGTGTTCTTCTTTTTAAATACTGGGAGTCAGTTTCGCTGACTTCTGAAAAAGTCGTTTCCTCTTCCGTCTCCATCCCCGAAGATTCACCCATTTTATAAAAAGAGAGAGAGAAAAACAAATATATATATATATATATATATATATATATATATATATATATATATATATATATATATATATGGATTTAGTAAAATAAAAAAAAATAAAATAAAATTGAACTCCTTGAGTTTAAAAATTATTTACATAAACAGATAAAGAAAATAAACAAGTCATTTTATAACAAAGGAGAAGAGGGAAAAAAAAAAAAAAAATGTATGCTATATAAAAATAGATTAATTAATAAAAATTATTACAATTAATAAGAGAGAAAGAAAAAAAAGAGAGAAAAAAAAAAAAAGTTTAGAGTCTATGGGTTACAAACTCGTGACGATGAGAACTCAGAGCGCCGGTGGCCGTGCACAGAACAACTGAGCTATCGACAAGATGATAAGAGAGCTGCTACTGCTTAATGATGGCCAGTGCCGAGCAGGAAGCGGGACAGGACCGTCTACCACGTGGAGACCTATCTAGCTCCTAGCGTGCACTAATAATCACAGTTATTAGGTCTATTAAATGCACTCACCTAACAAATGTAGTTCTAACGTGTTCTCAATCACAAACATTCATTGTTTATAAGCGTTGACAACAAAAACATTAGTTAATACTAAGACTATCACAGGACAAACCGAGAGCGATATTAAGGTATAACTTCAGTTGTCGCCATATTGTGATAAACAACTTGTCATACTTTTTAAATTAACCCTTTGCACTCGGTTGTCTCCTATGAGGGGACATTACATTTTATTAGAAATTATGTAGAATGAAGTTAGAACACCGCATTTTTTAAAAAGTAGTTTTTAGAAACCTATATTCTCCTATAGTTTTCTGTTAAAATACCAAAAATAAAAAGATCAAATTAGGATATAAATATCAACTTTCATGATAAATAAATAAAGAGTACATTCTCTAATATTTTCAGCAACATATACAAGGGGTACTCACTACGTTTGCTATAGCATGCTATTTGTGTTATTTTGCTAAACCCGTCGAATTATTTCCTGTAGAAAATTGATGGGTTTAGCACAATAGCACAAATAGCCTGCTATAGTGAGTACCACTACAATTAGTGGAACATTCAGATTCAATTTAACATTAAACCTGTCAACATTAATCTTTATTGCATATTGAAAATTGTTTCAAAATTTACCATATTTTAGGAAATTATAAAAAAATAGCTTTTCTTACTTTTACTTACATCAATATGAAATATATACTATGGGAAAGTAGTGAAAATTTTCGAATTCCAGTTTTCGACAGAAATAAACGTTTTAAGGAACCCTGAGCCCAAATGACCAAGTCCCCTCAAAAAAGGTATGTGTGTGTGTTTTAAGTCTAGCACAAAAATGAAATATCCAAAGAAATTGACATTACATATTTAAAGCAACTTTTTCATCAAAATCGGCTAACTTAAAAAACCACTTTATACTATGCATTTTGCACCTTTTTACGATTTTCTCAAAAACGGTTCAAGAGATTTTGACTAAATTCGCTATAATAATGTAAAAATTAATGGGCTTTGACATCATGTAGGTTTGATTCTTATTGAAACAGTCTGACAGGGGTTAAATGCAGATATTTTAAATTTTCTTAATCTAAACTACCTTTACTTTTGTATATTCCAAAAGATTTTTTTTTTTTTTTTTTATTTATATTTAGATATATTACAATTTGTTTCTATATGAACATTAGTAATAGTGATATAAGATCCCATTCACACAATGTATACAGTATACAATGATAAAGTCAAATAAATAAAATATAATATATGTACAAAATAAGAAAACAAACAACAACCTATAACTGAGATAAATACAAATAAATGATATATATATATATATATATATATATATATATATATATATAGAGAGAGAGAGAGAGAATGAAATAATAATAAATATAAAAACAAAACATTAACCTATAATTGAGATAAATAAAAGTTTGCAAATAAACAAACATCATTCAAACAAACATAACTATATACAAAATATACAAGTGCTATAGGGACCCCAGACTGGGCTTTTCCCTCCACTTGTGGAGGAAAAAGCGGAATCCAAGAGATCCTAGACCCTCGCTCTCAGCCGCGTCACTGGCCAAAAGATTAACCATATCATCTTAATAAAATTGTTAAAGGGTGGCTAAATATACAAGTTGGACGAATTTGATGACCGACTAAATGATAAAAAAGCATAACTATTTTTTTATGCAATTTTGTTTTTTTTGATAATAAGAACAGTAATATAGACGTATAGTATACTTCTGGAAAGAGAAAGATTTCAGATAAAATATTATCTGAAACTAAAATTTGTAAAATGCAATATAAAGTGACGAATAGGGAATAAACTAAAAAATAAACATGAAGGGAATATTACTTATTAGAAATTTTAACATAGCTATATTATTAAATCTAAATCATATGTCTCCAACAAAAATTAATACAAGTTTCATTAAAATGTTTTTCAAATTGAAGTATGTTTAATTGTTTTTTAATTTATTTTAACAGTTGAGGTAAGTGAAAGTCTGGTGTTGCTTGCACCAGATTGTTTTTTTTTTTGCAAAAAGGTGCAATGGGTTTTAATACAACTTCAAAATAACGCTGGTTCATTCCGCATATTGCAACATTTATAAAATTCCAATTTTATAAATGAATTGCCTGATACCAATGTGTTATTACCTTTGAGGGGAGCATTGTTCAAAAGAGGTTATTCGCTCGTTGCAATAGCAACATAAAAAAGAGAAAAAATAAAGTGCAATAAAAGCAAACGGGCAACTAACAACCCTTTATCAGAGGGGAACAATAATAACAAAAATGAAACGAGGATTCGGCTGATTGGAAGCAATTCTTCCTTTCTCTATCGCTCTGTCATTAGGACCAATACTATCACTCTAATGCAGGGCAGGCGGTCTTTGAGTATCTAACCATATTCTTTCCGTTATTGAAAAATATCTCAAAATTATAGTAGGGTTTTCAACTGGAAAATCCGCCTGTAAACAATCGTAAAAATATGAAAATCTGGTGCGGACAACGACTTTTACTTACCTCGACTGTAAAAATCAATTTAAAAACTATTAAATATACTTCAAATTGAAAAATGTTTTAAAGTCATTTTAATAAAAAATGTATTTATTTTCGTTGGAAACATATGATTTAGATTCAGTAATATAACTATATATATATAACTATATATATATATATAATATAATATATATATATATATATATATATATATATATATATATATATATATATATATATATATATTTATATATATATATATTTCTTTTTTTTTTTTTTTATTGAGAAATATTACAATTTGTTACATAATGAACAGTAGTAATAGTGATGTAGTAAACATTCATACAATATGTACAGAAAATAATGATAAAGTCAAATTACATAAAATTGGAAATAAAGAAAAATCAAATATATACAAGAAAATAACAATTAATAAAAACAAAAAAAAAACAACAACAAATGAAAACAACAACCTGTAGTAGAGATAAATACAAGTTGGGAAATAAATAAAAATCATACAAGCAACTATATACAATCTGCTAAAGGGACCCTAGGCTCGGCTGCTCCCTCCACAAGTGGGAGGAGAAGCTGAATCCACGAGATCCCAGCGCCTCTCACTCAGCGCTCCACTGGTGTAAGCCAGTGAAGGATAACTATATTAACTTGTTAATCATTAATAAGTTTATTTCCAATTTACGTTTACAACTTTGTGTATCAGATAATATTTTTTTCTAAAATCTACCTCTTTCTAGCCTTATTATATATACGTCCATATTACTGTTCTTATCATTAAACAAAAATTGCATAACAAATAGTTTTTTTTTTAATTCTTTTTTATTGTTTCATTATTTTTTTTATTTTTCCATTTATTTTTATTAGCCTTATATTATATATACGTCCATATTACTGTTCTTATCATTAAACAAAAATTGCATAACAAATAGTTTTTTTTTTTAATTATTTTTTATTGTTTCATTATTTTTTTTATTTTTCCATTCATTTTTATTATTGTTTTAATATTTCTTTATATAGCTCAGCAATGCCCTGATGATGGCCCACAAGCATGAGCCGAAACATCGGCAAAATTAAAAAAAAAAAAAAAAAAAAGACTGAATCCTGATTATTTCCACCTATAAAAAATAGTTTTGCTCTTTTTTCCTTTATTTGGTCATTAAAATCGTCCAATTTTTATATTTAGCCGTCTTTCATCAGTTCCATTAGGATGATATGGTTAATCTTTTGAAATGTAAAAAGTTAAAGGTAGTTTAGAGGAAGGAAGTTCAAAATATCGGCATTTATGCACTGCCAGACTATTTCAATCATAATAAAACTTACATGAAATTAAAGCCCATTAAATTTTACATCAGTATAAAGAGTTTAATTAAAAACGTTAGAGCCGTTTTTGGGAAAATCGTAAAAAGGTGCCAAGTGCTTGATATAAAATAACTGTTCCGGTGAGCCGATTTCAAAGAAAAAGTTGCTGTAGCATCTCTTGCTTATAGTTGTCTCAAATATTAAATCTAAGTTTCGTCCAACTTTTCGTTTAAGTGCTGGACTTAGCACAAACATACACACACATGCAAACCTTTTTGCAGGACTTGGTTATTTGGACTCAGGGGACCCTTAAACGTGTATTTTCGGTGAAAACTGTAATTCAAAAATTTTTACGATCGCAATACTTCTTTACTATATATTTCATGTATAGGTAAGTTAAAGTAAAAAATGTATGAATTTGTGCTTTCTATAGTTATTTTAACACGAACGTACCCATAATTATTATTATACAATCGACTATTGCCTTATTAAAATTTAAATTAATATCGAAAGAAAATCAATCTTGAATTTATAGTAGAAATAATTTGTTATTGAGCCGTAGGCGTTACAGCCGTAAAGGGAACTGGAAAGTTGCAGTGTTTGCATAAATGTACCCGGTGGGGCACTTTGAAACTTTTCCCAGTTTCCCTCGCACTCATGCTTTTCCTGGACATTGGGACATGTTTTCCAAAGCGCCAGTTGATGCCGAATTTCCCAAATTAATTTGGGAAACGAAATACATTAAAATTCCCCCCTATCAGTGGCATTATCATATATTGATTACATTTTCTCAATTAAAACCGTACTATCCATCAATTGTTCATGAAAATGAGGTGCTAAAATAGAGATTGAATAGAAGTGGAAATAGAGACCCCCCTTGATCGAGAGAAGTAGAAAAACGATTTGGGAACGAGAAATAAGTTGTAAAAAATCGTTTAAAAAAAATAAATACCTGCATATTATTACACAATGGTTTATTATTTTAAAATAACAATTTTATAATGGCATAACTGTTTACTATATATAGGCAATTAAGAGATATGAAAAGAAATAATACAAAGGATAATGGCACATCACTCCTGCTGATTTCAAATCGCTATATCTCTGCTAGTTCTGAACCAATTTCATTGATTTTTTTTTATTTCAATGATTGTTGGTATTTATTTATTAAGTTTTTTTTTTTGTTCGTTATTCGGATTCTACGCTTCTTGGAACGTAAGCCGTCAAATTTCGAGGGGGAGGAGGTAATGTTTTGATCGATTAGAAATTTTCATTATGGAAAATACGAAACCAAAAGCATTTATACTAGACTGCGTTTCTATTGGATTGTTTCACATGAAATGTCCGTTTTTATAGTTCCTGTAATACATAAAGGTTTTATCAGGTCTCTGTTGTTTTCTTCCGAATGTTTACATATTTAAAGTAAACAGTTACTAATCCTCTACGTCTGTATTATAAACATTAGCTTCCCAATAAATTACCCACTTTTTAGTATACCTCCAAATATGAACATGAAAACACGCGATTTTCGAGTAATATTTTTGTACGAGTTTAAACTCGACCATTCAGACTTGTCTCCAGCAGATTACCACCTGTTCAGGAATTTAGACAACTTCGTCAAAGGAAAACTTTTTGAAAATGATGATCAAGTGAAAAGTGCGTTTTCAGAATTTTTTTTCACTTCAAAGCTCCGAGTTTTTCAGTTCGGGGATAAAAAAGTTGGTGTCACGTTGGGGAAAATGAGTAGGAAAAGAAGGTAAATGCTTCGAATAAAATTATCTTGTTTTCATATCGTGTTTTTAATAAAAATCCTTTACCTTGAAAACGGACATTTTGTGTGACACAACACAATATATCCTTTTCTTTTCTTTCGATTTTCATTCAAATAACTTAAATAAAATTTCCTGATTCCTAAACACCTTACACTTTTCCTTTATAATCAATAATAACCAAATTATAAGTGAAACACATCTCTTATAAGTCCTGGCTTAACCATTTAAGATGATTTTTTAATTTTATTTTTCTTTGTTCATCGCCGCGTTGTTTTGATCTCGAAAATATTTTCGATTTTTCTCTATCTTTAATAATAACCAATTTTTGGTGGAATTACATCTATTATATATTGTTACTTGATTATGCTAATCAACATATTTTGTTTTTTTTGTTTAGCGCGCTCTACTGATTCTAAAACTCTATACATAATTTTCTCCATCTTTGAAAATAACTAAGTTATGAGCGTATTTATTTGTAAAATTTCAATTTTTTTCTTGTCTTTTTTCTCCTTTATTTAATTTTAATCGACCGCCATTTTAAAAAAAAAACCAACTGATATCAACGTCTAGGTGTTGGGATCATCGTTGCATGGACTAGCATTTTTGTGGAGAGTAGAAAAAAAAAAAAAAAAAAAAAAAAAAAAATCAAAATTGTTTTTGTTATTCGGATTTTGTGCATCTTCAAACGTAAGCCGTCGAATTTCGAGGCGGAGATAACTTTTTTTTAGTCGATTGCAAAGGTTCTTTATTGAAAATAATATACCAATTGTACATATTAAATTATATTAAAATTATGTTAAAATACACTTTTAATAACAAATTTAAATGTATAACAAAGGCAATGTAACCTACGATAATGAAACATAAATGCTATGATAAGAGTTGTATGGTAATACCCATTACAATTGCAATCTAGTTGCCCTCAGGGAATGTTGTATAGCTCTTGAAGCTAGTTGTAGACTTATTTATTTTATTTTATTTTAATGAATTTAAAATTGTTGTGAACCATATTTTAGTGTCACTTTTGATATCAGTTCGCATCCTAGTAAATTCGTCTGTTTTTGTTGTAAATACTTTTAAGTAATCAGTTTTTTTTTTTGTCATGTATAATATGCATATCAGTTTAAATTAAAGACATGGTAGATAAACTATGTCTTAGAACTTACCTCTTTCTGTATATAAAGTTAATATAACGAATATCTTAATTATCTTGACTTTAAAATATCAATACTTCTAAATATTATTAAAACATTACTTTGCATGAAAACATTTAAAAATACATAGCAAAATCGTGATGATCTTACTAAAAATCGTAGTAAAGGAAAATCGAAAAGAATATCTTTATCATATAAGTATAGAAATATGACACATAAAAATTAAATTTAATTTAATAATATAGATTTCAATTAAGTACAATGTATATTTAATTGCTAATTAAAACATACGTTTTTTGTTTACTTGGTAGAGAAACTGAGGTTATCTCCGTGAAACAACTATAAACCTTATTCCTGAATGTCTGAATTTCCTTGATACTATGGCAGGTCTTTAAAAAAAAAAAAAATATGCTTTGTGTACCACTAACTGAAACAGTCTACAGTCACATTCAGATTACTGTTACGGGCTACGGGGTGTGAGAAATGAACTACTCCAGTTTACAAATTACAAATATTTATTAAATACAGAATGTACAAATACAAAGGGATTACTAACCACTATATTAACAATAATAATGGAATTACCAGCTTACTACTAAACAGTATACATATAAAATCAGGTATTCCTAACAATTAAACTACTTACGTAAATTTATACAATATGCTAGATTTATTCTAAAACTTACAACTATAAGTTTTATATAAACTACAGTCTTCTAATTTCCCACCGACCGGTTATCACAATACTGACACACAGTTTCACTACACTGTCACACTGTCACGAACGGTTCACTGTCACTGTTCACTGATACATCCCAGATGCTTGTTGAGCCGGATTAAGACTGACTCACCTAGACTCAGGGGACCCCTATTTGTACCACCGCCGAATCTTCTAGACCCGGGCGCAGGTAGGGTGGTGGGCCTTTCCAGGCACTTCGAGGACTGTCCAGGTCCAGAAGTCTCTAGCCTCATCTAGGCCCCTCCAGGCGTGGTCCACCCGTCATTGTCTTGACCGTAGCACTACCCCCTCCTTAGACGTGCTCTGCCCCAGAGCACAGATTGCAGAAGCTGAGCGATGCTGATCTTCCTCCGATGTAGGTGTTTTGTCTTTCCAGGGGTTGAACGTGCATACCGTTATGATGACTCCAGAGTTGGCGAACGTCTCTTCTACAATGTTCCTGACAATCCTCCACTCCAGGCCATCGTATCCACAACCCAACTTCGGGATGGCGAGCTTGGTGACACGCAGTTCCAGAAGCTTTCTCCGCAGGTCGTCAAGACTCCGGCGCAGTGTGTCGTATGTCGGCTTCTGCTCTGATGAACTCTTGGTAACCAAGTAAAACAGGTGCCGGCCTTCATGCTCTTGATGGAGAGTCTTCCCAACTCTTGGTCCCTGGCGTTCCAGCTCTTCAATTCCAGCGAACTTCTTCCTGAAGACCGTCGCAATCCCCCGGGAATCCCTCAGATGTTCGGCGACACAATGTGCTAGAGCATAGTCTACCGGTAACGAGAATATGTCTCTGTAAACTGTCTGCGTTACCCTACGGGAGTCTGGTGCCTTAGGATGGGGAGTTAGGTCCTTGTCGGTGAGGTTCCTCACTTGCTGTTCCTCTGTAGGGCCATGGTTTCCCTTGTATGGAGCCAATCGGTTGAAATGGACTACCTTGGGTTTTCCTTTGGGCTGCTTCCTGATCCTATAGATGACATCATTGATCCTCTTGATGACTTCATACGGTCCGTCCCAGGAGTTTTGAAGTTTCGGTGAGTAGCCTTGCCTTCTTCGAGGATCGTGTAGCCAGACCAAGTCCCCAGGTTGGAAGCCACCTTTCTCTGCCTTGATGTCGTAACGCTCCTTCATTCTGTCACTTGCTCCCTGGATGTTTGTGCGAACCTTCTCGTGAATAGTGTTCATTCGCTTCCGTAGGTTCGTGACGTAGTCTTCTCCGGCGACCTCCTCATCAGGCTTGAAACCGAATTTCAGATCGCAAGGCAAGCGTAGTTCCCTGCCGAACACGACATTGGCGGGGGTCTGCCCTGTCGTTTCATTAACTGAACTACGATAGGCTAGCAGGAACAGATGAAGATATTGGTCCCAGTCTCGCTGATGGTCGGAAACTACCTTGGCCAAATATCGACCCATCGTCCTGTTCATGCGCTCTACCATGCCGTCGGACTGAGGGTGAAGAGGCGTCGTTCTGGTCTTCCGTATTCCTAGAGCCTCGCACATCCTGGTGAAGACTGCCGACTCAAAGTTTCTTCCTTGGTCAGCATGAAGTTCCATGGGCACCCCAAACCGACTGACGAGCTGCTTCACGAGAACATCGGCAACCGTGGCGGCCTCCTGATTCGGAAGGGCATAAGCTTCCACCCACTTTGAAAAATAATCCATGGCCACGAGAATATATCGGTTGCCATTATCTGTCACAGGAAAAGGGCCAGCGATGTCTACCGCTATTCTCTCGAATGGTGCTCCTACGTTGTATTTCTTCATAGGTGCCTTCTTTTTCCTTATCGGTCCATTAGAGGCGGCACAAGTTGCACACCGCCGGCACCAATCTAACACATCGTCCTTGAGGTTTGCCCAGTAAAAGCGTTCACGAACCTTTTCTAATGTCCGGTGAACTCCAAGGTGGCCGCCAGATGCTCCATCATGTAGTTCCCTCAGTACTTCGGGCACTTTAATCTTTGGTACGATGAGCTGTAGTCTCCGCTGATCTCCCTCCGTGTTCTCCAATGCTCGTTTCAGCAGACCTTTGTCCAGCAGAATGGAGTCCCATTGAGCCCAATAGGTTTTTATATTTTTCGACATTGGAGCAACATCCTGCCAGCTTGGTCTCCTTTGGCCTGATAGCTTCCATTCCCTTATTTGTTTCAAGTCCGGGTCCTCGTCCTGTTCCTTTGCCAGTTGTGTGTCCTGCCAACCGTCGGTAACGACCGTAGTCCGCAACACTGTTGCTTGCTTTTCTTCTTGTCGAGAACAATGCTTGCATTCTCCATCACAGGGTCTCCTTGAGAGCGCATCCGCATTCCGGTGACTCGTTCCAGAACGATGAGCAGATTCGAAGTCATATTCCTGAAGGCGCTCGATCCACCGTGCAACTTGTCCCTCCGGTGACTTGAATCGCAGCAGCCACATTAGAGCTGCGTGGTCCGTTCTCAGTAGAAATCTTCTTCCATACAGGTATTTATGAAAGTGCTCTATGGACTTAACCACTGCCAGAAGCTCTTTCCTTGTGACACAGTAGTTGCGTTCTGGAGCCGACAGTGCTTTGCTGAAGTACCCAATAACCTTTTCTTCCCCGTCTTGGAGTTGGGAAAGGACGCTTCCAATAGCAGTGTTGCTGGCATCTGTGTCAAGAATGAACTTGCCCTCGGGACGTGGATAGCTTAGAATAGGCGCACTACTCAATTTCTTCTTTAACTCCTCAAATGAAGCCTGACACTCGCGATCCCAAAGGAAAGTCCGTTTTTCCTCAGTGAGCCTGGTAAGAGGTTTTGCGATGTTGGCGAATCCTTTCACGTACCTCCTGTAGTAGGTGCAGAGTCCGAGGAAACTTCTCACTTGGTGCTTATCTCGAGGTGCTGGCCAATTGGTGATCGCTGTAATCTTCTCTGGGTCAACAGCAACTCCGTTGTCTGATACAACATGCCCCAGGTAGTTGACTTGCCTTCGGAAGAGATTGCACTTCTTCGGGTTCAGTTTTAGATTGGCTGCACGCAGCCGTTCGAAGACCCGCTCCAGATTCTCCAGATGGTGAGTAAAGGATTTTCCCAGTACAATGATGTCGTCCAAGTAAACCAGGCATATCTCCCAAGAAAGGCCTCTTAAGACGCTTTCCATCAGCCTCTCGAACGTTGCAGGAGCATTGCAAAGCCCGAATGGCATTACCGTAAATTGCCAGAGGCCAGTGCCGATTGAAAATGCCGTCTTCTCCTTATCTTCCGGCGCCAATCCAACCTGCCAATATCCACTGCGGAGATCCAAGGTAGAAAATAGTTTGCAACCCTCTTGTGTGTCCAGCGTGTCGTCAATCCTTGGGAGTGGGTAGCTGTCCTTCTTCGTGGCGTTGTTCAAAAGACGGTAATCTACGCAGAATCTTGTCGTCCCATCCTTCTTTTTCACCAGTACGACAGGAGACATCCATGGGCTACTCGAGGGCTCGATGACACCATCATTCGCCATATCCTTAATAATCTCCTCGGCATCCTTTCGTTTAGCTAGCGGCAGCCTCCTCGGGATCTGTCGGATGGGCTTTGTATCCCCGGTGTCAATTTTGTGCTGGACGATGTTCGTTCTACCCCGTGGTCCTGAGCTGATCTCGAAAATGTCCTGCCATCGGGTAATCAATCTCTTCACGAGTTCGCTCTGTTCAGGCGAAAGTTCTCTGCATGATTCCTCCACGAATCCTTTTAATTCTTCGGGTAGTCCTCGTTGCTCGGTGGGGTTGCGTTGTAGCTGTCGGACTACTGAGGTAGCGGCCGTACATTCTCCAACTGGTGTTCCTCTCTTTAGTGTCACCGGGAAGCTGTTCAGATTCATCAGTCGGATTGGGGTGGTATGTCCGACCTTGATGAGAGACCTTGCAACCAGAACACCGCGTCCGACTTCCTGCTCCTCGTGCTTCCCAGGTTCAAGTAGAAGACATTGACCCTCCGGTAGTCGTCCATTGATCGTCCCATGCGTCAGAATTTGACTCCGTGCAGGTAAAGTGGTGTCTTCTAGTAGGAGTACTCGTGCATAGAGGTCTTTTCCCTGCCGAAGGATGACCTCTTCGTCTCCCAGCGTCAACACACCTCTCGACATGTCCAGCTTGATCCCGTATTTGATCATCAAGTCCATGCCGAAGATGACTTCCTCGTCTATTTTCGCCACGAGAACGCGGTGCTCTAGACGTTGGCCCCCGATGAAGAAAGTGGCAACTGTCTCTCCGTAGACCTCGGCTGGCTGTCCTGTAGCTGTCCGTAACGCCCAAGTGGTAGGTGATATCTTCTCAGCGTTAACTGCCTTCGGGTTCAGTATTGTCATGGTCGCGCCGGTATCCAGCAGAAAACTCCGCAGCTGCCCGTTCACCATTCCATCCACATAAAAACTATTTGTCTTGCTCCCTATTGTCGCGATTCTCACGGCGACCCTGGGGCCTTCGATGCTACGGGTTGACAGTTGCCCCTTCCCATCAACCCTCCTTAGTTTTCCTGTGGCTTTTTCCGGCTTCCTGGTAGGACACTTGCTTCTGGGGTGTCCAAGTTGACCGCAGCTCCAACAGCGTATCTCATTTTTGCGTGTCCTGAGGGCTTCCAAAACCTTTGTTACTATGCCCTCGATGGTGGAGTCCGCGTTATGCTCCGCTTCTGCCGCTCGAACTCGTGCATGTCCACGGACTGACTGCCTGACAGCCTCGAATTCCATGGCCTGCGACAATGCATCGCCCAAAGTCTTAGGGCGTGCGAGTTTCACTGCCTGTTGGGTTTCCGGGTCTCGAAGTCCATCCAGGAATTTGTCGATAGCCAAGCTCTCGTAGACGTCGTCGGTGACTGTTGGGTAGGCATTCCTCACTAGCCGGCGATATCTGCTTCAAATTCCTGCAGCGTCTCGTTGGTCTTCTGGACCCTGTTCTTTAACTGGGAACGGTATAGTTGGTCCATGTGGCGATGGCCGAAACGCATCTCCAGTCTTCTCATCAGCTCACCGTAGTTGCACCGCTCCGACATGGGCATCCCCTGTAGTACTCCTAAGGCGTCTCCACGCAAGGCTAGGCACAACGCTGATGCTTGCGTCTCCTTTGACCACCCGTGGATCGAAGCCGCTGTCTCGAAGAGAGTCATGTAGTCCTCCCACGGCGTCTTCCCGTCGAACAATGGGATGGTGTTGTGCGTTGGTGGCATCCCAGCATTGGCGGAGGGGATGGTGTTGTGAGGGCTTCTCTCAGAGGGTTGGTCGGTGTCGATTGTCGGTGGGTTGCTCATACGTTCTTCTAGAGCTTCTATTCTTACCCTAAGTTCATTTTCTACTGAATCGACTTTTTCTCCTAATCTAGATTCTACATCAGCTAACTTATTATCTACACTTTCCATTAACTTAGTTTCTAAATTGCCTAACTTAGCCTCCAATGTATTTTTAACAGTACTTAATTCATTACCTAACTCATTTTTAACAGTGCCTAATTCAGTTTTAAAAGTTGCAGACAACTTACTGAAATCATTTTCAAACGTAATCTCGTCTGGATTTTCCCCTGAATCGACAAAAAATTGGCGCAAGCGTTGTTGCAGTACTAATTTCGTTCCGGAAGTATCCAGATCTCGTTCTTCTAACTCCCGTCTTAAGTCTGCAACTTTTAAATCATTCAGTCTAACACTCTGAGAAGTCATTTTCCACACAGTAGCCCAATAATTACAAAAACAAGAAAACCAAAATTATAACCATTTACAATGATCCCACTTCTGACACCAAATTGTTACGGGCTACGGGGTGTGAGAAATGAACTACTCCAGTTTACAAATTACAAATATTTATTAAATACAGAATGTACAAATACAAAGGGATTACTAACCACTATATTAACAATAATAATGGAATTACCAGCTTACTACTAAACAGTATACATATAAAATCAGGTATTCCTAACAATTAAACTACTTACGTAAATTTATACAATATGCTAGATTTATTCTAAAACTTACAACTATAAGTTTTATATAAACTACAGTCTTCTAATTTCCCACCGACCGGTTATCACAATACTGACACACAGTTTCACTACACTGTCACACTGTCACGAACGGTTCACTGTCACTGTTCACTGATACATCCCAGATGCTTGTTGAGCCGGATTAAGACTGACTCACCTAGACTCAGGGGACCCCTATTTGTACCACCGCCGAATCTTCTAGACCCGGGCGCAGGTAGGGTGGTGGGCCTTTCCAGGCACTTCGAGGACTGTCCAGGTCCAGAAGTCTCTAGCCTCATCTAGGCCCCTCCAGGCGTGGTCCACCCGTCATTGTCTTGACCGTAGCATTACGATGACATACTTCAAGATGATATGCCTCTACAGGATGTTGATGATTTACAATTAAATAAAACCATAATAAAAAAAAAACATGCATTCTCAACATTGTCTACTTTAACGAACGTACTCAAATTCCAGCGGAATTCGAGAATTAAAAAAATAATTCACTTCTATCTGCTGAATGAGAAGTTATGACTGTTATTATTCATTTTCATATTTTCCATGATGTTCCGGATGTTGAAAATGAATGGACTCAATTTGTATCCCGTTTTCAAGCCCCCAAACAATATTTTTAAGAAGAATAACATCTTCTCCTCGGCTAGCCGACATAAGCTCCTTTAAATCCATCTTTAACAAGAGGCGCTGACATCCCTCCGTATCACTCCGCTTCCTAGGAAGCTTAGAGAGGGGGTGAGGAGAGGGTTGTCGGTAAATAGGCTTAATAATTCATGAGTTTACAGGCGAGCCTCAACCGTCTTGACGTGCCATGAAGAAGAGACGCCGCGAGACAGATCCGACTCAGCGTTACGCTCTCATGAAAAATCTAAATGCTCGGCTCCCGAGAGCTAGCTAATGGAAATGCTAATGCACACGACATTACTTTATGACGTGGGGCTGCCTCATTGGGATGCGACCCCCCGAGTCCCCCCTCCCAAGTCCCCCCGCACACCCCCGGCATTTGTTTAGGGATCCCAGCCGGAATATATATCCCACCCCATGCCCCTCATATATCAAACATCATATTAACTCCTGTTCCGGCCTCTTCCTTTTTATACCTTTATTTCAGACCGTTCTCTCGAGGAAGTCGGCCGGGGTGTGAATAAAGTGCGAAAGTAATGAAGAAAAAAAAAAAAAGGATGAAACTCATCATCGAGGATGCAATGTTTTCTCAAATTACTCTCCCCATGAAGCCGCATTTTACTCAGATATCAAATTAGAATTGAAACGTTGATTTTCAAAAGGTACCGTATCTATCCTAAGGAGAGTTTCACTAGAAGCAGAAAAATGTTTCATTAATTTATTATTTAACATATTTTTAGTAATTAAAACAAAATTAGCAATTCAATTGATGAAAAAAGGACAAACAATTTGTTTTATATTGTATATGCTACATATCTCTCTCCCTCTCTATTTTTTTCCTTCTCTCTACCCAGCTGTACCTTAGGGCAGTCCTATACTTGCGATTCATTCCAATTTCTTATTTGCATTTAGTTTTTCCGTATTTAACATGGGCTCAGTCTTCAACGTTAATGACGGAGCGGGCAGGGCTGCACTAGTTCAAAATTTCGGCTGCCCTTCATTCAGTAGGACTATTTTTACAATATATATGTATATGTATATATATATATATATATATATATATTTGCCTACAATTAAAATTCTCTCTCTCCTCTCTCTCCTCTCTCTCTCTCTCTCTCTCTCTCTCTCTCTCCCTCTCTCTCTCTCTCTCTCTCTCCTCTCTCTCTCTCTCTCCTCTCTCTCTCTCTCTCTCTCTCTCTCTCTCTCTCTCTCTCTCTCTCTCTCTCCTCTCTCTCTCTCTCTCTCTCTTCTCTCTCTCTCTCTCTCTCTCTCTCTCTCTCTCTCTCTCTCTCTCTCTCTCTCTCTCTCTCTCTCTCTCTCTCTCTCTCTCTCTCTCTCTCTTCTCTCTTTTCCTTTTTTCTTCCTTTCTTAAGATTCCTATTACTTCAGTATTATCATTATTTTCTCTCCCTATCTTTTCCTTCAGGGTTTCTCTTCATATTATTCAAAAATTAAAAAAAAAAAAAAATCAGTTGTTTCTATATAAAACACTATTCTTACAATTATCATTAAAATGTTAAGATATAAGCTTTGTATATTTGTAATGATAGGCACATACATATGTGACAAATTCATTATTTTGACTGTAAGAAAAGGCCTCAGGCCCTAAGACAATACTATTGTATCTATCTATGTCTCTCTCTCTCTAGGAACTCATGATCTTATTTTTGTTCTTTATAAAACGGGACCTGATCCAAAGAAAATGTTTGTTTCCCAGAGTAGAAATGTGAAGAATATAGATCAACAGGCCTTTAAATTGGATGTAACGACGATCGATTGGTCTGAATTATACGACTACTATGAAGTTAACGACACAGTCAAAATATACATTAAGAAGTGAAAAGAGGTTTTCAAAAATCATGCTTCCTTAATACTTTATAGACTTAGGACCTACAATAAAAGAAAAACAAGACCCTCTGCCTGGCTCTAGTTGTATCTTAGTAAGCGGTTTCAAGAAGTTAAAACTTCAAGTGATGCTTCGGGATGGTTGGAGTGCAGTGCAGGTGTACCTCAGGGTTCTCTGACCACTTTTGTTGTTGTTGTTGTTTGAGGTTTCGAGGCGTAAAACCCAGGGGTCATCAACGCCTATAGTTCTCTTTAAGTATAAATAAATCAAAACTAATAAACTAGGCGTATAATAATTAGATAAAATAGTAAAAAAATAAATAAATAATTAAAAAAATAAATTAAATAAAGATAAGTTAAATTAAAAGACTATATTTTATTAAATAGTAGGTGACTCTTAAGAAACCTGAACAGCGCCGAGATGTTGTTCTCATTATCGGAGAGCATGAAGAATATATCAGGTACAAGCCCAAATTTGTTTAAACCTGTCCTATAAGAAAGGCATTCTTCTAAAATGTGGCTGATAGTCAGGATACTGTTACAATGTGGGCACTTAGGAGGTGGTTGCTTGGTAATGAGATGAAGATGGGTCATGTTAGTGTGGCCAATCCTTAATCTGGCCAGGACAACTTCTTCTCTGCGGCTTGAGCGACATGATGAAGACCAAGGCCCCACTTTTGTTTTGACGACTTTCAGTTTGCTAGCAGGACTCTCGTCCCACATGGACTGCCAGGCAGCCGATATTTCCTTTCAGAGCGGCTTAGACATATCTCGCGGTGTTAGGATAGCTACACCTTGACCCGGAAGGGTGAGCGCCTGTTTGGCGGCCCTATCCGCCAGCTCATTACCAACTATCCCCACATGGCTGACCATTTTTGTTCCTAGGTTACATCAATTTAGCTAACACACTTAGATAATGCAGAGTTCGTATGTTTGCGGACGACTTATTCATTTGGGCTTCTGCGTCGCCTGATGATGTATTCTCGACTTTGCTGGATGTAAAAAATGACTTCAGAGAAAATCGGTTCTGGGCATCCACTAATAGGCTATAATATACATAACAAATGTGCAAAAAAAAAAATATTAAAAAACCTATTTATATAAATATATGGAATATAGAAATACTAAAATAATCTCCTATAATATACTAGAGCTGAACGATTTAAAAAACAAAATAGAATAAATGATTAATTCCATAACTCCAGGATTTTGGTAAAATAAATAATTATATCTTACGTTAAAGGTAAGATAGGGGATTTACAATTTTCACATCTGAAAACATAGGATTTGAACGAGAGAAGGGAAGAAGCATGGCGAATATGATTAGGTAAGGAATTCCAGAGGGCTGCAGAGCGGATGTAAAAGTCATTATCAAAAGGTTTAGTTCTAGGGGTGGGTGTTTAGATGTCAGAATGGCGTGATCTAGTTTCTTGTAAATAGATTAAGATGGATGGACCAAAATTAGTTCCCAGTTTACATTAACGAAACCATGTCGGTATTAAAAGTGAATTTTATCCTTAAATTAAGAAATGTTTATGCATTTGTCCAGGCAGCTTGATTTCGATAGACTGTTGAGATAAATTGAAAATTTATATATTGAGGTTCGAAAAATGGTAAATTTTTTCTCTAAATATAATAAAAATAAATGACACAAACGAACGTTACAACAATTTCAAAAAAGGTTTTAATTCTATCGGCCGCCAGATGTTATATATTTTTACATAAAAGGGAATTCAGGAAATTTTTATATATCACAATGGTCTATCCCGGGTATGCTCGACATTTAATTCAATCTGAATAGGTAGATTTCATTCAAAGAAATATGAATTCCGTTTTGGTTTAAAACAGCGTGATTCCCTTTTCCCAATTTTATTTAATTTAGCACTGGAATACTTTATTACGCAGATTTTTTTTTACCGTAAAATATTTGAATTCAAACGATAAAATATCCTCTATTGTCTTTTGAGGTCATACTTACTGGATGGAGGCAGGGAAATAATATAAAATTGAATACGCTTATAGATGTTTGGAAATAATGAGTTTCTATTGTATTTCGTAAGATTTTACTTATATTTCCTTACTTTCGCATTCTACGTTTATGAATTGAGACGTTGATTTCCAAAAGGTACTAAAGGACATTTTTTACAAAATTGATATTTTTACATATTCATATTCTCCTCATTTAGTTTTATCAAAATCTTAAATTTGATTGTATCTAATGAACACTCATGTCCTTTAATAACGTGATTTAGAAATGCTATTAATTTCTTAAAATACTAATTATACATTTATTTTCATTCCAAATCATACCAGAACATTTCATTCCATAACTTTAATTTGGTTTTATTAATATAGTAAAGAAACAATTATAGATTTTAATACGAAAAGAATCAAATTAGTTGGTTTAATAATATAATAACGAGAGATTTTCGCGCTTCCTGTAAAATTCCCCAGAATGGATATAGTACCTTTTGGAAGTCAACGTCTCAATTGTGGCCGTTTATGTTGAGAAAATTAAAGTTATTAATAAATAGGTAATTTTATGCTGTGTAAATATTGTATAAATGTAGTATGTATATCTTTCAGCACTACTATTGATGTCCAAATTGGGAAAGATTGTAATTTTACTCAATAAAAATTGTTGTTGAAAAAAAAATTAATAAATAGAAGTAGAATATTAGACACAGAAAAGAGTATCTATAATATTTTCTACTGTTATACTATTCTATCTAAATTACACGTTTCCATCGAAAATGAGTTAGTATCAGCTGAAGTGTCGAGAGGCAATATAATCGGAATCGAGTTCCTCAATCATTACCATTAATATTTTCCGTCTATACTATTTTATTACATAATTATTTATAATTACATAAATAGCCATGAATGAAAGCTGGTTTGGAAAGATGATCGATCAGAGAACACCATCCATTTGCACGCCATTTCGTCGCATGTTGCTAGTAAACTGTAACATCACGAAAGCCTAATGATGTATGATAAACATTGTCTTATCGACCAGTAATTTTCAATATTAATGTTTATGGTTCTCTTTCATCTTTTATCTATTTATCTCTCTTCCCTTCCTCTCTTTCTCTCTTCCTCCCTCTCTCCCTCTCCCTCTATCTTTATGTGTATATATATTGTTTGATCAGTTCTCGACTGTTGATAATTTAAGATTGTGTTGTTCTTAGGTTTCAGTCAATGAATAAACAATTTTATCTATGCGACGTTTCGAGAATTTATTGTTCTCATAATCATGCCTGAACAGTGGAAAAAAACAAAACAGAACATTAATATTATTATACAATAATTAATATATGATGTTATTGTTAGAGATATAAAAAAGAGTACATTGAACAATGAATAATCATACAGTAGGTACATAGATATTTTAAATTAGGATTTACATTAAAGATATTATTATAAAATTACTTACAATTTTGGACAAAATAGTGTCTTAATTAGGCATGTTTAGCCTACAAGCTTTGAAAGAACACTGAAAAAATAAAAAAGTAATAGTTCAAGTATGGAAGATTTTCCAGGAATTTATGATGACGTCAGGAGTCTGGGGTATTCTCCTATTGTTGAGTTGTTTTCGTTTTATTTCGTATTATTATTAAGACGTTTATTTTTTTTTTTTTTAAATTTTAATATGTGTTTATTAAATTTGAGTAACATGCATTTAGGTTTTGGACAGATTTTTTATTAATGGCGCGATTTTTATATTTCTCTATGGTAATCATTTCTTTAAAATTTCGTTTGAAGCTGTTTTTTTCATAATGAATAATTTTCGGTGAGTGAAATTTGAATGAATGTCCCGTTTTTCTGAAATGAGTAGTGAGGGCAGTTTGGTCAGGTTTATTTGGGTCTTTTTTAATTGAAGTGCAGCTATATTTGTGTGTGTATACTCTCCTTTTTAAATATTGTTCAGATGTTCCAAAATAAGACTTTCCGCATTTGTCTTCACAAGGTATTTCGTATACTACATTTGATTGAAGGTCTAATTTGTCGGAATCTTTAGTTTTTGTAAATAATTTTGATAAAGTATTTATATTTTTGTACGTAATGGCAGAATCACTATTATTTCTGTTAATGTTAAGTGCTTTTGCAAGTTTTTCGGAAAGTGTGGTATGTATGGGATAGTGTAATATATTTCGGTGCTGTTCTCATTGTGTTTTTGTTTTTGTGACGTTGGTATCTGTTTTAGTAGTTTACATATGAGTTTGTGTGGATAACCATTTTCTAAAAGGAGGTCAACTACTTTATTTTCCACGATTTTTTGGTATTTTTTTGAGGTTAATTTTCTCGCTCGATCTATTAAATTTTTTGCTGTGTTGATTTTATACCTATTAGGACATTGACTTTTATAGTAGATGTATCTACCGGAATGAATAGGCTTTTGCCACCACTTGGTTTCTATTTCCCCGTTTTGTTTGTGAATTAAGAGTATGTCTAAAAATGGTAAATTATTGTTAGTTTCATGTTCAATCGTAAATGTGTATATATATTATAAAATATATATATATATATATATATATATATATATATAGAAATAGAAATAGAAATTTTATTTATTATTCTGGGAAAGGGTGTGTCCCTTAAAAACAATTGATATGTACAATTAAGATTTACGATGTGTTTGGCCTAAAGACCAAAGGATTATAATTAATTTTTATTTACAATGATATCGGAATAAAATGGATTAAAGTATAATAAAATAAATAAAAGTGTAAATAAACATAAAAGAGTAATATACATAACATCTTATGGATTAAAGTGTTGAATAAAACAAAACATTGAAACTGGTTCATAATAACAGATTCCTTAACTAATTTTAATATAAAAATAAATAATAAATTTTCTTTATGAATTGATATTTGATTTGAAATATCAGGCTTCTTGAGCGTCTGTTTGGGATGACAGTAGGTACTGGAACAGCTGAGACTTGAATGATGGTAGGGATAAAGCATGGCGGATATGAGTTGGTTGGGAATTTTCAGAGAGTAGAAGAGCGGACGGGAAAGGAATGATCAAAAGTTGTTGTTCTATGGATAGGAATATAAAGGTTAGAATGGCGCGATCTTGTTTCAAGGGAGTGGATTGACGATTTAAATTGCAGAAGACTGTGGATATACGGAGGTAGCTGGTTTGGTAAAGGTATGATCCAGGAAATATTTGTCTGCGGATAGGGGAAGGAGCCTCTTTAACTCACTGTATAAATGGGTCAGATGAGACCTCTTCGGTGTGCCGAGGACAAATCTTAAAAATATTTTTAGGGAATTTAATTTTATGATTTTTTATTATTATTTAAGAATATTATTAAAATGCACAACGTTTCGGCTGTTATGCCATCTTCAGGCGCAAAAATATTTTTTTCATCTAAAAGTACAATTATGATTTCCCTAATAATCTCTCTATATATAAAAATACATTTTATAAGATTTGTCTTCATTGCATCTAAAGGGTCTCATGTTACACCCTTATTCAGCGAAGTAAAGTGGCTCCATCCCCCTTCTCGCAGAAAATATTTTCTATGATCATACCTTTACTAAACCATTAACTTCATCATCCTTCCTATGTCCATATTCTCCTCCAACTTCTAATCCTAAAGAGATAAACTCTAAATTGGACAAACTTAACTTTTTTTAAACATAAGTATCAAGACCTACTGGTTCAAATAAACTCTGAAGTGCTACTGCTCGGTAATTTCTTCTTAGGACTATATCAAGCCCATTTACGGTTTTCCTCATTACAGTAACCCTGCAATGGGTGCATTTATTTCTACGCGTACCATCTTGCGATACAACGCGTATTTTTATTACATAATATAAATTATATTACAGAACATTAAGATACAGAATATAAAAAATTGTATGATAATAACTGGTAAATAAAACTAATAAATATAAACTGATAAATTAATTATTTGTTATAACGAATTAACAAAATAATACTAACTAATTGACTAAACAAAGAAACCAGCAACAAATACTAAATAATTCAATTGTTATAACTACTTAACGAAATAATACAAACTAACTAACTAATTGACTAGTATTAGTAGCAATGAAAGTAAATAAAATAAAATTAATAACGAGTTATTGCCTGTTGCTATTTCTCTAATTCTGCATAGTCCATCCGGTCCACAAATTCATCAAATTTTGACAAATATTTTGCAAGAAGGTCACACTTCGAAGGCCATTTTTCAATTATCACATGTACTTAATGTATTTTTTTAATACAGTTCTGAATAGCATTAGCAAGCTCCTTGTAACCTTACTTGTTTTTACCAACTTTGACTATGGCTGTACATATATTTTCACTAAAGTGGCTCTTTCACCCGTAGAAAATATTTCCTAGGATCATACCTGAACTAAACCATTAACTTCCATCATCCTCCCTATATCCATTATTCTCCTTCAACTTAAATCCTACGTCCACTCTCTTCAAACAAGATCACGTTCAAACCATTCCTTTACGTTCTTAACTTCAAAACTGAAACTTTTGATTAAAAAAGTCGTTTCTTTACTATCCGCTCAAATACCCTCGGGAATTCCCTACCTACTCACATCCTCCATACTGCTTCTCTGTCTTCATTCATATACCAACTTGTCCTGTCATCCTAAATTGGCGCTCAACAATTATCATATTTCAATTCTAAGTATTAAATTTTATATGAAGATAATACGTATCTACTGTTTAAATGTATATATATATATATATATATATATATATATATATTGTTTGACAATTCATTCATTTTTCATTTTGTTAATTACAATCGTTTCCAGGTTTTTAAAAATATTTTTGCTGTATAATGTTTCTTCTTCTTTCTTATCTCATTATTGTAAATGATAACAAACTATATTATTATTTTTTTTGCTCAGACATATTATATTATTTTATATTTCAAGGTAAATACGTGTTATTCTTAAGGAACCTAGTCCTAGAATTTTTTTTTTTTTAATTATATTCTGTAGCACGGAATCTGCAATAACCTCCCAGATTATAACAACTTTCGGTAACAACTTGTAAAACTTATTTTATAGAATTTTAATATTTTTAAATCTTGAGCTTTCCAGCGGTATATTATAAGTCTATGTAACTGCGCAAAGTTCAGGAATATCTTTTTTGAAACTTGATTACTGAAAATTTGATTTTTGTTCTTTAGGAAAAGCGAAATTGCAATGTATTTTAGTTATAAGGAAAGAATGTCCTAAACGATAATGAAAACCGTAGGAAAATTAGTCTTGTGGTTTAGAAAGAGTTTGCGGAAATCTTGAATTGCGTTATCCTTGTCTGTGTGTATATATATATATATAAATAGAAAATGTATGTATGTATATACCGTGTAATAAAATAATATATCCAATATTCGTTTTTAATCCTGTAATTTATTAATAAATACTTAGTGGTACAAAATGATATATTATAATTTATTTTTCATCATGTTACTCAACTTTTTTAGGACACCCTGTGTCCCCTTTTCCTTTTTTTTTTTTTCAAGTTTTATGTTGGCCAGCTTATAAGTTTTATATATATATATATATATATATATATATATATATATATATATATATATATATATATATATATATATACTTCATGTAAAAGTAAGTGAAAGAAAAAAGAGGATGCTGTACAAAGGTATCGCCGCAACGCATTTCCTTTGCATTGACATCATCCAAAGCATTAATTTACTTCATAGAATAGCCTAAATAGGTTTTAGTAAAAAAAAAAAAAAGTACAGGATAAATTATCACCCTATTCCGAACTCGTTTAATGCCAGATGCTGTTCCACGAAAAGCAGCCAATTCTGGAGATGCGTTCAACTAATAGCCCGTGATGTTACACCCAATCCCTCCTAAAACACCCCCCTTGGAAGATCTGGGAGGAGGTTCTGGTGGAAAATATGACGAGGAACTACCAGAAGATACAAGAAGAAAAGGAAATGGATGGGGTGGTAGAAAAGGCTCGCTCTAACCATTACTGAAGAATGGATCACAGCATCCTTCCTTCTCTCCCGATTCCGGGGACGAGTTATTCCGATTGTCAAAATACATTTTTTTTTTTCACTCTCTCTCTCTTCAGAATTAGAAATTTATATCTAAAATCGTGTAATGTTTAATCGAAACCATAATTCTTGTGCACCGTTTACATAGCTTTTATGAATCCCATATCGATGTAAAATGTAATGGGCTTTAATATCGTGTAGTTTTCGTTCTGATTTATTAAGTCTGACGGCTAGAATGTCGATTTTTTTTATTTTCTTCTTCTAAAGCCTTTAGTTAGCATTTTCATGTTGTTAGCATCGGTCAAAAACAAGTAAATAAAAAAGTTAAACGAATTGTATATTAAACTTTATTTTTTTTTTAACATCATTTATTGAAATTTACAACTGTACTTCAAGGTACAACAAGTAAATGTGACAAAAGTTAAATGGCGTGATACAAACTTGAAGAAGAACTACCCAATGGCAGCACTCCTGTAACTTTTCTACACTAGAAGGTCTCGAGGCCATCTTCTTTTCAGACGCCTCGGAGGATTGTCAGGAATTGAGGAGGAAGAAAGTATTGAAACAAGAGGATTAGGGTGGGAATGGAGTTTGTCATGAAAGGAATGGTATCTAGATCGGGCCAAATCAGCAACATACGGAACGTTGAGGTCTTTATGGATAAGTTTGTTCGTGACAAAATAAGGAGCATTTAGGATTTTACGAAGGATTTTGGATTGTAGGGATTGGATACGGGAAGAATTCGATGGTTTAGTAGAGCCCCAAAGCTCCACTCCGTAAGTCCATATCGGCCTTATGATAGTCATGTAGATGAGTCTTTTGTAGTTAAGTGGAAGATTAGAACGTTTGTCTAGTAAGTGTTGAAGAAGTCGAAAACGTCATGCAGTTTCCTGTCGTTTCAGTCTTGTGTGAGGGTTCCAAGTAAGGCGTTTGTCAAGGTGCAGTACTAGATATCGGATCTGTTCAACCGGAACAAGAGGAGTATTATTGAAGGAGACAGTAGGGCAGGATGTCATAGGTTTACGACGAAGGGTAAAGGTAATTTGGTTGGATTTGTTGGCATTAATTTTTATTCTCCAGTTCTGACACCATACCTCAAGGTCTCTGAGGTGGGATTGGAGAGTTTGAGAGGCAATAGTTGGATCAGTATTGACTGATAACACACAAGTGTCATCAGCATAGGTAGAAAGGAAAGTGTTAGGATGGGAAGGGATAGTATATTAAACTAAAGCAGAAAAGAGCAAAAACATTATTATGTGTAATTTTTATTTTTTTTTAACATGTTTTCATATTTCATAAATTTTAATTCATAGTTTCACATTTTAATGAATTTTACAAGTGTATATAACACAAATACAACAAGTAAAAGTGTTGAATTATAATAAAAGTGGAAAGACTAGTAAAGAAACTTTCCAGAACATCAATGTTTATTTAAGTAATTAGATCCGGAGGCTATCTTCTTTTCATTCGTCTCGGAGGATTGTTAGGAATATGTGAGGTAGATAGGTTGCAGTCAAGAGGGTTTATGAGGGTTGGGAGTTAGGAATTGAAAGTGGTATATCTGGTTGGGGAAAGGTCTGCAACAAATGGGATATTAAGGTCGTTATGGATAATTTTATTTGTGACAAAGTAAGGAGCATTTAGGTTTTGCGAAGGAATTAGATGGTTTAGTTGAGCCCCAAAGCTCGATTCCATATGTTGAGATGGGTCGATAATGTAATTATATATATATATATATTTTTTTTTTTTTTTTTTTTTTTTCTTCTGAACACTAGAAGAGTAATATAAGTGTATAATATACCGTTGAAAAACTAAAGATTTTAGTAAAAATATTATCTTATATACAAAATCGTAAAAAAAGTATGGCGAAAAGCGTAAAAAACTAACTAATTGTTGTAAATAACAATTTTATATTATTTAATCTTAAACACACGTTCCCAAAGAAACTGTATATATTTCTTTAAACTTTTACTTTCACTCTCGGTTCGCAGCAACATTTGCATTAAAAAAAGTTAACCAGAAGAGCCACTTTATACCATGGCTTTTGAACGTGTTTACGATTTTCTCAAAAAATGTTGGTTTTAAACTTGCTATATCTATGTAAAATTTAATGGGCTTTAATATGATGTAGGTTTATTCCGATTGAAATAGTCTGACCCGGCATAAATGCCTATAGCCTAAATTTTCTTCTTCTAAAGTATCTTCAATTTTGTAGAATCGAAAAAAATTGACCATTTCATGATGTATTATTTATAAATACCGGTTATATATACAGGTTAAACGCAATTTGATAATCAAATAAAAGGGAAAAGTGCAAAAGTATTTTTTTATGCAGTTTTTTTTAAAGATAAGAACCATAATATATGTTTGAACAATATACCGCTGGAAAGAGAAAATTTTAGAAAAAATATTATCTGCTACACCAAGATGTAAAATGTAATGCAGATTATTAAAAAGCGGATAAAAATAACAAATGGTTTTAGATAATAATGTAAAAGATTATTTAATAAAAAACATGTTTCTATCGAAAATAAATTTAATTAATTCGTTAAACTTATTTCATCTTTTACAGTATTTAAAAATTCTTAAATTGATTCTAACAACGGAGGTAAGTGAAAGACATGTGTTGCGCTTACCAATTTTTTCCTCTAAATTGTTTTACAGCTCTTAAATTTATTTTTCAACTTTTACGTACATCATACACGGACGAATCCCCTCTTGGCACATCTTTTGTTAACGCAACTTTTCCATACTGCTCCGAGGCTTCAGAAGTTTCTCCAGGCGGTAGAAGTACCGACCAAGTACCCGGCTGATAAATTATTTAACACCCGGCCTGAAACAAGACTCTAGAGAACCAAAGGCCTGGGCCAAATCGAATTTGCCGGTGGCTTCGACTGAGGTCACACCACACCAGCTTCCAGCTCATCAGGGTGCCTTCATACCATCCTACGGCTCTATATATTCCAAAGACTCAATCAGGATATCTCTTCAATATACTGGATAAATGGAGGACGGTCAATCCTAATAAAAAAAAATTTAAAAAAAACTGATGCGAAAGAGATCAAATTGAATTCTCAAATCACAACTTGATGTTACAGAAATCTGTGAGCTCTGGATGGAGGTAGGAAATCATTAGGAGTGTAAAAGGATATTTCTTTTCAAGAATATACCGTAACTCAAAGTCGTAAGTACCATAAAATGGGGTAAATAGTAACAAACACTCTATGGTATTTTGAGCAATACCATAAATTCATTTTTCATCTGAATTAATTTAACAATACAGCAAATCTTAGGTCCACATCCCCTCTATTACATATTTATTGGGTGTGTGTTTTTGAAAAAAAATAAATTACTGTTCCCATTCACCCTACTGTAGGTGTGAATCGGAACGACATTGAAAATGTTTTCATTTACAACATCTGGAGTGAATGAGAACACTTTAAAATGCTTATTAAATTACTTTTTCTATATGAAATCTTTTAGAAATAAAAATTAGGTCACTTTATTCACTCCTATTCTAGAAAGTAGGTCTCTTATATTATAAAAAGTTCTAAACCCTCCCGCTTCTGTAAGAAAAGGAAATGTCAGTAAATGATGTACGCACTGAGATCATTGATAAATGAAACAGGCCCCAAGAATCTGCCAGATTTAGAAGATCCGTTTCGCTCTTTCAAGTTCATTGTAACATTAATAGGGCTAAAACAAGCTTCCTCTTGAGTTGGGATAAAGCTATAACTTTGCTTGATTATTTTGTTAAACAAACCGATGTATCCTCCATCATCAGGTTCTAAAACCTTACAAACATAAGGTCAAAAATGCTAAGGTTTTTTTCCAAATACTTTAATAAGTAAAATGTCACAAACTGAAATGTCATAATTTGTGGATGATAATTCAAATCCAGGTTCATCTTCCGAAGTGCTCAGCATCACTGTCATGCAAAAAATATTCTTCTGATGCGTCTTCTGACATACAGCTGTGTTCCTATTCACCCCACACTCCAGAAAATTTGGATGCCATGATCTAAATATATGTTGCTAAGAAACTGTTGGAATTTTATGCAAGAAGACAACTTGAAGAACAGTAAAAGATACTAAACAGGCTATATTGATAACCGTTTCATACTTACAGGTAAAGTTTGATAGATAGAAAAGTTTATTATTGACTAGTACAATTTTTCACAGGTTGAACTGATAACTCTAAAGTACTACCAACAAAACCAAACCATATAATTAAATTATTCACAGTGACCAAACAATAACAACAACATTAGTTCCTATACGGTAAAGTAAGTTGCTTTCACGTAACTTTGAAATAATAGGGGTACTCACTACGTTTGATATAGCATATTTTTTGTGCTATTTTGCTAAACCCGTCGAGTTTCTACAGTTATTTACTCGATGGGTTTAGCAAAATATATGCTATAGCAAACGTAGTGAGTACCCCTAATATTGAAGTTTTGTTCCCATTCACCCCACTGTTGCTATTCGCCCCATTTTACGGTATGAATAATTTCGTTAGAAGGAATAATTTATATTTATAGAAATATATTGTAAGAGAAAAAACGGTATAGCCAAGCATTCCAAAATGGTGTATGTCAGAAACGAAAATGTGTACGAAACTAAAATTATATAGTTGAGACATGTCCGGAATGTTACAGCGACATTTTCACCAAAATAGGCCTGCCGGAAAAGCAGAATTATATCTTACATTTAATGCATGTTCATTATTTTCTCAAGATCGTCTTAAACAATTTTAATTAAACTCATTATGTAAATACGTGATAAAATGCGCTTTAATTCATATATTTATTATACCCATTAAAGTCATTTGAAAGAGCAAACATGTTTAATTTTCAATAAGTGATATTTACAATTTTGTTTATTTGAATAATCAACTATTTAAAGTTGTTTGCATTACTATTAAAAATATTTTTTTAAATTGTACCTCTAAAACTATAAAAATAATAGAATAATTCGATGGTTAACAAAATAAGAAATACCTTAAAGAAAGTATCTTTGACTAGTTTCAGAGTGACATTTTAGCACATAAGGCGATTTCAACGGAACTGGAAAAAAAATGTATTTCTTTAAAATTTATTTTAAACTATTTTTGTTGATATACATTAGTATTTGTCTCAGTATGGACAACGATAATCATGCAATAATATCACACTCATACAATATTTACTGAATATACAAAGGCAAAGTCAAATCACTTAAAAATTAAACAAATAAATGTATATTATAGCAATACATAGAAACAAAATTAGTACGGAGCTAACAAATAAATAAACAAATCATGAAAAGAATCAGACAAAAAGTATTATATAAAAAAGGAAATACGTTTTGATCATGTTATACTTCTTTTATCCTTTTCGGAAATAAAAAATCATTATCATCTCCATTGAAGAGTGGTGACAGAAATGAAGAATTAAAGTCAATCCTAACAAATTCCATCATATCACGTATACCCTTCGTCGCAAACCTATGACCACCTCCTGTCCCACCGTATCCTTTAGTAACATTCCACTAATTCCTGTTGAACAGATCCGCGACTCTACCTTGACAAACATCTAACTTGGAATCCTCACACCAGGCTGAAAAGACGAGAAACTGCTCGCATATACCGATTGTAAGAACACTTACTTGATAAACGTTCAAAACTTCTAATCTACTTCAAAAAACTAATTTATATAGCTATTATTAGACCTATTTGGACATATGGTATTGAGGTATGGGGATCCACCAAGCCATCAAATTCCTCCCGCATCCAATCCTTGCAATCCAAAATACTCCGAAAGATCCTAAATGCTCCTTATTTTGTTACTAATAAAACTATCCATAATGACCTGAATATTCCGTTAGTTGCAGACTTAGCCATTATATACCTCTTAGAACTATATATACCTCTTTTAATTCCAAACTACTAGCCCACTCTAACCCGCTTGTCCATATCCTCTGATCTCCATCTATTCCTGATAACCCTGAAAAGCCGGTGGCCTCGAGACCTGCTAATGACATAAACATTGAAGTGCTACCGCTGGGTAGCTTCTTTACAAGAGTTATCAAGCCAATTGTTACTTGTTCATATTTACTTGTTGTATTTTTTTCCTATACAGTTGTAAATATTAATTAATAAATTTTAAAAAAATCATTAAATTTCGAAAATGAATTTTTTTATTTTCTATTTTTAGCAAGCATAATACCACTTAAAGATAAGGAATCTCAGTTAAAACCGATGCGTAAAAAAACTTGACTATTAACATTATTGACCATGTAAACATAATATTATAAACACAGAGAGGATTAAATAAAAATATTGAAAAACGCTAAGAACTTACTATACAACCCAAGAAATACGGTGGTGTATTATTGAAAATCGGCGTAGTCTAGTGGATAGAGCACTAGTCCACTGTTCTCCGGGTCCTGGGTTCCAATCACGGCTTTGACAGAATATTATTTATTCCGATACTTCAGCCAAGGGGCGACCCTAGGGTTTGGAGACCCTCTGGGGGCAGACCCATCCTCTATAAATTGGGTACCCAAAGTTAGGAAAAAAACCTAGCGGCTGGGTGTGATTAAGGCCTAATCACTCCATTGTACGGCCGTTGCCCTAGAAACATACCACTCTGTATATGTACTAAGCCCCAGACCCTTTGTGGATTTATAGAGGTACAGGAAAAACAAAATATTGAAAATCAATTACTGGGATTATTAAAGATCGTAATAGTTAAGTGTTACCTCTATTTATACAAACTAGAGTTTTTATTAAAAATTTAAATTACTTAGTCATTTGTATATGTATTAAGATTTTATTTTTACATACCAATTTTCTCATATTCTTTTTTTTGGATTTTTAATCTGCGGCTTGGAGAAAAGCATCTCTCTAGACTGGGTCGGTCGGTATGGTTTTTGTTAAAATGAAAAAATCACGCCTTGTTTCCACCTCGAAAGGGATGCAGCAAACAACATTTAAACAATTCATAAGCTTTCACATATTTAGAGTGTGCTGGCTTAAAGAATTCCACACTTGCTCAACAACTCCCTTATTCAGAAGGATTTCCTTTCGGGCCTTACCTCAATGCAGAATTCAAACCGGCAGCTTTAACAGCATAATGAACAAGTGTATTAGGAATTTGAAAAATTCAAATTTTTGTTATCTCATACCGCAATGCTATGCGTGTTCTGGAACGAGGAATCCTAAAAGAGAGAGAGAGAGAGAGAGAAAAAATAAAAAAAAGCTCAACTGTTCCTTTCAAACAATTTTATTTGTATTGAGTAATATCTGTCCTAATTTGGACATAATTAATAGTAATGAAAGACAACATTCATACAATATTTTTACAAAAATAAAATATGTATACAATAAGGAATCAATAAAATGTTTACAAAGTCTAGAAAGTCCTAATACCTATCTATAGCATTTCCAAGTCAATTGTAACCTTTTCCAAGTCAAATGTAACTTTTTCCAAGTCAAATGTAACCTTTTCCAAGTCAAATGTAACCCTTTCCATTTCAAATGTCACCTTTTCCAAGTCAAATGTAACTTTTTCCATTTCAAATGTCACCTTTTCCATTTCAAATGTTACCTTTTCCAAGTCAAATGTCACCTTTTTCTTCACTTCTAGCCTTAAATATTCCGTTTTATTTATTTATTTATTGAAAAATAATTAGTTTAATTAAAATTATGACTTTTTTAATAATTTTGGCATATCATATCACTGTTTTTTTGTTTTTTTTTAGATATTTGATATCAAGTTCTGTTTTTCCGCACTAATATTTTAAAAAATATTTAGTTTTAAAATAGTTGTTGATTTTGAATTTTTAGAGGGGAGGGATGGTTTTTGGGAATAATTAATGTGTTTTCGGGTATTATAATTACGTTTTTCGAGATGTCTTTTTTATCGCTCGCGTGCATATTAACTCGCATTTACTTTTAATGTTTTTTATTGATATAGCGATTAATTAATGTGTTTTCGGGTATTATAATTACGTTTTTTCGAGCTGTATTTTTTATCGCTCATGGTTATTTCAACTCGCATTTACTTTTAATGTTTTTTATTGATATAGGGAATAATTAATGTTCTTTCGGGTGGTTATGATTACGTTTTTTGAGCTCTATCTTTTATCGCTCATGCGTATTTCAACTTGCATTTACTTTTAATGTTTTTTATTGATATAGGGATTAATTAATGTTCTTTCGGGTGGTTATGATTACGTTTTTGAGCTCTATCTTTTATCGCTCATGCGTATTTCAACTTGCATTTACTTTTAATGTTTTTTATTGATATAGGGATTAATTAATGTGTTTTCGGATATTATAATTACATTTTTCGAGCTGTATTTTTTATCGCTCATGGGTATTTCAACTCGCATTTACTTTTAATGTTTTTTATTGATATAGGGATTAATTAATGTTCTTTCGGGTGGTTATGATTACGTTTTTTCGAGCTCTATCTTTTATCGCTCATTCGTGTTTCAACTTGCATTTACTGTTAATGTTTTTTATTGATATAGTGATTAATTATTGTGCATTCGGGTGGTTATGATTACGTTTTTCGAGCTTTATTTTTTATCGCTCATGCGTATTTCAACTCGCAGTTACTTTAATGTTTTTTATTGATATAGGGATGAATTATTGTGCATTAGGGTGGTTATGATTAAGTTTTTTGAGCTCTATCTTTTATCGCTCATGCGTATTTCAACTTGCATTTACTGTTAATGTTTTTTATTGATATAAAGGTTATTAATTGTCTTTGCGGGTCTTGTAATTACGTTTTTTGAGCTGTATTTATTGTCGCTTGTTCGCATTTCAACTTGCATTTACTTCTAATCTTTTTATTGTTATAGGGATCTATACTTGTGTTTTTGGGTGGTTATGAAAAAACTTTTTTTGGACTGCTTATTCTATAGCGCGCGCGCCTTTAAACTTAGTGCTAATATCATTTTATATTTTGATAGAGTGGTCTTTTTTTGTTTTTGTTTTAGGGGATTCTGATTATGTGTTTTGAATATTACTCTTTTATGCGCTTGGGAATTTCTACATACCGTAGATATTATGTTATAATTTGAAGTAAAAATTATTTGTTGTATTTTGCTCGTTCTGATTACTTTTTTTAACTGGATGTTACATCGCAATTGCGCATTGTTCTAGATCACTTTTTATTTAAGTTAAAATGTGCACTAGCTATAAAAAAATGTCATAAACTCTATTAGTATTCCCCAAAACACTATAAACGATCCATCTATCAAATATTTATGAAATAGGAACAGTAACTTAAAATGAGTAAAAGTGATAACAAATAATGGGTTCAAATAATGTTATAAGAACACCCGAAAATAGAATAAACGATTCCTCAATTAAATTATCAAATAATTGTAAGAACAAGTGAGGAAGTAAGTCCATTATAAAATATTTAGAAAAAACTTACTCAGGATGCTAAAAAAGGAACTATAACTGATCCTTTTATAAAAAAATAATAATAAAAATTTTAAATAAAAATAAATAAATAAATAAAAAAACTTAATAATGTATATTCCAGCAACGTTATAATGAGAACTAAAAACAAAAAAATCAATCCCAATATCAATAAAAAACTGAATCATAACCACCCGAAAGCACATTAATTAATCCTTGTATCAATAAAAATCATTAAAAATAAATGCGAATTAATATGCACGCGAGCGATAAAAAATGCAGTTCGAAAAACGTAATAATAACCACCCGAAAGAACATTAATTAATCCCTATATCAATAAAAAACATTAAAAGTAAATGCGAGTTGAAATACCCATGAGCGATAAAAAATACAGCTCGAAAAATGTAATTATAATATCCGAAAACACATTAATTAATCCCTATATCAATAAAAAACATTAAAAGTAAATGCGAGTTGAAATACCCATGAGCGATAAAAAATACAGCTCGAAAAACGTAATTATAATACCCGAAAACACATTAATTAATCGCTATATCAATAAAAAACATTAAAAGTAAATGCGAGTTAATATGCACGCGAGCGATAAAAAAGACATCTCGAAAAACGTAATTATAATACCCGAAAACACATTAATTATTCCCAAAAACCATCCCTCCCCTCTAAAAATTCAAAATCAACAACTATTTTAAAACTAAATATTTTTTAAAATATTAGTGCGGAAAAAACAGAACTTGATATCAAATATCTAAAAAAAACCAGTGATATGATATGCCAAAATTATTAAAAAAGTCATAATTTTAATTAAACTAATTATTTTTCAATAAATAAATAAATAAAACGGAATATTTAAGGCTAGAAGTGAAGAAAAAGGTGACATTTGACTTGGAAAAGGTAACATTTGAAATGGAAAAGGTGACATTTGAAATCGAAAAAGTTACATTTGACTTGGAAAAGGTGACATTTGAAATGGAAAGGGTTACATTTGACTTGGAAAAGGTTACATTTGACTTGGAAAAAGTTACATTTGACTTGGAAAAGGTTACAATTGACTTGGAAATGCTATATATACACGTCATAGACACAACACATTGTCCAGCCAGTGTCTATCTATCTATATCTAATATACATATTTACAAGAGGTCTCGGGGCGACTGCCTTTGAAGGATGGTAAGGGTGTGTGGAGCTGGATAGGGATAAGGATTGAGCTAGAGGATTGGGGTGATGAATAATGTTCTGATGTAATATGGAGAATTTTGATGGAATAAGATCTAGAATAAAAAATATTATTTAGGTCGTGGTGAAAGATATGGTTAGTGAAATAATACGAAGCATTAACTATTATTCGGAGGACTTAGGATTGAATTTTCAACTAACACAATAAGTTTAACATATCTTACTAGCTGACCCGGAAAACGTTAATCTGCCATAAAAATTATTTCTAATGGATATTTAGGTTGTTATTTAAAAATTTGGTACGGGCAACACACGACTTTCTCTTACCTCGGCTGTTAAAATCAATCAAAGAACTCATATATAAACTTAAATTTGAAAAGAGTTCGATGTTAATTTAAATAAGAATTGTATTCAGTTTCGTTTTAAACATATAATTAAGATTAAATAATATAACAATATTAAATTGTTACTTATAATAATTAGTTATAATTTAATGTCCTATTCGTCACAATTTGCTGTTTTCTCCTTTTGTTGGATTTCAAATTTATTGAACTGATATATTTATCCGCTTTTTTACAATGCTAATAATATGATATAATTAAATTCTTTAAATCTGCAAAATAAAAGGTACTTAAGAGAAAGATATTTGAAATATCGGCATTTAAGCTCTGTCAGACTCTTTTTAATAATACATAATGACACTTATATGATATTAAAGCCCATTACATTTTACACCGATAAAGCTAAATATATGTTAAATTACACCGATGAGTTAAATCAAACTCGTTAGAGCTGTTTTCGAGAAATTCGCAAAAAGATGCAAAATGCATGGTATAAAGCAGCACTTGGTCAGCCTATTTCGGTAGAAAAGTTGCTGTAACATCTTGGGCGAATAGTTGTCTTAAATATTTAATTTTAGTTGCGTACAACTTTTCGTTTTCCTGTTTACCATACGCACATTTCAATTTAGATTGCGTATCTCCAGAATCATAACAGTTTAAGGAATGTATTGCATATAAATCTCTAGACCATTATGTATCATGATAATATAGGGAAGTTAGATGTTCACTTGAGTTCTGCGCATGCGCGTGTGTATAGCGGTCATCTTTCAAGTCGGCTCTTGGATTTCTTGCTTTTTCAGTTGGATATCACTTCAGAACAGTCTTGAAAACATCACCAGGCTTCAGGATAACAACAACAGTAAATATTGGAGCAAACAACGGTAAGTTGGGTTACAATTTACACTGTAAAGTGAATGCTGAGTCACCTCTTCATATCAGCTGATTGCCAATAGCTAGGCAAGGCTGGTCTTGCTTAAGTTTTCTTAAGTTATTTTTTTTCCCCCCACATCTGGTTATTATTTAATTATTTTCCTTACATGAAATGCGATATTATCATCAAGTAATGTCCTCCAAAGCTTCAACTAAAAGATCTAGATCTAGTGGTTCAATCACGTCTCCTACAAAACAAAGACCTCGCCGTGATACTAATAAAAAATTAAATCTACAAGCAACCCCTTCGGGTACTAATTCAGAATCTGAACCACAACCTGGCACATCGTCACAAGGGATGACTGACGAATCGCCGTTTTTCACCCCGAATCCTTTTCAGATTTTGCATAATGAAAAAGAAAACATGGAATCTACTCCTATACCCAGTGAACCACGGCCTCCTCCCATATTTGTCAAAAATATTAGAAATTTCCAGTTGTTGTGTGCGCAATTGAACAAAATTACCGAATCTACCAGCTACTACTGTATGAGTAGAATCAATGATACCAAAATATCTCCTACTACTGCCGAGACATATAGAAAAATAGTGAAATATTTAACTGAAACCAAAGCAGATTTCCATACCTATCAGCTACGCCAAGAGAGAGCTTTAAGGGTTGTAATCAGAAACTTACACCCCTCGACACCAGTTGAAGCAATTAAAGAAGAACTAACGGAGATGGGCTATAAAGTGCGGCAAGTCACTAATGTCCTAAAGGATAAAATTCCTCTACCTCTCTTTTTTGTGGATTTGGAACCAGCAGAAGGAGTTGAAAAAATCTATGACCTCAATAGATTATACTATACCAGCGTAAGAGTTGAAAAACCTTACATAAAGAAGGAGATAGTTCAGTGCCATAACTGTCAAGCATATGGTCATACTAAAAGTTATTGTCATCACATACCTCGATGCGTGAAATGCGGTGAACAGCACAAGTCTGTGGAGTGTACAAAACCAAAATCAACACCAGCTGTATGTGCTCATTGCCTCAAGGACCACCCAGCCAACTATAAAGGATGCCAAATCTATAAGGAACTGAGGACCAGGTTTCAAAAACCTCAAGTACTGGATGAAACAGCAAGACAAGTAAGAAACAGAAGAGAACCCTCAAAACTTATTGATGCCAATGTATCATTTGCCCACCTACTTGGAGGTGGAAATCAAAGTACTGAAGCCGTGGCCCTGCCGGAACTACAGAATGTACCTCAATCCATTCCACATATACCTCTTCCTCAAAATGTAACCAATCCTAAAAATCCTAATCAACCACAAATCTCTCATATCCCTCCTCCTTCAAATGCCACAGACCTTACCAGTTTGATGACATCCTTTATCTCCGAAATTAAATCCCTTGTTATGCCCCTAATATCACTCCTTACGAATCTCGTATCAAATCTCATTCCTGCCTTAAAAAAACCATAAATGACTACACCTAATTCCTTATCCATTCTCCTTTGGAATGCGAATGGTGTTAGAACTCACACTGACGAACTTACAGCCGTACTGCAAGACAAAAACATTGATGTTGCACTCATTACTGAAACTAGACTAACCACTAAACAGTGCTTTAAAATACCAGGATACACGACATACCGGACAGACCATCCAGACGGCAAAGCCCATGCCGGTACTGCTGTCATAGTCCGCCGATCCCTCTCCCATCACTTACACCCACTTCCCGCCCACGATTACCTACAAGCAACTTCCATTGTTATCAAAACATTTTCCTTTCCACTTATCATCGCATCAGCATACTGCCCTCCTAAACATCCCATTTCCTCTGCCCAATTTGAATCGTTTCTCAACTACTTGGGTAATCACTTCATTTTGGGTGCAGACTTAAATGCCAAGAATCAACAGTGGGGTTCTAGAACCACCAATTCTCGTGGACGGACATTGCAATCTGCACTCAACTCCCGACGCTTTCATCTCCTACCTCCCGATTCTCCTACCTACTGGCCAACAGATCCTAACCGTAATCCTGACATCCTCGACTTCTTCATCCACAGCGGATTAGGCTCTCTTAATTTTTCCATAGCTCGCCTTGATGAACTATCCTCTGATCATAGTCCATTGATTCTAAATGTATCCATAACACCTATTCCTAAACCTATCCCACCGTCATTCATTAGAGGCCCTGTCAACTGGAACCTCTTCCGCGAAATCCTCACTAATGATATTGACCTCAGAGTGATTCTCAAAACCCCAAATGACCTTGACGACGCCGTATATTCCTTTACAACCGCTATTCAACAAGCTGCCTGGACTGCCTCCTCTCCCAAGTACTCCCAAATAACTCCTTATAAAAGCCATTTACCACAACACCTGACAGACCTCATCAACAGCAAACGCCGAGCCAGAACATTATGGCAACGCACCCGCCACCCAGAGGATCGCCGCTCCTATAACTTTTTTTGTAGAAAATTAAAGCGGGAGTTGGCGATCTTCCGTTCCCAATCCTACAATACCTACCTCTCCTCTCTCTCGACTCGTGACAATTCCCTTTGGAATGTCACGAAGAGAATCCTAAAATCCCACACCATTTCCCATCCTCTCCGGCGCTGTGATAGTTCCTGGGCTGCTTCTGACAAGGATAAGGCCGAGGAATTCGCACAGCACCTTTCCAAAGTTTTTACTCCTCATCCAGAGCTTAATCCTACCCATACGGCGGCAGTTGAAGAGTTCCTTATATCACCAATACCGCTTTCCTTACCACCTAAAGCAGTTAATCCCTCTGAGGTCAGATATCTTCTTAAAAAGCTTCCTCTCCGTAAATCCCCTGGATACGATCTCCTTACTCCTCAAATCTTAAGACAACTTCCACCTAAAGCCATTACATTCCTTACATATCTCTATAACTGTATCCTACGCACTACCTATTTTCCTCTCTTATGGAAACATTCAACTATCATCCTTTTCCTAAAACCAGGCAAACCTTCTAACAACACGTCATCTTACAGACCTATCAGCCTACTTCCGATCCTCTCAAAAATTTTCGAAAAGCTCCTACTAAAACGAATCCTAGCCAAATTTCAAAATTTTCCTTCACATCAGTTCGGATTTCGTCCTCAACATTCCACGGTTCAGCAAGGACTCCGAGTTGTGGACCACATTTCCTCTGCCCTTGAGTGCAAGGAGTATTGTTCGGGTGCCTTTCTGGACATATCTCAAGCTTTCGACCGGGTGTGGCACCCGGGATTGCTCTTTAAGCTCAAAACCCATTTACCCCAATCCTTATACCTAGTCCTCCGATCCTATCTATCAAACCGCTCCTTCCGAGTTCGCTGTGGCTCAGAATTTTCCAAACATTATATTGTTGAGGCTGGTGTTCCTCAAGGCAGCGTCTTGGGACCCGTCCTCTACATCCTCTACACCGCCGATATCCCTACCGATCCCGATACCTTTCTGGCAACATTTGCTGATGATACCGCCATTTTGTCATCCAATTCCGATCCTGAAGTAGCATCGATTAATTTACAAAATCACCTTTCCCTTGTCGAAGACTGGTGTAACGCTTGGCGTATTAAGGTGAACGAAAACAAGTGCTCACACGTCACATTCACTCTTCGACGCAAATCCTGTCCAACGGTTTATTTAAATTCCCTACCGCTTCCTTCCTCTGACACAGTCCGGTATCTTGGCTTTTTACTAGACAAAAGACTGACGTGGAACCCACACACAAGACTTAAAAGAAAAGAACTTAACCGCAGATTCGGCCAGTTATACAGACTACTAAATAGAAAATCTCATCTTACAGTTGACAACAAATTACTAATATACAAGACAGTACTGAAACCAATATGGACCTACGGACTTGAACTGTGGGGGACAGCTAAACATTCTAACATCAAACGCATCCAATCCTTCCAATCCAAAGTTCTCCGAACAATAGTTAATGCTCCTTATTACGTTACCAACTCTACCCTACACCACGACCTTAAAATTCCATTTATTTTAGACCTGGTACCATCCAAATTTTCCAAATTTCATCAGAACCTTAGTCATCATCCTAACCCTCTAGCACAATCCCTATCCAGTACCACCCATCCCTATAATCCTCCTCGAAGATTGAAACGGCAGTGGCCGCGAGACGTATTGTAAACGTTTAAATTGGAGTTCTGACACTGGTCAGATCCTCCACTCATGTAATGTATGTTTGTGGCTATTACGCCCTAGTTCGGCCTCCACTGATTCACACCAGTGACGCGGCTGAGAGCGAGGGTCTAGGATCTTTTGGATTCCGCTTTTTCCTCCACAAGTGGGGGGAAAAGCCCAGTCTGGGGTCCCTCTATAGCACTTGTATATTTTGTATATAGTTATGTTTGTTTGAATGATGTTTGTTTATCTGCAAACTTTTATTTATCTCAATTATAGGTTAATGTTTTGTTTTGTTTTGTTTTTATATTTATTATTATTTAATTCTATATATATACAGTTATAGGTTGTTGTTTGTTTTCTTATTTTGTATATATATTATATTTTATTTGTTTGACTTTATCATTGTATATATTGTGTGAATGGGATCATATATCACTATTACTAATGTTCATATAGAAACAAATTGTAATATATCTCAATAAAATAAAAAAAAAAAAAAAAAAAAAAAGATGTTCACTCAAAGTCAAAAAAATTAAATATTGAAAAAAATTATAACGTCTTTGAAGAACTATTTGGAAGAACAATATAAAAAAAAAAATGAATTCAAGTAAAAATGATTTGAATAAAATCCCGCTGGTATACTTCCTGAATCATATTTTGTTCCGCTATTTGTAAGAAAGAAAAAAGATAAATTCACCAGTTAGGCACTGTTAGGTGATAAAAAAGTGACAATATTTACTGGTTATAATAAAAAATACTGTTTCATGTTACGAAAAAGATTGTTCTGCGAAAGTTTATTTAAGGGTCTTCTAAAACATTAAAAAAAAAAAAATAATTTACTTTCGTTTTAAGTGCATCTACCGTTTCCAGACATTTAAAGTGTATTGGGAAAGTAAAAAAGCTCGATACATGGGAACCTCATGATCTCACTGAACGGCAGCTAGACCCTATGTTTCAAAACATACCGTGCAAAAATTAAAAGAACTGGGCTACGATGTTCTTCCGCACCCACCATATTCTCCCGACTTGTCTGCAGCAGATTACCACCTGTTCAGGAATTTTGACAACTTCGTCAAAGGAAAACCTTTTAAAAATGATGATCAAGTGAAAAGTGCGTTTTCAGATTTTGTTTCACTTCAAAGCTCAGAGTTTTTCAGTTCGGGGATAAAACAGTTGGTGTCACGTTGGGAAAAATGTGTAGAAAAAGAAGGTAAATACTAAGAATAAAATTATCTTGTTTTCATATGGTATTTTTAATAAAAATCCTTTACCTTGAAAACGGACATTTCATGTGACACAACCCAATGGAAAAATAATTCAAAAGATATTATTTTAGTTTACTTTTTGTATTGTTCAATGTATTTAAAAAAAAAAAAATAATACATTCCTGAATTTCTGGCAAAGCATAAAGGTTTATATATTTCGTGAATTATATAACATAAGAATTAATACAAATATCCGAATTGGCTCTACCTTGCGACTAGAAATCCAGTGTCCATTAGTAACAATGAAATACGCTCTGTAGGTGTATGAAATGTGTTCGGAACATGAATTATTGCCCTAATAAAAAATAAAAAAGTGTAACTTACAGTAAATATAAATTTTGAAAAAATATTACTTTGTTTTAGTCGAATTCGCGAAGCTATTGTAAATTACCAAGGCTTATCAACAGTTTATCCTAATTAGATGAATTACTTTAAATGTGTGGTATTAATGTCGTTTTATTAATTTATTTACATCTCACTGTAATATTATTACCATACTTTCTCTATTTTAGATGGCTTTATTTGTATTAAATCTGTTAGGTGTTTTCAGCTTTATGAATAATATGTTATATCAGTATATTTGTATAGGCAATCTGTATTAGCCAGTTTCTGTTTAGGTGTGTGTGTGGTAAAGTCTTGATGGATAGATTGTAGGAAACTAAATTTAAATATTAAAAATAGGTGGATTTCACAAATGACTTGCCAAAAGTTCCACTTAGTATTCAATCATATCTAGGATTCAACAGCATTTAATTTGCTCGTATCAGGAAATACCTATGATTATATATCCATGGCTTATTATGACGTTTTGTTATGATTTAATTTTTTCAATAACTTTTTCAAATATATAATATATTTATTTATTCGTATGTATTACATTTTGTCACAATGGACAATAATAATATTGCTAAAGGATCCCATACAATACTTACAATATAAACAAAAGGAAAGTCAAATTACATAAAATGAAACCAAAATAAATGAACGTATACAATAACAAAATTTGTATATAAGAAAAATACAAATAAATGAAGTTAACAAATAAATAAAAAAAAAGTGTCACATTCATATGTATGTACAATATTTACAATCAGCTAGGGAACACCGGACGGGGCTTGTCGAAGGGCAAGCAGAGTCCAAAGGATCCCAGCGCCTCCCTCTCAGCCGCATCACTGGTGAGAGCCAGCGGAAGCTAAGTGAGGGCGCCATAGCCACTATCACACCTCACTTGAGAAGAGAATCTGACCAGTGTCAGAACTCTAGCATACGTATTTACAAAATATCTCGGGGCCACTGCCGTTTCAACCTTCTAGATGGGTTGTATAGATGAATGGAGCTGGATAGGGATCGTGCAAGAGGATTAGGATGATGAATGAGGTTCTGGTGGAATTTGGAAAATTTGAATGGAATTAGGTCTAAAATAAATGGAACATTAAGGTCGTGGTGCAAGGTATAGTTGGATACATTCAATTACTTTTAGAAGTATATTTTTTTTCTGTCTAATGCGAATGACTACATATATAGATATAGCCTATATGCCATTATGATATTGATTTTTTTATCACAAAAACTTCATCTAAATGTTAATATATTTTATTATTTAACAAAAAAATATATAAATAACATATGTGTAAAACGGAAAACACTGTTAATTCATTTTTTGTGGCTTTATTCTGATTTACTTAATTTTAGCTGTCCTAAATTTTGTCTATCTAGGTCTAATTATGAGAAAAAAACTTGAACGGGTACCTGACATCATTCAGGTTCGGGACCACTATTTTTTGTTGCATTGTAAATTTATTTTAATTGGCAGTGTACATATGAAAATTTTATTTTTTATTTTTATTATTGTCTAGTTTGTTTTTCTAAATTATTATAAGAAGCTAGTTATTTATTTATTACTATTATTCATTTTCTTTGTTATTTCTGTTGTTTTTTGTTTGTGAATTTACTCTTAGACACTGAAGTTCTTATTTAATTTTTCGGTAATATTATTCTGAAGAGACTTGTCCCAGAATAAATAAAAAAATAATTATTATTTATATATATATATATATATATATATATATATATATATATATATATATATATATATATAAAACAAAACAAATAAAAAGATTAGGCCAGTCCCTTCCAACAAGGAGGTTGTTTTCTTTCCGTCCCTTTGTTTGAAATGTAGGCCCAATTTAATCCTAAATTGGATCAATGCGTTAGAAATTCGGACCAATCCCAACCTATTTAATACAGAAAGAAAAAGTTGGGCGAGCGGGGGACCCAAAAAGGCTTTGCCCAGGGGACTTTGGAATTCGTCATGAATTATTCAAAGACCATTACTCATTATGTTATTTTTGTTTCTTATAGATTATGAAAAACTTAAATTTAGAGCTAAAAATCGGATTAAATTGATCACTTTTCAGGACTTAGCGATTTAATTATTTATACTACGAATGGAAAAGCGAAAATAATCACATATAATTAAGTTTGGGGTAATCTATCCGTTTAATAAATAAAATAAAACTATTACAAACTTGTCAATCAGCTTAAGGAAAAAATAGTAGAAGTATTCTCATACTTCAAATATTGCTCTAATACTGTATAATATACCGTTATACGTATAATTTCTGGATATTTCTTCTGTTTTCTCATTTGATTGCTTGTAAAATTTTTAATAATATATAAATTGTCGTCAAAGAACAAGATCTTGGATTAAAATATGGCGTGAAATGCGTGTTAATATTCTGTTCAAACTTACTTTAAAAAACAAAAACAAAATACAACACACCACTTTCACTAACCTCCGTCGTTGAAAGCGATTTTAGATTTTTCGAAATACATTTAGAGATGAAAATGAATTGTTAAAGAATTAATTAGACTGAGTTTCATTAGAAACAGGTGTTTTATTAAATAATCCATTATATTTGTTATCTACAGTTAACAAATAACACTTTTATATAAACTTTTGTTTATTTATACACAATGAAGATAGACACATAAACTTGTTAATGATATACTATAATACCACTTTGCATTAAGAACATTTTGACCGGAGTGCCCTGGCCCAAGGATTTGGGGGGTACATATATGAAGGAATAGTGGAGGGGATGGAGGAAAGGCGGCAGAGATCAAATGGAGGGACATATGGATCACTTAGCACCCATAATGTCAAAGTACTTCTTGTAGGGGTTCAGGTATGTGCAAAGGTGTCTTGGGCTATAGACCCTTCGGAGGTAGAAGGCGGCATCCTTTGTAATAGGAGGCAATATAAATATTACTAATAACAATTACAATAGTCTCTTTATAATTATAATTACAATTGTAATAGCAATTACAATAGATGAGTAAATCTCATTCCATAACTTACGACAATCAGTACGTTTTGTCGGCTTTAATACGATGTAGGTTTCATTCTGATTGAAATAGTATGAAAGGGGTTAAATGCTGATAGTTTAAATTTTCTTCCTCGAAAGTACCTTCAAATTTGTAGATTTTATAAAAAGAGCAATATTATTTTTTTGCATTGATATAAAACGGATAAATATTTAAGCCGAACAAATTCTTTATACAACTAAAGGAGAAATGAGTAAATGAAAAAAAAATTGTATGCAATTTTTGTGTTTTCGAACATACAAACCGTAATATAGATGTATAATATAGCGTTGGAAAGCTAAAGATTTTAGAAGAAATATTATCTTATAAATAAACGTGTATAAATTATTGGAGAGTGATGAAAAGCCTATAAAAATAATTCATTGTGATAATATATTTTTTTTAAAGAATATAAAATAAAAACTCACGTTTCTCTTGGAACTCAATTGTAATTAATTCTTTAAAAAAATTTTTTTTCATCTTTAAATGTATTTAAAATTATAAGTGAAAGTCGTGTGTTGCGCGCAACATATATATATATATATATATATATATATATATAATATATATATATATATATATATATATATATATAATATTATGTTTTTTGTTTCAGTTTTTAATAATGGTATTAATTAAATGTGATTATTTACAAATGCTTAAAAGTGTCCAGATAAACATAAAATTCACATATTAATTTCTCATTTCCCAATTAAAATGTAACAAAAGTAGTACCTCAACTCCTATTGCACCCTCACATATGACTAATAAAAATAAATAGCTCATAAATTATACTTTATGTTCAAGTTCGTAACTAGTTTATGCCAAGCTGTAAAACGTGTTATGGAGACCCCCCGCATAAGGCATCAAGACCCGTATTAAAATATTATATAAACTAGGGAAATTTATCGTCGCCAAGCACCGAGGTGCACAGTTGGGTTTAACTGGAAGGGTAAATTATTTTAAATTGAGTTCTAAAGGTTTAAGGATCCATGGTAAAAGAATATCGACTGAGATTAAACAGAATTGTTGTATTTGAAAGAAAAAAAAAAAAAAAATATATATATATATATATATATATATATATATATATATATATATATATATTATATACAAGAAATACATACATACAATAAAGGTAAATGAAAATTGATATCGAATATAGCATGGGAAAAAATTTAATGCTTTAGGCCTAACACAACTTATAATTACATCCTCTGTTTTTTTTTTCAACAACAACAATTTTTTATTGAGCATTATTACAATCTGTCCCAATTTGGACATCAATAATAGTGGTGAAAGATAACATACATACTACATTCATACAATATTTACACAGCAATAAAATTACAATATAATATACATCCACTTTAGATTTATTTCAATTTTAAGCACAATTATAGTATTTTTTTCTTCCTAATATAATTTTTGACAGCACAGTTTACAACTGAACCAATTTTTTTTTGTAAGATATATTTTAATTGATTTTTTTATGAAGTAAAATAGCAGCAAAAAATTACAAATATGTCATGAAATAGTCTTGCGAAGAAGCTACATGTTGGTAGCACTTCAATCATTCTTTTAGCTAACACTGTAATGTTTATTTATTAACAGGTCTCGAGGCTACCGTGTTTTCAGGCGCCTTGGAGGCACTTAGTAACACAAATCTTAACCATTATGATCTTTAATAGTCCCAGTAATTGATTTCCAATTTTATTTTTCCTGTACCTCTATAATCCACGAAGGGCCTTGGGCTTAGTACATATACAGAGTGGTACTGTTTCTAGGGCAACGGCCGTACAATGAAGTGATTAGGCCTTTATCACACTCATCCGCTAGGTTTTTTATCCCAACTTTGGGTACCCACTTTATAGAGGATGGGTCTGCCCCAAGAGGGTCTCCAAACCCTAGGGTCGCCCCCCCCCCCCAGCTGAAGTAGCGGAATGAATAATATTCTGTCATAGCCGGGATTCGAACCCAGGACCCGAAGAACAGTGGACTAGTGCTCTATCCACTAGGCCACGCCGATTTACAGTAAAACACCACCGTAATTTATTGGTTTGCATAATATGTTCTTAACGTTTTTCAATATTTCAATTTAATCCTCTCTGTGTTTATAAAATTATGTTTACATGGTCAATAATGTTAGTAGTTAAGTTTTTGTATGCATCAGTTTCAACTGAGATCCCTTATCTTCAAGTGTTACTGTGCTTGCTCATTATAAAAAAAATAATTCATTTTCGTAATTAATTGATTAAAAAAAAAAAAATTAATTGATATTTACAACTGTATAGGAAAAAAATACAACAAGTAAATGTGAAAAAAAGTAACAATTGGCTTGATAATCTCACGTGAAGAAGCTACTCAGCAGTAGCACCTTTCCAGACTCCTCCGAGGATGATCAGGAATATATGGAGAAGAGAGTTTACGGACAAGCGGGTTAGTGTGGGCTGGTAGTTTGGAATTAAACGAGGTATATCTAGTTCTGGCTAAGTCTGCAACCAGTGGGATATTGAGGTCTCTTTGGATGATTTTATTAGTAACAGAATAAGGAGCATTGAGGATTTTTCGTAGGATTTGGATTGCAAGGGTTGGATGCGGGTGGAATTTGATGGCTTGGTAGGGCCCTATAGCTCAATGCAATATTCCCAAATAGGTCTAAGAATGGTTAAATAAATCAATTTTTTTTCGTTAATAGGGATTTTTAATGGTTTGTCAAGTAAGTGTTGTATTAAACGGTATCTACGAGCAGTTTCTTCTCGGTTTAGTCTAGTAATGAACAACAAATTTAATTTTAAAAGACCAAAAATATTAGAAAAAAAAATCGGAATAGAAATTAAAAAAATCCTTATATATTAACAAATAAATAGACAATACAGTGAATTTCAAGACATTTAAGTTCTGATGTAATTCAAAAAATCAAAATATAAAAGAGGATTATATTATCTAAAAACAGTATAATATAATCATTCACGTTATTAAATTGGTTCAACCTTAATCCAGTTAAGGACAATGATCTAGGATAGTAACTTACCCGAGTTGTTTAATGTTGCTGACGATTCTGACTATATGTTTACTTTCACTTATCTATTATATGGAATATGTGGTAAGGGAAACTATTGCAGTCGTGAACATTTTCGAATTCCAGTTTTCAACGGAAATACACGCTTTAAGGTCTTCTGAATCCAAATGGCCAAGTCCCGAAAAAAGGTTTATGTGTGCATGGTAAGTCCAGCGCATAAACGGACAGCCCTATCAAAATGAAACTTCATATTTAAGACAACAATGCGCCCGAGATGTTACAGTAACGTTTTCATCAAAATCAGCTGAACAGAAGAGCCACTTTATACCATGCATTTTGCACTTATTTAAGATTTTCTCAAAAACGGCTCTAACGATTTTGATTAAACTCGCTTTATCGGTGTGACATTGGACAGGCTTTGATATGTAGGTTTCATTCTGTTTGAAATAGTCTGACAGGGCTTAAATGCCGATATTCCAAAATTTCTTCCTCCAAAGTACCTTTAATTTTGTAGTTTTTATGTAACTGACCATATCATCTGAGTACCAAATCTGAAAACAGGTAAATATATAAGTTGAACGAAGTCAATTACCAACTAAAGGAGCTAAATTTTTTTTTTTTTTTACTTGAGAACTGTATTATACTTTTAGAATGCTAAATATTTTAGAAAAAAATATTATCTTATACATCCCATTTTAAAAGTTAACGGAGGGTAATAAGAAGCCGATAAAACAAAAGGATTGTCGTAGATAATAATATATTAGATTATTTAATAAAACATATGTTTCTATTAAAATCAAATTTAAATAATTCTTTAACAATTTATTTTCGTTTCTAAATTTGTTTAAACATTCTTAAATTGCTATAAATAATGGAGGTAAGTGAAAGTTGTGTGTTGCGCGCACCAGACATTTTTATTTGTTATTTGGAAATAATATACCATTGTGTAGTAATCTGCAGCGTTTTTTCCCCTCCATTGCCTTAATCCGAAACTGCCTTCTTTCAAAAAGTTTATTATAGTGATATAAAATAAGTGCATATTATTTCAGAGTTTACCGGATAGAATAATTCACCAGAAACCAAACAAGTCGCCACGAAAATAACAACCGGCTCCCTTAAAAACAAGCCTGGGGTAATGAATACATAATGAAAAAATCCCCGTTTGATTGACACTAATTGAAGCCTTATTAACAACCCCTTTCGCCGAGGGTTGTTGAATGTTGAGGGTGGTTTTCTTTGTTGATGGTTGAAGGATGTCGTTGTCGGTCCGCCTGCCCCGGAGTGTTTATTGCACATCAACCTTCCTCAGTAGGTACCTATTTAACACCCTCAATGGGGAAATCTGTCACATGGGGTAATGCCATTACTGTTACTGTTACTGAATGGAAAGGGGCATAAATGGGACAGAACGTCTTCTAATGTCGCCTCCTTTGTCGCCTGATTTATATTAATAATCTCATAAAGCATTTAAGGGTCCCTCTCTTCCTGTTAGAGGGCACAGTTTAATGGGTTTTTCATTGTTAGTATGGAGTATTAGGTTTATGGGGAAAGCGTCAGATATGGATTTAGAGGTGGAAGATACTGTCAAATCAAGATCGTGTTTTAACTTGATGAATGCAATTATTTAATTTTTTTTCATCTAGAATCTTTTTCACATTTAAAACATATACCTGAGTCCGTAAAGGGGTTTAAGGATAACTTATTACATTCAGACTTGCGAATCGCCCTTGTATTCACACAGGTGTAATTTAAATTTACCAACCTTTTTAAATTCACTTACCTATAAATGAAATATATAGTAAGGGAAAGTATTGCGATCTTGAAAATTTTTGAATTCCAGATTTGAGTCCAAATTACCAAGTCCCGAAAAATGGTCTGTGTGTGTGGTAAGTCTACCGCAAAAGCAAAAAGTCGTACTGAACTGAAATTTTATATTTGATACAACTATACGACCGAGATGTTATGGCAACTTTTTCATCAAAATCGGCAGACCAGAAGAGCCACTTTATAAGATGCATTTTGCATCTTTTTAGGATTTTCGCAAAAACGGTTATAATGATTTTAAATAAACTCCCTATATCGAAGTAAAATTTAATATGCTTTAATATCATTCAAATTTCATTCTGATTAAAATAGTTTGACAGGGCTTAAATGCCTATATTTTAAATTTTCTTCCTCTAAACTACCTTTAATTTTGTACAATCCAAAAGATTAACCATATCATATTAATGGCACTGAGAAAAGACAGCTAAATATCAATGTTGAGCAATTTTGCAATTTTTGTGATTTTTAACATTAGGATACTAATATAAATGCATAATATACCGTTGGAAAGCAAAAGATTTTAGAAAAAATATTATTTGATACACGAATCGTAAAGGGTAATGGAGAGTGTATGGGTATTGTCGTAGATAATAATATATTAGATTATTTAATAAAACATATGTTTCTATTAAAATCAAATTTAAATAATTCTTTAACAATTTATTTTCGTTTCTAAATTTGTTTAAACATTCTTAAATTGCTATAAATAATGGAGGTAAGTGAAAGTTGTGTGTTGCGCGCACCAGACATTTTTATTTGTTATTTGGAAATAATATACCATTGTGTAGTAATCTGCAGCGTTTTTTCCCCTCCATTGCCTTAATCCGAAACTGCCTTCTTTCAAAAAGTTTATTATAGTGATATAAAATAAGTGCATATTATTTCAGAGTTTACCGGATAGAATAATTCACCAGAAACCAAACAAGTCGCCACGAAAATAACAACCGGCTCCCTTAAAAACAAGCCTGGGGTAATGAATACATAATGAAAAAATCCCCGTTTGATTGACACTAATTGAAGCCTTATTAACAACCCCTTTCGCCGAGGGTTGTTGAATGTTGAGGGTGGTTTTCTTTGTTGATGGTTGAAGGATGTCGTTGTCGGTCCGCCTGCCCCGGAGTGTTTATTGCACATCAACCTTCCTCAGTAGGTACCTATTTAACACCCTCAATGGGGAAATCTGTCACATGGGGTAATGCCATTACTGTTACTGTTACTGAATGGAAAGGGGCATAAATGGGACAGAACGTCTTCTAATGTCGCCTCCTTTGTCGCCTGATTTATATTAATAATCTCATAAAGCATTTAAGGGTCCCTCTCTTCCTGTTAGAGGGCACAGTTTAATGGGTTTTTCATTGTTAGTATGGAGTATTAGGTTTATGGGGAAAGCGTCAGATATGGATTTAGAGGTGGAAGATACTGTCAAATCAAGATCGTGTTTTAACTTGATGAATGCAATTATTTAATTTTTTTTCATCTAGAATCTTTTTCACATTTAAAACATATACCTGAGTCCGTAAAGGGGTTTAAGGATAACTTATTACATTCAGACTTGCGAATCGCCCTTGTATTCACACAGGTGTAATTTAAATTTACCAACCTTTTTAAATTCACTTACCTATAAATGAAATATATAGTAAGGGAAAGTATTGCGATCTTGAAAATTTTTGAATTCCAGATTTGAGTCCAAATTACCAAGTCCCGAAAAATGGTCTGTGTGTGTGGTAAGTCTACCGCAAAAGCAAAAAGTCGTACTGAACTGAAATTTTATATTTGATACAACTATACGACCGAGATGTTATGGCAACTTTTTCATCAAAATCGGCAGACCAGAAGAGCCACTTTATAAGATGCATTTTGCATCTTTTTAGGATTTTCGCAAAAACGGTTATAATGATTTTAAATAAACTCCCTATATCGAAGTAAAATTTAATATGCTTTAATATCATTCAAATTTCATTCTGATTAAAATAGTTTGACAGGGCTTAAATGCCTATATTTTAAATTTTCTTCCTCTAAACTACCTTTAATTTTGTACAATCCAAAAGATTAACCATATCATATTAATGGCACTGAGAAAAGACAGCTAAATATCAATGTTGAGCAATTTTGCAATTTTTGTGATTTTTAACATTAGGATACTAATATAAATGCATAATATACCGTTGGAAAGCAAAAGATTTTAGAAAAAATATTATTTGATACACGAATCGTAAAGGGTAATGGAGAGTGATGAAAATCCGTTAAAACTAACTGTTTCTGGTTCCTTAAAAGGGAAATTCATGTAGACCGTGCTGCCATTTAGCGGTATGTAAAAGAAGCAGAGCGCCTCTAGTTTGATTATCTTGACATTGAGTTGGAGCTGATTATTGTAGATAAAAATATAATAGATTATTTAATAAAACACATGTTTCTATTGAAATTCAATTTAATTAATTCTTTAACAATTTACTTTTATCTCTACATGTATTTAAAAAGTCTTGAATTGATTTAATCAACGGAGATAAGTGTAAGTCTTGTGTTCCACGCACCATATATATATATATATATATATATATATATATATATATAATATATATATATATATATATATATATATATATATATATATATATATTTTTTTTTTTTTTTTTTTTTTTTTTTTTCATGAATGGAATAGAATAGAGAAAAAAATTATTCTGGGACTGGATCCCTTATGAATAACAGGTTTTTCATTGAAATATAAAATAATATAATATGTCTGGCCATAGAAAAATTAACATAGTTCGTTATTGTTTAAAATAATGAGATAAGATAGAAAAATAAATATTGTACAACAAAAATAAAATATTCCGAATACGATGGCGTTGAACAAAATGGAAAATAAATGAATTGACAAACGATATATGCATTTAAACAGTAGGATGTTTACTTATTTTCTTCATTCAAAATTTAATACTTAGAATTGCAATATTTTAATTTTTAAGCGTATGTTTGGGATTACAGGAAGTGCAGGAAAAGTTGGGGTTTGAATGAGGAAGAGAAGCAGCATGGAGGATATGGGTAGGTAGAGAATTCCAGAGGGTAGTTGAGCGGATAATAAAGGAACGATCAAAAGCTTTAGTTTTTTGTCAGGTCAGAATGTAGTGATCTTGTTTTGAAGTGAGAGGAATAAGGATTTAAATTGAATGAGACTGCGGATATAGGGAGGATGGTGGGATTTAATAGTTTGGTAAAGGTATGATCCTAGGAAATAGTTTCTACGAGTGGGGGGAAGGAGCCACTTTAACTTGCTCTATAAGTGGGTAAAATGTGTATGTTAATAATGCCTTGACATTTAGGTTTAAAAAAAGTTAAGTGTGACTACATTTGAGTTTATCAGTTTGGGATTATGAGCTAATCGTAAGGAAAACTGCTTCTTGCAAGAAAATACTGTTTTTTTTTTTTTTTTTTTTTTTTTTTTTTCTTTTTTATAACGCATTCAATATTATATTTATTCATCGGTAAAAGTTAGAAACATGGATAAAGATTAACATTGGTTCAGTTTATTTGTTTGTTAGAAGTTTCCAATTATATTCGATTTATTAATATTTTACATTTAAATGAACTTTTTTTTATGCAGATTTATATAGTTTAAAACATTGTTTTTATGAAATGATCTAAAAGTAGAAATAATTAATTACAATGTTAGTTTATGGGTTAGTAACAACTTTCTATTTATTTTAACAACTTACTTACGATGCAAAATATGTTTTTTTTTTTGTTTTTTTTTTAATCTTGAGTACTGCATAGAAGAATATAACCTTTACGTTACTTTACGGTGACAACTCTGAATAGCTATAAGCTCCCTCATCACAACTTATGTTCATAAATTTATGGGCTTACTACAACTTTATATTAACTTCGTACTACTTATTTTATTCTGTTTATTGTATTAATTCTATTTTGTTTTTTAACATAAATATAGCAACATAGTTGTATAATATACCGTTGAAAAGCTAAATATTTTAGAAAAAATATTATCTTATATACTAAGTTGTAAAAGAAACGTAATGTGACAAATAGGGCGTAAAATTATTACTGATAATTGTACCTAAATATTTGATAAAGTTATAAATTTAATATAAATCATATGTTTCTAACTAAACTGAATAAGCGTTTTATTTAACTCAAATTCATTTTTTTTTTAATTCTAGTTTATTTAATTGTACTTAAATTGATATTAACAGTCGAGGTAAGTGAAAGTCGTGTCTTACCCGCACTAGATTTTTTCGTTTGAAATTTGCAATAAAGTTTTCTTTTTGCGGTATCTTATGTATGAATCGCTCCAATTCTGTTGCAATATAGATATTTCTATGGAAATAGAAACTTTTTATTCATTTTTTCAAAACAATTATCAATTGTAAAAGGAGTGAGGGAGGGACGGTAGAAGACAATGACCAAAGCAAACAGGCAGAAGGAACCAACGTCGCCTTAGCCCTATTGATTCAGTTAAGTTGTTTGATCAGCAATCCTCAGTTGGCTTGTCTCAGTCGACACCGTTTCTATTAGCCTTCGGCAAACCGTCAAGCGGCTTAAGCACAATATTGGAAAATACTGGAGGGGGGGTGCTGACAGGCCTGGAGGGGGTGGGGTTAACTGCCATGGGGGGCCTGTAAGCCTGGAATGCATGCCTCCGGGGCTAGATCGGATGCCTTGTCACTGCTCTCTTCCGCTAGGCGCTTATTGAGCTGGCTCTTTTTTTTTAAGGAAGAAAACAAAATTATAACAGTATTGTTTTTAAAATAGTTAAAAATGTATTATAAACCAAGCTTACACGTACTCATGTCTATATCTTGAAAAGTAAAAATGCCTATTAAACTGTATTTTTTATCAAGGCTCTGCAGTTAAAATAAAAAAAAAATAAATTGTTAGAACCTTCAAGAAGAACTTTTTTATTTTTTTTTTTTTTAGTAGAACCTTTTTTTTAATATTATTTTTTTGCAATTTACAACTGTATTGATAGTGCATGTAGATATCGTACAGGATAAAATACCTGAAATATCCCTTTCCAAGGAACTAAAACATATGAAAGTTGCTTCTTAGCCCGTTTCACCAGCTTCTGGAATTCGCTCCCATCAAACATCCGTCCTGCAACCTCTTACCACATTCAAATACCATACTTTTCATTATCTTCTCGCTTCCTATACTGACGCTGTCCGACAATAAGAATTTTTAGTTAGTACACAAGGTTTAAAGGAACTTTAATTTGTAATATGAACAACGTAGTAAACTTTTTTTTAATGTGTTTTTTTAAACATATTTAATGATATTTACAACTGTATTATATACATTAAGTAAATCTGATGGACAAATTAAAGTAACATGAAATACATGTAGAGACGCTACCTATTAGCAGCACTCTAATTTTTAGGTATCGCTACAAAAAATCTCAATTTTTCTTTATTTTTTTTGTGAATTTTATTTTAGTTTAATGATTAGATAAAATAGAGTGTTTTTTTTTTCTTTAAGATATAAAAATAATAATAAATAATAAGGATTGAATCGTGTCATAACGTTGATACCTACAGGCGTTCGTTGATTATTCCAGAAGCTAATCGATAGAATGGGAGTTGGATACTGGAGGCAGTTTGTTCCAACGGCCACCCAGGGCTAGAAACAATTTCGTGGGAGGTTTTCCTTGAATTCCCCGGCGGGAGGGAGGTGTTGGATGTGCCGCCGTGGGATTACAACCGCCCTGTCGTACACCTGTTAATTATCTCGTTTCCATTAGCTGTCCTTGCTCTCGATTCGTTTTGCTCGGTAGGGGGAAGTGAGAGTGGAACAGAGCGAATTGCCCGAGAGTATCTACCATCCACCTGTCAAGGGTTGTTCTATTGTCATGTCTCAATTGTCGCATTCTTGTTTTATATCCAGCGGATTCAGTCCGGTGTTGATTAACTTATATTCCTAGAGAAAGCAGACTTCATTATCGTCTAAAAAAACAATGTGGCACACGCGACACACGATTTTCACTTTAACCAATTAATTTAAGAATTTTAAAATAAAATTAGAGTTAAAAAAGGCTAAAAAATTATAGTAGAATAGAAAGTGAATTTTAATCTGGGACTCGGTCCCTTGAGGATAACATATTTGCACAGTTTATAACATACAACATGCCTGGCCAACAGACAAAATGAACATGATTAACAAATATTTACAGTTATGGATGATATATACACAAAATATAAAAATAAAATAAATAATAATTATAATAAAATAACAATCCTCAGAAAATAGTTGTGTTGAACAAAATGAAAAATAAATTAGGTTAAATATATAATAAAAAGAAGAAAAATAAATATTTACATTGTTTTGGTACTTGGTCTTTTAAGAACAACATAAGCTTTGAAATAATACAGGATCTTAAACTGGCCAAGAATAATGAAAAATAAACTAATTAAACATTATTAAAAATTATATACTTCAATAATAAGAAACAAAGTCTTCTAATCACAATATTTTTTTTATTTATAGTAATTTACAACTGTATTAAAGAATACAATAAGTAATTATGTAGAATGAAAATAAAAAAGTCATGAAAATGTCTTGAGAAAGAACTATCCAGTGGAAGCACTTCAATAACTATTTTAAGACAGTAGGATCCGAGGCCACCTTCGTTTCAGTCGCCTTGGAGGGTTATCAGGGATATCTTAAAAAGATAAATTACGGACAAGTGGGTTATTTTGAGCAGGGAGTTCAGAATGGAAAAAGGAGTACCTATCACGGGCTAGGTCTGCAACAAATGGGATGTGCAGGTCATTATGGAGGAGTTGATTTGTGACAAAATAAGGGGTATTCAGAATTTTGAGAAGGATTTTGGATTGTAAGGACTGGTTGCGGGAGGAATTAGATGGTTTCGTAGAGCCCCAAAGCTCGATTCCATATGTCCAAATAGGTCTGATAATTGTGATGTAGATGAGTCTTTTGTAATATACTGGAAGTTTTGAACGTTTGTCTAGTAAGTGTTGTAGTAATCGATATCTTCGAGCAGTTTCTTATCGTTTCAGTATGGAGTGAGGATATATAAAACATTTAAAAAAAAAAAAAAAATGTAAAGATTGTAACATAGAAGTCTTCCAGATAAAATAGTTGAAAAAAATTGATATATACTTGTGGAAAAAAATAAAAATATTGCATTCAGTTTCGATAAAACATGTGTGTCAGATAAAGTCAGGAGAGAGAAAAATGCTTTATTAAAAAAAATACCAAAACATTATGCAGTCCAAATACATTGGGTTGCATAATTTTACACATCATAATTCATCCATCTATATCTTTTTTAGAGTAAATAATTTATTTAATTATTTTATTTATTCATTTTTTATTATTATTATTATTTTTAGAAACACCCATTAAAAAAACATAACCACATTAAATATACCAAAATGTGCACACAAAATTAAAATTTGTTTAATAATTAATTTTATTATTTTATTTTACTTATAATTACAAGAACCAAAAAAAAAATATTTTTTTGTCTCCTTTATTTGGACATCGAATTGGTTTCTTTTTCCAGTGGCGCCACAGGCCGTGTAGGCACTTGGTCGCGCGGTGTATTTTTCTCGGAGAATACACTCTCGTTTCTTGATAAATTTTATGGGGTAGGGTCATCAATCCCTTCGCCTATTTTTTGTGAACCACCAGTTTCCTGACGGATCTTACATACTCGGAGGAGAGGCTGTGAGTGAATCCCTATTAGTTCAAATGCTTGGAAAAGTCCCTCCGGGCCTGGGATACGAACGTTACAACCTTTGGCTTGGAGTCCAGCGCGGTAGTCACTCAGTCACGGCCTACCTGTATTTTTTTTTAGGTTTCATAAAATTAAATATATCATCTTATTAGCATTCCAGCATATACAGCTGAGTATACATAAATGTATTTAAAAATTCTTAGATTGATTTAAACAATGGAAGTAAGTGAAAGTCGTATGTTTCGCGTACCTGATGTTATAGGTCTAATGGTTATCATTTAAAAAAAACAACAACAAAAAAACTTTTAAGGTTCAAAAGGAGGAACACAAGTTTTAAAGGAACTTTAATTTTAAATATGAACAAGTATGAACGCCGTTCCTTCAGCACAATACAATTTAAGTAATAGTTGCAAACCAAAGCTGAAACTTACTACTCTTAACTAATGACTGGATTCATAGCTCCCTGCCGGACCCAAGGTATCCAATCATCCAACTAATTAATAACGTAAACTGCCTTGTCAATTATTGGATCACAAGTTAAATGATTAAACCCAGGCAGTTGTATCGGCTACAGTAATGAGCATATCTCGGTTTGGCAGGGGAGTAATATTAACAGCAATAAGCAAGCATCTTCGTAAACGATGTGGGAGGTTGGCAAAGTTCATCAAGCAACTGTATACACCCAGCGTCTGAGCTCTTACTGCACTTCTGCTTAATGACAGACCTTAATAAATGTTTCAATATATTTAGTTCTGCCATAAATACTGTTATGAAAGTTGAACTTGGTTATTACTGAAATAATACACACCTCCATCAGATTATTTCCTTTACATGTCAAAGTAATAATCCCAATTAGTTGGTATTTTTCGTTCGCCCAGTTAACATGCAGTGGGGCTATAAAGGAAACCGAATATCTGTGGTAACCGTACTCAAAGTTAAAACATGTAGGTTAGAGATTTTCAACTCTTTGAAACCTTTGAGCATCAGCCGTATGTTCGTATACCGCACTATAAATGGATATAACGAGACCCTAACTGTATAGGACAGACCTCGACCGCGTCGTCTCCGCATTGGGGGAATGGCAAATCCAGTGAGAGAAGAGGCTGCTCGTGTCAGAAGAAATCCCATTCGTAAACAATAATGTCTCGGGAAATGGGAATCTTTACCAGACCACAGACTCGCATAATGAATGTTTAGGATGGGTGCATTTCATAGAATGATAGGACATAGATTAACTACTTTCCTGAAACAAATTATAGTGGATAGACGTGAAGCTCCTTGCGCGTTACACCGATGGTCTTCATCGAAAAATTTTGTTTAACGATAAGAAAATGTTTACAACCCAATGAAAATTGATTCGCCAAAATGATCGTGTGTACGCACAAACCTTTATGGAAGAACAGCCAAGAAGTTATTAGAAGAATGAAAAAATATCATCACTCTTTCTCAGTGATGGTTTGGTAGGGAGTTTGCTTCGATGGCACCACAAAGCTTATTTTTTTTGTGAAAAGCTCTAAAAACTAGCAGGACGATATTGGAATCTGTCGTCAAGCCTCTAAATGAGTTTCAACTCTGTGGGTGGGATTGCCAGCAGGATTCCGGTCCAGCTCACAAGGTCAGGTCAACTCAGCAGTGAACAGAGAATGCAAAAGAACATTCCAGTTTCCATCTCTAGCTCGGATTGGCTCTTAGGAAAACCTGATCTCAACCATATTGTTGTAGATTATTGGTTTCGTTCCGAACTGGAAAATATGACATGCCACAGAGCACGCTCTAACTTAGAAAGCCTCAAACAATCTCTGGTCTGAGCTGTTGAGCACTTTGCTAAAAAAGCGCTGCGTGCTGCTGTTGATTACTGGCCACGGGGTAATGCCTGTGTCAAGAATAAAGTGGGACATTTTAAGTAATTTCTTTTTTTTTTCATACTGTCTATAGATATACATTTTATTTTCTAATTAAGTTTTTTAAAAATATTGTGCTTCCATTGGGAATCTTCTCTACATGTGTTTCATGCCTTTATATATTTCATCTAATTTACTTATTGTATTCCTGTATACACTTGTAAATTCCAATAAATAAATTTAAAAAAAAAATATTTTTTTTTTCTGTAGAAATTTTTAAATAGTCCCTTTTAAATATACATATATGCATATATGGCAGGGCTAGTTATATATCACATTGATATTCTTTCTCCCTTTTTTTTTTTTTTTTTGGTCTTTTTTTTACTTACACTTAAGGGAAAGTATTGCGATAGTGATAATTTTCGAATTTCGAGTTGTAATTCGCAAAAAATTGTGTGTGTGTGTGTGTGATTGGTGAGTCTGAAGAAAATTCGCTTGAAACTAAAATTACAAATTCGAGACAACTATACGCCCGGGGTGTTACAGGAACGTTGAAATCTGCTGTTCGGAAGATCTACTTTATACCTCGTATTTTGCATGTTTTTACGGTTTTATTCAAAATAGCTCTAATAATTTCTGTTAAACTCCCCATATCGATGTAAAATTTAATAGGCTTAAATATAATGTAGTTTCCTATCGGATTGAAATAGTCTGATAGGGTTTAAATGCTGATTTTTTTTTTAACGTTTTCTCTAAAGTCCGTTATTATTGTAGATTATAAAAAAATAACCATATCGTCTTATTAGCGTTAAAAAAAACAGCTATATATTTAAGTTCAAGAAATTAGATAACCAAATATAGGAGAGAAGAGCGAACATATTTTTAGGTAATTGTTTTATCCGAACATAAGAATAGTAATATAGGTTTCTAATATACCGTTGAAAAACTAAATATTTTAGAAAAATGTGATCATACACACAAAGGTGTTGTTAAGTTAAGTGGCAAATAGGGCGTTAACTCAAGTGATTATTGTATGCAACAATTTTTTTTTTTAAGATAAGTATGTGTCTA